>JAUMJM010000005.1:61377500-62625000 GCA_033558235.1 Neomorphus geoffroyi | reverse complement strand
AGGTCTGATGAACAAACATGGGGTTTTTTTGTTTTAATGTCGACTCTTTGTTGAACAGATCACCCTGTTTTATTTGATCGAGGGCTTCAAGATACTTTGCTGTTGCCTGAAGGCTTGAGGACCTTGAGGAGTTAGTGGTCAAACTGGTCAAGGTCTTCAGGCTTCTGATCAATATGACTGAGATTTAATACTGAAATATGATGTATTTTACCCTTCTAATGAAATTGAAGATGAAAGAGGAGCTCTGAATGAGCAGAAGGGTTTTCTTGATGTTATACCCTCCCATAAGTTTAAATACAAAAGTTGGGGTTGTAGTCACTGTTAGTCTGGTCTTAGGTCCATATTTATGATTAATAAACTTGTTAATCCATCAGATTCAAATGGTTTAAATGCATTAAAATCCCAAGCCAGCAGAAATGCAAGGGAACACACACATGACTCGTCGTTTGGTAGGTATCTCATACAATACCTTTGAAAGCATCAAACTTAAGGTTTCGTGTTGAACAATGCTGTGACAGGTAAGGTGTTAGCCTCTTACATAGGTGATTCCCCGTGTCTCACAGACTGGTGTACCCTACATGTGTGCACGTGTACACACACACATGTGCCATTTTTATAAAACCTGATATTCAAATGTGGGAACATTTCTTCTGGTTAATGCAGCTACTGTATTTTACCACACTTGGTGTCTTTTTTTCCACTGGACTGTCTCCCCGCACCCCCTAAAAAAGAAACCAACACATCCTCAAAAGACTCCTGGTTTCCTGTCAGTAACCAGTATCTTTTTGACAGATTACCCTAGGGAGAAAGAAAAAAACCCAAAACTGACTCTCTCACAGAGTTCATGTTGCCCTCATTTACCTTTTGCATAACAAAAGCTCAGACTATAATTCTGAATAGATGTTTTGTGTACTTGAACCAGGTGTCTTGCTTGGAAAGACAGTACATTAGAAGTCAGCAAAATGCCAATTTGCTTTGTTTCAAAACATTTTGTTTCAATTGTTGCCAAGGCCTGAGGCTAAACTCTACACTGTTTTAAGTGTCTCTGTTCCGCAGTCAGCGAGTTTTTAAGGTTTTTCTTGCTATTTATCAGAATACTCTAATGACAGTCTCAGCCAACCCTACTGCCCTGGAAGAGGTTTTAAGAAGTAAAACCATAGCTGCATACATTCTTGACTATGATAAATTGATGCCCACAAATAAGGAGATTTCTGTCCAATTAGCAATCTCGGTGAAAGGAAAGATCAGAAATAAATGTCTATACTAAAAGAATTTTGATTCTTTTCTCACCATGTCTGTAGAGTTCATAAACCTGCAACCACAGCACACAAGCTGTGCATCGTAACCTTGGCTGCTGATTTGTTTAATCAGAGTTTAAACATGTATCCTGTGATTTTATCGCTTGTTCTCTGCATGTTTGTAAATCACTGGTTTAGCTCTGCCATGAGTCCATGTAGCCAGGCCAACCACACTGAAGTTCAGAGTCTTAAGCACATGCTTATGTGCTTTGCTGTGTACAATGAGTATGTTTTAAGTCCCTGCACCTGGAAGTGTTTTTGCACATGCCTAATTTTATGCACTTGAGTAGTCCCAAGGAATTTTATGGGCCTATTTATACGTGTGAAGTCACTTGATTGCAAGTATCTGGATGATGTGAGGGCTTAACACTAAGCTGCTCTGTCCTGAAGAGTAATAGGACATCTCTGAGCAAAAGGTTTTTCTCCTTAAACCCTACCTAAGAATTAAAGGACGGTCAGTGGTCGGTCAGAGCAGAGAGATCCTTTTAGTTCACCATCTTGTCTTTTGCGGTGGTCAGTAGTGGACACCTAGGGAAAACATACAAGAAACATAGTGGGCATGCAAGGATATGTCTTGTGTCTCCTTCCTCTTCAGCTCTGACCATTAGTGCTTTAAGGAGATTTTGAGCTGGAGGTTGTATTTGCTATGTTGTGTTCTGTAGTCCCCAATGACCCTTCTTTCCATTTTGACTTTGACTTCCACAATATACAATGGTAGAAACTTCCACAGTTCAAAACAGCATGCGGGAAAACTGCTGTGTGGAAGAAATCCTCCTTCTGGCATATCCCACACCTGCACCTGACTGTCTTGGAGGCTGCCTCCCAGCTCTCATACTATGGCAAGTTCTTCCTCCAGTTCCTTCTTCCTGTTGTAATTAACAGCATATCTTTTTTTCAGTTATACCTTTCCTAGTGCCACCTCCTTAAATTATACTTTATTTAGTGTCTCTACTGATGATCTTCGGTGGTACACTCCACATATCCTTCTTGCACTCATAATTTGACTTTTACCTCTGAGGTGGGGCCAAGAGGAGTGTTCAAGTTAAAATGTGTCCTAATATTGTTGTCTCTTTTATTCCCAACTACTGCTGTAACAGCAGTATTTTTCATTCAATTGCTGCTGAGCACTGAGTTGACATTCAGAGAACTGCCCACAATGACTCAATTTGCTGTATCTTAACCTTTCTCACATGAGAAAACCCGTGTGAATGCTACTGGCCTCAGTCTGAGAGAAATGAGAAGCTCTTTGAACTGCAGCTGAGTCATCTGTGTCCTGCGACTAGTTTAAGTATCGTGATTAGGCTCCCACTTCTATCACTGAAGTTGTGACAAAACTTGTGACTACTGATGGATGAATAACTGAAAAAAAAAAAAAATCACAGATTTTCTGCTAAATTCAACAGCTAATTTCAGTTTGACTGAGTTTCTGGCTTTTTTTCCCTTCATTTTTTTTGGTAACACATTGAAATTTCAGTTATTGCATTCAGCTGCAGAACTGATCTTTTCAGCTGTGCAGCGATCAGTTAGTTACCCATGTCATATGGCATTATTTCTGTTTCCTGGATGGATTAACTCTGTAACAAATGAAAACAGCAAATGTTGCAGTTGGAGAGATTCAAACTATCCCTGTGATTGTGTGAGTAGTTTAAGTAATATCCCACACACGATACTATGCACCATAGCTTCTATGCTCCTCACTGACTCCCTGTTTTGAATGACAGTGTTGGTTGTTGAGATATCTGAGTATGTTTTTGAAAAGTGAATAGGCACTTTGCTGTAAATAATCTGGTCTCGTCCTAAAGAGAAGTAAGCAAGTGGGAAAGGTCCCCTGGATTTCTTCTGGAACTGAAGAAGTGATGTGAAATTAAAAGCAAAAATAGCGAAGTCACTCATTCACTTTTACCTACCACTGACCCTAGTGCTCCGACCCATCCAAAAGTGGCTTCCAGCATCAGCAGAGTTGGGGTTAATCTGTCACCCCTGGATGGTGACTGTCTGCTGCTTTGGAGGAGGCCACAGGTGAGAGCTGGGAGGATTGGTGGCTGCTTTGCGAGTCCCATATCATTCCTCATTCAAGGTCTTCCCCAGGGTTACCGTGACTAAGGCGCCCCTTCAGACCAGAGCCAGAGCCAGAGTTTTACTGCCACTTCAATTTGCTCTAAAGGATCATTCGATTAAAATTTACAATGCAGTTAGTTACAGCATATTAAAAATTGATTGTTTAAGAAGCATTTGGTAAAGGGCACTTAACAAAGTATACACCTTCAGAGTAATCGCCTTTATGAATATGAGAATTCAATATACTCTTGTACATTTATTACCACGTTAAGTAGGACACGTATATGGCACTCTGTGTACCCTCAATGTAAAAGCATATGCTAATACTGTCTCTGACAACAAATGCCTAAGTAATATCTATAGTAGTTTGTTGCATTAAACACTAGATAACTGTAAAATCTCCTTAACCTACAGCCCTCTAATTCTTCCTGGCGGACTAGAAGAATCATTTAATAATGTTAACATGGCAACTGAATCATGCAGACTGAAATCCAGACAGGATCAATTCCCAATCACAATGTAGCATTTTATACGTCAGGAGACTGAGAAGAAGCAGGATATAACCCCCAAATTTGAAAGCTAGACTGGATGTACCATACTGGATAACATTTAACACTGGAGAAGAATGGCATTATACAGAGTTCAGCAGCTCCCACAGCAGTGAAGGACTAACTGTGCCACCCCCAAATGCTCTGCAATTTACTTGAATGATTAATATCCTTCCACAGAGGAGTGGAGATAAAGGCTCATGTTTCTACCCCGGGTCACGAAGAGGTGGGATTTGAACCTGTAACTTACTTATCTTAGGTGGGTACTAGTAGGGAAGAGCAACCTCACCTTTTCCTCATTTGTCTTACTAATAAAGGACTGATCCAGTATTCAACTGGATCTTCAGCCTTACCTCAGGTGCTGAGGGGAAGGAAGCATGTGGCCTGCATCACAGTGTTTCCTGCTGGCCATCAGGTGGCCCACGCTCATGTGAAATACTGATTCTTTTAGCTGCCTTAAACCACTTGTTTTCCTGCCTTAAACTACTTGGTTTTGACTGCAGCAGAGGCAGCATCCTTCAGCTTTATCTCACTTGAGCACGCAGCCCAGCTGAGCTTGCTGCCCAGGCAGGTTATGCTGTATTCTTGCCAGTAGGGAGAGCAGGGGCAGAATGACACCTTGGACTCACCTCAGACCCTAAAGCTCCCCTCAGCCTCCCCCAGGCTCAGTTTCAGAACTTTCCTGAAGTACTGTGCAGGCTCACTAAAAACCCTATAAATAATACTCTGGAAGAGGGGCCATTTGCAGCAGTAGATTCACCAACCTGGGAGAGAAGAGGACCAGAGACCACTTCTTTATTCTCTGTCACTTTCTTCTCTTTCTGTCTTTTCCCTTAACACAGATTTAGCAAGCCAATGCCAAGCTTATCCCTAAGAATGCCTGCACAAATAAATTCCTTTTTGGACCAACCATTAGGCATTGTTTTGCCTTCATTTAGCGTGGTGGGCACTGAACCCATAAATTTTATGGGGAGACGCAGGATCTTACCCTAGGGATCCCTGGACTCTCTGGGTCATGACAGCTCACCATGAGTGGTCTCCCAGAATCCTGTCTTAGGGACATAGTTCTTGGCATGCACCTGGCAGCCCATCGCAGTGCTGCTTCCCCTGGCTTCAGCCCTGTATCGTCACTGGCCATACAGTACCTGCCCTCAACTGAAGACTGATTTCTCAGCATCCCTCATCTACAGCTACCTTTTAAGCACTTTTCTCTTCAACTTGCTAAATCTGTTCTGCCCCACTGAAAATACAAATTTCAGATAGCTAAGAAAATAATTTGCTAGATAATATTGACGTGAGCCTTATAACATGGTGGCATTTATGGAGGCTAGGCTCACCCCACGCGCATCAGTTTTGGTTTCACTAGCACTGCATTAGGCATCGCCTCTGACCCATTCCGTTTACTGCAAGGAGAAACAACATGGGTTTTCCTCAGACTCTGAGTAAGAAGGCCAAAGATGTTGAATGTATTTAGAAATGTAATTGAAGACACAGAAACCAAGAACAGGAAAAATGTATCAAGCAGAAATAACTGCTTGCAAGAGGAAGCAGCATACTGGACAAATTGCATGGAAATAGTAAAATGAGTAGAAATTCCATTGTAAATAGGACAAAGCTCTTTATGAACAGGACTCTCCAACTTCTAACCAAATTCTTTCCAATAAACCCCGGCCTTCAAATGTATAGCAAAGTAAGTAATTCTGGCACTTTTTCATTACCTTATTCTGTCATTTAGAGAACACAAATGACTGCTGTTTACTCATAATAGTTAGAAAAAGGTTTTTTAATTTTCAGTGCCTATGAATACCTATAATAAGGACATTTGAGTCTCACAGAAGCTTAACACAGTAGCGACATTCTTCAAACTAGAGAGTAAAACTGAAAATTTTTAGTAACAGTTCAAATATCAATATTTTTTTTTGGCAAAAAACCCAAAATATTTTAGGCTGGATGTGCTAGTGCAATGCTTTACAGGGAGCTGTAGCACAGGTACCTCCCCAGACACTCTTGCCAGGCTGCATCTCCCAGCTCAAACTGTTAGTGGGAAGAAGGTGAGGGGGCAGGGTGTACGGTGGGAATTTCCCAGTAATGCATCCTGGTTCACGTAGCCTACTCAAGAAACTCTCATATACACTAAGTAGTAAGACATGGGACAACTAGAAGGAGTGTGAAGCAGACTTTTTTTCTGTCTGGAAAGTGGGTTTTTTATTAATTTGTTTTTAAGTATTACCTATTTCTTTAGTTTAAACCTCATAGTTTTTCCCCATCCCTGAAGGCAAAAGAGTGCCACCAAAACTAAGAACTTGGAAAATATTCTACACGTCTTACTTGGAGTAGCCACAGGAGTGGCAATACAAGTTTCCACACGTTGCCCTCACTTTCTCTATTTCTAGAAGTACTTAATCAGCTTATGAAGCACTTTTTCTAAAGGCTATGATTTTCTAAATTACACTTGTAGAGCCTACATGATATTAAAATCCTCTCAGTACAAAGTGTTCCTACATGTTTTATTTGTTGACATCTTCGCCAAAGATACAGAGGGTGTCTTTTTTCTTTTTATTTCCTTTCAACACTGATAGTTTGTCTATTAAAATCAGATCAGCGATTACAATTCATTTCACACATGCTATGAAAAATCTGTCAGATGGTTGTTGCCGATAATATTCAGATATCAAGCAGTAGACTACTGTATGATGCAGTAACTCAATGTATTGTAATTGAACCCCCAAACCATTCAGTCTTTCCTTGTCACTTGTATTTTTAGCTGAACCGGGAACTTGTCCAGTGCGATACTTTCTAGAGAAGTTCTTCCTCTTTTATTTGAAGCAAGGCTGCTTCAAATACTCAGCACCCAGGTGTCATGCTCTACAGACTTAGGGACAGCTTGGAGAATCATAGAATCACTAGGTTGGAAGAGACCTCCGAGATCACCCAGTCCAACTGTGCCTGTCTCCTTACTAAACCATGTCCCTAAGGAACTCATCCACCCGTTTTATTAACACCTCCAGGGACGGTGACTCCATCACCTCTCTGGGCAGCCGATTCCAATCCTTGACCGCTCTTTCAGTAATGAGATTCTTCCTAATGTGTAGCCTAAAGAAAAGACTTTTCTAGAGAAAAGAACCTCCTCTTTACATCTTATTCTACACAGCGATCCCACGGCAATAAAACTGAAATTCCTGCAAATGTTGTAGCTCATTTGCTGAAACAGGCTGCAGGGCCTGACTACTGAGGGGGTGGGACCTCCAGTACGCATCAGTAGGAACTTTCAATTAAGACGACAGTAGTTCTCAGTTTTATATTCGTAATTAATGTAATGCTTCTGAACAGTGTCAGGCAAACATCAAAGCTCTGGGTTTACCATGACAGCAGACACCACAAAGTGAAATTGTCTCCATTGCCACTAGCCATGGCTATCTAGCCTTCTCAGGATGGCTTGTTAAATATAGATCTTCAAATATGAACCTGAGCCAATAATGCAAACAAAACATGAAATGCTGGTTGCCTTCAGGAATGTCCCTGACCTTTCATTTCTTTAGACAAACAAAAAGGAAGAGATTTTCTGGGGTTTTCAGTTTGTTGGATTTCTCTTTTTTTAAGCCTACATTAAAATCTGATCTCATTCTTTGCAACTTGTCATCTAATTATTTTCACAAAGATGACCTAGCAACAACAGGAAGAGAAAAATCAATCAACTAATATCTCTGGAAACCAGCTGTCAGAAATTTTCTACTCTGTGTGAGGAACATCCCAGGGCTCCCTGTGTATCCACAAGAGACATTGTGTAGATACAGACTTTTACTTGTTGCTTATTCATGCGCAGTAATACAAAGTACATTTTTGCTTAAACTGTGCTGAAGTTGATATAATTACAGAACATGATAACTGCTGCATTCTGCTTTAACAGAATAAGCAGTGGAGATTAAAAAAAACTGAAGAATTTGATGAATCATGAAACTAACCCATTCTTTTAGTTGATTTTCCCCTGATATAAGCGTTGTTTTGTCTCAGTTGGTTTGGGCTAGAATAGATTCTTAAAAAAATATGTGAAAAGTTGCTTTGAAAGTCACATAATAGCTCTGCAGTTTTTTAAGAGTAAATCTTCTCACATAGATGGTCTTGCACATAACAGGGGGAAACATCTCTCTTTTTCTCAGGAAGACTGAGACCCTCTTTATGTTCAAGAATAAAATTTAGGTACAAAACTTGTCTGTTTTGGAGGCCTCCCACACACTGAGTTCCATAATCACACGCGCATAGTGGTGCATCATGATGCGTTATTCATCAAATACATTTGTTCAGATGGTGTCATGTCTCCCTAAAGGGCCACATTATTTAATAAAGGACTTTTATTTTCTGTTGGGAGGCTGCATGAGGATGTAGAGAGCTTTTACTGGGCTTCAGAGCCTTGTAAAAAAGTAAGACTTTTTTTCAGACAATCCTTCTGATCCATCTGGGGGGCCTCTGTCTACATTAGTTGGTAGAAATATTGGCATACTTACCAAACCTGATACAAGCATTATATAATAAACACAATATAGTAATGCATATTTTATATAACCATAATAATTAATGTACAAAATACATACATATGTGCACTGTGGAGTTATGTTTCATAAATTAATATATATATTACACTAATGCCACACAGAATATAAAAAAAGTCTGTTTCTACTGCATACAAAACAGACATTTGAACGTGTGAAGCAAATAGGAAACATGTTTCCCAGTAAATTTAGAGGCCATATTTCATGGAGATCTCCATATGTCTTCTTAATTCATCTCACGTTTCTATGATTGTTTGTATTTCTTCACTCTTCTTTTTTGTCTCAGCGCTGGTACAAGTTAGGCTGTTTTTAGAGAAAGAGTCAAGACTGATCTACTATCTCTCCACATAGTCTTATTAAAGTTGGCATGCTTTTTTTGTTTCCCAGTTATTGATTTTTTTGTTTACTATCCTCCTATGGAGAGAAAGACTTGCTGAAAAAGAAAATTAAATATGAAATAGGTTTAGCCCCTATGCAGAGATTCATGCACTACATTCAGCATTAGCTGACTGTATTTAAGTAAGAGGACAGTGCAAAAAAAACCCAAACTGTTCTCTAGCCTAACTGCTGAAGGATCTGGCAGAAGACATATGGCCTTTCGTTAATTACATGGCTGTAGCACAAGTCTTGCATAGTAAATAAAAGTACCTATCCTTGGCCTTCACGTAATGTCTAGAAAACGTTACCTTACCTTTGGTCACGAGTTAAGTTTGTACCCCAGTACCAAGCCCAGTTCCTTATGTTTTAGGTCACAGGTTTTTAGATAAGATAGATCAGGGGTTCTGCTCCTGAAGCAAGACTTTCCATACAGAGAGTGGGAAGGTTCAAGTCTAACCTATTGCTGTTGCAGTTTTAAGATCACAATCTTGTGGTCTCCTTGGGATGTCATAATATGCTTTGATCTTTGAGTCAAGTTATTTCCATATTCATTTGCTTACTTCCACAAGGACAGACACCAATAAGACAATACACTACAAATCATTTTGTTTTAAGTTACTGAAGGGGTGGAAGAAAAAGGGGGAGAAGAAAGAAGGAGGGGGAAAGGAAAGAATATTTGGTCTGTTCTTAATTAAAACCAGCCGATGACATACAATGATTTGTCTGAAGCACTTCTGAGCTGTACCCATTTCTGTTTACACTTGACAGCTGTACATTCTTTCCTGCCTGTATTGTTTGAACTACGGCCAATGGTACAATCATTAAATCTTTGATAGTGTTTTTTAAATAAGAAATTGACCTTTTTCTTTGAGGCAGAAAGAGAGGTAGGAAAAGATTAGCTATGTTACATTAGAGAGGTTTGGATTTACTAAGTTGTACACCCTGTATTGCAAAACAGTGCCTCTGGTCATTTTTGGACTGGCTATTAAGAGTTTTTTTTCATGTTCCTCACGTCTGCTTACAAAGAGAAATCATCATCCTGTGACCCTTTCCTCCCAGAAGATGCCTGTTTCGGTTAGAGAATAAACCAGAGCATCCCTGGTTACTGCGTGTAATTCTGCATTGTGCATGGAATGCAGAGAGTCTCACTGGACTGTGGAATGTTTTTGATAGAAACAGAAAGATTCAGGAAAAAAAGTCATAGATTACCGAAACCAGAAAAGTTAAATATGAAATATCTGAAACCAGCTATCAGTCTGTGATGAACTGAGGAGCTGGAAAGTAAGTCTGTCAAAGCCTCATATGTCCTAAATACTCCCTAAGTTCTCTGAATCTAGTCTGCAGCTTCCAAAACTGATGGCTCATTACAAATGAAAATGCTTACCTAAAAAGGAGAAAGAAAGAACATCAGCATATGCTCTATCCCTTAAGTTCGAACTAAACCACAGAACTGATTTGATGCAGATATCACCAGCTGTCCCCTGAACTTGCCTGAAGAGTGTTTTGTTGCCAGCTTTGGCAAAGGCAGACGATGCTGTATTACTAATCAGGGCTGTACTGCTCCTTGTTGAGCTGAGACGCCAGAGTTGCATTTTGTTTTATAGACTGGAGCTTAGTCTAAAATCACACAGAGAGTAAACAGGAAGGATATATTTAACTTCTGCAGCTTAGTAGGAGTGGGAAATCTTTACTTTAAAGTCCTGCAGTCATCTTTAAAAACTTACACAGCACTCATGATTACCTTAGAGCTTCCTTGAGCTGTATGGAGATGTTTAAGCCCTGCCAACATTGCAGCAGTACCTACTACTCCACTACTTGTCCTGTCTTAAGTGGAGATTGCCCCATGTTGCTATGTTTGGTATATTTGTTAAATATGTTATCAAAAAGAAACTCAGTTCTTAGATTTTGTTAGCTAGGTTAAGGCAGCACTTAACTGGCCTTAACTGAGGTTAAAGACCAAGACAGAAAGAGATATAGCCCCTGATTTGAGCATCTGAGTGCCTTCCTCCTCTGCCCTTTAACATTTAGGATTTCTGAAAAGAGAGACTGCCGAAGATATATAAAAACATTTACACAACACTGGATGCATCCAAGCAATGTCATAGCAATGCTGGGAAGGCACCGACTCAGAGTGTAATAGAGTCCCTGCACATCCACCTTCATATGAGATTTTCAGAGCTGCCCAACATTAGCTTAACTGAAGTAAACTGGAGTTTTTCCCTAATTTACTTTCAGTATTAGACCAAAGACAAAACATCCAAAATTTCTCTCATGCTCTAAATTATTAACTTTTTCAATTATTCAGTCAGCTTGAGATCTTGGTGAGGACAAATTTGATTTCAATTGCTGGTATCCGGCCCTAACATTAATGGTAAAAGTTTACTGATTTCAATGGATCTTTTATCTTACTGTCATTTTTCCTTAAAGCCTCAAAAAGCTCCATGGAAGATACCTTTTCTGAGAAGGCACAGCCATGAGATGGACCGTGTCTTTTCTGACAAAAGAAATGTTCCAAAAAGACACAAAATGGCTAATGGAGGCACAACTGAACAATAGCAGTCAGCGTTTCTCAAGCCATTTGGAGCTGTTAGATCCAAGTTGCGTGATGCTGGTGTGCCACTCATCACTGTTCCAAACAAAGAACCCGGTCTCTTCCTGACAAGCTCCAAGTGCATATCTTCACTTTTGCCAAGGAGTACAACATCCCTATGAGAAGGAAAGGAGAAACCTACAGTGTGTATCTATGATCCCCTGGACATCCCTTACACTTAGATGCCTCCTTTATGTCTGGCCCTGGGCAGGTCCTTGAGAAGACTCACACTCAGTTCCATACAGCAGATTCAGCCTGGTGTTCCCAGGTCTCTGGAAGGATACTTTTGTGGAAAACTAGAAATTAAACATTTGTCAGGCTCCACATTTGCAGTAATACTGATTATTTACATGCTGCACATGAACTGGGATCTTTTCAAATTTGGATGGATCATGGTGTCACCATGTACTTCTGTATTGTGCCTGCCAGAGACATAGAGATTCATCCATAAAATGTCTTCCACCTAAGAGATTTGGATTTCTTTCTTTCTTCTTTTCCTCATTCTTTTAATACTCCTATTCTTGCTGTTTTGGGATCACCACCTTCTGCTTAACTGAATTGTCCCCAAATGCCACTTACCAGTGCTGTGACTGAAAGGTGATCTCTACTTGAAATTTAAGGCAAATTCCATACAGACATTATCCAGACAGTCTTGTATAAAGCTCTCTCTCTGCCCTGTCTCAATAACTATCTCTCCACTCCAGTGTCTGTTCTTTTTTATCTTCACTTGCTGTGACATCTTGCAATTCAAATGTATTACACTCTAACTCAGCAGCCATACTCTTCTGGCCCTTTCCTGAGTCTCCGAGAGGAAAGAGAGGAGCTTTTGCTGTAGAGTCTAGCCTCATGCTTTGAATAATTTCATTTTCTTGCAGAGATCTGATTAACTGTGTTCATCACAAGTTCCAAGAACAGTTATCCTCTAACTACATTGTGATCATTCTTGACTGGTATAGGAACTCCACAGACTGTCACGACAGGACCGTGTGAATACAAATAAATCAGTATCATTGAGAAGCATAAAGAGCTAAAATTGTTTCTCACAGCACAGCTTTTGAGAGAACTAGGATCTGTAGGTGTGCCTGCTGGCAGCAGTGATATT
Organism: Neomorphus geoffroyi; assembly: GCA_033558235.1. Classification (NCBI taxonomy): domain Eukaryota; kingdom Metazoa; phylum Chordata; class Aves; order Cuculiformes; family Neomorphidae; genus Neomorphus; species Neomorphus geoffroyi. The sequence goes on along the minus strand of JAUMJM010000005.1, from coordinate 62,612,479 downwards.
TGACTTTCTGGTTTCTCAGCCATTTACCACATCCCTTCTAGTTTGACTTCAGCTTCACCAACTGATTGTCTCTCTCTTCCTCCAGAGGAATACAAGGATATTTTAGAAATAAATCACAACAGAGCTGTTGTATTTGGTTTCATTGGTGAGGATACTCCAGTCACCTGAACAAATGTAAAACCCACTGATTTGGGTCATCACACATCTGTGCTACCTTACAGAGAGCTGAAGAGGTTCGAATACTTCTTAGCTTAAATCTGATTTAGAACTGCTTAGAACCAGGCAATGTCATGAGAACCAATCCAAGGTCAACAAACAACTCACTTCCATACTGCCAGCAGACAACATGTGCCTCCCCAGCTGGGACCCACAGCCATGTACGGGAGTGTGGATTTATACCACAGTTATGCCCTGAGCAGGTGGACCTGATGAGCAGCAAGATGAGTCAATCCGTGGGGGTTCAAGGGGATTACCTACATAGTCCTGAATCACCAATCACCAATTCTGCCAAATATTTTCTGTAGCAAACAGTTGGGAGCAAACAGTTAAAGCAGAAAAAGGGGGATCTGAACTCAGCAGTAATCTCTCAGGACACTGCTGAGTCACACTCTGTCCCTGAAGGGAAAAACTGGACATCACAGCTGGACGTGTTCAGCTAGGAAAGAAATCAAAGACATGACCAGTTTCCAGCTCATGATATTTATTTGTAGGCCGTTATTGTATTTAGATTCTTCGCTGTGGAGAGCATACAACAACCAGTAAGGCTGGCCTTTTGGAGAAGTGCCTTTCAGCACCTCTAATGGAACACAAAGGTACAGGGCCCTTGTTAGCAGGCTGGGAAACAGGAGCCAGTGAGAAGCCCATGTGGAAGGCAAGCTGCAAGACTAATACAGGCTTCACTAACTTGTGGATCCCAGGATCAAAGATTGGAGCGGCAAACCCAGCCTAAACAGGTTAACCGAGAGGATTTGCTCTTTTTTTTCCTGTAGCCTAACAGCACTCATAAAGACTGCCACATCAATAAAATCACATTAGACTGCACTGAATTACACAATTCGAAACAGAGATGTGTCTTATTGTGTTTAGCCATTATTAAATCAGCTTCCTCAACTTCTTTACGGCTATGCCAATTTACGCCATCCAAGGATGTGGTGTTAGCTCTCTAGGAAGCAGCTTGTGTCTAAGTGCAAACACATTGCCTGCTAAGAGTTCATAAGCTGAAGCAAAAACTCACTGGGGTTTCCTATGATCTCCTGCTGTTCTTCAGCCTGAAGAACCAAGACATTAAACATGTAACATGAAGAAATAAAAATGTGTGTATTTTTAGCTGAGCTAAATTTCCACATCCCCTGCTTTTAGGAGTATTATATCAACACCTGTTAGTTTTGCTCTAGTCATCATTTCCATCAGAAACATATCATTTTAAGGGGTTTATAACTCGTAAAAATTTTATAAGTCAGACAAAATGTGCTTGAGGAAAAAGTTGATCTTTCAGGTCTCTGTGCTGGAGTGTATCATTATATGCAACAAATGTAAAATAGAATAATGGCTGTAATGGCTTTTATTATATTTAGAGGGAGGAATAACCACAAATATAATCAGAAATCAAATCCTTTAACCATTAATTCTACACAAAGAGTCTGGGCAACCCTAACAAAATATCTGTCAACAGACATCAAATAAAAAGGAACTCAGACACTGGGGAAATACTCATCCTTCACCTCCACAAGGTACTTAAGCACATAATTAAGTCCATCCCTACTGCAAAAGGCATATGAGCATGTATACAAACCCCTCTTGCAAAAGGATGGCTTTCTCTGTGTCTGCTGTGAAACAAGGAGTCATCCCACTCAATTCGTTACTAATGTTCTTGAAATTACTCATGGGCATAAATATTTGCAAGAACGGGGCCTCAGTGAAGAGCTGTGTCTGTATGAGGAATCATGGCCAAATGATGCCATTCTACAGAAGAATGCTCCCAGACTTGCTGTCTCCACCAGAGAGCTGTTACCAACACTGTGCAGAGTGGCTGCTGCTGCCCAGAAGGCAGAAGCCAAGTGCATGCCCCCTGGCAGCAGGCCACATCTGTGGAGGGGTTGAATGTATCTCCTGGGAATGCAAATCCAGATACATCCTGGGAAGAAAAAAGCATTTACACAGTTGACAACTGCTTGCAGAGGAACAAAACCTTCTTTAAAACGACTCTATCCCTCTTTACAAATGGCAGATTGAGCTTCTCTTTGGCTGTTTGCAGCACACAAGCTTGACCAAGAAAACCTCAAAGGTCCTCTACAAATTGCCATCCCACCTGGCTTGGAGGTTCAGGGAGAGGTTTAACAAGTCCAAGTGCTGGGTTCTACACTTTGGACACAACAACCCCATGCAGAGCTACAAGCTGGGGACAGAGTGGCTGGAGAGCAGTCAGGCGGAAAGGGATTTGGGAGTGCTGGTGGACAGGAAACTCAACATGAGCCAGCAGTGTGCCCAAGTGGCCAAGAAGGCCAACGGTATCTTGGCCTGCATCAGGAATAGTGTGGCCAGCAGGACTAGAGGTCATCATTCCCTTATAGTCGGCACTGGTCAGGCCACACCTCGAGTGCTGTGTCCAGTTCTGGGCCCCTCAGTTTGAGAAAGATGTTGAGATGCTGGAGTGCATCCAGAGGAGAGCAAGGAGGATGGTGAAGGGGCTGGAGCACAGGCCCTGTGAAGAGCAACTGAGGGAGCTGGGGTTGTTTAGCCTGCAGAAGAGGAGGCTCAGGGAAGACCTTATTGCTTTCTACAACTACCTGAAAGGAGGTTGTAGTCAGGCAGGGGTTGGTCTCTTCTCTCAGGTGACCAGCGACTGAACAAGAGGACATGGTCTCAAGCTTCGCCAGGGGAGGTTTAGGCTGGACATTAGGAAGAAGTTCTTTACTGAGAGGATGATTGGCCATTGGAATGCGCTGCCTGGGGAGGTGGTGGAGTCACTGTCGCTGGAGGTGTTTAAGGAAAGATTGGATGAGGCACTTAGTGACATGGTGTAGTTGACGAGTAGGAGTAGGTGTAGGTGTTGGGTCATAGGTTGGACTCGATGATCTCAAAGGTCTTTTCCAACCTTATGATACTGTGATACTATGATAGATGAATGAATGTCACCTCAATCCAAAGCATGTGTGAAGCAGAAAGGATTTCTAGTGAAGCCTGTCACTCTTTTCACATCAACCAGAGGCTGGCCTGTCTTCCAGAGGCTGATATCCTCTCAGTGTCTGTCTGTTGCTGAGACACTCCCTGGTAAGACATCAGCAGTATCTGCTGTAGAAGTGAAAGGAAGACTTCATGTTGTCACTGAATCACAATGGCATAATGTGCTCTTCAAATGTCCCTGAGCTGAAACAGTCCCAGTTTACGTTTGAACACCTGGGCAAAGTCACCTTAAATCTGGCAGCTTTTGGACTGACTTTTGTTAAAAAAATTATTTTTTTCCTCAGTCTGTGAGTGATCCAGTCACACAAACACACATTTTGGGATATAACTAGTGTTAAAAAAGCCTAGGTAAAAAAAATTAATCAAGCACAGACCTGTTAGTCAAAGAGAAGTGGGAAGCTTGGCTAAGAATTTAGAACATCTGCAGTGTATCTGAAATAATTTGCTCACTTCTTGTCTAAAGTCTTATGGATCCATCCCTGAGTAGTTATTTTCTCAGCATTTTGAAGACTCAATGAACATCTTATGGCTGTGCTTTCACAGTGCTACCTAGCAGCTGGCATGAATTCTTGTCAGTATTTCCATACCCGGGAGACCTCATACAGTCCTTTTTACGGGTGGATTATGATGAAAATATTGGGTGGCAAAAGTGCAAATAAGAAACTAAATCTGTTGGGATGGCCACAGCACCACCAAGATTATTTCTGCAGTATGAGGGTAAAAGGCATAACTTTTAGTCCCTTTAAGATTCACTTGTCCTTTCAATTCCCTAACTACCTGACCTAACCTGACTACCCTTGAAATCTACCAAGCAAAATTTAAAATCACAGCGCTGAAGTTTAACATAAAGCTTTTTGCATTTCTTAATGCTAAGGAAAAAATCATCTTTCCTGTTTCTAATACAGCCCATGTGTAAAGCTACACGCTGCACGTGCCGGCTTTTAACAGGAACTGTTAACAAACCTTTTTGATTGCAGGAAGCAGAAGAAAGCCTCTTCACCTAAGAAAATAATAGTGATGTTTATGGGTGCTGCTCTTCTCCCCATTGGGAGCTGCCAGTCACCCCTCCCATCCCCTAAGCTTATTTCTGGGGGGCTATGTCTGGGGGCCATCGCTTGCTCCAGCTTCCTTCCGTTGGAGAACTCTGGCAGCCGATGCTGTTTCTGGGCAAACGGCCACTGCTGTGATGTTTGTGTTAGATAGGCTGCAGCTGGGCTGGGTGAGTGTTGCAGGCAGGCTGCACCCAGCCAGCTCCCCAGACTCTGGTTCCTGGTAAAACCACCTTCCTGATTCCTTTGAGTTTGAGCTTTCTTCTTTAAAAAAAAAAAATTAAATTAGAAAATTAAGGTACTAGTTGCTGTTTGATTTCTTGGAAACATAGGTATGAAAGTTTGCTGTACATACAGGAGAGCAGCCCAGTCCATTAACCTTAACCCTCCACGCCTGTTCCTCCAATGCAGTAAGTGCCACTTTCTTCTCTTTACTTGCTCTTAAGGTGGAAGCCAGTAGTGACATTCAGAACTATACTTTTAAAAGCAAACTAGTATTCAGGGCTACTAGCTAAAAAGCAGAGAGCATGTAACTGGTTGAACTGAAAGGAAAACTCCAAGGGACAATTTATCTTCCTGTGTTATCCCATGATTTAAAATTTGTGCTGGCAAAACTTAATTTCTTAAGCTGCAATTTCAAGCTTCAAGTATTCAGCAGCTGAGGAACCAGTGTGTATATATATGTATGCGTGTGTGCGTGTACCATATGTATTCATGTTTATGCAGTTTTCCACTCAAAGCAGTCAGCGGAAATGAAAACCTGATTTTGCAAGGCTTCTACTGCAAAATTAAACATTCACTTTTTCCTTAAAGGAGTTGCTGGTTTATGCACTGGGAAATGACTCCTAAATTTTATATGTATTTTTTTTAAAGTCTAAAATATCCTGCCTTGAAAGAGAGCTGAGCTATGATGGGAAACACAACTATTCATTTGGGGTAGCAGAGGGGAGCAGCAAGGTGAGAGAGAATAAAAAGAAATCAAACAGAAAAAGCAAACAGAAGTGAGGGATTTTCAGTTCCTGTGTGTGTGTCCATCTATTTTTATCCTAGAAGGAAGCTTCTTAACATAGCTGTGTTTTCTTTCACTCTGCTCTCCTCCCTTTGCAGGACCTCCAGAATACATCTTGGCACCTGGTTTTTCCTTGAGCTTGATGTGTTATGCCTACAAGGCAAGACAAATTTGGCAGCTGTTGAGCCGGAAACAAAAGGGGAGCAGAACAGCAGCAAAGCTGGATACTTCATATGTCCAGGGGCACCAGAGGGCTGTCATTTATTTCTTTTGCTTAGGATTTTGCTGGCAAAGCTGACTACTTTCTTTTGGCCTGGACTGGGACATCTAGACAGTGGGAAAAGTTTTTTTCCTTTTCTTTTGGATCATAAGTATATAATTTCTCCCAATACTTCTGTTGCTCATGTTCTTATTTGGAAAAAACTTTTCCTTTTTCCCTTTTTTTTCTGAGGCTATGAGACAAAGGAAAATTTTGGCTGGAGTGAAATGTTCTCAAAGCAGAAAGGAAGCAGAGTCTGAGGCACCAAAACAGGACTTCAAATATCTTTCCATTTGCAAAGCAGAACGCTGCCACAAAGGAAAGGCTGCATCCTAGACCCACTGAAGATGATGGGAAATGTGGCACTAAATTCCATGGGATGAGAGATCCACCTCAGGAATCCAGACTTAACCAGTCTACCCATCATAGAATCATAGAATCGTAGAATCAGAAGGTTGGAAGAGACCTCTGAGATCATTAAGTCCAACCGCACCTGTCTCCCTACTAAACTATGTCCCTAAGGAACTCATCTACATTTAAACACCTCCAGGGATGGCGACTCCACCATCTCCCTGGGCAGCCTGTTCCAATCCCTGACCACTCTCTCAGTGAAAAAATTCTTCTAATGTCCAGCCTAAACCTCCCCTGGTGCAACTTGTGGCCATTTCCTCTTGTCCTATCGCTTGTCACTTGTGAGAAGAGCCCAGCACCCACCCCATCACAGCCTCCTTTCAGGCAGTTGTAGACAGTGATGAGGTCTCCCCTCAGCCTCCTCTTCTCCAAGCTAAACAACCCTAATTCCCTCAGCCACTCCTCGTAGGGCTTATTCTCCAGCCTCCTCACCAGCCTCCTTGCCCTTCTCTGGGCGCGCTTCAGCCCCTCAATGTCCTTCCTGTAGTGAGGGGCCCAAAACTGAACCCAGCACTCGAGGTGCGGCCTCACCAGTGCCGAGTACAGGGGCACAGTCACCTCCCTGCTCCTGCTGGCCACGCTGTGTTTGACACAGGCTAAGATGCCATTGGCCCTCTTGGCCACCTGGGCACACTGCTGGCTCGTGTTCAGCCGGCTGTCAACCAACACCCCCAAGTCCTTCTCTGCCAGGCAGCTCTCCGGCCACTCCTCCCCAAGCCTGTAACGCTGCATGGGGTTGTTGTGACCTAAATGGAGGACTCGGCACTTGGCCTTGTTGAGCCTCATGCCGTTGGTCTCAGCCCATCGATCCAGCCTGTCCAAATCCCTCTGCAGAGCCTCCCTTCCTTCAAGCAGATCCACACAATTGCACCCAGCTTGGTGTCATCCGTAAACTTGCTAAGGGTGGACTCAATCCCTTCATCCAAAGCATTGATAAAGGTATTGAACAGGACTGGACCCAGCACTGAACCCTGGGGAACAACGCTTGTGACCGGTTTCCAACTGGATTTACTTCCATTTACCACAGCCCTTTGGGCTCGGCCATCCAGCCAGGTTTTAACCCAGCAGAGGCTGTGCCTGTACACGCCGATGGCAGCCAGTTTCTCCAGCAGGATACTGTGAGAAATGGTGTCAAAGGCTTTACTGAAGTCCAGGTACTCCACATCCACAGCCTTTCCCTCGTCCATTAAACGGGCAACCTTGTCATAGAAGGAGATCAGGTTGGTCTGGCAGGACCTGCCTTTGGTGAACCCATGTTGGCTGGGCCTGATCACCCGGTTGTCCCACGTGTGCTGTATGATAGCACTCAAGATGATCTGCTCCTTGACCTTCCCCGGTACCGAGGTCAGACTGACAGGCCTGTAGTTCCCCAGATCCTCCCTCCGACCCTTCTTGTAAATGGGCGTAACTTTTGCCAGTCTCCAGTCTAGATTGTGACCATTGATGTATGTTCGTGTTTCTGTCGCAGCCTGCAGCTCTGGTTGATGGGCAGGATCCCCTCTGTCCAAGGGGTTGTACAAGCACAGATCAGAGATGTTTCTTGCCCTGGAGGTCTTGAAATCAAAGTTCACGGCTGACCTTAGCAGCTTAAGGAAGAACCACATGGGGAAGACACTCCTATCTTGCCAGCTTCAAACAGATACTTGTGTTCTGCTGCGCTCTTAGCCAAGCAGAAACTTTTTGAAATGGCCACACATCTAAGACCACCTATGCTGCATGTGGAGCAGAATAGGACGCCTCCACCCATTCAGGGCACATGCAAAGAATCCAGTACAGACAGTTGCAGTCACAGAATGGATCACTCAGTGTCTAATGAGAAGCTCTCTGAGAACTCCCAGTGGCTCCTGTTCCCTCCACAGAATTAGCATGTCACTTTATTAAGAGCCTCAGTATATCTGAGTCTTTGATAGTCCTCCTGCAAGGTGAATCTAATACTTACAATGATATAGCCCTAGGAAAATCAAGCGAAGCCCAATGTATAATGTTAAAACAAAGCAAAACAAGCCCTCTAGATTTAGCAGTATGTTCAGAAGACAAAATAGTGTTCCTCCATAGAAGAACGTGGAAAGTTAAGAATATTTCAATTGTTTGGTGCTGTAGCACCAGATGATTCAATATCAAAGGGAATACCATCATTATCTTTGGCATCATAATCTCTAAATTTAGGCTGAGATGTTGTAAAAATAAAAATTGTTGTAATCAAAATCACAAAAGAAAAAAGGCCTTTTAAACTTGCTCAAGATGTAACTTGGCTGGAAATGAAACAAAAAGGGTTGAGCCCAAAAGAAAGAAATTCAAAATTGAAAACTTGAAGCAAAGCTCCTTCAAGCATGGGTGGCCAGGGCCAAGTGAGGAGAAATACACATGTAAGAAGCTTTTCATAAAATCATACCTTGCCTTTATGTATAATTATCATCACACATTTTCTATTAGCAGCCATAGCTCCCAAAAGGAACAATAAATAGCTGCAAACACACCCCTAGGAATTTATAAAGCCAAAAGAAAAACAAAAATCCTGTTCTACAGCCTTGCAACACATGTTCACTTGCTGTGAGAAAGACCGACATCATCAAATGTATTCACGAAGAAAAGAAATTCCAGTCAGCTGCCGCCGTCTGATACTGAGGGACCAGAAATCACTATGTATTTTTTGTCTCAGTAATTCATTCAATGAAGTTAGTAATGATGAACTCCCAGAGAATAATCCTATTTCTCTTAGAAAAATAGGACTGAGCACGATGCTGGGTATGAGGCCAAGGCTTCTTAGGAGGGTGATGGTTCTATATGTCAAAGGAGAAACAATAATCCCTCTACCTGGACAGTTTCCTGACACTGGGATGTTGCCTTCATGCAGCTGTTCCCCACAGCAGCAACACCAGCAGCAGCACTGGGTGCTACTGGGTGCACAGGCAGCAGATAACGTTCAGATGTATGGGCAACAGTTGTACACCCTCATTTGGGTGCTTTAATGAGGGTGTTTTTAGGACATCATACTAACTGAAGAAGGCAGGCAACCTATTGTCTAGCTCCCCCTGCAAAATGTTTTCAGAGCATTTCTTTAGGCTTGAAATGAGGTGAATTTTTTTTGAAGAGGAAATAGGTGGGTTCTCTCAGGGCCAGGTTTGCCAGCATTTGCCTGGAGCTAGGATACAGCTCTCTGCTCTGAGGCACTTTTAGAGCTACCAGATGCAGCACTTGACGTGAGCTCCCCTGTTTCTGGCACCCAAAGACATGTTTGCCATTTTCTCAGTGAGGTGAGAGTGAGCTGTCCGTGTTATTGCAGCGTACCGCTGGCTTCCCTTCTTTGCAGCCTGACATAAAAGCTGTGCTGCTGCTCAAGGCCAGCTGCTCTGCTGGAGAGTGGTGGATGCTGCTGCTGTCTGCAGCATAGATCACAACTGCCTCAGCAGTGGTGAGGCAATGAAGCTCTTCCCTGCCATGGTGAGAAAGAGATGGTGGAGGCCTGCAATGAGATCCTGTCCTGCCACAGGGTGTAGGATGCACCAGCTATGGGGACAGATATCATCCCTAACCAGTGCAGAAGAACTCACACTTTTCTCTGGCATGGAAGTTGCTGTGTGTTTCTTAGGAGTAAAATGTCTTCAAGTAGATTGTCAACTGTCAGCAGGAAGGCTGTGAGATGGGCCATGAAGGAGGGCTTCTCAGTTCACAGAGTTTGAAGGCATATCAGCTGTAGCCACCAGTGTCTTAAGGATAACATATCTACAAGAAACTGAAGTGTGGGAGTCGTGTCACTGAGGGAAAGAATGACTGCAGAGGGGCCTGCAGAAGCATCTGTGAGACATCCTTATGATGTGTAGCACACACCCATGCCTTCCACCCCTCAGCCACTGAGGTTACCACAGTCATTTTCTCCCATCTGCTATGGGCTTCATCACAAACCTCTCAGGGACAGTGGAGAAAATCACAGTGACCTCTGGGTTGTGGCTGGTATGCATCAGCTCCCGTGGAACATACAGTTCCATTTTTCCTGAGAAACAGCTTGCAGTTTTCTTGGGTGTCACTTCTTCACTGTCTGTAACTCCCTCCTCCCTGCTGTTAAACAGGTTAATTTTAATGACATCTTCTTGGATGCATTGATCTCCTCCATTCCTGACACGGTGGACACTTGGTAACACAAAAGCAGATGTGAGGCCTGTCTACCTGGTAACCTATCTCTCCAACAGGATCAGGACCAAACACCTAAATACATGTGAGATATGATACCTCCTCCAGGTTCCTGTGTGTTGGAACTTGAGCCATATTAGAGCATCGCTTTAGATACCATGAATCTAATCAGATTTGTCTTCTACAAGTCTGTGAAAGCCTTCTTTGAAATAATTTCTGAATCAATTGTGACAATGAATTGCCTGTCTTACTTGTTAAGTGAAAAGATAATTTTTTGTTTATTCTTTTCTTTCCCCTTGTTCTCTGCCGTGAAATTATAGTTAAAGATTATAGCAGAAGAGCACCGTTTCAGCTGCTTAGGGCTGCCACATAGCCGCACCTTTATCTGGCTTGCTCTCTCCCTGGCTCTTACTCGGTGGTTCTGATTTACAAAGCAGAGTTGGGGTTACTTGTTTCTCATCACACAGTTTAGAGCACAACACAGCTCAGCTGACAACAGAAACCATAAACCTTACTGCAAAAGCTCTGTGACACTGTCACTGGGGGTTTGCACTGCCTGCAAGTCTTTTTCCTCTACAGTGATCTCCTCTAACTGAATTCTGGATTCCTATTTCTCAGCAGTAAAATCAGCAGCCCTGAGGAGCCAGCAGCTGACTCAAAAAAAAATAATTAAAATATAAGAGAGATTGAGAGATTAATAAAAGAAATCCAACATTATATTTTTAAAAAATGTGATAAGTCAAAAGAAAATCAGTCCAAAACAGCTGGGAAAATCCTCCCTATTGACTCAGTGGCCAACTCCTACTTCCAGTGGGACCTATCCCAGAGGTTACTGATGGTCTACATTGGTCTTTCCCCTCACCCCACTCCACTCCTCCCTATCAGCTCATTGGACCGATGAATGTGGTCACCCTCATAATTTTGTCTTGCTGACATCATGAAGATGTCAGTCAGTTCCTTCAATTTTCAAATATGGAACCATATATAAGGCCATGCTTCAGTCACTCCTGGGACAGGGGTGGAATGGCTGGCAAGAAGGAAAGCATAGGAAAAGCCTAGGGGGAAGAGGGTTGTAGAAGTTCAGAGGGTTCAGGAATGGTCACAGATGTTTTGAAGACCTGATTTTCTTCTCCCTGAGGCATCACCCAACTCAGCTCAGGACAACAATGTAGCAGGGATTACAAGAGAAAAAGCTACTGTCTCTTCACCTTAGACAGGCAGCAGGTAAAGAGGGGTTTTGCTACTTCACGCTCTTCATTTCTTCTTCTCCTTTCACTCTCTAGTACTGTTTTTTTTCTGTAAATGTCATCACTGCCCATAAGATACATATCTTGTACCTCCCAGTCAAATTAACTGGTATCATTGAAGTGGAAAAATCTAATTTCTACTAGGTTAGCATTATTAGTCTCGTTACTGTATTGGTGTTACTAGTCCAAGTTTTAGAGGAGTTCCCTCAGTTCAGGAGGGAAGGGTTATAATATTAACTTGCAGATTCTCTCCTCTTTCATTTTAAATTTCAATATTTTCTTCATAATGTCTGTAGTGAGAATTTCACTGGCCTCACCTTTCCCTCTCTTTTAGTCACTTTCCACAACTGCTGGTGCAGTGAAGATTTAGAACCATGAGGAACAGAAAACCCTTTGCCCCTGCCCAGCCAAAGAGACCCAGCAAGCACATCCTACATGGGATTTCTTGCCCTGAAACACTTTCCTGTGGACACTGGAGCTTGAGCACCATCCTTGAAGCACAGCCCAATGCTAGTCACACTGCTTTCTTCAGGGTCAGAGCTGAAACCCTTTGGAAAATTCCATCCTTTAAACCTAAGAGCAGAGTTTGTCCACTTCTTTTTTGGCTGGATCCCAAACACGACAATTTAATTATGAGGTTCAGACCTCCCTGCATGCTTACCCTCATGTTGAAGTACCTATTCCAGATATCCAGTGGGACTGAGAGCAAGTTCTTCCAAAGCCACGTAAGATTTTGTCACACTGTGCAAAGGTAGCCAAGTGGGAAAAGCAGGCTGTCTGCCTGGTCTCAAACATAGACAGTAGCCACATTCTTGTAGGGAGCTGACAGCATGTTCAAGAAATTTAGGGAGGTTAAATGAAAACCTGTTGCCGTCCGAAAATGGAGCTGTTTGCCTTGGAATAGTTAGCTTAGTCATCTGTCCTGCAGGGGTTTGCTGAGCTCCTTTGGTTTCTCCATCTGTCTTCATTTTCTTCCGTTTCCTTCCCTACCTTCTTTTTCATGGTCTCAGATGTAAAAGTGTGGGCTTTCCTTGATGATATCACCAATTATACAATGCTCAGTGCATTTCCTCTCCCTTTTGAAAGGGGGCATCGGGGGCTGATGCTTTACAGTGGTATTCTTATGCCCAGTGACATATGGAAATGTTTAGGAAGAAAATAATTTTCAAACAGCCCACTTCTCGTTGGTTACGCTGCAGAATCAGCATCAACCTTCCCTCTCCCTTTACTAACAACTCCTGTTGCGTTCAGTTCCTGCAATTAGGAGGTAATTATAGGCTCTCAATGCCCTCCTTTATGTTTCAGGGGATATCATCTAGTATACATTATATTCCCATTTCATCAAGTAACAAGGCAAATGTTAGGAGGCTGAGGTTCTTGGCAGTCCTATATCCTACTGACACTTATGTTTGGCTGCTATATGCGGCTCATTAGATGGAGGTGGGTAGCTGACATCATCAGTAAAGGGAAACATATGATAAAGTGAGGGTTCAAGGATTTAAACTTCAGTTAATAAAATGTCCAGACAACACGGATTAGCTGTGTTTGCCGGAAGAGAGTATTTGCCTCTGTCAGTAGAGGATAGACCAAAGAGAATAAACTATATCCTTTTTCTTCCTTCAGTCACCAGTTTCTTGTCATGTGGGAAAAAATAGGAGAAAAAAAGAAAAAGAATGAGAAAGAAACTACCTTTCAAATATATGTAGCCATTACCTCAGTCAGTGCATTACAGAATAATTTTTAAATTAGACAATTTTCTGGTTTATATCCCAGGTTTGGATTTCCTTTCCTTCAAGACTTGGTGAGATGTAGAGCTAGACAAAACAAAAGCTGGTTTAGGAGCTTAACAAATGGTTCAGCATGCACAAGTCTACTCTGCTCAGGGGTTGAGCTGTTACCTTTTTGCATCATCATGGGCAGCCATAAATTACAGCTCTCCTTTTGGTACTAGGTAGGAATAACAACAATCCTTTCCCTTGAAGGGTAAAGTGGAAGCAAGGCTCTTTAATCTCTAAGTCCACAGACATGAGAATACACCAGTGACTTTTCCTGGCCAACCTCACTCTTAGGGAGTAAAACAAGGTGTCATGGGCTTCCGCAGAAGCAGCAGGCACTTTTTGCTGTCAGAGAGCATGGAAAATATGACACCAGGTGAATGCAAAGGCAGTTCTTTGTCCTGGAGCATGGCCTGTAAATGATCTTTGGGAAAATGTGGTAGAACACAATCTGAAGCCTTTGCAAGCACCTTCCCAAATGCAGTGGCTGTTGACTTGAAGTTGTTAGACAGGATCACAAGGGGGAATGGTCACAAACCTGCTTTGTTATTTCTGATTTTGTGCCAGAGCTGACAAACATTCATCTGAAACATCCTCAGACACAACAGCAGTAGCCTCTTACTAAAGCTATTTGAGGCTGACCTGCAGATCTGGGTACGCAAGTCTCAACTCAAATACTGCTTATGTTGAGCTGCGTCACATATGCCACTCATATGCTCAGGGAACACGTCAGCTTGACTCATCGCTGCGCTGTTGTTGTGCTGGTTTCACAGTCCCCCAGCTATACCATGCTGGCTGCCCTAAAGTTACATTGAAAGTTGCAGCAGCCAGAAAATGTGACAAATGACTCCTAAATCTGAAAATCATTTTTTTTAATGCTATCCTGCCCAAAACTCTCATTCCTCTTCCCCACATTAAGGAAGGGCATTATAGTAGATATGATATCTGAAACGTTTTTTTGCCATAAAAAATAGATAGTGACTTTATTCAATCAGCTCAGTCCAGGAAGCCTTGAGACGCTCCCAAGCTCAGGTACTGCAAGTGAACATTGTCTGACTTACTGTGCAACGCAAGGCATTGACTCACTGTGCAAGGCAAGCGGCTTTGCCACCTTTTCACTCTAAATCTTTCTTAGCTTCAACATTAAAACTTTTCACATGAAAGGATGTTCACCTTTTCTTTCTCCACAGCACAAGCCACAGCTTGTGGAAGCCAAAGGCTTCAAACCTGATACAGAACAAGATTGCTACAGCTCTTGTCAGCTGGGGTTTAGAAAAAACAAATGCACAAAACCCAAAACCTCCAAAAAGCCCCACACATGCTCTGCAGAGCAAGCATTGAACTACACTGTTCTCATGGTGGGGAAGAGAGGGGAACTGCTTATACGACTGCAGTTTTTGCAGTTGTTGCCAAGATTTAAAGAAGAAAGATGTAGCTGGCAGACTCTAAGACTTATTTTTTTCTCTGTGCTTTCTATGGCTGGCACCTGGATTTCTTAGCATATCACCTGTCCAGGCAGGGCTTGCCTCAGAGAGAGACAAACCTCCTCTGGAGCCCCAGATAAGGCTGATCATATATCCTGCAAAATGTTGTATACTGTTCTCCTATATTGGTATTAAATTGATATACAAGTTTTGGTCATTGGCCCAATCCATCCTATCTATCTGAAGGCCTTCATCTAACTTTCCTACTTCTGTATTTATGTTTCACAGCATCGCAGATTTGGAGCTGCTTTATCATATGCCAATGTGCAATTAGGTCATCTGTGTTACTAGTCATTGGTTGAGCTCTTAGTTTTCCATCTGTTCGTGACAAGCTGCTCTTACCCAAAGCATCAGCATGTTGCCTTTTAAGTCAATGCTCTCATTCCCTGGTCTCACAATAGAAAAAAGCACAGATACTGCTCCGATTTGTGATTATTTTTTTTTTGACTTGCCATTAAGAACATTTTTTTAATATCAAATTAAATATTTGTAATGAGAATTTGGAACTGGTGAGCCTACCCTCCCCTGTAGCTCTAGTTTCTTCTGCAGGCCGGAGGATGTTTTTTTGTGTTACTGAAGTATATCACTGGCATCCTATACCTGCTCACATCTTACAAGAACTGAAACCGAAGACTGTTTCCTGACACCACAGTAACTGAGTCTGAAGAAAAGAAACTATCAGATGTTTCTGTGTAGCAGCTGCATGTCAAAAATAGTAGACTAGCCAACAGCTTCACCTCACTACAAGCATAGGAAGCATGCTGCCTCTAAGAAACATGTTTCTCATTTATTGGAAGTGGGCAAGTGACTCCTTTTTCCATAATCACTTATGAGCAGGAAACAAAACCTTTCAATATAGAGATCTGCATTTGACATTATGGCTGTCATCTTCTTATTCAGTCACTATAGAAACAAATATGGCCTGATTGTTGGAGATTTCTTCCCTAACTAAAGGAGAACTTGCCATTCTATTTGTTATTATTGGACCACAACAGGATTCAAGACACATGCATAGACACATCTCGAAGTCTGCATAAATAAGGTTGTGCTTAACTACATCCAGCTCTGGGAGGAATTGGTTATGTCTACCCAGGCATTATCAAGCTTTTGGATCTTTCCCAAAAAGGGACAAAACAGGAACTGGGAATTAGGACAAAGCAGTTATGGTCATCAGGAATTTCCCTGTCTATGGTTTGAGGAGGGTGACTTTGCTGCTGTTATTTGCGCTTCCAACCCTCCTCTTTCAACAAGACTATTTTACTAGTATTGTGACAAGCCCTGAACATAAAGTCAAAAAGTGGTGTGTAAAGCCATGTAATTACAAAGCTTTGAGCTCCTTGAAGGGATTTTGGTACCAAAAGAGCCCTAAGGCAGTGTCCTAGGTCCAGGCTGCTCATATAGTTATTATCTGTTGCTTCCCGATATAGTAAAGTTCAGATGCGTGCACAATAAGTTTGCAGCACTGTACTGGCTGCCTCATGCTTTCAGCTGCTCAAGGGAAATTTTCAGAGACATTGTCTGACTGAATTTAAACACACATACACAAAGAATGTCCAAGCAGCTCACTCAGTAAAATTTCTCTATTCCCCTTAGGGAACAGTGCCTGAATTTGCCTTACTTCCCCCACCTTTCAGCCCGCCCAACTAAAGAAGGCAATTTTTCTTTAAGAAATCACTCCTATGTCACAGAATTTGGACAGTTGTGTGGCTCAGTGAATGTTTTTTTCCCTCCCCCATATGGTGGGAAATTGTTCTTTAACAGCCTCCCACTTGGTCAGTACATGGGCGGTTCATTGCCAATGAAAACCCAGGTGCTGCTGAATTCTTGTTAGTGATTCAAGCAGAAGTCTTCCCTCTGAGTCAAGAGAAAACCAATACCCCCAGAATGGTTTTAGTAAGTGCTCTGTTGCAAATTGCTTAGACAAGACATAAAATAAAGGTCCTGACCATGTCTAGTCATTAATGATCCGATAGTACTGTTTGCAGGGGTAAGAGCATAAGTCTCCAGCAACTTTTCATTGCCTTCTGACTGTATTTCTATCCTCCTTCACTCCCTAACACTGAAGTAATGGTGTGCTGTCTCAAATGATTTGGGACATATCTGCTTAGTAGTGGATAAAACCTTATAAGGGTATCATTCATTGTTCACTACCTTCCTTCCAGGCATGGCGGCTTCCAGACAGTCCCTCACACACACATGTATGTATACATGCCCAACATACACAGAGACAAAGCAAGTCCTCTCTTAAATTATATGGGATCTGGGAAGGGAAATCAAGTGCAGGAAGTCTCAGCCCTAAATAATCTCTCTAGCACCAGGCACAGGATCCTTTCTATTTTCTGTGTCGCAGAGTGCCAACTAGTGCCCTGCCTGCTCATCCAAGCATGTACTGAATGTCTTGCTGAGCTTTCTGACCTTGAAAGATGCAGGGTCCATCCCTGGCCATGTGTCTCCAGAGGAGGCTAGACTGTGTTGGGGAAGAGAGCACCCCAGCTAACATCTTGACACATGCCAGGGTCTGACTGCCACCACTAAGTACCTTTTTCTTTACAGAAGAACCTCTTGGCCTTTCCCAGCTGGGATATCGTGTCGCCATCCCATTTAGCCAGACCCAAACCAGCCACGCCAGCCCAGGCTGTTAAATAACATAGTCCAGGCAGAGGAGATACCAGCCAGGAATGTGGGCGTGGGACCTTCACGTTACAGTCCCATGGGGTTGCAGTGGCAGCAGCTACACAAAAACCTTGCCCTACTTGGTCGTGCTATGCAGGTAAATATGAGAAAGAGACAACATCACCTGCTCTGTGTACAGCAGTGAAACTTGTCTACTCTGTCACAGTGTGCAAGTTGCCTTGGAGATACAGCTTTCTGAAGGATGTCTTCAGCATCCACCCTTGGTGTGGCTTCTCTCAGGGAGGGAGGGGAGGATTCAGCTGTAGACTGTGGAGAGAACCTATATTGTTTAAACTAAGAAGCACAAACATACGATAGCAAACTGCTATTTGGCAACAAAGGAAGGAGTGTCTTGCTATGCTCAGCAAAGGCAGAGAAGCAGAAGCAGGTCTTCTGGGATCAGCCAAGAGAGACACAAAATTGCCACAGAGGCTGACCTGTGGTAAACTTCATTCCATTTCCCCACTTGTAGAGCCTCTTCACCCTGTTCTGGCGTCTGTGTGGTGACATTTGCTCTTAGACCTCACATTGTTCTTGGCCTAGCTATGGAAACTGAACTGAAATGTAAAAGGGGCTTTTTTTATACTTCCTCTCCATAAAATAAAATAAAATAAGATAAAAACCTTTAAAAAGCCTTTATATAGATATTTTCTGCATCTGGCTACCTCATCACAAGTTACAGGAAATTCATTGGCTGTGAATTAACACAGCTGTTAACACTTTGGACTAGCAGTAGCCGTTGTGCTGAAACTGGTTTAAATGAAAAGGATGAGGTATGCGGTGGTTACAATAACAACTGTCTCACATTCCACAAAGGACATAGATGGCATTGGGAGACAAGCCTGCGTGTGTTACCCGACTACTGCAAATATTGCTGGGGATGTATAATTCTGCTTCACAGCCCTTCTGAGCATCAAAGAGATTCTAATACATTAATAAAATGTGTCATAACGACCTGATGATACAAGATCACTATATAAACATGACTAATAACTATGGTGGTGTCCAGGGACCAAACGAAATCAAGACTGCACTCTACTAGGCAGCAGAGTCACTCCTGGAGAGTTTTGAATGTAAACAGACAAGATGGATGAAGACTAGGTGGGAGGGGAGTTATAGTCCTGATTGACCAGCTAAGGAACAGAAAAAAAAAGCAGGGATGAATGTAAAAAACACTTTTGATATGGATTGTGATCTTTGGAGAGTTCTCAGAAGCAAGTAATGAGAGAAATTGTTCTTATAGGAAAGTTCGGATTCTCAGAGATAAACTAATCATAGCAGGATCCATATATTCTTGTATGATTGTCGACAGATTTCTTTATAAGCGATTGTTGACTTGATTTTGTCAATACTGATTACATTTTGAAAGATCTGATTATAGAAAATTAGTTTAAGTCAAATGATGAGGAATTAATTCAGTTCTCTTAATAAGGTACTTGATTTGAAAAAGGAAAAATTTGACAAAGTTAAGGAACCAGTGATTGAAGCCATCTGGACTAAGAAGCTGGTACGCTAAGATGCAACGTCTGAAAGTTGCTTAAGGCATAGATGCAAGCAAAAGAGACAGGGGGGTGGTGCCACAAAGAACAATACTTCTTCTAGTGCAAATAATCATCTCAAATAAAGAAAATTAGGAAAAATTAGAGAGCCTAAGTGGAGTGAAAAAAAGAGGCCCATCAGCAAGGAAAGGTACATCTTAGAGGTCAGAAGTGTAGGCATAAAATAAAAAGTATCAAAAATCAAGCTGATTTAGATCTTGCAAAGGAAATAAAAACAGTAACTTAACGTTCTTCAGTTATATAAGAAAAAAAGGGAACAGAGAAAGAAGAAGTGAGGGCACTATTCAGTGAGGGCAACTTAGAGATCATACCTACAGTAAGCAGTCTGCCCCCAAACTCAGTGAATGTTTTCCCTCATATTTCCCTTATCCAGTGAGGACACAAAATGCAAGGATGACTAATGGGACTGGAAGGAAGGTGAACTGGAAATGATCACACCTGAAGTGGAAGTGGAGCTGAAGGGATTCACTCCCTTCAAACCAGGCAAACTGGACAGTCTCCATCTTCACCTCTGAAAGGATTTGCATGTGAAATTGCAAGTCCAAAGCACAGACCTTTAATGACTTATTTGTGCTCGACTGAAGCCTTGTGACTGGGAAACAGAAAATGTAGTTCCTGTATTTGAGAAAACCAAAGAAGCAGTCCAGGTAACCACGGGTCTGTTAATCTGATCTAAGTGTCTGAACTGAAGCTTTATGCATTATTGATGAGTTAAAGTTAGGATTAAATGGAAAATAAAATGAAAAAGTCAACAAGAATTTATCAAAGTGACACCAGTTCAGGCTCATATCTTTCTTCCACGACATTGCCTGATTTTCTAGACTCAAGAAATGCAGTAAATCTCATACATCTGCACTTCAGGAAGGCACCTGACTGTGTTTTATGGGCAGTTTAGTTAAAATAGATAAAATGGAGAGGAGTGTAAAACTGTTGAGTTATGTAGGAATCAGGTATAACTGGACTCATTGCAGCCAGACTGGAAAATACTGTGTTAGAGGTGGGATAATAATGTGAACTCCTTTGGTTTCTGCAGGGTCCGATCTGATTGAGGACTATCTGCCTAGAGATGATCCAGAGCAGGCCTTGTTTGATTTCTTCCAAATATCAAAGTCTGAAAGCTGCAGCTCCATTGTGTCCACAAATACACATCTGCATGTGCTGGGGGGGAGAGAAAGGGGAATGTCCATGGGGTCCCTCAGGGAGAAATGTGTCGGAAGTCAGCAAAACAAATGACAGAAAAGGGATGTGACTGCTCTCTGGGAACACCTGAAGAGGTAAATGCCATGGAGGAAAACAACCTAATTTTAGCGAAGAATAATATAGCTATAAGGCGAAATGGAAATGCATTGGCTACATGTAGATTTAGCTTGGAAACCACAGAAGATTTCTAGCCCTCAGAGGCCTGAGGTTATGGTGCAATCTTCCAGGAGGAGTGGACTTCATGCAGACGATGATCAGCTGTTGAAAGGTTTTATGTAAAGGGACTGGAAAGGGGACTCTGCTTCAGGAGCACTGCTCCAGTACCATGCCTTTATTGTTTTCCAGAGTGGCCCCTGAATCTTTGAATATCCCTCTGGATTTAATTGCAGGCTTCCTAACAACAGGGCAAAGTTGAGCAGATGATTATTTGACTAGTAGGTGAGGGATTATGGGAGATTCCTAGATACCGATGCACTGCATTAGCTTCACACTGTTTTGAATCCCTAGACCAGGGATTCCGGCATGCAATGTGCCAGGAATACCTGCTAGTCTTATGCAGCAGATGGTATATCTGGGCTCTGTTCTGCACTTAGGTAGACTGAGAGCAATTCCCATTGCTATTGCCACCAGTACTGCACCGTCTCTGAGGAGGTGAGCAGAGGTAGTGGTGGAGAACCCCATGGTATTTAAACAATAGCTGCCTTATACTTTCGGTTATCGAGCAGTACCATGAAATATTTAGGGGCTTCTAGCTGCATATAGAAATTCTGCCTCCTTAATCCAGTCTTAACTCAATAGAGAGAGAAATTAGCATGAAAGCCTAATAATTGTGTCTAGAATCGAGTGAGACAGACAGGTATTGTTTAACAGCATTAGTAAGCAAGCACAAGGGAAAAACACTTCTCTGTTGCAATGCATAAGGATTTTGGCAGGAGGAATAAATACTGAAAGCTCTGCTTGTAATTAACTAAGCTGTATCTGCAGCTTGTAGTATTGTCCAGAAGAATTCCCATTGCTCCAATTGAAGGTGCTTCAAAGTCCATTGCAAAGAAAACACCATTGAAAAGTTTTGCTAGTAAGGTCTTTAATTACGGCTTTGTTATACATTTAATTTATAGATGAAAGAACAGCTACTGTAAGTTTGACTGTTAAAATCATATACGTTGCAAGTTGTTAAATAAGCTTCTCGCTTTTTGCTAATTCACAAATATGTCAAGAAAGCCATTTAATATAATATATGTATAGCTTTTTTTTGCTTTCCTTCTTTTTAAGTTAGATTTAATTGGATGGGTACTGCAGCAAAGCAGAATAGTGGTATGCATTTAAAATTAAATATTTCAGGGCAAGATTTTAGGTTTAAATTCTGAGATATCTGAAAGAGGCACAGTCGACTTAGCACGCTTAGCTCTTTGGACCTGCTTCAGTTAGCAGCAGCCTTTGTGATTGCTCTATCTGAAAGAAGACCATAGATATTGTGGGGTTTTTTTCCAGTGGGAATGTGCCCTAATGTCATACTCAATCACTTTTACTTCTTCTCCGATAAAGCTAAAGGAAGGCTCATCACAAGCTGGACCCTAGCAGACAGGCCATTTGTTCAATGCAGAGCCCACACGATACAAGTGCTTCCCACCAAAGAAATACATATGAAACAAAAAAGTGAAAAAAATCCTGGGAAATAAATAGGATAAATGTGTGAATTTCCTTCCTAGTCTTCCTTTGTGGAGTGCTGCCTTCCTATAGGGCAGTAGTCCTATAAAAAATCAGCCTTCGTGGGTCACAAAGCGTTTAGTAGATCCCGCTATATATCCCTGCTGGCATCATATAGTTAAATGTTCATCATATGCAGAAATGCTCTGTTGCCTTTAGACCTACTTCCCCTTTTCCAGCATCTGCTTTTCCTTCACAGACCTACATTTTGGCTAACTTTAATTTTAGAGATAGTGAAAAGACAGGCATAATCACTATTGTGGCTTTGGATTTTCTCCTCAGGTTGATTAAGAACACAGCTGTAACCAGAATTCTATTCCTATGCTGCTTTTTCCCTATGACTGCATGTGTTGGCACCTAGAAGTCCTAGCAGATCCTGTGATGTCCCAGGCACTGCTCAGGTGAACAAGGGTGTAGTGCAGGTGCAAGATGTTTCATCCCAATAGGAAGCCTGAGCAGGTCTTGGAGCATCTCGCTGGGAAATGGATTTAATTCCAGCATGCGCTTCCAAACCTCTGATGAAGCAATGCCATCAAATGCCTCCTGACAAGGAGATTTACCATCTGTATGGAGAGCAAGCTGGTCAGCAGCAACCCTAACGGGGGCCTGGATGATATCTCAAGCACGGAGAACCCAGAGTGCCCAAATGGGCTGTACTAGTGAGCAGGCTCGTTCATTAACTCAAGTGCTCATACAGAATGAAGAATGATGCTCATCGGGCAAGAAAGGACAAAACCTCAAACAAGTTGCCTGCTTAACAAACCAAAACCAGAGCAGATGAGAGATTGCTTCTTCCAAATAATATACGTGAACAAACTGTACCAAATACAGTTCATAGAAAGCTGGCAAATGCATGTCAATTAACTCAGAACCTGCTTGCGGACTTTTTCTGAGCAGAAAGTGAGACAACATTCACAAAATAAATTATTCACTGCAAATGATTCACCAGCCTAATAAATCACCTAATCCTTGATCTCTTTTTCCAAACAGAGCAGATGAATTTCTCTAGATTGTTTTTCATGTAGGTCCTAGAAACTTGAATCTTTTCCGTTTTTTTCTCCCTCATTTGACTATTATTACATTTTTCTTGCCTGTTATCTAATCCTAGTGAGAACTGTTTCCTTCCTGGCTTGTTAACTGCTGTCTTCTCTTTGCTAAAGTTACTTTCTGGATCCTGGATATTACATACTCTTTTTCTGGTTCACCTCAACCCTCTTCATTTGCATTCTTAGTCCTCTCTGTGCTTTCAACCACTTCTCACTATGCACTTGCACACTTGTCTTTACCTTGCAGATTGTTTTCCCCCTTCTCAAATGCCATAAAAACATCCTTTTATTATTTCCCATTCACATAGTATATAAGCAACTGTGCTTTGGGACATATTTGCTATTATTGAGCAGCTGTCAGTAGCTGCTGCCATTCATGCAGTGTTGGATGATATATTTTAAAGTTAGGTGTCCAAAGATCAGCCATTCCTGGCTTCATCATGTCCATAGGCACGGAGCCAAGCCCATGCCTTTGCTATGCCTGACCTCACTGACGTGGCCATGCAGGGGAGAGGGGAAAGGACTGGATAGAGAGGATTAATGAAGGCAACAGGACCAGGAGGTGGATTGTGCCACCAATCTGCACCTCCTATACTGGCAAGGCATGAGCCAAGGGAAGGTGAGGAGCCTCACCCAAAAGAAATGCCAGGCCCCAAAATAAACATCATTAACTGCCCTCCTCTCCCAGCTCAGGAGGTCCAAGGAAAGGTGAGGGTCCCTCAGCCTCAGAGCCTCTTGTCTGCTTCTCCTGCAGTGCAGAGACATACACGCTTCCACACTCAGCAAGATGGCTGACGGCTTAGTCCCACCTTTCATTTGCAGGGGCTGATCTTCTTGTCTGCATCTTCTTGTGGATTCTACTCTAAGGCTATAAGGCTGGGTCTTGAGGACCTCTTTCTGTAGGCAGCGGACTCCAGGCTAAAGCCCCGAGCTGTATCTGGAGACTCTTCCTCCCTTTCCTTCAGCCTGGGAGGTTCTCCTTTTCCATCTCTTACTGAGGGTCTATCTAAGGCAGTGAGATACACTGAATGAATTACAGTCACTGGTAAGTGACATCAGGTGCCACTGCTATGTCAAGTTAATGGCTAAGCTATTATGATGAAGTTTTTCCAATGCTGCAAAAGCACCGTATCAGTATCAAAAATGCACCATATTAACATTGATGCTCCAAATTATTTTGAGTTATAAATGGTAATTTTTTTTAACTACATACTTTCACAGTAGGCTGGATTTTATAGTCTTACATGTTAGTTTTTTACTCTCAGCAAAATGAGTACAGGGTGCTGTCAGATCAGAGTGGCTCAGGTTTCTGTTCACTTTACACAAGAGTAAATGACAGAGCACTGAGTAGAGCCACCACTAGCAAAATTTTCAAAATGGTCAAGCTATGGAGAGCAGGAAAATTCCACAGCCCAAATTGTGAGGCAGCAGAAGAATTTTAAAAAATATATATATAAGACCTGGTACTACTGCTGGTTTGCAGTTAAAACCTTCCATACTCAGTGCCATGGAATCATGTACAGCGGCTAAGCCAAGCTCAACTGTTAGACCAAGGAGAGATAGTGCTGCTGTTTTCCCGTTGCCACCCTTTCTGTGGACACTTGTTTCTTAGTGTCTGCCAAGACAGGAGGCTAGCACTAGTGGTGATATCTTAAAAAGCCCCTTTTATCTATTTTATTTTTTAGGGAAGTGTCTTCTTATATTCAGTTCATAAATTGGGTGAGAAAGACCTGATAAAATGATATGTTGAAGTTGCAAATTATCAATTATCTATGGTCCCGGAACAGAAACATTCTGTTGTTCCGGTAACAGGCTTTATACAAATGTGAAACACAAAATTGCAAGCAGTAGAAGTAAGCGACAGTTAGCTTAACCACATCTTCTCTAAATTGGTGACACAAGCCAGAGTCCTAAAAATAAACATTGTAAT
Source organism: Neomorphus geoffroyi (assembly GCA_033558235.1). Taxonomy (NCBI): domain Eukaryota; kingdom Metazoa; phylum Chordata; class Aves; order Cuculiformes; family Neomorphidae; genus Neomorphus; species Neomorphus geoffroyi. Next base: position 62,587,819 of record JAUMJM010000005.1, on the reverse strand, counting down.
TGCGGTTTTGGTTTTGGAGCTATAGCACAGTCAATAGCTTTGGTGCATGAAAAGGATGAAAAAAAATCTCTTCTTCCAAAAAATGAGAAAAACCTGTCAAACTGTCATGGTTTAAGCTATTCCAGCCTAGACATAGTCACAATATTGTCTGTTGCCATTGAAACACTTGTTGAAAGTTACAGAAGGCCAAGGCAGCAGGCAGAGCTTGCAGTTGAAAACCAGAGAAAAATTGCTGCAGAAGGACTGCGAGGATCACAGTGATTTGGTGGTTCCTTCTCAGCCAGGCACCAACCTTGAACCACCATGAGGCATGCTCTGAGGGATTTGTTTGTCTGGGTTTGTGTGACTGGCTTGCTAACACTCATTCTGTGTGATACGCGCTCACTAACACATCACTAATCAGGCTCTGAGGTTCCTCCCACGCAAGATCAGAGCAGAGGAGCTGCTGGAAACATACTCTGGTGCAGTTTGCAGACATGTATACTACATCCTTCCGATCCATGTTATGTAGGTGAAGTTGTTGATTAGACCACATGTGTTAACGTCTGCCTTATAATGCAATTATTTTCAGCACAGTAAATTAACATCATTCGCTGATGAGGTATCCTGGGAAATGGTGTAGATACCAGATTCCAGCACCAATGTGTGAGATCCCAGCACCAAAAGCTGTTTGGGATACGAGATACAAGCTCACCCTGAGGCAGGGAGCTTTCTATGCACACTGTTCTGTGTGCATCTCAACTTTGCTCCGTTACAGGAGAGGAAGGAGGGAGACAAACCTAGTTAACAACAACCAACTCTAATAAAGCTGAGCTTTCTGTTTTGCTGGAGAATTTCTGTGTTTTCAAATAATGGCAACTCTTTCACCCTCCTCGAATTTAGAATCATAGAATCATCTGATTGGAAAAGACCTCTGAGGTCATTGAGTCCAACCATACCTGTCCTCTTACTAAACCATGTCCCCAAGAAACGCATCTGCCCATTTTGTAAACACCTCCAGCGATGGCAACTCCACCACCTCCCTGGGCAACCTGTTCCAATCCCTGACCACCCTTTCAGTGAAGAAATTCTTCCTAATGTCCAGTCCAAACCTCCCCTGGTGCAACTTGTGGCCATTTCCTCTTGTCCTATCGCTTGTCACTTGTGAGAAGAGCCCAGCACCCACCCTTCACAACTTCCTTTCAGGCAGTTGTAGACAGTGATGAGGTCTTCTCTCAGCCTCCTCTTCTCCAAGCTAAACAACCCTAGGTCCCTCAGCTGCTCCATGCAGGACTTGTTCTCCAGCCCCCTCACCAGCCTCCTTGCCCTTCTCTGGACGCGCTCCAGCCCCTCAATGTCCTTCCTGTAGTGAGGGGCCCAAAACTGAACCCAGCACTCGAGGTGCGGCCTCACCAGTGCCGAGTACAGGGGCACAGTCACCTCCCTGCTCCTGCTGGCCACGCTGTGTCTGATACAGGCCAAGATGCCACTGGCCCTCTCGGCCACCTGGGCCACTGCTGGCTCATGTTCAGCCGGCTGTCAACCAACACCCCCAAGTCCTTCTCTGCCAGGCAGCTCTCCGGCCACTCCTCCCCAAGCCTGTAACGCTGCATGGGGTTGTTGTGTCCCAAGTGCAGGACTCTGCACTTGGCCTTGTTGAGCCTCATGCCGTTGGTCTCAGCCCATCGATCCAGCCTGTCCAGATCCCCCCGCAGAGCCTCCCTTCCTTCAAGCAGATCCACACAATTGCACCCAGCTTGGTGTCATCCGCAAATTTGCTAAGGGTGCACTCAATCCCTTCATCCAAAGCATTGATAAAGGTATTGAACAGGACTGGGCCCAGCACTGAACCCTGGGGAACACCGCTCGTGACCGGTTTCCATCTGGATTTACTTCCATTTACCACAACCCTTTGGGCCTGGCCATCCAGCCAGTTTTTAACCCAGCAGAGGCTGTGCCTGTCCACGCCGATGGCAGCCAGTTTCTCCAGCAGGATACTGTGAGAAACAGTGTCAAAGGCTTTACTGAAGTCCAGGTACTCCACATCCACAGCCTTTCCCTCGTCCATTAAAAGGGTAACCTTGTCATCTCTACGTCTAGAGAAGACAGTGTGAGAAAGGAGTAAGAAAGAACATAAAACTATTGTTCACTCTGAACTGGATGTCTTCAGTTATGAAATGTCATTACGTTCCTTTCCGCTCATTTCATTTCTGGTTTTCACCAAGAAAGTGGAAAAGTTGGAAATTTCCAACCAGGCCATCTCCTGGGGGTTAACAAGTTTGAAGGCTAGTTTTTTATCAAAAGTGTTAATAAACAGCAAGGAAGCCCTGAAAAATCCGTGTTGTTTTACCCCAGTAATGGTGTGGAGCAGGGAACTTGCAGTATTGAGGAAGACTAGGCAGCTGAGTCAACCAAAACAGTGGTATGCGGTCACCTTAGCTGTCCACACATGCACTGGGCTAATATTTGGGGAAATTCTCTGCTTCTGAAAAAGCTTTCTGAAAAAACTTTCTACAGCACAACTATTTTTGACTCAATAAGCAGTTCCAGTTAAATCAAAACAACAATAACCACAATATAGTTCAATTCTACCTTAGCAAGGGAAGAGTCATACTCCAAAACTACATTGGTAGCAGTGAACCTCATACAGGGGGATTTCTAAAAATGGAAGAAGCAGTTAAGAAAGACCCTAATGTCAAAAACAGGGAAATTAAAATCCTTTGACTCAGCAGCGGGACTGAGTGCACCAACCCATAAGAAGAGCTACAGAAGGTATGTGGATACGTTGGAAAGGAAGCAGTGGACAAAAAAGAAAACAACGCACATGGGATTAAATTGACTCAGGTTAATAAAGATGCTAAAGGGAATTATTTTCTACCATATTTTCTTGACTCTGTTTTCATCAGTGAGTTCAGTAGTGAGATGTCTGCCCTAGAGCTATTCCTCCCAGATACCAAAGATGATGCTCTGTCAGAGTTTGTGCACAAAGGAAATAACAGCACCAATAGGACAGACATATTTTAAGAATGAGTGACACAGTAGGCAAGGTACTTCTCTATTTCATGCTTTGAAGTTCATACCACTCTCCATTAGTTAATCAGCAAACACGGAGAATCAAACCCAACATATAACAAATAATTTCTGTTCCTCCATTAGACAGAGGTACTACTAGAGTTAGCATGGTCATTGAGGCATCATGAGACTTAACAAACCTCATCTGGAAAAGCATTGAGCTCATACGAAGATAATTAATCTAAAATAGAATAGATATGTTAGAGGGGAACTTTATTAACTTCATATCTATCAAACCATGTACTGATGACTAATTGGCATGGGTAGAAAGGAAGCTCTCATACACACAGATAAAGCTATAAATAATCACTACAGGATTTGGTGAACTCCCTACAAATTTCTTATTGTTGTCAGTTACAGAACAGTGCTGAAGGAACAGTACTTCCCTAATGCAGCTTTCTAAAATGTCTGTGATCCTACTCTCCTGAGAGAAAACTTGAGATGTGCATCAAAATCAGTGGTATCTAACAGACAGGGCTGCTTCTAACCTCCCACCAACCATGAATTTCATTTTGGTAGGCAGAACAAATAACAAAGTAAGTATCCTGGGGTATGACTCAGACACATCATCAGAGTTTTCTGGAAAACTATATCTGTATCTGCTGGAGGTCACAGATGAGGTTTTATAGCTGCCTGGTGCAAATTTCTCTGTTGTACACTACAAATAGATTAGCTGAATTCTCCAGTAATCTCTTTTTATGCTTAATCAAAATAGAACTTAACTAGACAAGATATTGTAAAACTTTCTGGTAAAAAGTGCTAAGAAAGAAGAGATTTTGAATTCCTCCATACCTATGTTTACCGTTGCAGACATGCTGTTTGCTGACCTCTAACACGTGATAAGAGTGCTCCTGACATTCTCATTTAATTAGTACTACATGACAGAGCTCTTTGCAGTGCAGTAGTAAACAGTCCTATGTGCCACAGGCATCACTTTACCTTTCGTGATGGTTGTGCTGCACCATCCCACTCCCCCCCTTGCTATTTCGCAGCACTGATCAGGCAGGCATCTGGCGAGAGAACTCGCAGTGAATGGTCCATGTGTGGTAACTGCAGCGATGGGCCCTGAAAATACCTAGATAAAGACAGGATTCAAAATTTCATCCAAGAGGAGCCTTCGAGAGTTAGAGGTCCAAAACCCACTGACCTGAACTTCAACTCCCTGAGGCTCCTTTTAAAGTTTCAGCCTAAATTTCAGCCAGTCAATACCAGCTAAACACTATGGGGTTTATTTCAAGATGCAGGACTAAGTAATAACAGACTGCAGAAGTAAAAGAAATATGTGATCATGGTGGTCTTCAATTTTCCAGACCCTGTGATGAGAAGTTCATGAAGTCTGCAGTTGTTTGGGCTGCAGGATCCTTGGTTCATTCTCGGAGTGCCATGCACTGCGTCAGATCAATTATAATAGGAAGAATGCAAAATGTTTTTGTAGTTTTCCCCTGGGTTTTATCTCTTAGATTTTCCCAGTTGATCCACTTAAAATTAGACAGCATTTTCTGTGCTGCTACCCTGGTTAAGGAAGTAATCTCTTTCTGTATATGTAATGAAATATTTTAAATACTTCTAGGGTGCCTCAGCAAGCCGTTGAGCTGTTTCTAGCACTTATTTTAAATTCTACATGAAAGGGAAATCCCAACTGAGCTACAGTTTTACCACCTAAATTAGACCTTCAAGCAGATTTCTCATCTGCAGGCAGAGGCTTCACCTTCCAGCAGCCTGACACGAACCAGTATGCTCAGGACCGGGCACTTGTTTTTTTCATCAAGCAGCATTTACCTAATTAAGAACTCCTCAGTAGTCCCTGGTTAGTTAATTGTGTCATTAGCAGCAGTTTTGACATGAGGAACAACTTGTGTCTGGAGGATCAGGCTGGCTTCCGCTCACGAAGCCCGGCGGAGCATCTCCCCGGGGAGTTGGCGGCCGTCTGCCGCAGTTTGTACAGCACACGTCGCAGTAATTGGTCCCCAGAGGGGCTGCCTGTTCAGCTGCCAGTGGGGATTGTTTTGCCTTGTGAATAAAAAGCGAACTGCCACAGCTTCTCTACCACACGTTAATTCAGGGCTCCTGCACGCAGTGGTTCATGTGAGGGATTAGATGGGGGTGAGTGTTATAGCTGTCCTCTTCACTGTTCAGCAGCTCGTGGCAGCATGAAATAGTCAGGTCTAATAGAAGGAATAGCAGAGATGGTGTCCTGGCAACTCCATTGCCTCACAGCATGGCAGACCACACATAGGTGCCAAATGGTCGACCTGTTGCAAGGTGACAAGGATTGGTTTGACCGGACCAGAGCATGAATGGTCTGGGATACACATGCTGATGGCAGGGATGCTGCCGCTGCTGTTACACATCCTGAGTTAGTGGGGAAGAGATGTGCTCTCTTTTGGTGGTCAGAATCTGCCTCTCCTGGAGTTCCAGCTGACACAAAGTGTCCTCTCCTTGGAGGCACAATGCCTCCCACTCTCCCATCAGTTTCCACTTACTCACGCTTCATTCAGGCAGCCCTGTGCAGATGCATCTCTGTGCTCACAGCCACAACGTGCCTGGGAGACTGAAGAAGGAAGAAAACAGTGCAAGAACAATTTCTAGGACAAAAATTAAGAGCAGCTTCAATGAAATTAACAGACAAAAACTTTCAAAATCATATGCATAGACTAAGGGAAAAAATAGGAGTTCACAGCAGATTTTTGGAACCCAATTGTTCTTATTTTGTCTGCCTTCGTTCCCTTGCCAGGATCGTTGTCTTTGGCAAAACAGAGATGTTCCACTTCTGCCTGCACACTATGTCCTGTTTAACATAACAGAAAGTTTCAGTCTGGAGCAGAAACCCCTTCCCTTAGAGAGCAGAATCCAAACCATTGCCCCATTCCTGGTCTGCAGTGCTCTTCCCTCTCTAAGCCATTGAAGCTTGAATCATTACTTTTTGTGGTTTGAGATTTGGCACAAGAGAAAAGATAGGAGCATTACATCTTACCTCAGGGAGGTATATAAGAGTTCAGGAAGATACAGATGTGTTTTAGAATTAGAGTTGGCATGGATACAAGGTCTTCAAAGCCTCACTGGGATAGAAGCAGAAGCCAAGCAACACGAGTAAGAGCTCTTACCTGGGATCCAGGCAAGTGTATTGGCAACTCTTTCTGAAAGCGTAAGACCAGCAACATTTAGTCATATGAAAAGCATATCAGGTAGCTACTGTGCACACAGTGGCATGATTTATAGGCATGTTAAACCACCATGTGTTTTAATGATTATTTGGGAACATGAGGGAAGGGAAAAAAGAAGGAAAGGGTTTGGTTGCTTTAGATCAATGTATCTATTAGAAGATAAATGCAAGTTTAAAAAGAGAGTTTTAATTTAGTGTCATTAATAGAGCAATATGTTGATAATCCCTCCTATCATGCAAGTTGTGGTATAATGATGTCTTCATGATATTACATAGAGAATAATATTTTTGAAGATTACTAAATTTTAAAGAAAAATTCAAATCATTACTTTTGCTTCCAAAAATTATTCTGTATGTAAATATAAAAATTGCTCTCATCTCTAGATAGCCAGAAGTCAGAAACAGATATTTTCCAAAAAGCAGGGCTGCATATAAATGGACTAATGTAAGGAGTAATAACATTTTTCTTCGAAGTTCAGCCTGGAGAAGAGAAGCCTCCAGGGAGACTTTGTAGCAGTCTCCCAGTACCAGCCTACAAGAAAGCTGGGGAGGGACTTTTTTACAAGGGCTTGTACTTATAGGGCAAGAGGGAATGGCTTCAAACTGAAAGGGGGATTTAGATTAGCCATTAGGAAGAAATTCACGCTGAGGGCGGTGAGGCACTGGCACAGGTTGCCCAGGGAAGCTGTGGATGCCCCCTCCCTGGAAGTGTTCAAGGCCAGGTTGGATGGGGCCTTGAGCAACCTGGTCTGGTGGGAGGTGTCCCTGCCTGTGGCAGGGGGGTTGGAACTGCATGGTCTTTAAGGTCTGTTCCAACCTAAACTGTTCTATGATTCTATGAAAGTGATAAAACCAAGTGGAACAGTTGGTTTTCTGTGTTCAAAGCAATTCTAAATAAAACAGACATTTGACAAAGCAGGCAAAGCTGTCCAGTTTGGAGATTTAACAGGATTTCTATGGCTGGAAAGCTAGAAGACCTTCAGAGTAGGTTTAAGTTCAAGTAATTTACAGCATAAGAGAAATAAGTGGAAAGACCCATAAAGTTCAGTTAAATCCAGGATTGAAAGTGATTTCATTAAAATCTTACATAGTTTCTATGGAAGGCACTCTAGTAGGAATAAATCATTTTTTATATGAATTAATGGGGGAAACTGTACATATTTGAGAAAGTAGCTTTAACTGTGACGGTGTGGGCATCTAGAGGAAATCCCTTGTACGAATTTAAATATGACCAAAATATTCACAACACAGGTTGTTTTTATTTTCACTCTTAGTTTAATGTTATTTTCCTATTTGCCACAAATATAAATGGAGATCTGAACATTTTGAGAACAAGAAGAAACAGAACACTGAAACCAGAGGGTACAAATTAGGTAGGGGACAAACTGGCGTTCAGTCCTTAAATATCAGCAAAAAAAATGTAAGAATGCCTCTTGGAGTGGCTGCACATCGTTAAATATTTGAGAAGCTACAGCAATGGCTAAGTGATGTTTCCCAACTCAAACCTAGTGGACTGTTGCTTTTCCCAGTACGAGAGAAAAATCCCCACAGGAAGGTAAACTTGAGTCCTCTGGGCAGGATATGTTGAAAATCCTCGTTCTGTTGAAACAGTGTGTTTAGTAATCTCAAAATCCCAAGGAAGAGTTTAATATAAATGCAGGAGCTGTAGGGAGCAGGGTCAGCTGCCTGCACACTCCAGCACCGAATGCTTATGGAAGACTTCCCGCTGACTAAAAGGGGTTTTGCTTCAGGCAGGGACGTGCAGCAGAGACACCAATCTCTGCAATCACTCTGCAATAGAGAAGAGCTTCCTTACACAACACTGGAGCCTGGGAATGGGACAACCACTGACATTTTACTGCCTTTCTTTTAAAGTTTCTTGTTTGCAGGGAGGAAGTTAGCGCTACTTGCTTCTCAGGCAGTGGTGAGTAAAGCTCTTCATCTCCAGAATGGCTCTTTTGTGCCAGCATCACCAGAGCCAGGCAACTGAGCCTGGGGGATGGATTATCTCAGCAAAGGAAGGACAGACTTGTTGACTAAATTCCTGGCCTCTTCCCTGCAAACTGGAGACCGGACCCAAATCTAGAGCTCCTGTTGCCTAACCATGAAATCTTTTTTCTGCTGGCCAGGCGTTAGAAGAAAGTCTCTTTATTACAATGAGACTAAATGCTTTTGGAGTGGAAGGAGGAGGAAGAGAGCAGTGGGAGGATGGTGGGGAGAAAGGAGAGAGAAATAGTAAAAATAAAAGGAAACCAGGGAACAACAGTACCCATTCTGCCATGGAGAACCCATGCAGTAACTTCTGGTCTGACTCAGGATGAATCAGGATACCACCCTGCACCAACTGCAGCCCAAAGGAAGGAGCGTGTCACCTGAACGAGAAGTCAGCCCTGTGCAAGATTCCTGCAACTGAGTATCTTCCCAGGCTCTGGGAGATCTTCTCCCAGGTGAAGCTTGACCAAATTCGGCACATTCCTGCCACAAGATGATGTTTCTGTAAACAGGTACCCCATCACTCAAAGTCCAGGATCTTCCAGCCAGTAGGATATTCCCAGTTTTTCCCCAGCTAGGAACTTGCTGTGTTAGAGCACGTTCACCTAAAGCAAGGAGAGCTGCCTTGCAGAGAAGGACATCATGTCTCACTCTTGGTTTGCTGGCATCCATTTTCTGAGTGAGTGTAAAGAAAAAGCCATATTGCTGTGTGCTGGAAATGAAAACTGGTAGCACAAAGAGGGAAACTCTAGGCCCAAGGCACTCTCTTGCCCATCTTGGCTGACTTGCCCCAGCAGGCATCTCAGATGTTCCTCTCACTGCAATGCTTGTGGGGTTTTCACACAGCTACACTGTAAATGTCTCTTTATTTACTGCCAGCCCAGAAGCTTTTGCATGTTACATTGAGGTCAAACTGTACTCACAGCAGTAACAGGACCCTCCAATGAAATAAGCTGGTGTGAGATTCCAAAAGTGTTCTCCAGCTCAGCCCAGTAAGTACTACAGAAGGCTGCCTAAGAGCCACGCATGTGTCTTTTCTTCCATCAGGCAGTGGTATGAAAGAGGGAAAAAGGCTCATCTCAGTTCATCCCATGCTTTAAACACTTCTTATGTCTTCCCCTAAGTGCTCCAGTAGGTGTTAAAGACTCCTCCATCTCTTCTTGACAGTCTAGGATTTTATTGTCATATTTTCTTATTTTCAGAACTATTTTACTCTTTCTTTTCTGACACATGAAATCTAAAGGAAGATGGCTAATTATTCCCAGGAAACAGTGAAAGTGATTAGAGACCATAACGTTTTTCCTCCCATCTCTTTCATAAGTAATCACCTTACATCATTACTAGCAAACCCAGCAGCGTATAAAAACTACTCATGTTCTTTCTTTAATGAATGAAAATCACAATTAGTAATAAATCCAAAAATCCCAAGTAAGGAGGGAGGCAGAACAAGAGATTTTTCTTGTTTGGCGCTTGGTCCTCAGTCAGCATCAATCACTGGATCCAGCCTGATACAGCTGGAACCCAAATGTCCCTGAGTGACGGGAGCATCTGCACAGCACTCACCGGCATTCACGGTGCGCTGGTGTTCTGGCAATGGAGCCACACAGGGTTGTAGCAGGGAACACTTTTTTTTTGCTCTCTGTAAACCTTCTGAGAGGCAGGAATAGGCAGCTAAGTGTCCCAAAATCTGCCACAGGGAGTAGGGCAGTTCATAAGCTTCATGTTTCTTTTCCACAGAGGTGAGACTTTCCCCTCGGGCCGGGGTTTTTGAATCACCTTAGGCAACACCAAGCAGCAACTGCGAGGAAGTGGCAGTTGTACAATTGTGGCTGTCCAAGCCAGTCTGGGTGGGGAGGAGGAGAAGAAACAACCTTTTCAGGAACCGGGCAGACTCTGAAGTGATCACATGAGTCACTTCACCTCCACTGAACTTCATTTACTGGCATGGGTGATCAGCTTCCCGTGGCTGAAGGATAATTTTACACTTTGAGCTGGAGTTCAGAACTTTCAAGGCCAACTTGTGTTGACTTGAGCGCTTCAAGATCCCAGTGCCTCCACTATTATTTCAAGCAGTCAGCAGCTGCTCCTGCTTGCACTTCTCATCAGTGGAAAAAACCCAAATCTCACAAATCCCAGTGCAAACTGAGACTGCGCAGCCATAGGTGCCAGCAAGGTCACCTTTTGTGGTGAATTGACCCTGACTGGACTTCAGGTGTCCACCAAAGCTGTGCTATCACTCTCCTCCTCAGCTAGATAAGGGAGAGAAAACATAACACAAAGCTCGTGGGTCGAGATAAGGACAGGGAGAGATCATCCACTAATTACTGTCAAGGGTAAAACAAACTTGACTTCAGATGATTAGTTCAATTTACTATGAATCAAGTCAGAGTAGAATAAAGAGAATTAAAAACCAAATATTAGAGACACTTCCCCTCTACACCCTTCTTCCCAGGCTTAAATTCACTCCTAGTTTTCTCTACCTCATCCCCACCAGTGGTGCAGGGCATGGATAATGGGGCTTGCAGTCAGTTATTCCCACATTGTTTCTGCTGCTCCTTCCTGCTCAGGGGGAGGACTTCTCACACTCTGCTGCAGTGTGGGGTCCCTCCCACAGGAGACAGTTCTCCAGGAACTTTTCCAATGTGAGTCCTTTCCATGAGCTGTAGCTCTTCACGAACTGCTCCAGCAAGGGTCCTTTCCACAGGGTGCAGTCCTTCAGGAACAAACTGCTCCACTATGGGGCCCTACAAGATCGCAAGTCCTACCAGCAAACCTGCTTCAGTGTGGCTCCTCTCTCTGCATGGGTCCACTGGTCCTGCCAGGAGCGTGTTCCAGTGTGGGCTTCCCATGGGATCACAGCCTCCTTCAAGCATCCAACTGCTCCAACATGGAGTTATCTGTGGGCTGTAGGTGGATATCTGCTCTACAGTTAACCTCCACGGGCAGCAGAGGGACAACCATCCTCACCAGGGTCTCCACTGTACACTACAGGGGAATCTCTGCTTCAGCAGCTGGAGCGCCTCCTCCTCTCCTTCTTTACTGAGCTTGGTGTCTGCAGAATTAGCTCTCTCACATACTCTCATTCTTTTCTGCCTGCTTTCATGTAAGACTTTTGTTCCTCCTTCTTAAAGATGTTCTCCGAGAGTCACTACTGCCTTTGCTGATTGGCTCAGCCTTGGCCAGCAGTGGGTCTGTCTCAGAGTTGGCTGACATTAACTCTATTGGATATAAGAGAAGCTTCTATCTGGTTCTCACAGAAACCACCCCTGTAGCCCTCTCACTTAATAAGTTGCCATGCAAACCCAAGAAACCTTTCAGTGCAGACACATACTAACTTAACTGGCACCCCTACCGACCCAGCCCATCTTCCTCCAAGCTGCTGCCACACGGGGAACGTTGCTGTCATTGCTGTTAAAGCCTATGTACATTTGGGCTGAAGACAAGTTTTCCTCACTTATCTGCCCCGCTTTCTCTGCAAGGACTGCCAGCTAGCCCACTGCCATCCTGGCACGCTGAGAGCCGCTACGCCAAGGATGGTTAAACGTGCCTTGGCCTGGGTGGGGTAGGAGAGATAAACAAGGCAGGATATGACTGGATGGAGATTGCTTACTGAAGCAGTCAGTTTCTACAGGACAGGCAGAGGTTCAGGGCTGGAACATTGCTGATGCTGCGGTGCCACTGTGAGTGAGTGAGTGAGGGAGGGAGTGAGTGAGTGAAGAACAAGACACCAGGGGCCAGCCCCATGTTCCCTACAGAGCTTTACTAAAATGAGTGGTGAGCACCACACTGAAAACCCACCTTGGCTGCAGTTCTTAGTCATTCAATTTCTGCTTTTTTCCCCTATCTCTCAGAAACTCAGATGCACGGAAGCCGCCCACGCATTATGGGAATTATTTAGGGTTTTTTACGTAAGCAAAGGAGGGCTGGGGGAACAGGTGCAAGGTGGAGGAATAGAAGATAAACATGTTACTCTGAGTCTGGTTTTTTCCTTCTTTTTACTAAAATACTACAATTTAGCCCTGAATGCTCAACTCAGCACTACTCATGCCCCTTCATTATTTTGCAATCATTGTCTACACTAGTAATGACTACGACATCTAAAGTAAAAAGAAAAAAGAAAGTAATAAAAGCAGTGAGGGTAGAATTTTATCATGGTCAGACCCCAATACTGGTATAGTGTAAAACTTTCTTTTTTAGTATTTAGGAATGAAATCAAGCTTTCCTATGAGAGCTTGATTGTGTATTGTGAGCTAAATCGGTGGCTGGGAACATGCTGGAGAAGCGTTTGTCAAAGAGAAACGGGGCATGGTAGAACATTCAGCCTGGCTCTAAAAGAGAGGCAGAAATTTCATTGCTGCTGGATATTTTCCTATGGAGAAGGTGCTTTTTTTCCTGGGACCAAGTCTGTAGCTGTGTACTACAGTAGGCAAGTGGACAACTCCACCAGCAGAATTCATCAACTTTTTCTTTTCTGTGAAGCTCAGCCTAAAAAGAGAAAGATTAATAGTATGAGTAAGGTGATGATTTCTTCCTTAATAGTGATAAGACGTTTGGGAAATGAGCATTGTCTTCACAATCTTTATCTGCACCAAACCAAGAATGCTCCATTGCCAAATCAGCAACAAATGCAATGCAATGGCTTTGACAGTAACTAAAGAGCATAAGCAGAAGCATGTGTAGAGTGGCACTCATTGGCATAGAAAGAAACTGGTGGTTTTGAACGCATGATCTCTAACTTTTCATAGAATGAAGGAACTCTGTTGGACGAGATAAAGGTTAAATAATCTCTTTCGAATAAATCTAGTTAATAGGGTTGCCGGAAGGGAATATAAAGATCACTAGAAAAGAATTGTTCATCCTGTTAATAAAATGAATATCAGAGAATCATGCTTGGTCAGAATTTTCAACAATATTCTCTGCTCAGTTCAATGGATAATCCATCTGAAGAACTAGGTGGTAAAAAAGAGTACTGAGTGCAGATAGTGCCTGAATAGGCAAGTAAATACAGCAGCACCCCACCGCTGTACAAACATTTTTACCCTGGAATTACAACCAAATTGTCAGTTAGTAAATCTGGGAAAGTTCCAGCCAACTACACCAACATGTTTCCCATCTCTCCATTTCTTTCTGCAGCTCTTACCACCAGCTCTTCCCAAAAATCCAGAGGTGCCTTGCATTTATTGATCGTACTCCACTCACAGAAAAGGAGTGTCACTTCTCTGCCTAGATTTAGCAGAGAAGTAATGAACTACAATGAGAACAGCAACTCTATGGAAAGAAAACCATAGAAATCTTTGAAACAGCGAGGATATTGTTAAAGAATGGGTTTGATTGCATAGGTAAGACTGAAGAGTTTACAATTAGATAAAAGATGGCTGTCAAACGAGTAGCAAATAGGGTTTGTGACATTTGCAGCGACTCTTATGTCCACAAAGAAAAGACATAAGGCACTGATAAGACTAATGTTTAATTGAGGGCTACAGCATGGCTGAAATATGGCTGTCAATTTTGCCCAGATATACTGTATGCCAGCCTCATGCTGAGTAGTGCAAATTCTAGTTCCTTTTTTTTAAATAATTTCAGTCAGGCATGGCTTGAGACGTGTTAACCAGTCTGAAGGTATCACACTGCTTCAAAACGGAAAAAAAACTGGCAGTCTGGGGTACCATTAATAGCAAACAACATGCTATAGAAATATTTGTTATCCTGTGTTCAGTTAAAAAAGCATAAGCTATGTGCAAGATCCTCAGTGCAAAAAGGATCTCATTCATCTCTCCTTCCCAAGTACCAGTAAGCAGCTGCTCAACAGGGTCTTGAATGGGCTGACTCAGGGGGAGAGTGGCTCACACGGATAAAATCATTGATAATACGCATAACTTCAGGCAAGACACTTGTCTTGTAGGGGTCTCACTTCACTCCCACTCTTTATCATACTTATCTAGGCTGTGAACTTTCTGAGCAGCTTCTGTGCACACACGTAGCATAACCAGGTTTGATCTCCACTGCCTGCATACACATCAACTTTTGGTTCAAGGCAGCACTACGTTTTTAAGCAAATTTTTCAGTCACCCTGGCTTATTGTATATTGTTTTAATTCAGGGGACTGTTTTAATACACGCAAATTGGACTCCTTTGAGAGAAAACTAACGGGGAAGCTATGTCTCAAGTGTGCACCAAATGTGCCCTAATTCCTGATGGTCATGAGAGGCTCAACCCCGGATGAGACCTCCAGACAGCTTTGAGCCACATGCACATTGGGGGAGTTTGGTCTCGAGAACAAGGCCAAATTTAGTTCAAAGTAAATCCCCAAACTGCACATTGTAAGTATGTGACTCAGCACCAAATGTTCTATCTATCTACTGATATGCTCCTACCGTACCAAATTACTTGCTAATATAAACAAGGCAACAGATGTCTCCACACACTGCTGTGTCTTGCCAATGCAGCAAAATCATATCCAGGGTTAAAAGGAGAGAAATTTTCTGAAGCATAGGAGATTTAAGTCCTTTAATGAGTGGCCCTGCATTTTTCCCCCAAAGTCCAAGCTTTTGGATGCTGAAATGGACAGTGGCAACTTTCAGCTGTGTTTGTTATATTAAGTGGATAGGCCACTGCTATGGGTATGAATGCTTTGCAACAAGGAAGAAGGCAATCAACTAATTTTCCTTTATGGATATGTATCTATTTGTACATGTAATTAAATTATTCTGTGTGAAACAGAAACAATTGACTCTAGTCATAACTGGTGCCAGAGTCCAGCGATCTTGCCAGAGTGAGAAGAACTTTTGTGCTGCGTTTTACTCCAAAGATTCCCATCCTGTATGCTTGCTGACTTCCACTGAGGCATTCACTTTCAATACTTCCCAGCCCCTCTAGCAAACACAAACATCCTCAACCTTGGGTTTTGGCTTCCAGAAAGAAGCGCTGTCTCAGAATGTGCTACAGCGAGCAGCAGCCACAGCAGGGAGAGGGAATGGGGTCTCTCCAGCTGACTCTTGCCGTGTGGGTCCTGCGTGCAGTCATTTGCACCTGTGTGAAGAGGGTGTCCAGTTTCAGTGGCGGAGTCTGCCACTCAGCTTACATCCACTTGCACAGCTGTACGTGACTCAGCAAGGCCATGGCCATACTTGGGAAGATTAAGTCTTCCCTTTCCTTAGGAAAATAAAGAGCAGCAATTGTGAGTTTGGGTGCTTATGCTTATGTTGATTTGACTCCAAACTTATTTTGAGCACTTTTACCAAGAAATCAGGCTGCGAGGGCTGAGAGGCTTGGGGTTCTTTTTGTGATTTTTATTATAATTCATGATCCCAGACCGGTCAGTTATGGGGTAAAACACCACCTTTATATATTTGGAGATTTTTTTTGGTGTTGGAATAAAGAATGGAGAAATTTTCTTAATATTCCATTTCAAATGAGGAAAAATCTGACAAAGATGTTAGGAGTGAAGGCTTTCTGAAGATATGAAACTGAAAAGAAACATGTGGGTCGTTGCAGCTTGCAACGAGGCTACATTAACCCCATGCTGGGCACCCAGCGCATCGTCTCTGTGTCTCCTCCCTTGGTGGTATCTCTGCAGCACAAAATAGCCCATGGGAGCAGTGTAGAAAGGGAATCCCTGAGGCAGTATGTTTTGCTAAGTGAGAGCATCATGATGACCTTGAGAAGGAGTCATGTCCCACACTATAGAGACAGATGCTTGGAGAACCAGCTGACCCCACTGATCTGACTGCAGAACACTCCTGATGAAGTGCGGTGACAGCTCTTTTGGAGGCCATGTGTCCTGATACTTTCTCCTAAAGGGTTGTTTTCGAACTGTCACAATCTTCAATGGTATCTTCAAGTCAAGAAAGCTAGAGTAGGTCACCTAAAGGAAGGACTCACCCAAGATATAAATTAGTTTGTACACGATGATGCATTGTTCTTTCCTGAACTCATCAATCTATCAGAGTTTCATATCAGACAGTAGGGAGAGCAGGTTTACTTTCACAATAAGAGCACTGTCCCTCTCTCTGTTTGCTTCGAGTTTCCTGCAGATTAAAGTGAGCCCTGCGCACAGAGGTAGTTGCTCACCATATGGCTACCAGCTCACTAACGCCAGCTCTTTTTTGTGGTGAACTCTCTGCTCCCTAAAACATGCAGAGAGGACTTCTCCAGGTAGGTGTTTTGTAAACTCTTTGCTCTGGCACTTTCTCAGTAGTTAAAAGTATGTCATAGTTTAGCCAAAAAACTTTGAGCAATCACATCCAGCTACTTGAACTTATGGTCACTGAGGAGGAACATATAACTGAATCATAAGATGCATTTTCTCAGGCTCAGACCTCAGGATTCACGTATATGCAAACAGAGGCAGATGGCCTTGGGAAGGTGGTCCTAAGCTCCTGAACCCACTGAGGGTCTATCTCTGCGGGCTTAAACATGCTGTTCATCCCCAGGAATGGTCATGTATTTATTGGGGACTGAATAGATTACATGAACGTGTGAAAGGAGTGAGAAGGTGCTGCTTCATCCCATCCATTCCTCTCATTTGCATTGATCAGCACAACAGAGATTCACATTTGATGTGGGGTTTTTAGTAATGGAACGGCCTACACAGCACCAGGCTTACAGGTATTACATGGGAGCCACCTTTGCCACCTTTCTCAAGGAGGTAGGAGGGTCTTCAGTCAGGAGCCTGCAGGGCTCATTAGGAGGGCGTTAAACTAGATTAGAAGGGGGAGTGGGATAATATCAGGCTTGTCTATGACAAGCTGTGTATTGACAAATTATGGTTAGAATCACGGGGTGCTACTATGGACCCTTCACCTGTTCCTCTGGGGTGTGCTGGGAGCACTGCAGCACAGTTGGAGTCTTGTGGAGTTGAGCTGAGGGCTCCTGAGACAGCAGGAATCAACAAGGAAGGCTCCAAGGAGCACCTTAAGGGAAATAAGTGGTGTTCCACTAAGAAGGTGATATGCTCAACTGCCCAGCTCAAGTGTCTCTACACAAATACACCCAGCTTGGGCAACAAACAGGAGGAGTTGGAAGCTATTGTGCTTCTAGAAAGCTATGATCTGGTCCCAGTTGCTGAAACTTGGTGAGAGGAACCCCATGACTGCAGTGTGGCGATTGATGACTACAGGCTTTTCAGAAGGGACAGTAGAGACATGGCAAATATTTAAGGACACTTTCCACAGAGTGTAAGAGCGCTCAGCCCCCAGCTATAGGAAATCAGGCAGGGAAGGGAAAAGATGAGTTGAGACCTGCTGGTCAAACTGAAGAGCAAGAGGGAACTGCATAGACAGTGCAAGCAGGAACAGGTAACCTGGGAAAAGTATAGGGATGCTGTCCAGTTGTGTAGGGATGGGGTCAGGAAGGCCAAGGCACAGCTGGAGCTGAACTTGGCAAGAGAAGCAAAGAATAACAAAAGGGGCTTCTATAGCTATGTCAACCAGAAAAGGAAGGTTAAAGAATGTGTACCCCCACTGATGAATGAAAATTATGACCTTGTGTCAATACACAAGGAGAAGGCTGAGGTACTCAACGTCTTTTTTGCTTCAGTCTTCACTGACAAACTCCTTCCTCAACCCTCTAGGGTTACAAGATGGGAACCAGGGTTCAACAAGACCAAGTGCAAGGTATTACACCTGGATCAGGGCAATACCTTGTATCAATACAGGATGGGGGATGATGTGATTGAGAGCAGCCCTGCGGAGAAGACTTGGGGTGCTGATTGATGAGAAGTTCAACATGAGCTGGCAATGTGTGCTCACAGCCCAGAAGGCCAACTGTATCCTGATTTGCATCTAAAGAATCATGGCCAGCAGGTTGAGGGAGGTGGTTCTTCCCCTCTACTCCACCCTTGTGAGACCCCACCTGGAGCATTGTGTCAAGTTTTGGAATCCCCAACATAAGAAGGATATGGAACTCTTGGAGTGGGTCCAGAGGAAGGCTATGAAGATGACCAGAGGACTGGAGCACCTCTGCTATGAGGACAGGCTTTGAGAGTTGGGCTTCTTCAGCCTGGAGAACAGAAAGCTCCAGGGGGACCTTGTAGCGGCTCTCCAGTACCTGAAAGGGTTACAAGAAAGCTGGGGAGGGACTTTTTTACAAGAGCTTGTAGTGACAGGACAAGGGCAAATGGCTTTAAATTGGAAGGGGGAAATTTTAGATTAGACATTAGGAAGAAATTCTTCACGCTGAAGGTGGTGAGGCCCTGGCACAGGTTGCCCAGGGAAGCTGTGGATGCCTCCTCCCTGGAGGTGTTCAAGGCCAGGTTGGATGGGGCCTTGAGCAGCCTGGTCTGGTGGGAGGTGTCCCTGCCTGTGGCAGGGGGGTTGGAACTGGGTGGGCTTTAAGGTCCCTTCCAACCCAAATCATTCTATGATTCTATGACTATAGAATGCGTATTGAGATACGTAAGTTTCCCCACCCACCTCAATCAGATCCATATTGTCTGTGCCTCTAAGGAAGGTTTGTTTTTAATTTGGATCTCCCACCATGATGACCTTTTCTTCAAAGCATCTGAAGACATATTTTTATTCTAACCCATTTCCAGTTCTCATTAATGGTTCTTAACTTACAAAGCATCTTTCATCCTTTTAAAACACTTTTGGCACCAGGTCACAGAAACTGATGCAAAGGACTAAGAGAGAGGAGAAACATGCAATATTGATTTGTTATATCAAACATGGCTGCTTTAGGATAGGTAAAAACAATAAATTTGAATTGTTCAATACATTCTTCATCAAATACTTCTCAGGTTATCCTGAAGTTCTGGTTGCTCAAGCTTTGATGTAAAGTTTCAAATCTGGTGAATGGGATTATTTCAGAACAATTTTTCTCAGCTTTTTCTTGCAGTATATTTAGAGATGCTGTCTTATGCCTTAATACCAAGGAGAAACAAATATGCAATGAAAGAGAGGAAAAGGAAAACCCAAAGCAATAGCAGACATTTCTGGTAGCAGAGGAACAGAGTGGATAATGGTTTTGTTAGTTGTTTTTTTTTTTAATTTTAGAAACTGATCTTCTTTGGTTAAGAAATGGTTATTAAAGTCTGAAATGTCTTTAACAAGAGTTTCAGAAATCCATTACAAACAATGATGATCTGTAAGAAGATATGGTGAGTTTAAATAGGTAGAAGTTGTATCCTTTTATTGCAAAAGCTAGCTTTATATTCCAACTTGCAATATTATCATGTTCTAATACAAACCACATGAGATCTGCAGCTGGAAGTTTTAGTTCAGTGCTTTGAAGACTATGAAAACTTCCCCCTACTATTTAAAATATTTACACTGACTGTCACTGAGCACAACAGACCTCATGTTCCCTGGGAACATCAGTTTTCATGGAGCTGTGTATCCAGAAAATACAGCACAAATACCAATGCAGACAGAGGCTGGAGCAGTCTACCTTGAACCTGGGAGGAGGTCTGTGTGCTGCTAAGTTGCATTTGACCAAGGATGCATCAAGAATGAAGGTGTACAGTGGGATGAGGGGAGCCTGTGGGCTGAATTCACAGCCCTAAACCTGAAGCATGGGTGGAGCCACACTGGCTACCTGGAGCACATGTATTCCCTAATGGGCTGAATATTTTCAGAGCAAACCCCGAGGAAAGGCATATTGTTCACACAGCTGTGCAGCCCAGTGCTGCAGGGTTCATTCCCTTCCATTAGCATTACAGAAGCAGAAACTTATCTGCCATAGCTTTTGATGAGAAAAAAAAGATAACTCCACAGCACACGTGGTGGTGTGGCACTGCTCTGAACGGATGTTTTCAAGCTTTGAAAATGAATGTTCCTGAAATTGTTTTCCAGTGTTCAAGCTGTTCTCTGTAGACCCTTGTATTGAATATTGGTAATATCATCTGATTACTGTGGTTAAAGATTCTGTATTTTGTGGTTATAATTGGGGTAGGCTCAGTAGCTATGTACTGTGGATTCTGTGGTTAAACTACAGTATCATTTCTATCTCTACTGGCAGTAATTTTTGCTTTAGCACTTGCTCCTTTCCTGCTACCCTCCTACTATGTTATCCACCCAAAATGGTAGTGATATGCCCCTGGAGATGTGACTCTTTTTTGATACAGGCCTTATTTCCTTTTTCCTTTCTGCTAATGTGACAGGGGTGTCACTGACATGGCTGGGCTTCCCTTTCCAGGACCGAGTTGCCCTTATTAGGATTGACTGCCACAGGGCAACTGGGTAGATCTTTCCTTGCTCTTGTGAGTCAGCTGCTACCCGTGAAGCAGCACCACAGTTGCTGAAGAGGTATCTCTGCGAGACCCATCCCACACCAGACATAAATATAATCCATAGAGTTTGGCAATGCCTGGTGAGCTAAATGAAGCGATCATCAGGTGAAATTCAGACCCAGGTTGTTCCAACGTTACACTGAATTGGCACAGTGATAATCTGAGGCTTTCGTGAATGGCTTTCTGTTAGACGTGAGCATTTGCTTATATACCTTTCAAAAAGAGTTGCTGACAGGACAAGTCAATAGTGTTATTTCCTTTACCAGCTGGGAAAAAGCGGTTCTGAACTGAATAGTTATCTTCTCACATTATCACTACTTTAAGGCTCATTATCCTGAAAACCCTAATGTTTCTACAGCTTGGATCTGCTGACACTGGTTACAAGCAGCCTGTGTTGTCTCTTGGCTTCTGAAGAAACTTTCCTTCGTCTAGGGTTTTCCCAGAGTGTAAACTCCCAGATCGTTGTTTACCAGCTATCCTAAGCAAGTCAGAGATGAGTATTTATAGCTCACAACTGTCTTGAATTCCTTACTTCACTGGCATTACTTGTCAGAACTAAGTCTTTCTAAATCCTTTCCCATTTCAAAACCAGATAATTTTCTTGCCATTATTAAAACACAGGCTCACTTGTTGGTACACAACTTAGTAAGGTGTTCAAAACCCAGTGGTCTGTAAGTAAGTGCTGCATAATCAAGGCAAAACTTTGATTCCATGGCAGGGCAAAGTACTTGATCAGATACATTGCTAACACCCAGATAGGCGCTGTCATCACAAGTGTTCATGTAGTAACTCAGGTGCATATGGCTATATTGCAAAAGAGACCGGAGACCCAATGCCAGCAGTCAAGAAAAGGACTTTGGAAAATACATGACTCTTGATATACATGTTATCACTCCCTACTATTTTGTTGCCAGGCTTTAACTCACAGAAATGTCTGGGGACTTTTGGCAAACAAAAAAAACATCATAACTTTACTATGTCACTTGACTCTACTCCTTATTTGATCTCTTTGCGCTCATCCATATTCTGTAGTTTTGCTGTGCTATGCTATGCTGAAAACACAACATTAATTAAACTGAAAGGGTGCTTTAAAACATTATTCAAAGATGGTGAGGAAAACCTGTAAGTAGATAGATTTTATTTTGCTCCAGCCCGGCTTACAACCAGGAAATGTGTATTCATTATTTTACCACTGAATTTAAATAATTAAGAGAATCCCCACATGGGGTTTGCACCCACTGAACTACAGTCAGTTTTTGAGAGAAAAAAAAAATAGTCTTCATTAAGAGAAGTAGATTTGCTTAGTGTAGTCTGGAGACCATAAATCTTCTATTGAAGAGTCTGGCTAGGTTTGCAGAGAGCTCAGCACAGCAAATCCTCAATTCTCATGTAGGTGCTGCCACACAAACATAATTCTCAGAGCAAGGGGTGGAAAAATGCCGTTCTTCTTATTCTGTTACACCCCAGGGAAAAGAGTGAGAAAAAAGAGCTTTGTTTTCATCATTGTTTTGTTTGTGCCTGTCAAATGAATTGCAAGTTTTAGGTAAAACATACCTGATAAGTATTTGATATTCTGGAATCTTAGAAGTTGCTGTCCTTTTGGTGAGAACATGCATTTGTAGAAGAGCAATCTAGTTTTGTATTTTAATTTCAGCTTCATTAGGCAACAATGGAACAGAATGCATTTAATTGCAAATTTTCACTTAAAAAAGGGATTTGCAGTGCAAGGAGTATCTTAAGAAGCAGAAAATGGATGGAGTGTAATTCTTACTGTCTGTGTCACTGTCCTCTGCCACAACAAAGCCTTCAACTCAGTACTGTTCTCTCATGCTTATGTCTCAGTTCAGCAATTGCACTTTGTTGCTGTTCTTCACAAGTTAAACAACACACCTATTATATTTTTGCAAGAGATAGATAGGATAATTATCTCAACTGCCAGGTGCGAGGAGTGAACTTGCATAGGCCCAACTGCAATGTGGTAAAACAGCTAAAGTCATTTAAGGGTTTTGCTGTCTCACTGCCAAACATTGGTTTCTCAGCTCTTGGCATGGGGCTTCATCTTGGCAAAACACTTAGTGCATGCTTACCTTCAAAATCACAACCCACCATGGTCAACTTGCACGGGCTGTCTCACTGTTCTATGCATCGCAACGTATAGACTTTCTCGAATCAAAGCAAGCTAAATATGGCCACTTACATAACACCATTCTTCCACTGTCCTTTTATGCTTCGAGAATGGAAGCACTGGGAAAGATGATGGGTGTGTGTAGGCTGTAAGCACTGTTGCGTGGGATAGGCATACCCAAGGCAAATGTAAATGGGATAGCAGGAACTAACTGCAGCAGTCAGAAGCGTGTTTCTGGCTACTCCACCCTGCTCTTTGGGCTGTTTTGGCAGCCCATGGCAGCCTCTATGTTTCCACAACCGCAGCGTGATCAGCACACCAGCTGCCCAGAGCCAGCCTGGTGAATCACCTGGGTGTATGAGATCAACTTTCATTTTGAGTGGGAAATTTTCTATTAAAGTAAAGAAGGAAGACTGAAGTTTCATATGGTCCATGGCCCAAGAGTTTAGGCTGCATCCACAAAGACAGTCCAAGACCAGCTTTAAAACATAGGTGTTCGCTGCCCAAGGAATTTCTAGTGTTATTTATGTCCAGTGTTAATCTTATCCTAACCAGATAAGTGGAGACACGATTTTCTGAAGTGAAGCACTGTACTTCTCAATCATTGCAATTATTAGTAAGGAAATGAGGAAATCATGGCTCTCAATAAATTGTCTGTTGTTCAGATCATCACATGCAGTTTTGTGGAAATACTTGCACAGCATGATGAAGATGGGGCATCTGGAGCTAGATCACAGCCTGGTTATTACCCCTAGGAAAAGGGTAACATTTCATCCATTTTTAAAAAGGGTAGAAAGGCTGACCCTGGGAACTACTGACCAGTCAGCCTCACCTCTCTGCCTGGGAAGATCATGGAAGAGATCCTCTTGGAAGTTATGCTAAGGAACATGGAGGACAGGGAGCTGATCCAAGACAGCCAGCATAGCTTCAGCAATGGTAAGTCCTGCCTGACCAACCTCATGGCCTTGTATGAGGGAGCGACTACATCAGTGGACAAGGGAAGAATCGCAGGTGTCATCTATCTGGACTTCTCTAAGGTCTTTGACACAGTCCCCTACAACATCCTTCTCTCTAAATCAGTGAGATATGGACTATTTGGTGGATAAGAAATTTGTTGGATGGTCGCACCAGGACAGGGAAAGTATTTTTAGCAGGACTTTCAGCAATAAGGCAAGGGGTAATGGTTTTAAACTAAAAGAGGAGAACTTTATACTAGATATTAGGAAGGATATTTTTCTCCGAGTGTAGTGAACAGGTTGCTCAGAGAGATGGTAGATGCTCCATCCCTGGAAACAATTAAGGTCAGGTTGGATGGGGCTCTGAGAAACCTGATCTAGTTGAAGGTGTTCCTGCTCACTGGAGGAGAGTTGGACTAGATGACCTTCATGGTCCACTCCAATCAAGACCGTTCTATGACTGTATGATTCTATTGACAGTCCTTGCTGAGTAGCAGCCAAGCAAGGGAGTTGCTGTTGGCCACCTAACCACAGCAGGTCTCCAGGAGACCACAAACCACCCTGAATGTTGGCTACCACCCACTAATGGATGCTGCCATGACCCAGTGTGCCCGTTCCCTACAGCCATTTGTGGGACTTATGAGCTCAGCGACGTTTTTGAGACCATTGTGTTTCCAAATTCCTGCTCAGCTACCTGACTTGGTTCCAGCCCTGTTCCCAGTTCCTGCCTTACATAATAGACCCCTCAGTTGCCTGGTTGTTGCCATTGCTCTCCCATCTACTTCAAGCCATGACTGCCATTCCTGCCTCTCTTCTGCTCCTCCCTCTGTCCTCAACTGCCTCCTCCATCGTGACTGGAATGCCTGGTAACTCATAGCCTTCCAAGAAAGTAAATGTGACCCATCACTGCTGCCTATAAATCATCTATATGAAACCATCACAAAGACCAACAAAGCCTAGCAAGCAGCATGGGATGACTGAGCACAAGTGCACAGTGGCCAGGGCACAGTGTTGGGAAGGTTTGCCAGTGGGCAAGATGATTCCTTAGCCGTTTCTGCAGGTGCTGCCTGCCACACCCTCAGGAGGCTGTCACTTCTGAAAGATGCCACACAATTTAAGAAGGGCCATGGTGCTGAATTACTGAGAGTCTGTGAAACGGCAACAAACTCCAGCAGCTGGTGACTTGTCAGGCCAACAAAAACAAGCTGAGTGACAACACATCAATATTTTTAAACTCTAATCTCTTCTGTCTCTTTAACTCTGAAAGAAGCAATGATAGACAGGCTGATGCAAGGACTAACTTTTGTCCCAGTTCTCAAGCATTTACTCTTGCATTCAAGAAGGAAAACACAAAGAAATTTGTTTTACCACCAAACTATTTTTGAAATATGAGATTGAACTTTGAGGCCAGATTGTCTGTATTTATTTTAAAGCATTGAAAATAGTGTTGAGTTACAGACAACAGTCCAGAAAAAAGTTTTGTTCTTACTGAGTTTACTGAAAAGGGATCATTTATTCAGGCTTCAAGTTAGAAAGAATTCAACTATATGCTTAACACCACCGCTATTCAGAATAACTTTGAAAATCACAATTAGCTGGACACAAGTGAGATTTAAAGTCACACTAATTGCTTCCCTGAACCTCCATGGAGTTTCATCTTCTGCTTTTGCATGATCCACAGGCAATTTGTTTATTGACAAAATAGCCCAAATATTTGAGAAAAGTCCTTGTAAGCAAAATCCAAGATGAGACATCCTTTGTGTCGTGATTCCACTTCATACTGCAGCAAGACTTACTCATGCCTGTTTTATTTCTTTTCTCTGTCTGTCTTTGGGATCAACACTTACACTTGAAGCGCCTGGTAATTACACAGTCACACAAGTGTTTACAAATCCATCTCTGGTCAGGGATTGACTGAAAATTACTCTGCCAACATATTCAACAACAAAAGCAGCAGCCCTATATGATGGGGCTGTGGGATTGACAGGTTGAGTGCTAGTAAATTCATAAGCCTTTGAAGAGATATACAAGTGTTCTCTCTCTCTTCAGAGTGGGTTTTGGGGATGGGGGAGCATTTTTTTAATACACTTTCACTCTGGTTCTTTTTTTGGCTATGTAAAAGCTTGAGAAATTTATTCAAGGTGAGAAAACACTTCCACGATTCTCCAAGTGTTATTTTTTTTTTCAAGAGGCATACAGAGGAAATTTCTCCTCCCTATCATCTATACAAACACGAAACCAGAAAACATAAGCACTATTTTAACAAGCTCCTGGGAAAGCTTTAAATAAAGCTGAGATGAGGCCAGGTGAACAAAAAAAAAAAAGTGCTTATGCTGGATGCTCAGCTAAGAGCCAAAAGAAAACAAAGTTATTTCCTTCATGAGCTGATGACTCAGTGGACTGGCAATGACATGGAGGACATCACGTACAGAAGTGCTGTTGCTACAGATGAAGTGGTGAATAATAGCCTTAAAGCAAAACTTTCACAGCAAGTTCATTGGCTGGCATTCCCCCAAGCATCACCAAAGGATGTGACTGGCCAGCGTGTGGCTTGCTTCCCAGCTGGCTGCCTGTCTGCTCCCGCAAGCTGCCTGTACAGCACCCGGCGAATAGCCAGTGAAAATGGGTGAAGGACTAGCAGTGTGCAAGCAGAGTGCCACGTAGAAGATCGCACGGGTGTTCTCAGTGTTATCCTTTCTGAATAAACACAGGATTTCGGCGGCTAATGTTAATCCAGCTCTTTCATAGGTATGGCTAAGTGTAGACTGACCCATAGATTCAAGGGAGACAAAGTCCATTCTTCAGTGTGCTCTGAGCTCCGTCTACCCTCTCTTATATTGCTAGAAACACACTAAAGAGATGTTATTTCTCACACAGCTGGAATCTTCCTTCAACCAAAACACACAAGTCAAAGTGCTTTGGGTGTTTTTTCCAGTCCTATTAATATAGTTGCAACGTCTGTAACCACAGCAGCCATCCTGGATCGGCAGAGGGGTCACTCTGCTCAGTAACCCGTCTCCAGGACGGGCTAACAGCACACGCTTTGGGAGCAAATTTAAGAAACAGTACTAATCTAAACCAACTATTTCACTGGTATTACCCTGTCATTTTCTGCCATGTAGAGACTTACTGCTGCAAAGATCATAACAGTCTCACTGCATTCAATAGCAACTGAAGGACCTTAAAAATGTGTTTAATTTTTTTTTTTAAGATTATACTTTTGTCTCCACAGTATTTGGTGACAATTGTTTCCACAGCTAGTTTTTCAAGAAGATACACTTCCTCATTATATTCTAGATCCATGTTTGTTAGTCACTGAGCATGACCCTTTCCTTGAGTTGCTACAAGGAATAATCTCTCCTCCTTCACCATCTTGACTGAACACATGATTTTTCGTCTTATCTTGTCTTCTACCTGCTCTGAGCTGATAATGTCTCAGCATCTAGCATCTGCTATAACAAACAGCAAGTTGGACTTGCTGGAAAACAGACTACACACTCTGGAGTTATTGCAAATGTTGGATTGCCTCAGGTGAAATTGGACAAGAGTGGCATAGCTGCAGAAGGATGGATTTCTTTTCCAACAGGCTAGGAAATATTTGCTTTCAGCATTCGTTAAATCTCCCACAATATTAATCTGATTGACTGTTTGCTAATTTCCATGACAGTGATAGTCCCTGATAACATGCAGTCTCATGCCATTTTAATACAGAGGTAGGAAGAATGAGGAAGAGGCAAAAAGAAGGAAAGCATGGAAATAAAGAGGAAATAAAAGAAAAAGAGCAAATATTCACCACCTTAAAGGCTCCAGCGCTGAGACAATCCTTTGAGGATGGTGGGTGCACAAATGACCCCTGTTCCAGAGTGTTATTTCTGGGGGGTTTGGTGGGCCTGTGCAGTGCTTCTTCTAGGAAAGTTCTAGAACTGAGTTTGGGGGAGGGGGGACGCTCCTTCCAGGGAGGTTCTCTGGGCAGCAACTGCAGCTGGGCTGCTTGCTAGAGTGAGATAAGATGTTGAAGGACACTGCTTCTGCAGTAGTCTCAACAGTGGTTTCAGGCAGCCAAAAAGAATTAGTCTTTTACACTAACCATGGTGCTAAAACCTTGCAGGACCAGACCAGGAACCAGGACAACTTACCTACTCTGTGGCTTCTCTGTCTAAGCATCACTCTGTTTCCACATATGGACAAGGGTCAGCCACGTACAGCTCTTTGATTACCTGCAAAATGACATAGAGCCCAGAGGTGCCTTGCTCTGGGTCATGAAAGGTGAGCACAACTGCCCTCTGGCTAAGCATAGCTTGGAGTGAGTTTTCATTTCATAAGGACAGTGGCTTCTCCAGTTCAGTGCAGAATCCTCCCACCACGACACTTGGTAAGGGGGTGCGCATGTGTACTGAGGCTATGGTTAGACATCTGCAACCTCAACACATCAGCTAGTGACACACATCCAGGACAAAAATATAAACAAAAAGGCCTCCAGTCATCCTGACATCCATGTCTTAGTTCCCTTTTCCTCAGAATTTCTCTTTCTACACACTCTTTTATAAGAAACTTTGGCTTCCTAGTGACATTTCTACAATCCAGATCATGTCTTCCCAGCCTGCCCTGCTGGGCACTCTCCCTGGTTTTCGGAAAACCACGTTTTACAAGGTCTCACACCCAGACTCCCACAAGAAAACACACAGCATCTAATCTGAGCCTGCCAATTTCTTCTGTTGTAGCAGCTAGACTATATTTTGGGGCTGGATATTTTTTTAATTCACTGAATAACGACAATTTCAATTAACCAAATTGTAAACTTGTTCTAAATCAAATCACTTTGACAAATAACTATAGAACAAAAAAAAACTTTCCACAGTTTCCTGAAATTGAACACTCAGTTTAGAAATGCTTCAATTGTTTTCCAGACTATGTAAATGTAAAAAGAATTAGTATGTGTAACATTAAAAAAAATGACAAAACATTTTGGTTTCCACCATGATTTTTTCCGGCATTTGGCTAGCAAGTGCAGAAACTCATTTGATAGATTTCAAAAAGAACATTTATAAGAAAGTCTAAAAAAAAAAAATACAAGGTACCCAGAGAAAGATAAGAAGATAGTTCACTAGGTATTTAACTTCAATAGGACACATACTGACACCTAGTAAGTCACTTTTCCCGTCTCTCTGTTACTCAAACTACAGGCAATACAGGTGGAAAGAGGCAGAGAGGAAAACAAAAAGTAAAATAGCACAGGGGATTCCCTGCTGCAGTTAAGTCATAGAATCATGGAATCATAGAATGCCAGGTTGGAAGGGACCTTAATCATCATCGAGTCCAGCCTATTTGGGTGATATATAGTTGAAATGAGATGGCCCAGGACCCTGTCAAGCTGAGCCTTAGAAGTGTTCAGTGTAGAGGAATTTAGCACTTCCCCAGGGAGATTATTCCAGTGTTTAACTATTCTTACGGAGAAAAAATTTCTTCTGGATTTCAATTGGAATCTCCCTAGGAGTGACTTACACTCATTATCCTTTGTCTTTTTTATGTGATTTCTCATAAAAACAGAATTTCTATCTTTTTGGTAGACACCATTTATGTACTGGTATATGTTAACCAAAAATTTTTAGAAATTTCTACCATAGAATGCTGAAGAAAAGGAAATATCTCAAATCAACAGCTCTGTGGATGTGAATTTCCCTTGGAAGCACAACAGCAGTCAGCTGCTTTTTGGGGGAGAGGAAGGAATGGACAGGTATTCATCTCCCCAGTTCTAAAGACAGTGGGCAGGAGGATAAGGCGTGCCATCTTGCCTGGTAAATTTCCTGATCTGGATCCTTCAGTAGATCCTTTCTATCCTTTACATAGAAAAAGTATCCACGGGATGACACCAATGCACATGATTACTGCAAGCTGTCGGGTTTGAGTTTGGATCTATGATTTAAATAACAGATGGGTAAAATCACATGTAACCAGGCAGCTCCCTAGTGGCTGTATAGATGTGGATGTTGGAGAGCGTATGATTTTCCAAGTTAAGGTCAGCACTAACCTGAGCTCAATTTTTCCTCCAGATCTGCTTTTTCTAGTGCTATCATGCAGCTTAATTTTTTTGGCCTGTTCCACCCCCTTTTGCTGAAATCACACCCCTGCGGAGGATCCTTCCAATGCAAACAGGGGAATTGCAAGGCTCCAGAGCTCCACCATTTCTGGAAGATGAGAGCATACCTCTGTGAGGTGTGGAAACTGCTCTCTGCCGCGTTAATGAGGCCAAATTGCAGAAATCTGCAGTGTAAATCTGATGGTACCATCTGGCCCTCAGCATGCAGGAGATAAGCACTCTGGTTTATAAAGTTTATTAAAGCCATTTAACTTTGGAAACTACTCACCAAATAAAACAATTTATAAATGATAAACAAGAAGCCTCTAGTACATTATTTAACTTGTGAAATATGCTACTATATTTAATGTAGCTTCAGTATATCCCATTTAAATCCTTTAATGGGCTTTATACTTTTACTATAGATACTTACGATTCTTGGATCTAGCTAAAGATTAGAGGCAAATCACACCACAGGGACAGTACGGGGGCAGGGAGAAGGAGTGAATTAATTTCTATAGTGAGACTCAGGTCTTGTGAGATGGGGCTAATCTGGTGACAACATGGGGCTGACTATCAGTAGTGACCAGCAGGACTGCCCTCTGCCCCCGGGTCCTGAAGGAACATCCTCTGCTGGAAAGTGCTGCTCCATGAAAGCACCTGTCCAGAGGTAGTTGCTGGGTACATATCAACAGGTGAGGTTTCTGGAACAAAATCTAGGGAACTCCCCTCAACTGCCCTGTCTTGTGTTAGGCACTTAAGAGTCTTATGGTTTCTTGCTCCACTTTCATCCTTCGTATTTTGTATATACACAGGTATATATTTACATCTAAAACCCCGAATTGAGAACACCTAAATGTAATATAAAATGATAACCCCCAAATTGTTTTTATTCAAAACACACCAAGTAATGTTTCAATATTGTCTGAACACTAGAGCTTGGAGTTTGAATTTTTCCTGGAACTCAACAAAATTTTAAAGATAATTTCAACAGAGCTGTAATTTCTGTAGGGATTCATTTCTTACACATACCTCTTGCATCACACAAGCATATCCTAATTTTCATCCCCCTAATTGCCACCAATGAAAACAACTGTGCAGGTATTTTAAAGTGTATTCAAATTGTTTTCTGACTGCAAGCTGTTCTGTGCTCCATCACAACTTGCACCCTTATGGATAACACCTAGGGACACAAGCATTTTCCTACCGCCTCCACCAGTTCCCAGTGTTTTGGTTAGTGTTCAACAGGTAAAGAAACTGCAACAGGCTGATGAGCTTTGTTTATTGCCAAAGAAAAGTGCAAACTGATTTTTGGGCATTGTACCTGGCCAGGTCTAGCAACTGTACAACAAATATGTATTATGCTAGAAGGAGTAGACTCACAGGCGCCAGGAGTGAAACATTATCCTTTTCAGACAAAGTCTCAGACAAAGATCTTTATCTCAGAATGATATATGGGATATATTTTTGAGATGACTCCACATAATACCTTTATTATTGTTGAAGTTTAACAACTTAAAAGGGGGAAAAAATGATCGTATTTGTCCTTTGTTACTTACCCAAATATGGGCAGGAAACTTCCGATGGTGCTGGGCTTATAAAGAAAAACTCCATTAGCCTAAAACAGCTCTAATATTTATAGCACTGAGGGGAGACATATAAAGCAACTGTAGAACTAGTTTGAAGAGTCAAAATCTGCTCTTAGTTGTAGACTATTAATGCAACTCCATTGAAATTAGAACAATTGCTCTGTGTGTTCTTGGGTTTGCCAGTGAGGGAATCAGGACAACAGCTCCTGACAAAGATGAGAAAATAAGATTAAACTGAAAATAAAGTGACATTATTAATCATAATTCTTTAAGATAAAGTTGATGAAGATCAGTTTTCAGGAAACTCAGAACTGTCTCAGAACAGTAACAGTTCGTGGACCACTGCCAGGAAGAGAAAAGAGTTTAAGCCAAGGCATCAGTAGTGTCCCTAGTAGAGAAATGAGCTATCCAGGATTTGCCTTGGAGCTTTCGGTTCTTTAGGAGCATGGAGCATCTGCTTGAGAATGGGCAAACTTTCAGGGCAATGTGTTACTTGATGATCCTTATCTGGAGGATCAGCAAGAAGGAGAGGAAGCCTATCAGTGGTCTTTCCTTGCATGCGATAAGGAGGGCAGGTTGGTTGCTTTCCCACAGTTCTCAGCGGCAGACTCACTGCAGTCAGACATCACACTGGGTGGAATTAAGCTTAGCACAGCTCTGCCGTGCAACCCTTAGCATCTATGGAGCCACTCGGTCTTGCATTGCAGTTTTGGCAACCATGGGATGTGCCCTTGGTGATGGTCAGGATCTGTAGCCCTGTTCTGCAAGATCCCATCCCACTGAGCACTGCATATGAGACAAGCCTGTGTGGGTGCTCATCCAGCAACATTTCCTTTGTGCCAAGGAAACAACTAATACAATTCATGTATCTGTGTGTCATCCATGTTCTCTGACTTGCCATGCCATGCCATGCTATGCTATGCCATTTGGAAGGGCTGTCATTTTTCCATTTTGTGGGACTACTGCTGGAAAAAAACAGTGGGAATATCTAGGATGTACACGTCTTCCTCTGCCTGGGGTTCTTCCAAAAACAGCAGGATGTATTTATTTCCCCTCAGATGAGACACATCATCCACAAGCAAAATGTGAAAAAAAATCAGAAAAAAATCCACATCAGCAAAATGTGACTAAGCTAAGCCTGGCTGTATAATAATAACCAGGCCCTTTAAGGCACTTACACTTCTTCAGCAGTGGCCTGAATATTGCTGAGGTGCAAAGCACATCATAGAATCATAGAATCATAAGGTTGGAAGAGACCTCTGAGATCACCAAGTCCAACCGTGCCTGTCTCCTTACTAAACCATGTCCCTAAGAAATGCATCTACCCATCTTTTAAACACCTCCAGGGATGGTGACTCCACCACCTCCCTGGGCAGCCTGTTCCAATGCCTGACCATTCTCTCAGTGAAGAAATTCTTCCTAATGTCCAATCTAAACCTCCCTTGGTGCAATTTGCAGCCATTTCCTCTTGTCCTATTGCTTGTCACTTGTGAGAAGAGACCAACACCCGCCCCATCACAACCTCCTTTCAGGAGGTTCCATGTGTGGGAGGGTCCTGCATGATGAATTGAATACTTCTGCCCACCGCTGACAAATGTTCCTTGGAGCCCACTGTATTTTGCACTGTGTCTATAGGGAGTCTGGATCACCATTGCCTGCTGAGCTATTGCAGGAGGTTCACCTTCCCAGGTCACCTGAACCCCCTATGAGACTGCTTCCCTCTGTGACACAAACAGCTGCAATGGTAGCCAACACAGGGACCATCAGCTCCCAATGGGAAAATCTGATTCTCCATGGAAAAAAATTGAACTATTAGTGTCCTTATTGAGGCCTTGGAGAACTCCTCTCTTCCTCTGCATGAGAGCATCTAACCTTTGTTAGCCTGATCACTCTGTTGTGAAAAAAAAAACAAATACAAAGCTATATATGAAAAAGGTTTCTTCAGCTTTAAGATAACGTGTAGGCTTCTTCAAGTTAAATAAAACAGAGGGACGCAAGACTACATAGGTGGCCTGGTCAGGTCCAAACCACTGGCTGTCAGATTGCCAGAACATGGCAGGTCCAGGCAGGGCTCCTCCAGAGTGGCAGAGCCTGAAGCGGGGGTCAAAGGCCTCTCCTGCTGGCTGGTTGTGGGACTGGGATCTTCACGCATTTTCAGATGTAAAGCATAAAAGGGTCCTGCCTGTTGCAAAAGCTGCTGCGATCCCTCTATGTGTGAATAGTGCATGGCAGAGATGATTAAGACAGAATGGCTCCAAAAACTGCTTCTTACCTGGCAGTGCCTTCCTCACACTGCTGTATTTGCAGCCCTTAAAATCTGTGTTCAGGCTCCTGGCTTGAGGATGCGCGCGGGCCACTTCATACCAGAGGCAGTATTGGGCAAAGGGAGCCCAGTCTTGCACGGCGCCTCTCTGCTGCCCGTGGGATTAGTGTTATATCACTTCAGCCATGCCCGGCTTCCCTTGCCAAAAACACTAAAATATTTAACCTCAGATTTGATGGGTCAAGCAGCCTAGTGTAAAACAGGGAGCAAGCTAATCTAACAGTATAGATTTCAGCCTGGTGTCTCTGCAGGCACTGGAAATTGAATAGCCAGTGCTTCCAGAAACACACCATTCACTCATCTTCTGCAGAACACACACACACACACACTCTTTATTGCACAATTCTGAAAACTGTCTGCACTTGACAAGTGGTGGGAACTGCAGTGAACCTCATCTGTGAGGGGACTGCCTGGAGGGGTGGTGAAGGTATGTCTCAGTTGCCCCTTTGTCCCAGTGTCACAAAAATGTGTTAATCAACGAAAGAAGTGATCATGAGCCTTGGCTAGATAACGGCAAAGTGGTTAACAAGACAAGCCAAGAGAGATCCTGAGAAACAACTTGTGCAAGACGTAAAATCTGACACAAAAAATTCCTCAAACACTTCAATGGCAGAGTCTGCCAGAGCGTCACGGGGGCGGGTGGATGTTTGCAGTGTGTACCACTACTCGGGATGAGGTGAGAACACAGCTGGAAAGCTTTGTGTTTGCTTTCCTTCACCAGGGCTTCCAGTCTGGAGCCTTTCTTCTTGGGGGGATGAGGCCAAGAGACTTTCCCAAATTGAGGCATTCGTAAGAATGAGCTGAAGGTTCTCAGGAATGGAACTGCTGAAACACTCAGTGTCATCCAAATCTGACATAGCCTTGCCTCAGGCATTGCCCTACCAGCAAGAGAAGACAGTGGTGTGGCCCTTTATGGTCAAGATGCAAAACTTATTTCCTACAGGAGAAATGTCTTGCCCTTTTTGAGAACCAAAGGGCTGGGGGAGTCCTCACCACCCCCAGTCACTCATGAGGTGCACAGCATACCTTCAGATGGTAGCAGCCACTGTTAGCGTGCAGTGATTACTGCACAAATATTGTATTTACAATGATGGAAGCAAAACAAAGAGGCTAGAGTTAGCCTTGATGAAACATGTCTTATTTGCTTGCCATTCCATGTGAAAAAGACTTTGATCGCTTTTCTGATAAGTAGTTGGGTCTTACTGGTGTTTTCTTAAGCTGAGTTCCACAGAACTTAATAGGAAGAGTGGTAGCATGCAAGCTCTAATTACACAGTATTACATTGCACCCTGTGTAGGTATCTCCACCACCAAACACAAGGAACTGTTCTTTCTTTGATAGTTCCGCAACTCACAGATAACCTTTGCCTTGGTGAGGATGAAAGTGCAGGAAACCGGTGCACCAGGGTTAGGTTCTTCTCCACGTGCACCGCCCCATGTGTTTTGACGCACCACTGCCCCATGGCACCTCAAAGCAGGAGCCAGCATGTGCTTCCAGACACAGCTCTGAGCAGAGCAGGAGGGAACTACCACCCAGCGAATAACCAGGGGTAATCCTGTGCCATGGATTTAATCCTTAGAGGGTTAGGTTCTCCTTTGTTGCCTTCTTCCTCTGGCTACATATATCTGGAATATATTTAGGAAATGTGACCGCAGCTCAGGTGGATGTACACAAGCAAGCTTTACACTAGCCAGGTCACACACCAGTAGCAAGGAAGCTACAACATTATGGTATGCACTGGGGAAAACCTTCAGGAACACCTGATGCTGAAACCTCTGCGACAAATTTGTGTAATGTTGCAATATCCTCGCTCAGGTAAATTAGACCTGTAGTGTGGTCACAGTTCTGACTGCTTTATTAGTTATGGTCCCTATTTCAGTATCCATCCTGTGTCTCTTAAACCGTGTAGGGCCAGTAAGTATGGAAATAAGGGACAAAAAAACTCCTTCTGTTGGTTCTCAGCTGATTCATTTGGTGCACGATTATCCAAAGAGCCGGGGAACAGACAGGGACAGCTGTGCTGCGTGGTTGGCTCAGTTTTCTGTTTAATTACACAAATCTAAGGGCAAGCATTCATTTGCAAGTAGCACAGCTGCTTAAAGATGGTGCCACTGCTGGCTACTCATTACTGCTCTTGCAGTGAAGGTCATGGCTCCCCTGGGTTTATCACTATGAGAGGCCATGAACATGAAAAGGTAGACACAAGCTCTGCCCACACAGACTGGCAGTGGCACACATGATCCTTTCTCAGAGATAAGGAGTGAAGAGCTTCCACCTGAGCAGAAGAAAATAGGCTGTGCAATAATAAATAGTACCAACATTACATAAGTTTGGATGATCAAGTGGTGCCAGACTTAACAGCTTTCAGACCCTGACCTGAGAAAGCTATTATAATTCCCTGAATACCTGTGGAGTGCTTTCAGAGTCAAGTTCTGACACGTTAGCCCACAGTGCCTGGTAGTTTGCTTAATACAGTTAAGCAAAAGAAAAGGGCTATGCAGAAGTTGCTCGTCGCACTCTACTGCTCCGTCGCACGACGTGCAGTCAGATGGGGGATTCAAACAAAGCCCGCATGGCCCATGGTCCAGGCAGTTGTAGCAGAGCAAAGCCACCAATGTATCTGTGCATCCAAGGGAGCGTTTCAGGCTCACAAAACACAGATACAAGCCAAGAATGAGGTGAGGTCTGTGAGAAGCCTTGGAGAAACTCAATGAATCTGCATCGTTTAGTGGGATGACACATCACAGCCTTGCCAATTAATCACCAGGCAGAGATCTGATCGTGCGGGTGCACTCATCTTGTGATCATCAGCACCCTGCAGACAGACAGTCAAATCTCTCTGATTCATGAGGATATGCTTTCAGATTCAGCTTCACATTTGCCTGCCACAGTGGGAGGAGCCATACCAAAAAACTTGCAGTAACCCCTCACTGAGGGTCCAGTACATGGTCCTGTAAAGACAGCTGGGGTGAGTTATTCCTGGAATACCTGAGGCATAAGCCTGCAGACCTAGACCGATTTCTTTCCTCATGTCTTACTGTAGTGGGGACAGAAAACACATAGGGCCTTCCATTTTGAATTTTTTTAGTTATTGAAAAACAGCTCTCATACTTAAAACACTCCAGGGGTTTCCAGTACAGCTTCACATTGAAGAAATTTAAAAGCACAAGCATTGCACAAAAGTCCTGGGGGGGCAGAAGAAGCAGCAATGCTGGGCACCCTGGAGACCAAGTTTCTCAACTCATCGCATAAACGATGCTAAGAGAGGTCAAGAAGAGAGGCAGTGCCTCCCCAGACCCAGCGCATATCCTGCTTGTACATCCTAACCCATGTGGTGGCTTTGTGCTGGCTCCTCAAACTTCCTAGGAACTCAGCAATACTTTTTAAGCATGCCTATTGCATTGTGTCCTCCTGCACTGTGCTGGAACTGCTAATTTGAATCACTGTAAGCTCTGACAATTATTTTACAGTTCCCAGGGTGAATTGTTTTACTACATTAGGAACCAATCAACTAGGATTTTTCATCTTGCAGTTCATTGAGTATTTCTTCTCATGTTATATCCACATCCCTGTCTTTCATCAGTTGCCCAAGGTTTTTGCTTTTACATCTAGTTACCACTGGGTCTATCAATATTTTGTTTTACTTTAATATGTGCACAAATGACTCAAATTTAGTGTCAGTGTTAGATGATTACATGTAGCAAATTTAAACTTCACTCTCTTGGCTCAGAGCAGGAGAGTAGGGGTAATGTGTAGGTTCTTAAATCATTGAATCTACCTTAATATTCGATACATACACTCCTCAAAATAATTTATATGCCAAAGGCCAAAAATGAAATCCTTAAACCTCCCACTGAGTGTACACCCTAAAGGCAGAACTGCCTAAACTACCTACCCCCCTTTCATCCAGTAATTTTCTACATACCTAAACCATATACCATACAGGTACTGACTCACACATTACTCTTTATGTCTTGGCCATGATGAGCAGTACAACAAATACAAAAGTTGTTGTCCACAAATTGAGTGATGACAATTGATCTCGAAGTCCGGGCCCTATCTTACTGGTATTTTATGAGTGCATCTGTGAGAGCAGGACTCACACAAAACATACATGGAGGGGAGCCTTTTTCTCGACTATTTAGTCCCCAGAGCACATACAGGAATGCGGAAATGCAGACTTAAATCCCTTTTCTTCCAGAAGATCATGAACTCTCCCTTCCACATCCTACTTGCTAGCTTATTGCCTTAACTCTACCATTATAAGGTCCTTGTACTTACTTTCTCCTTCACTCTGCTGTTTGAGTTGTTTCTGCCTTGTGAAAAATATCTGCATGGTCATTGTACCTAGCTTTCAAGGTCAGGTCCCCACTGTAAGCAATGTAAGCAACCTGGCTAACTTCTCCCCCCCTTTTACACCTATCAATGTTAAATTAATTTCTCTGGGGATTCACATAAGTATGTATCTTGCTTAGAAATAAACAGACTGGCTGTCAACCCAGCAGACTGGAAACCCAAATATACATTCCCACGCGAAGCACTGTCACTTGTAGATACTCTGGCTTAGGTGCTTACGTGGGGTACCCAAATTAAAAACAGCACTGAGCTAGATTTTCAGGAAAATCATGAAAGATGGGAAAATCTCCACAGGAGAATTCACACCTTGATGGGCCAATATGCAGGAGAAATGTGAATCTAGAGACCGACTCAGAACTTTCAAGTCAGGTGCCTCTATGTGGTGTCTGAATGGGGGCCAAGTCAGCGTTGGCAATGGTGTGCAAACACACAGTATGTCAGGGGAAGTCAATACCTCTTTCCAGGATCGTGGGTAATTACATCTCTAGTTCCCTCCCCTAAATGCTCAACAAAAGCGTACAGAACCCAGTGCACGGCTGTACTCCCTATGATTCACCAGCCATCACACAGCAAACATCACATTCCTTGAGCCTTAAAAAATGTGATTGCTCAGTTTTGCCGGCAATACCTACCACCACCACTTTAGCCGTCTTGAGAAGACAATCTCATCTTTGCTGTACTCCTCTGCTGGGTTCACTCTTGAAACATTTTGAATCTGTGTCACCTCTCACAATGAAGCCTTCAAGACAGACAGTCCATGATTCTTCACCAGGGTGTCTGGAAACAAGATCTTTGCACAGAGCAAGAGTTTCTGTCCTTCCTGGGGCCTCCTTGGGATCCCTCACCCACCAGAGTTGAAATGTGCCGGTGTTAATGACAGGAACTGTGAATCAATGGCATCTGCCAACAGAAGTGTCTGGAGCAGTACATTTCCCTTTTTACCAACAGCGAGAGTAAGAGGGAATAAGAGTTATTTTCCCCCTGCAGGAACCAACAGGCAATGTCAGGGCTATGTGTTATGCTAATACTGTAGTTTCTGCTCCAATATCCCTGCTACATTTGGAAATACAAAAAGCCCAATGTTTTGTTGTTGAGTTTTCTTCCTCATATTTCACAGCTTGAGCAAATGCTATTTTTCCTCTTAAGATTTAGTTGCTAGTGTGAT
Organism: Neomorphus geoffroyi; assembly: GCA_033558235.1. NCBI lineage: Eukaryota > Metazoa > Chordata > Aves > Cuculiformes > Neomorphidae > Neomorphus > Neomorphus geoffroyi. Next base: position 62,548,794 of record JAUMJM010000005.1, on the reverse strand, counting down.
GCTATATCAACAAGGTGTAAAAATCTGACTGTAACTTGTTAGCACATTAACGATTCATGGCTGAGGGATGCTGGGATGGGATGAGAACTTTAGCTTCCAGGGGAACTCCACCCAGGCAGCCAGCATCATTCTGATTAGACATGCACGTGGATGTAGCACCCAGAAGTTGCAAGCAGGCCAAAAAAAGAAAGATCCTGACCTGATATGGTTTAGTCTACTTGTGAGGCACACGGCAGGTGGATATAGAGCCATAGGGAAAACAATAGCAAAGAGTGCAAATTAGGATCATAAACCATGTGACTGGTCTAATCTGTGTCAAATTAGGCATCACAGTGAAAGGGAGTTTTGATGCTGCAAAGAAAAATAGTGAGGTAACATTTAGGGTGTTTACAAAGAATTTTTCCTATGCATGAGGGGCAGCACTGGAAAAAATATAAAGTCAGTTTCCCAGAGAGTAGTGTGACTTTGCTCAGGGAGAAGGGGGGTTATTTTCATTTTAAGAGAAAGATGATCTAAACCTAAAATGTTAATGAGTCCTTGTCAGGCAAATTAGTTGGATGAGGGGATGTCTGTACCCTCATCTTCAAAGCAATGGAGATGGTCTTTATTGCAACAAGGATTTACTCTTTGAATATACAAAGAGTTAGTTTGCTTTTCTGTTAACTCCGCTGAGAGTGCTTGAAATTTCAGCTGCCAAGAAATGTCAGTCCAGAGGTGCAGAGAAAAATTGTTTAGTTTTAAATTCATTTCTGCAGTGCTTTTTATGAGTCTTTTTTAAAGGAATTGTACGAGTATGTGGAAATTTCAAGATGTTATTAAGAATAACATTCATGCTACTAATGGGAAGTTCAACTCTTTTTGGGTGGAATAGCAAAGTGGAGGCTGTATCCTGCAATTCCCAGGTTCTCATAATTTATTTCTGCTTAATCAATTTATAGTATAGCTTGGTAAGGTCTTTCTAGAATACAGAACAAAGTATTAGGCAACTGCTTATAAAAATGGTCAATATGCACTGTGACTGAGTCTGTTTTAAAACAAAAAAGAAAGAAACTTACACTTTCTACTTTTTTTTTCTCACAAGGCCATTGCAAAGAAGGCACCGTTTTAGCAATTCTCAACAGAGCAAAATAAAAAGGTGAAATTCATGAGCACATTTGTAGTCAGAAAATCCCATGCAGCTTGTAAATCTGCTTGGTCTCAGCCACTGATTACCCACTTCCCATTAACCCACCTTTGTCTCTTTCCATTGGCCATGTAGCTCTTGCAGGTAGGCATCACTAGAACCTGCCTGTAGGCACAGAAGAAGCATCAGAGACTTCTTTGCCAGAGGCTGCATTTAGCTCTAGTTGATATGATTAGCAAAAGCCAACAACACAAAGTAGGAGACAGGCAGAAGATATGTGAGGGTTGTTTTTATTAGTCTTAAGGTAAAATCTATAAAGCACAACACTTATTTCAATAAAAAACAAGCTTCCGAAGACTTATTTACTGTTGACATATAGATTTAAGTAAAGATTAGGGGTCTGGACATCTCTAAAGAAATCAGAACTTTTCTTATTGTGTTCCTTCCTTTCTGACCTTCTCCTTCCTATGTGTATCTTTATTTAGTCACTGCTCTGCAAAGCATTTAAGTACGTGCTTAACTGCAGTCCGGTCAGTGCACTGCTCTCATGCATAAATATAGATTTAACATTTATCTCGCTACATCAGATCGGGGACTCCCTCTGCCTTACTATCTCTCTCCTTCTCCACCTTCACCAAAATAATATAGTTCTTTGCTCTGTCGCTGGGTTTTGTTTTTCTCAAGTATTTTCTTTCTTTATTTAAAAAAAAAATATCTGCTTGTGTTCATGTCTTTTCTCATATTTCTCCCCTGCTGACTTTCTTGCTCGTTTTTCTATCACTTTCCTCTTTTCTGCCACACTCTATTGCTTCTCCTCTTCTAGTCTTTTAGTGCTTTTTCTGCTCAGTTCTTTCCATTGCCTCTCTGATTTTTTTCCCATTGAAAAGCTAAATTTGAAGGATTACAGGGATATCTTGTTTTCTGTAATATTCTATTTCACTAGAGCCTGCTACTATTGAAATCAATGGCAAGCCTCCCATACACTCCCAGGAGAGCTGGAATGGATCCGAAATATTTGCTACTTGCCAAATGGTGGGAGTCTCTGAGTCCAAAGCTGGTCTGTTTACATCAGGATCAAATGTATATTGCAGTTTGAATCAGAACCATATGCTCTTCTCAAATTACGAATTTTCATAGTAAAATAGTCTGCAAAATGCATACTGAAGGACTAATGTCCGTGTCAAGTGCTGACTCAGCACCATGGAAGGGAGAGAGTTACCCTGCTCTGGATAGGAGGCTGCAGAACACAGCTGAGATGTAGCGGACTGGGAGCAGAGCAAAAGGGATACATGCATAGATGGAGAGAAGCTGATCACATTTAACAACAAAATGCAGTTACAAAATGTTTCACAATGTCTGCCACCAGTTACTGAGTGAAACTCTAGCTCCACTGACGTCAATAGCAAGACTCCCATTGACTTCAGGCATCTGGAAGTTCACCTACCAAACATTCAATTTGCTGTTGAAGTGTGTACATGAGCGAGATGGTGTCCCTCGGGGACAAGGCATTCTTGTAAGTAAATCTCAATGGTGCTGCATTTTGCCACTGTGACTCTCACTTTCTTGATATGTTTTATCACTGTCAGAGACTCTCAAAATATTCTAATAAATATCAGCTTTGTTAAAATAAAAAAAAAATACTGACTAATTTTCTTTTACACTGAAGATTGTTCTTATTTTTACAAATACTCAGAAAACTCAGAGTATTTGGAACCTGATTTTCTTCTTTATTTGTTGGATTTTGATACCAGCTCCATCCCCTCTCTGTCTGAGGTGAAACTGAAGTGGGCACAGATACCTCGTCTTTGCAAGATTTACCATGTTTTTTTGCCTATTTGCAGCGAAATAATGTGTGATAAATCTGGTGGTGATGGTAGCTGCCAGTCTGGAGAGGTCTGGCAGCAGTGAGGAGAGTGTGGGAGTCCTTGCTGCTGGGCCTATCCTGCTTATGACCTGTGGGGAAATCTTGTGTTTGTGAAGGCTTTTATTGCCTGTCATTGTCATCTATGTTTTTAGAATTGTTCTTCAATTTAAAGAGCAATGAATCTGTTTTCCTAGCTGAAAGGAAGCCTGTTGTATGAATTAAGGATGAAGTGTCCCCTCCATTCAGCCTGTACCCAGGACACACTATAGGCACTATATTTAATTTCTTATTAGGTCCTTTTTCCCTCTTCCGTCTCTCTCTTTTCATAGAATCATTCTAAAGCTGTCTTTGTGTTGATTTTTCCCCTGCTCTACTTGTGACCCTGTAATTGCACTGGATTTCTTTCTCTCCATCCTGATGGCCTTTTTTTTCCTGTCCATTGTCTCTTCTGAGCAGAAATCAACCCCATTAACACTCCCGTTTCCCCACCAACAAGCAAGCCCACCGTGCCAGCACGCTTCAAGTGAGGCAATACATGCTCACCTCTCTGCTCCCACTGTAATCGTGGGCAAGCACAGCCCTTGCTCCTCCCTGACTAGGAGCTATTCCACACGCAAGATGGACCAGGGGAGAGGGTGCCCCATATCCTTGCCTTGAGGGGATAGCACCCCCCAGCGTAAGGGAAAACAGAGGGGCCGCTCATGGAGTGTACAGGAGGTTGTTTGCATACCTGCCTCAAGGTGCCAGGACTGGGGTGTTCCATGCCACACCTCCTCCTTGATTTTGGCCACGGTGGCAACAACATGCCCAACTGCAGCATGTTGGTGTCTCTCATTTGCCACTGGGAAGGCAGGCAGGCTTTCTGCCCAGCCCTCTCCTGACACCGTGCCAGGCAGCACGTCTGCATTAAGGACGTCTTCTCCAGGGAACCTGAGCTATGGCAACAACAGTTCCATGGTCCTTCAGAGCAGGGTCAGCTCCTCCAGCAGTGCTGACATATTCATGTTCCTCCTCTTGCCGCAAAATCTGGGATCTTGTATTGCAGATGGCCAGACTCTTATTTCTGGCACCAAATGAGTAAGTGGGTTGGTGCATGTGTGTGCCGCAGCAAGCACTTCCACAAATGTCATCAGTGCGAGGGGAAAGAGAGGAGGAGCAGAGGCCTTTCTGTTGTGGTAGATAACAGGAAAGGGAGGTGGAGAAAAGGGCTGTCTTCTCTCAACCACTCTTAAAATGACTCTATCTGCTATGCAGTTGTACTGCCTTTGCCTCAAAGCCACCCTACATCAGAGCCTGCTCCGCTCAGGGCAGGGCAAGCCTGTAGGTAACCCTATCAGGTATGAAATTCCTGAAGTCTTCACCTCCCAGTCTTCAGAAACTTCGCTTTCACTGAACATAGCTTTCTGGAAAGACAAGAAACATCCCTGGGTTTGATAAATCGCATTTTTAGTTACTAAATTCATTTACATTGACCAACACGTGGCTAATAATGGCACATGTTCAAAGTAACCAAGGGATAAAAAATAACCCATAGGTCCCTCAAACTACTTTCTCCAATTAAACATCTATGCTTAGAGCTTTCAGAAAGAAGAATTTTGGCAATGCTAGGTTGTTCACTGCTGATTTACAAATTACTCCTTCTTGATCATGCACTGAATTTTAACCCTGTCCCTCAGTTTTAAAGCACGTATCAACCCTATGCAAAAGGAGTCAAGAAGATAGGCTTCAATTATTTCATTTTATGGAGGTTAAAAAGGTTCTTGTAAATGACTGATACAAATAACTGGAAACCCAGTTAAAACAACTGGATAACAGATGGCAAAGGAAAGTGGTTTACTGTAAAGTGTTGCAGAGGAGAAGATCATTTACAAGAAGCAATTACATAAACATCCCTAAGCATCCAAGATCCCATAAAAGGGTTGCTGAGGTGGAAGCACATTTTCAGTTGTGGATTTTTGTACTTGAATGAAAATCAAATCTTTACTTTAATTTTTTTCCTCATTCTCACTTTTTTAATCCCTTCCCTCTCCACGTCCCTTTGTTACCAAAGGAGCATTAGTGTTTCTCATCCTGCACAAGTAATGACACTTGCCAGACAAGCATTCGCACCAACAAAAACTTTTACAAACAAGACATATTTTTTAATTCTTCTTTTGTTTAATTTTTATTTCCTCTGGGGTTAAGGATCACTGAAAAAACAACTAAGACAATGCCTGTCTTGTGGACATAAATAGTTTTAACAAATTAAACCACTAGAGTAATAACACATTTTTCTTCAGCATCATGACAGAAGGCAGAAACTGCCTTATTCTGACATTTAGGAAAATAAACGTACGTATGTCTTTACCTTTTCAAGCCCTTTTCATTCTCCCATCTAATCCGTTTTGTATAGATAACAGGAACACGACTTTCTTGTAGGATCTTGACACAGTGATGAGCTAATAAAACCAAAACCTTTGCATGCTGAATGTCTGCACACCAAAGTCCTCTCCCTTGGCTGGAAGAAAAGCACTTCTAAAGTTAGCAAAAGCAATTCTGGCCTGCATCTGCTGTTCTTATAAGGACAGAGATTTAGCAGTTCCTAACGTTCCCTTGGGAGAAAAAAAGTAGGGAGGGGCAGGTAACAGAAAATTTTTTAAAAATATCTTTTTTCCACCACTTGTCACAGCATCCATGGATTTTATTAAAGTCTGGCAGCCTGATCACTGGTGGGAAGACTGAATAATTTCTGGACTCACAAAATTATCTGCAGTCCTCTGATATGATCTTAGGAGAATCTCCTTCATGTTTAAGAGCCAGTATGTGTATGAATGAAATTCAGCCCATTGACGATTGTTTCCAGCAGCCTACCTGTATCTTTCTAGCAGTCCCCAAATCCACAGGCAAGGCAAAGGCATTTGCCTCAACAGTGTCATCAGGGTGAGGTTTTCTCTCTCCTGTAATTTGTAGGCTCATTCTTGATCATGTGTGTCCATATATTTCAGATTGTTCTCTTGCCGTTTATGTTCATTTGACACAGAGCACACAGGTACTGGACTAGGAGAGCTGACAACCTGTCTGCTTTCTTACATACACGCTCATAATACAAAGTTTTCCCATACATATCTAATACACAGGATGTATTTGTCTCCTGTAGGCTAGACTTCTACCAATACTGCTGAGGCAAGTGGTCCAAAAGATGTCTCCAGGAGCAAGTGGCCATCTGTTGCATCTGAAGACATGCCCAGGCTCAGTCTGGATACTTGTTAAGGTGTCCCTGCTGGGACTTACCTGGGGCCAGAAAATATAGGTGGCATCCCCAGGTGGTGCAATACCTCCCTAAGGTTAGAAGCATACAGAAGTAGACCAGATCAGCGTCAAGGCTGAGATTCAGAAGACAGAGAGAGGTATATGTGACATAGAGCCATTATTCCTCCAATCCCCAAGGTGAATCAAACACAAATCAACCACAGCTGAGGATCAAGTATCTGCAGACCCAAAGCAAAACCACTGCACTAAAGCACAGCACACACCACAGAGTTGTAGCCACTGGTCCAACTGCACTGCTGTAGGTCTTGATGACCGGTACCAATCTCATCGGGGATTTTTTTGTGCGTATTGCATGGTCTTCATCAACATCAACATCAACATCAACATGGCACAATCCTACCAGCATCCAAGTAGCTATTTCCTGATGCGCATTGGTGTTGATGAGATCAGAAGCAGTTGGCTATCAGGCTAATATGTCAGTATAAGTCTGAGAGTTCCACAGAACAAACATTTTGTAAGCACCACGTGGTAATTTTATAACACTGAACAATGCCTGAATTTTCTTCCTGTCCTCTCCTACATGCACACACACATAATTCCTGCTCTACCATAAAAGACTAATGGACGTAAGTCCTAACCAAAATGTCACTGTCCTTACAGAGATACCACGTAATTCATTGCTTCCTGCTTGGGGACTAAAGGCACAGCTTCCTGGCCAGGACTATCAGCCCGAGGCAGGAGCTGCCACAGCCCCAACTGCTTGGCTTGCCCCCTGGAGTAACTGAGGCATGGCAGGAAGGTCTCTATATCCTGCTGAGCTGTGGCTATCTGCAGCATGCATCAGCACACACCACCCTAGCCAACGTGTGACCTAATGTTTAAAGCTACACGCACCCTCCAGGTCCCCTCTTGGGAAGAAAGAGGGAGAGAAAGCCTCTGCCAGGGGACAATTTTCTCCAAACCAAGGCAGATGTTCTGGACAGTTGAGATGAGTTGCTGATGCTTATTCCTCCTCATTGACAATAGAGGGATCCTGGATGACAAGTTTAGGGGGGACATTTCCCTTCCAGACAGCTACGTAGGAGAAGTTAATTCCTGCTTACCTTACTTTATTCTAGAGACATGACAAATGTCATCTCCAAATAATATTAAATGGAAAAAATAGCATTTAGCAAGCTGGACAACATTATTTACCAATCACTGGACAAGAGTGTTAGGGACTTGAGAAGAACCATTCCAGGTTTCATTTGCAAGATCTGCCAATGACAGGGTGTTCCCTGAGTGGCATTATAGAGAGGTGAGAGATGTTCAAGATGCCCTATAAGAAGTTGCTGCAATCCAGAGTATGTGAATAATGTGTTTGTGCTCCTTAAATGGGCACTTTCTGTGACTGTTCTAGAAAGAGAGTTTACTGACAGGATTTTTTTACTGAAACAATGAGCTTTGTATGAAAGACTGGGAAAGCTTGCAGAAAGATCTTTTCTGCACTCTGACATCATACTGCTCCTAGCCTGAATTTTGTCTTCATTAGGTACCTGACACATTAAAGCCACAGTTTCCCTGGTACTTGATGGACAGCTTATGTTGTTCTAATAACATATCAGCAAGTGCTCGGTATTAAACATACATCATCTGTACCAAGAGAGAAGGGAGGACTGAATGACCTTATTTTAATTAAGAGGTCTTCACTAAGCCACTAATCCTGCAAAATCCAGATGTTGGTTATGCGCCTAACTATCACCGTTTGGCCTACTCATTAAATTGCTACAGTTAATTGAGAGCAAAAGCATTTCATCCAGAAAATTGGAGACTATATTTGAAAAAAAAACAAACAACTGAGTAAAGATGTGGTCCATCAGCAAAAGCAGTTACAGTGTCTCGGTGGCAAAGTATGATTTTTTTAAAGAAATTTATGATTCGCTATGAATTTTGCAACCCATTAGTACTGGTGGGGCTGCACAGTAGCATGAGGGCAATTCCCACTCAAATATAAGAATGCGGTGTGCCAGGCGCCGTGCAAATACTCCCAGACCAGACCATCTCTGCTGTAGCAAGCTCACACTTAGCTGCAGCAGAAGTCCTGGTTACAAACCAGAGGCCAATGGGCAGCAGTAAAACGGAAGTGCTCTGGATAATCAGCGCAAGGGTATCTTGCCACCTTTCAGTGGGTTGAGGTGCAACAGTCTTTTTCCATCTTCAAGAAGAATACAAGCCCTTCTCATGCTTGCACAAGATCTCCAGTTCAGCCCAAAGGAGTGTATTTGTGTGTGCTTGATCCATTGTGCAAGGACCCGCGGACTGAAATAGGGGTCTCTGCATTCCCCCGGCAGTGAGGGCTCTGCAGGGTGAGGTGGCAGCCCACTGTCTCTCCTCACTCCCACAATGATGGAAGAGAACCAGAGGCTCCAGTCTTCAAGAAGACAAAGTGCCTCAGCCCTGAGCCCCTCCTTGCTGGCAGCAGGGCCAGTCATCCTCAGGGTCAGCTCTCCTGCAGGTCTGTCATCAGAACCTCCCCGAGTGCCAAAAGAGTTGCTTCCTCCACATTAGCCAAAAATGCTGTAAACCCTTGATTGCACAGAAAATGCTGCCATTCCCTGGATTCCTGATGACAGCTTATGGAATCATCTGTCTCTCATAGAAAGGGGTTTGTGTTTGGACTTTACGTATCTAAGAGGATAAGAGCAAGAAAAGACCCTGGCTACTGAGTAATAAAAAGCAGGTAACTGAATTTAGAACAGTTATTCACAGTATAAGTATTTTTGGCAGCTTGCTTCTCCAGTGGAGATTTGTAAGTGCAGCTGTTAACATTTTCTCACCCACCTACACAGTCAGGACAGCCAGTGTTTTGGGGTTTTTTTTTTAATAGGATGAATTGTGTCCATTGGTGAAAGAAGTTTTTCTGGAATCTGCTGCCTTCAGCAACCAGGCTCACAAGGGATTTGATAGGAAACCCCTCTTAAAGGAACATGAGTCAGTTATGAGGGCTGGTTTGGGTTTGGGGGTTTTTTTGAAAGTTGCACTGGAATAATTGGTAAGGAGTTTTCCATCCATTACTTACATGGACAAGCTAAGTTTCAAATAGATCTCTAATGAGGAGGTTTTCAAGGAAATCTTCATGCTTTGATTGTTTGAAATCTTGATCTGAGTTGCTTCACTGATCACCTCCCTTCTCTAGACCTGATCTCCCAGAGAAGCAGCCCATAATGAATTAAAACATACAAGGCATTCCCTAGAGACTGTGGTTTCATGTCACCGAGGAGTGGGAAAGAGGCAAAAAAACAAGTGTCTTCTTCCTTTCATCAGGTCAGTACTTTGTCTGGAATAGGGCCACTGTTTTCACTCCATGTTGGGAAGTGGTATTCCTTTTTCCCTCCCTGCACTCCTTTGGCCTCCTCAGATTCTTCTGCACTGTCCAAAGCGTTCCCCAAATAGTCTAGGGGGAAATTCTGAAGGTATGCAAAAATGAAATAATGTCCTACGTGGTGATGTTCTGATTTCACAAATATGTCTGTGAAGTAGTATCATAATTTTCCAGACTAAAGCATTTCCCTTAAAAAGATCTCAGATCAGTGGCCAAGACATATGCTTCTCCTGACATCGGGGAAAGCATTCCAGGGCTGCTCTGACATCCAAAAGGCAGCACTAACAAGGAGGACTTCTCTTACCTGCTGCTCCAGTTAGATGCACAGATAGCCTCACTGCTTTTTATTTCAGCCTTTAGAGTCTGAAACCCAAAATGGTGCAACTGCACTTGGAATTTACTCTTCCCCACATATTACAAATGTATCTTGGTTACATAGGAAACTCAGCTTCAGGTACTTGAAGCTTCTCAGGTTAATCTGGAGTACAGGTCACCTTCTTCCTAATACTTGATCAATGATGCCTTCATTTCCAGAGCAACACTGAACACAGATGGTCGAAAGTCTCACAGAGTTAATTTCAGAAGTGAGTCCTGGGTTGTTCTCTTGAAGAACATGCAGCCATGCTGCAAAATGATGCTTTTGAAGAAGCCCAGGGAAAGAATGTCCAGGCAACACCAGGCCCCTGACGTACATCTGCCCACCAGCCTGGAAAGCAAAATACATCACCTGCCTAATCAAGAGGGAAAAGGAGTTTTTGTAAGACAGTAGCTGCTCTCTGTGCAGTTGCTGCATTACATTTTACAGGCTGACGTTTCTGACTTTAAATGAGTAACAGAGAAAACAATTTATTGTCAGAATTGACGTACATATTAAAGCCTAAGCAAACCACAATGAAAAATGAAACTCAGACAAAGTGTTTCCCATTCTGCGTGCATTCCCACGAAGCAGAATTGTCTCTCTCAAAACATGGATAAGTGTCGTGACAGAAATATCTTTCAGCATACCAGAGGACACTGAAAAAATACAGTGGCTGAGCAAACAACAAGGTTTGGAAAAGGCAACTTGGAGTACTGGCATGTGAAGAGCAGCCACCTGTTGTGACAGCCGTAATCCTCTCTCCCTCTCCTCCTGCAGAACTGCTCACAGAATGTGAAAGCAGAAAGGGGTAGGCGACTGTCAGCAAGGGAAATGCTACCCTTTGTAGCAGCCACCTGCTGGGATTCCCCAAGATAAGTGGAAATTTATACTGTTATGATGATTTCAGGCTCCTCTTTAATGGTCTGACCTGATCCCTTAAGGGAAATGAGCACAGTTAAACACAGGTCCAAGTCACAAGGTGGTAGGCCAGGAGATCAGAGGGGTGAAAAGGACTGCTGGAACTCAATGCAAACACCACAAGCCTCCCTAGGGATCTTGCAGTTGCTGGCCTTCTCCAGGGGATCATGGATGTTAGTATGGTCTGTGTTCAACCTGCACTCTAAGTAGAGTACCTGCAGAAATGCGTGACGCGTGGCTTCCTGGGCAACGAGGAAAAAAATCCTGATCATTTTGGGGAATTGAAGATTTTGTGTTTTCTCATTTGCAGGGAAAATAATTGGCAGTTAGCTGACCATAGGTGGTCAGGAGAACATTTCCTCCCTAGACATGCACATGCGCACACACACCCAGAGTTACCTCGCTGACTATCCTAGTCTGTCTTCAATTAGCTTATCCTGAGGGCTGAAATACAGGCGAGGCAGTGAGTACCCTTTTACTGCACTGTATTCAGTTATTCATATCTAAACTTGGCTTCAGGTTGGAGCGCAGCAAGTGCTAGTGGGTCCTATCCCCTCCCAAGTCTGAATCTCTGAAATATTGACCACTGTTTTTTTCCTTACTACTGGGTGTGGAAAGACATTTCCACAAAATGCTCATGTCATCTACAGAACTCAGGGTGGGAGTATCACTTGCATGTTTTTTCTCTTAGTCATAAACAAAACTTAGACATACTTAGCTCAACTATTGACCCTCTTGATTTCATGAGTATAGCATTTCCATGGATGTTGCAGTCAGGCTGAACTGCCCAAGCAAAATACACATATTTTTTAAGCCCTGTATACCTTGGAGACATTAACAGTGTTGAGAACAAAGAGCTTGTGCTAACTGAACTGAAAAATGTGGCACATGGTTTCTCCCACTTCCAAAAACTGCAGGGCAAACTTTCCGTTTAGTCTGAGCCACTTCACCTTGCTCCTATTTTATGTCAGAGTGGGAAGTGCTGAATAGAAATATCTTTCTGTTACTACTCTGTCATGTTCTGATGACCTTTCTACATCTTTGAGTTGTTGCTCATATTGCTCACTGGGAAAAGTAGCTGTGAGGCCATGAGATGCACTCAGAGAAGCAACAGAGTATGATTCATATTTTGAGCACTCATAGCTTTGGGGCTGGTCCTCAAAGCAAAGAAGAATTAAAATCCAACTCCACAATTGGCATGCAACCCACCAAGGGACTAAAGGCACCTTGGGGCTCTATTTCCCAACATAGTTCAAGTTACGTGGGATGGAAAGGTAATGATGACTTAAATCATTCCTGTGTGTCTTGGCATTTGAATGCTGAGGAAAAACATGCCTTAGCCATCATCACTACCAGCTGCTGCAATGAATGCAGTTGCTGATGTCATTAGCAATTGCACACACACACATTCACTATTTCAAATGTGAAACAAGGACTTCTGACTGCATTCTTAGGCAGCATGAGTTTTTCCAGGCAGCAGCTGTGGTGCCTAGTCCTAACTCCCCTAGAAGGGTTCACGGTGCCTGCTACCACAATCAGGTTCTATCAACATGAGTTTCCTAAAGGCTGCAAACCACATGGCCCTTAGTAAGGCTGAGTCATGAGAGGTAAGAAGAGATAAGCCTCGCCTTCAGTTGGAATAACAGGGGATTTTGCAGAATTTTCTGCCTCCCTCTGTACGTGGATCCTCTGCATAAGAAGGATCTTAAGCCATTTTTGCCTGCACCCTTCTAGGACAGAGTCTGCAGCACAGGCAATAAAACTCCTGTGTCAATAGAATCTGAGGGTATCACTCTGCCTTTGCCTTGGGCTTGTCCCTGTGTAACATGGCTGTCTTTGGTGGACAGGCAAAAATCAGGAAGCAAAAAAAGACTTGGGCCTGTGCATCAGAGAATATTCAAGGCTTGGGATAGAGCTTTTAAAGATATTTCCTTGGAAGTCACAACTTTGTGCAGAAAGTCTTTATTTATCCTGAGTTTTCCCCAATATTGATACAGTTTTGAAGATAACATTTTTCAAAGTAAGTAAAACAGGAGAAGTAGTTGAGGAAGTGCATGGGAATTACCATATCAAACAGAATTTTGCCTAGCAACTGCTATACACAGAGAACATTAAAACAGATGTTTTAACAGGAAGACCTTCATCAATTCTAGTTTTTTCAAACATGCACTCAGCAGTGGCCTGGAGAAAAGTTGTTCATCTTAGAAAGCAACCTTTTAAATGAAATTAAACTTAAATGTGCATGTCCAAGGTAGCAGAGAGAGCGCTGTGGCTTTCTTCCCCATGGAGGCATATTATTTTATTGTTGGAGACTTCTTAAAGAAGGTTTCAGTATGTCTGGATGCTAATTGTTGAGTTGTCTAGACAGTGATGATATTATTACCAAGTTATGCACAGATACTCACTTTGTCACTGTTTCCAGTGCTGCCTACACATATTGCTTCACTGAATACTGTTGACATGTGCAAAAGCTCCCTAGATATTTATTTTTCTCATTTAGACAGAGATACAGCATGTTTTTGAAAACCACTATGCACTGAAGCATTTCAAATGTTTGAAATGTCTTGTGGGTTAGAACTGAGGAATCATAAAGGAGATAAAAGGCACTGTGGGCAGAATTTGATGGGCTTGCTCCTGATACAGACCAAAGTACCTGAGAACAGAATAGAGAGATCTGAACATCTGCCAGATGTGTAGGACTATGGTATCTGCTTCTATCTGCTCCAAATCTAATACCATGAACTACTTGTGTCCTTGGATTATATTCACCATGGCCCATACACATCTAGGGAAGAAAGAAAAGAAAAAACAGAACACCTTCTGAGACCTTAAGAAAGACTTCTGAGCTACTGATACTCCAGTAGCCATCTAGAATGGTTTTCAAAGGAAAAAATTATGATTTGCAAGAATCATACTGTCATGCAGAAATGTGTCCCTGGACAGGTTGACCAGGGTGAAGTCAGTGGGGAACCAGGGCACCACACAGGACTAAGAAATAGTCAAGGTTCCCCATGTCAAGTCTGTGATGCTGAGCATCACCTCCCATGACGAGTTTGTCCATAACCTTTCAAAGCACCTAAAACACACCACTTAAACTTATGCTCTCTCCACAGGGCTTGTTGCTCCTCTCACATTACTCAGTTCAAATCAGATCTCAGACCTGGCTTTCCTGAGATATCCTCTGGCATCCTCAGCATAGCTGACACCCAACAAAAAGAATTAATGTCCTGAAAAAGCACAGCAGATGTTGCAGCTTTCCTTCAAAAGGACAAAAGTTGCCCTTCTTCTCTGCAGCTAAAGCATTGGCCCAGAGACGGAGAGGTCTGGGCTTAACACCCACAGTATCACAGTATCACAGTATCGTAAGGTTGGAAAAGACCTTTGAGATCATCGAGTCCAACCTATGACCCAACACCTACTCCTACTCGTCAGCTACACCATGTCACTAAGTGCCTCATCCAAATTGTCTTTGAACACCTCCAGGGATGGTGACTCCACCACCTCCCCCGGCAACGCATTCCAATGAACAATTACCCTCTCAGTGAAGAATTTCTTCGTAATGTCAAGCCTAAACCTCCCCTGGCGAAGGTTGAGACCATGTCCTCTTGTTCTGTCACCGGTCACCTGAGAGAAGAGTCCAACTCTTGCCTCACTACAACCTCCTTTTAGGTAGTTGTAGAGAGCAATAAGGTCCCCCCTGAGCCTCCTCTTCTCCAGGCTAAACAACCCCAGCTCCCACAGTCGCTCTTCATAGGGCTTGTGCTCCAGCCCCTTCACCATCTTCATTGCTCACCTCTGGACGCACTCCAGCACCTCAACATCCTTCTCAAACTGAGGGGCCCAGAACTGGACATAGCACTCAAGGTGTGGCCTGACCAGTGCTGAGTATAAGGGGATGATGACCTCTCTAGTCCTGCTGGCCACACTGTTCCTGATGCAGGCCAAGGTACCATTGGCCTTCTTTGCCACACTGTTCCTGATGCAGGCCAAGGTACCATTGGCCTTCTTTGCCACTTGAGCGCACTGCTGGCGCACCCACCTCATCCTGGGAGAGTTCAAAGGTACATCTCTGCCTCCCAGAAAGATTCTCAACCCAAATTACAGGCTTTTGAGAAAAAGAGTCTGCCTGTGTCGTTCTCACTGCAGCTAAGCCACTTGACCATGCAGAGCTCTGGCTAAAGAAGGAGGGCAAACAAGAGCCCTTGTCAGCAATGCAGACCCCTGAGAAAGGGATGCTTCAGTTCTAGTCAGTCTTCCCAGACCATTTCTGCACTATGAATTCTTAGTGCAAGAACCCAGATTCAGGGGTCTCCCTCACCAAAGCAACACCCTAACCACCAGGCGCAAGGATTGTTAGATCTTACTGATTCAGTGAATCTCAGCGTTTCTTTAGCTTTGCAGAGGATCAGCTTACAGAAGAAATCTCTCTAGCCAGAGAGCCAGGACATGTGTGCAAGGTGGGGGTGTGAGAATGTCAATATACTGGCTGCTGCGGATCACAGTCTGAACCACTCTTTTCTCCCAGGACTCATATTAGTATTGTATGGGCCAAATCTAGAATTTAATTGCTTCCTGTACACTGAACACCGCAAGATTTTTTACCACAGTATTTTTTACTTCATTTTGATGTCTGTGTCAACTTTATGGTATAGTTTTGTTTTCACCAAGTCACTGAATCACTGAGGTTGGACAGGAGACTTTTTAGTTCAGCCCCTCCCTGTCAAGCACTCTCATTTAGAGCAGGTTGCCCAGGACCGTGCCCAAGCCAGTTTTAAGCATCTCCAGGGATGAAAAACTCAAAACTCTCTGAGTACCCTGTTCCAGTCTTTGATCAACTTTACAGAAAACAAAAAATGTCATGCTTAAACAGAATTACTTGTGTTTCAGTTTGTACCCATCGCCTCTTGTCTTACCACTGGGCACCACTGGGAATAGACTGGCTCCATCTTCCTTACATCTCCCTTCAGGTATGTATGCACATAGACAAGAGGCCCCTGAGTCTTGCTTTTCTCTGGGCTGAATAGACTCTTCTCTCTCAGCCTTTCTTTGTATGACAGGTGCTTCTTCTTCAGTCCCTTAAACCATCTCTGTGGCCTTTTGCTGGACTTGCTCTTCTGGTGTATCTGCCTCTGATGCACTGGGGAACCCAGACTGGACACAGCGCTACAGGTGTGACCTCATCGGTACTGAGTTGAGAGGGGAGGTCACTTTCCTCAAACGTGCTGGCAACACCCCACCTGATGTAGCCCAGAATGTTGTTGGCATAAGGATGCGCACAATTGCTTGCTCATGTTCAACTTGCTGACCAGCAGGTCCTTCTCTGCAACGCTGTTTCCAGCTGACTAGCCCTCAGCCTGTACTGGTACTTGTGGTTCTCCAAGTGCAGGAATTGTCACTTCCTACTGTTGAAATTCATGCAGCTCCTTTCTTGATGTCCAGCCTATCTGGATCCCTCTGAATGGCAGCGAAGTCATCTCTGTATCAATCACCTCTCCCAGGTTTGTATCATCTACATCTCCAGACTTGCGTTGTCCCACCATCCAGGTCACTAATGGAGAAATTATAGTATGGACTCCTATGGTACATTACTAGTGACTGGTCTTCTGCAGGACTTCATGGCACTTATCAGAGTACTTTAAGTCCAATTGTTGAGCCATATCATTAAGTCAGTGAACTGTTCAAACTACTTCACCATCCATTACTTAGTTCATACTTATTAGTTTGTGTGTGAGGGTGTTATTTAACATGGTGCCAAAAGCCTCGAAAAAGTACATTTAAATTATATTCACTGCTGACTCCCCATCTAACACCTTATTCCTTTCATCATGGAAGGATACAAGTTGGACAAGCAAATTTCACTTTTGTAAACCCATGGTGGTTACTAAACATAGTTCAAGAATCTTATCATCATCTAGAGAGAGTTGGGAGGATCCAGGTTTTTGAAGACTGACAGAAACTTGGGAGTGAGGAGTAGAGTGTTCCGATGGCACTGTTGTAGTAAGAGTACAGGCAGGTTTAATAACAGTGGCAAGTTCAACAGTTTTGATCATAAAGGTTTATCTTGAACTTTCTTATCTTAAGTTACTCTGCAAGTGTAGCAGGACTTCTACACTTATTTCAGAAGATGCCCTTTAGATAACTACGTGTGACCAGTGAAGAACACTAGATATAGAACAACAGATTTGATGCACGCACTGCTTGACTCAAAAGTCGGCCAGGAAAAAAGATCATATATTCTATTCAGCATTTTATATTTGTAGCACTGACTAGAGAAAGCTTAGTGGTCCACCCAGCAGTAACTATATAAAAACAGTATAATAAATGACTTATTTAGATATGTTACAGAAGCATTCTTCACAGGAGGAACCAGAAAAATGATTTCCCTTCAGGCCATCACTGTATATGACGGTGTTTCATACTAGATGCTTGTCTGCTGTGATTACTTTGTCAAACTCACACTGACTTCAGTATGAAAATGTCTCACAGACAAAAATTGCAATGGAAAGAAAAAATGTCTATTTTCTTACAAAATAACTCTGTATGGAAAAAAAGGTAGAAAGAGAAGAATTTATGTTGTTCTGTGTGGATTTTTATACCGATTTTGCCCGAGATTTTGTAGTTTTTAGTATAACTTAGTCAGGTATCTGTCTGGAATTGTTTATGCTTACTGACTGTTGAGACAGAAGAGGTCCAAGATCTTCAGTCTCAGAGACTTCCTGAGATCCCAGCTCTACATTCTCCTGTGTAACTGGGTCAGAACTCAGTCTACCAGAGGCCATCACCAACCAGCCTTTGCACACAGCAATTCTGCAAATTGTTCCATGCAAATATCCCTCTGAAGGGCCATTCTAGTTAGTTTTCACACACAGTTCTTGAGTTTCCAGGTCCTTTGGGCTTTTGAGGTATCCAGGAGGCAGTGACAAACTTACTCAAAATGAACCTGTGGATTCCTTTTAAGAGGAGGCTTTAGTAATTTCTTTTGGCACAGAAAAGCCACTTCAAGTTTTGAACCAATGCACTGTCAAATAAACGCGCACAGGCAGCATTTCTAGAAGCATTTCTCAATTTACCCTTACCCTCTCACCCTACTAATTTAAACTGTTCTGCAAAGGACAGTCCAGGGTGATGAATATAGAGCTGTGGCACCTGTCCTTGGCCAGTCACATAGTTGTTCTTCAGCACCTTCAGCCTGAGGAAGGTTTTACAGAAAAAAAGTCTACTCTCCAGCACAACGCAGTGCTATCAGCAGCTTCATCATCTTCTTTTGCAGTCCAAGTCTCCATCACTTTGCTTGTTGGGCACTCGGTATGCACATGCAAGAAAAGGGCTGGATGCTGCAGAGGAGGCAGGAGGCAGCAACAAACCTGGTGCTCAAAGCAGTATCTGCGTAATCAAGTGCATGCTCTGAGCTGCCAAGCTGGGGCCATGTGAGGCTTCAGCTCTCAGTGAACAGCAGCTTACATCTACAGTGCGGAGGCTTAGAAAGCAATTGCTTGTCAGTTGTGGTGATAGTTAACCTGCACAGGAACTGAAGTTCAGCAAGTCACCCAGTCCTACAGTGACAGTGTACACACATTATGATACTTCAACTTGCAGGCGGTAATGCTTTGAGTTGTTATCATTTGATCTTTTGCAATTTGTAATGGTTAATACAGGCTTTGGCAAAGTGAAGGAGTCCAGCTTCCCTGTTGGGTCTGCAAGTTGACAGAAAAGGCATAACAATACAGGAGACGATCCATATTTTTGTACTGAGAATTAGCTGTAACTCTAAGTACACCAATGGAAAAGACATGCTGAGCCCAAATGGGAATTTTTACTTTTCAGAACAGAATTATACTTGAAGGGTTCAGAAGGATGCACTCACCCAAGGAGATAAGAGAGATTTGGTTTTCATGATTGCTCTGTTTGCTGACCTAAATGCACAGAAAATTACCATCTGTCTCTTTTTCATAAAAAGCAGAAACTGATACTTTTCTCCATGAGTGGCATAGAAATGATGGTTTAGGGGTTTTTTTGTAGATGGTCCCCACAAGAGCATTAAGTCACATCCTGCTCAGAAATCAGGACCTTGAAGCTGTGGTTAGAAAACTGAATCATAAGCTTCACTTTACTAACATTCCCCCTATTTTTATGTGGGATTTTTTCTCTACTTATTTTCATTTCCCCTTTTCCCTTGCTATTTCCTTCCCTGTGTCAAGCATGCAAAAGCCGTTACTCGATACTTGAGGAGCACAGCCATACGTCCGCGCTGTTTCTAACATTGTATTCAGTGTGTGAAAGAGTGACGTGTATTGGGTGGGAATGAGAGACAGAGACAGTGCTGCCCTCAGCCCCCTCCCCAGCCTTGATGAAAGCCATGTTGGATGCTGAATAAAGCTGATAGCATGACTTGTGTGAGTTGAAACAAGCCGCTTAGTCATTAATTTTTGTCCACTTTGGATAAGTTATAAATTACATCATCATTTCAGGAAAGTGCATGAAATTTAGACTACTCTTTGTGTGGCCTGGTGGCTCAGGGCCTGGAATCTGTTTTCTGGCCAGGCTGTTTATGATGGAGGAGGTTTTTTGCTGCTCAGCCCCCCCGCCCCTTGCACACCTTCACTGCCAGTACCCTACCCGCCTGCTTTTTTTTCACTGCTTTAACCCCCCCTGTCCTGCTGGCTTGGGCACAGCAGGCACCTTGCTGATGGAGGAGTGGGTCTCCAGGAGAGGATGCAGCTGATGGGTTTTAATGTTTTCTGATCTTGGGTTTCTCTCAATGCCAATAAGACAGGGAAATAATAAGTGTTACCTCATCCACCTGGGATAAAAGAGCGCAGGAACACCAAAAGGAGCCTTTGCACCTGTACACACCTGCATCTCTCTATATCCTTTTGAGCGATCCAGATACCAACTCTAACAAGCATATCACTCTCTCTTTGCCTAAAGTAAGTAGACATAGTATTTTTTATGTAGTGCCTTCATATTTAATATCTTTGCTATGCATTACTGAGCAAAGGGACAGTGTACTCCTTGGTGAGCAAACCCAAGCAAGAGGAGTCAGAGCAAGGCAGAGTTCTCTTATAGCCCACTTGCCTCCTAATTGTGGGAAGTGTCTGACCCAAGCGTTTCCTGTCTTTATAGGAACTGCAAAAACAAAAAGATTAAAGAAGTGGGGGTTGTACTCAAGTCATCTGAACGTTAAACATTGCAGTACCCTAGCACCTTATCGACAATCCCTGTGTCTCCCCTCGTTTACAGCACCCTGACCCAGAAGTGGCCTTGAGCTTTGGCAGAGGGACCCTGGAGCCCCACAAGAGATGGCTTCACCATAACCCCATCGGTCCATCTGGATGAGAAGCACTACAAACGCCACAACCCATAACAATAAGCCTCCACAGACAAATCCAGTAAATTCTAAAGGGGCAGTTAGACAACATAGGATGTGAAATGCAAAGTCATATTCCCATTTTATATTTCATTTTCAAATTTTTCATTAGCTTTTATAGCTATCCAAATGAATGTACTATAATGTTAAATCTCCTGTAACTACACTCAGACAAAAGGAAATCACCAAAATAATATGAAAAGAAAAGTAGGAAAACTAAATTTTAAGCACCTCATTTTCTAATAAAGTATAGAATTTATCTGAAAAGAGTCAGAATTACTTTTAATTCAGAAATAAGCATAACTGTAAATTTGTATACTATAAGTAGGATAATCAGACTTATGCAATGTTGCTGTTTTTCTCAGTTTCAGGCTCAAGGAAAAGAGACAAGCATTTCTTTGCTGTGAAGCACATCAAAAAATCAAATCTTCCACTGTAATATTAATTTAATACATTAGGAATGTTTTGTGTTATGGACTTATTGCTGTTATTCTTTGTTAGTTCAGAAGCCACATGAGCTTAAAGTCAATGAGAATGTTGTTCCTAAATTCAATCAGGACAGAATTGACTCTTTTACTGATGCCTGGCTTTTTGCATTAGGGTTTTTAGGTTAGGAAAGAGAATGTTTGAATACTAAGAATATTTTCCAAATGTGTTAAGAATAGTTGCATCAATAGCGCAGCCAGCTAATGTTAAAGTCTTGTGGTTAGAAGCAATTGGATGGCTTGTGACTAGTTTGTTCCTCCCATTTGCCATGTATGCAAAGGTGTTCTCATCTCATCATTCATTTTTTACAGTGGTTTATTTTGTGGTTGAGCTTAATCAGTTTCAAAGAGCAGAGCAGACTTTTTCTAAAGTTGACCCTTCTCTGGCCTTTTTTTTTTTTCATGAAGATACTGGGAAAAATGAGCAGGATGCAGGATTAAACAAAATCAGCAAAATATGGATATGAATGTTTTAAAGTAAATGTAAATGATACTAAAATTAATGTAATGGTAAGTTCAAAGAGTAAGGCTTCCTAAATTAGGAAATGCCAGAAGTTGCTCTGGTAAGATTAAGTTAACCTACATCGCACATTAGCAATAAGAGGCAGTGTGTTATTGATTAAAATAGACCAGAGAGCAATATGAAAATATTTATATTTAAAAAGGAAGAAAACAAAGCATTTCACACATGAAACATGTTGATAATAATTTTGCCATTAGATTAGATTTGAGGGGTGAAGGTGTGTGATCTCTGGAGTTTGAATTGTTTAATTCCACACCACTGAAGTTGCCTTCATTTTGTGAATACTGGTGATTCTCTGTACAGTATTTCTTATATGTCTTAAGCCTTCTGTAAAAAAAACATGGTTTGAGTTTTAGATCTTGAAAGCCTATGATTGTTTCAATGCTCCTTGACTGGGAAACTGAAGGAGTGTTTTCCAAGGGCTTCAGAAATTAGAATTTTATATTTGAAATGAAACTTTCTTTATCACACACTGTGATATTCGCATGAATGGATTTTTTTTCCTGCCAACCTGCATGTCATATTTTTCATTCATTCTTTTCTTCAGTGATTTATCTTTATGGCTGGCTCTGATGAGCCAGCTAAGTAGTATAATTCAAAAATCTCCTTCATAGAGAGTCTCAGTAGTGTTAATACACATGGTATTCTTAAAGAGTTTTGCTCAGAAGAAATTAAGTTCATCAGTTAACTTCTTCAGTTAAATTACTTCATACAACTGACTAAATCTCTTCAGCATAGAAGTGAGAGCTGCCTTTCTGTTACATCCCAGGGAGTATATCTGGCTGATTCACGCCACAGAAACTTTTCAAAGAAGAGTTATATATCACATATGAAATATAAGAGTAATGTAAACATTTTTACTGCTGCCGAAACCTAAAAGGCCTACTTGAAAAAGCAAAATGCATGCCTCTCTTTGCTTTTTCCTTGAAAAAACATTGAGTGTTAATAGATATCAAACTCTTAATGTTTTAATGTGTTTTCTACTTGTGATAATCCACTACTGCAGAGAGCCATTTTTTATTGCTGTTATCCCTCAGATTTGGGGCTTTTTGGAGAAAATGCACAAATAACCCTACAACATTGTACACTCCTTGAGCTTTTTCCTTCTGCTGGAGATAAAAGTAGCTGAGTGAAACCTGGAGTTGCCCCACATAAAATCAGCTGCCTGGTTTTGTTTAGCTTGTGAAAGAGATGAAAATACCACCCAGCCACTGCAGCAGAGAAGTTTACATTGTAAAGAGCATGGGTTTGTCCCTGTGTGTGGCTTCCCGCTGCCACCACAGACTGCGGCATTTCATGTGTCAGTGATGGCCTCCTGGACTGTACGTACAGTACATGGCTGTGCTTCTCCCCCATCACCAGTGTTATTATACTCTGTTGGTTTGTGGTTTCCCAACTGAAACTTTAGCTACCTACTGGTTAAAAGTTGCATATTTTGATGAAGTACATTTACCTCGTGCCACCTAAGTTTACAGGTCTAAAGGTACTACGATATTAACAGCATCCACCTCTCTCAGCAACGTGTTTATCACCAAAATGGAAAAACTACTTCTCCTAGAAAATGTTTACTGGTCAGATGAGGTTCGAATTTACAGTATACCACAAGCTACTTGCACACATCAGGAGCACGACTTTTATGCATGCAGAAGAAGAATGGTCTTGTGGTTAAAATCACAGGAACAAGACTCAGGCAATCAGGGCTCCATGACACCGGATGAAGTGCCACTCTGCTGCTCTGCCTCAGCTCCAGAAGCAAGGACACCCACATCATACCTCCTCCTCTAGTCTCTGGCAACTGCAGCACCACACTGGCTGGGATGCATCCCTCCTGCCTCCTTCTTGGGTCCCTGGTACAGAGGAGCCCTGATCTCCAATACCACAGCAACAGCAATGTTGCTGCATGGTGCCTTCTATGCCATGGTGCACGCTCTGCAGCCCTCAGCAGATACTGATTTTGCTTCATCGATGAAGAATGACCGTGTTAGCATGAACTCAGTTTAGGTCCTAGCCGGGCAACATGAGATGGATTTAAAATCTCAAACTAAGATGAAACATGTGTCCGAGATACGTAGACTTTACAGCAAAGGCATTTGGAATTATGATGCATGAGCTAATTTCATTTTTGTTTAATTCAAAACCCATTCAAGGGTGACTGTCTAATAGTTTGAGTCAAGATTAATAGGTCTTTACATAGTTGAGGGGAAACTATCATTAAAACTAAGCATAACCTGAAACAGTCCACAAAGATTTATGTATGCATATGTGGAGTTCTTTTTAACTGCAAATATCTCCCTTATTTTAAAAAGGAAGTCTATGAAAGCAACAGGAGAAAATCACCCCAGATGGACAGGCTAATCGAGGACAGTGGAGCACTCAGTGCTTCCTATTACCATGGGACCTATAGATTAACCTGGTCACCCTACATCAACTCAATCAGGGTTGTTCAGTAACATTGAGCTTAACTCTTGTTGCTTTCCATAACAAAGACACTGCCCTGGTGACCTGGAGGAAGGAGATCTTAAAAGCCAAAACAAGAGAGCCACATGACTTTCAGCTGCTACCAACCAACATAGCTCCAGTGCTTCACATACATCTCGAGCTGACACCAATTCAGTATCCAGCCATCTTGCTGAGCACTCTAATTCTTGCAATGCTGGCTGCAAAAAAGTGCATCTTAAATTTTTCATACCTGACATGAATATACAACTGAAGACCAGGTATACTTTTCATGGGCCATGAAACGTCCCTCCTAGGAGCCACAGGGGGACCACATAACTCAATACCTCTGCTCTAAAACCATTTGAACCTACTTGTTTCCCGCACTGAGCTTTGAATGCTTTGCAAGGAGCAGGTGTCAGTAATCAATCACACAAAATTTATCTCATCTAGCAGCTTCTCGAAGATAAATAATTTAAGAAGTTTCAGAAAGTGAGGTAAAAGTTTGCAACTTCTGAGACTTTTCTTACTTGAAGATGCTTGTTTTACACCTGTGGTAGTTAAATGTCAAGGGCTTTAATGGCACAGCTTTGACCTGGAGGTGGCTAGGAGACCTACAGTCTTGGTGGCAATGCCATGCAGCCTCCAACTCTGCTCAGGTTCAGTGTGTGGGTGTGAGGCTGGCACATGGGGCCATGAGGAAACACCTCCCACTGTTTCCTTGGGTTGCTTCCTAGTGCCTCCCAGGAGACAGAAGGGCAGCTTGCCACTGGCCTAAGAAGTCATGCCTGTGCTGCCCAGATACTTCAGATGACATCTGCTCCACCAGCACAGTGTCTCGCATTTGAGGTTTGGCGCCTGGGGCCAGTCAGTCTCTGCCTGTGGTACCGCAGCTGCGTGGCCGGCTGAAAGGATGGTGGGGAGAACGAGGAGACTGGCCAGGCACGGAGCTTCCTGGAGCCTGGAACAGCTGATCTCATGGCTGCTGACTGAAAAGCGGATGTGAATTGGCAGCTATGCTGGCTGGAAAGGCAAGCCAGGCCAGAAGTCTGTTGCAGTTGAATAACTTTCAGGATGACAGCTAACCTCCTTGCGTTAAAAATAGGACCGCAGGGAGAGGAGGGAAGAGCAAGCATGAAGGGTGAGAACACCCTCACTGAGATTTTCAGATATAGCCGTCCAGGTTCCCTTAAAACTAGTAGATAATGGGTTTCCAAAACTCTCAGGCAGCTAAGAAAAATAATCCACAGCTCTTTTTTCAAGACTGAAAAGGCAGAGGTAGGAAGAGATGGTACAAAATAATGAAACAAACTTGTGGATTATACTTAGGAAAACATTTATTTCTTAGTTGTAGATTTTGAGCTTGGTGGTAGGGTAAATTTTCTAAGAACTTGTACTTTCATTAGCAATTAATCCAGTAGAAACATACTTAATCCGTAGTAAGATCAATTGTAATTTAATCCTGTCTCATGATGATAGAAAGAACTGAAAATGCTTCCTGAGGCCAGAATTGATACCCAAAACTGCAGACAGTTTTAAAGATACCAGTCTGGAAAATAAATACCTCTGTTTCATCTCAACTGAGTCAAAGAGATGATTCATATGAAATACATGCATTTTCGATTAAAGAATTATCTTGCTCTAAATTTCCAAAAGGTTTGCTATTCTCCTTCCCAATGCCAACATACTGTAAAGCACACATTTAAACTGCTGTGAATCTTTACAGTGACCTTTGGTCCTCTGGTTCTTCAGCTTTCAATCCGGTCCTCATTAGGAAGCTCCTATTTTTGTGGTATAAACCAAAAAGGATGAGGGGACAAATAAAGTGTCACATTCCAAAGTTAACACCCAACTGTGCCTCTGCCTGTAACTTTACATCTCATTTTCTCCCTCTCTTTACATTTGTGCAGCAAGTGCTCTCTGGGAGGATATCCAAAGGTACCTGGCGTGTCACTGTACATGGTTAGAAATGTAGATGAACAATGCATGGGACGGAGTCACTGGGGCCTGGGCATACCTGCCACTTCCTGTTTCTAGGAAAACACCATGCATGGAAATAACGCCACTATCCACAGGGCAACTCAATACCTTAAGTAGGAGCTTAGCAGGTCAGGACTAAAGGCAAAATTCAGCCCTCTGATTTACAAAAGAATCTATACATTCATGACACAGATATTTTATAAATACTTGTCTGGCAATAACCAGTTAGAGAGCACATTATGACCCCCAAGGGGGTGGATTAAAGTGAAGATGTCGACACTGAGACTTGTTGTTAATGCAACATTTCTGAACTTTATTTTCTTGTACCATCAAGAGTGCAATAGCCAGAAACCTGATCCCTGGGGACCTTTCAAGGCTGAGCTCCTAAAGAATGCCATTCATGCCAGTCATTGCTGTAGATGGGATGGCTCGTTTACCGTCTGGAATCACTCCCCCATTCTTCTGCCTTTTGAAATTAAAAAAGAGCTCTGTCTGTAACAATTTGTTTGACTTTTCCCAGAATTTTTCTCCCTGAACTTAAATACAGCATTCCAAAATGGACCAAAATATCACTGAAAACCGCTGCTCTTATCTCTTCTCTGTCTGACTTTGTGCAATATTCTCCATGACAACCAGTAGCAGCAAGTAATACAACCAAAGACTAAGAGTGCAAAAGGGTGTATAAACACCAACATAACTAAAGAAAAGCACAAGGAATTTTGTTCTACAAAAAATAATTTCCTAAGCAAAGATACCACTGATTCCAGAAGACTCCAAACTTCGTTAACTTTTTAATGAGTAGGTGTTCTGGAAGTGTCTTACTAACTATGGCCTTCTGTCTCTCTGTCTCTCTGTCTCTCTGTCTCTCTGTCTATATATCTATCTACTGATATAGACAGCTAACAAAGAATCACCTTGAATTAGAACAGGAAACACAGCTTTTTCTGCAGCTTCATGTATAATAGTTTCTGTTAATATACACCTTCTTGCAAATGGATCTTGACAGAGATCTTTCTTGTCACATTATATAAGAACAAAAATATTCAGCCTTAAAAATACTTTCTCAAAGCAACATTTTTTTGTTTAGGTTTTGATTTGGAGTTGGGTTATGAGACTGCAATATACAACACAGCTTTGGAAATATAAATGGCTTCCATCACAAACTGACTATTTTGCACCTTTTATAATAGAATCATAGTCATTAGAATCATAGAACAGTATAGAATGGAAAAGACCTTTAAGATCATCAAGTCCAACCATGAACCTAACACTACCACTAAATCATGTTGCTAAGCACCACATTTACACATTTTTAAATACCTCCAGGGATGGTGATTCAACCACTTCATTGTAAAGCCTGTTTCAGTGCTTGACAACACTTTTAGTGAAAAAAAATTTCCTCATATCCTATCTAAACCTCCCCTGCCACAACTTGAGGCCGCTTCTTGTACTATTGCTTGTTACTTGGGAGAAGAGACCAAGACCCACCTTGTTGCCACCCCTTTCAGGTACTTGTAGACAGAAATAAGTTCTCCCCTCAGCCTCCTTTTCTCCCGGCTAAACAACTCTATTTCTCTTAGCCCCTCCTCATAATACTTGTTCTCCAGACCCTTCAACAGCTTCATTGCTCTTCTCTGGACACATTCCAGCACCCCAATATTTTTCTTGTACTGAGAGGTCTGAAACTGAACAGAGTATTCGACATATAGCATTGTACAGGGTCACAATCACTTCTCCACTCTTGCTGGCCCATACTGTATCTGATACAAGCCAGGATGCTCTTGGCCTTCTTGGCCACTTGAGCACCCTGCTGGCTCAAGTTCAGCCAGCTGTTGACCAACACCCCCAGGTTCTTTTTCAGACAAACATCTTTCCAGCCATTCATCCCCAAGCCTGTAGCATTGCATGGGATTATTGTGACCCCAGTGCAGGACCCAACACTTGGCCTTGTTGAACCTCGTACAATTGACCTCAGCCCATTGACCCAGCCCATCCAGATACCTCAAGAAGATCAACACTGCCACCCACTTCGTGTGGTCTGCACACTTACTGAGGGTGCACTCAATCCATTCGTCCAAATCATTGATAAAGATATTAAAAAAACTTGGCCCCAGCACTGAGCCCTGAGGAACATCAGTTGTAACTGGCCACCAACCGGATTTAACTCTGTTCACCATATTCCTCTGGGCCTGACCATCCAGCCAGTTTTTTACCTGGTGAAGAGTACATCCATCCAAGCCATAAGCATCCAGTTTCTCTAGGAGAATGCTGTCGGAAGTAGGGGCAAAGGCTTTAAAGTCCAAGCAAACAACATACACAACCTTTCCCTCATCCACCAAGTGGGTCACTTTGTGACAGGTTACTCAAGTAGAATCTATGTGTCACAAACCCATGCTGACTGGACCTGATTGCCTGATTGTCCTGTGCTTGCTGTATTATGACACTCAGGAAGATCTGCTCCATAACCTTCTCCAGCACTGAAGTCAGACTGACAGGCTTGTAGTTCCTTGGATCCTTCTTCCAGCCCTTCTTGTAGATGGACACCATTCCTGGGACCATGATCTCGACAACAGTCAATGATGACAGAAAGTGACTTCACAAACTGTGGTGTGATATTACTAAAGAAAAGGTGTTTCAGTCATGGTACTAAGACCAGAAAAATGGGAAGTCAACACTTGCAGCAGGTTTTACAGTGGATTTTGAGAGGAGTCTTCAGGAGACTTCTCTGAAGTTGTCCTCTTCTGTCCCCTCCATCTGCATCTCTGCCTTGTCTCTCTGTATCTCCCATGATTTCTAAAATGCTTAGGTAACCTTACAGGTAGAGTGTTACTACCTGGCTTTCTGGTCATGGGACTGAGCAGTCATGCTGCCTTCTGCAGATGACACCGCTCATGCACAGGACAGACAGCAGAAGCAGCATACTAAGAATCAGCCAAGGGTAACAGCATCGTTAGTCAGAGTCTGTCACTTCTTACATGACCACACGATAGGAATTGCAGCAGATGGGCAAGTTGTGTGAAGCTGCTGCACTATGGCAAATTCCTGTACATGCTCCTTTTGACCCCAGGTCTTGGCTCCTCAGGGTGGCTTACCACTTCCAACAGGATCTTCCTCCTCCAATAGCTGTTTCAGTTGTCACATATAAGCTGTCTTATCTGCTCCAGAGCATGGAACTGGCCAATTAGTGAGGAGAAATAATGATTTTCGCACAGCTGGCAGCCAGCACAATTGTCTGTTCCATTTGTTTATGCTGAAGCCCTGAGCATCCCCCATCCTTCTGTAATACATTGCAAGAACTTTGTATTTTTAGGGGCAAATTTACATTTGTGCAGAGAGACATGATGAACCTCATGTGTGACTTAAGTGCTTTTCAAGCCACTAGCCTGATCTGAAAATTTGATTATTTGCAGGCTTATTACATCTGCAATCTCCAGTACCATGTTTATCCAAGCCAAAGCAAGAGCACTGTGGCAGAAGGATTCATTATTTTGAGTTTAAAGGTGCTATGCTTTCCATATTGATTAACCAGGAATGTTATAAGAAAATATTGCTTTTATTTGTTTCAGATTTTCCACTACTGAAACTTATATTTCCCAATTGTGAGGCACAGGCTGTTCACATTTTTCTATAAGAGAATACTCAATAATTTTACCTTGGAACTTGTAAAAATTATAAAATTATGAAAGCTGAAAAGACACATAAATTCAGTAGTTTCTTCTGTGTTAAGTGTCTTTAATGGTGTGAAAAATCATCATTTTTTTCAAATAGCAACCAATATAAAACTGTTCCGTGAGACCATTGACCATTGTTTCAATAGGAGTGAGTCACAGTCTAACTCTTCCGAAAGAGTGTGTGCACGGGGGGGCAGGGATGATGTAGGCCCTAGACACTACTGTAATCTGTGAAGATGTCTACAACAACCAACACTTTCCCTAATGAGACCTCAGAATGTCTTGATGATTTTCTCTAATTGCTCTGTATAATTGGAAGATGCTGCAGCCCCACTCTGCACTAAGGATGAGCATTTCAAAACTGCTAATCTGCAAATTGTATGAATATGGCTCTAATTGGGCTTGGGGGTTGGTGTGTGTGTGGCTTGCAGTCTTGATTATTTAAGGAAGAAAGCAATGCAAATCAGTGGCCAGAGATATCGATTATCAAATTGCTAAGATAAAGCACAACCGAGCAGCAAAATTACTTGTACGACTGCATTTATTTTTTTTTTTTGCTGTCAGGATTTTACAGGAGAATTAGTCTGTAGTGAAGTTATGTCGTTAATATGCTCATTCTTTTGCCTCATGAAGGAATTTGCACTGTTAGCAAGGAACCAGCAACATTTCTTAATACTTCACTTGTGTCCAGTAAATGAATTCTCACATTCAGGCATCACACAAGTAACCAGAAAGATCACCTAGGGAGACAGCTTAAAAAATGTAAAAGTTTGTGATGAAAACATATTTGAGTCAGTCAGCCTGAGCTGTTGAGGAGGTGGACTTGATTCTCTCCACACAAAAGCAATCTGCAGTGAGGTCTCCAAGCTCGAGGGAGCGGGGTTTGCTCCTCTGCATCTCCAGCAGACAGAGCCACTTTGGGAAATGCCATCCTAGTCCCCAGTGCTGGTCCAGCAAATCCCCTGAACTGCTAGGAAAGGGAAAACAGGGTCCACCCTTGTGCCTGCTGCTTTCCCAGTTCCTGGCACTGCTGTGCCACAGCAGGTACAATCACTGTCCACCTTGCTGCTTTTGGTTTTACAAGAAGACAGTGCCTCATATGGTTCCTGTGGCATCACTGAAAGCTCTGGGCATTAGTGTTGTAGAAAGGATGACGTGAGGCCAAAAAGTTAATGTAAAGGTCAATCAGCCCAATTTCACTTTTTTTCCCTCTTGACCTTTACAACCAGCACAAGGATGATTAATCCAAAATTATGTTGTAAAACCTACATTTGCATTTTCCAAGGTGAGCTGTGGCAAGGTTTCTCGTCCCATCAGAGATGCACAACAAGATGCAGAGCCACTCTTAGCTGACATCCAGGGGCTTCCCTGAGCATGGAGGAAAGTAAATCAGGCTTTACATGGTCCTGCTCTAGCCCAACCACCTTCCCTTACCTGCTATAACAGAAATAGCCAGCAAATGCAGTTTCAGGCAGCTGCCCCAGTGATGTGGCATTCAGTCAGACTGTATTCAATTGTGCCAAAAGTTACCAGCACTCCCACCTGCCAGCAAGATTCGAGAGGGTGGAAAGAGTAAAAAGCCACACTGCTCATGCCTTCTACGTTTGGAGTGCCAAGGATACAATCCCATTTAACTTCTGCACTTCACTGGGAAGATAGGAAGCCTGTATAATTAGGGTAGCGAAAGCAAGGTCTCCAGAAAAGAATCATACACCACTTGGATGGAGACTCTAGTCACACCACAGAGGACCACAGTGGGATGCTGTGCCTAGCGAGGTACGTATGAAGATACTTCACAACATACGTGCCTTCCTTCACCATTTCAAACTAAAAGCGTGGATTTTTACCTGTGGAGGCTGCCAAATCCTTTAACGTGCGGTCAGACTTGGTCAGACATGAGCTCCTTTCCATAGATTAGGCTGCATTTATCTCTATGCTGTGCTGATGATTGCAAAAGATGTGTGATACAACTTTTCCATCAGGACTGGATTTCTTTCTCAGTAGCAGCATGGCATTTAGATGGCACAGCTGACAGAGAGATTAAAAGATGCTGTTGTTCTCTAGGCTTGTTACTGGAGAATTATGAAAGCTACAACACTTGTTTCTAGCATGTGACAAAGTTATAAGCACTAGAAATCCTGAGTTTTATCATGCAAAGCATCTGTCAGCCCTGTGATCTGACATTGCCTGCAGTATCCGTACTCAAACAAACAAGTGTGCAGAGACAGAGGCTCAACAAGAACCACAGCACACTATATGCATTCATAATACTGTAGCTCATTTGCTGGAATATTGGCCAAAAAAGGGATGAGAAAAGCAGTATGAACACAGACAAGGCAGACTTATTACCCTTTCTGATCACTAACATCAGCAAAGCTTTGTGGTGTTTGCCCCATTCTTTTTTTTTATCATTTTTCTTTAGGAGCACAAAAGGCACAGGAGATAGAATCTAACACTTCATCATCTCTCTCATAATCTCTTTTATCAAAAATGTGTTAATTTGGAAAAATAAAAAGGACGATAAAAGGATGATTTATGAACACGCATAGACTAATAAATAAGCTTATAATGTTGCAAAAGAGCCATTGTTAAATATGTTTTACATTTGAACGGCTATAAAATTTTTAAAGAAAGCTCTGGCGAGTCTGGTTTTAATGAAGTCTTTTGTCTCTCCAAGGCAGCATATTCCATGTGGTGAAGGTTATTTTCCCCTCATTTCTGATATAGTTAACTCTCACATAGATAGCTGGGCACTCCTTGTAGCTGCTGTATATTGTTCTTTTCTAAAGAAACAAGACAACCCTCTTTTCAACACATTCCCTTAGCATGCGCTTGAAGTGGTGGCTGCCAAGCAAAGTCAAGTGTGCAAGGCTGAACCTCTCCTGAGTAAATGGTCAGTGCTGAAAATATGACTAGCATCCACAAAGGGATGAAACATACAGGATCTGACCTCTGCATTTGTGTCTAGCAAGAACATACAGGCTGGTTCTACTTTTCAAAAGCTCCTTTTCACACCTTGAAATCCCAACACTTCTGACTTGTTAGTCTTTACCATCATCACCTCCCTCCCGATTCCCTGCTCTTTCTTCTGGCTTCCCAGTAATTTCCTTCACACTCAAATGTATGACTTGTTGGCATTTTTTTGGTTTTTGTGTGCTATTCCCCAAGGTAAAAGATACAAACTGTGTGACAAAGGTTTTTTTGAACTGTGTCAGTCAAAATAAACACAAACACAGGCCCCTGAGGTTATATGTGCATTCCAGCACTTGAAAATGAGCAGAACCTCTCAAAGTGTTAACTACATTTTAAAACGTAAATGTTAACAAAGTTATTATAAAAGCAGGTCATATGATGAAAACCAAAGACCATTGAGAATGCAAAATGCCTGTAACTGATGTGGAGGTTGTTTGTTTCTAGCTTTTAATTAAAATTTCAAGCACAGAGAGTTGTTCCAGTCTAGAGGATAAAACCAGAAGTATCCTGGGAGAGGTAGTTGTCTGAGAGGTAGAAATTTAGGGTGCTGTTGTTCTTTTTCTTTCAGTGAAAGTCCTTCTCAATAGAACTTGGGTAAGAAAGACTCCATCAGTTCCTTCAAAGTTTTTCTTTCTCCTAAACGTTAGGCAGGGCCTGATCAGCTTCTGATTGTTTTGCACACTTTTGTAGGCTGGTTATCCACTTTTCTTACAGCTCCCTGAACATTCAGGTATGCCCTGTGCACCCTACTGTGAGATAGCTTCCTCCATGGTTTCTCCTTATCCTCACAGTCTGCTTATACTTTTGCTTGTTCTTCCAAATGGCAGGCTGTATTTGACCTGTTCAACAGCCAACTCAAAACTCTCAGTAAGCAGTCACATGTTTTCACACCATGTCTGTAGGCTATGAGTGTCCTTCCACGTTATTAAGCTGGAAATGTCTTCAGCACAGTGGACGTCGAGGATCAGCTCTTCACTGTGAAGTCCGAGACAACATTGCTAGCATGCCCCTTATTTCTTTTGTAGGCTCTGGGAAGAAATTATTTTTCTCTTTGTTTCTGCTTGCCACAATATATTTTCCAAACCTAAAAGCTCGGAACTAGCCAAAATCCCTCTGGCTCTACGACACCTGAAGAGGAAGACATTTTTGCCAGTGCTCACCAACTCAATATTTGACTCCATTGGCCTACCTGTGCATGGTAAAATCTTAAGGCAGTGGAGCAACAATGTGAGATTGGAGCGTCAGGTAGTAACTAAAGGAAAAATCGGTGATGCTTCTCTCATCTTGTAAG
Source organism: Neomorphus geoffroyi (assembly GCA_033558235.1). Taxonomy (NCBI): domain Eukaryota; kingdom Metazoa; phylum Chordata; class Aves; order Cuculiformes; family Neomorphidae; genus Neomorphus; species Neomorphus geoffroyi. The sequence goes on along the minus strand of JAUMJM010000005.1, from coordinate 62,515,195 downwards.
GGAATGCAGAGGTAAGGTGCTCATGGCAACTTCTTGTTCTGAAGAGAAAAGAGGAGAGGAAGAAAGGAGTTGTAAATCAAAGATGTGTGTGATGAGTCATAAAACCTCTTGGGGATGCTTCTGAAGAAGAGCATCTCATGTGTCATCCTTCTCTGGTGGCTGCAGCTGAAGCCGAGTATCCAGTCTTGTAGAGTTGCGTAGCAGCTTCCAACTCACTAGTTGGTTTTGAAATGAATAGTGGCCTTTGGCACGCTGCAAGTCTCCCTCATCTGTGTGGGTGTTAGCTTGGCAGTAGCTTTAAACTACTTCCACACTCTAGACCTGCTCCTTGTCATTCTCTTTCTCCTTATAATAAGAAGAAATTTTTAAGTCCTTATTACACTTTGGAATGCCCAGCAGCTTTGCTTCAACTGAGTTTGTGTCTTCTTTGGCTAGAGAAGCACTTGCTTCCATCCTCAAGATTTTCATTTGGAGCCCAATATGAACTGCTCACATGCAACAGGTTTCACACTGTCCTAGTACATCACATGGGGAATCTACATTAGCATCAAGTAAACATTTACTGGACTCAGTTCAAAGGTTCTGAGCGGTGACCAGGTGGAGGTTTCAGAAGGAAAACTGCTATAGTTCAAAAAGTTGGTATCCCACCCACCTCACGGGACAGGGGATTGGTGGCCCATGCACTGGAACATATTTTCAGCATTTCAGGCCCGGGGAAAATTTATGAGACCTTATAATGCTAACTACTAATGTTAAAAATGCTATATCCTGTGTAGAGGTGGGCAAAGTAATGAAGCATTAAGTCTGGCTGCAGCTGAAAACCTGGCTCTGTCTCGGCTCTGTGCCCGTAAATGAGTGAGAGTCGGGACAGAGCCAAAGTGCTGAAAACTGTCTGGCATTGCTTCCTGGTGGTCACGGTGACCTGAGGTGCATGTGTGCATGTGTGCATGTGCGTATGTGTGCATGTGCGTGTGCACACACGCATGTGTACCACGTTGTGTAGTGTTCATGTTTTCATGCTGCATGCTCAGATCCAAAGATCTGATGATGTTTTTGCCTCACGGCGCTAAGACAAATGTTTGGCTTGTCATAGCCTAAGCTATACCTTCAAACCTTTTGGCTTGTCTCACAGTAATGCTTAGACATAATGAGAGACATCTTTCAACAGGGTCTGTCTCTGAGACTGCGAGACATAATGAATTGTTCCTCCCCCTCAAAAGGTAAACTGCTGCTGAACTCTCAGCACTGTGTTCACCTGCTTGATGAAACATGTTTTGAATTACATAAGACTAAGTGATATTTAGTTTCCCAAGCAGCAGTGATGAGAGGTTTGCACCTAAGAGGAGATTACACTTCAGCTACATTTGTAGTTGAAGAAAGTCTAAAATCCAAGCTTTTACATTAGATATTGAACAGCTCAGAAGTGGGGACAAGCATTTGCACTAGCTTTTCATAAAAGCTGAAGTGATTTGCAAAACCTGGGTCCAAATTTGCTTCAGTCTAGGGCAAATATTAATTTTTTTTCCAATCCAGATCATCTATAATATTTGGAAATTTAAAAAAATACTTTTTTGGTAATTGTCATTCTTTGAAAGTTGGACTTTTCTAATGTTGTTAATGGATGTGACTGAATCTTGCATGTGAATTGCACATTTATTTTATTCAGACACATCCATTTATATTTTGAATTCACATACACCCACACAATATTTTTTTCACAGAGTGCTAGTTGCTAGGTTGTGTATGCTTTCAATGCAAACAATAAGCAAGCAGTGAAGTCATCCAAATCTCTAGCTCAAACCACTCAGGAGTTCCTCTTTTTGACCTCAAGTACGTCTTGCTGACTGCACACGAGTCCCAGTCCTCATGCTAAACACCCAAGAGGCCCTCGGTCTTACTGGTCTTTTCATGTGTTTCTGCACTCTCACCTGTGGAAGGCAGTGCCAATAACTGCACTGTATGTGTTTGTTGACCTGTTTTAGGGATAAGTTACATGCACTGTAAAAACCATAGACTTGCTACATCTGAGCTTTGTTGAGACTTAGCACCTTCAGGCTCTGGTAGGAAGTGGACACTGTGGTGTGACTCAAGGAGTCAGGAAACCTGTTTTGTCTGCCTTTCCATGTGTGTGGGCTCTTTGGGTAACATTCAGTTGTTACCTTACTTTTGCATGCTCCCATCTCTGCAGTAGAGGGACGAAGTCCAAGAGTTAGATGCTATAATCAGTGACCATATATCCAGGCAATGACCACATAAAACTCTCCATTTCCCAGCCATATCTCCTCTCACACACTTGTACCTATGCCAATGCACACGACCCCCTCCCTTCAGTATGCTGTGTACACACATACACGTATCTTCCTCCTATGCACACAGGCATGTACAGTGCTCTGCGAGGCATTTAGAATGCTGAGAAAAAAGCAGACCGGACTGCAATGAATTTCAGCAGAATCACTAAAGAGACTGAAGTTGAAATAAGGATTTTGCATGCCATATGCCCAAGAAAATACCTAATTCAGCTTCTTGTTGAGTACAACAGCAGTGCATTCTTAAGAAGGCCCTTTAAAAAGCTAAAATTAATCCCCCTTTCATTTTTTTCAATGAATGGGAAAGCTCTACTTAGAAAACAAACTTTCACTTGTGCTTTAATTGGCTGAAAAACACGTGGATTTTTTCCTGATTTCCACTTTAGCCTTTGTTTTGCCCTGCCTAAAGATGCACCAATGTTGTGGTCAAGACACTCGCTCAGTCCTGTCTTTATATTGTGTTCACAGACAAGATCTGTGAAAAAAGGATCTGGGAACAATCAACAGATTTTGTATGCCTTAAGAACAGTGAATTTTCCCTGGAAGTGGGGAGATTTTAAAATTAAAATAGGAAGTTTACAGTATTTTCCATTCATTTTTTGTCTATTTGACTTTCTGCCATGAAAGCTAGTAGGGGAAAAAAAAAAATCCACATGACTGTCCTGTTGAGTGGCAAGAAAAATGTAGTCTTCAAGAGAGTTAGGGTGAAATATATGGTGGCACTTGGGAACAGTGAGAAAAAGGGCAAGGCTGAAAAGCTTGAGAGGAGTGAAATGCAAAGTTGAGTGCAGGCGTTAACTCGGATGCAATGTTTTTACAGCAAACACCACAGACAGCGAAATCTAAGTGATCCAAGGCTTGAGATAGGTGCTCAATGACTGCTGAAGTTTGGTTGAAATAACGTGGTGTTCTGAGAAGAATATTTTATCGAGTTCTACTTTGATTTTCTAAAATAGTACAGGCTTACTCCTTCCAACAAACAACAAGACTGCTCGCACCTTTTGCGCCAGCTAAACCTGCTGCTCAAACACTTTAAGCCTGTGTTGACTTCCAGTCTGAACTACTGAAAACACGCAGGAGCCTCCGGAGCCCCTTAAGAAAGCCTGTATTTTGGGAGGTCCTGGGATTACTCAGCCACCGCCGGGGTTTGCCTGGCTGCCGCGGTACCCAGGCTGAGGTTTGCCGGGCTCGGCAGGGCTGAGATTTGCCTGCCATCTATCGGCCCCGGTCCCGAAGAGCGTCTGCCTCCCGTCGAGATGCCGGGGCCGGAGCTGCTGGCCCACAAGGAGACCCTTTCCTTCCCGGGGCAGCACCAGAGGCGGGCGGTACAGCCCCTCGGGAAGCAGGGGCTGCCACGCCGCCGTCCCACCACCCCTGTGCCCGCTTGCATGTCCCTTATCAGCCAGGTTCCAGGGGCAGGACCGTGTTGACGCGCAGCTGAGGCTGTCCAGGCAGCTGGGTGAGGGCTGGGTCCTCCTGGGAGATGCTGCCCGTGGCCGGGGGATTGGAACTAGGTGATCTTTACGGCTCCTTCTAGCCCAAACCATTTTATGCTGCCTGGAGCTCAGCTAGGGTCTTCCCTCAACATCAGAGAGCGGCTGGGTTGGGACCCATGTGTGTGCTTTGACGTCCACTGAAAGGACCGCAGAGACATCAGCTTTTTGAGTCCCCAGCCAATGTTCTACTTATTAAGCCATGCATTAATAAAACATTATTTATTTGGTGCTGCATTTGAAACCGTATTCTCACTGTAACTCCTTACACAATAGTTTTTAGGCCAACAACCATGTACCAATGTAAATATTACAACATCTTTTGGCTAGATTCAATAAGAAATGCCTTCTGTAACCACGCCTGGCTGTTCCTTGATTCTTGAGAAAAAAAATGTCAGTGACTGTGTGTCATGGAATGGCTGTTTTGCTTTTCTGCAGTCCACTTTCATGGTGAGCCAAACATGTTTTCAAAGCCAGGATTTGTGATATTAAAGTTCATGTGACATGAAAGGTTGAGGGTATTATTTTCGTTACTGAACCATTCTGTGATATACCATGAAATTCTCCCAACAATATCACACATAAAGACCTAGTATAGAAGGAGACGGATTGGACCGATTGCATAGGAAATATTGGTTTAGCTCCTAAAACCCTGCTTCCACACCACAAGGTCTACTAGCCTATTGCTTGCTCATCTTAACTTTAGTCTGGTTTTACCAGCCCAGCCCTAGGACACAGCCCTTACAGAATGCCTGCTCTGAATCTGCTCCTGAAGTCTGGGGATGCACAAAATGGGGTTATGCAGATTTACTTCTTAAATACTGCCCCAAAAATTACTACCTTGTAGTTTTTCTGTGGGCTGATTTTAATTTTTTTCTGTGTCTTCATCTTGTAGGGTTTGCTAGTTTCTTTCTCCTCGGGTGGTGCATATCTTAGAGCACTTGCAGCTCTTCAAACCGAGATGCAGGGAGTGTAATTCAACCAGCCTGTATAAATAGCTACTTCAGAATGAATGGAAGTGCGCTTCAGAAGTGCAGCTTTCCCTAGTTTACTCTGTCTCTGCCTGTATTCCAAAATAAAAGAATTAGGGACCGGTCCACCTCCGAGGTCAGGTGGATCAGGCTGCATGATGTTCATGCTGCTTAGGGCTAGCTCCCTCAGTAGCCAATTTGCCTCTTACATAGTTTGTTGACATTATCTAAATGGGACAAGGAAGTAAATTTTCAGAAACTTAAGAAATGTGTCTGAATTTAAGAGATGTGAAACAATCAGCAGTCCAGTGCTCCAGATTTGTACTCCTTATTTTTAACAGCATAGGCAAACATTTTAGTGGTTATAAAGTGAGTCAAGGGAGAAAAGATTCAACGTAGATGTTTACGTATGGTGATGTGACTCCCAGTCAAAGAGTTTTTCAACATCACACACTAAACAAGTGACAGTAACAGACTGGGAGCCTGGTCCAAGTGGCCTAAACTAGTACTCCCTTCCTGTAAATACTGTCACTGGTGGCTGGAGAAAAGTCAACGTCTTGTTGTACGTCATTATGGATAATTCTCTGAGACTTCAATAATCCTCTGAGAACTCAATAAGTGAGTCTAATTTTATCCTTAGTTTTCTTCATTCATAACAGATCTATCATTGAAGTCTATTAAAGCTTTGGAGCTAAATGTAGCACCTCCAGAAATTATATTCAGATGTTCCTGGAGATTGTTTGTTTTATACGAGAGAAGAGAGAAAATCATGGGTTATTGCTCCATTTTCATTAATCACTTGTACTCATTATTATTAATATTTAAATATATTGTTTTTCCACAATTTTGGATTGTTTTTTAAGACACAGACAGGGTTATAGTGTTGTCTAAACCTTGATTCTTCATTGTTATTTCTGCTGCTCATAAGACTGTTAGAAGGTGTATTTTATAAAAAAAGGTGCGAGGGCAAAGTATGTCCCTACTTTCTGGTTTGTGTCCTCCTTTCTCAGCAGTTGTGCCCAGGAAAGCAGTTCAAGGAAAGCAAAGGAAAAGTACTTTTCTATGAATACAGTGAGACTGCTGTAATTAATGCTGCACTGAGTAAGTGACAGGTTAAGAAACATTTAATCCACTAAAATCTTAATTTAAGTCTTCTTGAGATTATGCAGGATTAGTATATATTAAACAAGCTGGTTTTCTGCTTTCTGAGAAGGGTAAGGAAAAGTATCAAGTTTGCAGTTCCTGACAGTTTTAAAACCCAAGTGAAATACAATCTTTCAAGTTATTCTTTTAACTCCTCAACATTAAGAGAACAAAATTCCTTTAAAAAAAAACCCAAAACAGTTTATTTGACTGTTTAGTACAGTGACCTGTAAAATGAAGACAATGCTGGACTGCTTATTTTCTTGAAAGTTTCTGTGGGGACATAAATATATTTCAAAGCAGAATAAGATTAGAACTGGTTGAACTGTAGGATTTAGGGTTAATAATACTTTTTCTTCTTTTTTCTTCTTTCACATTAATGTGGTTTTGTCCGGTCAGGACCTACATAAATTTTTTCAAGACCTTCTCATGACCCAGAAATCCCCAAACACTGTTTCTGAAAGGAAACATACATGGTGTTTCTGAAATATATCATTTCCTGAGACTTTCTTATTAGTTTCACCTCTGCTGGCTTCCACTTCCAGAAACAAAAAGTTCCTAGCAGTGTCGTCTGATGTGCCTGAAACCCTGCTACGGTGAGTCAGCCCAGAGATCACAGAGCTCCGAAGCCCAGGTTCCCCACAGCCTGGCTAGGGAACCAAACAACGCTAGTGGAACTATGTCCAATCAGTATTTTCATCCTTAAGCTTCTGGCTAGTGTTGAAAAAGGAAAAAAAAAAATTGTCTAATAAAGATCTCTACGCCTCGGTTCGACTTGAAAAGATAAAGGCTTGGATTCATTTTGCCTTTCTATGAAGAAAACAGTGATACCTTTGGCCCTTTAAAGACTTCATTAGAAGTCAGACTGTGTCTTCAAAGCATATAATCTTTAAATTTATACAAAATTTCAGCCACAAGAAAAAGAAACACTGGCTTTGGAGTTTGTTTGCAGTGTTTCCAGTTCATGGAAATCCCTACTTAGTAACATACTGCTGCAAAAAAATATTCTGTGGGCTACACTAGTGCAAACCTAAATTTACTTTCAAAACCAAACTGTAGGGAAAGTGCTTTGGTACCACTTTAAATACAAAGTCATTAAAGACACAGAGTTCAGTGTGCAGTATGGGCTAAGTACCTGACCGATGTCACCCAAGACTACCTCTCTAAGCACTCTGTACTGCACTAATTGATCTCTTAATTGGCTCAGTCAACACAGCAGTCTCCATCACACAACAAGCACTAATTGCTACAAGCTCGCTTCTGAAATGTTAAGTACTCTGAAGGCAGGGCATACATACACGTTGGGATCGACAGTGTAGAGGTGTGGGACTGAGTGAAGGGTTTTCTATGGGGAGCCCCACACCTGAGGTTTGTGGGTGTTCCCCTGGGCTCCCAGGCTGAAGGGGATTCCACTCCTCCCCATAGGCAGCAGTGCTCTTCTCAGTCTAATATTTATACCAGTGTGTAAAAAGTAGAAGAGAAGGGTCTTGTCCAAAGGCCAGAAATCATCGGTAAAGAATATTGGCAATCATTTGCAACCAATTTGAAAGATAACATTACAAACACAGTGGAAAACTTCTTCTCTGAGATCTCTAACTGTAAAGATAACCCCACCAAACAGATGTTTACTTTCTGGGGAGCCCAGTTTAGAATCTAATGAGCCAAAAAGCTACTTTGCAATCACTTAGTCTACATAATGTACCTGGAGACCAGATAATGATTTAAGTGAGGGCAGTGTTGTGGTATCTGTGCTCTCACATATCTGAATATTAACAGAGAGGAGTCTGTTACTCCCCTTGGGGCAAGATTCATTACCTTGGAAGGTGGATTAGTGGCAAGGTGCCTGACAAAGTGCCTCCAAGGGCTTGTCTACACAAGTCAGTTGCACCCATTTAACTCAAGGTGTGATTTGAAACCAACTGAGTTAAACCCATGCAGAGGCCTACAAATGCAATCTTTCTTGAAGTTAGCATATTTTAACTAGGTAGGTAGCCAAACTGTAGAAAAATAAGCAAAAAAAAGGTTTCAAAGCCAACATAGGTTTTAATACAACCTACGGTACAGTCTCCTTAGCAAGACCCAAGGGATGTCACACTGTTTCCAGCTGGGTGGTGAGAACGACAGAAACTCCTGTCCTCTCCTTATACACCAACTATCACAAATTTCTTTCTGTATCATGAGTAGAGGTAGTCCACAGAAAGCAGTGGTAAGCAGAGGCAGCTCAAACGTCACCAAATGTCAGCCAGAGTTGAATAGGAAATTTCATGGGATGTAGAAACCTCCATGGAGAGGTACTACTATGTCTGATGATATTTTTGTAGTAAAGGTGACAGAGAGAGAAATAGTAAGAGTAGCACTCTCTTTTAGCCTAAAGACTTGTTGCTGCATTTGTGTAAAGGCATTTAAGACTTGACTTGTCTCTTTTGAAGTTATCTGTGATGAAGAATTGCTCTGACTCGAACACAGAGACTTCGGTTTTGCAGAATTACATAAAGGTGTGCACAGTGGAAAGTCTAAAGCCTCGGCCCAGAGAGATACTTTGACACATTCTGTTTTTATAAATATGTTTCAAAAACTTTATTTTCATTCCAATATAAACTCAAAATACATGTTGAAATCTTGAAAACTGCCACAAAACAATTGTACCCTGAAATCAGATTAAGTTTGGTCTATAGTGTATGTTATACCTGGACAAAGATTTTACTCAGAGAAAATACTCAGATTTTCTATCAGTTTTGTGGACAAGGTTTTCTTAAATTTGACAGGGGCCAGTCAGTACTAAATTGGTAATTTGGTAAATCAGTTTCTGGAAATCAATCTTCAAGCATTGTATCAATGACTCAGTGTGTTAGAATGAGGACTTAGCACTAATCAAGACTAAAGAGAAATGAAGGAAATGGAAAAGGTTGGAAGCTGTGTAAAACCTAGTGGAAAGAGCAAACTGAGTCAAACATGCAACAGTAAGACAGCGTTAATGTGTTTTTTGTAGCAACTGCTAAAATCACTAGAAGCTGTGTCAAACTGGAGAAAAATGCAAAAGAATCCTGCACTGTGTCTGTGTTGGCTTAATTCTCACACGAGTGATTTCGGGTCTCTGCGGCTAATGACAACCACCCATACAAACCCTTCCTGTGCTCGTAGGACACAATTTCTAAGGGTTATAAGCTTGCTCCTCTGGCACCTACCTGTGTACCCCAGACCCTTTCTTATTAGTGGGGCCACTGAAAGACTCCTTTTTTTTTTCTCAACTCCAATACTATTTCTCAGTCTGGTCCCATCACCTTTATGGGGCTGGACACTTAAGCCAAGGTATATACAAAAACATCCTTCATACCATAGATTTTCTGTATCTGTGAATATGTTGTGATCTAGTTACACAGGAAACTTCCTTATAACAAAAGGCAAGCTTGACTTTCCAAAACAGAAAACACAATTGAAGATATTTATGAAAGATACAAGTGATGAAATGAAAGAAAAAAAATCACTGTTGATCTATTTATGCTAAGGTTAATTCAGAAAGGTCTTTCTTCTTTTTTCTAGCCAATTTCTGCTTCTTGTCCTCGTGTTCATTTGTCACAGACTTGATCTTTCTATATATCTTGTTGTATCCTCTAGCAAAGAAAAAAAAAAAGCTAAACCAAAAATTCATGAATAATAGCACTGAAATGGTGGGGTTTGGGTTGAAAAATGAATACTCTAACCAAGAAGAAGAAAACACAAGATTTTTGGTATGTACTCCCTTCTATGACAGGCAGGACACTGGCTCTGGATGTCAACAAACTCTGTTACCCTCCTATTTATGTCACCAGATTTTTAACTTCATTTTTATCTCAGGTCCAGATAATTTGTTCAGTAAATAGAACATGATGGACAAACTGGTAAAGGAAGTGTGGGATGATCTTCTTCAGCCATGCAGAAAGAGTGGGGATTTTGAGAAAAACTAATGTAAGAGGACATGAAACCAGCAGACAACCATAAATATGCCAGATGGGACTACAAAGGTTTCCAGGCATGTTTGGTTCTTAAGATCATGTGCACTTTAAGCAAGTTATCTAGAAAAAAACTACGAGTGCAGAAACCTGTTCCACAACATTCTGGTTTGATGGAGTACATTGCATTACATAGAAAACAGCATTCAAAATTATCTGTTTCGGACTCCTTTCTCTCCTATTATGTTCACATTTTCAGCACAGATGGTACACGTCTGAGTAACACAAGCTCAGGGATGTATCTGGAATAGAGAAGGCTTATGAAGGAAGAATACTAGAGCTTTGTACCATCCGTTTCCTCCACACATTTCCTCTTCTTTCAGAAGAATGGTATTTTCTTCATGCAAGCAGCTAAATGTCCTTTGTTTTGTTTTTTAATTCAACTAATTTCTCAAGAGAACAGTATGTGTTCCAAAATTTCAGTTATATCAATACTCTAGACAAGATATACGCTAGATAAATACCAGAGTCTACATACTACTTTTGAATTGCTATTTCTGCTTCATCCAGCACAGTAAATCCCCACCCTTCTGTTAGATGTAGGAAGCTCTCTGCTAGATCAAGTAATATTTGTTAACCTGCTAAATTTCTCTCTGTCTCTGCTTCCTAATTTTGCATGAGCACTGTTGATTTTAAGCCTGATCTTTTTAATATTCTAGTCTTAGGGTCAGAGTTTACATGCGTTTATCATGACGGGAACAAGGCATCTTGACTCCACTGTGCAGCTGCATTAGCACTTTTCTGCTGTAGTGGTTGGGAACATTGGGAAGGATAGAGACTTGAGGAATATATTTAAAGATACAGAAGTTGAGGAAATTCTCTCTAAAATAAGGATGTGATGTCATCAGATGATAATGAAGATCTACATGTAGTCCAAAGACTCAGTTTTGAGGGACAATTTGTTTCTTCCAAGGTGATTTCTTGGTGAAGGAATGGGACCTGGGAACCCATAGTACTCTTGCAGTCCTAAACACCTATCACCTTGAGCTGTGGAGCATGAAAGTCTTTTGACAACTGCTTAAGGAAAGTATGAAAGGTATAGATACATTGGAGTGAGTACAACAAAGGGCCGCTAAGATAATTAAGGTCTTGAAGCATCTGGCATACAAGGGGAGGCTGAGAGAGATGATACTGTTCCGTCTCAAACAGAGAATGCTCAGGGGATCTTATCGATGTGCATGAATTTCTGATGGAAGAGGAAAGAAGTCACAGTGACACAACAAGACACAATGGGTACAAGCTGAAATCTAGAACACTCCATTTAAACAAAACAAACAAAAATGTTACTGTGTCAGTGCTTAGAGAGGTTGTAATTCAAATCTGAAAAGCTGGGGTTTGTACTAGAAGATCTCCTGAGATCCTTTCCCATCAGTGCTCAGCATTTCTGTGATTCTTTGAAAACTAATTTGGAAGACAAAGGGAAAATAAAATGTATTCTGAGTAAACCAAGAGGTAGGTGACAGACCATCCTAAAATCTTTATTTGATATAAGTCTCTTTTTAGATGAGGGACATATGTGGTAAGTATAGTTTCTCTGACATTTCAAAACTGCATTTTGCAAGAACATTAGTTATCATAGAAGCAACTGGGAGAATTAGGGATGAACTGTGAGTAATGCTCAAAGAAGAGCAGGAAGCATCAAAAATCCTGCAGCTAAAAGTCCGTTTAACAGTCATTATGCTCTTGACAAGAGCATAGGCAGCAGGACTTATCTGTGTAATGACATACTATCCCTCTCCCAGTACCAGGCAGTGCAATTAAAAACGCCATTCAAATGAACATCCCAGAGGACGTTACATGGAAATACTGCATCTACAGCATAGGTGATGATACTACAGATATCTAATATCCATTAGGCATAATGTTAATTGTACTCTGGGTATTGGAAAGCATTAAAAGACAACAGAAAAATCTCAGCAAATGCCATTCTCAGGAATTTTAGCTATTATGCTCTAAAGAGCAGACTACTCTAAATGATGAAATAAAGGCCCTGTTTTTTGAAAAAGCCAGACATGACTTCAAACTGAAAGCCTGATGCTATGATTAGCATCTCTTCCTTTCCAAGATTTAAACTGGAAACTTATGAATTACTGAGAACTGTGAATAACTTTTGTGACAAGGTACCCGAAGAAGCACCAGTATGTTTCCAGTCTCTCAGATGTCAGTCTGAACAGTTACTGTATCAGGAAATAGTCCTGGTGTTTGTATTATCTTCCTGCTCTAAGGTACCTTTGAAACGTAGCACCATTTCTATCTATTCCCATGGAGAGGGGGAAGGTATCGGGGCCAAGCTGGTACTCAGGCCCACTGACTGTGACTCATTCCTTGACACATTGCTTACATTACTCAATATCGATGTGGAATTCAATCCTGTGATGCCATGAAATAGCAGAGTAGCCCTGTCTTCTGCTCCAAGGATTCTCAGGACTGCATCTTTGTTTCTTTCAGAAGACAAAACAAAATGGAGCTCATGCACTTGCTTGCCCTTTGCCTTCAGCACACAGGGTTCTGCAGAGACACAGCCAGGAGGTGCATATGTTTGCCTGACTCCAGCCCACTCTGCAGAGCAGTGAATGGTGTGACACCACACAGTCAAATCTCACATGATATAGACATGATGCACTACATTTCTAAACTGAGGAGACAACTTCTTGCCTTTACACCAGGGGATTTCATTCCCAGCAAACATCTAAATGCAGTAACCACAGAGCTAGTAACACAAACACAGAGTAAGAATCATGGTTTTGGTTTTGGCCTGGTATGAAATCCTAGGATCTGCTCCCACTCACTGCATAAGGCGAAAGCATCTCCAAAACTTCAGCTGCAGTCTGTATCTCTGCCCTACACATGCCATTCCACATCCAGCCCATTTCTTCCTCTCAGGACCTACAAGCCATAACATTTCCCTCTGTTCTCAGTGCAAACAGCGTACACTTAAAAGAACTGCCCCAGGGGGGATATCATTCCATAAAGGTTAGTAAATTCAGTTTCATAACTCTGAAATGTCAAATAGTAATAATAAGTAGGGGTTTATGCTAATCCTTCCGTATCTGAGGACATTTGCTGAGTCCTGAGAAGAACTGATTCAAAGGCTATGATAAGAGTGAAGTCCTATCACTGCCTGTTTTGAAATGTATCTCAAAAATACCACATATTTAAAAGAGACTGTTGTCTCTACGCTACACTTCAATTATTAATGATAAATCAGTTCCTGAAATATCTGTAATGTTTCCACGTCAGAAACTCTGGTCAATTTACAAATTATTTTTAGGCAAATTGTGGAGCAAAATTCTTTTAAGCTAATTGCAAATGATCGGCCTGATTTGAACTTAATCTGAGCACTAGCCTGGCCTGCTTATCTGCATTAGCTAAACTGAAGCTCAGAGTAGACAAGGAGAGGATTTGTCCTACCATCTATTCATTCCTGGCCCCTTTCTCAGATGTGCTACAGTGGTAGGATTCAGGACTACCCTAAGCAGGCTGGTGCATGGTTTCTTAGCAGAGTGGACATTTTTTCTACTTCAGAGATTAAGATGCAGATTTGGTCCACACTGGTAAAGGAAGAAGTCAGGGTGAAAACTGGCATGGAAAGAAGAATGAAGAGGCTGAAGCAGTTGGGGAATCCTGGATTTTGCTCCAGCTGCCAGTGGGGGAGCAGGAAGAGAAAGGCTACAAATAATGTTGATAGAAGATGTGCTGGCCCCTCTTTTCTGGGTCTCTGGCTTTGACACAGTAGGGCAGCAAGGTGGTGAATTTTTTTGCAGACCCCAACAGACTGCTATTCTATGAGGTTGCCTTGTTTGCCTATATATAGCACAGATGTCAATCCAATCTAAGCTCAGAAGACAATCCCTTCAACGCTAGCCAAAACTTAATCTGTCTAGTTTTGAGCAGCTCATGTGATGGATATCAGCCTTGTGGTACTGAGCATGAGGTACAGGCTTAGCAAGAAGGCCTAGGCCATCTGGAATGAGTTGCGTGATGTGGTCAAGATGACTATAAACACCCAAGAATTCCTTTGAAGGAAGTAATATGAAACTCTCTCCCACGTTGCCCTTAAGAATAGTCTTAGTTTTTGGGGAGAGCCTTCAATGAATGTGGTAGTAATTCATGAAAAGGAACTGTTCAATGAAGATGACAACCTCATGAAAGCAAGGAGACATGATGGTAACCATAAAATAAATAGTAAGTTCAGCTGCATTGGCATAGTTGGGAGATGTTTATCCAACCTGTTCTTAAAGATTTTCAGTGATGAAGACTACATCTTACCTCAAAAATTTACTCAAATTCTCCAGTATCCTGAGTGAGAGATTTCCTTAATGTTTCTCCTTTATTTTCCTTATTGCAAGAACCCTTCAGTCTTACCTAACATCTTTCTCAATTGGTGAAGGCTCAGATACAAGAGTATAGGGATTTAATGTCTGAGATCTAACCATACAACTCAGCCAGCACTTAGTCTTCAGAAGCTACTTCTAAAGATGATTTCTGCATCAATTACTAAATAATCTACAGTTGGCAAAGCTTCTTCTGAACATTTGTTAGAAGATGCTTGTTCACCTGTCTAAGGTGCAAGCTGTATGGGTTAAAATGAAAAGAAAAAATAAAACTAAAAAGATTTAAAACAAAACCTCTAGTTCAAGCCGCATATGGATTTGTTTTGCTTCACAAGGTCAAAAAACAAAGTCCTGAGGTTTTACAAAGCCCAGCTATCCCAAGTTACACATTACAGAAGTGGGGCAGGGAAGAGAAACACAGTCTTTCATCTAACCCACAATCCTGAAAACTTTGGTGGTTCAGATAAAGTGGAACTTGACTCTGAACCCACACTGGTCAGCAAACCTCAGACCACCCCTGCATTTCACTAACACCCCCTGAAGACACTGTCTTGTGGGCTGTAAATGATATGCGGTGTCTACACTCCATCAGGTTTCCCTACAGCAAAGCCCTGGAGATGTTTGCAATTTGGAAGGCTGAGTATGACCCAAACATTAGCTAATTTAGAAAGAGTACAGCTTGAAATATTGCCTGTGACTTCCAATAAGCAGTGTCTCTGAAGATGACTTCTCAGAACTGCGGAACTCTTTATGGGCGTTTTAGCAGAGATGGTGCTTGTAAGTAATCTCGTCTTAAAGCCGTCCGTCTTCAAGAATACACTTACAGCACTAATTGTTTCCACAGAAAGTGGTGTTTAATGCAGCAAGATCCTCTCACTTCCCCCCTCCCTTCCTCCCCCATCTCACTCAAGAGCATCTAGCTCTTCTCTTTATGAAAGCCACCTCATTCTGTCCTGAGACTCAGAAAATTCACTGCAGTCACCAGCACAAGTGTTTGTCATTTACCACGCTTTCCCATGAATAAAAGAACAAAATACAATAAGAGTGAAACAGGTAGATGATTTTAAATAATTTACTGTTTCCTCACTGGTTTTTGGCTGCAAGATGGCTTGTGAAAGTGGCACAACGACTGCTTTTTATTACACTTACTGTTTGAAATGGTTTCACAAGAGAATTTATCCAGTGAGAGAGTCCAACCAGTTTTAATGGTGATCTCAACACAGATACCCTACATCTACAAAAAAAAAAGAATCTACAGCCATGTCTTTGAGCTACACATCTTTTTTCCAGTTAGTTGTTTAGAGAAGGAGGATTGTTTGTAACCCAGGGTTAGATGGTGAAGATACTGTTCCTGACAGTGCAGAGGAAATTACATTGGTTTAGATTTGCAAAGCTAGCTGGAGAAATCCAATCTAAATCCCATACACGTCTTTTAAAGCTTCAGTCATGGCATTTTCTTTATTTTGCTCTTCCAAATATGTAGAGAAGGAAAAGATGTGAATTTGTGGATGTTTAATGGCAGTTTTCCTCTGTATTTTAGATTTTTCCATTAGAAAAAGGACAGTATTTGTAGGTCCTGGATTTATAGAAACTAATGTTAATTCACTTACTAATATGCATCACTCCTGGAAGGGGTACAATAGTGAGTCTATAGGAATATTTTTATATAAAAGCTCATCAGCAATTCAGTCAGTCCTCAGAATTCAAGCCAGGTTGATTGTTTTCATGGGAAATATGGTTTATCTAGCAGTCAATTCCTATATTTCAGATGCACAGACTGATTCAACATATATGATCATGGCTACAAATACACTGCTACAGATAGTCTAATGTCAACTTGAAAGTGACTCTTTCTGGAAAGGCTTAAGACAGAAACAAACAGAAAAGTATGGATTCCTATGTGCAGTTCTCAAGAGGAAATGCTCAAGAGGAAACTGCCTGTAGACAAACAGCATATGTGCAGATACAGATATCCGCATTTTACTTCAGGCTCTTCTTTCTTCTGTCAAAGAGCCTCTATGGGTAATATACTGACATTGGGGAAACACAGCGCTTTTTTTCCATCTTTACCACACTGCAACTGAAAAGCTTGGAGAAAACCTCAGATTAAGTGCAGTTGCAACTTAGTAGCCCAGGGAGTTGGTCATAATGGTAAATTTTCTTTCTTAGTAAGGCTAAAGATCCAATGATGACTCAGGAGAGGAATTCCCTGTGTAATCTCTGTCAGTGCTGGGGAATGCTCCTCTCTTGTTCTTTTCCCTTTGACTATTAAGTGGAAAACCTTAGTTATCCTGTGTGAATATACCCCCTGTCCCCACCCCACCTTTTTTGTCAGTTACTATAATCATTTGAAATACTACTGATCCTCATTTACACCTCTTCTATGAGCTGTTGAAGTCAACTGAGGAATAAATGACTTTGACTCCAGAAGCAGGGAAAGATATGCTGTTCATTAACATAGGAGAAAAGTTTTCTGTATTCTCCTCGCCATGAGCGTCTTTGGAAACGCCCTTTTTCCTGGGGCAGTGGTGACCGTCCATGGCCAAAACTGAAGCATTTTTGCCTTCCCTAGAACTGCCTGGAAACCCCGAGTGTTCAGTGCCTTCAGAGACCAGTCCTTCCTTGACAGCAAATAGTTAATCATACTCCCAGTGAAAACAGAGAGATTTTTTCTACTTACTTCCCCAGGGCACAACTGAGCCCTGAAATACAGAATCAAAAGTTAAAACTCAACCTTTGAGCAAACACCTGAGACACTTCAGCAGAAGCTCTCTAAAAACACAATGCCAGGGTAACTGGTGTTCACAAGGGACAATTTTTTCAGAAAGCAGCTTAATTTTTGCACCCACTTTCCCAGCACTATCACTCCAAAGCTTTGACACTCACGCAGAAGCTGTTGCTAGCAAGTATGTGCACCAACCACACTTAAGGATTAAAAACTGCACAGAAAGCCATTTATGCCCCCTAGTCCTGTGAGCATTACAGGGAACATGGGGACAAAATGCCAGTAGGTCTCAGGTCTTAAAAGATCAGCATCAATCTGTCTGCTGACTTCCACACAGCCCCACTGATGTACTAGTACTCTGGTGTCAAGGACTAACACCAGGGAATTGCACTCCTTGGAAAGACAGCAATATTGGCTTTTTCTGTATTGTAAGAGAAGCCCTCAAATGGCTGCAAAGAAAATGCATTGTCACCACGTCCCATGGTACAATCAGGAGTTTCACGGTGATTGACGTTTGCCTTCAAGTCCCACCACCACTCCTCTAGCAACAGTACCAAAGCATAAGGCCTGAAAAAACCCTGAAAGCATGGACCAAATAACTTAGTACTTGACTAGGAAAAAATAATTAGAAAAATAAATCTAGGATTTATTAATTTTTTAGGAAAGAAAAACCTTGGGATTTTTTCAGTTTGACTCATAACTTTTGAATGCTTTGGGTTGAACACAACAGAAATGGTTGATTCAGAAGAATTTGTCATCTCTGAGGAAAATGCATTATTTCACTGCCTAATTTCCTGAAATTCTCTCTTTAGCCTAGAAGTTCAACTGTTGGTGCTTGGTCAGCAAATTCCTCTTGGTCTTCTTCCCTGCTTCTTTCTCTTCATGACAATCGCTTCCTTTTTCCCCTGTCTGCTTTCCCTCTGACACAAAAGCCACACTTAGATATTGAGAACGATAAGTAGGCATTCAGTGGCTCTGCCAGGGCACTCACAGCTACGCAGCACATGAGCTGCTGCGGCTTTGGAGGGTTACAGCACAGTGGGTAAAGTTTAAACCATGTTGACTTGGGTGAATGAACAAAAGATTCCTGTAACTCTTCAGTGCCCAGTAGGAATTAGTAAAAGGAGGTGGCAAAAGAAGGGCTCTTTTTGTAGCAGCCAGCTCTTTTCTTTACATTTGTTCACAACCCTAAAGCCTTGACCATTTGGCATTGAGTGGTTTTAGTCAAAAAGTGATCTCTGAGATCAATTCTCTTAAGCTTCCTCTTTGATGCATCAATGTTCTCTTCTTCAGTGGAGACAAAGAAGATACTCCTGGCATTAAAAAAATACAGAATTAATTCAATCCCACAAGGCAAGAAAATGGGAATATTTCACTTTCAATATACTAAAAATCTCTGTTAGAGGACATATGAGCTTTCAAAGTACATGAGGTACTCACAGTAACTGTGGAGTCACCATAGGGTACAAGGTAGATGCAAGATTTTGTGCTTTGTATCCAGAGCTGAGAGAAGGCAACCGCTGTGGATCAAGCTACTGCAAAATGCTATAAAGTGTTTGGCTTGAACGACATGGCTCAGTCAGTGGCAACAGACATTCAGGTTCAGGAACATTCATCATATGAAGACATGCAAAAATCCAGCAATGTGTGGCAACATGTAACAAGGACTTTAAGAAGACCACAACATACAGCTGTATACTTCACACTTCCATAATACCTCCCAATTGCAGGCTTCAAAGGACCTTGCAAATATGAAGCAGTTTTACTCACCACGAGGCAGGTAAATACTTAGAAAAGGAGAAGTGCAAGCAGAGGTTGGAACCCTTGAGGACAAATGCTGTCCCTAAGGGACTGAAGTGTCTCCACTATGAAGACTAAAGAAGTAGA
This sequence comes from Neomorphus geoffroyi, assembly GCA_033558235.1. Taxonomy (NCBI): domain Eukaryota; kingdom Metazoa; phylum Chordata; class Aves; order Cuculiformes; family Neomorphidae; genus Neomorphus; species Neomorphus geoffroyi. The sequence continues at coordinate 62,496,347 of JAUMJM010000005.1, read as the reverse complement.
ATGTGTTGTCTCATTAGTCATTTAGCTCTCAACTTTAAATAGAAAAAAAAATAAATATATGTATTTCTGGTATAGAGCTACCAGGATTAGTTGCTCCATCAACTTCCTAGGGATCAAGGCAAAGCTGACTGGCCTGTAATGTCCTCAGTCCTTCTTCTTGACCTTGACTGGAGTGATGTTTGCTTTCTTCCAGTCTTCAGGAACTTCTCATGGCTTCTGTGGTGGTTCAAAGATAATTAACAGTGATATTAAGGTGACATCAGCCAGCTCCTACAGCACTCGTGACTATGTCACATCATGTCCCATGGATTGTGTGTGTCCAGTTTCCATCTTCCCCAACTTGATCCTGCCTGTGGTTGCAGGGGTCTGGGTTTTCTGAAAGCACATCTTACTATCAAAGACCAGAGGAAAGAAGGTGTTAAGTATATCAACCTTTTTCTTGTCTCTTGTCACCAGGTCCCCTGATCAGTTATGCAGCAGACTACATTTTGCTCTATCTTCCTTTTGCAACTGGTATACTTGTAGATATCCTTCTTTTGCCCTTCACATTGCTCATCAGATTCAACTCCAAGTGCGCTTTGGTTTTCCTAAACCCATCCTGACATGGTCAGATAATTTCTTTATGTTCTTCTGGGGTCACCTGGCTCTGCATCTAGATCTTTGGTTACAAACCAAAGAATTATGGGGCACATTAATAGGCCAAACAAGAGCTCAGAGGCTCACTGAAATGCACACAGGAGGCTCTGATTTGCACAGAAAGACACATGGGTGGATCTGAAAGCCACTGAAAGAAATGCAGAGAGGTCTGGGGTTATCCTAAAGTCAAATGAAGGGCTCTGGGACACACAAAAAAGGAACTCAGGGGGGAATGAAGTACAGTAGAAACTATACAGAGAGCCCTGAGCCTATTCTGGGGCTGCTGCTTTACTACCCAGAATCAGTTCTTCCGGAGTATCACCTCTCTGCATGGTCTATGAACCCTGATTTCAGCAACTCTCCTGTCATCTCCACATCACTGGCTGTAATGGAAAGGGATGTGCTTGGGAGAGCAGCTTGGGTCCCCAAGAAGAACCCCTGAAAATACAAAAAAAGGAAGATCTGCTCTGCTCCATTCCTGGCACAGCTCCCACAAGAAGGATGCGCCAGCCTGATCATGCCTACACAACTCCCATCTGGCTTAAATTACTCATCTCTTGAAGTAAGGCTTTAAAAAGCCCCTGGCACTTTTAGACTTTTGGTATTGTCCAGTCCCAGCTTTCAAGAGCCCCATGCTTCTTTCTGAAGTATTCCCACCTCACAGATTCTGTGTGTCCTTATTTTGATAAGAGAGAAAACCAGGGCATGCTGGCCTCTTAAGAGAATCCCTTTAGTATGGGGAGCACAATTTCATATGAGGGGAACACACTCAGAGTCACTTGAAGGTCTGTGTTGGATCTGTGCATTGTTACAGTACTTTATAACATTAGCATTTGCATCCAATGCCTTTTCTCCAATCTCTCATCTTTATGCCAAACCTGGAAACAAGAAGGCAAGAGTAGTTTGAATAACGGGCAATACAGTTCTTTCCATACTGCAGTAACAAACTGGTCACGGAGATACAGGAGACCTAAGCTACCCTCAAATTTCTATTTTTGCAAAGAGAATAACAGGTTGGCAATATACATTATTAAATTGAATGTCACAAAATTCCAGTATCAAGACAGGTACAAAAGTCTCCAATCATAGACCTCTCTTCAAATTGGTCTGTAATCTACCTTCTAAGAGGTGTTTTTCAGGGAAAAACGAACACACCGGAAATAATAACATTTTGATTTTTGGTGTTGTGGGTTTTTTAGTCTCAGCCAAAAGAAAGGAAATGAGCAGATGAAGCTTTATGGAGAAGGGTCCCTCCAGTGTGCCTCTCCAAATCCCACACAGGATAAGAACATAAAACAAGCTTGCTTCCATGTGTCTCCTTCTGAAGACGCATGGATTCTCTAAGAAACAAGTCATCTGAGGAATTTCCTGAAAACTACTTGTTAACAGAGTGGTCCAGACTATCTTCATAAGGAGACAAGGCCTCACAACAAGGCTCTAGGCAGCTCTAGGAGGCTCAGACAAACAGGAGCTGAGGAGCTGTTTGTTTGGTCATCCAGAGGTAAACATACTTACTGTGGGGGCACAAGTCGCTCCCAGGAGGCATCTGAAAAAGTTATTTCGTGATGGGCAATGATCAATGGCCTCAGTCTTAGATCCTGCAACAAGTACAAAGACAGGTGAGTTGGTCCCCAGGAAATTACTCCTTTTCTTACAAAGGCAGAAAACCTGTCCACCAGCAGCAAAACAAAGTGCCTCTCTGCAACTCTCTCATCAAGTTCTCTTGTGCCAACACTAGTCTCTGTTCCTACAAGTAGATGCTGCCCAGCAAAGCACTGAGGATGGATGGGGATGCTGCCAGGTTTTCTTGGTCACTTCTATGCGATTCACCACCTTCTTCTGAGGAATAAAAGGGCTCAACGCGGTCTGAGGTCTGGGTATAGTTCCCCTCTGCAGCTTGAAAAAACCCCATTGAGCAATAAAGTCACTTGAACAGCCCATTCTGCAATCTGAAATCACCTTTTAGCACAACAACCCTTCAAAAGACCACTAAGCCCCCTCCCACTCTGCTGATTGTCCACTGAGCAGTAGGGTGGTCAAAGTCCTCCCATAAGTTTCCACACAGACTGCTGCTCCTGTCAAAGAGTGTAAGGGATCATTTAAAGGCAAAAACTACCCCGCACACTGTCCCAACCCTTTGCAGACCACAGCCATCACCAGTGCAGTATTGGAGCTGTTAAAGGCCTTGGTGGAAAGTACCCTTCCCATCACTTAGAACCTCTTTTAATTACAAGCTTACTGGCAGAGGTAACAGGAGTGCTGACATTCAACTTCCCAAAGAATGGGGAAGCATGAATGTGGAGCATCAGTTTCATCACGGTGTTATTTAAAGAAATACCTCCAAGAAATTTCTCTCAGACAGTCGTCGCTGCCACATAACGTCCACAGATCTGAAGATGTTTTGCAGCTTCAGCGTAAGGCAAAGCATAGGGCTGAAATTCTCGTCTTTCCAGGCCACAATGTGTTATCATAGCTGAGTTTGTTCTCCACTATAAACACTTGTCCAGGTGAAACATGGGCCTCTGAACACTGAAACCCTTCTTGTTCAGCACCTGAAGGGATCTTGCTTAATGTGTTTATTACCCAGGCCCGTTTGCCTGAGATTTTGAAAATAAGTGCAAGAAAGGTAATTCTTCTTCAAGGGGATGACTTAGCAGGGTACGCTTAACATGATCTGTGGCCTGCTCACCCTGACACCCAAAGGGGCAAGCTGGGACACTGTTAAAAGCTTGGGAGAAAAGCCTTGCACTCTGGACAATTCCCCTTTCCCTCATCTTCACCTTCCAGGAGCCAATAGGGGAAGTACAAGCAAAGCAGACTGCTCTGAGGCTGTGAAGATTCAACGGGTGCTGACAACTGGGATAAACCCTGAGCAATGCTCTAGGCCGTCTGTCTGGTCTTTCCAGTCCAGCAGTAATGGCTAGAGAAGACTCCAAAGAAGAAATCATACATTCTTCTAAAGCTGGGCTTTATTATTGTCTCCATTCAGAGGGAAGTTGCTCTGCAACAAAATTGTCCACAGCAGCTTCTTCCTGGGGCAATTATCCTGCTTTCAAGTGAGGGGAGGAATAGTGGTGCTGTAGTGGAAAGGGAGCTGCACTAGGCATGTTAGGCAGCTGCCCCCATCCACCCCTCTGCCCTCTCTCCAGTGAGGCCCACTGTCAGGGAGAACCACTGCTAAGCCAAGCCTGGGGCAGGGCCAGTTCCTCAGGCTCCAAACAATCTGCATGCCAAAGCCCATGAGAAGCCCAAACCGGGCACTGGAAAACTCCTAGTGCCTGCTCAGAAATACATCTACACAATCTGGAAGAATCAATGCTTAAAGACTAGATCTTTGTCCCATGTGAGCCACGTCGGTGCCAAAGTCCCCAGTAAAGGCAAAGAGGTCAGAGGAGAGAGTGGCCAGCTGGTGGGTGGATGTGAAGACCTGCCTCTCTCTCTGCTGAGGAAGCGGTTCCTGCCCAGCAGAGGGGTTGCACGGAGATGGCCAGTAGATTCTTCTTTTTAGCATGCTCTGTTATTCCCTGCAAGAGGACTGGGGTGAGAGTGGGGTGGTTGTTGTTGTAAGAAGGGTCCCCCCAGGGCTAACCTGTCCTCTCTGCCCTCTCCTGCATGCACTGCTCCTTCCTCCTGTCAGAGGATCTGCTTCTACTCCTGTGAGAAAACGTGAGAAACGAAACACACTGTGCTGCAGTTGTACATTACTGGTACAATAGCTACCTGTTGTGCTGCCGGAGTGTTTTTTCCCTCCACACCGCACATCTCCTTGTTGCCAGAACCCATCCCTACGCAACTCCTATTAGACAGGTAAAACTAACCGTAAAAGTTCAGATACAAGCATAGGAGGGGGTATAGCTGAGGAATATAGGTGGGGAAAGGTTAAAGGAGTTCTTATTTTGACTTCAGTGACCTTGGAAGAGATTCAAAGAGGCCTAGAACAGCAGAGGTTCTGATAGAGAAATTCACTGAAGACTTGAAACAGCATCAGTTCTTCGAGACTGAGAAGTGACTGCTGGCATTTATGCTTTAATAAAAAATACCCAAGAGTGATGAGAGGAATTATGGACCTGTTGACCTCACTTCAGTACTTGGAGGAGAGAGTAAGAGTCTAATTAAGGACAGCACAGTCTAGCACTTGGACAAGAAATATTCCCAAGGGTCAAAGCCCTCACAGTTTCTGTAAAAAAAAGGTAATGCTTCGCTATCTATTAGAAAAAAAGTTAACACAATAAAAAGGAGAGGTGATCTGATAGGCATCATCTGTCTATATTTTCAAAAGATTTTTTATGAATTCTAGCTCGACGAAAAATAAACAGGCAGAGGGCAAAGATCAATGTTATTTTCAGTATTAAAATCTAGTTAGATTAAAAAGAAGAAACTATTCAAGCTAGAGAAACCCTCCAGAAATGAATACAGGAACGTCAATAATACATCTGGGCAAGGTGATTTTCACTGAAAAAATATTAATTCATCGAAGAAAAAGAAAAAGAAAATAAATCTTGAAAAAAGGCCTCTTTTCCTGAAAAAGTTGACAAGTCTGTTAATTTCTGTATTGTTTCTGTATCTGTAGAACAGAAACACCTCACTTCATCAGGTCTGAAATGAAAGTCTGCTTACTAGTTTATTAAAATAGTTGACTAAAAAGGATGTTTAAAGAATATGAAAGATCAAAATAAAATGCTTTGACCAATGCATTCAATTTTTAAATTTTCATTAGTAGGAATCTCTTGGGAATATTTCAGCTTTTACTTTTCCTTTGCATTTCAGGAAGGAAAATGTCCATCCTCCCAACTCCTACAGGACACGCAGCCTTCCTCTAGCTGGTACTTGGTAGTGGCTTGGGAATAGTGTTGCCCTAAAGCAAAGAGTTAAAAGCTAAGAACATCTCCCACTGCACAGGACTGACCGTTCCCAGCCATGGACAAAACAGGCCAGTTTCCTAAGGACTTGCTCAAAATTCAAGGAGGGAATTACTCACTCACATATTATTTCAGCCAGAGAGCTTCCACCCCCTTGGTTCCCACAATGTACCTCAGAGATGGCAGGCGTGAGTCTATTAGCTTAATCTTCCTCTCACACACACGGTAACAACAATAATGTTTTGGCAGGCATCACGATTCTCACATAACAAATGCACTATCCATTACATACTCACCTCATTTTCAAGCTGCTGCATGTATCAAACGCAGGCTTATTGTTTCCCTCCCCCTCTTTTTTTTTCTTTTTGTTTACAAAATATTGCCAGAGAGAAAGAAGAAGAAAGAGAAACAAAAACAGGGATGAAAAAAAATCATCTAGTCAAAACCGACTGCAAAAAGTTGAGAAAATATGTGTCACATCCATTTCTAAAAGAATAAACAAAACAAAGTACTGAAAGTAAGCAGATGGATCTGATTCAGCAAAAAAACATATTGTAAAGAGCCATAGAATATTTAAAATTATGTAGTTTGAAAATAAAAGGATCAGCATATAAGCAGAAGTCTCTATGTGCTTATAGCATCTGCTGGTGTCCCAGCAGCAGGCCTTCAAAGGTGATTTAGCTTGCCCATTGATTCTTTGAGAAAACTAGCATGATTCGCTTGAAGTCTACAAGAAAAAAATAGAACATATTTTTTATAGATTTTTTTTGCTTTCTTGGTAAGTAAAGCAAGCTAAGAAAACTATTCTAAACTCACGTCTGAACTTGCAGGCCAGCTTCTCAACAGGCAAAAACTGCTGTATTTTAGCTGAAAAAAATGGATCCTCTCATTTAATGGCTGTAGGGGATCTGGCCCACGCAGCTCAGCAAAGAAACTGCTTTCCTCTCTCCAACAATGCCCAACTGCAATTTCCTCAACAGTCTCGGAAATCAAACCTCATGGAGTGGATATCGACGACATTCCAGAAGACAGGAAGACAGCCAGCCCCATCTGTCCCCATACAGTGGAGTCACATCAGAGAGCCAAAAGGTATGGTCTAAAAAGCAGAATGGCTTTTTTTCTCTCATCAGTTATAGATGATTCTTTGCACCTCAGCACAGAACAGCTGTTTTACTTTCAGGTCTTTGTATAGAGCAGGTAGCTGGTAATAGTGGAGAGGATGATCTGAAAATATACCTTTCTAAGCACCATCTTTTGTTCAGTACAAAGTCTTTTTGTGATCTGTTCAATCATTGTAGATTTGACATATCAAGCTGTTTTGCGACACGCTCAAAAGGCTATGTGGTGGTGAATGAAATCTGGGAAGGAAAGTTTTATTAATTCCCTTTTATTTATAAATATTATAAACGCATTTCAGATTGAGCCGCTAGCATGTCCTCAGGCTGAGCTAGAGGGCAGGGGGGGTGGAAACCGCTATTGTTTCTTAGCCAGAAAATTATTACTTTATGACCTCTCAAATGCCCTGTCTGCTGACCTCTAAGGTTATTTAGCCTGGCAGTTAACATCTGCGGTCCCATCAGAAGCGCTGAAGTAAAAGGTACTTAATGCAGAGCAGCTCTTTTGCAAGGTTAGAAAGGATCAATAGGAGATGTGTTTAATGTGGTATCACTATCAGGTCTCATCTCACTTTTAAAGCTGAAATATCCACAGTGGGACATAATCCTAGTCACATAGCAGAGAGATCTTTAACATGGCAAGATCCCTTTCTACCAGGTGTAGAATTGTAGCTCAAGGCACATGGAGGAAATTACCAAGGTTTGGAATAAATATGCACTTTTGAAAAAGCCTCGGAGGGAGGCTTCTGGCATTTCAGTCCCAAGGCATTTTTTTCTGGAGGCTGAGTAGTTCTTGTGGAAAACAGGCAGCCTTGCAATAAACTGTGAACAAAACCAGGATAGGTTTTCCCCTGGGTACATGTGTGTCCACTGCCCGAAGCTAATCCTCTCTGACTGCAGGGGGGGAAAATAAACCATGAGGGAAGGTAGTTTCCTCCAGAAAATTCAGTAAAATGCAATTCTTAAAACAAACCAGGCTCACCAGAAAGTATTGCAAATAAGCTGCTCTTTAAATATGTTAACTCAGTCTAGCAAATCTTGTGTTACACCAGATAGCAGCTCCTTTACTTGCCTTGTCCGACTGTAGCAAACTACACATCTAAGATGTACTTCTAAACCTGCTGTTGCTTCCTCATCACATTTATTAGCTGTTAAACGTACACTCTTACCTCTCTTGCTGTGGTCAAGGGCAGGACTATGAGGATGGGGATTCCCTCTACACCTAGTGCCTCGCAGTGAATGCCCAGCAGGACTCCTAGCTCGTGGGACACCACACAGTAGCCACACATCGCTTTGGCATTCGAGGCGGAGAGGGGACAGGGTCACCACCGTTCCTCTGGCAGCACGAAGTGTGCGAGCAGCACCCCTGGTTTATCCAAACTTTGGTGAGCGATAGGAAATTGACGAGTGTGCCCTCGATGGTGGAGCCACCCCTTGAAGGGTTTCATGCTCCCATACATTCATACTTACACATACTACAAGCTGAAGAGTGCAGCTCCATTCCTATTCCCCAAAGGCATCTGCTCAGACGAGTGATTCAATTGTCTGGCTTGGAAATTTGCTGATAATTGCAGTTGTTACAGTTTTCAACCCAAGTTGCTGAGCTGGGAATTAAACAGCAGCTTGTTTTCATGCCTACATGCTAGCCACTTTTTGCTGTCCTTAACACAGCTGTGTATGTCAGTGTTGCCCTTCTCAGGCTGGATGTATTTTCTTAGGTTCAGCTATGCTCCTCTCTTGGCTCTAAGAGGCACTCGAATATGCACATAAAGCACTTCCATTTCCCTTTCCAGCTTTCTTTTGAGACAGATGCAGTCACTCTAGGGTAGAATCTAGCGTGAATTTAAAAATGAAATTGAATCAAGTGTGTTAGGTTTGCAATACGATCGCTAAGGGAACAGGGAGGAAGAAGAGATGCCAGGAGAAGGGCTGCGCTGGCTGGCAGTGTGAAACACAAATTCTGAGCAATTAAGAAGCAGGGATCATATTCACTGTATTTATTTTTTTTTCATTGTAGTCAGTGTTATTCAGACCTACTTCGCGCTCTTTATTTTCACACATCCCTCAAGCACTGAAGTGAGAGGTTTCGCTAACACTAGATGCCTATTCTAAGCATGGCAACTACTCTTCTCCCACTAATCAAGCAGGGAACTGGAGCTGGGCACCCCCACAGAGCAGCAGGGCTGAACTCACTGTAAATGTGGGTGATACCAGAGCCAGAATGTCCATTGTATGAGGCAGAGTGAGCACAGCTTTTGCTGGGATTGGCTCTTCTAAAATCAATATCTGATATTCTTTAATAAGAAAATTGTTGGAAAGAACATGAGTATTTCTCATATCTCTTCTGCCCCTCACATATATATATTTTCTTTAATTATCAGTAGATATGGATTCTGGAAGTGCTTTGAGAGGGTGTTTTATGCAGCCGCATGGAGACTGCTTGAAAAGGCACACATTGTCTGTCATAAAACCAAGCCAGCCCTTGCAGTTCTGACATCTATCCACTGTCCTTTGTGCACTGCACTCGGATGCAGCCTCAGCAGGCTTCTTATAATTTAGAAAAAACCCCATTTTTAGTACTTAGCTAGATCAACATGTATGCCTAGAAGGGAGGAAAAAGGCATGGGATAAAAACCCCATCCCATTGAAGCCAATGGGAGTTTAGCCATTTGCTGCAGCATGGGGTAATATTTCAGCTTGTGTCCCAGCTTTTGAAACCACAGTATAACAGCCACATTATGAGCTGACCTTTTGTAAGATCACAGGGACACAAAAGGAACATTTGGCACAATTGCATCAAGGCTGTGCACAGAAATTTCTCTGTTGTGTACAGGTTTTCTCCTCCTCAGAATTTGTCAGCCCTATAGTTTTATACCGATATCCACTCTTACCGTGCCCATACACTTTTCCTGCAAACTGAAGGATTTAACTGATTTTTCTGGTGGAATTAAGGACCTCTTTGGCCCTTCTTCCCTCATGGAGGATGCTTGCCTGCTGTCAGGCTTTGTGTTTGGTGGAGAATTTTGTAGGACCTTCAGAATGAAAACACTAATGGGGTCATAAGTATGACAATAATACAGTGTGATGGTCATCATAGCGAGCATTTAATAGCGTTAAATAATAAATAAACAGCATACCATTTCCAGCATCGGGCAGCCTGTGGACTCCCCTAATCTCCTGTGGATTCTGTTCAAACTGTTCATCCCAGTCCTCACAGGCTTCCCATGTGCTTTGTCACTACAGTGGCCCAAGGACTTGTATGGTAAAGGGATTCCTAAGATCAATCAACACTTTGGCCTATCAATTTACCTTAATAAGCAGGACTGGAAGCACAAAATTCAAGCAAACCTCTAGCAGGTTTTTGATTGCCTCGAAGCAAGGAGAAGGTGAACTAAACCATCCAAATATTTGCAAGGGCCTGTTCACCTTCACCATGAGGTAGAAGTTTCGTCACTTCTCCATGTAGATGGAAAATGTTTGGATTGCTGCAGCTGGAGAAGATGAAATGGCTTCTCTTAGCAATCTTAGGTGACATAAGTTACAGTCTGCTAGAAGGCTGAAGGGAGCATTGCCATCCTGCTTGAAGTGGAGTTTCCTCCAGAGAATTCAGAATTCCCCTCCCAGTTTTAATCCAAGCATGATCCTGTGCTCCTCACCCCTTTGTGTCTGTCAGGTTCCTGATTTTTAGCAAGATTTTGATCTTAAGGAGAAGCAGAGCTCCTGTCTTGCCCTGAACACATCATGCAAGTACATGAGATTAGGGTTAAGTTGTCTGCTTCCAGGGGGCCTATATTGTGAGTATTAACTGTTGGCAGAAACTTAACTTCCTATCTTACTTTTCTCCAAGACACATTTGTCAGAGTTGCTGCTGTCAAAGGGGGCTAACAAGTCGGTCTTGGTGGTTTAAACTCCTGCACATGGGAGGGACACCCAAGGTAAAACCCTGCCAGACTATCAGTGTGGCTGACACAGCTGCACCTCCGTACATCCCATCAGTCTCCTGAGGTGATACAGATAAAAACACATCAGGTGGCTCTGGTTAAACCTTGGGCTAACCATGCCTGGAGGTGTTCAGGGACACACTGCCTTTCTAAACCTTCTTGCTGCAGAGAAGACTACCACCGCACGAAATACAGGCTGGATTCCCTGCAAGACAAGCTCAGTATTATCCCGAACTCTCTAGTCCCCTTCTGCAAGGTGGAGTGGGGAAGGACCAGGCTGTGCTGGTTTCAGGTGAAGCCAGAAGTGTTTTGCCAATCTCTTCAGAGTGCAAATTAGCTGTGGGGTAGTGGCAAAAGGGCATCCCAATCCTCACTGGATGGAGAGGCTGTGCAGCACCCCTGTTGTCACAGTGTGCATAGGCACCCACCCTGCTCCTCTGCCTTTTCAGACCATTAAAGGGCATGTGGCTTCTGGAGGAGCCGTCTCTCTTCTTGTGTGCATCCTATGAAAAACCAGTAAACTCCAAGGGTGAAATCCTGGACCCAAAAAGGAACAAGGGGGTTTTGTTGTAGCTTTCCAAGTGGCCAAGCTTTCAACTGACATTTTTGTCTTCTGGTTACTTTAACCTGAGTCATAATTGTGTTACAATTGCTAATGAATGACAGTTACTAAGCCCATAAATGTGAGATCACTCTCAGCAATTCCTCTAACCTCTAAATGGAGCCAGTCCTCAGGGATGGATGGAATTTCACAGAATTTTTCCATTTCATTTGTATAATGAAATCACTCTTCGGCCCCTGCTCTGTTCTTTTTGCACATTTTCGGCTTAAAGTGGACCCATTTTATATCAATCTCAAGAGTTTTCATCAATAATATAGTCATCGATAAGCAACAACTAGGATCAAGATTTTTTTTTATTAATTAATTCTCATCAAAGTTTCTTTTTGGTATTCCCCATATACTCCATATATTATTGTTCAGAGTAATTTAGGAGTATCCAGCATTATGCAATTCAGAAACTCTCATTTTAGTTGGGATATTTGTTTTGCATTAGCACCATATAAATGTGTCTGAAAACATTAGGACAACTGCAACTAAAATGAACAAGTATGAATAGCAGGAACCAAGTTTTCTCATAAACACTAAACCGAGCTGAATCTTGTCATTACGTTGACAATCCACGCACTCCCACTCTGCCATGCATCAAATCCAGAGGCATTAACATTTTGATATCACACCGTATCACGGTATCATAAGGTTGGAAAAGACCTCTGAGATCATCGAGTCCAACCTACTCCTACTCGTCAACTACACCATGTCACTAAGTGCCTCATCCAATATCTCTTTAAACACCTCCAGGGACGGTGACTCCACCACCACCCCAGGCAGTGCATTCCAACGGCCAATCACCCTTCCAGCGGAGAACTTCTTCTTAATGTCAAGCCTAAACCTCCCCTGGTGAATCTTGAGACCATGTCCTCTTGTTCTGTCACCGGCCACCTGAGAGAAGAGACCAACCCCTGCCTGACTACAACCTCCTTTTAGGTAGTTGTCTCCTTTTAGGAGACCAATAAGGTCTCCTCTGAGCCTCCTCTTCTTCAGGCTAAACAACCCCAGCTCCCTCAGTCGCTCCTCATAGGGCTTGTGCTCCAGCCCTTTCACCATCCTCGTCGCTCTCCTCTGGACACACAGTATGCATAGGCCTTCATTCTGTTCAGAATTTAATCAACTTTTCTGCAACACAGTGCAACAGGGTTGTTTCTGCTCTGTACCTGACCTACCACCCCAAGCTAACTCACCTATTTACAAAAGCATATTACAAAGGAATCCATGATGATTCACTCTACATGTCAAGAAACTGGAAGAGAGTGGAAAAATGTAACAATTGGTTTTCTTGTCCTACTTACTCTCCAAGCCCTTGTGAGATATCAAGGTACTCCATCTTAGATGCCATTATTTTCTTTACACGTACTTTCTTTGCACATACACAACTCCCCCAGCTGCACATTTATGCTGGTGCAGTGCAAAAGCTCAAGCAGAATCCATGGCTGCAGATAGCCACACCATGTTACTGAGAGAAGTGAGTTTTACATCTCAATGCCAGGGGAGCCTCATGTCCTGTAGCTTTTGCCACAGAAAAATTAGCCATCTAGTTAATGTGCTCTGGTGCAATCTCATGTAAGCCAACAGAGAGACCCATGCTAAGTGACAAGGTCGGATTACTGAGAGCCTAGAAAAAAACCCAATTCCTAAATCTCCTTAGACCTGGATATCACCATGAGGCAGAGAGCCAAAAGCCTTTACTCCTGTGTATGATGGGCCATCACATTTCCCTCAGAGACCCAACTCAAGCCCAAGAAAAACTGCTACATTTTTTCTTCACATCACACTTTTGAACTGTGGCACCAGGCTTTAGTTTGTTTTGGTGGTGATTAGTGGCTCTGATATAAAGGAGGGTAGAACTACTGGAAGGTAAAATGGAAGACAATCCCATTGTATTTAGTGCTGTTGAAAGTCTGACCCTGTACTACACAGGCCAGTACGAACGTCACCGCTGATGCGAAAGGAAAAAAGCTCAGGCCTGTGCCTGGCTTGAAACAGTGCTGTTAATTTACTGTTTCCATGAGCATGGAAATCTCACATCACTTCACAAAAGTTCTCATACCCTTTATTGACAACCATCCCATTGAGTTCAGTGGAAATTGAATCCTATGGATTTCAGTAGGTGTATGGTATTTAGTCCCATTTTAATTTCTTAAGTGACATTTGTCCCTTGTAAGAATTTGCATCCATTAGACTGAATTGGAAATGTACTCAAGGAAAAGAATACTCATACTTATTAGACTGCACTTGGAAGATTCAATCCATTTGTTTTAGCTAATATCTAAAGATTCAATTATATGAGTTTTGTACTACTTAGAAATCAGAAAATATTGCCAAGAGAAGATGTTAAGTTGATACGATAGTCAAAAGTATGGAACTCCATGAATGTTTACAGGCTGATTCTATAATACATGTTAGGTATTTTGCAATATAATAGTTTTTCAACTCTTAACAACAGATAGTTTTAATCCTACACTAGACTTTCTGTTTCTAGGCAAATTTGCATTCTGTCAGATAAGAAAAATAGACTCCTATTCATCTTGCCAACTGTTTGCATTTCACAAATATAAACTATCATCTAAACCTTCTGTTAACAATGTAAACATTTTTTTCTCTTTGTTCTGTTTTTGTCTCATAGAGATATGTGGACATCTTTTTTTCCACATTATTTATGCAAAAAAGGAAAACTAGAAAGTCTGCTGCGTAAGCATTGTCCTGAGCTGGTTTCTCACCAGCAAACTAGTCTGTGCCACAAGTGTCCCATGCAAAACACAGATGTGAACTGGAGTCAGATGAGAGTGGCGAAAGTGGCTACAGCCCTCTGTGTCAATCCAAGACTGGAAATGGAAATAGGTCCTCTTAATGAAGGATAAGAGCACAAGACTAAATAAAAAATATGTTTTGTTTGGAAATGTTTTCTGTCTCTCACTTGGTCCTAAATAGTTAGGCATGTTCTTAAACTTTAGCCTGTTATTTCACTGAAATCTAATTATGTTCAACAATAGCACTCAGCTGTGGTTTTCAGAAGCACCTGAGTGATATGGATGTGAAAATCCCACTTCTAAAGTGCCTGGGAGCTCCATTTGAAACCAGGGAGATTTCTGTACTTGAGTAAGAGAATCACGCGGAAACATGGCTGAAAACTACAGCTGCACGATAGCTCACCTGCAGCTCTGGAGAAAATGCATCATGTAACACAGCCTTCCTCTTTAATATCAGATATTGTGGAAAGCATTTCCTCTAAGCATGTTACTTCTGTATTTTAGGCCAAGCATTTTACTAGATGGAACTTTTTTCACGTTCAAGGACTTAATGAAAGAAAAATATCCAAAGTATTCAGATAATGTTTAGTATTTAATTCTTTTTAATTCCTTTTCCTTCATCCTCTAGCTCCTGTATCTAGATCCAGATATATTTCTAGACTTCTAATAAAAAAACTCCTTTTTCCAGAAAATAAGTAAACAAGCTCCAGGCTCTTGCCCTGCCAACCAACATCTTGTAATATGACATGGCTGTGATGATGCAAACATGAATCAAACTGCAGCCAGAAACAAAAGCTGCTGATGTCTGCGCTCTCTTGTGCTCTCATTCCTCTCGTTCTCAGATTCAATAGCCACTTTATCATAGACACCTAACCAAAGAACTGAAAAACCCTGCTGGGAAAAAAAGGCCCTTGACAGCTTAAGGGAGGAGGCAGGAATTTATTGCCTTTTTGTTTGCCAAGTGTGGTTTTCTGTCATTTTTACCTCTGAATTGCAGGGCATTTCCCAAGCTTTTTAAGGCAGCTCTGCTGTCTGCTGATAGACATGGCCAGTGATTAGCAAGGAAGGTCAAAATCTTAATTATTGCTCTGCTGTTACAAATAAGCATCAGTAGCAGAGTCTACTATGGTAAATGTGGCTTTATTATCATGGTTGCTTGCTTCTAATGTTTTTAATGAGATAGTATTTTGTCTTCATACCATTAAAATCATTTGGAAAGTATAAAGAAGACTCTTGTTGATGTGATTTTAGCTTTTTTTTGCAAAGCACTGACATTTCAGACCTTCATTCAGAAATCCGACCTGTTTACCCTTTGCTGCTGCTGCTTCTTCCATGCGACCACCATTGGCTAATCCATGTCTCTTGAGGGGCTGCAGCCACATCACCAGCAAGCACCAATCAGAGAAAGAAACCAAGTCAAATTTAGCTCTTCATTTCAATTATAGAGCACTTTCCCTTCAGTTATACTGCACACAAATCAGTGCAACGGGACATTTGTCTCATTTAAAGTCATGCAAGGTAGAAACAAACTGTGAAGACCATGCACATTGGAAGTTTAATCAAAATCAAATAGGCAAGAGCAAACTGTTACGTTTAGATCAGAGCCTCAGCTGGGGTAAATCCAGGTTGCTCTGTTGCCTGTGGCAGGGATGTGTCAGCTTTCCCCAGCCGAGAATCAAGTCCAAGAGCACATTCATAAGAGTGGTTTGATCCTCTGTGTATTTTAGATGTGTATAGAAAGGATGAAATGCTTTTCACAGTAGAAAAAAAGATAAAAGTAAGAAATAATAATTGAGAGTGGAATAAAAAGAAGGAAAATTTTGCAGGTTTGTTAGGCAATCCTCCAGCCTTCCTCTCCATCTGTCCCCTCTGCAAAGAGAAGTAAATTAACTGTTTAACAAAGGGTTCATATTTCCGGATATGACAGGAGGAGACAGATTATGAGCAGATACAAATGAAACGTCTTGTGCCAAAAGTTGAATGCTCTTAAGGAAGACTAAGTATCCTGGGCAGCTACCACTATTGCTTGAGGAAATGAGGAAAGAAATTAGTGAAGCCTTAACAGATTTTTTCCAATTGCCCCTGTGACAGGTTAGGCTATGGAGCAAAGGAAGGGGAGCAACACAATGCACACTCTTATTTCAACCATGTTTTTTATTATTAAATGAGATACAGCAGGTAGTTAGAATTCAGTTGGCTCAAAGTTATTTCCTGGGGAAACAGTTTTGTGGGATTTAATGAAGTCATGATATAGTAGTTTGAGAAGACTCATTAAACTGAAGATAGACAAAATGGATTGGACTGAGGGGTAGTCTCACTTCACAGCTGTTTGAAAATCCTGGAAGACATTGCTTAACCCGTCTGGGGAATTATTTTCCCGTCTAGCAAAACTTTTTTGAGATTTTAAAATATTTTCCTGCTCTGAATGAGAATAATAAACAAGACTTTGAAACATTTTGTTCTTATTAGGAACCCCCCAAAAAAGCCAAAGAGAGAAAGAAAAAAGAGAAAGAAGTAAAAGACAAGGAGAAAGACTGACTCACTCATCTGTGTCAGAGCCAGTGCCACTCCTTTCAGGTAAGGTGAACTCAATTCTTGGGCAGAATCAGCTGGTGTCTCATTGTCCAACTGCCTGCGGTACAGGTGAAGGTCTCTCCTTATCCCACAGCCTTTATGTTCTTTCCCAGTGCTTTCCAAGAAATTCCACCTCCGCTCTCCTTTGCCTCAAGTTTTGATTTTCTGTTCCAAATCAGTGTTCTTTTAAGTCTCACAGTAAAAAAAAAATGTGGGCTAAATATTACCATCTGCATTATAAATGAGAATATACTGGGCAGTTACATTCTTCTTTCTTATAATTAATGAGGTATGCTGTATCAGCTAAGAAAAAAACCCCACTAGTATGTAATTGACTGAAATGTACTTAGAACAAATTACCCATATACCTTCCAATTTGAGAAGTTTAATATTAAATGACACTTCAGAGGGTTTTTTCTAATTTTATTTTGTTGGTAAAATGGCCCTACAGCATAAGCAAGTAGAGCATTTCTGATGGAAATATTTTGGCCATAAGTATTGAGGCGCTCCAGTCCAAAATTCGTTGTTAAATTTCTGTGTAGCTTTGACAGGGAGAGAAAGTAAAGAAATTGCAACGGACATTCTGTCTGCTAAACAGTGATGAAAATTATGTCTATCTTGCAAATGAGTCATAGAGAAGGATTAGTTAACATTTATGAAGCATTTTGAAATGAACACATGATATTCTACAATCCGTATACTGGGTCTTCAAAAAAAATCGAGGTCTTTCATGTTAATTGCTAGTTAGAAAATGTACTAAAACTTCAGTGTTCTATAGTGCCACTGATCAAATTTTACATTTGGTGTTAAGTCATGGATTTCAACACTGTTACAACAGACATGAACTTTTTTCCTTGTGTCTTCAAGCACTTCATTTTACCCTATTCTGCTTTCTGATAAAATCATTAGGGTGAGGCGGATTGAGTGTGAAATAAAATAGGAAATTATAACAGGACATGCTGCAGCAATTCAATGTGACAGGCTGACTCTAAGCCAAGGTTTGAATGACTTTTAAATAATATTTTAAGATCTGTACTTGTTATTATCAGGCAGTGACTTGAAGGTGAGATGAATCTACTCTTGTAAGAATGTCTGTGACTCCAACAGTCATATTCATTGACACATTACACGTTTCTCTAAACTTAAAAGCAGCTTTAACCTTTATTTTCCTGGTTAGTGTAACCTGATGTGCGTCTGCTTCCCATTGCCAGAGTGGCAAAGAGTAGCCTTAGAGACCTGCAAATGAAATATGAATTATCAGTCAGACTTTTGAAATGAAACTCAAAAGGGGAGCACAGAAGCTATTGGCATCCAAGGACAATTACGTTTTCTTGTCAGAGCAACCTTATTTGGGAGGACACTATGTTAATGAAGATCAATAGACAACATTGCTACTTTTCAAATAAACTATGTCAACACTGGGCTTGCTAAGGATGTTCAGCAAAGCTGGGTTTCTATTCTAGATGGCCAGTATAAATTTCATAACATCAGGGCATCTTTCAGCGGATGAGGTGCATCTGTGAAAAGGAGGATTGAAAGGAGCAGAAACACTGGCCAAGAAACATACCTCGATCCACTACAGGCTATGAATTTTAATACAAAATGGCATCAAATTTAACACTCTTCTGATTCTCCTATTTCCTGGACTAATAGCTGGTGTTTCGCCTCCTAGGTCCTCCAACAAGATTATTTGAGTTGGAAAGCGATAAGAATGGGATAATGGACTACAATAGCAAACCCACAAGCAGCACATCTAACAGCCTTATTAACTACATTCTAGTGTCCCAAAATTTGAAAGAAACACATACCTGAACAACCGGTTTTGCCAAAAAAAGATGACTTCCAAGGAATATATCTCCTACCAGCTTTTAATATTTCAAGAGAAAGAAGAGCAATTTTAAATTAACACTCTAGGAAAGAGGATTCTGCTTGAGTCATTATAAGTGAAAAGATGTACAAGACTATGGTTCACTGAACACACAGCCACTAAGAAAGTGAGATTTGCGTTGTTTCTGCAGTATGTTTGAAGACATGCTAACAATCATGTACACTTATGTGATAAACAGGAGCTTTATTCAGAAAGGATATTTTTGGTTAGTTGAGCTGTTCTCAAATCCAAACGTGTGTATAGAAAACCACTGACTTCGGTTCTCATTTGATATTTCTTTCCTGTCATTTTTCCTGAACTTAATGGAAGAAGAAACCTTGCCTTTCATGCCCTGCAGAGATTACTACTGCCTTTGTGTCTGGGCAGCCTCTGTGCAGAGAAGCGATTTGAGCTCAATTCCTGCCTCACACAAAAGTGTGTTGCTTCTTCAGCTGCCTGAGCACCACAAGACCGGCTGCACCTAGCAATTATTTTAATTATACCTTCATTTTACCTTCTGTCTGTAGCACTCAGCCGAGTTAGAACAGTCCTGGTAATTACAGTAAAATTAGGTGACAAGCAGAGCTAAAACATACGTTCTTCAGAGACCATGAGAAGGTCCAAGCCACCGCACAGAGCTCTGCCGCTTCCCTGTGGGATGAGGGCATCTCCCTGCCCCCCGTTTCTTGATTTGGTTTGCTCCACTCACTCACCCAGCTCATACGGAGTTCACATGCTTGGACAGAGGAGGAGGAAACATGCTTTGCCTGTGTAGAAAGGACATACTCCAAACAACATCACCATAACCTCATCCACTGCACTATCTGCAAACTCATTTTGTTTGTTGACAAGAGCCCAAGTCAAAGAGATAGAGAATGAGGAGGGGACGGGGGATGTCTAATGAACACTAAACCCATACTTTATTTATGGTAAGCCCCCACAGGTCCCGTTTAGCATCCTGGAGACTTGAGAGGAATGTAGACTAAGCCCCGAAAGAGACACTTAAGTGCTTTCCTCCCCCTTGAGCATCAACCGAGATTGAGGGAGGAAAAGAAGGGAAGAGGAGGAAAAGCCTCAGAGGAATGGTGCATAAAATGCTGGTTTCCCACATGCACCTGATGGGCTGTGAGGAAGGGAGAAGAGAGAAGAAGCATCATCTGAGCCCTAGAAGAAGGGAGAAGTACCACTTTCCTGTACCTGTTTTTTTGAAAAACAAGATAAATGCAAGATAAATGCTTCTTTGAACCAAATGTCTGTTATGTTAAAGCCTAGTCCTGTGGATGTTTACCGGTGTATTTAAGCTGAATACTAAGGGGAAGACTTCACTTAAGAAGACACAATTTATACTTGTAAGGGAGGAGAAATGGAACTTGGGATTGTAATAGTGGAAATTACTTTTAACTTCAATTATAGTTAGATAGCTATGAATAGATATAGATAGTCAGAAAACCAAAGGAATCATAGAATTACCCAAGTTCAAAGAAACCCGAAAGGATCATTGAGTCCATCTCCTATCCCTACATAGGACACTCCCAACACTAACACCATGTGACTGAGGGGATTGTCCAAATGCTTCTTGAATGTTGGCAGGCTCGGTGCCATGACTGCTTCCCTGGGGAGCTGTTCCAGTGCTCCACCACCCACTGGGTGAAGAACCTCTTCCTAATATCCCCTGTCACATCTTCCTACCATAGGTCTCAAGAGAGAAGAGATCAGCACCTGTTTCACCTCCTTCCCTTGTGAAAAGGCACCCTCTTGGCTGTGAGGGCACACTGTCAGCTCATGCTCAACTTGCTGTTGACTAGAACCCGCAAGTCCCTCTCTGCAGGGCTGCTCTCCAGACTCTCACTCCCCAGTCTGTACGTGTATCCAGGGTTGCCATGTCCCAGGTGCAGAACCTAGATCTTGCCCTTTTTAAATTTTATGCAGCTGGTGATTGTCCAGCTCTCCAATCAGTCGAGATGCCTCTGCAGGGCCTCTTTGCCCCTAGGAGTGCTGACAGCTCCCCCCAGTTTCATGTCAGTGGCAAACTTAATCAATAAACCTTCAAGTCCTTCATCCAGGTCATTTATAAAGATATTGAAGAGCACTGGCCCCAGAATGGATCCCTGTGGGACCCCACTAGTGACTGGGCACCAGCCTGATGTAACTCCGTTCACTATGACTCTTTGAGCCCAATTCATCAGCCAGTTGCACACCCATTGTATTATGTGTTTATCCAGCTGTATTGTGGACGTTTTGTTTATGAGAATACTGTGAGAGACAATATCAAAGGCTTTGCTGAAATCCAGAACCTCAACTAGGTGGGTGACCCTGTCATAGAAGGAAATTAAGTTGGTAAGGCAGGACCTTCCCTTTATAAACCATAGCTGAAGGCAAAAGCAGAGCAGAGCAACTTTTAGGGTATTGTCCCTCTCATCACTTCAAACTCTCAACTGTACCTCAGACTTTACAAAGAGAGCAGAGAAAAGCTAAACTTTTATACAGTCCAACACGAAGGTTTTCAGCCTGCAAACATGCATGCATTGGAGAACTTCACTTCCATCAGTGAAGCTTGGGTTGTTAGGTTAGCATACATTCCAGTTTTTTAGAGATGGGTGCATATATGTGAAACGCTTATGCAAAAATACAGTAGCTTTCCTTGCACAGTGTATGAAAAGGGAACAGCTGCCATGGAGTCACAAAACTGATTCTCATCATTTTTTCCGTTCTTCTTCTCTCACTGAAGGAAAGAAGGAAAAAGCTTTTTAAAAAGCACAATGAAAAGCAGTATGAAGAAAAATTAAAGTCTTCAGAGTATTCTGCTGCTGAAAAAGCTCTTACTCTGATAACAAACAATCATTAGCATATTTTGGGCAATTCTGGTTTTGTGTAATTACATCTGACCCCACCTGGAGAAAGCGAAGGAGCTTGTTGGAAGCTCAGGGAAGGACTTTCTCTTTGAAGTAAAAGAAGATAAAATAGAAATTCACTTTCTTTCTTTCATACTGTCAGATGTTTCATACATTTTACTGCATATCTACTGCTTCTTTACCTACAAGTAACACATAAATATTTATGCTCCGCAGAGCATAGCACAACCCACTCAAACCCATTCCCAAAGTTTTATTATTGTTTGGTAAGTTATGTTTTTCATCCTTTTCTAAAGAATACTAAGAAATCTGAAAAAAGGATTTCTTGACTAGTTGTCATTAGATAAAACAGTTATTCTCTCTAGCATGCTACTGCTCTTTTGATTCCAAAATCTCCACTAGTATTTGACACTGTACTGCTTCCATCAGAAGAAAAAGCATTTCTTCTGTGCATTCTGGTAATGTAAAGAAAGCAGGCAAACTGCCTCCATTCTGCAAATGCCGAACGGATCAGAGACCACTATACACTTCTGTAAAGCACTGTTCAAGACCCTTCCCAGACAGGAGCTCTGTCCACAAACCTCTTCTCACTTTCTCCCTGGGCAGCAGAAAGACTCCTTCTTCAGCTGTTCTGTTGTTTTCTGCTTGTTTATGGGGTATTTATGGATGGTGTTTATTTCACCTGTAAGGGTGAGCCAAGACATCCAGAAGCCTCATCCCATACACCCATGCAGCAAACCTCCAGCCAAGCCTGCTACAAGGCATGGGTCTACCCCAGCCTGTCAAGATCAGGAGAAGGAGGTTTGCCCCCGTTAGGCTCCCTCTCAGGCCCTCGTTGATTCCCAGCACAGCACCAAGGCCTGCTGTAGTGGTGTGGTACTGGGAGTGGTGCCAGCCTTGTGCCAGGGAGAGTAGGGTGTATGTGCCATGGGGGCTCGCATCCTTCACCCTCAACAGTCAGTCCAAGCACACTGTAAATGGGTGCATTGTTTTTTAATTGGTATCATTACCTCATATAATGTTTTCTAATTATATTATTGATTTTTAGCCCTGTTCATTTAATGGATTCTTCTTCCTATTCACCCTCAGTAAAGACACTGGCAAGTGGTATGGATGGGTCTCTAGGGAACAGCTTCAAACTACGTGTATTGCACACAGCATACAGGTGTTTCATCCTGTGTTGGCTTCTTAGGTAGCCAGAAGCAATATTGCCTGGGAGACAGCAGAGAAAGCAAGAGACATTATGATCCGCTAACACATTCAGGCACAATAATTACCACCCCATAATAACAGGGAGAATTATTACTATGCCCAGACTTCTTTTTTCCTGCTTCACAACTCAGAGGAGTTGCCTGTAGAGCTAGGCAGGAAACAGATCTCATATCCTGAAAAAAAGAAGTCATTTTAGACATATTCTCATTGCACATCAGAAAACACTCAAGAGCTTTCAAATAAAAAATAGCATGAGTGTCCCACATGCAGGGCAAGGTACTAGATAAGCAGTGAAGGCACTAGAAAAAGCATATCTCTGTGAGTGCAACCGGGTAGATGTTAGGGGCTTCTGGCCATCCCCTGACCTGTCAGGATACAGTCCCATAACAACAAAAGCCGTGCTAGAGCCTTGTACTATGCCTGAGCTAGAAATGTGCTGAGCATGGATCTGGGGAGAGGAGGAAAGAAGGAACTTTGCTTCCTCAGCTGGGTAAACCAACTCAAATGACCCAGTCTCTCTGCTCTAGGTATGCAGTTCATGCCCACCCAGTTTAACAGCAAACATACACTACTTGAATTCTGTCTAAGCTGAAGGTATGAACCTTACTCTCCCCCATATCAGAGATATGCTGTAAGGACAGATCTACCGCCCTGTGGAAGCTCATACCACAGGAGTTAAAGCTTGAGCTTCACTTGTTGCCGTTACAAAGGCTTAAGTCACTCCCCAACAGAGACAGTTTGTTTTCTGGTGTGGTTTATGCCCCCTTGAACACTTCCAGGGAGGAGCTACTGCCTTGGGTGAGGATTGCAAAAAGGGAGAGCAAATAGAGCCCAATAGTTTGGGCTCAGACTCTTCTGAATCAGTAATCCCCACGTTGACACCAGCAGGGCTGAAAAGAGGATTTGCAGCCAGCTTGAGAGGCTCCCAAGCTTACAGTCTTATGGTCTTATGCATTGAGGAAATACAGGCTGCTGCCTACAAGCCGGCTTTTTAACCGGCACAAACTGCAGCAATGTCATCATCACTGATGATGTTAGATTAGTTGGCAGCATGATATGACTCCATCCCCACATCACTGCTGACCTATGCGCCTCCCATGCATTTAACAGGGAGCCAAGAGTACAAGAACTGCAGTTGGAGGACAGGCTGTCAGTGCCATGATGCCTGCGCTGCCCAGATTGTGCCATCTGTTGCATGCCATTACACTGTAATTTTTTTCTCAACAGACTCAGTGGAGAAAGGACAATGTATTATATCCTTCCAATGATGGTATGGCTTTGCTCCGAGTCTAATTCGCAGCACAGTTGTGTAAAGCTGCTCTTACTTGATATCTTTCCCACGTGGATGTTCCAGTGCAGGTGCTGGGTTGGTTGCTATTTCATTATTCGTTTGAATTTGAATCAGAAGACTGAAAATTTGTGCAAGTAATGCACAGCATTTTCAGAAAAGTAAACAAAATGTTTCTCTTCCTGAGGAAGCTGACTTGAGAGAAGTGAGACAGAAAGAGAAAATGCAGACCTAACAAATACTTTTTGCAGTTAAATGAAGTTGACAACCAAAAAGAGAGTCTTTTTGTCTTTCAGAGCTCCATGACACTTTCTCAGCATCCTTTCCTCACACTGAAGCAAAGGACCAGAATGGATTATCAAAGAGCTGTGGTCATGGGTTTTCACAGCTGCCATTAAACCGTCAGTCTTGTAATATGTCTCAGAAAAACATCCCACAAACTACTAGCCACCTGTAGGCTCACCACCAGCCACTTCTGAGCCTAACAGCCAGGTTGCTGGTAGCTCTGCAGGGAGGATCAGCTTCAGGTCCTTTGTCCTCACTCCCCTCCCCATGGCAACAGGTGAAACACGAGCAGGTAGACTGGAAGTGTGTGGAGCTGTACAGGTCTGCCAGTATATGCACCAGCTGATCTCCCTCCTGATACTCCAAGTCTATAACACTCATCAAAGGAATCAGGACCACAACATCATCTCTACCTCCATTTGGCTATGGTAGTGTCTCACCCACAGACCTCTGTAACTGCAGTGCTGTACCAAGGAATAAATTACATAGCTGGTGACTCTGCTATTAATTCTTAAAAAATCCTATGACATACAACTTTGTAATAGAGAATTACGCTTTTTTTCCACAGACAACGATAATATACAGTTTGCTACAAATTATTGGATACCAGTTCCTTGCTTGTGATTGAATACACTCCTCTAGAGCTGGGATGTGATGGATCATTGAGTTTTATGTTAAGTTTAGTGCTAAGTCATTGAGTTTTATGACAGAAGAACGGTCCACTGAGTTAGACTTAAAGTCTACACACACTTGGCCCACTACAAATGGTGATGGCATCCAGTAAGCAGTACTTAGCTGAAAAAATAAAAGTTACAGGGCAAGATTTAAGTCTCATATATCATCCAGCTTGAAGGAGTAGGCAGCTTCAGGCCCCCAGATCTGGAAGGTGCGTACATTTAGTAGTTATCAGTGGATGTGTTGTTTTGCATGGAGGCACAGACCAGCCAAAGAAGTGGACTATGGCACATAAATAGAAAACCTGATTGTTGTACACTTCATCATTAACAGAGATAGCTGAGATTTATCTACTGTATTGGAATATATTTGCCTAATTATCAATGCATTTACCTAGTCCCATAGAACTGAGAAAATTCAAAGAGATGCAAGGAGGTACATTCCCAACCATATTCTCTGTGACAGTGAAGCTGTCAAACAACAATGCAGGTGTCAGACCCACAGGTGCTGTGAATTATCCATCACATCCATCACAGTAAGAAAGTGAAGCCTTACTTCAACTTTGTGTAATGTGATATAAAGAAGAATCTCTGCCGTCTGGGCGCCCTTTCCACACTGGGAAATTCTGTGTTACACATGAAAAAAAGAACCCTCCTTGAAGTCCTTAGTGATGGATGTTGTACTATCATTTTGCCATTCTTTACTTCAGCTCTTTTTTCAGAACCAGGACAGAAGCACTGCAATCACCAGGAGTGTTCTGGAATCCGTTACAAAGAAATTATGAATTCATGCATTTATTTAGTCTTAAACAGTGGAAAATAAAAGCAATGCTGATGTGTCAAGCAGCATTTTTAGCACAAGTTCCAGAAAGACAGGATCTGGAAAGGTTTGGGTAACATCCTGCTGGGTTTGTCAATCTACAGATTGTGTCACCGTTAGTAGCATAAAATTTTACAGAATTTTTTAGAGAAGTAAACTGGTGTCTTTTTCACTAAAATGTGAATACTCTCTAAACTGATGCATAGAAGATGATTGCTGAGGAATTATTGATGTTCTGGTTAAAAATGCTTAACAATAAAATAGTGGTCTTCAAGTCATACTTGTTTAATAAAATTTGGCATATATCACTGCATTTTCTCAGTGTATCAGCCAATGTACTTTTTTTATTAGATATACGTTCTGCACATGGTATTAACTAAACTGAGCATCTGTGATTATACCATAACAATAAAGTGTAATGTAATTGCTTATAAAGACCCTACTAAATATTTGCTTTTTTCAGACCATGGAGCTGCGTCCAAAAAAATGGGAAGAGATTGACCCTGAAGACCAGCAACAGAGCAAACCATACTTTGGCTGACAAGGCTATAGGCAAAGCACACAAAGGTAAAAAATTGAAAATCACGGATTTATTCCTAGCTCTTGCAACCCAGCCTTCACAGGCTCCATAGTCTTGAAGTTTTGAGTTGCTTGAGGAGTGTTTAACAGAACTGAAGTTGTTTACTTTGGAGAAAAGGAGGCTCAGGGGAGCTCTTATCACTTTCTACCTGGAAGTAAGTTGTAGCGAGGTAGACATTGGTCTCTTCTTTCAAGTAAGGAGTGATAGGACAAAAGCACATGGCCTCAGGCTGCACCAGGGGAGGTTTAGATGGAATATTAGGAAACTCATCTTCACAAAAAGGGTTGTCAAGCATTGGAACAGGCTGACCAGTGAAGTGGTTTATTCACCATCCCTGGAGGTATTTAAAAGATATGTAGATATAGTGCTTAGGGGCATAGTTTAGCAGTGGACTTTGCAGTGTTAGGTGCATGGTTGGACTTGATGATCTTAAAGGTCTTTTCCAACTTAAACAATTCTACGAGTCTATAAGAGAAGCTCTAAACACCCATTGACAAGCCCGTCCTTACAGCACATGCGAGACTACTTATCCACTTTTAGCCCATGCCCTAAGATAAGAGCACAAAATGAAGCTGATGATGAAATGCAGTTAGGGCATGCTGAAAGTGTCCCACAGTGCCTGCAGGCCACTATCCCCCATTCCCAACCCCATGGAAGTCCCTGAACTATGCTGGGGCTTCAGTACAGGACTGCTCTGGCAGCGGAGAGAAACTGGTCAAGGGACGGGGGTCTTGGGTTGCACTGTGCAGCCTCAATCAGACTGTTAGGCAGGTTCAGCGAGGGGAAAGGGGGGAAGGCTGTGCACTCCCTGTGGGAAGCAGACATATTAATTTTCTTGGAGAAAATTAGAAGCATTGCCTGTATTTTTCACTTGCACTGAGATTGACTAAGGCCGGACCTGGAAACATCATCTTCGGGACAGGTTGTGTTGTTTACATGTTGTTTGGTGTAAGTGGTGTTTCTTTAAATTGGTTTTGCCATATAAATCAAACATCACTACTGGGTTTACATAAACAAAATACGGGCACAGAACTGAACAGCTATTTTCTTTTTCACAGCCTTGGCAATACAAATGTACTTGATTAAATGCCCAAACTCCAAACCGACAGAGACTTGGCAACATGCTCCCTCCTAACAATGTTGGATTCACCCCAACTTTTAAGAAGCAAGTAACATTTTCTTGATTTCAAAGGGTCCTGGGGATGACCGTGGGCTTGCCAACAACTGTCTGCCTCCCACTTTTCCTTTTCCCTTGTCCCGTACTTACAGGCACACACTGGCATTCACAACACCACTTATGGGCCGCTGCACATTAGTTCAGGTCCTTACTTGCTGTCACTTCTGAAGTCCCTGTTCATTCACTTTGCTCTTTTATGGAAAAGTAATTCATTTAATCTTTGTGGAAGCAACAGTTTCCTCACTTTCCAAGGATTTGCTATGTGTATGTTTATTGTTTTCCTCAGTGGCCTGGGAGACCCTATAACCTGACCTAAAAGTAACCCTCATTTCCTGTTTCAGATAAAATACTGTTAAATGGCTAAGAAAAAATCCACTGCCATCACCACTCCCAGAAACCCCAAACTAGCTGATGTTTTTCACTTGAGCAGATAGTAAACACTCAGCTTATGTTACAACTCTGAGACTTTGTAAAGTTCCTTCACTCCGTGATATCAGATCCCTGCTACTTTTGAGGACAGTTGTTATGTCACACATTATATATACATCATTTTCTAGAAAAAAACAGACTGTGTTTCTCAGCCACCCAGGTCAAGAGAAACACAGGGAAGTGCAGCTATTTTAAGGGAGTAGAAGTAGACATCTCCTGCACAGCAGCAAGTGCTGTGTGTGGGCTGGAGTAGGGTGGCCAGGTTGAAGACACCACCATGGGGTGCTGCAGGTGGACCACCCATGGTGAGTGGCCGTTACTGCCCCAGAGGCAGCCCCAGGCAGTCCCCAGATGGAGGTGGGGGCAGCCCCACACCCTAAGGATGGCAGTGAAGCTGAGGACTGAGGTCTCTGCAGCACACAGAGCAGTGCGGGTGCTGGGGTCTGGCACGAGCCAGGGGGTGACTCCCCTGAGCAAAGGCTAGGCTGAACCTTATGTCAGAAGACTGACCCCCAGGAGAAGCTGATCTTGGCTAACTTTTTTATTTTATTAGAGCAGCCATAACTTACAACATGACCTGTCATGGACTTTGCTTGATGCTTCCTGGTTTAAGATCCTATTTTCTACTCCTTTTCCTGCTATCAGCCACAGGTTCTCTCTAAATGTTTACATACATACGCATACATAAATACACACACAGAGCCCTCTATTCAAGCCTCTTTCCAAGGAAGAAGCCAGAAAAAGCTTTCCTGTTTCTCAGTATTAAAAAAAAAGAATATTTTTTTTTCTGTTGCTTTTCTTGAAAAGCTCCAATTATTTTAAGACAGCTACACCAGCACGACTCTGAGAAAAATACAATGAGAGTTAACACAATATTTGGACTTAAAGCTAAGCTTTCCCCAAGGGGAAGCATGAAAAACCCAAACTTCCATGTTGGCTAATTAGACAGATAAACCTCAGGCATGAAAGCTGGAGGTGGATTTCATTGCCAGTGTTTTGGTATAGGAGCCTGTGTTTAGTATAATTGCTGTTAATGTGAAGTTTCCTCCTCTTCTTCCTTGCTTTTGGGTGCTGTTGGGGATGCATGTCAGAACTGACCTGGGTGCAGGGGGTTGTTACTATTCTTCATCCTTGTTCAAAACCTGTGCGGGCTGTGTTTCCCTAGAGGGTAAGCAGGCGAGACACTTCTTTGGGCTGCAGTTATCATGTAAAGATATTCACTCCCAGGTATAAAACGCTGACTTGGCAGAACTGTGATTATTGTGAACTGGTAATCATGCCGTCCTGTGCTTGAGAGATTTAATTTGAGTAATTCAAGCATTGTGTTTGGAGTTTCAATTTAATTTCGAATCTGTATACTTGTTTACTTTCTTAAAGACATGCAATTTTTATTAGAAGTTGTTTAGAAGTTGATGAATAGGTGATTCGCATTAAACTTTGTACTTCTTTTGGTCAGGGGAAAGCAATAATATGACTTGAAATGTAAGTATTTACAGTCTTAATTTTTTAATGTTGGGAAAGAAATAATTATATACTTCATTATCACTAGATAATTTTTGTTTGCTTATGACTTTTGGCACTTCTGTTTGGGCAGAAATTGGGATCCAAATAAACCGCATATGACAGCATTTATATATTAGTTGTCATCAGCTAAATATGCTAGACACAAATTGTGAACTTAAGTGTTTTGCATCTGACACTGTTTAAGAAAGATTTTAGTATCAGCAGTCAGTGAACCAAGCTAGTCATTTCTTCGTTTGGGTCTAGTGGGTCTTGCACCATCATGCAGTTTTTGTGTCTTTCATGTAGCTTGGAAGGGGAAAACAGAGGTTGTCCTTTTTCAGCTTTTCTTGCTGAGCAGGGTGAAACCTGGACAGTGACTTGAAGCAAAATTGCCTTCCGTGAGAAGCTTCAGGAGTTTCTGCCTCCAAGTGCTCCACCAATGACTTCACTTCCCTTGACACTTTGAGGGCAAACATGCATTGCTTTCTATTTTTAACTAGTTGCAAAATTTTAACAGCTAACTGTGTTTGGTGAATAAATGTACAGCTGAACATATGGAATTTTATAAAAGGTGTTCAATTACATTTTAATCCAGTTTACATTTATTTGATTCTTCCTGACTTGTTCCACCAAGATATCTGACTCCAGATTGACAGTGGTTATTTGACTCCTCATCAATTACTTTGGCAATTTTAAAGTGAAAATGCCTCATACTTGATCTCCATGCACCATCAAATGTCAGGGAGAAGCCTGTCACCCTGCAAGGATGCTGCAGCCTGAGCTGCATGGAAGGCAGCATAGATTCTTCTTCTACACTGAAACCCAGGGGTATAACCTCACAGGATGACACAGGAGCTGAGGTATCCCACTGTTCTTGGTGGCCCCTGTGATAGATGAGTCCAACGGAGGCAATTATATCACATCTACTACAACAATGTATGGCCCTACTTTCTGCAGAGAAGGAGTGGGCTGGAACAGACCATGTCCAGATCTTCCATATTTTCATACTGACATCTAAATTCCCTTTTCATCCACTGTCCTACTTCCAAAGCTTATAAAAAATCTTCAAGGGCTAAATCAATAACAAATGTCCCTATGTAAAATTAAAAATGTCTATCTGGTGGTAAAAGAGGAGCTGTGTGACAAAAAAGATACTACTTTACCTGCATGCAAGGCTTAGGTCCAGTAAGACCTTGTCCATCTTAGGAAGGAAAATCTGACAGAAAACATCAGGATAAAATGTGTGTCAGACAATTTTATATCAGAAGTGTTGCTCCAGAAACAACTGTTCAACAGTTTCTGAGCACATGTAAAGTAAAAGCTGCATGATGAATACGAGGAAGGAGAACCAAATACAAGATGGCAACAGTTAAATGCGTGGTTTGAGTGGCTTCGGTATGAAGAGCGACTGAGGGAGCTGGGGTTGTTTAGCCTGAAGAAGAGGAGGCTCAGAGGAGACCTTATTGCTCTCTACAACTACCTAAAAGGAGGTTGCAGTCAGGCAGGGGTTGGTCTCTTCTCTCAGGTGACCGGCGACAGAACAAGAGGACATGGTCTCAAGCTTCGCCAGGGGAGGTTTAGGCTCGACATTAGGAAGAAGTTCTTTACTGAGAGGGTGATTGGCCTTTGGAATGCGCTGCCCGAGGAGGTGGTGGAGTCACTGTCCCTGGAGGTGTTCCAGGAGAGATTGGATGAAGCACTTAGTGACATGGTGTAGTTGACAAGTAGGAGTAGGTATAGGTTGGGTCATAGGTTGGACTCGATGATCTCAGAGGTCTTTTCCAACCTTATGATACTGTGATACTGTGATATAAAAGTCAAGGGATTCGTGATCAAATCTAAAAGATACACTACAGCTCTCTCTGAGGTATTGTACCATGGTGAATCTGCGGCAAGGATAGGTATGTCTCCTCTTCCATGAAACACAGGCTGAAAATAGCAAGATAATTCTTCTCAATAAAAGAGTAATTTGTAGCGGAAACAACCCAAAAACTACCTAATTTTGAACTGTCATTGCCAAAGCTTCTAAGGCTGAAACATTGAAAGACTGACCACACTATCAAATAAAACAGATATGCTTTCTGATTCAGATTTGGTTGCAAACTATGAAGATACAGCTATGCTGCTCTAATTATTTGAGAATTTGGCCCTTTGAAGAGCTATATTTTCTCCTAAATGAGAGACTTTAAAGTTTGACATTCTGCAAAATAGTCCGTACGGTAAGTGTACTCTGATATCTGTATGAATCTTGTTGTTTAAACTAATAAATACACAAAAAATCATGGCCAACAGCTATCATTTTTTAATAGCTATAGTTCATGGAAGAAGCATTAACCAGAGCAGAAATCCTTTTAAAAACTTCAGAGGTGCTTTTCCCTATGTGCACACACCGTATACTGTGGCTGGACAAATAGATAAATGTAACTCATTGGACCTGCAAATCAATTTCCGTATTGTTAGAGACAAGTGAAAATGAGTCTTTTGCACTATTGACCCCAGACAGGCTGGGTATTGGTAAAGGCAGACCAGCCTGCTGCTTCCTTTATGACTAAACACTGATAACCCCTTTAAATTATCTCTGACTGAAACCTGGAGATTGTGGTAAAGGGGGAATAAGAAATGTGAGAGTTTCCTGTGCCCTCCTGACACACCAGTGTGCACAGCAGAGCCTGACACTGCCTTTGCCACTGAGCTCTAACAGGCTCCAGCAGGTTTTGCTGGGGCAGCAGGAGGCAGTTATTGCCTCCAGGTGTCCATCCTGGCACCCCACAAAATTCACACCCCGTCTTTGGGTGGTTACAGTAGAACAGGTTGTGCAAGCCAGTGGATCAGACCCTTTTGACTGCAAAGAAAGTGCAAAAAGTCTGGAGTTGTTTCAGCTAGAGAAGCCTGGAGGGAGAGATTACTCCTATCAAGCACAAAAGAAGTCTACTGCAAAGGAATAAAACCATTCTCTTCAGTCTCAGATAACAGAAATTGAAAGGATGTTGGTCAAGTTCAGCATAGACAGGCTTTCCCAAGCACCATGGGCAATGCAGCACTAAGAGGGCTTAGCCGAGCAGGGTACACCTGTCAGCTCTGGAGGCTCTTAGGAACAGGCTGGCAAAGTATCTGTCAAGAAAAACACAAGTATGTGGGGCAGGTAATGCTCCTAGTCTCCTCCAGCCCTTTTTGTTCTGACATTCTAGGACTTTGCCGAAACACTGGTTTTGAAAACTTGACCCTGGGAATAAGCATTGTGTATTGCAATTCCAATAAGTACAGCAGGAATGCAATATCAAATGTGCACAGTGTTTATACTGTTGTTATAGGTCCATACAACAGAAGGTGTTTGGGTCTTTTTTTACTAACTGTCTCTCCATCACTGAAAAATGCTTTCTACAAAGCTCTGAAGTGAAGGTGCAAGCTAGTATGTAATTCTGAGTATGTCACTTCCAGAGAAAGAGAAGACATTAGTAGCCACAGGAGAAAATCAGCAGAAAAACTAACTGCATCATCACATCCATAAGTGAAATAACACTTTTCTTCATTTCTCCATTGTTCTTTATTCTCCCTTATCTTTATCTATCACTTCAAGATTTGTTTTTTTCCCACTGAACTTAGCACAACAAATCCCAAGTGGCTAAACAGGATATTACCTTGCCTAGCCTTCATAAGTCTAAAAACACTGCAAAAGTATTTTGGTTATGCAGGCAGGAAGAAGCTTGGACAAAGAGCTAATGTAGACTATGTCAAAGACAGAGAAATTATTTAAAAATTAAAAAAAAAAATAGCCCAAACCGCACCACACTGTTAATTGGCGCCGTCCGAATGCCAATGTACATGTTGTCCTTGTGGCGGAGGGCAGGCAATTGCTGTAGTATGTTAAAAGACGTCGATGTCTTTCCTTGTAAATAAATTGTTTAGAGTTCTCAGATTTCTATCTAAATGGTTATGAAGTTTATCAGGGCTTGCAGATAGTGTTGGTTCAAAATAGGAACTTGCAATTATCACTCAATTACAGTCCTTCAAAATCAGACAACAAGGCACCATTGGCACAGACCCAGTAAAACATTCAGTACAGAGATACTAATCAAGATGCTGCTTCTAACAGCTAACAAGAAATTCATTTTAATACATTGTACACTGAGTAGTTTGATGTTGTCAGATCAATTTGCCCCTTTGATTTTGCAGAGTCCCTGTGAATAAAGTGTAAGCTAAGGCTCTGATTCATTCCAGCTACTCCATTATTTACTAGCATGTCAAAAGATTTTGCAACTGATCTTTTATGGGGAACTTGAAGCATGTTCTTCAGACAAGGGAGGGAGGGCATTAAGCAAGGTGCTGAAAGGTAGTAACTCAGCCCACTAGTCATCCATGTCAACTCCACAGTGCTTTGCCTCAGAGATTTTCCCAGTTCAGAAGATCATGGCTGTGGGCACAGCTTGGCTGGACTTTTGCATGGAAAATGCAGCCTTTTTTTCTAAACAACAGGGACCTCTCCCACTAGCACTGCTTGGGTTTTTTTTACATCAGGGGTGTAAGAGAAGATATAGCAATAAAAGTGAAATGGGAGAAATGACGTGACTCACAAGATGAAAATGTAGCTGCACAAGTCAGACATATTCTTCCCTGTTTAGGAGGTCCATAGGGGACCCACCTCAGATAAGAAGAGTACTTTAGCACATATATGAATCTAACCAGTTGTCCTATAAATTGTGATGATATTGACTATTGCATTAGCCTGAGACTGTAAGTACTAGACAAATGGAATGGTGTGACATTGTTTCCCTCGAAATATTCACAGATGTAAGATGAAAAAAACTGCCACTAATTTCCTCATGATCTTGCAAACGCAGAGAAGGAAATCTTCCATGTGAAGATCAGATTAGTGGAAACTATGAACAAGCAATGGAAAACGTTTCTACGCAATCTGAATTTGCTCATCTAGAAAAACCACATATCGTTTCTTGGAAGGGCCCAAGACAGTCACAGAAATGTGTCACACTTCAGTACTCTGCACAATACCTAAATTTAAATGCAAACTCAAGAGATGCTCAAAGTTAGTTTGTTCCTTTTTATTTTGCCAAGCTTTAGTGCTGAATAGTAAAACTGCAACCCAATTGCAAGATAACAAAATTGGAGGAAGAAAATATTTTAATGCATTATTACTCAAAAGGCAAAACACTTTGATTTGCAAAAGTACTTCCTAGATTCTTATCTGATATGTCTAAGCTTCTTGTTTTTTATGAAAATAGAGATTCCAGCCACACCAACAGAGAAATCTGTTTAAAATCAGGCATGTTTAGCAAACTTTTCCACCATAAGTACTGCCATTGTGCTTTTGATGAACTCCCGCAGTAACATTCTCAGCTTGCTCCTAATGCTCTCTTGTGTGGCTCTGTGAGGCCCATGGTCCAGTGAATCTGGAGAACTTTGTGTATGACAGTTATTAGGAAGTGAGTTGCTGGACACTGGGAAAATAACTGGATGCTGTCAGTGGATGCAAGGGTAAAGTTTCCTTATTGATACGTCAAGTAATAAGTTGGACAATTAGAAAAAAATCTTTCTCAATTCTCCAAAAGTCTTTGACCATCCAACTGTCCTTTCCACCTAGTCCTAGCTTGGCCTATGAATACGAAGCACCCATGGCACTGCTGCGGTGTCTTGCTCATAGCTGCAACAAGTGTCCAACACTGAGGGGAGTGATTTTGCTTCTGTTTGATTTGTGACAACCGGAGCAAAGTTACGGCAGACAGCAAGGGAGTTTCCTCCCTGTTTCATAGAAGTCAGTTCCTCATTCTGCTGTTTCCTGAGAACCACATATTGGTGTCTGGGGCTATTTGCAGCTAGTTCTGCTCAAAGGCAGAGGTATGTAGTGCAAGATAAACAAATAGCATAAAACAAATACCAAGCTCTCTGTTCATGATTTCTTTCCCAACAGGAAGAAATCATCATCACTCTGCAACTATCATCTTTCTGTGTGCCCCTCGGCAACGACAGAGGAAGAACGTGGTTTCCTCACGTTATGTTGTTGATCGTCTGCACCTCTGTTTCAGTACAGCTGCCCCTGGCTCTGCAACTTGGCTCAACTCTGGAGAAGAACTGAGAAAGAAATATATATTTAGTTCAGCCTGAGTTTCTCAGTTTTCATATCCTGGCTTGGCCTTTTGTTCAGTTTTATAAAACTGAGGTGAGGAAGAAAGTATATTTTCCAGCAGACTAATTCCTTCTTTGCCAGCTACTGGCTTCCTTCACTGGCTTCTGTCTCTCCTTTCTTGTAAGAGAAAAAAAACCCCTCCCTCCCCTGGTTCCCTGAAGGGAAATTTTAGCCTCAGTTCAAGAGGTTTCTTTGCAGGCCAATTGCTTATATACATTCCCAGTCTTACTTATTAATAGCTGGAAGAGAAAGAATGAAAGGGGCTGTGCACAAAGTGTGGGATGAGGAAAACAGGTGAACATGGGAGAGGAACAACTGGGCTTCGGAGCTGGTCTGCACCCGGCAGGGACCAGAAGAGTTAGGGTAAAGTGCATTCTGGCTTTTTTCTCTCTGGAAGCTGAGGAGAAAAAGTGGTGTGATAGGATCTGAGTCAGCCAGATTTCTGGGATGACTATCTTCTCCTTATATAGAGCCCCTCAAAGAAGGATAAAACTACAACACTTCTAAAATGGAAGGTTATAATCAAGGGCACATACACAAAAAGGGGCACATACACAAAAAGAGGCACATACATAGAAAAAACAAAGTGGCCAAACAGGAAATTAGAAGTGTTTATATTCAAACCTCCACCTTCCCTCTGTGTCTTTGCAGATGGGTTTTCAGTTTGAGAGTCCTGCCATCAACTTGTTACTTCTTGAATTGCAGCAACCACTGTACAGATGTTTCTGATCCCCAGGAAACCACCTGTCAGTCTCCTTTACTTTGAGCAACTGGCTCACCGCACTTTCCACTATTTCTCTTACCTGCCACTCCCTTTCCTGGGGAGTCCTGTCTCCATCTCTTTACACCTAAGCTGAAGAAAGGAAAAGACCACAGGAAAGAGGAAAAGAAAAACACCACCAGAGAAGAAAAAAAATAGATAATTGAATGAAGATTTAGCTACACCCAAGACTGTAGGACAAGTAAAGGAAATCAGACTTGGCACGACTTCATACCTTGATTTATCACCCCACAGTGACTACGTTAACCACTGTTCACTGCATGTCTTCTCTGGATATCAATCAAACCCTTTAGAAAGGTGCTGTAGCTGACCTGATGACATTTAGATAAGAAGAACCACGAAAGGAAAAAAGGCAAGCAGTGTCAGAATATGGCATTTTTCATTACTTGTTGTTTCTAGAGCTCTAACAGCGCTCCTTTGCACTGGGTATAGTTCAGAAAATTGTTTGTCGCTGGTTTTCAGCAAACAACTTAACTACGTTGAATTTATTTTAGAAGTCAGCCGCCCTCCTGGAAAACATCTGTGTTTATCAGGAAACCAATCTTCCAAAAAGTATAAGTCAAAAATTTATTCTTTTTTTGTTGAAAGCCAACAACCCTTATGTTATGTGAGAAATTTCCACAGGATAAAAAAAAGCCTTGTCTTTAGATGGACACAAATTTATAGTCAGATGAATCATAAGTGTCACGCTCTGAAGGAACTCTGCCCAGAGAGTTCCTTTTCCTGCTAATGTCGTGCTTCTAACTTTGTGGTTCACTGCCTGCATATGTCCCTGACTGACATCCCCTAGAAAATTCAGTGAAATTTCTGAGAAATTTCCCCCCATGTCATTTGTGTTTTATTACACTTCCAACTAGGTTTTTCACCTCTAGCAAAGAAAAATGCATTGCCACAGTTATTATTCTGGGTTGAAATTTAAGTGCATATGTGTACATATGTGTGTATGTACACACGCGTATTTATATAGAGAGAGATAGATAGATATGTGTGTTTATTGATGTCTACATACATATGTATATATATGTGTATGTGTGTCACGAAGCATTTTTACAGGCCAATGGGTATCTGATAGGGTCTTTTTCTGGCAGCAGTCAGCAGAATGTACAAATATTTTGGGCCATAAATGGCATATTCTAAGTGGAAGTCACGATCTGGCTTGTGTCCTGTTAATTTGGTTTTGCCAGGGTAGCAAAAGCAACAGTAATTTCTCCAAGAATAATGAAATCACACTCAGGGAAGGCCCCTCAGGTCCAGAGGCTGGTGTTTTTGAGGCGCCTACTGAGACAGGGACACTTAGTCTCGCCCACCGTGTCAGTTCAGGTTGAGTGCCCCCTGTCAAGGCTATCCTCCTGTGAGGTAAAGCAAGCTGTGCTCGGAGCCTCAGCCCTGTCATCCTGGCTCCCATTTGGGCTCATTTATTAAGAAAGCCGGCAGGAACCAGCCATGGGGAAAGGGGGATCTTGGTGTGACAAACCCAAGGTATAACGAGGCTCTCCACAGCTGGGCCTTATCAGGGCCATTGTCTCCGACTCTCTGACTTGTGCTGAAAGCACTGAGATCGCGCACCCACCCACCGGAGGTCACTCCTGGGATGCTCTGTTTTGCCATGGTTGGGGTTTTCCAGTTTTGGTGATGGTGTTAGATTGAGCCTGGACACGGGCTTGGGTTATTTAGGTTAAACAAGTCTCCAGTGGTCAAATATGCAAAGCAAAGGCCAGACCACAGAAATTAGCATGATACTTATTTACTATAACCATATACAAAACCACAAGCAGCAAAGGTTCCCTCAAATACATCAGAGACACTGAACAACTCTTTATTAAAGGCTGTCTGTTCGTTAACCTTCAGTTTGCCTTTAAATCGCGAATAAAACCAGATAAATCCAAGTCAGTAGAAACAAACCAAAGGACAAAAATAATAACAAAAAAAGCAAACAAGGTTATGAAAATGCTTCCCTCTCCTTCAAACCTTTCTCTATGCTTTAATTTTGAATTGATTTTACTCCATTTCAGTGGTGGAGATTAGTGATAGGTAGCTATAAAATTCTTTTATTCACTCATAAATAAAATATTTGCACTGTTCAAGAGTTATTCACTCCATTTGACAGTAATGAACTTGCCACTCATTGTAGTAATCCACTGTAATCAATCCAAAGTCCTTTGGCTAGAGGAAGCAGATACCTGTTTAGAAATAGACTCTCTGTCTCTGTGTCAGTGACACTTCTCTGATGATTCTTTGTATTAATCCTCTTTCTATTCAAACACCAAATCTAATCAGATACACATTGCTTTGAGGTGCTTCTTCTTCTGCATTTTTTCAGTCTTATGAATTATTTCCATATTTTTCAACTGATAAATTAAGTCTGTCTCCTAAATTTTAGGTTTTGTATACAAACCAATAAAAAAGTTGAGGTTTCCTTTGGCTTTTATTTTCTTTTTTTTAAAGTCCTTCTCAACCACAGCCTTTTTCCTTGACCTCTCCCAATCCTCCTCTCAAGCTGCTGGCTCAAAATGTGTTGTTCCCAATATTTCCTTGGAGCCAGGGGAGCCGTCCCTCCAGCGAGCTCTGCCCAGTTGCTGACTCCATGGCCAACAATGAGAGGGTTTTCTCGCTCAAAAGGAAAAGAAGATTGAAGCAGACTGGCATTTCCAAATTATGGGAAACTCAGAAATGAAAAATTCCTGTAAACATGACTGGTCTGGCAAAAGGAGCAGCAATCTCTAAAGCTGCCAGAAGGTGAGAACCTCTCAGGCACTTGGTAGAGGTAGAGATCCTTTTCAGGGCTCCTTTCCCTATCTGAGCTATTTTTCAGTCCTTTTCACTTAGACATAGATAAAGTGGTCTGACCTTCTGTGCAATTATACTGAAGAGGGATTAATGGGTTTCTTTACTGCTTTTTCTCAGAAAGTTTTGTCATTATTGATTAACCCATCAATAATAGGATTTGTAAAAGCACAAATGCGAGTTAGGTGCCCAACCACCATCTGTGTCTTTGAAAAGCTCTCTTTGTGGAACATACGAGATGTGTATATTTTCATGCTTCAAAATTAAATGCAGAATAGATGGTATTTTCAGAAAAAAAACCCACATTCTCAGTGATCTGAATTTTAAGTTGGGGGTTCAAACTCAGCAAACCATGTCAAAAATTAAAATGAAGGAAAAAAATTTTACAAATATGAACTCTGGTAGTTTTGAGACTTTTAAGATAACACTTACAAGAATTTAAGACGTCAGTCACCTCTTCATAGATAAATGGCGTAACTAAATTTCTTGCCCTGCTATGAATCAGGAAAAGGGATATCAGCCTCAGTTTACTGCACCCCACTTCAGTGTTATAACTAAAAGCCTTCTTCAGTTTAAGGAAGACACAATTTGGGGCAGTTATATCAACATTTTGCCAAAACCTCTAATTTGCTTGGTTTTCTTTAGCTCAGGAACCAAACAATAATAAAAAAAGGGCAGTTATTTGCATAGTCTTAATTCTGGAAACATCCCATTACCTGTATGAAATCCATCAAAGTTTATTCTAAGAAGTGAAAAAGCAGAAAATTAAATGACCATAAAATGATTTGGGTTGAAAGATACCATTAAATGTCATCTAGTCCAACCCCTTTCCAATGACCAGGGACATCTTCAAGCAGATCAGCTTGCTCTCAACCCCATCCAACCTGACCTTGAATGTTTCCAGGGATGGAGAATCCACCACCTTTCTGGGCAACCTGTTCCAGTGTTTCACCACTGTCATTGTAAAAAAAATATTTCTTACAGCTACCCACTTAGTTTAAAACAATTATCCCTTGTCCTTTCACAAGAATCCATCCTAAAATGTTGGTCCTCATTATTCTTTTTAAGTACTGGAAGGCCTCCATAAGGTCTCCCCAGAACCTTCTCTTTTCTAGGCTAAACAACCCCAACTCCCTCAGCCTTCTTTCATAGGAGAGATGTTCCATCTCTCTGATCATTTTTGTGGTCCTCCTCCGGATCTGTTCAAACAGGTCCATGTCTTTCTTGTGCTGAGGGCTCCAGAGCTTGACACAGTACTCCAAGTTGGGTCTCACCAAAGTTGGATAGAGGGGCAGAATCACATACCTCAACTTGCTGGACTCGCTTCTTTTGTTGAAGCTCAGGAAAAGGTTGGCCTTCTGGGCTGCAAGCTCTCATTGCAGGCTCATGTCCAGCTTTTCATCTACCAGTATCCCCAAGTCCTTCTCTGCAGAGCTGCTCTCAATCCTTTTATCCCTCAACCTATATGGATACTGGGAATTGCCCTGACTCAGGTGCAAGACCTTGCATCTGGCCTTTTTGAACCTCATGAGGTTCACATGAGTCTGCTTCTCAAGTTTCTCCAAGTGCCTCTGGATGGCATCCCATCCATCAGGCATGTCAACTGAATGACTCAAGTCTACAGACTTGCTGAGGGTGCACTTGGTCATACTGTCTATGGCATTGATGAAAGTATTAAGCACTACTGGTCCTGAATACACCTGAACACAGACCCTGAGGACATCACCAGTCTCCATCAGGACATTGAGGTGTTGAATGCTACCCTCTGGATATGACCATCCAACCATTTCCTGATGCACTGAACAGTTCACCCACCCAATCCATATGTCTCCAATATAGAGAGAAGGATGTTATGGGGAACCATTTCAAAGGTTTTACACAAGTCCAGATAGACGACACTCATAGTTCTTTCCTTGTCCACAGTTGTAGTCACTCCATCACTAGGTTGGTCAGGCAGGACTTGCACTTGATGAAACCATGCTGGCTGTCTCAAATCACCTCCTTGTCGTTTATGTATCTTACCATAGTTTCTAGGAGGATCTGTTCCATGATTTCCCCAGGCACAGAGGTGAGGCTGACAAATCAGTAGTTCCCTTTCTACACTTTTTTCAAAATGAGTGTAATGTTTCCTTTTCTCCAGTCACCAAGGACTTTGACTGCCATGACTTTTCATATGTCGTGGAGAGTGGCTTGGCAACTCCATCAGCCAATTTGCTCAGGACTCTGGGCCACATCTCATCAGGACACATAGACTTACATATGTTCAGGTGGTCACAAACCCCATCTCTTACAGTGGGAGAGACTTTGCTCCCCTAGTCCCTGAAACTACTTGAGAGGCATAGGAAGAGTGGTTGCCAGAGAAGACTGAAGTAAAAATTTATTGAGTACCTAAACCTTCTTCTTGTCTCTTGTTACCAGATTGTCAGTTTTGTTCATCAGTAGGGAAGGGGTGGTACGCTTTCTTTGACCTTCCTTTTCTGGCTGGAGTATATGTAGAAGCTCTTCTTATTGTTCTTCATATCTCTTGCCAAATTCAGCTCCTTCTGCACCTTGGCCTTCCTGACCTCATCACAACTGGGCAAGATCCCTGTCTCCTCCCAGGATATCTGTCCTTGCTTCCACTGTCTGTGAATTTCCTTCTTGCCCTCTAGTTTGACCAGCAGGTCTCGACTCAGCCATGCAGGCCTCTTGCCTTCCTTACTTGATTTCTTATACCTGGGGATTGAGAGCTCTTGTGCTCTAAGAAAAGCATCCTTAAAGGTCTGCCGGTTGAATGATGGCTAATGGTAAGATATATCCAGGGAAAGTACTGAGTCCTCAAGCGAACAATAGGAAAGAGACTGTCAGCCCCTGTCCGTGAGACACCAGGCAGGTTAAAAACAGACTCATTTTCTAGATCTAAAGACAACGGGTGGACCCAAGTGCCAAAATATCCAACCTGTGAAGGTCACAGGAAAGAGAGGAGAGTCAGCTGCTTCTGGAGAAACTGAGCAACAAGTAAGGGGATTAGGAGGGTGACTCATATCTCCAAACTCAGATGTAGGGAATATGTCTGGTTTCTGAATTTGCAAGGAACATACAAGTTTAGTTAAGATCAGAGATGCTTGAACTTCAGTTGTTTTAAACTGTTTCTTCTGTATGAGTGTATACGAAACATGTCCTGGTTTTGGAAAGGTATTCCGAGTCACACTAATCACCAGTCACAGATGCCTTGGAGGAAGTCTCTTTCAGTGGCCCTGCACAGTCAAGTTCCATGGCTTGAGCCAGATTGATAAGGGTAAGTCTGTAACCCAGAGATCTGCTCCCCTTCAGAGAGATAAGGAACACAAAATTCCCACCAAACTTCCAGGTAATATAACTATTTATGGGGTAGCTGCTAGAGGATTTTGGAGGGGTCATGCACAGTGTTCACATTTTGGGGGCTGGACTTTTATAACAAATTAGCTGTTAAAAGACTGCACTTCTTAAGCAGGTGTTGAAGCTGACGTGATCAGTCAACAAGGTTGCATTTTCAGCCACAAGTCTTAATGCTATTAATCTTCAAATTTGATGGGGTAGACCTCAAGCTAGCACTCCTTACATAACTCACATTAACATTCATTGCTTCTTAATTGTGGAGAGTCATGTCAGGCTGGTTCTCATTTCTTTCTGCAGGAGACCACAGAGCTTTGTTTTGTATTTGCAAGATCCAAGCTTAACTGCTGTTTTCCTTATCCTCCTCCTTCTACTGACTGGGAAATATCTGTGGTCAGCTATCCGCCCCATCTTGTTCTGTATCAGAATGCAGTATGCAGAGGGCAGGCTTGGCATGGCAAATCGAAGGAGAGGGCTTCCTTCCTCGTGGTTCAGTAATGGTCTGGCAAGGTTTGCTCCTGCAATGTGCGTAGCAGCTCTTGCAAATAGACGTCACCTAAAACTAGTCTGTCTCTCCAGAAGTGCAAGATCAACACCCCCTCCAGCATAAGCACCTCTGGTCCAGCCAGCAGGAGACAGAAAAGAAGCAGGAAGGCACCACTGATTTCGGTCAGTCTGGCCCAGTTGAGAATGACCGTCCAGTACACTAGTTAGGCTGGAGACGTGCATGAGCCTGTGTTCGCACTAGGTCAGATTTCTTCTCAAATCTAATTTTAGACCTTCTCTGCTATTATTTATTCAACAGTGTGAATGAGATATAGACTGCCTTCATTGATTACCTTCTGTCCCTTCTCCATAATTTGTCTCTTCTCTCTTGAATATCTCACAACAAGCATATTACTGAACTGTGTCAAGAATGGAAGAAAGAAACTATGTTGAATTAGGATGTTTTTTAAAAAAAATATTTTCTAAACTGCATTAATCCTAATGTTTATCACATCAGTCATAGTCTGGAGCATGTAGTTTCCTCTGTGTATAACTAGTTGCAATTGTGCTGTTGCAATCCACATCAAACTTTTTTAACAAGAACAGAAAAATGTGGCCCAAAACTGATCTTGGATGGTTCTCAGTAAATGTTGACATTCCACTCTGTTGCAAGAGCTTGCTTTCATTCTATGCTGCCACATATCAGCATATCCCATTTTTATTTTACGTTTTGCAGTATGCCATTAACATGGCAGCAAAGCAAGTGATATGCTGTAAATACCCTGTGTCCCATAAATTCCACTGATAAGTTACAGCAGGGAATATTAATAGTTTATTAGCCTAGCTTTTTTAAAAGCAGAAAGGTAACTGACAGATCTTTTCTTTGGCCAAGAAGGCTCTGGTCACAGGTCCCCATTCAGAAAATAAAGGAAGTCGCTATTTGAAGAAAATCTGTAGAAAGAAAGACTGAAGAGAATATAAACATGAAGCCCTTTCCCTGTGAGGACTGCCATCACTAGAAAAGCAGTCTCCCACTAAGGGCACCACGTGGATGTTTCCTTTTGGTCTCAAATTCTTTCCAGGTTGTGACTGTAGCTTTGGTTCCTGCCACCATGTATTTCCCCTTTCACATCGCCGCCACTTGTGTCAGTCAGTAAACAAGTTAGATTATGTTCTTCCGTAATGTCAGAACAAAACCCAAAGACACCAGGCCCTGCAGAAACACACATGCTATGAAAGCAGCCCTCGAAAGACTGGGCAGATGAATATTTTCTCTTCGTGTACTACAGCCTCGTACCCTTGGGG
Source organism: Neomorphus geoffroyi (assembly GCA_033558235.1). Classification (NCBI taxonomy): domain Eukaryota; kingdom Metazoa; phylum Chordata; class Aves; order Cuculiformes; family Neomorphidae; genus Neomorphus; species Neomorphus geoffroyi. The sequence continues at coordinate 62,452,320 of JAUMJM010000005.1, read as the reverse complement.
CCTCATTTTGCAACTTGCTGCAAGAACGACAACAAGATAAAGGGATAAAGCAGCCCATAAGCACTCAGTGTAATTAGTTTTGATATGATACATTGAGACATAAAAGGCTGATCATCACAGTTGAAATGGGAGTTGCACGTTGTAGAGGAGAAGTTTTCCTCACAGAACGGCCACTAGACCCAAGGGGCATGTTTCAGAGAATTGGAGGTGCTCTGCAAAAAAACACAGGTCTAGTACATAGCTTCTACTTTAAGAACTGTTCAGAAAAGAACAACTCGTTGATGGTGCAGCTGAGCAAGGATAGAACCAGTATGTGACAAGCCACCCTCCAGTTCTGCTGCAGAAAGATGTATGTGCCCGTAACCTGCAGCTCTAACACAAAGTAATTCTGTGGGTGGGAAACCCTGGGTACCAAACTTCAGCAGAGGCAGTTTGTGTTGACCCCAGGCATCCAGCCCACCCTGACACATTCCAGCTAGTTCTAACTGAATAAAACAACTGACCGGTTTAATGTAGACTATTTTGATATAATAGACTTCACCTTGGCTTTATATATATTTATATATATATATACACACATATATAAAACCCCCAATAATTTCCTTCTAGAAAGGAAATTAGAAAGCTGCCACTAGGTCTAGAACAAATTGATGACCTTTGAAGTTCCCTTCCAACCCAAACCATTCTGTGATTCTATGATTCTGTGGTTCTGTGTATTTTGGACATCAAGGAACTCAAAGAAGAGGACATTTCTGTCATATGTAGAAAACTACTTACCAAATAAAACCAGTAAGAACTGGGATTCTGACTCTGAGATTTCTTTTTATATAGATTAATCATATTCCTGTTATGGGGTGTCGGTGAGACAGGAAGGATGCTGATGTGATTTGTTGTAACTCGTGGCAGATGAGGGAAAGGCATGTTTGTAGTACAGCTTTGAGGGGAGGAATAGTGTCAGTGCCAATGTAGTCACATCAGAGTGATTCACACTGGCTTCTTAGAAATAGCATTCTTCAGTTTCTCCACTCACTATTGATCTTGAATATAGTAATAGAAGAGGACTGTCTCTTATGTTTTGAGTCCAGACAGATTTCTATAGAGGATACATATTCAAGGAAGATGCTCCTTTTCAGAGGGGTAAGCATACAAACCGGAAGATAACTCCTCCTTCTGAGTCACAGGCTTCTTCTACCTGCTGTTCACGTGTAAGACACCACAGGACTGCTAGACACTTCTGGCTTCTAAAACGAAGGTGATCCTCAGGGAATATGTCTCTTCTCTGTCAGCACCAGGGGGTCTGTCATGCCATGATGTGGGCTGAGAAGGGGTTGGTGGGTAAAACAGTAGCTTTGACATAATAAAACAAATATCACTGTTTTTCAGTCTGAGTTTGCAAGTAAATTCTGCTACCTTCTGGGCTGCTCCAAGTCCACTTACTTTCTGTAAAAGCCAGGAAAAGGGACAGTGCATTTTCTGTGAAGATTTGGAATAGCTGCCGAGCTTCCTCTAGTTTTCTGGAAAGCGCTGGGAAGACCAGTAGTGTGATGCTTGCCAGAGGTGATGTAACTCAGTGTGTCATCAACTCAGGGCAGTTCTTAGATGGCACAATCTATCTGTTTGTTAGCAAAAATACTAAGAGTGTACTGCATATGGTGCAGCAGCTCCATGTTGTTGAAGGTATGTAATTGTGGAGGTTACTGAACTTGGTGTGTTTGATTTTGTGATTTAAAATAACACCACAGTCCTAAAGGCGGGGCTTTCTTTAATTTCATTTGTTTTATTTTTTAAAGGAAATACAATTTTGGAACAAGGTTTGAAACATTTCAATAGGTTGGCTTTCATAGTGGTGCGGTGTCCACCACATTATGCTTTACTGTTGACAAGAAGTTAAGAGTTGATAAATTCCAGTGCCATCTGACACAAACACTTCAATTAAATGCAACTGGGAACTAACATGCATGTCTAGGAACATTTTTAATTATGTTAGGTAAAGCATAAAAAATGCCAGTTCCAATGGCTCTCCACAGGGGTAGCCTCAGAAGGAGTCCTTAGACAGAGAAGGGTTAACATATGCCTTCATGAACCAGTATTTTTTGCTTAGGTGTCTTCACTAAGTGTCATTAACTCAAAGGGTGGTTCAGTGGAAATATCGACAGTGCTGGTGTTTGTGTCAGTGCTGCTTGCACAGACTCCTGTTAAGAAACAGGCTCTTCTAGAAGACAACTCTTCTCCTCGCAGTAGATCTTCAAATGAAGTGGACTGGTTACTACAGGGCATCCTTATCCCCACTCACTGTAAAGACAGTCCAGACAACAAAGTCAGACATAGGTTGCCCAACACCTGAGGTTCAATGTGATGCGCTTTACCTAGGATATCTAAAGGCATCACTAAGACCAGACTGGGGCAAACCATATCATTGCTAAGGCTTGCATACCTCTGTGATCAGTGGAACAACCCATCTGCCTACATTTCCTTTCCCAAAGGCCCTGGCAATCTGTCTGCCTGCTGCCTTGAGTGTAAAGGATGACAGCTTTCCTGGGAGTAAGCTAATTCATCAGCACTCAGTTTTGCATTACGTTCAGGCTCTGCCCTTTTTCTTCTCTTGGCAGAAACAGCACAGTTAGTTTGTTTCACATTAACTTAACAGAAAAATTGTCACTTCTACGGAAGGAGTATCTTGACCACAGACTGACATGTTTCATGATCCATCATTTATTCACTCCACATTGCTAACCTTCACAAAATGTCCCCACTACTATATATGCCTGCTGTGAAAGCAACACAGGGGTTTTGAACAGTTCAGAGAGGTTCTCATATTGTTACTTTCAGTCTTTTTTCTACTTGAGAAGCAATGAAAATATACACTCACTCTGTGGTGAAAGGTGCAGCAGTCTGGATCCAGCGGCTCTCAGTCTTAGTGCAATTCACACCCTCTCAGCAGAGCAGGGAACAAGTAGGTCCTACACTTACTCTTCTGCCCCCTTACTTGTCCTGCCAAACACTAGGTGGAAGATGTGTGCAAGTCAATTCCCACCTAAGTCTTGGAGTCCTGAGAACATGAACCACATGCCTGAATTGAGGAATTCTCATTCATCAGTTTGTCATTCAGGAAAGGTTGAACCAAAGGATGAAATATTTGCTTGCATCACTGTGTTCCAAAAGCACATCCATATAAGCAACCCAGCAGTGGCAGTGTAATGCCACCCCTAGGAATGCCACAGAAGGATTTAAACCACCAGCTTAACTCATCTCCTAATTATGAGCATCTTTATCAGCAGAAAATCCTGTTGGTGCCACAATAGTTATTATTCCAACCTAAGAGAAAGCTTAGTTTATAAACATATTTCACACTAAAGACCTATTCTCCAGAATTGCTTGAGTCAGCTGGTAACATGCACATTTATCTATGTAAAATATCAGCCCACTGACGGATATAATTACTGAGTTTGTATAATAGAGGGTAAGTTATATTCCCGTGTGAATCCTGAAATGACGGTTTGTCTTCATTCAGCCTGTGGTTTCCTTCACCAGGCTCACCCTGTGAAGTGGTTACATGTGCAGAATGACAGGCTCAGAGGTGCCTCACTGTAGTGGGTGAAGTGGAGGGTACCTGAGGTCTAACCACAGAGATTCGATACATCTTAGTGGTTGCATTTTTAAACTCTCTTTGCCCAGTTCCTCAAGGGGAGTACAGCATGCTGGTTCCACCACTGCCATCAAACCAATGATGAACAGCTGCTAAGTAGGCTCACAAACTCCCCGACACAGCCCTGATTTGAGGTGCGTGCAACTGGAGTGCATGTCAGGTCAACGTGTTAGAGCCACAGCAACTCCTGGCCAAATAGGACAGGTGACCCAGAGACGTTTAGAAAAGAAGTGGCAATATAGATTTCCTTAGAGCAATTAAAATATGCAGTTCCTCACACTTTAAATGTGAGTTTTACAAGAAATAACATCTAGATACATCAGTGACTATTGAAATAAAATGTGCAGGATGTTTTCCATCTATGAAAATTATAACCTGACTGCTACACCAAGAGAGTACTCGTGGGCAGTGTTAGTGGTGTACACATCCCATTCCTCACGTCTTCTGTCAGCATGTGTTACCAGCCACTGCTGGAAGCAGAACAGCAGCCTCTTCCAGCTTCCATATGGCCATACACCATTTCTGGCGTAACTTTTTTTCTGCAATGACACCTCCAAAGGTGTTTTAACCTGTGCCACTGTACTTGCACGTTGCCGAAGTGTTTGTCAGATAACAGCCTGGCAGAATGACACACCTTCGTTCCACTTGATAAATTTTGGCATCATATAGTCCATAAAAATGGTCTGGCGTTCTGTCTTCTGATTTTCTCCATTCACTGAGTAAAACATGATATATGCCTAAACAGCTAATTAGACAGATAACCCTGTTTGCAACATAAATAATGTTATATTGCCTTTATCTAGGGTGAGACAATCAAATAAAGAAAAAGCCTATCATAATACTTGTATCTATAGGTTAGACAAGATATAGCAAGATGTAGCAAGGAAAACGTATTTTCATTATACCAATTTTTCTGAGCTAAAATATTGTGAAAACTTGCTTGTTTGTTCCAGTCCCGGCTTAAGGCCAAGTTAATTACAGCTTTGCAATAATACTTTTCAAATATGAATTTCAAAGCAGCATCTCTTCAAATTTCAAAAGTTAATGCTGACTAAATCAACAATAGTTTATGGAAAAAAAATAGTAAAGACTACAGAGGTGGTTTATTAAGTCTTTTTCAATTCTACAAGTTCTCCGTGTGCTAATATGGTCCCAAAGGAGGACAGCAAGAGAAATTGAATTGCACCTTTTGGAATGGATTACTAATTTGAATGACTGACTCATGATCTTCTCAATTTATGGTTGTGTTCCCTTCTGAGTACATCAGGTTACTTTAAAAAAAAACAACTTACACCTTCCTCCCGCTCAGCTGTAGAACTCACTGTCACAGAACATCGTGGATACCATAAATGCAAATCGAAAAACTTAGGAGGAGAAAAATTTCACCAAACAGTATTTCACACCAAGATGCAAATACAACTTCTGTCTCAAAAATTTCAGGAGTCATACACTGCTGAAAGTTGGAAGAATGTACACTTACTCGATCATTGTATGCTTATTGTTTTCTTTTGAGTCTTCTGTCAGTCACCGCCAAGGGCCAGGCAGTACTAACTTCCGGTCTTACTCATAGTAGTTTAAATTTTATTGACAGGACTTTTACTTTTCTTCAAATTAACTACAATTTGAAGGAATTTAAAAATGGTTCAGTTGCCTTCCCCTGCTTTTTAATCATATTTTTCCCTACAAGTCCAGGTTTCCCACCTCCATGAGAACATAAATGTGGGAGTGCCGATAACACCACTGATAATGCCAGTCTGGCAAAACATCTATTCCAGGATGACCTGCGGGTTTCTTTCTGTCTGATCAGTTTTAGGATTTTGCCTTCTCTGAATAGTCACACCTGCGCTGACGACTTGTACTGTTGATTAGTTAATTAGGTAGTCCAGCATATCCCAGAGGAGTAAACTTCATCCCTCAAGATGGGCAGAGTTAGCACAGTTACAGCATATCCTGCATTTTCTATGCCTCCTGCAGTGCTCTACTCTTTTTTTTCTTAAAATTAAGGTCTGCTTTGTGCTCTGGCCCACTCTATAAACTGCTGTAGCTCAGCAAATGTCCATCAAGTTCAATGGTGATGGCAAGACAGGACTCATCTGCTCCATTCAGTGAAGCAAACCCTGGGGTCACCTTCATGAGTAACCAGTGGGCAGGTCATATACTGAGCAGTTTGTAACCCTCATAGTTTCCTCAACAAACCATTCAGTATGGCCAAAATTTGTCATCCTTGGTAACTATTTGGCTGTCATCACTGGTGCAGTTGATTCCTCAGAAAGCTCAAGAAGTGCATCTACCTTCCAGGAAGAAAGGGAGGAGAGCATTTCCCAAGGAGCTGCAGCTGTTTGTCCCTCCCATGGGGAAACAGGGAGCTGGAGGTGAGGTGTCCATGACCTGGCTGAGGATACAATTCCCAAAAAAAGGCTTAAAGAAACCACACTTGGCATTTTAACCTTGGCCAGCTGAAAGAAGAGCTTGTTTGTCTTTTTCTGTCTTTGAAAAAATGTACGGATGCTTTCCTGGTACCAGCTGCTTGCTTGGGTCTGCAGCCATCGTCCTTGCCACACCATGCTGCCATTACCAGTCCCACTCCTGGGAGAGGACTTTGCCAAAATCCAGAGCTGACAGCCAAGTTTTCTGCAGTTTCCTGGCCAGGCTCATTCTGGGAAATCCAGCCAGCACTGCATGTCCCATCTGCGTGGGTGGGGAGAAACTGGAGCTTGGAAACAACCCGCCTTGGCCAAATACTGACAGGAACAGCCCCTGACGCCTACATCCCACCACCACCCCTGCTGCCCCACAGCCCACAGACAGGTCAAACCTCCAGCATCTGCAAATTCCACCTGAGTCAATGCTAGTGAGCAGAGACCACCAAAAGCAGCCAAGGATGGGAAAAATAGGGAGTTAGAAATGAAGCGTAGACTGGACTAGCAGAAAGGTATGTCTATGTGGCTTTGAAGAAGGAGCAAACAGAATTTTTGCACAGAGAATAAAAGAGTTCAGCTTTGTTATGAACATGTTGCCAAAAACATTAACTTAAACACAGGATAGGGGATCAGCAAAACTGGCAACTCCCTGTCCAGCCCAAGAGTGTAGTTTTGTGTTACTGGGACAACTGCTGCCCCCTTTAAAACAGTCTCTTCTGAGTCACTGTGCTCACTGGAATGAAGATTTAACTTGAGGCATTCTACTGGAAATCCTAATCACCAGGGTACACCATCACTCTCACTTTTTTCTGAAACACAGTACAGTTAGCATTTTATGCCAAATGTAACAAATTCCAGAGGGGAGGCTTTCACCCCAATGTACTCTGCAGATGAGGCTGGTGCATCGCCCAGGAGAAAAATCCTGGCCCCAAACCAGGCAGAAGGACCAAAACTCAAGGCTCCATACAAGGCATTATTCACAGTACTGTTGAGTAGGAAGTAATGACCATGTGCCTGGGTTTTGTGTGAATACTGGTGGGAAGGAGAGGTGCAGCCGAGTACCACATTCTTCATTTACAAAGATGTGCATACAGCAGCCCTAGTTGTGATGGCTCCAAGCTAAAGCCTGCTGGAGCCATCACATCTAGGGGAGCTGCATGCACATCCTTCAACTGTGTTCAAGACCTTTGGGACTTCAGGAACCTACTTGCAAGTCTAATTTGCTTGCAAATTCAAGACAAAAGAGTTGAATGATCTAAATTTGCAACTTACACAGGTAAAATGTCAGATAAACCCCAAAGCTACTTCAGGAATTAAGTCATTCATGTCCTTTGGAGCACAGATAAGGTTGCCACATGCACTAAACATGTTTATAGACTAGTTTTCAGTTCAATCAGTCAAGTCTTAAGCAGCCGCGCTGCTGTGAAGCGGACACATGGAGCCAGAGTAGCCCAAACAGCCCTCCAAAGCTGAAGTGACCAGGGTGAAACTGTGCTGCAACTTCTGCTTTATTCATGCTAATAGCTATGAAGGAGACAAAGACCCCCCTATCCTGAGCTATTTAGTACTTTTTCAGCAACATAACCACCCTCTTTGCACAATCCAAGGCATTCAGAGCCAAGGAATCTGGGATTCATCTGGCTCAGGGCAAAGTTCTCCAAAGGTGCAGTTCCCCACACGATCTGACTCTTCCCTGTATTCCCAAAAGTCAGAGGATGGTCAAAACACACACTTGCTTCATGAGGCTTTGCAGGATTTTGCAGAGGTGTAGACTCAACTAGGGTTCATCAAGCACCTTCACCCACATGCAGCCCTTTTTTCCTGCCTTAGCCTGGGCAAACACATAGTTTCAGAATGGTTGTAGTCCCCCAACTATCATTGAAACTAATAAAACTGATGCAATGGAGAGAAAGCGTTACACTTTCCTTGCAGTGGAAGAATGGTCAGCACCTGGGTGTTTAGCAGACTCTCTTTAGGCTGGAAAAGAGGAGGCTCCTCTAACACTCTATTACCATTTTCTTTGGAAAATTTGGGGTTTCATTGTCAAGAACGATTTAACATAAGTTACAGGGTTGGAAACCTTGCACAGAAGCAGTTGAATAACTCTCTACACTGTCTGTTCAACCATGCTGAGACTCAAGTCAAATATTTGAGGTTTGCCACAAACCAAGACGAAGCTTATTTACACTAACAAAGGGCACCCAAGGAACAGTGGTGGCCCGAAGTATGCACAACGTGTTTATCAACACCAGATATTTACCTTAACTTCTATATTTGGAGAGTAGCTTCCCACATGATCAGTCATGACCTACGAGGTTAGCTTTGTCGTGTCTTGCTTCTGTACAGCACATGCTATGCACTGTAGGAAGAGACCAGGCTCAGAGAGAATCCATGTGCAGCACAAAATAATACCCCCTAGTATTCTTGGAAACCTTCCTTGTCTATTATATCCCAGACCATAAGACTCCAGAGTTTAATGCCCTTGCTAGGTTCTCACAAAACCTTCCAGCTATTAACTATAAAATGACTCTCTTTCTCAAGGACATTTTTATTCAAATAAAAGATGTTTTGTTGTGAACAAAGTGAACTGAGCTTCCCTCATATTATGTCCTCTGGCAGCTCCCACTGGCCTTTGTTAGCATCCTCTGGTGGTCATGGGAGAGGACTTTCTCAACCCCTGCACTGCACCAATCGTGTCTAGCTCTGGAGATGTACATAACAGCATGGGCTCTTGCCAGCTCAGAACAAGAGTGACTTTGCTCTGTATGGGACCTGGAGAACTGTGTGGGAGGAGGGAAGAGGTAGCAACCACATAGAAGCTGAAAGGTGGAGAAAATGGTGCATTGCTCCTCACCTGGTTCTCCTCCTAAGGGACATGGAGAATGGCTTACCATGACATGCTCCCTAGGGACAGATCTTATCCTGGGAACTTGTTATTTCTCCACCATACTGAACAGCTCAGGTCTTTCTGTCTTGTCTCATGTCTACTAAATTATTACTTACACATGCCATCTTTTCTCTAGACTTTCTCCAGTTCCTCTGATTCAACAAGGATGATATGAGTGTTACTTTGATGATGAACAAGGATCCAAACCAGATAGCCTGACAAAGGACAGCAAGTCTGGAGAGAAGGAGGCTCACCTGGCTATAAGTGAGGAGGAAAAAAAATCACCTGGTTTCCCTGGAACAGGTCAAAACCTGAGGACAGAGCATCTGAGATGTCCTTGGACCTGTCTGTAGATTGTGCTCTAATCAGTAAGTCCATCATCAAGAATCTCCATGGCTGAGTCACAGAAAGTCATAAATGTAAGCTGCTTATTCCCTAAAACCTCCATCAGACCAGGTTTTTTTTCCTCTAGTTGTCTGTAGACCAGAGTCTATTTTCTACTGTGTTGGGTTCCTGGGTCACGCTGCACAGAGCAGGTTATTAAAACATGATACAGAGGTGATCACTGGTTTCTCATCAATATTCAGGTCGCTTAAATTCATCTACTACAAACCTCTGTTTGTAGTAGATGATTGAGTGTATCCAGGCATGTCTGGCAGAAGGTTGTCTAGCTGAGCCTCAAAAACATTTTGGGAAGGATTTCCGTTACTTTCCTAGATTACCTGCTTTACCATTTTACTAATATACTTTTATAAAAAGAGGAACAAGCAACAACAATGAGAAGAGGTCTTGCTAATAAGCAAGACATATTACATTTGCCGCAGATTGAGTAGGGCTTTTTTTGTGCTTCCTTAGGTGCACTTGAAGAAAATTGATTGCCAGCCTATAACAGCCTTTAAATATTCAAAGACTTCATATATCCTTCACCAGCCTTTGCCCTTGACAAAGCCCTCTACTTCCTTTAATCTTTACTAACAGACCATGGTTTTTAAATTTCTTTTTGTTCTTGTAGCTCTCCTCTGGCCTCTCCCTAATTTGTCTACATCCCCAGGCACTGAGAGTATTTGCATTATCCATTCTGATTTCCTGAACAGCAGTTCCGCCTCCCTTGTAGATAGATCATTAAGAGCATTTTTCTGCACCATGTTGTCTTTGAAACTCAATGTGAAATATCAAAATGAGAATAACAAAAGCCACCAATAACACATATTTAACTAATGGATTTGCTTGCAGAAAAGTCAAAGCATCCCAAAGCAGTCCCACCTTGCCCTCAGCTGCCCCTGGCTGGAAACAAGTCCAGCTGGAATGACAAGACAGTTCCAGTGCTCCAAGCTTCAGACAACAGAAAGAGAAAACAGGAGCTTGATTAAGACCTTTTCATCCCTCAACATGGCTATCTGAGACTTCAGGTAACTCAGACCATTGAATTCCTCAGAGATCAGTTACCTGTTTTCACTTGTTTAGGATTAAATACAAATAACAGCAAAAGATAATATTGCATCCAAATTGCGGTTGAAAAAAAAGCCAGCAGAAGTGCCCTAAATCAGCTCAGTACATGTTGCGACAGAGAGGGATCGCCAAGGAGAGACTGACACCACCAACAGCTCTGTGCTTCTGCTGAGGAGGTGTGAATGGGAAACCACAGGGCCACCACCATCACTGTTTCAACATCAGTTTCTCTCCCTTTTTTCTCCTGGAAGAGTACAATACAGAGCTGCTGGGCTTTTTCTGCCACGCAGGAAGGAGTAAGCTGCTGTTCTGAGTGTGGTTTTGGTGCAGAAACCCATGATTCCATACAGCAAGATCCTTCTCCATAGGGAGGGAGCCATGGGACCTCTCTTCTCTTTATCAAAGACTCAAAGACGTTTCCCCTCCTCATTTATCCATGAGGAAACATTTGATGTCAAGTAACAAATATGGGTATGTGCTTTAATCTGCAAAATCAGATGCTGTTTATTTTCCAAAGAACTCCTGGAAATGAAAAGAAAAGGGAATGCAAAAAGAATGCCAAAATTAATTAAATCGAAATCTCAGCTGTTGAATATTGCACAGTTAAACTTTCTGGATAGCTCTAGAGATCTGTAAGACAAACACAGGACATCATCGCTCCAGACACATTAAACAATCATTAACTTCCCTATGTGAGGGAAAATGATTAGGTTTTGCTCAGTGTATTGTTTAAGAAATCACTTGTATAATCAGAGGTTAGCAGTGAAAATCAAAATCCTGCAGTGTAGAAACAAAGCAGATTGTACACTTACGCAAGTAACATGAATATATGTGGCCTTCCCTCTCAACCCCAGAGTCCCTCTAACCTTAGCCTCTGCAGACCTGTTCCCCTTCCCCTAATGTTTGACGTTGCTGCCTGCCTCCACTGGTGTCACACTCCTGGTCCTGTGCAGGCTCTGTGGGAGTACAAGCTAGGTGAAGAGTTCTTTTTGCAGAGAATTTTACATAGTGTTGATCAAAGTCACTGTGAAGTGTGAGGAACTGAGGATGCATGACACAAGACGTGCTGTGCTTCCTGGATTCCTGGATAATGGGAAAGAATTTATGATTATTATTACCAAAGCCTGGGTTTTGATAGTGCTATTGGAAAACCTAATTTTTTTCTAAAAGTTCCTACATTGGACGGATTGCTGGTCTCCACTGAAAACCCTTTGTACCACCACAGCAGAACTGAAGGTCCTTATGCTAGTCATTAGTTGCCAGCTGTAATGCTTGGCTAGAGCCAAATTTACTCACTTCATTTTCCCCGTACAGGAGCCCATCACGACCCAGAAAGTGAAAACCGAGCACACCCTGACAATGCTATGCCTCACCAGCCTATATGTAATGGGCCATATGGGACTCTCCCACCTGATAAATAAGCTGCCAGAGCAGGCCTATAGCTGCTCTATCTTGTAGGGGCAGGTGGTTCAGACCACAGGATCGGCATCTGAGTCAGTAGGGCAGGGTACGGCTGCACACGGCCAAGGAACTGCTGACTGCCGAAGCTATGCCAAACATCCTCATTCCTTTTAAAAGTACCTTACTGTCAGCAGGGTTTGAATAAAGTCTCTTCTCATCCTGGAACTGAGTTGCCCCGGAGATATGGCACGAATATTATGTGTTCAAAAATATGTTACATAACATGTTTATTATTTACCTTGTTTTCAGTTAATTGTTTTTTTGCATGGACTAGAAAGCACTACAGACTTCCAGATATTGGCACTGTCTAGCACACTGTATTAAGCCCCCAGGGCAGGTCTAATTGGCTTGCGGTTGCAGATATGTTGTAACTGACTTGGCTTGAAATTTTGTTGGGCACTTCATTTAGATTCATACTTATTTACTCCTTTAAAACAGGAAGAAAGCATCCAGACTTCTTGGGTGAGGTCAGTGTGAGGTTTCTTTTCAGACACTGGGGCCATTTTCTCCCAGATCCGTCAAAATTAATTGAAACACTAAAAGCACTTCAGACTGTAAAGCATTAATTCATAGGAGCTTGTTCTCTTGAACTGTCTATTTAAACAGTGAATAATTTTGTATTTCATCTCTTAGACAAAACCTTACATGTCATCCCATGAACTTTACATTTGTGGCTGTTGTCAGGATTGCCTTACAGCAGGGCAGTCCAGCCTCCAAAGGGTAGGAGATAATAGAAAATAGGTTGTATTTCGCTACAAAACTTGTCTAAACACAGTTTCTGTACACACACAATTATTTCAGTCAGTCATATGACCTTCTTCTTACACAGAGCTATGTCTGTGTTGACACAGGTCAGAGTGCCACGTGAGAACGTGTACAAGACATAGACAGTAGCCCTGTGCATGCATCTGCCCCCACATATCAGCGTTTCAGCGTGCTCCTTCTGGCATCCACTTCTGTACAAAATTAGCCCTAATTAGATCAGCATAAGGCTTGGTGGGGATGCAGTCATACTGAAATAAAAATACCTTGTGGTAAAACACGCTCTGCTTTCTCTGTAAGAATAATCCAGATTTGTATAAACATGTTTGTAGCTGTGTGTTTGCACCCACACCAAGGAGGGGTGGGGGAAAGGTAGAGATTGTTTTACCCCAATTATGCCAATAAGGCTAGAGCAGTGCAATCTTTCTGTATAGGCAAGGCCTTAAGGTCAGTATATAAATGTGCAATAAGAAGTGACCTCTTGAGAGCTGGTAGATGAATTACGGCTTCTGATAACAAAGGTTTTCACTGGACATTGTGGTACAGGAATGCAGATAAATGGCAAAGGGAATATAATTTAGCAGAATGACTCAGGAAAGTGCAAATAATGGGAAAACCTTATTTTTCCATATAATTCAAGGCGTTCTTGGGAACTAAGGGCATAGTGTATTGGCAAGTCCAGTCCCTTGCTACCTCAGGCAACGTATCCTATAACCTTTCTTGAAACTGACTGAGCTGTATCCTGAAACAGTTTACCTAGGGAGAAGGGAATGGTGCTCTACATTTCACCTCCTGGGAGGCTGATAGTTACTTGCATTGACATTTCAGTCTGGCAGGACAAAAGCTGAGTAATGCAGCAGAGTACAGTGGCGGTGCCAGCAGTCTAACACGCTCAGCTGGAAAGCTAGTAACAAAAAGACAAGGCGTTTCAAGAAAAAGCTAGTAAGAGCTTGGCTCCCTGAAAAACTGTGCTACTAATTCTCTTAGGAAAATCCTAATGCTGGCTGTTGCAAAACATACACACATGCCTACAGGTCTGGCACCTTAGTCATTCAGAAAACATTCCCCATCTCATGCAGTCACTGTGAGAGGTTAAGTGTCTCTGGCAGCTAATGAAAGAGCTGAGCCATGGACGATGACCATACTGACCAAGTGTGGGAAACCCAGAGGTTTCCACAGCTTGTGAACCTGTAATTGCATTTCCCAAAATGTTGATTAACACCCACTGTGTAAAAAAGAAATTTCTCCATCTGGGCTCTGCACGTAGAACCCACCCAGGGAAGGAGCTGAGGAGGGAGTGGGCAATGATACAGCACTGAAGCTATGGTCACAGAGCAAGCCCCACTCCTGTGAGTCACCCAGATGAGAAGTTGCACACAGCAGTCTGCACACATGTCTAGCAGAGGGCAGCCTGCTCCTCAGTCCCACGGCTTCCCTAGACAGTTTCCTCTCCAGGGATGGGGACCAGGCGCCTGGCATCCCCTCTCGCATACCTCCCCCTCCAGGCACAGAGGGGAAATTCAGAGACCACTTGGCAGACGTGCTGCTCCTTTTCCCACGCAGACAACAGAAGCATTGGCATCCGGAGCATTTAAAATATCAGCTGCAGCAAGTATCGACGTTAGGTCCTCACGGAGATGACGGGGACAGCTTGTGTGTTAGGAGACTGATTTTCCAGATTCTGTGCAGAAGCTTTGGGCATCATTATATGTGGGTATAGAGCTTTTCGAACCCAATATGATTGAGAGCAGTGCTACGTTTAGAGAAGCCCTTAATCTCTGCCCATTTCTCTGACTACTCAGAGCCACTCTGACCTGGTCACCAGAAAGTTCCTGAATGGCAACAGGGCAAAAAGATTGCAGAAAGCCCTCCAGACCTTCAGCTCCCTTCTTTTGCATCCTGCCATCCTAATACATCCTGCCATATTTGAAGAGGAGGCAACAAAGACAAACACCTCTGGGTGCCTCCACTGCACACTTCTCATGAGACGTTTTTGTCAGGTTGGCCCAACATTGAGTGCAAGCCTCTGCTCATCAGACTTAAGTAGCTTCCTTTCCCATGTTCTCCCATCAACACGTTCCTCAGAGAAGACCCAGAGGGAGTAATAACCTCTGCTACAACTTGGATAGTTTATTCAAACTTCCTCTCTTCCAGAGATACTCAGACTTCCTTGGCTTGGAGTTAAAGATCACAACTATTTCAAGGCTTTTCTCTCCTTCTTCACTTCATCCTGCACACTCCACCTGGAAACAGCTGAGCTGAGACTCAGCACCTACAGCCACTCAGGCCCTACCAGATGTGGCAGGAATTCACCAGAAGTCAGGTCCCACCATTTGTTCAGAGGTAAATAAATGGTTGAAGTGTTTGTCCAGGCTGTCTTCTTGCATATCAGCAGAAGAGCAGCCAATGAATTCATAGGTGGCCAGGCAAGTCCCGTGTAAGCCTGGCAGCTGGGGTAAGGAGTACCCTTCTGACTTTCAGCTGAATTTACCTGGCTGAAAATCAGACTATAGTCTTCATTGGGCTGCATCGCCACATGGAATCTCACAGGCAGAAGGTGACGGAGTGAGGGGGGGAGGGAAAGGATAGAAGTTATTTAAACTCTGTTGTTTCAGCAAAGGTTGCTTCAATCCTGAACCCAAACAGCAACTCTTATTTGAGTTCAAACTGGTTGCTTTCATGATTCAAGTGATCAGCACCCCCTGATTTCCCTGTACTTATGGTTCATCTCTGTCTCCTCCTGACCTGCCCAACATGCCTAAATTGTTGTGGCAGTACAAACATTAGAGCTGAAGGGTAATAAAGGGAACTTGTAGGTGGTGACATTTTTGTAATTAACCTGAATTCCAGCTTGTCACTTTCTGTCTCAATCTAAACCCATCTCTAAAATCCAATCTGATAACTCTTCCCTTGGTAAACAGTTAGTATTAATGAACAGCACGATAAGTCCCCTCTGTAAGCATGATTTGGGAAATTACTTTGCATCTTATGGCTGGAGATGAAATGCCACCCGGGGAACCATCACTGGTTTTGATTTCATACTCTTGATGAATCATCAGGTTTAATACAAAGATTTGAATGAGATATTAGCATTGCACAATGCCAGAAGGGGATGAATACCTTCTCCTTCACCTTGGTCATATGTACTCTTCCTACCTGCCAACATAACCCAGTTTATCTTCCTTCATTTTTATTCCCTCATGGTCCAGCCCACTCTTTGAACCTATATCTCATCAAGCCCTGTGCTTTGCAGGCCTTCCCCAGACTTACTCCTGCTGCTGCAGAGGGCTACAACATCTTCCACCTTGGGATTGAGAGAATGCACTGCATGGACCAGATCCCATGTCTGCCTAGAGCCAGCTTGAGTTGAATGCTTGAAAACAACTGCCTTTTCCCCATCACTCACACAACACGTCACCAGTGACCAACAGCGAGAACTGAACGAGAAAGGAACTGCGTGCCATCAGGATAATGCTGTTAAAGGAAGTACACAACCCTTCTTGGCATCACTCTTCTCATACCCTCCCTTCCTCTGAAAGGCCAGAAGAGTAGTACAGAAGTGCCAGAGTAGTTAATGGTGAGCGGGTAATTCTGGCAGGAGATTAAGTGTCTTTTCAAAGCTGATTGAAGTAATTGGAAAGATTTTACATTCACTTAAGGTCCTTGGAACAGACCCTGAAAGAAGCTGTTATGTGGAGAATATTTATATAGTTTTAAATTAAAGATTACAACAGCTCGTCCATGATTTAGTGTCCTGGATCTGAAAAGAGTTTTTTAAAGTATCTTAAAATTGAGATTTTTTTGATTAATAATATCTTTTTAGGAGAGTTCATAAATATGCATTTAATTGCTAACCCACTGATGTCTCTGTAGCTATAAACACTAATGGTTTAATAATGTACATTTTAAAAACTTCCTATCATCAGTATTTACACTGCAGGGTCAATAATTATGTGCAATTCATGTCTCTTATTGCAGGAATTTTTTTCAAAACAAGTAGCAGCGAGTTTGTTTCTCTACATCTTTACATATTAAATTCAGCTACAGGGATACTTTGGCTAAGGTAAACTGGAAAAGATTGACTAAAAAGCTACACATCGGTAAGGCTGGACTAGGCTTAATAGCTTAAAATAGAGGCTTAGCCAGTTAGATCAGCTTTTAAAAATCTTTTTTTGTGCACATTGTTAGAGTAAGGATCTCCTGGCCACGAGAAGTTATTGAGGTCAAGAGCTTAGCATGAAGGAGAAAGGCACCAGACAAGTTCAAACAAATAACAAGAAAATGTGAAATTACAGCAGCACCAGCTACAGAGAGCAACATTAGAGAGATTAAGTAGTGGAACACTGAGCTATCAAAGGAAAGGGAATTTTGAGGGCAAAAATAACTCATATTTTCCTAATGTAAATTTTTCTGGAGTTTCACCTGTAAGATCAATGCCTCTCTCTCTCAGAAATTCTTGATTAGCAAGTCTAAGGAGTTGTTTATCTATGGAATGTCCCACTTTTCAGTGCAGAGCACTTGGACACTACATAATTTTTCAAAAATGTACTGCACATCTATCTAAACTTCCTCTCCCTCTATCCTGTGTGTGATTTCTCTTTGTGTCTTTCTGCTCCTTTTCTGGGCGTTTTTACCCCTGGTGTCACTACTCCTCCATGTAGCATCAGGCCAACATGCCCAGGAACAAATTTTGCAATCCCATAGGTATTTGGTCCAATACTTGGGCAACATTATTTCACTCGTGATAGCTCTTGTTTATTCGGCCAAGCAGAAAATGATTGTGATTCAGTCTGGCTTGGAAGTAAATATTCAACAAACTGTCTTACTCTTAATGATAAGAATCAGCATGTCTCCAAATGGAGACAACTCCTGCCTAAAGCCTGAACATTACAACAAGGGAGGCATTCTATAATACATTTTCTCTGCGTGAGTGCTGGTGTCTGGATGAGAAGATCCTCTTATGGGTTGGTCACCTAATAGGCCCTTGCATCTCTGGATTGCCTAAGACTTGTAGAAAGAGTAACTGGCTTTGCCGCATCCCAGTTCCACAGAAGCATCTTGGTGGACAGTTTGTTGCTTGGCCTGCAGCCTCCACTCTGGGACGTTTTGGGGTCAGCAGTGGCCACAATCTGAATGACTTGAAACGGAAACCAAAACTCCTTCCCTCTGTGACACTCACGTTTCTGCCAGCTACTAAATTCAGTCCAATGAAACCCTTAAATATGACTCAATTTTAAAAGTCTTTGTAATCCTAGTAAAGTCAGTGGGTTCAGCCATGACACCTAACAAAATCCACATATTCAGGGACTTTTCAGGATTAAATCCTTATTAACTTCCCATCACTGCTAATCTGGAAAATATTTGCCTTGAAATCCATATACACAAAAAAGCATAAATCAGAGAGTGTGTGTCGTGAAGGAATACTTCTGTCTCTTATAACTTCTATAAGGATGATTCACAACCTTTACTTTCTTACATAGACTCTTTGCTTGACATATTTGCTCCGGTCATAGTTTGTGAGAAGAATTTGCTTAGCAAAGTTTGGATGTTTCTTCCTGTTACTCGTTTAGTAACTGCAACCCTTCCACCATCGATTAGTGTGTTGCAATATAGGGTGTTAATCGACTTTAAACATTTAATTATGGTTTGTTTGAGCACAGCATTTTACAAGCATAGTGGTTCATCACATTGCTGGAACAAGTACAATGTAGCATCTTTAAAATTATGCACAAATAATAGATTACTTTCAGCAGTACTTTTTCAGCAGCATTAATAAAATCTCTCAAGCATGCACAGAGCCAATGGCCGGGAGGATTCTCAGGAGGTCTTTCATACAAGATGCACATCTTTGTTACAAAATTCCTCAATGCCTTTTTGCTGTCTCCCTAATGACCAGTTAAATGGGCTCCCATGAGAATGCCTGAGTCAGAGCCAGCTTGAAAACTGCTGAGGAAACATCCTCTCTTACTGGAAATGATTTCCATCAAACTGCCATGTACCATATTTAGACTAACGGATCAGTAATGCCAAACAGAGCGAGCTAAGTTCACAGGGCTTGGGATTTTGCTCTATGTGAAAAGAGGTTGCCTTTGTCTGGCCACAGTTTCTTTAGGGCAGGCCATCCAAGAGTTCTGTAACACTCAGAAACAAATTCCAGTGGTGAGCGGTTGCCACCAGGCAGAGTTGGAGTGGGGCAGGCAGTGTTCAGAGGCAGCAGCTGACTTTGTGGGGTCTGATTTGACCTGTAAATGAGATATCAGGCACATCTTCTAATACGTAATTGTGGAAGAGCTAGTCTAGAAAGTCAGCCTGTACAAACTGCGAGGTTTAAATCTGATGTACAATTTCCTTTCTTATGAGCCAGATATATAAGGCAGAAAACATTTTCAACCATGTGCTTTTGCCTTCACTGAATGCATACAACAAACCAACAATTAATAGAATATAGAGACTTCTGAGGTCACTGGAGAAAAGAAAATGCCTGCCTTGTGTTATGCAAGAAGTCTAACATAAATCTGCTTTTTTTTCTTGCTTAGCTCAGTGTCTACTAAACAGATAATGGTAGCTGAAAGTAAACCACATGCAGGAAGTTTTCTTTATTTTCATATAATAAAGATATTTGTTGAGTCTGGATTGCTTAGGTAGCTGTCTAAAGCATTTTTATTTTTAGAACTAGTGAAAAATATTTACCAAGGACTGGAGGGAAAAGTGACTCCCTGGACCTCCCCACGTTTGTTCTTCGTATTCAGAGGACAGTATTTTCAAAAGCCCCAGCTTTGCCCAGTTGTTCCCATGAGCAGCTGTACTAGCTTTGACATTATCTGGGGTAGATATGTAGCAGCTTTGAAAATCCCAGGGTGGAGGGGACAGTGCAGGAGAGGTGCCTGGGGGGAGTGTGTTCAGGGTTCACTAGACCTCACTTCTCTCAAAGGCTTGAAAGAGTCTCAGCCACTTCCCTGTTGTTCATGAATATCTACAAGTGCCTCAGTGAAGCATGTGTCTCCCAGTCCTTCCTGGTTGCTGTTCCTGGCAGGGGTTGTTACCTGGTGTTGCTAACAGACTTTGCATTAACCCCAGTGGAGGCGCTCTCTGCATCAGCTCCAGACACTTCACTTCTCCTCTGAAACCACAGAGGTAGCAGTAACGTCCTAATCCACAGAGATCTTCCTTTTCCCTTACTCTGCCTCTGAAGACTAGGAATTACATCCATTTTTATCTTCTTCCCTTCCAGGAATAATATTAATATTGCAAAATCAAGCATTCTGAAATGAGGGGCTGCTGTAATTAAGACTATTTATGTCTGGTTATATAAGGGATGTCTAGATCCAAGCAAGACAGTCTGGGTTTGAAATTGGATTAGGAATCCCATTGTCAATACTAATAGGTGAGAAGGATGGCTCCATACCGAGATCTTCACCTATAGGTCTAAAAAGGAAGACTTAGGTTTGGGTTTAGGTTAAGGTCCAGACAAGACCTGGCGTTTTCATTTTGTGATTTTTCCATGGCAACTGTGCTTTGCTGAATAAATGCAACAGACCACCTCCAGGCATGAACCAAGACAGCACAGTAAAACAGTACAAGGTCTGAAGTACATCTGCTATACTTTACTTGCTGCAGAGGTTGGAAAGTATGAAGTCAATGAGTCAGGGAACCAAAGAAAGAGAAAAGCCTGACTGTTGCCTTGGGGGAACCGAATTCTGCTCTTGCCTCTGCCACAGTGTGTCTGCATGATGTCAAGTCTGAGGATTTATCACAAGAAGTCATTTGTTCCTCATTTTCTGCATGCCAAACCTAAGGCCTTACAGTCTGACTTGCCAAAATGTTGAAACTTATAGCTTCCATCAAAGTCAAATAGCATCTGTTCTTGGGTATTTGTGTTAGTGTTAAGTAGGCTGAAAAATAAAATTCTCAGGCTTTTAGAAATTGAGCATTCAAACAGTTGTATATTCTGCAACTCTAAAACAAAGGTACTATACCCTCTCTTTTCAGCAGGGCACAAGGAGTTAAAAATCACTCTTGTTTGTGGAGTCCATGCACAGGCTACTGGTGTCTACCACAGGAAAGGCAAGGCGGAAACTGATAGCCATATCTTCAGAGCAGGCTTTGAACATTGTGCAACTAGTAAAGCCTAGAATCACACATCACACAGAAGGCAGAACTAGGCTTGTCATTATTTGTGTGCACCCCATCCTTTGCTCTGAAGGAAACAGAAGCTCAGTGGAAAAAATAGCATGCAGACAGTGACTGAAGGCTGTCGTAAGGCAAACACATAAAGAATACAAATAAAGGTTGCACAAGCACCCTCATCTCAGGCAATGTCTGATTTATGAGGGCTTGACTTTGCAACCTTAATAATGTTCTTTTAAAGTACGAGGGGTTTATTTGTTTATTTGAAGAAGAAAATTGGTTTCAGTCATGCAAGCAGATTACCAATTAATTCTTTGCTGAGTACGTTCAAAGGAAGGGGCTGATCCTATCTGGCTAGATTTGTACTAATAAACATAACGGAGACAAGAGCTGCTTTCTGGCCCAGAGGCTAGGTGAATCCATACTGTTAAAGCTATTCTTCCTCCATGCTCTCTCTACCCAATGAGAGTAGTTACACCTGGACTAGGAAGAAACTCTAGCATGTACCATCTCCAAACTCACTCTGGGAAACTGCTAGTTGGCACAGGCCCAAACTTGGCCGCGGAGTTTGGTAGTAGTTATTAAACAGAAATAAATCACGGAGTAGCACTTCATCCTGTGCCCTGGGTCTGTCTTGTTTGCTAGTATATATACAGCTGAAGTGTATTTTTATGCTGCTAAATAAGGTTAGAGCCACATCCCCAGCTACAGTAGTGGCCTTCTGACTTCCTGCACTGCACAGGTATTTGTACACTCCTGGGCTATTTCCAGAAGCTGTTTTATATAGGTGATTGGGATCAGATTGACAGGATTGACTTGCTCTGCCCTGTGCTCTACTCTGACACTGTCTCAGCAGGCTGTGTATCCCCTGCACCCTATTCCATGCGCGGAGGAGCAATACACATCCTCATAGTCTTGTTACCTAAACACCCTTCTTGAGTTTCTTAGGGACATGGTTTAGTGAGGAGACAGGCACAGCTGGACTCGATGATCTCAGAGATCTCTTCCAACCTTATGATTCTATGATTCTCAGGGCCTGCAAGCAGCTTTCTTATCTGTATGGGTAAAATTCATCCTTCCAGCAACAGAAGGCAGAAAATTGCAGAGGGAGATGCTTGAAGTACATCAGAGAGCTGCAAGGGAATGCAGAGAGATCCTCTGTGGTCACTTGGGAGAAGAAAGCTAGTGGGCAAGAAGCAGAAGACACGAGAGGCTGCCGATGTCAGCTTGTCCCAAGGTGGCCTGGAGGCCTGTTGCTGAAACCATACCAACAGCAAGAAGAGGTGCCAAGGCAAATTTCAGAAATCGAAACCTGATTATAGAGAGGCACAGGGTGCCAAAAGGCATGCCAGCGCAGCTTGGCACACTAGAGGGTACTGTAACAAGATGCACCAGATGTTTGGCTCTAGTGCAGAAGTTGTGCTTTGGCAGCTTGCAACCTAAAACTCCAAGGCTGGAAGCTACCCAACAGCCAGAAGGACCCCAAGACCCTGTGCACCTAGAGGATTGCCAGCAGCTGGGACATGCAGGGAGTGGGTGGGGAGAGGGACCGTCCTCTAGATGTCTGCGTTCTCCACACTCGTATCCAGGGGCAGGGGCAACGGCAATAGCACAGGTGCACCACTCCACCGTATCTCCTTATCAGTG
This sequence comes from Neomorphus geoffroyi, assembly GCA_033558235.1. Taxonomy (NCBI): domain Eukaryota; kingdom Metazoa; phylum Chordata; class Aves; order Cuculiformes; family Neomorphidae; genus Neomorphus; species Neomorphus geoffroyi. Next base: position 62,429,921 of record JAUMJM010000005.1, on the reverse strand, counting down.
CTGAGGGAACAGGCACCAAATCTGGGGAACAGCTGACCTGTGGTGTTTAACTTCTCTCACAGCTGCAGGGAACAGGCAGCAGGAGCTTATGAAACTGGCAGCCGCCTGTGATAAACACAGCAGATAAAGCCACAGCAGCAAGAAACTACTTCCTTATCAGCCATAACAACACCTTCACACCCGTCCCTGCCTGCTGGCAGTGCAGTGTGTAATGGCAGCAGACATGCCACAATGCACAGAGCTCATGACCTGTCAAGTACACAGGTAGGCAGGCATGCACCTTTCTCCTGGCACACCTCCAGCATGAGTCTAAAGATACCACATCACACCCAGAAATGCCCCTGCTCCCTCCAGCCTGGCACAATATGGATAGGCAAGCCCAGCTATCATTACAGTGTTTGCCTTTCACAAGGTTGCAGAACATCCTGGATCTCTTCTCCAAAGGATGTTTCTGGGATTGGGACCCCTCAAAACATGGCAGCGTATGTTGATCTTGGAGGGCAGGTAGCCTCGAGAGCCTCAGCGGAGAGGTTGGCGGAAGGTGAGAAGAGCATGTAAATCAGATAGCAATGGGGCTGAGTGACTAGACTTACACAGATGGTGAGATGGAGACATAAATTGACTGGACATGTGAATACAAGCAGAGATTTCCTGCTTGTAGGAAGGAGAGAAGGAGAGGAAAATAAAAAGCTACGTATGCGCAGAAAGAATTCTGTTTGCAGCTATTGCAGTAAGACTTGGTGGAGCTGGTACTGCAGTGTGATACATGATGACTGCAATGCTGTTAACTTCTGCCAGAGAGACACTGGTGAATCCTCACCACCATCCATCCTTGCTAGTCTCAGGTCTCCAGGCTAAAGCTGGGGGCTCACCCAACTGCATGGACAGGAAGCCTAAATCCAACTGCAACAGCTCAGCAACTCACACCATGCAGGCACGGATGGTGGTAGCATGAGACGCAGAGCCCTGGTAGTACTGCTGTCCTTACCATCCTTCAATTCAGGGACACCATCCACAGCTGTGGCACCTACTAGCAATGGCTGGGTGCATCAGCCTACCTGGGATCTCAGTGACTCCCTGGGTCGGGACAGGTACTCTGCTTTGGCAACAGCTGCTGCTCCTGTTTCATAGCATCTGGCTGTGCCTTTCCTTCCTGCAGGCTCTGACCCCTAAGGAGATAAGGCATGGGACAAATTTGGCTGACTAACCTTCATACGGGGCAAAAGTCACACAATTCAAGTACAGCAACACACATCAGTGCAAAAATTGCAGCTGATGGTTTTGCAGTCTTTCATCATGATCATTCTTGGTGCGGACCTGAAGGTCCTGAGCTGATGCCCCAGTGAGCTGTAGGGTCAAGGGTATCTGGTAGTAATGTCAGCACAGGCTTACAAAAACTCACAATCTGCGTATTAACTGCCTGTAACCCTTGGGATCAGGTGTTGCTCCCTGTTGCTGTTGGAGATAGTGCCATAGGCACAGTCCTAAGCATAAATGCAAGTATGAGTGTGAGAGATAGAAAATGTTCTTCCTTCACACTAGAAGACAGCCACAATTATTTGTCCACTCTGACAAGTAGCAGGGGAGAAGCTGCTGGGTAGTCAGGTTCATTTAGTTGCCTTTTTATGGATTTGGGAACATTTAGTTTCAGTCTGTTAATGACAGTGAATAGTATTTCATGTTAGGTTTAGCCTTTTGACCACTGGACAGTTATTATATTTTCTCATTTTCTGAAATGTCCTAATCACCAACTCTATAACAAATTGTCATTTTAGATTTGTTGTTTTACATGACCCGGTCAGGTTTTCTTTGTACTGCTGTGAATTTGATTTTACATCATTCAGAGTTTTCATAAATCCACTGACCATTGCCTCTTAAAATGGGAAATAAAAGCTTGATTCTCGTTTCTTTTACATGCCTGACCAAATAGTTTCACTTGCTTACACCGTATGCTTTGAAAAGAGAAATGTCTAATAATATAAAATAACTGAAATCTGGTACACCAATAAACATCTTCTCTTTCTATTTATTTCATATTTTAAAAACTTGTTCTTTCAGAAAGTATAACTAGGTTCTCACACTTATCAGCACTCTTAGCAGAGATACACACAGATATGACTGCGTATCCCAAATGACAAATTCAAGTCAATAAAAGAAAGAGCAAAAATCTTTTTGTTATTACTTTATAATTGAAACTGCATCTGCTGAAATTTTCAGCTCCTTTTTGTATTTGAATTTAACTTCCTCCCTTTCACTTTGGAATTAAAATTAAGTATTATTAAAGTGATTTCTTTTAGCAAAACTCATCCGATCAGTATGGTCCACATCCTGTCTCTTTCTCGCCAAAGAAGAACCAATCTGAATACCACTCTTTCCCCTTCTGGAGCCAGAGGTTCATAGAATTCCTTCAGCTGTTTTGGGTTCAGTGACACCGGCCACAGCAATAACCAGGCTTTAAAGCAACTCTTTTGCACAGATAAAGTATCCCCTCTACATGAGTATATGGAAAGAGCTGTTCTCTCACAGTTGTGCCATTTCACCTTATTCTGGTTGTGAGTTAATCCCAGATTCACAGATCCAGGGATGGCACACTGCAAGCCAAGCTCCCTGACACAAGGCAAAGCACCAGGCCTGAGCCGAGCGACTTGCCTCTATGCTAAGCAAACAAGTGGCCACGGGGTTTCTTTTCCCAAGTATGTACTAAGGGGCAATGTCGCAGAACTCCAGAAATAGCACCAGGGCCCCTTTTTTTCCATACCAAGTGTAGGGTTAGAAGCAGGGGTATCCCTCACTACCTGCTCCTCAACTCCGATGACATGGACAGAGGTGATAAGCAGAAATGCACGTGCGAGAAGAGCAAGGCCTGGTCATTCTCTGCTAAGTTTATAAATGTTCCTTGGCAGTTCGAATGGGACGGAGACTAAAAAGACCAGTAATCACATCTTGCTCAGCTCCTAGGAAAGTGTCAATAAAGCAGACATATGCTCACGCAGAGAACAACGAAAGCCTGTGCAAAGACGCTAGCGCTAGTTCCAAACAGCTACTAGATCAGCTGCTTTAACAAAGTCATCCTCATGGGATCCTCTCAGCAAAATGGAGAAACGCAGTAATAGCATGGGCAAATTATAATACTGTTATTTTCTTTCTCCAGTGCCAAGGCTATATCAGGCTTTGGTATGAGCACAGTACTTTTTGTGCCATGTAAAGGTATCCCCTGTGTCTACACTTTAACTGGCCTTGTGCTGATAGTCACATAAATGTACGTTTCCCTTTCAGTTCAAAGCATCTACCACTTTCCAGGAGCAGATTTTCTTCCTGCTCCATTGTCTTGCCCAAAATCAAGATGTCGAGGTCAATCATTGTTCAGCTGCAGCAAGGAAAACAGATTATTATATTACCTGGTAGAACTAGGTTACCCCGAGGTATAGGCTGGGGTGTTTTTTTTCTTCAGAGCTGGAAATTATCCATCACTGCATAGTGAAAAGGAAATTGAAAGCAGTTCACTTTTCCTTTGCTTCTGCTAAAACAGATGAATTGGTGTTTCAGCTCTATGGAGAAATTCACAGGACCAATCAAAAACCCAGAGTATAGCTTCTATATAATTAAATTGTAGGCAGTTATATTTTCCAGCAGCAGGTATGTTACTTGAAATGAACCTCCATGCTGTGTATCTGAGCAGTTCCAATTAAGAAATTTCTGCTTTGAGGTCTCACAAGCCAAAACACACAGTATGGCATTGTGCCCTCAGCTATTAAACTGGAAATACAAACCACTTTTTTGTGGTTCAAATAATCTCCAGGAGATAGCTTTACTGGAAGTTATAAGTCATATTCTTCACATCATAGTCATCTAAATTGACGATTTCCATGACCTTTTCATATAATTACAAGAGTATTGTGTGTCCATTTTGATTAAATGGTTCCATACGCCATTATGTTGCAGTTGTTTTTAACGTTGCTGAAGTAATTAGGTGCTGCCTTCTAGCTTTTCTCACAGGAGACCATGGAGGACACACTGATTTCTTAAAATCAGTATCTACTTTTTATTGCATTGCATTATCTGATATTTCCACTCAGCTGATGTAATAAATTGGTTCATAAATTTCATGGACAATAAGAAAAGACTGATCATAATCACAGACAGAAATTTATAAGAGCATTAAGAACAGTAAGCCATACACTTCTGTACTTGGGCTTCCTTGCCATGTAAAGTTACAAATGAATGGCATACTTTAATGACTAGCAAATTAAAATTTAATGGACTTTCCATTGCTGCCTACTATCTGTGTTAGCACTGAAGGTACAAAGCCTCTATTTTCATTCAATTCACTGTATTTTTGGATGTTTTCCATTCAGTTAACTGACCTAGAATATGGATTTGCTGGCATTGCTGATAATAATAATTTGATAAAATCAGAAATGAAGATCATCCAATTCTTTCCTTATATTTGTTGACATTGTTACTCTCAGCTACCTTTTTGCCTCCTCTGACGATGCTATCCTTAATTCTTCAAAGTCAACAAAAATTGTGTTTCCCTGTAGAATGGGGAGACATGCTTTGAAAGCCCCCAAACACAAGACATTTGGGTGCTGTGCAAGTCATTAGGTAGGCTTCAAACTATTAATAGTGATTACATTACTAATTTAATTAGTCTTGGCATTATCATTATGTATTAATTATTACAGTTATGTCATTGAGTGCTAATATCAAATATTGACAATACCAATTCCCTGAATGCATCTTGTGGTTGTCGAATGTGATCACTGCTCAACAAAGTGTTGCTTTTTGACAGCTGCAAGGTAGCTAGCGCTGCTGTATGTGTTTAGCAAGCATCATAGACCACTGAAGTCTTCCCTATATAAATTTGGTGTGGAATATAGAATTTAAAGCAGAGTAAACCCAAGCAGCCAAATCACACCAACAAGTCTCTCCTTTCTTTCAGGAAGTGAATGCAAGGCTGGAATCGAAGTCTCGGTGTGCTTTTTTGTTGGTGGCATGAGCCATATCTCAGAAAAGCAAAAATCTACCTAGAGGACTAACCTCTCCCTCACTGACTATTCTTAACCCTTAGGTGACTCTGTATGGCCAAGCCATCAAAGAGCCTCTGACAGTATGCCATTGCTTCTGAAAAGGGAGGGGACAAAAAGACATGGAGACGACAGCAGTCTCTTCACTACTGGCCTGGCAAGAAGCAAGGGGGCAGCCTAGCCCTCCTGCTACTTAAGCCATCCCCAAAACTTATTGGTCTTTTATACAAGCAATGCCAGATCTCTTCTGCCCATTTGACCAGCATGGCAAGGACAGAGGACAGCTGACTGTCAGGCACTCTGGAGCCCAGGCATACAGCAAGGAAGCTGAACTTCATCATCACTGGAAATGTTGAGTAGACCTGAAGTTTCTTCCTTGGGCCTCTCATCCTTCACAACAACTTTACTTTTCAGATTTTTAACTTTTTCTTGTTATGGCTTGTCTTTGGTTGTACCTACACACAACATTTCTGTGCCAGCTGGAGTTAAAACGTCCTGCTTTGCATAGGGGTCCACAATAGTTCTTCTTGCCATTTACAAAAATACAATCTTGCTTTCAAATTAAATCTATGTAAAACAGGCATTTAGATAAGGTTTGCCTGTAGTACAAGCTTCTTGCATTGTGTACAACACGTCTGCGTAACAGTGGAGCACTCTTCCTGGTAGAAGCCTGTAAGTTGCTGCAGGAAAAGTAACTATGCTGAGTAATAAATAATCATTTGCATTTTAATAGTACACTACTATGGTATTATTCTTCCAGTTTATTTTTCAACTTCTTATCCAAATACAATAAATGCGGTTGTTCAAAACACAGTAAAAGCACGTTATATCCGTCAGTCAGCCTAATCTGCAGCCTCCATAGAAAGATGTTTTCTAGTCATAAACCAAACAGTAATTCATTCATTCCTTTTCAATTCCAGCAAATACTTTAGAGGACTCATTGTAATCCATTCACTGCTTTATTGACCCAGAATCCTCCAGGGAATGTCATAAATCCATATAATGTGTACAACCATTTGTGTCTGGATCCTTGATTTCACTGAAAGATATATTTTAAAAGCACACAGAATCCATACAGTTCTCTTTGGGTCACATACATAAAAAGTAGCTTGGATACATTAATTAATTCTACAAAGGCCACTCAGTTTTGCCACAGTTCAACAAACTGCTCAACTTACAGCACGTGCTTAAATAGGACTTAACTACCTGTTTAAATTTGAGCACACACCCAACTGCATTGCCGCGCTAGTCAGGAAACCAATCTAATCCGGAGTATTTAAACATGTATTTCTGAACACATGATTTGTCAGGGATTAACAGCTCCTGTGCTTCAGCAGCCTTGCAAATACATGTGTTCCACGCAGCAATAAGCAGATACTGAGGTAACACCCAGAGTCAATTTCTATTTTATGGCTTTGATGAATGAAAAGGTCAAAACCACTTCAGGGCTTTGAGCTGATCAGCAGGGTCAGAGCCCTGATCACAGATCCTAATGCTACACAGAGGTAAGCACAGACGCTGGCTCAGGTAGCAGAAACCACATTAGGGTTGCAACCTGCCAGGCTTCGTACACCATGAGCCTCCTCAGGGCTGTATCAGCCTAAATATACACCCTCTGGCACCATAATCATCTCATTTAAGACTACTCTGGACATCTCTCCAAGGTGCTTCATTTTGTTGTGGCAACTTACTACTAAATATACTCTTTTGAGTTGAAATCTTATACAGATAGATCCTACATGACGGTAAACCACTCAGTCATCTTTTCTCAGACCAAACAGTTCTGCTTGGAACTCTGCCTTGACAAGCGCAGAGACCACAGAGATTTGGAAATGTGAATTTTTTTAAGGATGGCAGAACATCAATGCTTTTCCAGTTAAGAGAAAACACATTTACTAGTCTGGCACATTGGACTGGAGAATCTGGCTTTACCAAAGAAGATTATACCAAGACAAATAAAACAACAAAATAAAAAGTAACCCCTCTATATTCTACTTCTTCTCCTACAGGTAGTAATTACAGGTAGTAATCAGTTACTTGCAGGAAACTCCTTCAAGAGTTCCAATGCTTTTGGCACATGGGAGAAGACACACTGTGCTATCCTTGCACAAGCTGATGAAACCTCCTGGTTTGTGGCTGTACTCAATGAAGGATTTCACTCACAAGACCTGCAGCTAAGATGGCATTTGCTGTCCCTTCTGTATTCTTCCCAGCAGACATACATTCCTGAAGACATCTCAGTCTCTCCAGTGAGCAAGGAGCCATCCTCTCCTCCAGTATTTCTTTTCCTGCAACAAACATCTTTTCAGTGCCTTGAAGAACAAGCCTGCAGATCCCAAGTGGCATTGGCTGGAACAGTGATGTGCCAATGTTCAGCAGTGGTGTACTCAATCCCAAAGTTTTTACCTTCAGTATAAACTTTTCCAGTCCCAGTTTCCTAGGGTTTCTCACTGATCTCCACACTGGAGTGGCTCCTACAAGTGTCAAAATTTCCCCGGAGCGCAGCACAGCACAGCACAAACACAAGCACGTCTGCCTTTGACAGACTTTGAATGTAAAAATCCCTCAGGTCTCCCTGTATCTGAACATGGCAACTCACCCTACTGGGGATTAACAACAGTGACAAAGGACAGCTCTTTCTCCAGATCTAGTGAGGGGATTATTTCATGTATTCTGGATCAAATGGTACATTAAAAGTACCACAGGATCTGGCAAGGAACTGGTGAGGAAACCTCCATTAATTTAACATCTGAATGATCACTGGTTAACACTACTTAAATGTAATAAATCACTTCACTCAATCTTGAACAGAAGTGACTGTTCTGAAAAGAGCCTTTTGTTCAAGGTCCAGTGGTTTTGAGATGTGAATACAGGACTAATAAAAAAAGGAGGCTGGGAGAAAATTTTCTTTAAATGGGAGTTCTGCTTTGACCCTCCAAGAAGGGCAGTTTGGTGAAACATCTGAAGTTTTTGGTTTTTATTGAGCAATAAACTACAGTGAGGTTTTAGTCTGTGGTGTCTCAGAGAAATTGTTAAGCCTGGAAATCACATGGCTGAATGACTGGCATGGCAGAAATATTTGGCACATCAAACAACTCACAAGACAAATGAGCAAGAAAGAAGAATTTCTTACACAAGTGTAACCCAATTAATGTCAACAAAAACTTGTAAAATTTATGGTTCAATTTGTCTTGGCAAAAGTACAGAACTGACCCTTTCCTCTACCTTCTGGGCAAGTTCATTAGCAAATTCACTGGTGTCTTGTTAACTCTATCGTCCAGTTATACAGTCAGGGGCAGGTTCACAATTTTCATCACTACAAGTCAAGGTTAGAGGTGGAGTGTCATAAAGCTGTTAAAAACACATGACGTCTTGGATCAAGTGCATGCCTCCAGAGATGCAGGTAAAACATACAGAACCAACTAAAACCAAAAGCTTGTTTGGGGAACTAAGGGGACTAGGACCCTGGTCCAAAGCCTACTGAAGGCCACAGAAAGTACAACTTGTTTCAGTTTGGATCACTGTCTAATTCAGGTGCTTTATTTTGCAAGAAGGAAAGGTGGACAATACAACAGGACCCCTAAAGAGCACCCAAAATGTTGCCTGACGCATGAAATTTTTTGCCTCAAAGTGCCTGCCTGCACCCCTGCCTGTTGAGCTGAGCATGCAAGCACCTGCCTACGTCCCTACTAATAGAAAAACATCTGCACAAGGGCTTCAATGATATGTCAGGTTAGGGAAAGAGACAGATCTCATCATCATGACATCAAATTGAATGCAGTTCATCACACTGAAAACAACAAAAAAGGAATATCAAAAGTTGGTTTGGACCTTTAAGCAGTCCACCCTTCTTTCGAACAAAACAGCTTGCTTTTGCATACTGCCAGATCTTTTTTGTTCATTAGCATGTGGCCATTTCTTGGGCTGATTGATGTACTTATTTAAACCAGTCGATAGTTTAATATCTCTTTTATGCTGTTTGTGTTCTGCTTAGGTCACTGTGTAGTTTTGGTTACATGTTTGGACTATCTCATCTAAGATGCAAAATTGGCTTAATGAACAAAAAAACTGCTGACACCAGAAGATGTCTATTTGCATACTTTCTCATGAATGGTTTTCTGAAGAAGTTGTGAGTTTTTCAAGGGGAAAAAAAGGATTTGTGAAAAGGAATTTAAACACAGCTTAATTCTTCTCTTTGTGCAAAGGTTGCTAAGGGTCAAATGGAGAAAATCTCTCAAACAGAATGAATCTCGGAAAATAACCCAGCATTTCCACATCACTTCCTCTGCTTAACTTTTCGTCTCCTGTAAGACTGTTGGAATTGCTGTGCGTTATTATTATTATTGTAACACCCTGGTGGTAGTCTAACTGTTTCACTTTGAGAAGGGCAATTGTTTTCTTTGAGTGTAATTACTGGCACAGGTTGTATTTGATCAGTTTTCAAGACTTTCTTCTCTTTAGACTTTTGGAGAAGTTCCTTGTAAAGTTTTACGGAGTCTATTTTAATTTTCTCTGCTAGGTTGATTAGGTTGTTTCATTTCTTTCCAGTTTTGGGGAGGTTGCTTTTTTTCTCCTTTTTTTCTTTTGGATGGTGGTGTGCTCAGAGGATTTGTCTCAGACTTTGATTCTGAAAATGGTATATTTCACACAGTAGCACCTATACAATCTTTCTACTTGCTTTTCCACTCAAGTAAAATTACATACGCATTATTAACTCCTTCCCTATTCATTCTTTGATACAAGGAGCAGGTCATTCCTCAAGCTGTTGTCTCAAAACTGATTATAACTAGAAGACCTGTGGAGTCAGGGGATTTCCACTGAGACCCAACTATTATGCACCGAAGATCTTAGACACTTCTGCAGCTTTTACCATCATTTTTCAAGATACCCTCTAAAATACAGCTGATTTGAATGAGTGCATTGGAAGTCAATCTAAATGAGTGCATTTAGAAAACAATAAGGGAATTAAACATCAGACATGGGTAATCACAGGAGAGTCCCAGTTTAAGGTGCAGAGTTTTGATCCTTCACTACCTTACCTCTGAGTCACTCTGTCAATAAGCACCAGCTTTCAGTGAGGTGGATTACCTGAAAAGACAAGGGCCCAATCACAAACCTGTTGAAGGCAATGAATAATCTTATCAAAATACCTGTAATAACACACTGAGATCTTGGTTCATAAAAACACAAACTTTCTATAAAGCCCTCAGAGTAAAATTTCACACTGCCTTGTTATCTCTCCCGGATGAGGAACCAGCAGAAGGAACCAACAGTGAAGTAGGTTTGAGGACAAGTGTGATTTTCCTGAGGAATTGTTCATGAAAGTGCAGCTTGCTTCACCAGAAGATGAGAGCCAAAGAAATACTAATTTCCTGACAAATTTAGCAATCCCTTCCTCTAAATTATGGTACTTCAAGGTCAGAGACAAATAGCAGTCACAAAGACATGACAGTTTTAAGATCCAGTTTATTATTCATGCCACTTTATTAGAGCTAAATAAGGGAGCTTTAAATCACTAGTAAGGGGAATATTTCTATATATCTGACTGCTAGAGAACTCCCTTACAGAACTAACAAGTTGCAAGGTGTCAGACTTTGAAAACTCTATTATGTGCAAGCCTAGGAGTTACTTTTAGAATTTTCTTAAAAATTATGCAAGATTTATGCTTCCTGTTTTTCCTTCAGACGTGTAGTGTTGGCTCAAACTTGCACCAGAAAGCCGATGCATGCTGTCAGTCATGTGAAGAGCTGTACAGAAGTCACTTACACGAATGGGAGGGCTGCTGCGTTGCAAGCTAAATCATCTGGCTTCACAAACAGATTGACATGAAGTTGCACTTTTGAAAAACACGTGCCCTTCTGCAAGAATAAAATTCAGCATATTCAGCAATGGTCTGTTAGAAAGACCAACCTGACGACTCTTTACAGACAACCTGCACCACATCCTTGGGCCTTACCTCTGTGAGCAACGGTGTCATCTCAGACTTAAGTTTGTAAAATCCTTATGCCTGCTGTGATGGATTCACTCTGTGTCTGATTCAACACCTATTAAATACCAGTAGGACTCAGACAGACCTACAGGGCAACTTAGTTAGGTTTCTAGTTAGAAAATGGAGGAGTGCTTTTATAAACACCAAGATTCTGTGTGGCACATGGTTTACATCATGATGCCATCAGAGGTTTATGGTAAAATCCTGTACTTTGTTTCACGTAAGCCACTTCATATGACAGAGAAAAAAGGAATCGTTTAACTTCTTTTTACTTTGAGTCAGAGCTCAGCCCTTGTAGGAGAACAGTAACACACTGTGGACTGAACGGCCACAGTTCTGTAGTTGTTAAAACCAAACTGCAGTTCCCCCAAATGCGCTTCAGACAGAAGTCATAAACTACTGCATGATGTTATTTGTTTATTGTAAAATGCCAGGAAAAATAAGTTCACCTTTGGGCATTTTTAAAGGTAAGGAACCATAAGGTGTGAAAGCATGCTGTCAGAAGTCTCATTAAGACATTATTTACTAGTTCAAAATGAATTTACATTGATCTTTTGAAACTATCGCTAACCACAAATGCATTAAAACTAAACAGTCTTCATTTACTGAGAAATAAATGTGTCAGCATAACCTTGACTTTTGTCCAATGCTGTTCCGGCTTTTAATTCACAGGAGCTCAGTGTTAAGCAGTTTATTGCTTGTTGTGCTAAAACACGCTAATTTAATTGCTAATATATTTCCTTCCTGCAATCATTTTCAAAATTGTTATCTTGAGAAAATATGTATATTTAAAGAACCTCCTTCAAAATTGTAGCAGTGCTGGGATGTATTCATGGAAATTGTTTTCTGTTACATATTAGGTATTGTTTAAAACATTTTTAACAGAAGAGGCAAGTAAAATGCATTGAAATAAATTAAACTGTGATCAATTAGATCATAAGAAGGTTTGGAGTTTTGTAAAATATGTATGCACCCTTTAGCATTTAAAACAGTAATTTAATCTTTACATTGAAGAAAATTACAACTTCGCTAACTATTTTGGACCATCATCTAAAAAATATGTGATTTTTATTTGTTCAATAACTTTATAACACACGCTTAATACACCACTATGCAAGCCTGACTCAATGCCAAACAGAGCTTACAAGTTTGCTTCACGGTGATTTTTGGACTAAGTTCCTGTTGCAACAAGAAATTCAAGTGAAGAGGGCAAAGAGGAATTCCACATTTGATTCCTGCCAGTACCTGGTATGGATTTGTCACCAGTCCCTCTTCTTAAGGATGGTGAACGAGGAAAAATAGTATACCCAAGTACATCGTTTCCTTTTCTATCCCAGCACTTGGAGGAAACACTGAGTTCTCTGATTTTAATCAAGAAATTCAGCAGTCTCATTCTTCTGCTTCACTTTCCTAAGGTTAAAATAATCCACTTTGAGCTCCTACTCTGTCCTTTTTTTCACTATTGAGTGTGTTGTGTTCCTGTTTATTACTACTTGAATGCTGTAAGCTAGATTTGCCTCTCCTTCAATCCCTACACTTTATATAGGCTTAAAGAAGCCTTTGTACGAGGAAGAGTTAAGGACTCTAGCCTAGGACAGGCTAGGGTGATGCTTACACAGCTGAATTCCAAGATTTGCACAGTGACTGATTTGGGTTCAAGCAGCTGATATTCTTGAAACTGCGTCTTTATCTTGAGTGACAAACTCAGCACCCAAGAGTGGTACCATGGAAGGACTCTATACTGTCTAGTGGTTTGCACATGAATGAATGAACACAGCACATGGCAACTTTCTGCATTGACGTTGTCTTGCTGCAAAAATGGTAAGTGTGTCTTGGAATATACAGTCAGGTCCGTAAGACAACGAAATAGTTTTTTCTGCTCAGTCCCATCTGAAATGGAAGAGCCAGGCTCGGACAGTACCCATGAAAAGATCCAGAGCAGAGTTCAGAGAAGACTAAAGCTGAGAAGAGATCTTATGTTGAGAACTATCATCTCAAGTTCATGGGGAAAAAATAAAAAAGCAAGCTGCCTACTCTAGAGGATGTAACTGTTCGAAGACACGATTGCCTTTATGTCCAAAACAAGGCTATTGCAAAAAGAACAACGCTCTCTTACTTTTTTCACCACAGCACACAATAACAGAAAGAAAGATGACTGTTAGGCACCATCAGACAGAAGCAGGAGATCAGGCTGACGGGAGAAGCTGGGAAACCTTGATAGATTGAGGCAGTCCCTCAGCAAGTTGTCATGGCACAGTTGCTCCTCCTCCAGCCTGCAGGATGGGTTAGATGGCTTCCTAAGGGACCTTCCAAACACATCTTCCTATTCCCTGTCTGCATTTCATGAAAGGGAAGGATTGACCTTATGACCAAAGTCCCTCATGGGGCAGCCTGTTACCTGTCAATCTTTGCATTTAGTGCTTGTCATGAAATCACTATAAATATTTCCATTTTTTTGCTAAGTGATTAGTTAACGAGCCCACACCATGTAGCTGGCTGGAGAGGTGTGCCTGATAGGGTTTGCCACCCAAGAGCTTTCACTTGCTGTACTTCTTTCCTGGAGAAGACATGGCTCAGTGAAGCCAGCACCCGGTAGAGCCAGACCTGGCGGTAGAAAAGGTGACCTATCAGAGGTCAGTCAGCAGGCTGGCACAGCCAGCTTCTCCGGGCTGAGCTCGCTGTGTGCAGAAACAAGTTCTGCTGCACGAGACTAGAGCAGACAGACTATTCAAATGCCTTAAACCTTTACTACTCCTCAGTTACTATCGCATTTAACTTAACTTACAAGGTGTTTTCTGGATCTATCTGATGTTAGACATATTCTTAAAGTATCAAAACACTGTTTTATCAAGATAGAGCCCTTTTCACAATTAACACAGGAAAAATACTTCTATAGAAAATCTTCAGTCATAGTGCCTCAGACTTTATTCAAACTTACATTATTTGTTCTTTCCTCTGGACGCTGATCCTAGACTCCCTCTCCAAAACCAGAAATTATATATTTGCTTATTGTTAATGTTAGTTTAACTCCAGCCTTTCCAAATTCCCTTAGAAGGTTGTAAATGCAGGTGTGAATACAAACTTCCTATTACTCAAGTTCACACAAGGATAACTCTAATTGGTAATTATGTTTTGCCCAATTAAGAGATCATCAAGGGTTATAGACCCCCAGGATCCTTGCGTGATTGGAAGCAGAGAAGAAAACATTTGTGAAAGTTGGCAAGGGAGTTATTATGTAAATTCTTGAAACCTGAGTATTAATGAAGTGCGAAGTGATGGCTACAAGGTATCTTGTTTATTCCAATACTGATACTTAATTTCTACTGGACAAAAGCATAAGGTGTGTTACTTTAGGTCTCATAATTTACCAGGCTTAAGAGAGAGGAGGTTTCTGGTGAGTGGAAATAGTCTATATTAGCCTTTTATAATTCCCTGCTCTGGTCAGAAGAGCCTTACATCACTGGATACATCCAGACTTTTACATGTCCTGCAAACAGAGCTGTGTCCAGAAAACCAGTTCAGCAGTGAAAGGCAGATCTTTGCAGGCCTCCACACACCAGGAACCCCAAATTCTTGTATTGTGTGAAGTATTGGCTTACAGAGTCTAAGTCTTCTTTTGATCTACTCCTGATTACTGTGTATTACAGATCCCACTAACATCCACTGTAAACAGAAGAGACAAACAAGAAGAGCTCAGCATATCCTGCAAAACTATTTCTAGGAATAATAAAAAAAAACAAAATTAAAGATACAAAATTAATATTCTTCATTACAAATCTATAATATGACTCATACTTTCAACAAGAAATGGTCCTTTAGGGTCAGTTGATCTACCTGTGCACTCCATGGTTACAAAGTAATAATGTAGTAATATTCACCCTCACCTGGCCCTCGTAGCAATTAACCACACCTTTCCCCTCACTTCGACCCAATCCCATTCTCTTTCCATTTTCCTTCTCAGCTGTAGTCATCAACATTGTTTTTTTAACTCTAAGTCACAGAAAAATACTTTGCAGCTGTGAGGAAAGTGCTAAAAATCCTCACTTGTTAGCATATGATCATTCAATTAAGAGGATAAATAGTGACCCAGAGGTTGATTGGAACTGGCTTTGCTTCCCACATTTCCACAATTTAAGATGGAAGTAATAGAGGAAATGTTGTGTTGAGAAGGCTTGCGTGTTCCCTGCTAATGGTGGAAATGCTGAAGTATTGTCTGCACAGAGCTAACATAAACCAAAGTGGTTTATTACCACTGTTTTGTGATTTATGATTCACATTATGACTTTATTTTGAAATAGTTTCATTAAAAATTAATGTGTGGTGAAGGAAGAATGCACAACAAGTTACAGCGATCAGGTTCTATCAGGGGTAAGGCCATTCGGTGTTTTATTCCTTATAATCCACTGGAACAAGCATTTCTGTGCTGCATCTATTTGGATGCTGCAAGACGCAGCATCTCATGCTGGAGCTTCCCAGGTGAGGCAGTCATGCTGTTGTATCCAGCTGTCAGAGCTGCATACCACGAGGGACTGGTTTGGGTCTTTTTAAGATCTGAGTAGTTTATAACAAAATCTGAATTATTTATAACCAGTGTTCTCAGCATTGATTAGTGTTCTTTTGTAACAGAATGTCTTTTTGATAATGCTTCATTCCTTTAATGTCTTGTGGAAACTCAAGAAACTGGCTATTGCATTACTTAATGGAAAAATCGGCTTTCATTTTTATCAGGTATGTAATGGAAGATTAAGTATTGATATTTTTTTTCCTCTCTCAGGTATGCACAGCATTAACACTGATAAAAAAGAGGACCAGTTAGGAGACAAGTTAACAATCCTAAGGAATCACTTTTCCTGTCGGGCTCAGGGAAGATGATCTCCCTGAGCACCGCCCAAGTGCCAGGCTCACTCACTGGGATAATGTTCCACCGGTCCACTGGTAGAAGCATCTCCTGTGCCTCGCTCTGACCTCCTCACAAGGGAAATCATGCTTGGCTACTTCTATGGCACTCTTCCTGTCATCAGCATCATTAAGTGACTCACCATCACTTCATAAATTAATAGGCCCACATGGGAAAATGGAGGGAAAGAGAAGTTGTTGAGAGCAATAAAAGCATCAACGGTTGGGAGAAGAGAATTGAACCCAGGGGGCCTGGCATCCACAAACATCATCCCTTTTCAGGGGCTGTAGCATGATCCATCTTTGACAAGTTATACCTTCTGAGAGGTTCAATCTACTTTAAGACAAATATGTACATAAAAATATAGTTTTAAAAGCAGGTGTTTCAATAATATGCAAAAGATAGGAATGCAACAGTTCCTTCTCATATTTTGAATTTTGTTTATGGAGATTGACACAAGAATATATTTGTGAAGGGAGAATATTTTTCTTTTGCTGACACAGATTACATTCACTTCAAATATCTTTATAAATACTTTTTTGTACTAATAATGCCTCATTCGAAAAAAAGATAGGATCTAGTTTTGAAGTAGAGGAAATCATCAGCACTGAATTTGTATGTAAAAAATTTTGAAGAATTATGTGCTAGACAATTTTGTTATAATTTCTGTTTGGTTTTGAGTTTATTAGTAAATGCTGCCAGGATCATATGCAATATGCAGGGCTTCAGCAGGAGTCAGGCTCCAGACACCTTTTTATTTCAGGAGTGTGTTAGTCTAATTTAAACACATTGAAAACTTCTTTTCTTTGGTTTGGACTATAAAGCTGAAAAAGTTTCACTGAACTAAGGCCATTAAGCTCCTAGTAAGAATATGCCCCTTGGGGTTTAATGTATTTTCTTTAGATACACAGACTTCAACGCTGCAGGCAATTCATCTTAACTTTCCTGGTTGTCCTTCCTCCTTCAGCTGGGCACCCCAATAAACATAGTGTTCAAAACAATTACACTGGGGTTTTTTATATATAACTTATTCTTCTGTGACCGACAGGATTTATTTCTAGAGTCTGTTTCTGAAATTTTTTATAAGTACAGAAAATTTCTTTCCAAAATCCACATCTTTCAAACGAATGCTCTTCTTTATTGATACCCAAATAGTCAGAGCCTATCTAATCAGATACAGGCAAATTCTTTGCTAACAGAAGAGGTGAGATAAGAGAGAGAAGGGGAAACATTTCCTCTATTTCATTTGAAAACTCAAATTTTGACAAAGGAAACCATAAGAGATTTTCTGGTGAGTGGCTTGCAGCTAACACCTCCAGTGAAAGTTACAGAGTGCTGAGGAAAAATGATACTTAAATGAAATATTTTATCAGACTTGATCTTCTGGGAATCAAAGTATTTTACATTTTGTCCCTGCACATGCTCAGTTTGATGGGGCACCGGTCTATCATAATGTCATTATCATAATTAATAATACATCTATGCGAAGCTGTGTAGGAAAGCTCTGCTCTCCCAGGCAGGTTTGGAACCCTGGGCTTTATCCTGCTTTCTGCGCCCACGTGGAAAAGCAATGAGGGGCGACAAACCTCCTAGCGAAGTGGTCCTATCCCACCTGTGATGGGGCTGAGACAGGTCCTGCATCCTGACACCTCCAAGGAGCTGACGTGACTGCCTCGCTCCCCCTGGCTCGCCCAAGCGAGGGACCCGGGGCAATGTGCTGCCCGTGCTTCCTGCAGCTGACCTCAAGGGCAGAAAGGCTCTTTAATACCCTTGCTTTACTGTGCATGCCAAGCCAGAATTCTGGGCTCAGGCTAGAGACAGGTGGGGTTTTATCACTAGCCAGCATCCTCCTGCCAAACAGGCGGTGGCAGGGAGTTGGCACCAGGTTTCTAGGTCTAATTCCAGAGTACTCTGGCACTCATAGGAAATTCTTTGTAACATTCCCTTTGCTCTAATATTCAATTAGCTTTAAAACGAGTGAAAAGCCTGGATGAGCTGAGATGGCCATTTTACCAAGTACTGTACCATCACAGAGAGTTCACAGACAGCTGTTTCAAAGTAATTGAAGTCATAATGTGCAGAAAAATGACTTTTCTAATGGTTGCCTTGAAGATTTATTTTTTTTTAATGTAATTAAAAAGTAGATTTAGAAATATGCTCGGCAACCCGAAAGATTAAATATTAATATGGTGCATAATTAATAAATGATACATCTCTTGATTACTAATGGGTTATTGACTCTAAAAGCCTAACATTATGGAATATTAGGGCAAACAAAGGCTTTGGGGGAATATCTCTAAGTTTCCAGGATGAAGCTGCATCTTTGTTCTTCTAAAAAGTTGTACACCTATTTCAATGTCCTCCAAACCACTGAAAAATAGCATTAGACTGAAAGGTACAATTTTTATAGCTGCTTTTGAAAGCTGTGTTCTTACCATTTATTCTACATTGGAATCCCAACCTGCAGGTTCTTCTGTCAAGGAAAATTCTGTCTAAAAGCATATTTTGTCTTAGAATAGAAATTTATCACATTGCCGTTGTTGTCATCATCTTGTTACTCTAAAAAATATTAAAATGCTTTGCTGAAGTCAGTTATCAGCATAATTGTCTATGCTAAATGTGCCTTTGTATAAAGTAAAATTGCAAAAGCAGTAATAGTAATCAAAATTCTTTATGCCAGTCAAACTTTCAAGACAAACATTTAGCAATTTTGAAAAATTACACTTGGTTTTTCAAGAAATCACAGTAGAATTATAGCAGCATTATCAATTCCGCATTGTAAAATAGCAGAGACTAGAGAGAATATAGGTTTATTAATTCCATTGCATTGATAAATCCTTTTGCTTTGCCTTTTTCAAACATCAAACTTGCAGCAAGACAGCTGCTAGTCGAGACGATGTGGTCTGCTGGCCTTCCTTGTACCTTTAAGTCTGAGGAGGTACAGGAAGATTCAATTCATCATGGAAGAGCTTGAGAATTAATAAGAATGTCAGCAAGTGTTTTAACCCAGAAATTATATCCCATTTGTAGTCAGGAAAAGGGTCCAGCTGAAGGTAATGCTGCCTTCCAGCTCAGCAGCCTATTTCATTTAAAAGCTGTATTACGTAACCAGTAGGATACCAGCGTCCATACCCCAAAATGCCAAGGCACTGATTTGTCTGCTTTCTGAAGACAGCTTTCTGCTGAGGAGGCATCTCAGAGCAGAGAGGCAGCTTGCATCCCACGCATTTCCACAGGTTTCCTGCACGTTCTTGGACGCAGACAAAATCCAGGGTGGTTTTGTGGGAACCTGAGAGCTCCCATGATGGACCTGTGGGAGTGACCTCAGCGCCCTGCCCTCAGGCCACAAGGCAAAGCTGGAGCTGAGTCACCCCTGTATTCATATTGTGATTGCCACCAACTGCCCAGATACTGCTTGGCCATCCTGCTGCCCAGCCACTCATTCCCTTTTTGCACTTGTGAAAACGATTACTCTTATTTTATTGTATTCGCCTCTGTCCTTAGCAAATTAATTCCTACTTTTTTTGTCAGATTATTTATATTATTTATCAAGATCACGTGCAATTTTAATCCTGACTCTTAAGTGTACTTGCAGCTTCTCCCAGATTATCAACTGCAAATTTAATTTCTGTTAGGAATGGTCACATACTTGTGCCTATTTGGGGTCCATTAACATTAATTAGGTCAAGAACCCTTTTATTCAGAGGTGGTTTTTTTCACTATTACATCTTAACTGGCTCAGATTTGATAACCAAAAAAGATAAAATTATTTTTTGATAATACAGAGGGGTTTTAAAATGGATTTTCCGCAGTTTAGAGCAGTACACATATAATAACGCATGCATGAATAAAACAAAAAAAATAATTTGATCAAGTGTCTAAATACAAAAGGAGGAGGGAATGAAACTTAAAAAGAAATTCTCCTTCACAATGAACAAGTGCCATTGATGATATTCCTAGCTGAGGAAGCTTTCAGAAGAAAGTCCTGCCCATATTGATAAGCTATTAATACTCACTTTAACCCACAACTAAACCATTCATTGTCCTTTCAATATTCGATACACGAAGTGCCATCATCTCTTCAAGAGACAGCATCCAGAAAACCTTCCCTTTCACTACTTTCTCGCTTATATTAAGATGAGTTCTTCCATTCAAAGCTCAGAAACTCCTCTCGTGGTCTGTGCTGCTTTCATATAGAAAAAAAAAAAAAGCCCTTTGGAAATTCAAACAGGTGACATCCATTAAAAAAATGACAGTTTTCAGAACAGATATTTCACGCTCAGAATTTTCATGTTTACACACTAAAGAATCACTTCTGGAAGAACATGCTGCCTACCTAACAGATACATACGTGGCAGAATATGTATCGCTGGATTAATTTATAAGTGATAGCAAATAGAACCCAGCTTACACCAGAGCACGCTCACAGTCTTAGTTAGCTTTCTAAATTGTCAAGCCTTGACAAAATATCAGAAATAAAAGTGATAATAAATTAATTGATGTATTCTATTTTTTCAAAAAACAAAGCAAATCTAAACTATTCTCATATAGATGTAATAGGTCTCATGAAATAGTCCGGAACAGAGGATTCATACCTCAGGTTGCATCAGCTTTACACTTCAAAGATGTTGTGGATTCTGAATGAAAATTGTTTGTGTTAGGAACACACAGACCTAACCCTGTTTCAATGGACTGTATGATATTATTTCCTTTCAAAACAGTGTTGACTAAAAGAAGATTTTTTAAAGAAGGGTTTGATATATTACATCAAAATTCTACTATGTACAACGATGTACAATGTACAGCGAGAATATTCATGAGTGTGTATGTGCAACATTCCACATACATCATTAGAGAGACTTCATATGAACTAAATCTTACCTTGAGTAATTTTGTTTGGCTTTCATAATATTCCCTTACAGAATACAAAATATAGAATAAGCAAACCACTCCTGTTTTTTTACTTTATACTTAGTCCTCAAATCCATGTTTCAACATTGGCTTGTTGATTTTAAAGCCAAATCCTGCTTGTGAATCTCACTGAGACCACCAGAATAGAACTAAAATGGCTCTGTGAGAGAGAAGTTTTAGATTTTTTGGGGTGAAATAAATATCTTGCTTAACAGGGGATGCTACGAGACATATCAGCAGCAATTTTGATGCTTCTGGGGAAAAAAATGACTTTCACTCTTGGGCTACTGTATCCTCCTTTTTTATATATATATATATAAATTCTCACTTATTTCTTCTTGGTTTGAGCCAAAACACTCCTATCCTTGAAGAGAATGGCAGGGATAAGCAATTCCAATGTCTGCCCCAGAAGTGTTTGGTCTATTAAATTACAGAAAATGCGGTACATTCTTAAACCATTATATTGAACAATTTCATTCTTATCCTGAAGAAAACAGTTTTGAGGCAGCTGCGTTTGGAACAGCTTCTGCTTTTCTGCTGTGGATGGAAAGCTCTGAGCAGTGAATTGGCTCTCACTCACAAGCTGGCAGAAGAGGAGCACTTCCTATCTCAAGGGAGGGGTCTGGCCATTCTTCTTTTTTATCGTTCCCTCGGCATCCTATCCACAAGACAGCACAGCCCATAAGACCCCTGTCTTTTACCCATTCAACAAGGGAGGAACACTGCAGGGGCAGATCAGTCCAACAGCAAACCGTGTGAGAAGTGAAGGGCAGGTACATAGAAAAATGTTGCAAATGTAATAAGGAAATAATCCCTTGGAACTCTTAGGGTATACAACAATAAAACAAAACAAGTATGTGCTGGAAATTAAATCTCCCAGCTGTATTGATTGCTAATGGCCTTTTTTAAATTTCACCCTTATTTACTATGTAGAGATAAGAGCTGACTCTGAGCACTTTGTCTGATTCAGAACCTCGTATAAGAAATCTAAAGATCACTCAAATTAAGAGGAGATAGCTAACTGCTCCCCTGGGTTATACAGAAGAATACTTTATTTGCCCCCATTAGAGCAAAAGAATAGCACAGAATAGGTTCAGTCCAATCAGAGATACCATTCAACAAAAAGTGGTAACTGCTTTTATTTTTCTTAAGGAACATTGAAAAATACATCTGTTTCCATTAGCACCACATTTTCCTGTGTTGGTTTTTCTGATTCTTTATTTCTGTCATTCTGCAAAATATATAACTATGCAGCAAAAAATTTCTTTAAAGGTAAAATAACCTTTTCCGTGTTACTTGTTCTAAAAGATAGTGATGTACTCACTGATATTCAAACGAAACAGCTTTCTGGCAGAATAAGAATGTCTTCAATTCTAAGACATAAAGTAATATTCTGGGCAAAAGAATACAAAATATCTACTCTTTCTAAATAGGCTACTTATTTCTGTAAGATCAACAGAACTGAAATCACAGTAGAATATGCTGACAGAATGTTTGAGTAACCAGCACCGATTAAAGGATTTTATTAACTATATTTTAGTTTTATATTCCCAGTGTGACCTGGGATCACAAATATAAATGTCGTAGACAGCAATAGAGCAAGAAGTGGCTGTTCTTTCATTATTTTGAACTTTACCGGCAGGATTCACCACTCTGGCTTTTTTGAGCCAGTTGTGGTTTGCAGCACGCTGACAGTATGCATTACGTACCAGCTTGCGTATTTCTACCTTAAATAGGTGGTGTTAACTCGAAGACTGAGAAGACCTGTTTGCAAAATATGAGTCACTCCAAACCTCAGCATGAAAACTCAAACCAAACTCTATACTTCAAGACTAGAATTGGTTCAGAAAAGTACTTCTGTCTTCTATCTCTGTAGCCAATAGGGTTTATGGAGGGAGGCCAACACCTTAGAACAGGAAAAAAAAAAAACCAAACGTTTTTTTCTTTCTACAGTCTGACAGAACATCACTCAAAAGGAGACTGAAAAAGGAACATAAAAATGCTCTTCCAAAAGACACCGGTTACCAACATGTTGTCAGTCTGTTATCAACATGGAAGAGTCTGAAGGACTAGAAGGAAGACCTGAAAATCAAAAGATAAATATATTCCAAAAGTCTCACCTAAGGAGTGTTGTCAAGCTCCCTATCCTGAATCACTTGCATTTTCTAGGGCTAAAGAAGGTCTTGGGTAGAACAAGGTCATGTCACACAAGCTCTCCTTCCCAAACTGCATCCACCAACTAGTCCAGGCAACAGCAGCAGGAACATTCACTGCAGCATCTTGTAGCTTTTCAGCAAAGGCAAGTAATCTCCGCAGCACTGGCATGAGCATTGAGAAGAGCCTACAGTCCCAGCCCCTGACAACTCTGGTGCAGGGCAAAGGTACTACCCACGATGACTGAAGCTATTTCAAAATGTGTGGAGGTCATTGAGAGCCTTGTCATTGCCTTAAACGGGCTGGGGAGATCAGGCTTGCTCACTTTTTACGTATGTGCTAAAACCCAGTGGTTTTCAAACCTCACTGGTTTTGAAGGAAAGTCTGACAGAATTTCATGTCTGGAAATGCTTGAGGTGTGTTCTGGAGCAAACCAAGACCTATTTGAATTGGTAGTCCCTCTGCCCAGTTCTGTATTTGGGTCACAAAATACATTGCAATCAAAATCAACACTCTTATTCTTCAGTGTCTTGGTTATTGCAGAGGAAGTGCCAGTATCAGTTCCTTCCAGTGCACTACAAAAATCTCCGTAGATAATTCAACAAAGGCTAACACCTTTTTTTTCTAAAAGAATCTCATAACTAAGTATTTTCCATCATGTTCAGTGTTTCAAGACAAGCAGAATGTAATCCAACAGGATTGTGAAATAAAGGCAGCAAAAATGCAGATTTGTCTAAGTTCCTTAAAGTTTTATTTCATTCTATTTTTTCAGTATTTTTAATGTGATACGTTGCAGATTGTACCCAGTATCCAACTGTATCATTTTACTTCCTGTTCCTAGAGACTTATTTATTCACAAAGCAAGGAAGGGAAAAAGAAGGAATAAAGGAATACTTTTTATAATATTTCTGAATTTTATAGAAACATTTAATGAAATCTGAAAGAAAATTAAGCTCTTTCTTGTGTATTTAATACACAAATTCAAGCCGAGCCCATACCAATAGCTATAAATATCTCTTTGTACTCAAAGACAGCAAAAGTACTTTTTGAAGAGACCTCATTAGAAAAAGAAAGAAACGTATTTTTATGCTCTACCACAAACGCAAGGCCTTCCTCCATGCCTTTATCTGATAGAGCGGGTTTCAGGATGATGGCAAACTAAATTGTCTTCTGCCGGATAGCTCCATAGGAAAGAAATTATTCCTTTCAAAGTGGCTGGCAGGATTGCATTATCATTCCTCAAGTGCCTCCCAATTTTGTAGATCCTCAAACAGCTATTAGATGTTTCAGCCTAGCCAACTTGAAGTGTTGTGTAATGTCTCTGCAGGCACAAAGTGGACTTTGGTTGGAGTGTGCAGAGCCTGGGCAGTCAGGTCTATGCATGTGACCACAACACACCTGCTCCAGCTCACTCGCTACATGCACTTTATTAATTTACACCACTTAAAGGAATCTAATAAAAAAAATCTTTTAATCAAGGCGGCAGAATCCTGCAAAACTTTAGTTTGAAGCAGGAATGGCATCGCAACCCAGTAATGCCATAAAGAAACCCAGGAACCCTCATGGCCAAGCCACTTCGGTCCCCAGACACAGGGGAATTCACTGCAGCACACCCATTTCTTCAGTCACTCCTGACTGCCAGCAGCCCCTTGTTGCCTCCCTGGGCAAGAACAGGGACAGTAAAACTCCTGTTAAACAGCACGAGTAGCCACTCTGTATGCAAGAAGACAGGGTCCGGTTTTTCAGGTCAGACAAGAAGCATTTTTCTGAGAATATCCAGGACTTACAATCTCTACTGTTTAAAGACACAGTAGTTATGGCAGAAGTACCCTGCCATTCATACCAGAAAACATCCTGAAATATTTACAACGTGAATATACATTTTGCTTGTGATAGAACAGATGCAGCTCACCTTCAAACCTGAACTACCTTCCTAAACACACGCGCACACAGAGCACTGAGTGCTGGAATATTTTCTTTCAGACCAAAGGAAATAGTCCATTTGACCTTCTTTTTTTTTTTTTTAGTTGCTAGGAAAGCTTTCTATCAACTTATTTCTTTTCTTCCCAGACCAATCAGCGAACTAAAAAAAGTATCTGTACTTGATACAACTCTACCACGTTTTTTGTTCCCATGTGTGCTCAGCCCTGTCATATGGAGCTTCATTCCGCAAGACACCGGAGCGTGTACCAAAAAGCAACATTTCCAGGGTCCCAGGGGCAGAGAGAAAGATGTTTTCTTGCTTGCATATTTACATTATGATGCAACCCCACAGTAGTTGATCACACCATACCTTCCCATGCCTGACTCATTTCTTAGACTTCAGTTTAAGAGTTCTGCTTTTTACCAGCAGTACACTGAATAGGCTTTCTTGCACTTTTTTTTCTTGTCGAAGTTTCAGCAATACTGGTACAGACCAGCCCTGCACTGCCAAGCAGCGTTTGTGCCTTTCTCCCCTCACCCAGGCTGCATCAAGCAGTCCTTTGTACGACCGTGTCTGGCCAACACAGTCCTTTAAGATACTTTCAAGGGCATGGCTAAGCCAAGACAGAGCCAGTTAAGGCTGTCCTGAGCCTTGTACCATGTTTCATTTACAGCTGAGCATCCCTGACCTACATAGGAAGCCACCTCACTGACTGAAATGAGTGAGCACACCTATTCAAGTGACCTTAGTAGGAACTGGTCCAAATGTACAGGCTTAACTCTGTTCTTAAGTTTTATGAGATAGTTGTGCTCGATGCCTTTTCAGCAAGTATCAGCATTTGCTACCAATTCTGTCTTACTCTGGAACGAAGAGGGGAGAAGCACTTACAAGGCTTTTCCCTCTCCTTGTTAATCACAGAATGACACCAAAAGGCCAAGAGAAGAAATGCAGGCAGGGAATTCGTGCTAAGCTTTGGAAAGGCAGCATCGAACCAGAGATTTGCTTTGGTGTGTCTCTGCAGTCTTGACTCACTTTGCCCCACACCGCTCTGCTCACCGCAGCAGAGAAACATGCATCGGTCCTTGTGAAGGGATGTGGGTGGTGAAGCCTTCCTCAGCTATTCCTTTAAGTTTGAATCAAAGCACCTGGATCTTGGAGAATTTATAGTTTTAGCATTTTCAGATGTATAAGCCTGTAAAAAAACAGAATCCAAATAGACCTGTTTCAGTAAAGTGGAAACTGGTGTGACAGCAGCAAAGAGGAGAAGAGATACAAAAAGTTGTGAAAGGTATAAACTACCTTTCAGAAAGCCAGTCTTCAAATTCCTTTTTTCAACACACTATTAAAAGAAAAATCCACACATTTATAAGGGGAAAAAATACACATAATTGGTAGAAAACAATCATGAAAATATTTTGCGGGCTACACAAACAAAAGCCAATAGCCTGAGGATGCCAAGCTATTTCAGAATCCATAGCCTGAAAAAAATCTCATTCCTCAAAACCCACTCATCCCAGAAACTGATCCTGGCAGCTTTTGTCCTGAGGTGGCTCCAGAGTTTGGGTTCTCTTGTAGGCTCCACAGATCTGAAGAAGGAGCTGTAAAGGGCAATGTGTCTGTGACAAGACTGAGCAAATTTATTTTGGATTTGTTTTCCTGCCATGTCATTAAAGTGCAGCACAGCATCAGGGATGCATACAGAAGGCCCGGTCACCCAGAATCCCCTCCATTGCCTTCTTTCACCAGTAAATCACCCCAGCCCTGGGGGACAAGTCCAACAGAACATTTGAGATTCTGCTAACAAAATGCTAGCATAGACTAACCCACTCAGCAAGACTTCTAAGTAAGTTTCCTATATGTCTAAAAGTTACTGCACACGATACACATGTATTAAATCTCAAAGTTTCTCTCATTTTATTTAAAGCAACCTGGTTTTGCCCTAGAACACAGAGGTTTCATCAAGACCTTTCCAATTACAAACTAAAAAATACGTTCAATCTAACACCTAAATATTCTTTCCTGTTATACGACACAAATTCTCCTCAGGAACTTGTGTCTAAACACTCATGCTAAACTTCTCTGAGACAGGTGAAGCCCTCAAATCAAAGAGTGTGAAATGGAGTAAGTGCTGTTAGTTAGCACAGATGTTGGCATGTGTCACTTTAAAGGGCTGTTCTCTTGCCCAAGCCCTGCCTTTAGCAGGTATGTGTTTTTCCAAGGTATTGTCTTAGGTGCAAGCAAGAAAGAAAGCAGGTAAATTTTTTTTAACTGGTATAATATAGGTTCTGATATTCAGAGGCTGTATATCAGAAGGAAACATAATAAGTTGGCAGGACATGGCATAGATGACAGGTTAGGCAGTCAGCTACACAGAGAAATGTTTAAAAGGAAAGTAAAGAAAGGCAAAGTGTGGGAAAACGGCAGAAAATTAAGCAAGGTATAACTATGGTGTGTATTGCTTTCACTCCTGCAGCATAAGTTAAATCCTTCATCTTTGAGTGATTTCTGAAATTGCTAGTTTCTTGGCTCCTTATCTCACAGAAGTGATATCTTTGATTACCCTAGGATGCTGCTGTAAGCTTGAAATTTCTCAGCTACAGCACAGCTATTTCAGAGAAGAGTAGACCTCGTACAAACACATGGTTTCTCTCACACCACCACTGCGAAACAGCTCAAAAGAGCAGTGCTGCAACTCTTCTGTCTCAGACAATGCAGTCGCTGCTCTGCGTGGTGCAAGCTTTTGCCCAGAGCCATCCCAGAGCACTTGGTCAAAACAAACTACGTTAAACTGTAGCTAGGAAACTGCTTACTGTTTCTGTTAGAGTGATGGTGTTCAAAGCTATCCAATGAGTAAAGGTAGCTCAGAACAGAACAGGGAGTAGGTTGATATTCTACAATACTAAGGAGCAAGCGTTAAGTGAGGAGGAGAAAGAAAGGGAGGGGAATTAACAGCAGTTTAAACACTGTCAAGAGGAGGCAGCTTTCAATGCAAAAGGGACTAAAGGTTAAGGTCTTTTCTTGATTCACTGCTACTTGAAGCCTACAGGAAATTAAACCACAGAAGATCAGGTCAAAAAGCATTAATAAAAGCAAGGAAACTCAGAAGTTTGGAAAAAATGTTATGATACTTTAATGTCATTTTCCCTGTTTCAAGGGTGTTCAAGCGAGTGTATATATTGTGTACCATGCTGTCTAGGCTGCAATGCACAGCGTGAACTGTTGATTTCAGTGCTGTCACTGAATTTTCCCAGATTGGCTTGTTCCAAGTCATAGTGGAATATTACTCACATACAGTCCTCATGCAGTTTAATCTGAACAATACAGTGTATAGACATTCCACCATCTGTTAGGAATTGTGGCAACTCTGTAGGGCACAGCTGATAGTGTTTGAAGTAGAGATCCTTTGGTTTGGGCAATGAGCTGTGGTAAGCAGCTTGCTGTCTTTGGTGGAAAATAAATGCTAAGTTGCTGGAACAAAGGAGAGAATTTTTTTCCTTGTATAGACATTTTAGCTAACTGCTTATATTGGCCAAAAGCATGTCAGATGGCCTAACTCACAGCAGAAATCTTATGAATTAGATAACCAGTCTGAAATTGTACAAACTAGATTGTTAATCTTAAAAATAGTTGGGTTTGTGGACAAGAAAGTTTTAATCAATGTGTTTTCACTGAGGGTAAGTGGAGCAAGACCTTTTACTTGTGGTGTTCTTTGCAGTCATAGGTGTTCAAAGCTAGATTTGATGAGGCTTTGAGCAATCTGATCTAGTGGAAGGTGTCCCTGCCTATGGCAGGGCAGTTGGAACTAGATGATCTTTAAGGTCCCTTCCCACACAAACCATTCTAAGATTCTATGATATGGGAAGCCACTAGTCTTGTTCTTCTCTTGATCTGTTCTATGGCTGTTTTGGACATGTAAAAATACGTGGGTACTGCTCTTCATGTAAGCCCTATCACCTCTTTCCCACCACTTGAAAGAAAGCTGGAAGTCTATACAACCATAAAGGCATGCCCTTAATGGAAATCTTTGACATGAACAGTGCAATGGAAACACTCAAACTGCTCGAAATGTCCGAGAGAAAGAAAAACTTAAAAACTCAGCAAAAACAACACCCAAGTGTATTATATGATAATTAATCATAAGCTTGATTCAGTTATAAAGTATATCCAGCAAAAAGCTACTGGAGACAGAGTGTATGTTCTCCATACACAACAATAAATCAAGATCACTTACTTGAGGTGCTTTGTTATAAAGCAGTCCTAATTCTTTCATGAATTAATGACTTGAAAAATCCTGCTAAAAGATTAAATAGCTGACTTTAATTTCATTAAGGGAAAAAAGGCATCGTGTCCTACATTCAGTATTTTTTGAGCTTTGTACAAGCCACCATTCTGTACTTGGTTATTGGGTCAAAGGCTGATGAGGCAAAGTCTTTAGAAGTACCTCTGTTTCAGGGAGTGCTATTCCCCGAAGTATTTAAAAGACAGTCTATTACTCTTACTGTATTAATCCTCACATCAGTAGAGAGCCCACTGACTTCCCAATAGTTGAGGGGCTCAGCTGTGCAGATCAGCATCAGTGGTAACAGTCTAAAAGATAAAATTAATGGATGTATCTCTCCACGTCCTTGTCTGTGCAGGTGACAAAGACCAAATGTTCAGCATCTATTGCGTTGGGTTTGGACCTTTATTTGAACTGAGGTTCTGGGCACCCACTGTTATCTGGGCTTCCTATAAAGCAAGAAAAAATGAAAAGCCTTCCAGAAGATGCAGCTGCTGTCTGCGTTGTGCAGACAGCTTGGATTCTAAGTGCAAGTACTGTGGCCAAAGTCACACTGTGAGAAGAAGTATGCCCCTGCAGAGCACAGTGGGTGGGCAGCTTGCTCTGACCCTGGCCGTGCTGCACTACAGTTGTGCTGGAGGTGACAACTTCATCAGCAATGGCTCAGGGAGGTCAGTCATATGGGATCACATACTATAAAGCTTCATAGCCTACAGTATAAACTCAGAACTGGCCACAAAAATATTTCTACATTGGTCACGTTCATCTTGGTCTTCTGACATGTATTGCTCAGGCTGTTTCCAAGAGTTGAGGGTTTTGGCTACACAAGCTTCCTAGTAAAGCAAATATTGAGGCAGAGTATAGGTCTGATGGACAGCAAGAAATAAATGGTATGTTTAAAAGTGAAAAACAAAACCAGTATATAAATTTAAAGTTCATTCACAAAGCATTGTCTGTTTTCTTAAGGTATATGAGAAATTATTATGTACTCAGCTTTCCTGAAATAATTAAAAGATCATCAATTTGCTGTCACTGTAGTGATATGGTTTAATTATATTCTAAAAATATATTGAACTTGCTATCAAAGGAAGATTATATTGCTGAGATGTGTTATTATTTTAACAACAAACCTATGTCTGTTGAGTAGGAGGGAATGCATGAAAATATTATCTGAGCATAGTTTTACATGAGTACAGCTAATAAGAATCTAAATCTGCTATACTGCAGCAGTATCTGTACTTTTCAATGAGGGAAATATGTTTAAGAATTAAGAACAAAAGAAACCATACCTGGAAAGCCGTTGTTTCTACATAGTCCACCTCTAGATCTCTGACAATGTTAATATAGGCATAACAATGCGGTTAATTAATTGCAAGTTCTATCCTAATTAATAAACGTTACATTTTAAAACACATTTTTGAAGACAGGAAAGGGGGTGCATATCAAAGAACTGGTAGTTAGTTAAAATACATGGGCTTGGAGCTACTGTTAGTGTAATACCTCCATATTCCGTGAACTTACACAAATTTATAATAGCAATGGATCTTGCACATCAAGAATCTACATGAAGAAACCCGTAGTAAATTATCTCTATATAAGAACTGTTAATCACGTCGCATGACTTTTTTCCTCCTTATTTTTGATAACCCTCTGCAAATTTGGAAATTCAGTAGATCTTCCAAGGAGGTCCAAGGAGACCTCCTTTGCTGGCTGAAGTAGTGATGTCAATAGCATTTACAATACTAACAATAGACAGCTCAATTGCCATCCAACGGAGAAGATTGTAAACCCAGTTTTCAGTGATTCTGATAGCAAGCATGAAAGCTTCTATGAAAATAAGGAAGATGCTTTTTTAGATGTCTGTACACATGAATACACACAAAAATTCAGACTGAAAAGATAATTTAAAAATTCCTTAAAATATTTGTTAAAAATATTTTATAACATTCCCCAGATAAGTCTTTTGCTGCTAGGTACACTTCTCAGGAGCTGTTTTGGAAGCATTTGAATGTTACTGCATGTAATTCAGAAGTACACTAATTTCATAGTAAAAGACAACCTCTATCCCAAAATACTGAAGTCACCTATCTGTACTGAAGCCAAATGATATCCAGCTGACATGTTTTCCGGCATACTCAGCCAGAGTATCTGCAATTGAAATCTTAGGAGGAAGCTCAAATTAAAAAAAATTTTTAAAAAAAGTATTTTATCCTATCAAAGGTGAAAGTGTTCATCCTCCTCTCAAAGCAAGATGTCATGGAAAGGTTCCCTCAAGTGGAACGGGGGTAGGGAGGAAAGTTGAGTTCAACAAAAAGAACTGAAGGCCTATTTATTTGAAGTTAGTCTGCCATGCCCGTTGAAAGAACAATTTTTGCTTTGCTCCTCATCATGACAAAGGAGGATGGAGAAACAATAGAAAAAGAGAAAATCTGCCAGGACTGAAACTCTGTCCCTTAACTTGGCTGCAACACTGAGACTGAAGTCTGCCTCATAAATTTTGCAAGATTAAACAGAGACAAAGTAAAAAGGCAGTCTCAGAAGGAAGGAATGAGTCAAGGATCTACAACACTCTGGGGAATTTGGGTGCCCTTATCAAGAGGAGTCTAAACTCTTCCCACCGCCCTTCAGAAAATGTCCCATCAAAATCATACATGGTAAGATGCAAAACATCTAAAATCTCTGAGTTTGCCAACAAAAGACTTGTCATCAAGTTATAAAGATGCTGAAAGAGTGAATGACCTCCATGTCATGAGTCTGTAATCAGTGAGGTAGTTTGAGGTCTCTTGCGGAGCCAGCGAGCGTGCTGGAGGGATGCACAGCCCAAGCAGGAGCAGTACTTTAATATACCAAAAGGCAGCTGCAGCAGACTAAATGTCACCAATGTCATCATATTCTATCATTGATGGTACCATAACTGCTGGAGGAGAGGATCCAAGATGTCTTTGGGCCTGTGTCTCTGCCAAGAACTCATGTTCTCATGTGTTCCTTGGAGAGCTGCCACAAGAAAAGCTCTTCTACGTTCTGATTTGTGTTTTCCTTCCTTATTATTAATACAAGAGGATTTGTGTTTTCTCTCCTTATTTTTTATACAAGGAGGGGACATATCACAGCATACATCTCCAAGTCTACTGCATCCTGGGGGCCTGAAGGTGAAAACTGCAGCCAAGGCTCAGCCCATTGAACTGTGCTGCTTCGGAACCAAAGCAAAGAGAAGCCATCTACTGTGGTGTTGTCTTTGCCATACTCATTGGTCAAATAGATTGTGTCATCCCAGTGACATTAACAAGCACTTACCAAGAAACATAATGATGGCTTAAAATCTGTGAACAGACCCTGTTCTCCACCATGACTTGAAAAATTGCTACACATCCACGATGATGTGGACCTGCAACATGAAGCTGCAGTTCAGTGCTTGGACAGGTGACTTGCACACAAGTAACACAGCCAATGTGCGTGCACCTCATCAAGTAACTCTTGCAAGGAAGGTGACAATTCTTAGAGTCATAGAATCATAGAAACATAAGGTTGGAAGAGACCTCTGAGATCACTGAGTCCAACCCTGCCTGTCTCCCTACTAAACAATGTCTCTAAGAAACTCATCTACCCGTTTTTAAACACCTCCAGGGATGGTGACTCCACCACCTTCCTGGACAACCTGCAAGACAAGTGGAAGAATTGACACATAGTTGAATAACAAATTCCTTCAAGAAAAAGCCCTATCTAGCAGGCCTAGTGAGAAGATCAGAGCAGAAATATGAAAACTGACATTTAGGAGGCAGAAAATGTCATTCCATAGCAGAGAAAGTTTAACCTCAGCAGTGAAAGAAAGTTAACCTCAGCAGAGAAAATGAATGTAAGGGGTATACATTGCCCCAAGTAACACAGGCTGTGCAAAGCAGTGCCTTAAATTTTGCATACATTGTGGTAAAATACATGTCCAGTATTGAGCACTTGGGCATAGATGTGCTCACAATTTGAAGACGTGTGAAAACAAATACTTGAAGTAGAGTCCTTTTCTCCTCCCCAGCAAATCCTCAAAACACACTTTGAACAGCTGCTGTGAACACTTTTTGTGAACCAGTTTCCCCTATGAAGGCTTTAGTGTGGAGTTTCCAAGACTGGAATCTTCTGTCCTACACATAGTCATACAGACAGTCAAGCAAAGCAGATTCAGGGCTAGGCTTAGCAGCTAATGAAAAATGTTCTCACACACAATACATAATAGTGTTTCACTTTTTGATCATTTGTTATGCATTATTCTAGCCTTTGGGCTGTAATCTGAAGACTGAAGGATCTCCCAAGGCAAGTAGAAGGGAAGTCTGAGAAATGCCTGGAAAGCTGGGAAGGGGTTTTGCCTCAGATTTTTGCCAAATTACTATTTTTATCTATCTAGAATGCATTTATTTGGGCATTATGTTTTTCTGTGTGCTAGCCCAAGATGTTTTTAAATTGTTGTTCCGTCTTCTTGCTATTCCTTCTTCTTGTTTTTCCATACTGTTTTGCTATCACTCTGTGTTACCTGACTAAAATGAAGGGAACAACACCAATGCTACTTCATCTTCTTTCCCTTCAAATAAGAAGCCTGTAAACACTGAGAATTAGAAGCTCTCCTTCTCTTATCTCATTACTTTGTGCTTAAAGCTAAGTGTGGGGTGCAGGGCTTTTTTCTTCTGAGGTTCTCCTAATATTTGCCACAAAGTTCTCTTGCTAACAAGGCTGGATTTCACAGCAGAATTGGTTAGAAAAGCACCACAGCAAAACCTGAGATCCTATTGTCACCTGCAGGAAATGCTTCTGCATCAGATCAGGTGTAGGCAGCCACATAAGGAACCAGAAAGCATCACAGATTTCTTGCATGAGGCAAGTGTCAGCTCTGAACACATAAAATCTCAGTCCCTACCACCTCCTCTTTGCTGGAATGGTTGTGGTTGGAAGCTGTTTACATATATTAAGTTTGCAATCAGCCGTATGTAAAATACCACTGGATTGTGGTCAGTGGTTGTATGCAGACTTTGTCATTTTGCTTACTGACCACACGTTCCCATTGATCAATTCTAAATTGGATTATTGTTAGGTTTAAAAGCGCCTCAACAGCAGAAAGTGGTGGTGGTGGCTGGCAAAGCAGAGATGGATAGCAGAATAAACAGGGAAAGTGACAAGATTTCAGACTGAATTGATCACTGTCAGCGAGTTAGTGGTCAGCTGTCTGACCTTTGGTGCCCAAACCAAACATGAGAATAATGTTTAGACAAACACATTTGATTTTTGAGGTAATGGGTATGTCAACTAAATGACAAACCTTAGAAAGGTCAAAGGGATATCCATTTTTCAGACTTTTTTCAAGCATTAATCGTTCATTTGGGGAACGGTGTCTTTCTAAGCTGGAGAGAGAGAACTTCACTTTCAGGGAGAGGGGGGTGGGCACTGATATTGTTTAACTACAGCCACCAGCCCTATCAAATCCACCCTGTCACCAACTCCTGCCATTCACAGCTGCATTTGGCTGCATGTGGGCCTTCCCGAAGTGCAGCGGAGTTGGGATTTCAGACTATGAAGGAGGTCCAGCAAAGCTTTAACCCTCCCTCTGTTCCCCATTGCAAGTGTGGGAAAGGCAGCTGTGCCGACCACCCAGGTGAGGCCTTCACCTTTCCCACTGGCACTGGGAGATGCCTACAACGTATCGCAGCACAGTGTCACTCAGCCACCCAACCAGACTTCCCCAGTGACTACCGCACCAGTCCCTACAGGATGGCAGGCTCTTGTAGCAGGTGTCTTCTGCACAGTGAGGAGTATTAAATGAAAAATACTTTGACATGTTTAGAAGAGGTTAATAAATAACAGAGCCTAAAGGGACTGGCATGTCTTTGTGGTTTCACAGTCTGTGATCCAGTATCTGATGCTGCAGAAGGGACAGTAGAGGGAAAGACACAGGAATGCTGATGGTAAACTAGGAAAAATGAACAAAAATGTTAATGCAAACAACAAAAAAAGCCTTTAAGATTTACCACTACTGGCTCTGGCTCACAGATCGCTGTTTAAAGAAACTCTGCTTACCTTTGTCTTTTTTTCTAGATTATTTTCTTGGAAGGTGTGAAAGCAGCACAACATGTTCTTAAAGGAAACATCAGCAGGGTCTTTTTTATGGTGTGTGTATATCAGAATCATTGGGGAACAAATTGTTTTTTCTTCTTCTTAAATAATTTCTTCACACACTCACATGGCTCCCCAAAAACATTTGCAATTCCAATGCCGTACTAAGGAAGAAAGAAGTACTCTGGGACTTGGAAAAAAAAGCAGGAAAGGGAAAGCCACTATGAATAAAAATCAGGAGAAAGTTTTCCTAATCCTGCCATGAATCCCTTCTCTCCTGTTCTTTCTTCACTTTTTGATCATACATGAAAACAACATTATCTGTTAAACACAGCAGAAGGATCAGCAGCAGCTACGCCCCTACTTCCAGTTCTGTGCCTGGTTGCACTTTTTAACTCCCTGCTTTAAAGATTCACTCAGTGATATAGCAAACTGCAAGAAGGTTCCCAAAACCACAAATTCATTCTTTCAAAGTGCCTATTTGGATGACCGTTCATGGTGACGCAGGCAATTCTCTTCACATGAGACTTATTCTGCTATGCACACAAAGTTACTACATAAGGTGTTTAATATTAGTCTTCCAACAGGTAGGGTAACTAAAAGCAAATTTTATCTAGAAAGCAAGGGAACATTTGACACAACCTAACAATATCCAGAATAACTATTCATCTTCAGACATATAATTTGCGAATGAGAAGGAATACTTTTCATTTCATATTCTCTATGCCTTGACATTTAGATCTCTGTCCTAACTGCTGTAGCTAAAAAAGTTTCATAGTAGCATTCATCAAAAGTCAGAAAGTTTGTTTGCAAGAAGACTTTCATGCAGAACAGAGGCATTACGAGATGGAACTATTCTTTTCTCAGAGAATTGAAACTTGACAATGAAGTTATACAAGATAGTTTCTCACAATTGTAACATAACCATTTTGATAATTATGAAAATCTCACCTTCTTTGAAGCATCATTCTCAATAAAATCTGTTTTGACAAAGCTTTCCTATCAATATTTTGCATACATTAATAGCTAGAAAGGCAAACAGTGTGGAAAATAAGGAGTTCCCTCATTATTACTCCTGCAGTCAATTCTCACTGCATTCCTACGACTTCTTTAAGTTTTAGCATGTGAATATTTTACCATGGACAAGAACAGACTAAGGGGGAAAGGAGATAGAAATACTCAGTGTGAGATTCAGTGACAAGGTGCAACTTTATCTCATATACACCTATGTTTACAATCGGGTGTTAACGTCTACTGCAAGTATATACAGAGCCCCATGGTAACCCTCAAAGGGGATTTCAAAATGCTTTTTGTCCATTAAAGGACGATGTCAGCAGAACAGGTAGGAGACACAACTTACTGGATCTGAACTTTTCCAGACAGTTTTCCGAAGTCCAGTTTCCTTAAAACCAGAGAGATCCTGGTGGTGGAATTGTAGATGAACAGCAAATTCCGATTATGCCAGTTTAGGCCCTGCCTCCAAGCCCACTTCATCTCCAGCCTGGTTAAGCACTGAAGTGAGAGTTGCACTTTTTGCTGGCAATTTGGGTCCCATGGGGAAGGAGTTCCTCAAGCCCTGGTGCTGCCCCCAGCACTTCATGGGAACCTCGTGGTCCCTGAGCTTTCCGTCATGGTGCCTTGGTCACTGAGCTGCCTGGCCCTGTACCTGCAGACATCTTCTCTTGCTTAATTCTAGATCTGCATTTGACCACAAATGCTGGAATATCTGTCTTAGAAAAAGCGTAATCCATAAACATCCCAATATGGTTTCTCAAAACTTATCTATGTAGATTACCCAAATCTTTTAATTTTTCAACTAGATATCGTAAGCGGATGACTTCAGAAAACATAACAGAGAACACACATTCTCCATACTCTTGGTACACCCTAAAGGCTATAGGTAGATAAGAAACATTGAAAGCCTTACAATAACAGCACAAATTTTAACACAGTGAGACATGCTAACAGATGAAACCTGAGTGTGGGACTCCTCTTGATTCATCCAATAGACACACAGTCACAAGTTCTGTGATAGCTACGTGCCAGACCCTTGAGTTTCTTTGTGGCCATGTAGCAGGGGCCAGGAAACGTCCTGGTTCACCGGCCTCCCTGTGGGATGGCATTATACTGCAGTTAACAAAGTGATCCTTACTTGAGGTTTCCCATAAGATTATAGTAGTAATTAATGTCCTGAGCCTGCATACACCTGCTAGTAAGTTAAATATTGAGAGGTTTAAAAGATGTAACCGAGTGTGTGAAACTGAAACACAGGAGGCTCGGACTAAGCATCAAGAAACACTTCTTTACTGTGAGAGTGACTGAGAACTGGCACAGGTGGCCCAGAGAGGTTGTGGAGTCTCCATCCTTGGGGATACTCATATCTTTCTGGACATGGTGGTGGTAAATCAAGGTGGTAGTATTAGGTAGTGCTGCTTGAGCAGCTGAACCAGATGGCCTCCCGGGATCCCTTCCAAATTCAGTTTTTCTGTGATTCTGTATCTATAATATCAGTGAACTCTGCTCAAGGCTGGAAATCACCCAGAATTTCTGTCTATTCAGTTGCAGTAGTTTAGTAAGTGTCTACAACCTGGCTTCTGCTGCACAGTCCTGTTATGGAAACAGGTGTCACCTCGTCACCACATGTTAGTCATCATCAGCACCCCAAAAGCCCTCTGGATGTGGAGCTCCAAACAGCAGTTTGCTGCTGTTTGAGATCAAAAAGGCACTCTGAATTTTTCAGGGCAGATTTGGCTTTTGAAAATGTTTTTAAAAAGTCCTTGCAAATATACAGGGTCAGTATCGATTAACATTACTTGTATAGTAGCTGGTATGTAGCAAAGTATAGTGTAATATGAGAAAAAATATTGATTTCAAGAAAGTTAATATTATTAAAAGGTAGTTGTATTAATCTCTTTCTTGAATTTTAGCTGGTGGTTTTCCTTTTAGAAAATCAATGAAACTAATAGTCTCGTAGCAGGAGCACTTGTTAGACTGTTTTTTCACTCCTACGCTTTCAAGTTATGTTAAGAGCAAAAGAGCTGAAAAGCTATAAACTTATTGACTGGGGCTTAGAGGACTTAGATAAGTGAAGGTATTATGTTCATTTTCTTTTCATCAACGTATCTGGGAAAGAAAATATTTAATTAAATAAAAATTGAATTGTATCTGGTTTGTGTTTGCACCAATAAAAAAAAAGCAGCATTTCAGGCAAAAACTCATCATCCCAATTTACTTCAGTGATACTAATCAGATTTGTGTAAGGACTCAGGTGTCCCTCAAAAGAGTCAACCTTTCACAAACGTACTTCTACAAATGTTTGGCACATGGATAGGAAAATATCTAATACTTCACTTTATAAATCCACTTATCTCAACAATTGCTTGAATTTTTCCCACAATTCTTGTTGTGTATATAGGAACAGCTCATTTCATCTTCTTACAAATGCATCCATGCATAACTGACAAGACCAAAACCAGGTACAATTTCAGCTGAAAATCCATATCTCCAGGTTTAGCAATAAGACAAGTAACCCTATGGTATTGTCAAGAGAATCACAGAACCACAGAATGCCCTGAGTTGGAAGGGACCCACAAGGATCCACAAGTCCAACTCCTGTCCCTTCACAGGACAACCCCAACACTCAAACCGTGTGTCTGAGGGCATTGTGCAAATACTTCAGTATTGTCAGGCTTGGCACCCTGACTGCTTCCCTGTGGAGCTGTTCCAGTGCTCCAACAACCTCTGGGGGAAGAACCTCTTCCTAATATCCAAGTGAAACCTCCCCTGGCACATCTTCCTGCCATTCCCTTGGGCCCTATCACAGATCACCAGAGAGAAGAGATCAGTGCCTGCTCCCCCTCCTTCCCTTGTGAGGAAGCAGTAAATGGCTATGAGGTCCCCCCTCAGTCTTCTCTTCTCCAAGCCTCTCCTCATATGACTTCTCCTCGCGACCCTTTATCAGCTTTGTGGCCTCCTCTGGACACTCTCCAGTAGCATTTTATGTCCTTATATTGCGGCCCTGAAAACTGCACACAATTGTTGGGGTGGGGCTGCAGCAGTGCAGGGCAGAGCCGGACGATCACCTCCCTCGACCGGCTAGCGATGATGCACCCCAGGACACGGTTGGCCCTTTTGGTTGCGAGGGCACACTGTTGGCTTATGTTCAATGTGCTATTGACTAGACCCACTAGGTCCCTTTCCACAGGGCTGCTCTTCAGCCTCTCACTCCCTAGTCTGTGTGTATGTCTAGAAGCTCATTATGACCAATTTTATCTCAATGTCAACACAGAACTTGGCTCCCTAGCTGAAAATGTATTTGCCTTATCTTTGCATCTAGGTTTTCTTGTGCCTGTTTTTAGCCAAAACGTTTATATAGGCAGTAGATAAAATGTTTGCTAAAAGTCATTTTCACTGGAACTATTGTACAACTATAGGTTCTGCCTGTATCATCTCATGAAACAATGCCATAGATGCAAATATTTTGTATTGCCCTGTCTTCTAGTGTTCCTGCATACCCAGGAGTAGAAATTAATAGCAAAACGGGCCAGCACAGCTGTTTTCTCTGGTTGGCCGTCTTTTGTCGCAGGAAGATCATATGGTCTGTTGGCAGAAGAACATTATAAAGCTGATTACTAAAATAACTTGGTCAAGGAAGGTACATATTGTGATATCTACAGAGCGTTGTTGTTGAAATGTGAACTAATACAAATCATAGCGGAGCTTTCCAAAGACATAAATGGATGTTAGGTGCCTAGGCCTAGTGAAAGGCTGTCTCCCTGTGGCTTTTGCTTGTCAGTGAAACCACAGTATCCTCCTGTTTTTTCCTTCATAACACTCCAGCTCTTAACTCCACCTGATCTCTCTAAACCTGTCAGTGTAATTATCTGCCATCAGTTCTACACTATCAACAGGAAATAAGCATGTTCCATCTGACAAACGAAGCATTACAATAACGTAATTTGGAGCCAGATGGGGCTTGACAATAGCTCATCTCCCCCACTTTTGAAAATCAAAGGTGTAATTGGCAAAACAAATTCCCTCATACAGGTTTCTTAGCCATGTAAATGGTTTATCCATGTGTATGTGCACTCATAAGCATCATACACACACTTACACTGAAAACTGGTCAGTTATTTTTGTAAAGTAAGAGGTCATAAATGGCTCCTGATGTGAATCATCAATAATTAATTTAAAAAAATCTCAAGAAACCTTCTTAAAAAACTGCTTCCTGCAGTGCAAATGAAAGTATTTCAAAATTCAGTAATTACCTACAAATTAACTTATAGAAAAGATGAAGAGGGAAACATCCTACTGTTCTTGTAGCACAGGGTTTTTTTTACAGTCAACTAATAATATCTTACAATGAACCCAGTATGTAAACTCACTGCAATCAAACCTGTACACACTAATTATATTCTACATTATTGCTCATCTACAAGAAGGGCACGAAGGAGGATTCAGGTAACTACAGACCTGTCAGCTTGACCTCACTACCAGAGAAGAATACGGAGCAGTACACCTTGAGTGCATTCACAGTGCACGTGCAGGATAACCGGTAGCTCAGGCCCAGCCAGCATGGGTATATGAAGGACAAGTCCTGCTTGAGCAACCTGATCTCCTTCTGTGACCAGGTGACCCACCTAGTGGATGATGGAAAGGCTGAGGACGTTACTTACCTCACCTTACTAGAGCCCTCGACGCTGTCTCCCACAATATTCTCCTAGAGAAGCTGGTGGCTCATGGCTTAGACAGGTGTACTCTTTACTGCGTAAAAAACTGGCTGAAGGGCCAAGCCCAGATAGCTGCGGTGAAAGGAGCTAAATCCAGTTGGTGGTCAGTCACAAGTGGTTCCCAGGTCTCAATTTTGGGGCCAGTCTTTTTTGATATCTTTATTCATGATCTGGGAAAAGAGATCAAGTGCTCCCTCAGTAGGTTTGCAGATGACACCAAATTGGGCAGCAGTGTTGATCTGCCTGTGGGAGGAAGGCTCTGCAGAGAGGTCTGGACAGGTTGAATTGATGGGCCTAGGTAAATAGTGTGAGGTTCAATAAGGCCAGGTGCCTGATCCTGCGCTTTGGTCACAATGGCCCTGTGCAATGCTAGAGGCCTGGGGAAGAGTGGCTGGAAAGCTGCCTGATGGAAAAGGATCTGGGGGTGCTGGTTGACAGTCAATGTGAGCCAGCAGTGTGTCCAGGTGGCCGAGAAGGTCAATGACATCCTGGCTTGTGTTAGAAATAGTGTGGCCGGCAGGATGAGGGAAGTGATTGTGCCCCTGTTCTTGGCGCTGGTGGGGCCACACCTTGGGTACTGTGTTCAATTTTGGGCCCCTCAATACAAGAAAGACATTGAGGGGCGTGTCCAGAGAAGGGCAAAGAAGCTGGTGAAGGGTCTGGAGAACAAGTCTTATAAGGAGCAGTTGAGGGAACTGAGGTTGTTTAGTCTCAAGAAGAGGAGGCTCAGGGGAGACCTTATTGCTCTCTACAGCTACCTGAAAGGAGGCTGTAGCAAGGTTGATGTTGGTCTCTTTCCCCAAGTAAGTAGTGATAGGATGAGAGGAAATGGGTTCAAGTTGTACCAGGGTTTAGATAGGATATTAGAAAAATTTCTTTACTGAAAGAGTGGTGAAACATTGGAACAGGCTGCCCGAAGAAGTGGTCGAGTCTCCATCCCTGGAGGTGTTCAAAAAATGTGTACACATGTCACTTCAGGACATGGTTTAGTAGGCACGGTACTGTTGGTCTGAGGATTGGACTGGATGATCTTAGAGGTCTTTTTCAAACTAATAATTCTACGATTCTACATCCAAACTGGTTTTCTTTAGGATTTTTTGGTACAGGAAGTGGTGTAACCAGGGCCAATGTGTGACAGCGTGGGAGAGAAGGGCTCCAGGTATGCAGGAATTTCACAGCAATGCAACATCTTTGGCTGCTGTGTGGTTAACCACAGCTTAAGTGGTGGCAGGATCAGGCCCGGGACCAGCGGCAGGCTGCCCCAGCCCTGCTGCACAGATGCCCAAATTCTTGTCTGGGGTGGGAATTTACAGCCAGCTGATGTGGGGGTGCTTCTTTTTTTTGAAGTAAATACATCAAAAACACAAAATATGATTTGCGACCTGACTATGGGTAGCTTTATTACTATCCCATGCCTGGGTCCAATAAACCACTAGCCCCCCCATCCCCTCTCCAACTTCCCCTCATCCCCAAGTAATTAATTCCTTATGTCCAGTGATCATCAGGAGACACGGTGGCCTTTGAAAAGAAAGATTTAGCAATATTAATAATGCTCAATTGCCCATTCTCAAAAAGGCTGCAGCTAGAGCTGGCTGGAATATTTTCAACAAAATGTCATTTCATTAGAATATGTTGTTTATCAAAGCTGAAATATTCTGTGGAGACATTGGTTTTGACAAAGATTTCCAGAGTCCAGGGTTTCTGGCTAGAAGCGGAGGGAGGCCTGTACCAAAACCTGGAGATTTTCAATATGAAAATAGTACATTTTGACACTATTTCAAGTCGGGAAAATGTTCTAAAAGTTTTGTTTTCATTCCAGTGTGAAATAAAAACATTTCTGGAACTTTAAAGATTTCATGACACTAAATTTTTACTCTCTGGCCAGCTCCAGCAAAAATTCTCTTCATGTGAGCTGATTCTGAATGAAATGTCTGTATTTCATAGGTGTTCATGCTCTTCTGTACGTGTGCATGTGTGTATGAAGCCAATTTACACAGTTTATAGTTTTGCTTGTTTGGGCAGCTGCTTTCTCTAGACATTTATTATGGTCTTGCTGTGGATCAGCTGCAAAAGACAGAATGAAGGAAAAACAATATTCCCTCCCAGGAGTGAGTAAGAAACAGAGGTCACTTAAGGCTTCTTCCCTCCCACTTCTCTCTGCTTCTGTTTTCTGTTGCTGTACTTACAATGAATACTTCACCTGAGCTTGGGTCTCCTAATAGATCATTTGAGGTCATTTGCTACCCGTGACATGATTGCTATGTGAGGTAGGGGTTTTTTAATTACTTTTCTCAAAATACTATGATAGCTGAATTGATACAGAATAAACTAGGCACAGACTGTGTCATCATCTTTGTAATATTTATCATTACATGATATGTGTTGATGGGTAATCATAGCTATTTCTCCATTATGGTCTGCTGATTCCATTGTTTGCAAAGTTCAATGTACTTAGCAACAACTAAAAAACCAG
Organism: Neomorphus geoffroyi; assembly: GCA_033558235.1. Taxonomy (NCBI): domain Eukaryota; kingdom Metazoa; phylum Chordata; class Aves; order Cuculiformes; family Neomorphidae; genus Neomorphus; species Neomorphus geoffroyi. The sequence goes on along the minus strand of JAUMJM010000005.1, from coordinate 62,386,448 downwards.
TCTGCAACATGTGTATGCTGTACCTGCAAAAGAAAATCACATAATTCAGAAAGGCTCATGGTTTAGGAAAGTTCATAAACTGTTATTCCTCACAGGTCCTGCTGAATTCAAAGTTTGCCTCCATTCAGTCATTTCCTTTAAGCTATTGCCTCAAACCCTGGCAGAGGGAGGATGCAGCATGGCTCCATCAGCCTATCTGTTTGTCAGCCTCCCTGATGTTCCTTAACCTTCCTACTTCCTCTGGTAGTTCTGCCACCAGGCTGAGCAGATCATTCACCTGGTCACACTTGACACAGCTGTTCTCACTACTGCCATCTGTTCCCAGTAAATGGCTCTGGCATTCCCTGCAGCCTGAGAGTTGGATGGCTGCATGTTTTTTGTCAGAGCTCTGTCTGGGTTGCCACATCCATTCTGGTGAGTGCAGAGGACAGAGCTTTTTGCCAGGTAAATACCGTAAGCTCCTTCTGAGAGGGAAGCTCTTTGAAACAATCATAGAAACCAAAGGAGAAACAGAGTAATATACATGAAAAGATGGCAGTGAATCTCATTAATCAAAATGTATGGCCCAATACACAGTCTAAACAATACCTTTATTAAAAGTATGTATTCCAAACGTTCTTCCATTTTTTATTCAATCATAATAGTAACTAAAATTGAGCTGGTAGAGGACTGATTTTTAAGTTGAAGATATGTCTTCCAGATGACCTCTGTTATATATTGATGTAATACATACTTTGTCCCTTATCTTGACTAGTTACCCATAATAGCAGCGGTACAGCACTATAAAGTATTTCAGTAACACCTGTCTTTTAATCCTAGCAAAGGATTCCCCCAGAGTATTTATCTAAGATGCTTCCTCCTGTAACTGGCAACACAGAACTGTTCCCAGTGCAGCCCAGAAGGCTCATTGTAAAAAGGCTCGTTTCATCAGTACCAACAACCCCTCCTCACTCTAACTCTATAATCACATATGCTATCCCACCAGTCTGATGACTCAGAAGCACATTAGCAGTGGCAAGCACAGAGCAACTCAGAAGCATTTTGACTCACTGCACCAGTGATGTGGGAGCTGGTTCCTGTGAGCTTTCTGCTCAGTGCAGATGTTTCAGAGGGCTGTAGAGAGGTTAGGGACCCCTCAGACATGCCTGCCCCCTTCTCATTCCAAATCAGACTTCTTGCTTCTGTTTCAAACAGTTGATCTTTGTAGGATGACTCACTAAGTACACAAAGACAGTTTTCTGAGATGTTAGAGGCAGGCTTGAACTATAACCCAGCTGTGGACACTGGTCCTAAACTGTGGGGAGCTTTTGGTTCTCATCCTGGCAACTCAAGTCCTATGCTAACAAAAATTTTATCTAGCTCTGAAACAAAATTACATGCTTCTTTCCTCCTTTTATCCTTTTACTTTATGCCCTAAGGATTTCAATAACTTAGCAGTTCTTCCAAAGAATTGTCTGCTGCCACTTTGTAGATCTGGGAAAGGAAATGTTACTCTTGAAATGCACCAGTCCTTCCAATATCATAAGGTTCTCATATTTCTTGTCTTCAAAAATAATGAAAAGTAGTCCCTGAACAGAAATAATCCAGTAGCTCCAAATCAGAAGGTTGGCTGTTAACAAGTGAAAGACTAACCTAACTGGGAAATGAGCCTAAACTGGGACTGCAGAGAGTGAGGGATCGTTTAAAACAATAATGATGAATCTGTTTATCTTCCTTACTGCAGAAAACTTCTTGAAAAATTGGATATTCCAAAAAGGAAAACCTAATGCTCAGAACATTTCATCTACATGTCTCAACACACTTCAAAAACCTTATTCTTTCCATTTAACAATAGCGAAAATTAAGATTAATTATGCTTAGTTTCTTTCCCACTGATACAACAGGGAAGGCAGCAAAAGCCTCATGTCTAGTTAAAAGGACCTGGAATGAGCCAAGAGAGGATAAGACCAATTAATTATCCTCAAAAGTTTTCCTTTGAGGAGAGAATCCCAGGAGATATAACCCCTTTAATGAATTTATGCAGTCACTGAGAAGAGATCATGTCCAGCTGGTCCATTTTCCTGGGTGCTGGTCACTGGCTTGCAAAAGAGCTACACGTCCAGCTCTCAGCTGTGGTGGATTCTGCAAACAGATGAGGCCTAAGATTAAAAGATTTGGAAACTCTTTTGAATACTGTGCTGTTACAAAGAGAAGACATCGTCTGTGCAAACTCTCCAGTACCCTACAGGCTGTACATCTGTGAGGGCTGTGATCTGTACAAAGCCAATAGCTTGTAGATTTCATCTTTGTTAGCACAGGTTTAATGGTCATCTGGTTTTGCCTTATTGTCCCCTGAGACAACACTGTTGGGAACAAATCATTTAAAGCTTTATTGGGTTTGTGCTTCCATTGTTTCCTTGTCATGGGTCTGCTAGGCAAAACTTTTCTTTGACAGGTGGATGCTTCTTCCTAAAAGCTTATGATTCTTCCTTGCTGGACCAGCAGACTCCATCACAGCATTTCTCTCTTGTAATTGCCTTGGGCCAATTTCTTCTAAAAGAATTAAAAATGCAAATCTAATATCATAATTGTGTAATATGATAAGCTTGGCAGCTCAATCAATACTATGCCCCACTGTCAATAATACAGCTCCAATGTACGTTTGTCAGACTTGACCAATCTCACTTTATCACTGGCACTGTGGTCCTTCCACATCTATAAGATATGACATTTTATTAGTAGGTTCCCATCAATCAGATCTAATTTTTGCATCATAGAAATTCATTTTGTCATCTTGCTGCCTAGAGGCACTGGGATTGCTCTTTGAGCCAGGCGTCAGAAGCTCACAGACTCAAGCTTCCTCAGGCTCCTGTGTTACAGTCTGGCTGAGGACTGGGGCTGACAATAGCACACTTGGGTGTCTTCATTTTCTACCCGCAAATGACATCGGATTAGCAGCAAAGGACATGGCTGGTAACCACTGCGGAAAGGGAAATCTGTGGATCAATAAGAAAATGCCCACTGGTGCTTATACTTTTGGGTGTATCTCAATAAAGGAAATTTTAATATGAGATAACTATTCACCCCATGCTGAGCCTACAAAACCCATTCCAAACAGTACTTTGTTACTCAATAATGCCTCCACAGTAGAGTGTTTCTGAATATGTGGAAAGAGCTGCTGATATAAAATAGAGGTAAAGCAGAAGAGGAAGTAATTGTATAACATTAACATAGACATTTTTTCTTCCTCCCAGCCACAGCTATAACAACTTAAAGCAAAAGTACAGTTTGCATTCTTCTAATGTCCACACCCAGGCTCAACAAATCTGCCTCCTTCTGCTTGGACTTGCTTTAAAATGCTACATCTAGGAAAGGTCCTTTTAAAAAAAAAAAAAAAAAGTAGGTTTTAAAAAGGCTTCTTTAAAATGTTGTGTTCTACTGTGCTTGGATTTGCTCCCTGGTAATCCTTGAATGTCCCTCCAGCTCTGCTGATCTCTGTAGAATTGCCCTTGATCTGTCCTGAGAAAGAAAAATGGGTCTGGTGTCATCTACCTGAAATAGCATATTCTCATAATTTTAAGCAAAGAAGCCAGTGTCAGCACTTCAGTAAGAAATTTATGAGGTGGACATGCTTGTAAGGTTTATACTTTGGTTTTGGAAAATAGCTGTTTTCTGTTGCATCATTATAATAAACCTGACAGACATGACCTAATGTCATATAAGCAGTGTGTGTGCAATAGCAGGGCAGGGAAATCCAACCACCCTCTCTTCTTCTGAGAGCATGGGGATTGCACATAAAATTCTAAGCAAAGAGCTCAGCTCAGGACATATATGTTGCACTGCATAAACATAGCCCCTGGGCAAGGAAGGAAAAAAAGAGACTGAAGCACAGACAGCTGCATTCTGGAGGTCAGGAAGTGTAGGGATGAAGAGAAAGATGCCAAAATTTGGGTTTATTTAAACTTTATGAAGGAAAGGAGAACAGCAAAACCTTTTTCAGTTATGTAAATAAACGAAGAGTGAAGAGTAGTGAGAACAGAAGGGCCAGTTGCATGTTGAGGATGGATGAAGGATTAGAAATAATGCAGATAAACTAAAAAATATTAAAAGAATAATTTGCCTCACCTTCAGTAAGGATCATTGTGTACCAAAAATTGGAATATGAAGGATAGCTAATGAGAAAGATTGTGTAAGAAAAGAATTGGCCACTCTTTGAGATGAAGGCAAGATACAAAGATCTTCATGTCCTCCAAGTGGACATATTGCAATGCGCATCCCAGAATGCAGCAGGAAGGGGCAGGTGAAATTGCAGGCAGTTGGATATTGTTAGGAAGAATTTTTAATAAACCTGTCAAATCAGTGATCATAGAAAATCTTCAGAGATCAAGAAATGCATCACTTAAAGGGTTTTCCTCTATCTAACTTAGGTAACTCCAGATTCATTAGTCTGACTTGAATAACATATGGGACTTTAGAACAAATTTTTAAGAATAATTAAAATGTTGAAAAACAATAGGAAATGTTATTAAATCAACATGTTATTTGAAAAGATAATCCTTCCAGACTAATTTAAAACCTTCCACATAATGTGAGGACTGATTTATTCAATTTTAAGTCAATGAAATCTACTAGATCTATTCATATTTCGGTAAAATATTTGCTTTGGTGTTGGTTTTAGGTAATAAGAGCAGATATAGATTATTAGAGAACCATAAGAAACTACTTAAAGAAAGATGATAATGAACTCTGATGAAAGAAGAATGTTTGTATTGCCAAGAAATTACCAAGGCTGTGATAAGGACCCAGCTTGGAACATTCTCTGTTATTCATTGACTGATGGAGAATATAGTGTATGTGCTAATAACACAAATGTAGGAGGGTTAGAACATCTTCCAGGGAAAACCAGATTGGTTTTTTTAGTAACTGGGTTAGGAGGAAATTTAGTAATTAAGTTTATGAACTAAATTAAAATGGATATTAGCAACAACAAGAAATTCTGCTAAGAATTTTGAATTTATTGATTAGGAGAGACATAAGGTGAAAGATCTTAATACATTAGCTATTTAACTGTGAATCACCCAGCTGATGTGCCCTGTGCTCTGCAATCCCCATTTGTAGACTCAGCAACAGCATAGCACTTCTTATTAATTTACTGCCTAAAACAAAACAAGCGTAGAGAGGTAGACAAGAGCTGATTTTATTTCCTTGTACTTCTGCAAGTGGAAATAGAGTGTAACAATGTCAAAATTCATCAAGACCATCATACCTTTCCACAAGGCTACAAATAGATCATATTATTAATGTATTTATGTTAAAAATGGCTTTTCGCGGTGGGAAAGCACCACATGGACATTAATATATTCACACTATCCATTCTCTAGCAGACCACAGTCACGGTCAGTTAGCTGCAGATGAGCCTTGAATTTACCAGGCTAAACAGAAGACTTATGAGCTAAGGAAACTAAGACAATGAAACACGCTAAATGAAGCAAAGCAAGAAAGGAACCAAACTTGTTTACTGTCTTTCATGGTTTTACTTTACTTAACTGAGATCTGGGTTGATATTAGCTGTATTATGATACCGCTGCGACAGCCACATCAGCACAACGGTTCTAAACATCACAGCCACGACCACAATGAGAAACAGTGCTCACGGTCACTCAAAGGCCATTGAAGGGATATGTGCCTTTTTAACATGGAACCGCAGGTTCTGAATATCTATAGCAAGAGTCTTTTTTTCCTCAAAAAAATGTCAATATGGATCTGAACAGCTACATTTCAGAGGAGTCTATGTACAACAGTTACTGAAAATGTTTCACTGCATTTCCTGCATGTTCCTTTGTGTCTTGCAATCACTCTACTTTGCTCTACTGGTTTGAAAATCAAAGACCTAAATTTTGAAAGTCATTATGTGCAATAGTAGCCACTTCTTTAAACAAACAGACAGCACTTTTGGAAGAGCTTTTGTAAGTTCATCCATGAATGTTTGCCTTCAGCCTCGTTCACTTGTAACTTTCTCTTCTATAGGAGAGCATTACTAACTCTGACAGCATTGATTTTCAAATGTATGATTGCTAGTGAAATATTAAACCCTATTGATTTGAAATTCAGGATCAGATGCATGTTATATGCTCTGCATATTTTGGGGATGGACAGTTTCATTTATCAGCTCTTCCAATTGCAAAATAATTAGAACTCCATCATGTTTCTCTTTTGAGCTGTAGATGTTCCCGTCAAGTTACAGCATCCACAATCTTAAAAAGTCTTCTATGCATTATGTTTACTAATTGGTCAATTTTTCCTCCCTATGAAGTTTTTCGTTCATTTCTCAGGATATGCACTAGAACAAAGAGATCCATCAGTTCATCTACTGAAATTTCACGTTGTTCTGTTTTCTTAACCCATGGAAGAAGTAATAGGAGCATAATGGAGACTTCCACGATTGAAACAAAAATTAAGGGAATTATCACAAGCATTTGAAACAGAACTGAGGAGGTTGAGAAGCGCTTTTCAAGAGATGTCAGAACTTATATTTAGAGATGGTGGTGAAACTTCAGTGAAACTTGTCACAAAACTACTCTGTGAAAAGGTGATATAAAACACCACAAAGACACATACTGTGGGGGAACTGAGGGGAGTCCTGACACAGTTGTCCTTTGGAAACTCAGAAATACCGAGAAACATTGAAAAATGGTTCATAGCTTCCACACTGAAAAACGTGTTGGCATTCACCTGTCTTTACCTCTTTGACTTAATACTCAGGGAAGGGAGACCCTGACCTTCTCAGATCAAGTAAAGTTTTGCTGATTATTTCCATGGGTGCAAGTTTCAATCTCTAGCAAACAATACAGGAATACTGAAGACTTTGCCCACGTAATTTATTAATTCTCTCCTAGGAAAATATGCAATAAAATAAATGCTGCCATTCTGCCTCACAACAGTCATGGAAGATTTGTGATGAAAGATTCTTGCCCATGAAAAGGAAGAACTTCAAACAGTTTTTTTGGATCCTAGGAAGTGCTAGTCCAAGTCAAAGCTATGTATCATATCGAAGGGATGGATATAAGCTCCCCAGGCATCCTAACTCTGATCATATTAGGTATAGTGTTTGTTTTTCTAGAGATAAGGTTTTAACAAAGTGCTTCCTTTTGAGCCCTGAGGCAAAAGTGCTTACACTTTTGGAAGTCAGCACATCAGTGGGTAAGAAATGTTTGCTCTCCCAAGTCTGGAAGTTGAGGACATATTGAGGAGGCGAGATGGGGATAGATGGAGGAGGTGAGAAGAATCTGTGATGGACAGTGATAATAAACACCAGGGAGTGGGGGGAAGAATAAAAACAGAGGAGGCAGTCTGTAAAAAAAGGAAGTTCAATACAGATTACATTCCTTTAAAAGAAGCTATCCATGGAGTTTAGAAATATTTTTATTTAAAATTATTTTTTTTCTAGTCCCTTCAGATGAAAATTAGTTTTCTTAAATTCCCAAATACAAATTCATATGGTCCAAGTAGATAGGGATTTACAGACCAAAGATGAGTGTGATCTAAGCCTCTGAATTCAATGGAAATTTCTTCTAGTCAAAGACAAGAGCAATTCACCAGTTGGTAAACCTCTTAGCCAATCTTCTTTCAAACTTCGCAGCATTTAGAATTTGAAAGATTGTATCTATGAATCAGCTGCAATGCAAGCTGTTGTCATTGGTAAATACGTATCTGCAGTTATCTAATACATTCCTTGACAAGTTTTTATTCTTTTGTGCGCTATACATGTACACAGAGAATACCTTAAAAAAAGGATTAATTATAATAATGAAATACCACTTTACTCTCCTTCTTACTTATGCACACTTCCAGTAAGTGTATAAGGGTATAAAAATGGTTTAGGATAAATATTCCCAACGGTTAGGACCAGACATTATAAGCATCTTACAAGAATTAATCAAGGAATGAGCCAAATATAGACTTAATGAATTAATAAATGAGCCAAATTTTTATTCAAAATTCAGGCTTTGATTTTCTGGGGAGACTAAGGCTAAATCCCCTTCGATTAGTTCCCTCTACAAATTGAATCTCCACCTGGTGCTGACAGTTCTATTGCTTTACTGATTTATGCCACTTTTTTAAAAAAACTTATTTCACTAGGAAAATAACCTGACTCAGTTCATCTCATTTCTTCCCACTCACAAACTTTTTGTTTTTCCCCTGATAGTAAAACCTTGGTACCACTTTTCACAGAAAACATTTCTTTCATTCTTATTCTGTTTATGCATTTGCCTATGGTTTTACTGGCAAGGTGTACTTACAACGCCATGAAATGCTCATTGCATCTCCACAACTGAGGTGAAAACAAAATTTGCATTATATCCACATTTTTCTTCCATAGCCTCTCTTTCCTCAGCAAATATTCTCAGAGCAGTGGTTGTGAACACCAAGGACCTGAAGTCTAGCTGGTCAGTCTGAGCATAAAACACACATTTGCAGTCTTAAGTGATATCTAACAACTGTTTCTGTAACATGCTGCCTGAAAGCTGAATAGTTAAGTCTACAAATATATACTTTATCCCCCAAAAACTCCCTTTTTACATTGAATAATACCAACAGATAATCAGAAAGTTTTTAACTCCTATGTAGAATACGAACTCATTAAGAGATCTCAGGCTGAATAACAGATTGCTTTTAAAAACTGAGGCCAATATAATTGCTTTGCGCACTGAATGGTGTTGTGTTTCCATATGTGGTTCAAGGCACCCTGAGGAGCAAGGTCAGTAGAAGGTCCTGCAGTATTGCTGAGGTGGAATCACACTCTACATACCTCCACACAGGTGGACACCAAGGTGGTAGAGACTCCGTTCCACAAGGTCTCTGTGCTGTCAGCCATGTGTTTTCAAAAAATGCCGCGGTTTTCAGCCATTGACTATTATATTGAATTAATATCATTCAAATTCTCTGAAACATTTATCTTAATGCCTGCCTATCTATATCTCATTAAACAAGCAAATGTAGAAGTGTCAGGTTCCTGAATATGCCAGTAATGATGTCAGCACCACTTCAGGAATTTAAAGCCAATATTTTTGTCCTGTAAAAATGCTATATATTCAATGTCTAGCCTTATAAAGAAGAAAGTAATCCTCATATTACTGCGACAGAAGAGTTTCTTGCCTAGTAAACATCTTTTTATAAATAAAACATGGGAATACATACCTAAATTTGTGGCTTCAGACTCATATATTTGATGTTAAATCATTCTTCTCATTGTTTTTTCCCACCATAGAAGACTTCATGGTGGACACAGAGAGAAAAACCCTTTAATTTTGTCATCAAGGTTTTTGCCTTTCCAGCCAGTTAGATTCGGCATGAACACAACTAAGTACCTAAGGATACAGAAGGACAGAGTCCCATTTATGAAGGACTGTAGGTTTATAGAATTATAGAAGTCACCATGCAAGTGAAGGGGAATTGAGGGGGATTACCTAATTTGCAGGGATTACCTAATTCACAGCAACAGTGCAGGGACCCTGCACTGCATGCTCCACACCAGTAACACCAGTTAGTGTAGCTGAGGACTGCATGGACAAGCCAGCTCAGACCCAGTGAGGCTGGGCTTGCCGAGTGTGAGGCCCAAACTGGGTGCTGTCTGCAAGCACAGTTGCTGTCATGAACACCATCCATATGCAAGTTTCTGGATGAGAATTTACTGTTCTATGTGGGAGATCTAATTCAAAACATTACAGCTTTACCAATGAAAACAACTTCTGTTCTCTAAAGACAGTGCTGACACACACCATTCAAAGGCTATGTAGAGAAACATTGGCTCCCAGGCAGCCTGAGTAAAGAAAACCAGTGGAGGATCCAGACACCAATTCTAGAAGAGATAAATCTGTTCACAGAAGCACTGAGCACTGCTGGAATCTGATAGAGATTTGCTTTAACTGACTCTCAGCTAGAAAACTCCTGACTGTTTTGTCTTAATGTAGAAGCAGCGAAGACAACACATCATTCATTATGTCATTTTGGTGTTTGGCTTTTTAAAATATTAATGAACACTCTAGGCCTTCCTTTTGCTGACCACTGAAAACAGCCTCGTTCCCGTGAGTAAACCAAGGCTGACTCTTTAAGTCTCTGATTGAAATTCAGTCAAACCTCTGGGTGAATGGAAATCATTTGCTGCGTGACAGTGACATGCGGTGGCTCCTTTTTGTTTGCAAGAGAGCTCAGGGAATCTGTGTCTATTCATTGTCATCAGCTGAGGACTCAGTATTGATGGTTACCCAAAACTCTGTGGCTTTGGAGAGGGGAGGCTATACTGCAGCTGCAGATGTAGCAGGGACAGCGTCCGAGTCTGAACAAACAAACTGAACAAACAGTCTGTCTAACAAACTCTGCACAGAATAGGGCAACCTCAGCTGGTTGGTCTGGAATCAGGGAGGCATGGCAAAGATGATCCAAGATGATGGGGGAATAGATATGCCAGGAAAGCACTACCCTATCTATCCACTCCTTCTAATGTCCTTCCGTAAGTGTTTGCTACCAGTCACTCACAAAACCAAATATAAGACAAACTGTTGCTCTAACCCACTATGACTGTGATGATATTCTGGGAAGCAAAATCAGACTTACACATAGGGAGGAGAGAAATGATCTGGCTGAAAAGAGCTGTTACCTAGAACAGAAAGCAATAATTTTTTGCATGGTTCTTTCCAACCATCACTTGTCAAGCCAACACAGTATGAAAACCGAAGAGGATTATGCTAGGGAGAAGATCGGTTAGGAGCAAAAGCACTTTGCAGGTATCTGTTTCAGTTTGTAGGCTGCCTTTTAGATGATATTTTGGGGTTTGCATCTTCTGTTATCAAGCAGTACAATGTTTGACATGCACATTGATGTGCCCTTCCAAAAAATCTGCAGATTAGATTTATTTCTTAAGGCCCCTGAATGGGCAATTAGTTTTCTTCATGAAACTGCTTTACTCCTGCTACGCTTACACTCAACTTGTTACTCCAGAGTTGCTTACTCAGCTTTCTGTTCCAGCATCCTCAGCAGACCCTACCTAGGCAGGCTGTACTAAGCACAATGTAGCCACAGAGAGAAAAAAAGCAATTCCTGACTCAATGGTTTAAAATGTTAGCCTGTCAAGAGAGAGACAGGTAGAAAAAAACAAACAGGGTAAATAATAAAAAATAAAGTGTGGGTGAAACAATTAGTAGAGTAGCAACATACATTGCAACCTTAGCATAACACCAACAGTCTTCTAAAAAACGATTGTTTAATTTCCTGCAAGGGTGATGTAAAATCTCAGATAAATGCCAAGATGAAGAGTTTTCCTGAGAAAAACTTGATTGTGGTACAGCTTTTCCTCATTTAATGGTAATTGCCTTGCAAGATCTTTCTTTACAAAAAGGGTTTCCTGCTGGAAAGACTATGAGACTTACTAGAATTGAGTCTGTTAAGAAAATCCACATAGTCCTTTTCTCTTGCATAAATGTCTTTTCTGAGTTAAAAAATATAAATAATTAAATAATGAAAGCTCCCCATTTACAGCTGAGACTGAGTGTTTGTGACCTTGAGTCCCATAGAGGTTAACCTGCTCTGATTAACTTTTCTATGTTATTCCATTAAATAAAAACAGTTTTGACACCCAGAGACTAAGGCATCCTAGAGATAATACAATAACCTTTTCCAATCATTCCAAATTGAATTGCAATAATTCATTTAGGCGACCATACATATTTGTTATGTGTAATATGAAACATTGCAAAATGAAATCAATAGAAATGTTTCTTGTTAATGAAGATATACTGTGCTGTTACATGTGGGGTTTGGTCTCCATATCACAGAAATCTTATTTATATCTTAAATTCCAGGGTATCATACTAGTTAAAAATGATGAAAGCATTATTTTAGAATTATGTGGCTGGACAGCTGGAAAATTTTGCTCCATGACTTGTTCATTAAAAATGGAAGTCCAAACCACCTAAAATCACTAGGACTTTGGCTATGTTTTTCAATAGGTTTCACCTTAATATTTTTAGGGATTGTTACTGGATTCCAAATAAAATCTATACAACTGACATGGATGTTCTGGTTTTGACAGTTACAGTAGAAGGTTACCCATTCTAAATGGAATATTTTAAAAAATAAACCTTACAAATATCTGTGATGCTGATTAATGCCTATGAAAGACAAATACAGCATTATGTGTATGAATCCCTTCCTTCTTCTCCACATGCTGCTTTGCAAAACTTTCATGGAGCAAAATCAGATCAAAAAGGTCTCTGTCCCTCTCTCACTGAATGGTTTCTAGTATTCCTGGCTCTTACAAAAGCCGTAGAAAGAGATGAAAACCTCTCCTTCTACTGTGAACTCTCACTGCCTGCTTGTCTACACCCACAAGCTATACTTGATGTACAGAAAAGACCACTGTGACTTTGCATTTAGCTTCAAAGGACGGGAGTCAAATTACTCTCCGTGCATAGGCAGCGCATCGTAGATTGAAGACTCTGAAGACACTAGCTTCAGGCTCAGCCGTGCTAAGGCAGAGCTGGGCCACAATTGTTGAAATCAGCATGAACTAAATCTGAGATTATTACCCAGCAAGTCCCTCCTTGACAAGTTTCCTGCATTACCACATCCTGGCTATATGCCAGACAGACTAGAGTGAAATGCAGATTGATAACTTCCAGCACCCAGGTTACTCCATTTCAAACTACATGGAAGATCACTCTGTTGTAATATGGACGTATTCGGCATCTTTGGCATAGCCTGTTTCTTCTCATCTAGTCTTTGCTAAAAAAATCCAGAGGATTTGTCCTCTGGAACAAAAACCCCAAATGACTGTGGACACAGTAGAGTATTTAACAGCCATGTATTGCAAGCTGTTATCCATTTTCCTATTAGAAAAATGGGATGCCTCTGTAGTATTATATATATATAAACAGCATCAAATTTAGCATAAATTTGCTGAAGAAGGCTCTTTAAAGCCCTAAACAGAAACTTGTCACAAGTTGGACCAAGACAACACTGGAGGGAAAACTGAGGCAAAGGTTGTAACTTAGCAGTAGGTAGTTTAAATTGTACAGACGAGCTCTTTCAATGTAATGAAAAACTATGGACACGGTGATTAAAGGAGGTTGAACTCTTTGACCTAGAAAATCAAATTGGTGACAACTCAGTATGTTAAACTACATTAAAATTTATGACATTGAAGAAGAGGATCAATGTGTGTGTGTGTGTGTACACACATGTGTGTATGTGTACAAAGCCTGAATTAAGAGCTCTCTGGAGCAGGCAAAGCAATCACCTGCAAGATTTTCAAGCAGCTGAAGAAGCAAAGGTTCCACATTTGTTTACTGATGCCAGAATAATGTAAAGGTCTCTTTGAGAGGAAGGGGGAAATAGACACATGTCTTGAAAAATAAAACTGTAAATGATCATTAGAAGGAAATATCTGAAGGAGTTTCACAAAGTAACTGTAATGGTTTTTCTGGTTCAGGCAAATGACCCTATGACAGCAGCAACCTCTGGCTAGGGAACAGGGCACTGTAAACTCATACACCTTTGTCCCTGTTGAAGAGTCAAGTAGGGGTTTGTGCAGTGCAAAACAAACACTGTGGAGCTAAAAACTTATGATGAAAAGTAGTGCATTATAGCACACTTTCTTAAAGCAGGTTCTTTTTATTTTCAATAATGATTTCTGAAATCAAAGGAACGCTGTCAAGGTGAAGTAATCTCTTAGAATAAGAAACACAAACCATACAGGTTGCTAATAGCAGTACTTTTTATTTCAAAATGGACATTAAAACCAATTTATTTTCAAGTGATTTGCCTTTAGCTTCTATTTTCATGTATTTCAGATTGAATTGACAGGTTTATTTCTGTTTAGAATCAACTCCATGTTATTTCCAATGAAAATAAAGAAACTCTCATAACCCTTCTGTATACCTTTAGACTCTCCTCCCCTCCCCTAGCCCGGACAGCAGCTAAACTGGGCAGCTGTTACCCCAATCCCCTCCCCGGGAAAGGGGAAAGGTAAATGAGAGGGAGAGACTTGTGGGTTGGAAACTTGAACTATAATAGCTTTAATGAAACAACAATAATAAAAAAGAAAATAATAATATTAGTAAGAGAATAATAGAATACACACAAACATATATAAAACAAAGTCAGACTTCCCTGATAAACTTCACCACTGATACTGTAGGGCAGGTACAGGGCAAGTCCCAGAATGGACTCAGTTGCAGGTAGAACATGAAGTCAGGAACCAATTTCAGGAACTGGATCAGGATCAGGGGCAGAAAAACTGATGAAATCCTCACTAAACATCAGCAATCAAAGAAGAGATCTTGAACCTCATGATCCCTAAGCTTTACATTAAGCATGACATATACTGAATGGAATACTTCATTGGTCAGTTTTGAGTCACCTGTCCTGTCTGGTCTTGCAGGTTCGATCCCTCTTTTCGCTCTTTGACTTATGGCATTCCACCAACTGGAAGACTGATACACAAAGTAATAACTATAAGCAAAGTCCTCTCTACATACCCATCTACATACCCACTATCTACGTGATAAACATCAGGCTTATCACTTCTAAAGGCAGACAAAGTCTGAAAAAACTGTTGGTAACTTTCAAAAACTGAAGTTACTTGGAAGAGACTTAGCTGAAAAGTTAGAGGACTGGTTCTGCTTTAGCACAAATCAGAACACCTTTAGTCACTTGCATTTTCCAAGGGAAGCAAAACCAAAAGTAAAACAAAAGGAATGACTCTTCCCTGTGCCATCCTGATAGTACTCTAGAACAACTTCTCCTTAGCTCTGTTTTGTAAATAAATTTAAAAAAAAAAAAATTGAAACTAATAAAAAGCAGACACAAAGCCAAGTTAAACCAACTGCTCTGCAGTTACATGACACAAAAATGATTACATATACTCAAAGGGCTGCTTCTCCCTGCTCTTTAGTAGCCGCCAATGGGAGCTGAAATTAGTAAGTGTCCTTTACTTACCACCCTGGCTACCAGCATCGGGGTACACATGTAAAACACAGTAGCAGTCCCTGACAGACAAGGTGTCTACCTGCAGAATTTACACATATTTTTTTCTTTGTCCAAAGGTAAAGAACTTCCAGAATATTTGTTCACTTCCAGGATCTCTCTCTTAAAAAAAACCGAAAGAATTCTATTGAAAGCTGGGATATTAACTGTAGTTTTAAGGGAGAGAATCCAAAGTATTCTTGTGAATCCCATGAAATAAGTGCATGACAACATTTACTCCTCAGTGGCAAAACAGAATGTTGTTATTGCTTTGACTGCAAGATGACGTTTGGGTTAGAGGTAGGCTTCCTTCCACAGTTCCTTGCTCCTGGGGGCAGTTATGACCTTACAGAAGAAACAGGCTTTGTAAATCTACCAGTGTGACTCATTGTTCTTTTACACTCAGTCCCTATGGACATCCACTTCCATGGCCAGGAGATGAGGTACAAAGGCTTTTACTTTTTCCTGCTTTCCAATTCTGGCTCTTATATGTCTTCTGTGAGAGCTAGACACTACTACCTCAGCAAGAGTGATTCTGATAGCAGAGCTGATGTGTTTAACAAGCAATAAATTAAGAATTTAAACTCCTTTGACTGAATATGCTCACATCTAAATGGCACCTTTGCAGTGCTGAATGATTCCTTCATAATGATGAATGAAAATTCAATAATGATTTCAGAGCCAGAGAGAGGAAAAAACTGTGTATCACTGTGGTATTGACATGCAGCTGGCCTTCTGCTCTATGTGCGTCCCAGTCACATATGGACGGGAGTGAAAGTTGTGGCAGGTATTGGAAAGGCTGAATCAAGGCACAGCCTGGCTTTGCACAGTCGGTGAGGGAATTTGGTAGTTTGTTATGGGTATTCATATAGAAAGATGACCCTGCTTTCCAAGGTTCAACAAGGCCAAGTGCAGAGTCCTCCACTTGGGTCACAACAACACCATGCAGCGTTACAGGCTTGGGGAAGAGTGGCTGGAGAGCTACCTGGCAGAGAAGGACCTGAGGGTGTTGGTTGACAGCCGGCTGAACATGAGCCAGCAGTGTGCCCAGGTGGCCAAGAGGGCCAATGGCATCCTGGCCTGTATCAGACACAGTGTGGCCGGGAGGAGCAGGGAGGTGACTGTGCCCCTGTACTCAGCACTGGTGAGGCTGCACCTCGAGTGCTGGGTTCAGTTTTGGGCCCCTCACTACAGGAAGGACATTGAGGGTCTGGAGTGCGTCCAGAGAAGGGCAATGAGGCTGGAGAGGGGGCTGGAGAACAAGCCCTTCGAGGAGTTGGCTGAGGGAATTAGGGTTGTTTAGCTTGGAGAAGAGGAGGCTGAGAGGAGACCTCATCACTGTCTACAACTTCCTGAAAGGAGGTTGTGACGGGGTGGGCGCTGGTCTCTTCTCACAAGGGACAAGTTATAGGACAAGAAGAAACGGCCGCAAGTTATGCCAGAGGAGGTTTAGACTGGATATTAGGAAGAATTTCTTCACTGAGAGAGTGGTCAGGGATTGGAACCGGCTGCCCAGGGAGTTGGTGGAGTTGCAATCCCTGGAGGTGTTTAAAAGATGGGTAGATGAGTTTCTTACGGATATGATTTAGTAGGGAGACAGGCACGGTTGGACTCAATGATCTCAGAGGTCTCTTCCAACCTTATGATTCTAGGATTCTAGGATTATATGAAGTAGACTTGAACTAAGTCTAGAATGGAGAGCACTTGAGCCACTTTAGGTGGTAAAATGGATCTGGATTTCTCTAGATAAGTACATTCAGCTCCCCTTGCACAAACACAATAGGATGGTAACTGTGCTGAGATTATATGTAGAAAAGGTAGAGTTCTTGCTGTAAGAGAAATGTTTGACCTTTACTCTCTAACTCCTGCTGATTTCCACAGGAAATGCCAACTCTCATAACATTTAATGAAGAAGGTACAGATAAATACCTATCCTGACACCAGCTTTTCTAAGTGTAGCCATTAGAACAGCGTTCCTGAGCCTCACAGTAATAAGAATACTAAATCACTGTTCAAAATACTAAGCTCATGAATCAATATGAGGGGATAGATCATAAAAAAGACCCCTTCTATTGTATTTTCATCCTCCTCACAAGGGGCATTTAGTTCTCTTCCACACAGAAGAAACTTCCTTTCAAAATAATTATACTTTGCCTCAACTCTGCTCAAACATCGCCCTCACCTATTATTAAGACGTTTCTAACTTAATGTGTACTGGTGAAACTAGTTCTTTTCCGCTGTTTCCCATACTTCTCCCTCTCCGATTTTTCCACACAACCCGAAGTCCAACTTTGGACTTCTGATCTCCACTTTATTTCTCCCCCTGCTTCACCCACACGCGAAAGTGGATTGGAGTGGTCAAATTAGATACTGTACACTTCTTTCACTTTTGACCACGAGGGTCTCTTTCGCTCTGGCGGTGCCTAAGAGTGGAACTGGCCGCTAACCAGCAGCCCCCGGCCCAGCCGGGGAACGGGAGGTCAGGGCAGCCTCACGTGGCCGTCCCGCGTGGGAACTGTCCGCCGGGAGACCGGTGCTGAAGGAGCCGGGCAAGACGCACCAGCCCGCCCTCCCCTGCCACCACCGCGTGCTGAGGCTCGAAATGAGCTCCCCTCCCAAACGTTGCCTGGAAGCATGAGTAGGCTGTTCCTCCAGAATGCAAAGGTCAGAAAAGGTTTTTTAGTGCTTCATAAAACTTTCAGAAACTCATCTTCTCACCAAAAATGGGGAAAAACTTACCCTTACAATTCAGCTACCTGCTTTCATGGAGCTTTCTTAATCCTAACACCTGGTTTAGCTCCTTGTTATTCTTCTACATTTCCTTAGTTTGTTGGGGATTTTTTAGGAACTCAGCTGCAACTTGTCAACATGTGATTGCATAAAAACTCTTTACATGGAGTTAGTTTCTGCAAAGAAAATACAAATGAAAATGTTCATTCTTCTTTGTTTGTGACTAGCACAACATTCTGTTCTGCCCAAACAGACAGCCTGTTCCTCTTTCTTTCTCTGTTACTCTTAATTTTTTATTCCATGCTCAGATCTTAATTTAAGGAAAAATATATTGGGTTATTCCATCAGCAACTCTTTCTGACCTCTGAGACATCTAGGAACTGGGATATTCTGATGAATTAACAAAATAATTTCCAACTCTAGCATTTTAACTATTCTATATTGTTGTTATAATACGGAAGAAAATCTCTCCCTTTCCCCTCCATAACTTTCCATGCCAAATAGCCTACACAAAGCTTAACTAGCGTTCCTAGATACCTGGATGAAGAATTTGAAGGTTTATTGACAAAGTTTGCCAATGACACAAAACTGGAGGGAGTCGTCGAGACTCTTGGAGGCAAAGAGGCCCTGCAGAGGGATCTTGACAGACTGGAGAGCTGGACGATAACCAGCAGCATGAAATTTAACAAGGGCAAGTGTGGGATTCTGCACCTGGGACACGGCAACCCTGGATACACGTACAGACTGGAGAGCGAGAGGCTGGAGAGCAGCCCTGTGGAGAGGGACCTGGGGGTTCTGGTCGACGGTAAGTTGAACATGAGCCAACAGTATGCCTTGACAGCCAAGATGGCCAACCGTGTCCTGGAGTGCATCAAGCACAGCATTGCCATCCAGTCGAGGGAGGCGATTGTCCCACTCTACTCTGGTACAGACCCACCTCAAGCACTGTTCGCAGTTTTGGGTGCCACAGTATAAAAAAAGACATAAAACTACTGGAGAGTGTCCAGAGGAGGGTCACAAGTCTGATGAAAGGTATAGAGGGGATGTTGTATGAGGAACAGCTCAAGTCACTTGGTCTGTTCAGCCTGGAGAGTAGGAGACTCAGAGGGAGCTGTTTACTGCCTATGATAGGAATGAAGGCAATGGCAGGAAGATGTGCCAGGGGAGGTTTAGATGGAATATTAGGAAGAGGTTCTTCACCCAGTGGGTGATGGAGCACTGGAACAGCTCCCCAGGGAAGCCATCATGGCACCAATTCTGCCAGCATTCAAGAAGCATTTGGACAATGCCCTCAGTCACATGTGAGAATGTTGGGAGTGTCCTATGTAGGGATAGGAGTTGGACTCGATGATCCATTTGGGTGCCTTCCAACTCAGCTAATTCTATGATTCTGTGATTTTATTTCATGGCTGAGATCTAAAGATCCAATGAAAAGACAACTTTTCTGCCCAGTACATTTTTTTTTCTTTACAAGTACTGTCTTATCAACATCAAAGAAATACCATTTAGTTTATATTTGAGTTATTATTCACTTCTGGCACTGATGTGAAGTCCTGCAATGCATCGTTGTTTACATAGTTAAGGTCATACCTAGCACCGTGTTGTAAATGTTACAGCTAAGATGTATAAGAATGGCCAAGCTGGACCATGCTATTACTTTTTCTCCCCTATTCAGCCAACTGTCAGGTTATTAGGTGGTGTTTTTTACCATATCGGCTGTTCCTCTGCTTATGTAGACTAGCATAGAAAGAAAGGTAAATCATAACAAAGATACATCAAAGCAACTACATTCTATCTGCACCTTTCTTCTGTTATCCTGTTGGATTTTCTTTCCTTCAATTGATTTGCATTATGGCCAAATATTAAACTTCAGGATTTAGAAATATCAGAAGCAAAGCATTATGTTCTTGACTCACTAGCCCTTCTTCCCATGTGATTTCATTCCTTTGAGTTTTATTTTGCAAAGTCTACTGCTGCTGCTTTTGGTTGCACTATTCTTCAGTCGCATGACTCTCTCAGGCAGAAAAGGTGGGCAGAAATAATCTTCTCCACAGAATTTCAGTAATGGATCCAAGTTCAGCTACATCAGCCTCCAATACTTTTGCTCTCCAGCATGTTTCTTTTCCCTGCTGAGTTTTCCAGGACAGTCATTTCACGTGGCAATATTCTGTTGAATGCTTTGGGGTCATCGCTGGAAATTGCAGTAGAGTGCGGGCAATTAATAAGGACCTTAAGAATCTGTTTTACTTTTGCAGGAGGGGAAGTTCTTCTTAGTAATTCATCCTACATATGAATTCCAAAAATATTGTTCTTTTAAATTTCTAAGTGTCTTTGAAAAGCAAAATATATTCTACAGATCCTACTTTCAATGTAGGTAAAGATTCTGGTTTCAATCTACCTATTTTCAAGGCAGGTAAAGTACACAGAAAATTTCTTGACTAACTATTTCTCATTTTTATTTCAGCCATATTTTACAAGACAAAAATTGGAGATTCTATCTAGGGGCTTAGAAATAAGAAAGGATGGGATTGTTCCTTGAAGACGTTCTGAAAAGGATGGGTAGAATTCAAGAGAAATCTAAAAGGGAAGGCAATATGAACCCTCTTTGATCATTTCTCCTGAAATTTTGAACTGCACTAGAACAGGCAGGAAGTTCCCATACATAGTTCTTCCTCTCTTTTTTAGGGCAAACAGTTTCAGTGCGTAAATTCTTCCAAACTCTTTGGCAGGTCGTCACATTATCTACTAGAATATTAAATTCCTCCTTTATCTACTGTATGTACAAGTCCAGGAAGTTTAATAGCCAAGATCCATCTATTCTAAAAGAAGTGCAGAGAAGTTCTGCATTTGATGGCAGATAGAGTCATTTGTTTAACTCATGAAGTACACTCCTATTACATAATGTCAACTAAAACTACACAGCTGGCTAGTCATCAGTGCAGGTCTAGGTTACAAATGAAATTAAGAGATCTTTCCACCTTAAGAAAACTTCAATGCCCAAAAATAATTACGTCCAGGAAAAATCCATTAATAACTATTTTGGAGAGTTATTTCTTCACATCAGAATCCTGGAAGTTCAGGCCTTTCTTTAACTTCTACCCAGAGAAGCAAAGTGTGTTCCAAAATCAACATCAAACTTCACAGTAGACAGTAAAAGGAAGGAGAGTTTTAGCCAGAAAACTGTTACTCAGAGATTACCTATAGTATTTCATCATATGATTCAAAATATGATTCTGCAATCCTGCCTTCAGGGTTCCTATCAGTGTCACGAGGAACCTTGTGGGAAATGTGAACTAACATTAAGGGTTGGAAAATTTGCATAAGGCTAGTCCTTTCTCTTTGTACCTGTGGCTGATATGTGCACACATAGCAGAGCCCTTGGATAACTCACAGAAAAATTAATGTTCTCTGGAGAAAAGGAAGATCAAGAATATAACTTTGCCTTGGATGGATAAAGTTCTTTTAATAGAATCTAGATGCATTGCTTCATTCAGAACTCTGCTTCAAGGCAGATTCAAGGCCAAAATAGGTAAAACGCTGGAAGAAGGAGGAAAGATATCTGCACCCTTCTATGTGCCTCCAACCACATAGTAATAATGGATATAGTCTCTAAACAGTGTGGCAGATGTCTCTACAGTCAGCACTTTGCTGCAAATGAACCATTTTCTCTAAGCTTTGCATCTTCCTCACAGAAATTCTATCTAGGATTCACAACAGGTTAGTTAAGCTGGGACATGCAGGAATGGTTCAAAGCAGGACCAGAGGTGGTTTAGACTGGACATTAGGACGCATTTCTTCACCAAGAGGGTGTTCAAACAGTGGAACAGGCTGAGGTGCTCAGTGCCTCAAGCCTGGCATTGCTTAAGAGGTATTTGGACAATGCCCTTAAAAACATATTTAAACTTTTCATCAGCCTTGGAGTAGTCAGGCAGTTGGACCAGATGATTAATGTAGGTTCCTTTCAATTTAAATATTCTGCTCAGCATGCTAGGTAAGTACACATTTTTCTGATCTGCAAAACTGAGAAGGAGCTTGTCCGCCTTGGGTACGTTAACTCAACCCGTGAAGACAGGGTTCTGGTGTGCCTCAGGCTAATTCCAATGCTCATAACACACAGTGCACAGGTACTAGGTAAGAGCTGCTTGCCCAGGTGTCTTAACAGAAGGTTGTATCATAACTGTAACAAGCTCAGAATCCCTTCTTCGCTTCTCACATAGCAGTCATACAGTATGAGCATGCTCTAAAATATTATACAGACAAACAAGAACATACACCTGCCACTGCCACTTGGGCACACACTTAATCTTGTTAAAACAAAAATGTTAACTTAATTGCATGACAATTTCTGAATCTAATAGACATGCATCTTCACATCTTCACTTGCAGCAGACTTTAGTTACCTTGCACCCTGAGGAAAGGTTAAGCCTTAACTCTTATGTTGTGATTGGAGGACTCCAATATTGGGATTTTATTAACAAGATTTATAGGAGTATTCAGTGACTGTCATAGTAATGGTTGTTATCAATCTGTAACCATAGAAATATTTTCTGCATTCTATTATTAATGTCAAATTTCTTCTTAAATTCCAAAGCTGAACTTAACGTTTGCAAAATAGGAAGCCTGATTTAATGAGAGGTCATGACTGTAATATTATAACACTAACTCTTCTTTGTCCTGAACCCTACTAAGAAATTACATTTCTAAATGCCAAATTCTGATATTTTGTTACACCGCTTAATGAGTGCTTGCCTCAACAAATCCAACCAATTTCCAGTGGAAAAATTTAATGATTCGAAAGAGAAACATTCAGATGAGTTAGGCTAACTCCCTGCGTGCAACAGATTGCACAATCCACAGTAATCGTTGTGTTCTGCCATTGTGGTGTTCATGAGTGGAGAAGGGAGGTGCAGCACAGCATGAACTTGTCACCACATGGCCCAAAACTGCTGCTATTAGTGAATGATGCATCAGCGGTGGACCGGACACAGCTGCCTTAGAGAGCATCTTTCTTTTGTTTGTTGTTGATGTTGTGTTTTGCCCTGGCATATTTATCATTCTATTTTCAAAATTACATTATTTTCATACTTATCAAACTGAAGTTTCAACACCTTCCACTTATTTCTTGAAGAATTTTATGAGTATTTAGGAAGTATTTGTGAACTGAGGGCATTTATAGATCTTAGTAATAACAAGGGGTTTACAATGTATTAAATCTTACATGTTCTAAAATCAATGGAATTTATAATTTTTTTGTGACATGCTACGAACATCTTAAAGTCTAGTTGTATTCTGTACAACTTGTGAGTAGAATTGGGTAAATTTATTTCATAAAAAATATGTGTGCATTTGTAAAATATTCCCATGTTTTCTACTCTTCTTACCTACTGACTCACACATAGCTAAGTTCTTATGCCTTAGGAAGTACCTATACATTATTTACTATATCTTTCCTTGCCTCTTTCTTCTCTTATGCTCTGTAACCATAGCAAAAATACTGAAAGTAGTGACAAGTACACTATCAATAAGCATAATAATAATTGATTTTTGGAAGATGAAAAATCTGAAATTAGTGGCAATTTCCCCCAAGAGCGTTGTCTGATTAATTTAATATTCATCTTAGTCTTTCTAAGTCATTTTAATACTTCTTATCTGCTCAGCAAACCTTTGTGATGTGTCTGTGGGCCAAGGCTCAAAAGAAAGTTGAATTATTATTGCATAGTCCAGTGATTTTTAAACTGGAATCATCTTCAACTAAAGAAGAAAATGAAGGCTCACAGAGATGCTAGAAGTTGTGAGTTTACCCTACATTTTTCAGTTCAGCCATTTATTTCAGAAGAAAAAAATGACGATGTCTGACAGGAGCAGCAGTACACAACATGGTCCCATCTGATGGTTGCCACTCCTGTATCTGATGAATTATCCAAAAGCATGAACTGGCCTCAAAAAGCATGTAAGACACAACTGTGAAAGATGAACTTCATTGGGAAAATATGCAAAGTAGCATTACCAAGATGATCAGGGTGACTGAAAGCCTGGTAAACAAGTTCAGATTTAGAGACCTCAGCTTTATAATATTGCTAAATGAAGGTGGTGCAGTCCTGTAGTTGTCGTCCACAAACTTCAGGAGGGAGAAAAAAGATGTATGTTAATGAGCAATGTTCACACAAAAATAAATAGTATGAACTAGAAAAGACTGTGTTCCAGCAAAGAATCTCAGGAAATTTTCTACATGTCACAGCAGTAGCAGTAGGAGAGGAAAGATATGACCAATTCCACTAACATGAAATATGGTCCAATTATCTGCGATAGGTGGGGTTGGGATAGTCAGGCAGAACCAGCATCTGTGCAGGGAAACAACTCAACAGTTTTCCATTGCTTGATGTTTCCTGATAAGATATACCAGATTTCGTTGTTGTTGCTATTGTTATTGCATTCTGGCCCAAATGTGTAAAGAGATCTCTAAGAATACCGCCACATTTCAGCCAGTCTTTGCAGTTTAAATTCAAATACAGATTAGAAAGGAAGGATTCTGTGAAATCAAGAAATCGCTGCACAGTACTATTCTGAGACAAAGAAGTTTTATTAGCAGCCTATTGAAGCCATTAGTGATTCAGACACCACTAGAACAGTTCATTATTGAGAGAGACAGCATTTATATTGTTTAGGCAACGGCATCCTTCATCAGTCCTTAATAATATCTAAATTGAGCTCTCCTTAGTGGGCTTCCTCTCTTCAGAAAGTAGGAAGAAACCCTGCACTACAGGAACTGTAGTTAACTGCCTGATTCTTTGCACCCAGTGTGGTTTCAGAGAGGAAACAAAGAGCATTTAGAGTGACTGAATCACATCAGATCTTCCAGACATCCTCATTAAGCTGTTATAATTAGGGTTGTGTTGTTTTCTTCATTTTCTCTCAACAGTGTTATCTGGCAAAGACCGATGCCTTTAGCCCTCTAATAAATTAATTATTAATGTAGGAGTTAATAATTCATGTTAATTGGTACTATGAGCTACTTTCTCCAACAAATGTGAGCAAAGGTCAAAACTTGTTAACAGCAGAGGTGAATTCTATTTTTAAGTTTTCTGTTCCATAACATATCTGCAAAATCAAGCTATAGCTTGCAAAATTTAACTGTTTCAAAAGAAAAGCGTATACTGAGGGTAAAGGTCTAGTCTCTTCACTTGGTTTCAAAGTACCATTAACTGGACATTTGCACTGACTTTGTCATATCCAGATACCCAGCGAATTTAGAATTGCCCACCTCGGATCTGTAGAAAGTATACCACATGTTGTCAGGACAGCACAAGCCAGAGCAGGGAGTGATCAACAAAAAAGTAGACTGAGAAGATGTCAATTGCTGGAGCATCAGGATGTTATTTTAATACCATCTGGTAAGTGCATGATAGCACTAAGTATACATGTTGACTTTCCTGAAACAAAAGAACCTGTTCAATCAACATTGTAATTGTGAGGTTTACCTTAGAGGAAGATCAAATAATTCTCTGCAATTATTCCTTGCTGCTCAGATAAGACAGATTCACCACTCACTCATTGTATGAGGTGCAGTGCTTTGATCACTGTCCTCTTAAATGCAATGCAATTTCATGTGAGTGCCTGTCCCAGCCCCATGCCCTTCATCTGGAACATTAGAGCTAGAATCTGCTTTTAATTTGGTAGGATGTTTGAACAAGGCCATGTGTTGTCGCATGTGTTTAGCAACCAAACGTTTTCCCATGTAAAGAGTAAATCCACAGTCTTTCTTCAAAAACCAACAGGAAATCATGTTTTTGTTTGTGTTTTGTTTATAAAACAGAGATTTGAAAAAGCAAAGTGAAGAAAGATATGTGTGGACTCTGGGAACTGCTTAAAAGGAACCAACAAAAATATGCTTTTAATAAAAATAATCAGCTTTTCTTAATGGTTGTAATAATCTATTGTAAGTAACTTATATAACACAAGGCTTTCACTGTACTCATCAGAACTTGGCAACTCATTTTTCAGCATTTAAACATGAGAATGAGATGGGACTTCATCCAACATCCACTGTCATCAGTGGGAGTTCTTCCACTGACTTCTGTGGGCACTGGATCCGGCCCCTGCTCAGCAGGACATTTTCTTTCTGGGAAGAAAAAGCAATCTCTTTGGAAAGGTTTTCCTTTGTGACATGGCCAATATAGCTATTTACTCTCTTATTGTTTTGCAAAATCAAGCTGATGTTTTATAAAAAGAAGAAAGTACAGCTCAGAAAAAATTAATATAGTTTTATAACACTTTATTCTATTAACAGAAAACATTAAAAATACTCATGGAAAACATCTCACGTCATCTGACTTGTGTCAAAGTTTTCACTATAAGTGTATACTCTTTCCATAACATAACTGAAGTAGAATTAGAGACATTGTGGGAGAAATAACAAGTACATGTAGGCACTTCATCACTACAATTATATAATTAAAAATATGCAAAAAGTGCACAGATGTGAAGCCGCTGTTACGCAAAGGGATGCTGAACAAAGACTCTCATTTCTTCCAACAGCAAATGCAGAGCTTGTTGTGCTGGCATAAAAATGTGACATGAGACAGTTGAGTTTTGCACAGAGTAACAAGGATTCATCCTTGTATCTAGCAAATAATGGGGAGAATCTTTGTAACTAAGTGCAATTAACAGCTATTTAGCATGAGGCTTTGGAAAAACACTGAAGAAAAGTTCCTATCAGTACGGTATTAATCCTTTGATTTACAGTAGGAGTTGATTTTCCTCACTCTATTCTTGAAGCAATGTAGTTTGACATGACTCACAAACCCAACTATTCCTGGATACTGCTGGTGCAGTAACAACAGACCCCTTCTTTTACAAAATCTGGTTAGAAATTAAAAAGACCTTTCAGACAAGATGATATATCCTGTCCAAAGTGTCACCAATTACGTGGCAGGAAGAAGTACTCGAGGTTCCCACCTTAGATAGTCTTTCTTTTTCTGCTACTATATGGAAGTTACTCAGATTGCACCCAGGAAGCTGACAATGCAATGAAATAGGCTTTTCTCTCTCCGAAGTTCACTGGTATCTCAGCTGTCCTTATACTGCAATAAACTTAGATTAGAAAATTCCTTCTTCTAGTATATTGCATGTACCGTGCCTCATGGATTGTCCTGATTTCAGTTTGCTTTTTCAGGTGGTATATTGATGACAAATGACTACACTTCCCTGGGATAAACTAGTGTGGCTTTCTGCAGAAGGCTTGTTTCACGAGGCCTTCCACTCACACCACCCATTTGTAGTAGTCACTTGTAGAGAAATTTCATCTGGCCTTTATACTTTATTTCTGCACTGCTGGGACAATCTTCTGGGATCTGGGCACAGAGCTGGAGGAGAAGTTTTGTACTCTGGCTGTATCTTGCCTGTTGTGCAGAGCTATCACTTGAGTCTGCTGTTTACGTGGCCTGGGGGCCACCACACAGAAGAGGAGAGAAGAGGAAACTTAGCCAGCACTGAACTCAGGATGAATCCACGAGCTTATTTATCTGTCATGTAAGTAGACCTAGAATAACTAAGATGTTTCAGCATTCCTTATAGCAACATCAAAGATCAAAATGAAGCTGGCTCATGGTCCATGCTAGGTTTTGCCCTGCTGTAAGAACTTCACAAGGTCTTTCCTTCTGCTGCTCCGGAATAAGTCATAGGAGAGAGAAACCACGGTTGCTTCTCCTGTTCCATCACTGCTTTACTTGGCCTTTTGTTTTTGCCAAAGGTCTCTCCTCTTGCTCTAAAGAGTTTCTCATCTATTTACATCCTCATGTTTTCTGGCAACAGGATTTACCTTTGTTTTTGTGATTACCCTTAACACAAGCAAACATACACTCGTGTTGCATTTTGCAATCATTTCTAGAAAAATGCTTCAGCAGGTATGCCTTTTTTTTGCTTCTTAATATGAACTCAAATCAAAACTGTTTCCACACACAGATCTTAAAGTCTATCGACAATTTCAGTAACATAGGGTTAACTTAAAGTGAAATCTCAGCACTGAAAGTGGGCAAATACTTACATTTTACATTACAGTATTCACAATTAAACACCTTCAAAATACAATACAAAATTCTTTCCACCATTCTGCCTTTTTTCTGTTATCTTTTTATGCTCTGGCTGTGCCAAGCCTGTACAGAGTGCTATATATTAACTATTTAATTTATACCCATTTAAACAGCACTGCAGAGTGTAAACAGTGAAATCTGGTTCAAACAGCCATATTATTGTCAAGTTAACAGGCAGTGTAATTATACCAGGCACCAGTCTAGAAGGATAAGGGCAAGATCTAGCTTTTGGCTGGGGTTGATGTCTCATTTCTTTCTCTACCTCAGGGCCCATACTAACCTGCCATGCCGCTGTAGTGCAATTCCAGAATGGAGCCTGCCATGTGTACAAAAATCCCAAGCATAACAAAACCCCAAGCAAAATGAAATTCCATTTGTTTATGTCTTACCTTGACTCGTACCCAGATCTATATTAAAATAATTTTCTTCATTAGCGAACATTAAGCGAAGAAAAATTTCAAGTCAAAGGAAGAAAAACTCAAAAAAAATCCTACAACGGACAGCTTGTAAAACTCCTGCAAACACTTACTCGTAAGTATGCACATGTATGGGATGCTACAAACACAGTTCTCTTTGTGGACCTGGGATGTGAATCAGTGAGGTTATTCATGGTAGAGGTACCACAGTAAGTGTTTGCAGGACCTATCCCTCTGTGTCTTCTCTTCTCCATTATCAGTTCCCCAGGCCCGTAAGTGTTACTAATGCGCAGCAAAATGTAGTTCAGAGGGTGTTTAGTCAGGAAGATGAGTAGTTTCTTGTTCTCTACCCACATGGAAGGAAAAGGGACAGAGCTAAAAGGCTAACGTAACAGCCTGCTCTTGGCGTCGGCTGTTGCTAATTTTCTTTGGCGTGCTTTGACTACCTGTCTGAAAGGCTGCTGCAGTGCAGGAAGGAAATTTTTCAAGAGATTAAACTATTATTGTTTCCTGTGTGGCTGTCTTCGCTGTATATGAAAAAAAAAAGCTTTAAGGGCACTTGAAAAGAGATTTGTCTGAATAGCAAAGTTGTTGTGATTCATCCCCCGCCTCCCTCCTCAAAGAGTCGGGATTTGGCCAATTTCCTCAGGAAAGTGGTTGATTAGGGCCCATGGATTTATCCACAGCCTACATATGAGATGTCATAAAGGTGATTAATGGTGAACCCTCCATCATAGGAAGCTCAGGGTTTAGAAAAGCTATTTTCAAGGGCATGGAAGGAAAATAAGTCATTTGTATTTTTGCCAAAATGCTTCAATGTTTAAATGCCTCTTTGTGCTCCTGGCAATTAATGCTGCTGCCTATCAGAGGCTGATGTATTTTCTGATTTTACAAGTTTGTTTGAAAAATTGATTCAATGTGTTTCAGTGTTTATGTAAGAGGATATTGTGGAATTAAAATAAAATGTTTCCACAAGACCCACTTTTGTTGCTATCCTTGAATCTAAGCATGATGTTGGAAGTTTTTTTATGCCCCTTCCCAAGAAAAAGTTCACCTGGGTTTTCCCCAGAAGGTAGTGCTGTTATAGTGCCACTTGATGAGTGCTTTGGGAGATAATTACCTGCCCTGACAAAGAAAACCTGCACTGAGCCTTTGAGAATTCACTAAAAGTTCCAAAACATGAAATTTTTCTTATACTTCTTCTGTCTGACACACACTTCCTTTTTCCAGCCCTTCATCCCACTAATTTCAATCATAGCCCTCACTACAGGAACTATCTGCCAACTCTCACATATTTGTTTATTTTTTAACTGGGCAAAAGGAAACACCATAAAGCATGTACAAAGACTTAACTCCCTTTTTTTGGATTTGGTTGGGATTTTTATGTGCTACATCAACCCTCTGTGTAAGCATGCAGGGCAGTGTTTGTAAGTGTGAGACATTGCAGGAAGTTTTATTAATCCCTTGTAGCATCAAGCAGAGCAGAAAATCAGGAAGGTGGGGAGCTCAATTCCACCACATACAACTGACGGACCTGACCCATCCCTGCTCTAAGCACTTGCTCTGTTAAACGAAGTAGAACACTCAAAAAGAAAAGCACAGTCCTGACCCAGTCTTAGGATCCTCACTGCAGGGCTGAGTTCAGGCAAAGCAAACCCACTGCAAGTCTTTCATCATTGCGTAGGACTGAAAAAGTCTCTGAGAAACAAGACACCTGCAAGCAATACTTGCTGACTAGGATGATCTATAATAGCAGAACCAGCTTTCTATTGGAAAAAAATCTCTGTAAATTAAAATTCTAACAAAGGCATTCAAATAAATCTCCCGGAAGAGCCTGGTTCTGGCATTGAGAGAGATCACAGACCAATGCAGGTGAGAAGACAGCATCTCCAGTCCTCCCCTGGGGAAACATTTCTAGTACTCTTTCCTGGCATCTGGTGACAGCAAAGCAGCTTTTCCTCACACGATGAAGTAAACACTTTCTGCCAGGAATAGGATGGAGAAAACCAAATACATCTGGGCATTGTGCAACATTATGCAACATCTGTAAATAGCAACTAACTTTGGGAGAAGAAAAGGAGGACTCCTGATGAACTGATTCTGCAACTATATTTTTTAGGGATATTATGACCCAGTTTCCTCCTCTTGAATGCTTCATTGTTTTGTCCCTACCCCTCCATTCTCTTCTTATCACACTTCTTTTTTTTTGTAGCAGCTTCCATTACTCTTAGCTACTTCACTCCTATTGTTCCAGTCCTTGCACCCATTTCCCCTCCTCTCTAAATACCCTAACCAGCATCTAAGCCTTTTCCTCTTACAACTCTCAGGCTCTTCTAACTCCACCTTATCTCCTCATCTGACTCCCTGATTCTCTGCTGTTTTCCAGGTCCTCCTGTAATCCCACAGCCACGGCAGGACAACCTGCACCCCCAGCATCACCAGAAATAATGCACAGCTCGGGCCAGTACCTCTGTATTTGACATCACTACTATGTTTTTACCTGTTAACGTGCCTTTGTGTCATTGAGGTGAGTGCTAGCATGTTTTTAATGCAGTCATTGTTTAGCAAAATTATCAATGAGTCATTCACAACTAATTGCAGTTACAAATTAATATTTGAGGTAACAGTTTTCAAAGTAACAAGAAAAGAGGTTTCTTCTTTCCCCAGACACATTTCTTTTTCCAGTTTGTTGAAAATTTCGAATTTTAAGACAAAAAACACCCCAAAAAAGCACTGCTGGACAACACACGTTCTGGTATAACTAAGGTGATTTTCCTTTCGACATGTTTTATAATCCACTTGAATACACCCAGACTCCTGGAATGATCAGTAAAGCTACATTTCAAGTTCTTCAATTATATTAATACTTAGAACTTATGAAGCAGACTGGAAAGATCACGAAGGTGCTTGTTTTGATATGGTTTTTTAAAAATAAAAATCAGTGCTTTGCTTGGCTCTTCACCTTTTCTCCTGCAAATGTACCAGTCTAGAATGCTACTGCCTTCATAATGACAGCACACTGGCTGCCACAAAACTGGCCGTGCACTGGTGAGCATGGATGGAGTTGATAGAGAGTTGGTGGCAACAAAGTGTGAAAGGTGCTTTTCAGAGAATGTTGTCACTTGACAAAGATGATCTTACTGGAGGCAGGGAGAAGGTATCAGTAGAGCTGCTCTCAAAAAAGTAGGGGATGTAAATGATAGCATATGTTCTCAGGGCTTTGTAATATTTGCTCTTTTAGCAAGGTCTGTGGCCTCTCAGCAGCTCCAACACAGCTCAGATTTTCTGGCTGAGATTTCAGGACTGAACTCCAATGTGAGGTAATAAAAAAAAAAAAATGAAGAACTACTACAGAGACTCTATTTAGAGCTTCCTGGCAGCAGGCAAGCAGGGGGGAAGTTATTTATCTTGACCAAGGATTTCCTTAGTTGTACATGAAAAACATTTGTTTTGTCAAAGGTGGCTAGCAGTCACACAAAGAGTGGCACTCAGGAGGTCTGCGTTGCAGGCAGTGCTGTGTGCCCAGACAGGAGGAGTATCTGCTGACTTCAAACCAGGACACTTGACATGTGACAACAGTGATGACGCTGAGCCGAGAGAGGGAAAAGGTTATGCAGTTAATATTTTCCTGTAGGGAAATGTCATCACCACCCACCCATTAGGCAAATAAAGATCATAACAGAAGAGGCACAAGCAAACTAGACTACCAGCCTTTGCTGTTTGCACTAAGGGTTGTGACTAGAGTACAAACGGGAAGCTGTTTTCCCAACCCACAGACATTTTCTTTGAGGCAAAAAAACCACCCAGACTGGGAAAAGGATTCTCCACCAAAAAAACCAGAAGCTCATCACTCATGGCACATCCTCAGGATGTGAGGAATGCCAGTTCAGTGTCTTGCTCCTTGTTCTCCTGAATCACAACTGGTCCTCAAACACTGCTGCAGAGACAGTTCCTGCCCTTAGAAACAGCAAGGTACTTCAGACAAAATACACCCATAGGTCTTGAAAGAAGATCCGTATCATTCACTTCAGCCGAGACCCTGAAATATGGGGCAACTCTAATATGCCCAGCTTTAGATCTAACCAGAGACACCAGCCTGAACCTCATCAACATTTCTCATTATAACACGTTCTTGAAGTCAGTTCATTCTCTCTAAAAAAAGTTTCTGATTTTAAGATGTGGCTGTATTTCCTTGAAACCTTTCACACCAACTTGTGTTCTGCTTCTAGACACATTCCCAAGGGTAAACTTCCTTTCACATGGTTTCACTAGGACTACAATAACCTTTGAGGCCCAGTCCTGCGAACAAAGTGATTTTTTCCATTGTTTGCTGTGTAGTCTGGTTTGGGCTGAGTGATCAAAATAGCAGCACCGAGCAAGCAGTTATATGTGAAAATACAGAAACAGCTATATTTAGCTTCTTCAGGATAACATACCGAGCAATTTCAGCACATGGAAAAATCTCCACAATTCAGCACTCACATAATAAATCCACTCTTTTTAATATATTAGTAGGAATTCTATAAATGTATAGCAGATGTTATGACCCTGTAGAAGACTCAAGTCTGAACCAGCTATAAGAGAGTTTCCAGTGGTAAACTATCCTTGCTGTATAGAACATGTAAAATTTTCTACTACTCAGAAATTCTGCAAGTAGATCCTCACTAGAGAAAAAGAGAAAAGTAGAAGCTGTGCTGCATTCAGGAGTAACATACCGGGCCATATTGAAGGGGTCCTGAAATCAATCATATTTTATTTTCTTGAATTTCATGTTCATGAACAGCAAATGTAGCCAACTACCACAAAACTAGTTCTAGCTCTCCCCAGCATCCTCAATTCACACTTAAATAAAGACCACTCCAGCACTGCATTGTCACAAAGAATATTTTGGCTAAAGTTGTATCAGTATTATGCAAGAATACTATAGAGTTATTCAGGCCAAAGAAGCAGATGAAAACCACTTTTTTCAGATAAGAGACATATGGAAATAATTAGAAGGAAAATACAAAGAAAGATCATGTCAAATGCAAAGGTAGCCATCTCTTCTTGATCGTCCCATTGAATCTTAGTCAACAGATACTGGGAGATATTACTGGAAAGATTTCATTTGGATCACATTTTTCAGACGCTTTCCTGATATTTACCACCTGTTGCATCAATGTGTTGCTCAAGAAAAAAGAGACTCATCAATAAGAGAAGAGGAGTAGTATCAACAAAATTGTATTGTCCTGTTTCACCCCAGTCCAGGAAAAGTGAGAAGAGAGTGGGAGTTTTCTTATATTGCAGTATTGGTGAGTTGTGCATGTCGTGTAACAGCACAGGACATTTTTAAAGTACTGGAATAACACAAAGTTCCCACTGAGAATGAAAGCTTTTAGTATGAAAATGGCATTGACTGTACCCTATCATGAGTACAAAGCAAAAAGAGACATGAGCAAGACATTTCTTAGAGCATATGATGAGTGGGCTAAGAAAGGCAGGGTGTGATGTGGTATGTTGGTTGATATGTTGTGATATCGGTAGGTCTCATTCAGAGGGTAGCTGTCAACAGCTCGATGTCCAGATCCATGACAAGCGGTGTCCCTTAGGGGTCCGTACTGGGACCAGTGCCATTTAATATTTTCATTGGTGATATAGGCAGCAAGATTGAGTGCACTCTCATCAGCAGATGACGCCAAGATAAGTGGGGCAGTTGTCAAGCCAGAAGGACAGGATGTCATCCAAAGGGATCTGGAGAAGTGGGCTTGTGTGAACCTCAAGAGGTTCAACAAGGCAAAGTGCAAGGTCCTACACTTGGGTCGGGGCAAGCCGCAGTTTCAATGCTGGATGAGGGACAATGTGATTGAGAGCAGCCCTGCAAAGAACGGCTTGGGGGTGCTGGTTGATGAGAAGCTTGACATGAGTTGGCAATGTGTGCTCACAGCCCAGAAGGCAAACCATACCCTGGGCTGCATCAAAAGAAGTGTGGCCAGCAGGCCGAGGGAGGTGATTCTCCCCCTTTACTCAGCTCTTGTGTGACCCCACCTGGAGTACTGTGTCAAGTTCTGGAATCCCCAACATAAGAAGGATATAGAAGCATTGGAATGGGTACAGAGGCCACAAAAATGATCAGAGGGCTGGAACCTCTCTAGTATGGTTATGTATGCAATGTTATGTTGCAGATAATTTGTTGAGCCTCACTAATTAAAGTGGGTGTGGCAGCCCAACATTTACCTATTGTTTTCCATGCTAGGAAATGCTGGGGCCATCTTTCAGGAACATGTCCATAATTTGCAGCAAGACCTCTGAATTTGACAAGTAGATGGTCTCCAGCTTGGATTGCCCTTATATTTGCTGGTCTTCATTGCCTTCCTTGCCAGTCTCATAGACAACCATTTTCTCCTCTGCTTAGCTCTCCAAGATTTGTATCCCTTCTCCCTCATTCTCTCCCTTTATTTCAGTCTGCGTAACCGTATACCAGTGACTTACAGTATAACCAGTGCCAATTTCCTGCGCTCTCTACTCCATTTGTGTGATATTTACCTTCCTTTTCTTTCTTTCCTTACTCTGCCTTCCTCACCTGTGGGCCGTGCTTACTAGGCTGCTGCCTGTCCTTCACTCCTTCATGAGAACTGAAGGTAGGCTAAATGAAATGAATCATCACAGATTTATGTAGATAGACTGCTAGATAATGGGACCAAAATTAGTATTATTTGTGTATTCCAATTCTACAAATTATTTCTAACATAGTAAATGGGGAATCAGTTTTGTAGATTAAGTATCTTATGGTAGGCTACAGTGACAGGAAGGGTTTCTCACCATTAATTTCAAATACCATTTCGTCTCACTCAGGACTCCACACTGGAGACTGGTTGACCACCCATACCTCCTATCAGGGACATATTTGGTCCCTCATAAGGCAGAAGGGCAGATAAACACAGCATGCAGTTAAATCAACAGTGCTTTAAACTGCTGTTTCTTTAGAAGGACTCCTATGCCTTTGCTAAATACGTCGATCCTTTCCCAATTAGACATACACTACATTTCATTCTTGACTTAGTTTCATAAGAGTGATTGTTCTTTCAGAAGCCAATAAAGCAAGATTCCAAAAACAAGCTTATTTTATTAAGCTCAATTATTAAATTTTCTCTGACATTTGCTGTTCATATTTGCTGGTAAGCATTTATACATTAATATTTTTTGAGTTCATGTGGAGTTTAAGAATATGAATTTCTTATCAGTGAAAAGTAATGTGTTCAATGGTGGAAGCCAAGTATATGAAGAATTAACAGTTATCAAATTCCAGACGGAAAACAATTTCTGTTAGAGTTTGTTGCCAGCTGTCATTCTTCCATGTGCAGATGAGAATTTTGCTTTGTTGGCCATAAGCTGCAGCCAGTCTCCTAATATTCATTTCCTTAGCACACGGCATATTCACGCAAGCCTTAGATCCTAGGTCCCAATTCTCCTCCTACAATAGTCAAAAAGAATATTTTCATTTATTTCAGTGGAAATGAGGTTGGAAATCTCACCAAAGAGAGGTGTTTCAGCACTCTTCTAACCACTTGCACTTAGATATGCATGGGATCAAGTGCACGTTTGGATAATACCAGCTGGGAATGACTTATTAGACAGCAGACTATTCAACCAATTAGTAGCCACCTCAGCATTCCAGATATGGGGATCTTTGTTCAAACATTGTTTTCTTGTTGCCTTTATAATTTTTTCTTTCAACAAAAAGCCAAGATTCTCTGCAAAAATAAGACAGCTGATTTCCATTAAAGACTTTTCATTAAAAAAAATTGTTTAACCTTAAAAAAAGTTTTCCATAAGAAATAGTTGAATGGAAAAAAAAATCTTTACCAGCCCAAATATTTTGCCGTTTTAAATAGCTACTGTTTGAATTATTCTTCTGGGGATATCCAGTACAAACTTAACTGTTTCATTGCCGTATCAGTATATCACAGATATTTCCAAGATAAACAAAACTGTAATCTTCAACAGAGAAGGACTGCCTCAGATGAACTAGAGCTCATGTTGAAAGCTGACACTCTTGTTTGCTCTAACCCTGTGCAGCACTCAAAATGCCTGGTGGAAACCATTTTATCTCTTCAGTATAGTAGGACACAGAACTAACAAAGCTGTTGATGCAGGTGCTCAACTCAACCCTGTCTCTCATCTCTTTTCTGCCAAATACCTTCTTACTCTTCCTTTCCTCCTTTGCATTCATAATTCATAGATTAGTATTTTCTATCTTCTTTTTTCTATTTTCTTTTCCCAAATAATCTTTTTTTCCAAAGTTAGAAAACAAGATCTTATTATAATTTAGTAAACAATGAAATTGATAAAATTTACTGAACAGCACTACATACAGACAGATAGAGAGACAGAGAGACATAGATAGATAAACTATTTTTTTGTCATTCGATTGAGGAACAACCATGGATCTTTGATGCAACTATATTATAATTGCAAGGAAATGCTGACTTTTAAGCAATAACTCTTGTTTATTTCTGGACTGTGCTATAAGCTTTGGTAATGAACTGTCAGACTCTATAGCAGTATGCAAAGTCTTTACAGAATGGCATAGTAAGTAGCTGTCACACAACCGGTGTGTTGCACATACCAAAGAAAATGGTGTTAAGGAATGAGAATAAAGACAGACGAAATTGGTGTATTTTCCCTCTGAGTTGTGCAAAAGATTTTAAGGAGATTTAGATCCAAGTTTCTCAATAGTTAGTCAGAAAAACAGTGAATTCCTGCCTCTTGCTCTAGCAAAGAAGCTAGTACATTTATTATGTAAGAGGGTGGACAGAAACAAAAACTATATACAGTTCCTAAAAAAAACAACAATTGAGATAAGTTCAGAAAAAAAACATGCTGAAAACTGTCTCTAGCTTTTATTATCCTATTTAATTTTAGGTTTATCCTTGTATTTAAATGCCACTAGCCTTTCCTTCTTGCCCAGATAAGAAACTCAGCCACAGTAAAGAAGAAAATTAAAATTACATCCTGCCTGATCCTGCAAGATATTCTTCATGTACAACACTATTTGTACAGCTAACCATTTTTGGGGGCTCATCCCATAAAGTTTACATTAAAGAAAGATAGGGTTCAAAATCTCAAAGCAATAGTAAGGTCCTCTTTCCTTTGACATATAGGTGATACAGATACCTAGACAGATCTTACTGGGTTATTCAGGTAAATAAGGAGACTCTTCAAAAGATTCAGTAATATAGGAGTAGTTGGACTTTTGAAGCATAGTTGGTCTTCTAAAGAACGTGTTCACATAAACAGATTCACTTACACACTTAAGAGTTTATCTTAGTTTTCATCTAAACAGAGACTAAGCTGAATGGTTGAATCATTTAATCAGGATTGCTTTGGACGTGTTATAACAAATATTAGTACATGTACCTTACCATGCTTCCTAAAAAAGGTGTCTAATCTAAACAAAGGAGCTGTAAAATAATATATAGTTGTCTGTGTATTGTACACCACACAGTATTCACTGGTAAAAAAAAATCTTTCGCAAACCCAGTGTTTCACAAAACTGTATTAACAATGTTAACCCTCTCTCAGATGGCAGCTTCAGTGTTCTCTATTTCAGCTTGCCAACAAATGAGCTACTAGTGTTCAAAGCAAGGCATCTTTAAGCCAGTTTGTTTTCCCAATTAAATGGTTTTTTTCTTGACTAAATCTATATTGGCAGAATAACTTGAGTTTTCCAGATAAACTGAAATAAACATACAGTGGTGCAGTTCTACAGTCTTCTTCTCAAGGCTGTTAGCTTCACATCTTTATTAAATAACAAAGCAAAACTTCCCTAGGTAAAATCAGTCAGATACAATTCCATAGAACAAAGTTTAAGGAAGCCACAGAAAAAAAAAAACCTGGTTTTGACTGAGCAGGAATGGCTGCAAGACATGCTGAAACGTCATTCACTATTTTAATGAAAATACTAAAGCCTACCTAAAGCAATTACTAGATAATTGCTTTTTTTTTTTTACTTAGACTTCTCATTTAAGTACTGGATTGTCTGCAGCTGAGTGCAGCATATCACAAAATGCTTTTATCACCTGACTGAGGCCATCTGCAATACAGACAGTCTTCAGTCCATATAAAATAAAAAACTTAATTTTAAAAGGTCTAGTCCATCACAAAAATATATAGTAAAAAATTTTAATCGGTGAGGTCTTGAGAGTTTTTTACAATATTGCCAGTATAATAATTCCTGTGAACACAATATTCAAAGAAAAGTAGGCACAGCAAGAAAAACTAGAGCAAGAATCTGTGGGATAGACGTGTCAGTGGAGGACCATACCATACAACCCAGTAACCTGTGTCCATCAGTGCTCAGTAGCAGGAGGTTATGAAACAAGGATAAACAAAGCAGGGCAGATATACAGCACCCTTGGCACACACTCCCAGTCACGCACTGTTTGGGAACTTTCTGAACTAAACAAAAATTTTGTGTATCATGACTTTAAAACCCCCATACTCCTGAAGCTGATAATATGCACAAAAGGTGTTAAATCTGGACCTCTAGGAGCACTGAGATAAAGGTTAACAAAGTGTACAGAAAGTAATCTGATGGGAAAATATTAAGAGTTTCAAGGACAGCAATAAAACCAAATGACTGGGTATTCAAGATTGCTGTGACAAGAGGCATAACGAAAAGTGAAAAGGAAGTTAAAACATTATGGGGATGTGATTAGAAAAAAAGGAAATTGCCTTGTAGAAATAAGTCTGAAAAGAGTATGAATTTACAACATAGAGAAGATTAAAGAGAACTGAGGATCAATCAGGCAATAAGAAAACATCACACTGCCCTTCAAATTGAGGAGAGTTTGCCAGTGCCTATGCTTTTAAATATCTGTAGGTCATGTGTGTATCTTCCAGCTCCCATTAATACCAGTATATATCTTCCATCACTCTTATGATTCATTCGTATCTTTTCTTCTGCCATTGTGTCACTAAGATTTATCTTACCCACCACTATTGCAATGAAATTTATCCAAGAAGAATAGCTACAATTAATGCAGGGTCTAATACATTTTTATTTCTACTTCTTGGGCACAAGAATGACAAGCTAAACTAGCAAATGTTATCCTCAGTGGAGTGTACATACATTTATAGCCCAAAATAAAGCCAAAACTCTGTCCTCTAAGCCTCAGGGACAGGGCACAATAGGCACATTTCTTTGTAAAACACCAGAGGTTTATAAACATGGAGAAGAGAATAAAGTGAAAGACAGAACCATGTGATAAATATTTCCATTGAAAATTGGGTGAAAGTCAGTATAAGACTTCTTTGAAAAAAGATAATGTCCATAGACAGTCTCTTGTCACAATATTACATGCAATGAAGGGTAAACTCTGTATAAGAAACAAGTACTCGATTGCAGGCATCCCAAAACACTATTGCAGAAATTGGATTAAACTTGTAGCTGCTGAGAAAATACAAACTCTTGGCATCTAAAAGCAGCTTTCTCCTTTAGCCTAGAGTCTTCTGGATAGTTACCTAAATATTCCAGCAGGCAATTCTGACATGTCTTTGCTTAAATGTGGTTATATAAAGTAATACAAAAATAAGTTTTGGCTTTGCTGTAAATGTGCATAATGGAAAGACAAACATTATTAAAAAGACCATCATTTTTAGTGATTAAAATAATCCACCAAAAAAAATCTTCTGTAACTTTCCAAGTTCCCATTTATCATAGTTTTGCAAAAAGAAGCCACAGTAATTTCATTTTTCTTGACTTCTATTAAAAAGATCAATACATATGATTCCAAAGAGTCTCGGCTCATGAAAAGATGGAGCTAGTTTGTAATCACATCTGAAAGTATTGGTTGTCATTAGCAGTAAGATTGATCTGTAAAGACAGTCAGCCCAGAGTGAAAGTACTTAAAATTTTTCCATTGGGCTATTCTGAACAACACTGCCCAGCAACCTTTCACCTTGCAGATAATTAAATACAGATAACGAATTACCGTATTAGAAGGAAGAATTGCACTGGGGATATTCAATAGATGCCCACTTTAGTAAAGCAGTTCCAAATTTCTGAATAATGATTTTGTTTTGTGCATAAAATGTAATGAGCTCCGACAGTATAAAGTCATTTTTCAATGTGCATTTAAATCTGACTTGTCAAATAAGATATTAATAAGTTACCTGAAGTACAAAATTTGCTAATGGCCTTGCAGTATGAACATTGCAAGCCCTGATACCGCTTTGACTGTAAGAGGATCAAATGGTCTTTGCAAGGCAGAGTTTTCTGCTAGGAGTCAGTTATCAAAACTCATCAGTTTTGATGAGGATGAAGACCACATGACCTACCACCCTGCAGCTGGTCCTACCACACCACAGGAAGCCTCTACATCCCTTGTTCTTCCCTGTCCATGAGTGATCTTGGAGAAGAATGGAAAGAGAAGAGTCTCTGGAATTCGGAGGGGAAAGGGGGTGATCTGTGAGACATATTTCTATCTGTACTGCCTCCAAGAAACTGCTCAAAACCAGTAGGTATCTACTTTTGGTCTTCAGTTCCCTCCATACTCACAATAGCCTGACTTTGAAATATTCAACAGTTTGGTTGGGAAGGACCTCCTGGAGGCCATCTGGCCCAATACTCCTACCCATGTCATGGAGAGCTTTGGACATAAATGAGGTTGCTAAAGGTCTTGTTTCACCTGTGCTTTGAATACTGCCAGGCAGGGGGATTTCACAGATTTCCTGGGTACCCCTGACAACATCCAACCTCTCTCATGGTGAAGCTGCTTTCCATATCTCCAGTCAAGAGTTCCCTTGCTTCAGATTGTCTGTTTTCTATCATGGGCCCAGGTCCTGGCATAGCATCAACCCATACCCAGGGTGGTGGCCAATGCCCGGGGCTGGATCTGAGCCCCATTGCCCCTCCCAGCTGTATTTCTCACCTGGCAGGGGTGGTAGGATAGGCTGCCAGAACCTGCCCTGCTAACTGGAGATGGAAGAGGTACTCTGATCCAAGCTCACCTCCCTCCAAGTGGTTTTGGATAATTTGCACAGCATGCAGTAAGAGGCAAGAGATCTTCCAACTCTTCTTCAGAGCCTGCCCTTAGCTATGTCCCTCTGCAGCTCAGTACAATTGAGGGAACAGATTCACATCTCCAACAAAACCTCCACCGATATCAGTGGGGAAGGATTTTACTGATTGTTACTGGCTCCAATGTAGATCCAATGTAGTTTGTATAGGATTTATTCAAAGCATAGAAGCATACCATGTTTGAAACTGAAAACACGTAAAAATACAGTAAGTTCTTAGATCTGAGATATTGTGATCTTTGAATTCCATCAAAACCCTTGAAACAAGACCGTTAGACAAGGACCAACAACCTTAGAGCATTAGCAGCTTTCTCTGAGTGAGGTAAAGGTTTTACAGTTGAGGGACAACAAATTAGAAGACAAGAAAAAAAACTGATGAAAGTTAAAATATTAGAGAGAAAGCAAAACAGCTGGGGAAAAGGAAAGGGAAAGGGAAAGGGAAAGGGAAAGGGAAAGGGAAAGGGAAAGGGAAAGGGAAAGGGAAAGGAATTATGGTAGGTGCCATAATTTGTGATGCTACTTGGTCAATGTAGAGCAGGGGTTGGAAACTTCCACTGTAGGATCTAGAGCAGTAAGCCAACTGGAAGAATCTTCAATTAGCAATGGAGAAAAGCACAGACATTGGGATCCTGAAATTTAGTTGTGAACCTGTGAGACCAGGTGGAAAGAAGACACAGACAAGAATATCACCTTTTACTTGTCATCCAAATAATCCCAGAATCATGTTTTTAAAAGGTTTACATGCCTGCTTCATTTAAGCAACGAGCCCAGTAAATTAAGTGCAATTTGGATTATCTACATGGTTTGTAACTCTGGGAGGCATATTCTCGAGATTTTAGCTGAAAACACCATAACACAAGAAAAGCTGCTTCTGAATAAATTAATGTTTTTTATGGAAGTGCGTAAGGTTAGAAATGCTCTGTTTCTTTGTGTTTCCTGTTAAAGTGTCAGAGAGGAGGCATTTTCTTACGTAATTCCACTGACAAAAAACGAATCTGGAAAGGCATTGCTATCTTTTCAAAAAGCAGAATTATATTTCCTTTCTAAAATGTGGTTAAAATTACATCTTGTGGTATTGTTTCGCTTCTACAAAAAATTCATCTCAAATCTATGACAGGAGCGCAAAGTTTCAGTCAGCACTTTCTAACCTTCCATTATCTCTAAATACCATCACAACAGCACAGAGAAAATAAATACAGTCTTGATTCAAAAGCT
Source organism: Neomorphus geoffroyi (assembly GCA_033558235.1). Taxonomy (NCBI): domain Eukaryota; kingdom Metazoa; phylum Chordata; class Aves; order Cuculiformes; family Neomorphidae; genus Neomorphus; species Neomorphus geoffroyi. The sequence continues at coordinate 62,343,940 of JAUMJM010000005.1, read as the reverse complement.
AGTTAAAGTAGATATGTGATAGCAAAAAAAATACTTATCTCTCATGTCATTTACAAAAGCCAGGCATTAAAAACAAGGAAATGAACAGATGAGGACATTTTTCATTTCATATTGGCCAGTAGGTAAGCGTAAAATGCTCGAACAGTTCAAATAGTGCCATCTGAAGCTGATCTTCCACCATCTAGCTACCCGTATGAGCCACCCAGGAAGCTTAAAGAGTTTGTTTCCACAGACAGTGGCTTTCAGAGTTCAGCTTCACCATGGCCAGAATTCAGGTTTGTTCCCATTTTACTGAGGTTTGCATAGCGAGATCCTGCCTCTTTTTATTTCAGTGAGCTCAGTAACTCATCCACTATTAAGTCTGATTCAAAGAATGTGGTACAGCACCACAAAAATACAGCCTTGGCTCTTACCTGTAGAGCGTTTCACTATTGCTTTATCCTTAGTTCGGTATCATAATGCTTTTCTTTAGAAATGTTATCTAGCAACTGTGTTTATTAACTGACACAGGAAATTCACAAAAAAAAAAAAAAACAAAGTCTATAATTAGAATAGGTGTAGCAAAATAGAAAAAAAATGGAATGCAAGATTGAGTCTTACTGAAATTAGTTTTGCATGTGACTCTACCAGTTTGTGTCACTAATGTGTTTATGGCTGACTGTTGTGTTTGAGGATAGTTTTATTCTATGGTTTTTGTTTGCTCTTTCTTGATGAAATATTTTATAGCTGCAGTCAGAGTGAAAGTCCTTGTATTGTGATGAAATGTTCACTTCTCCATAGTTGATTAGATTGAAATTGTGTTTATCATGCGGGTAGTTTGAGATTAATGATCTTCTAAATTATTCATTTCCTTGCTCTTGTGTGCTTGAGTTTTGTAAATTATGTGATGGAGTAAGAATATTTTGTTGCTTAACAGTCTTAACTGGCTTTTCAAACAAAGAAAAGGATTTTGGCATCTCTGTGGGGCTTAAATTGTGCCTTAAAATCCTTTATGCAAATAATAAAATATTTATCTTACCAAATTACTCCTTTTCAGTCCCACATAGCAGTACAGAAAGTACTAATATCGCTTTTGGAGACAATCTTATTCAACACTGACCTGTCTGGAGCTCTTTCCTTATCTTACAGGAAAACTGGCCACAAAACCAGGAAGAGAAAAAAGGGATCTTTCACAAAACTCTACTGCACGTTCCACTTCAGCAGCTACTTGTTCTCCATCTTAAGTGTAAAGCACAAGGAGAGCCTGGGTTAGTCCTTCTACTTCAGAAACGTATCTTTGCCTCTTAGGTCAAGGAACAATTTTAATAGTTTACAGATTTGGAAAAGGTCTTTCTAGTCTTCCTAAGCTACCCAGATCCAAAAGAAGCCAACAAACTCTAACAGATATAATACATAACTTTGCCTATTTAAAAGTTACCAGTTCTAATCCAGAAGAAATCAACACCGTTAAAGTCCTGTTTTTACACAACTATCATTTTTAGCAGTGTATGTATAAAACAAACTCTGAAGCCGACTGTACACAGCACTAGCACAAGCACGGTTCGTGTTTAATAAGCCGCAAGAAACAGAAGTGCTCTGAACTGTTCACAGTGAGGTGTGCGGGCAGAAGGATTAGGGGAGAAAACAGTCTTTTATAACACCTTTGAGTATAGCACCAATTTCTTTCCTAAACAACATAAACATTCATGAGCAGTTTTAAAATGAAGTATCATGCAGGGTAACTTGAGAGACCTTTCATTTTGTTTATTTGTCTGAGAGGGCAAAACTCGCACTATGCCACTGGGTTCTTGGAACAAGGGCTGTTCTGGGTAATCCTTTTGTCTGTTAATTTGGATGTAGATGTGCATTCCACAGTCAAAGCCCAGGCAATGGCTGAAGAGAAAATTGCACTGAAAACATTTTTCTTTTCCTAAAGCAAACTCAGGGAGGAACATTTATTTAATAAAATAGAAAATCAATATCATTTTAATTTTAAGAAGTCAGAGCCAATGCCAAGCTGTCCTTTAAGGACGCTTGATAAGAATTCATGACCTTTTTTTTTTCTTTGGTAAGAAAAATAAAATTAAAACCAACATTGATTTAATGATTCTCCTCCAAGTTTGTTTAGAGGCTGAAAGTTTTGTTCATCACTCTTGCGTCAGTATCTTCATTTTACTTCTGCAAAACCCGCTCGATCATTGTGTATTTCCCACTTTAAAATTGAGATTTTTGAATTAATTTATGCAGAAAGAAAAGAAGGCAGCAAAATTACTCCAGAGTTATGCATACTGCGGGCTGTAACATTTTCGACAGCTTAGGCATTCCAGCAAAAAGTAACATTTACGTTGCAATTAAGTTAGAACGTATTTAATTCTATTGTTGAAAGATACTGCACTCAGACTGGAAAATTGCAGAAAACAGTACAGAATAATTAATTTCACTAAGACTTGCTAGTTCATCTAGCAGTTCCCCACACTTCCATAATAAGTGTCTGATAATCTTGTTTCCTACAGAACTTTTTAGTGTCAAGGCTGATAGGAATATCCTCATTGTTAGCCATGGGCTCGTATATACCCCATTAATCCTAATGCAGAAAGAACCAAGTCTACAGAGGCTTGTCCGAGTTGTGTGGATGGTGTTCAATCAAGGATGAACTACTTTCTTGGAATCAGCCCAACATCTATTTAGAGAAGGCTTACTGAAGGCATCAAAGCTGGACCTGGAACATACATGGCTCTTCCCTCCCTGGAAACCTGAGGACTAAATCTTTGTTGCAGTTGCTAGTGATATAAATAGTAAACGTGTTTACATGACTTGGTGCGTAAAATCAAACACTGTGATTTCAAGTGCCTTGTGAAGCATGTATAGAAAGGACGCCAATGATTTTTGGCCTTCTGAAAGGAAATGCTCTTAAAGCTCTGGAACTTTAGCCTGGATAGAGTGATGGCTCTCATGGGTGAGGGAGAACCAACACATTCGCTGGTGTAGGACTCTGAGTCACAAATGACCTCCCAGGCTGCTTTTGAGACATTCCCATTTTAATAATCTGAAGGAAAGCCGTGGCTGACTCTCTTACTTAGTGCAAGAATCATTTTTTAACAATATTAAAATCAACAGATCTGTGCTTTCATTGTTGCTAGCATTGAACCACGCAGTGGAAACTGTCACACCCCAGTAATATCAACATTAGTCCTTAACATAACAACGCATCAAAGAAGTCAACAATGACCTTCAAAGTGACACACAGATTCCAGAATTGGACAGAGACACTAAGAAACACGTTTGATTGTGATAATAAATGAAATCCATGAAAGCTATGTAGTTAGTAAAATCACATCTTATTGCTATCCAAATCCAATATTTCAAAAATAAATAAATAGGAGGACCAATGTTCACTGACTGAAAATTAGATTTCTGAGTAGAAAGTATGAATCTAGACTAGATCTTTAAATAATGTGTGTGTTTGTGTGCATAAGTCATGATGTAATCTCTCTAGCACAGCTGAGGACATATCCAGCTCTGTTAATTGTTTATTTTCCTCTGCAGAGGGCTTGTCTACTTTATTAGGCCACAGAATTGCGAAGGCTAGTGAAGCGACCCTCCCAATCTTAGCTTGCCTTTCAAATACTGCCAAGGTCAGGCTGTCTTTGCTACAGACTGGGGTGACCTATGGAAGTCCCAAAACCCTTCTTAGGATTTGGAGCAGACTGTTCTCAAGCCCAGCGGCCAAAGGAACCGATGAAACCATAATATACACGATGTCAAAACTAACTGCTTTTTGTGTGCAGCACTTTTTACATGTGTTGAGGTTTGATTATGTAAGGGATTTTTTAAAATGTGACATGAACGACATGAATAATTTTCTTTCTTACATGTTGATGAAGGAAGACAAGAGGAATATGCTTTAAGTGCCTTTAACTGCTTTTTTTCCTCTGGAGTGCCAACTTAAGGGTTGTCTGTCTTCTGATAAACTCCTTTTCAGGAAGGAAGTTTGATTAGTTTCCAAGGGTTTATTTGCGTGAGAGAGGTAGCTTATCTACCAGTCCTTGATATATGTTATTTATATTCACTTGCATCTGGAGGGAGGCTAGTTAGAGACCTAAAAGGAAATTATCTTCTGCTGATATTCCCTAAAAAGTGGCAGTTTGCTGACTTAATAATAATCAGGATAACAAGAGCAAAATGCTTTATATAAAAGTAAGGAAGCAAAGCCATAATTCATCCCACTTTAGTCTCATCACCACAATTAACTAGAGAATAAGAACAGTAAAGTGTCCTAAGCTTTGTGAAAATAAAGGTGATTTTGTGACCAGCACACTGACATGAACGTTTCTCTGCTGAAGTGATTATGGAATACTATCTATTGTGCCCAGCAGTTTAGCTGAAGTGATGGACATGTGTCAAAGAAAAAACATTCTACAAGTTGTGTGTTATAAATTATATGCTGAACTGAGTCTTTACTCTACCTGGCATGCAAATATTAATCTTCGCTCCTTACTGAGACAGGCAGCACCCTTTCCTCCAAAGGAGTGCTCATACATGTACAGGCTATTCTTGTAATTAATGAGTCCAAGATAAGTTATAACAGCACTATGAAAAGCCAGAAAGCCTCCTGAAGGAACTATTCATGCCTGTAGTTATTTTTTTTCCTATATTAAAAGAGTTTTCTTTATATATATAGGTTTTTAAATAATGTTGATATGGGGCAATACTTAACTTCTGATGTGCCTGGATGCAGAATGAACACGTACATATATGTGCTCATTGTACTGTGTTTCTAGGATGTCTACTGGGCTTATATATCAATTGACTTTGAAATCTGTGAAAGCAGGCAGATTTTTGCAGCCCTTAATGTGATATAATGGCATGGATTTTAAGGCTGTCAGCCGTTTTGGTGCAATTTAATACAGACTGTTTAAAAGGAGCAATAGGAAATCTATGTGAGCAGTTTCTTGCTGTCAGCTCCAATTTGCCTTGACAGCTCATGATACAGACACCCTGCATTGCTATTGAGCAGTTTTGACCATCTCTGAAAAGGGCTGATTTAAATGTGAATGCTCTCTGGTCACTCCCCTTGAAAGCTGGTGGCAAAGCTATCCAGTTCTCCAGCAAATGACCAGAGCAAAACACCTGCAGCCTCTGAGAGGATGCAACTGAGCAGAGCTGGGCTGCAGCCAGCAAATATCTCACAGCTATCAGTGTAAGCGGTTTCATGGGGATCAGTGTTTGCAGCTCCGTGCCTTTTCTATATGCAGGGGTGATAGGAACTAGAAGAGGCCTCTCTAAACCTACTCTCTCCTTTACACTGTGCAAGGTCCTGCATCTAGGTCTAGGCAATCCTAAGCACATTTACAGGCTGGACAGAGAATGGATTGAGAGTGGCTGTGAAGAGAGGGAACTGGGGGTGCTGGTGGATGAGAAGAGCTCAACACGAGCCAGCAATGTGAGCTTGCAAGCCAAGCCAATCCTGGGCTGCATTAAAAGAAGTGTGACCAGCAGGTGAGGGAGGTGATCCTCCCACTTTACTCTGGTGAGACCTCACCTGGAGTACTGCATTCAGTGCTGGAGTCACCAGCACAGGAAGGACATGAATCTGTTTGAGTGAGTTCAGAGGAGGGCCACAAAGATGATCAGAGGGCTGGAGAACCTCCCATACAACAATAGGATGAGAGAGTTGAGCTTGTTTGACCTAGAGAAGAGAAGGCTTCAAAGAGACCTTATAGCAGCCTTCCAGTACTTAAGGGGCACTAGAGGAAAGATGGAGAGGGTCTCTTTATCAGGGAGTGCAGTGACAGGATGAGGGGTAATGGCTTTAAGCTTAAAAAGGGGAGATTTAGGTTACATATTATGAAGAAATTTTTTACTGTGAGGGTGGCGAGGCACCGGCACAGGTTGCCCAGAGAAGTTGTGGATGCCCCCTCCCTAGAGGTGTTCAAGACCAGGTTGGATGAAGCTTTGAGCAATCTGATCTAGTTAAAGGTACTCCTGCAATGGAGTTGGAACCGGATGATCTTTAAGGTTTCTTCCAACCCAAGGCATTCTATGATTCCATGATTCTATTGTGCCTCTTTTCACTCTGTTTCGTCTCTTTTCCTTTATGTCTAACAGAGTTTCAAAAATGTGTGGATCTGGTCTATAGGTAGGTCCCTAAAAATAATAGAAATTGCTCAGGTGCTATGGCTTAGTATAGAGGCCAGGGACTACTTCTGACTAATATGTCAAGTTATCCTACCTTTCATGAACATGAAAGAATAAATTCCCTAGAGTGCTACAATAATTATTTTTACATAAGTGCAGAACACAGTGCACATCATTCATTTTCCTCACTTAAGGGGCACTGTAATGTCATACTGCTCTTTCTTCATTAGTTATAGTCTGCTACAGTTAACTTTAAAATCAGGCTTTGGCACACTGTATAAATAACAATACATTTATGCAACTGAATGCCTATGCAGTAATTCAATCAAGGGAGTTCTACCGCCAGTCACAAACTACTTAAGGTTTTTGACTCTCTGCTTAAGACATCACCAAAGGTCCTTTGATTGTATTACAGCCTCAGATTTACCTGTGCATCTTCTACCATTCAATGCAACCTATATGTGTGGTGAAACACCTGATATGGTGAACTGCTACCAAAATAAACTCTACTGCTGTCTGGGGAAATCTCATGACACCGGTATCAAGCAAAGTTTTACCTTGGACTTCCATAAGACCAGGCCTGCAGGCCTTATGCCTTTAATAATACTGTTGTATTAATAGTTGCAGCCGTCCTATGATACAACATTCATAACGACAAGTAACAACTTCCTCTAGGTCAAATAATTTTGAAAAAATAAAGATAAATTTGTGGACACACAAGCTCTCCTTTAGGTCAGACAGAGACTCAGAGAGCAATGTAATGATTTCAAGTAGGGAGAAACAGCTTTGTGTATAACATAAATGCTGCAGCTTTGGGAGAAAGCTCCTGACCTCATACCAGCAGAGATCAGAGCAGCACATCAGGGTGACTACAGCAGCAACTGTACTGAAGCCATGAGGAGTAGCACCTTAGAGTATTAGTTTTAATTTCCAAGTTTCTGCCTTTTGAGAGCATTGTCTAGGTCTTCTCTGAGGATCAGGACTGAAGCAACTGTATACAGAAAATGTTTTCTAGGAAGTTGTTTCTGTCCCTTATTGACTGTGCAAGTTCCGTAATGGAGTGACCAGTTGGTTTCACCGATGTCTTCTCCGTGGGAATAATTGGTGTATATGGCAAAGTACATTACATTCAGGTATTTGTAAAAGAAGCATCAATTTAGGTATGTCTGCTATGAGGTGAAATTAATTTTGACTCTTTTTTCTGTACAAAGTCAGTTGTAAGCTTGGATGATCTGTGTGAGTTGAATGCATCATTCACTCATGAATCACTGCCGTTTTAGATAAGTGCTGCTATCCCAAGGCCTCTTCACCAACATGGAGGGTGGAAATGGTCCTGACAAGCATCCAGCACTCAAATGGCCTCATTGGTATAGATTTCCGTTAGCAGACCCATACACATCCCACTCCCAATTCCCAGAGCAGGAGCATGTCAGGACAAGCCGTGGTCTGGCCAGGAAAAAGAAGGAAGGAATTGTTTTTTCTTTCCCGAAAGAGCACTGATTGCGCAGAGATCTCCCAAGCCTGAGAGAAATAACATAGACATCTCAAAATGTAGGTTTGGACAGAAAACTTATATGGCCCCTAGGAGTTTATCTTCCGGTCCCTCAGACAGATTTGGTAGTTATATCAAAGTTTATTGCCAAATATAGATTAACAAAACCAGCTGCTCCTATTGCACTTGTGAAACAGCCTGTGGCTCAATGTAGGCGAACACTTTGTGGCTGTTGCTGGTGTAGGGATCCCTGGGCTGTGAGCAGATATTTTTCCATTTTGTCTTTGGAAGGCATCATCTCCTCTCAGTTCTTACTGTAAAGCAGATAGGGCTGTTGTTACAGAAAAGTGTCTGCAATTTTAAGGCAGCTCCCTGTGCAGATGACACCACTGGGCACCTGCAGTGGCCTCAGTGTCATTGCAGCAGGATCCCTCCCCAGTGGCAGGGATGCACAGCTACCAGGTGCTTCTGTCTACTCTTTTAAGAGGTCAGAGGAGAAAGTCTGTTACATGGAAAGAGTGGAATAGTTGTAGTAGACTTAGCTTAGCCACGGGAGAGGACATTGAAAGCCTCTCCCAGGACTGATGTGCACCACCACCATCACTGGTGTCAGCAGGGAAATCTTGTCCCCAACAGCTGAACCATGCACACAAACACCAGCAATATATCTCTATGAATGTGAGTAACTCTGCTCAGATCTTTTTTTCTAGCTGTGCAGTGCATAAATCACGACAGGTTACACAGTTTCTCACACTAGTATCAGTAGATCTAAAGATAGAGAAAAGAACTTTTCGGGTTCTGACATACAGTATCTTCAAGTATGTCTCAATATTTCTTTTTTAGAGGAAATTTAGCAGAAAAGTAGTAGTACTGTGGTATTTTTTTTAAGTTCACGATCTTCAGAAAAACCACATAACAGAAAATGGAATACTGTGAGCAGCCCACCTAATTACTCATGATAGATAACTATATTAAAAATTAAACATAAATTATTGGAGGCATTACCGTGTTGGCACAAGATGAAAAAGGTGCTTCGTATTACTGAAAGGTTTAGCTAACTGCCTGAAAGTTTGGCTCAATAGAAAAGAGACTAGCTTGGATAAATAGAAAGCATTTATTGTTTGAAATATGGATTTTAATATAGCACAGCACAACCCCAGAACATCAGTCCTTTTCAATATGGTTAAAGTAAGATGGATCTTGTAGATTAAAGATGCTCTTTGGCAGTGTGAAGGAGAATTAGAGAAGGAGTCTCCTTGGAGCCACTTCATGTCTTTGTAGAAGGATTCTTCACCTCTTTTATAGAGCTCCCCAGAGTCCCACCCAGATGTTTTATATTGAGCACTGAGGCGTGCTAATGGCCTTGGCATTTGAATGGCCATCCTGTCCTTGAGGACACCCAAGTGTCAGATGAAGCAGGAAAAGTCCTGTGCTGGAAGAAAACAAAGCTCACTTCAACTGGCCAGGTAGATCTATAGTTTCCCCAGTTTGGATGACAGTCCTGGAAGGAATACAAATTTTCCCATGGTTTTATACCCTGATCTAGAAAACCTTGGAGCTTTACACCAGATCTTTAAGGTCGACAGTATTTTATGAAGGTCTGATTACTTTCTGTATTTGGCATTGTAGTTTTTAGCAGTGCAGACATCTGTATTTTCCATTTTAGTAAATATTTGATTTTTTTTTCCATAATGATTTCTAGGTTTTAAATGTTCATAAGAGTTTGATTTCCTAGAATTTCACTTCCAGCTCTGACATCAGCGACCAACTTAGAATTTAAGAAGTTGCGAATTCCTGCACACTCCTTAGATTGAATATGGCTTCTGAAAACAATGTGACTCTAATAATATTGCTGGTCAGCTTTGAAAGAGTACTGCTGAATTGTTCATTGAAATTGGTAAAGGTGAGCAGATTAACTTCTGTACTAAAATCACTGCTCAACAAGGATTACTGACTGAGGAGGATTTAGATGAAGTTGCTGAGAGAGAGAAAGGTGTAATGAATGTTACTTTCAAAAACAATTAACTTCAGTGTTTGAGAGGTCCCATGGTTTCCAAGTCCATCAGTGATCAGAGAATTTAAAACATTTGTAAATCTGAAAATGTCCTTGTGATTTTTAATTTTTAAAAATCATCAGAAAATTAGGATCAAATGACAGTTAATATTCAGTCTTTAATATTCTTTTGGTATAGAAATTTATTATGCAAAATAGAGGGAGGAGAAAACAAGACTGCAATTATTCCAAAATCTGCTGCCATTTTCTTAACTTTCTTGGGTAAGAGCTATCTTTTTGTTCTGAGTTTGCGCTCATCCTTGTCCAGTTTTCCAGAGCAAAGGTAGGTAGGGACTATGGTGTTGATAACTACCCCAAAGTAGATAACTAAATAATTTTCCACTTGTGTGCAGAACAAAACCAGCAGGTTTTGGCTCCAAGCTATTAGGTGTTTTTTATTGTTATTATTATTATTGTTGTTGCTGTTAAGGTTTTATAAAGAAGAGAGATTACGTAGAAAAAGAAGGTTTGTTTCACTGACTGTTCAAATATAGAGACTAGAACCCTGGAGCTAAATTTTACTCCACAAACACCCTTTTTTACCTCTCCTGCTCCTAGAAGTCAGATTCCTTGAATGCATTATACCTTGCCACAGACCGCAGGCTCTGCTGCCTGGCTTTGCTCTACAGTTTCCCTCCTCCAGCTTATTACCATTGGCCTATGTCATCATCAGCGCTGTCATGATGTAACCAAACAGCGTGTCGAGTGTCATATATGAACCAGCCAAGGAGCTGAATATGCTGTTTATTTGAGTGTTTAAACATTCTTCTACTAAGCTGGGACAGTGAGCTCACTTGTACCAGACATGTTATTTGCTCCTTATGTTCTGTTGCTCATCTAAGTGGCTCGGAGGTTTTCAGAGAAAAAAATTAAGATGTGAGACTGTGTGTCTCATATTTCAGAGAAAAACCTTTTAAAGAGGAAAGCCCAGGGAGCAGCCCTGAGGATCTTTATTCTGAGATGTGCATTAGCTGTAGAGGAACCAATAGTGGTCATGATGGATCCATGGAAAATTTGTTATGATAATACCACAAGAAAAACTCCTTCCACAGCAGACGGAACAAGCCTGAGATAGTAGAATCTCCTTCAGAAACTCCAGATGGGTCTTACTCACTCGAGAAGCTCTAGGAAAAGAACACTCTGCACCCAGCTGCGGGTTCCATGACTCGAAGCTGTGTTTGCCAATGTTGACCCTTGGGCTAAGGCGTTCCACGTGGTGGGGCGGGAACACAGCCAAAACCAGCTAAAAGCAAAAGGGATTTCCTCCAGCTGGTGTCAGATGGAGGGTCCAAAGGAGGTTCATTCCAAGCTCTTTTAGTTTATAAAGAAAACCAAAAGTACAATATGTTATCTGAAGGGTTCAAGATACTTTTTCAGCCACACCATCTTTCTTTCCATGACAAAGATTTTGGCTGTGCCACAAAGACTGTGCCACTAGGGATACATAAGGCCATAGAGGACCTCAGGCAAGAGAATTTACTGACCCTTACTTTGTGGCACTGATTTCTGTTGCTCTGACTAATTAGCACATGTTTGTCTAACCACCATGCTCTGAAAATACATAAAAAATATAACTGTGCCTTTCTTTTTAGGAGACACACAGTTAGGGTCACTCAAGTAAGGAACTTAGCCTCCTCCTCAGACCTGGCACTGGCACAGGGCAATGAGGAAATGGTGTAAACTCCCTCTCCTGTCCAGATTATTCTATTAATTCAGCCCTTGTCTTAGACTAGAATAAGCCTAAAGCTGTTGTGATTTGCACCATTAGTTCTCAAGACTCCTCTGAGCCTTGTCACTGTGGCCGGGAGAAAGAGACTGACCTGTCTGTGCCTTTCCCCACTTCATCTGCTGCCTTCCTCCTGCAAATCATCCTCAGGTTACACTCTGCTCCTTGCGAAGCATTCCCAGCACCAGAAGAGCAGAAGAGTGAGAATGTGCCTCACACCCTGAATCTCAGTGCGGAAGACTTTAGGGGCCCCTTTGCAACCATGTTATCGCATAATTGTGCTGTATCTATCCCATAGCTTTAGGAAGAAATATTTAGCCAACACAAAACAGACCTAATAAAACTCCTCTACTGTGAGTCTTATGCAATGACTACTTGAAGCTGAGTTTGGGAATTTTTTTCCCTTTCCTGTCTTCTCTAGAGGGGTGCGTGCCGCAAGACGATAAGGTAGAGTGTCTGTAGCTAATCACACAATACATTTCCACATCAGCTCAGAACCCGGACAGGGCAAAAAGGAAAGCAAAGCAAGGAGTGAGAGTTACATGAAAAATGGTGAGGTCATTAAAAATTTATAGAGAAGGGGATCCAAATGCAGTAATGAGGCATCACACAAAGGCAATGGACTACTTAGCACTAAAACCTTTTCTACGTGCTATCTGGTTACCATCTTATCAACATGACACCCATTACTGTCTGATAATAGTAACTAATCAGCTGTTCTGCCTTCCTTTATTTTCCTTCAGAAAATATCTTCCTCAATGTGCAGCCCCTCCCCACAACAATATGGCTCACTAAATAATGCATAGCATTGCAGCCTTGATGTCACTTCCTGACAAGGTGATGTTTTGTGCTCAGGACACTAGGGCCAACATGTGCTGCCCCCATTACAAACCTCAAAAGAAGATCCCATTATCAGAGGCAATCACCACCTCTTGTTATCACAGGTCAGCTGAACTTTTGTGCAGCATCCAAGTTAGTGTCGGCAAACGCTTCTTGCGGTGGTAATAAGCCTACACAGAAGGAGAACAGCACCCATGGTTTCAGCCAATTGGCTGGAGAAATCCTTGGGTTCAAGAAGACAGAGTGATCATGAACAAACTACATAGGAGACTAACGAAGATAGTGAAGGGGCTGGAGCACAAGCCCTATGAGGAGCGACTGAGGGAACTGGGGTTGTTTAGCCTGGAGAAGAGGAGGCTCAGGGGAGACCTTATAGCTCTCTACAGCTACCTGAAAGGAGGCTGTAGTCAGGCAGGGGTTGGTCTCTTCTCTCAGGCGACCGGCGACAGAACAAGAGGACACGGTCTCAAGCTTCGCCAGGGGAGGTTTAGTCTTGACGTTAGGAAGAAGTTCTTCACTGAAAGGGTGATTGGCCATTGGAATGCGCTGCCCGGGGAGGTGGTGGAGTCACCATCCCTGGAGGTGTTTAAGGAGATTGGGTGAGGCACTTAGTGATATGGTGTAGTTGATGAGTACGAGTAGGTGTAGGTGTTGGGTCATAGGTTGGACTCGATGATCTCAAAGGTCTTTTCCAACCTTATGATACTGTGATACTGTGAAAATGCACTTTTTTCATTAAAATCAGTATTTCGAAACCAGGGCAAGAGATTGCCATCTGGCTAAGAAGCAGTATCACTTATATACACTCAAAGTGTGAGATTCCATGTGGGTCTTTCGACATATGTCAGCAATGGTTTCCAGCTTTAAAAAGAACTTGACTGTTTTGTTTGTTTTGTGGTCAAAGCTTTGAATGGCTACACTGGGACATGGGATTCAGGGCTCCCTATCCAGAACGGCCGCAGACTTCCCATGTGATTAAAACAAGTCATTTCTTCTCTCTTTCATTTCCCCATCCATACAATGGTAGTGATAAGAGCTGTATAAATAATAGACTTTTAACTTAGAAGCAACACATAAAGCCAAGTGAGAAGCAAGACTCTCCAGCTTAAGTTTTCCCTGAAATTTTTGAAACATCACTTTCTTGCTGAAAAAGAAAATCAGAAAATTCAAACGCATTTTGCTTTAGGAGGTTTTAGTTGCATTTGGTATTTTGCCTCTTTTAAATTAACCATAGAGAGGCTTTGAAGTGAAAAATTAATTCAGAAAAAAAAATTACAAGCGGTTTCACCATCAGAAGTGGAACTATGGGGCTTTTTGTTTGAAGCTATTGTAATAATGTGATGTGGATGTACATATAGTTTAAGTGGACTTAATTAATTTTTTTTTTCCAAATATTACTCTGATCAAATAAACCCTTGCGACTCGATGCTCTTTTTCTAGTGCTTGTCTATTTAGACTATGCATTCTCTGGGGGGGGGAGGGGAAACCAAATGGACGTCTAAGCACTGTTTAATATCAAACAAAGTATAAATCACAACTGTTCAAGGATTCAAACCCATACTCAAGATCCTTGTAGGCAGCAATACATTCTTTTATGAAGACTTTCAATGCAGCCAAACACAGCTCACCAATTTACAGCAAAGTCCTAACACATGGAAACAGTCTTTTTATAAAACCAGTTATTGAAAAATTTCATCAGATATTTGTTCTTGCAAGATGCTGGATATTCCCAGGGGACCAGAGTAAAGGGTGGTAGGACTTCATGGTCTCTTTTAGGGCAAAAAATTTCAGGAACAGCAGTGCCTTCAAGCGTGAAACTAGTGCTTGCTGACTAGGCAATGACCTCCACACATAGCCTCAAATATTGCACAGAGGAAATGAGATAATATGCACAAATGTATGTGCTTCTAGTTTAAGACTGAGGATGTGGTTTCATCAGCTTCTTCTCTTCCAAATGGAGAAGGGTGCATTTTGTATCATCCCAAATATCACCACAGACACATTGCCAGAAATTATGCTGGAGCATTCAAAACACTGATTGAGTCACTCTGGGACATCCTTTCCCTTGAAATCTGAGGAAGCTCACCATCTCTCATTTCTGATGTGCCTCTGCTCCAGTTTCACCACCTCTGACGGGGAGGTAAAAGCAGGAGGCTGTGAGGATTAATTCTTTTATATGGTAAAAACAGGGCACAAGTATTAAGTAGTACTGAAGTGCAAGTGTGACAGTATTGTTATTTCCTAGATAATATTTCCAGAAATAATGCTGTGCAGAGAGGATATTAGGCACGTTCCTTTACTACTGCAGTGTAGCAGACAATTTGACAACGAGGCAAATATTCCCCACTAATTACTCAGGCTTGCACAGTAACAGACAGCAAGGGTGGGATTCATTGAGACTCCTGTCCAGATTCCCTTTACACTCATTGAAACCCTATTTTTTTCAGGAACAGTTCATTTTACCTTATAATTCATCTACTTAAGGCATCAGTGCCAGAGAAAGAGAAATAGCACCCTGACAGGTCTCCTTTCTCCTTAATGACTACAAAGGGACTCTCATGGGAGTTACTAAAGTATCCATGTTTACGTTCTAGACTCCTGCAAGAAGTTTGAATCCTAATAAGCCTATTTCCTAACCGACAAGCACAATGACCATATCAAATGGGAAAAAATGCACTTTACAAAAACCCTGAGGCTTATATTTTGAGAATCAACCCTTTTAGTTTCATAGCTCAATTATCTGCATAACAGATGAAACCTTGAGAGAAATCATAATAGAGATCAAAAGGCTGCTACTTCTATAACAGGTATTTGTCTATAAGGATACATCTGATACTAAGGAAACACGGCAAAACCCATCAGTGCTATGGTCAGCTGTCTCTCTCCAAACACCACTTGAATTCAGAAATAGACATTAGGGCACTGAAGGATTTTGCTTCATTCAGCTTATCTGGTTGAATATTTCCCTGCCAAATTCAATAAACAGATTGTGAGTAGGACTTACATAGCGGTATGCCTTTCTCCCTCCCAGCTAGAACCTCATGAAACTGTCAGTTTGCCACAAACGAGTGGCAGAGCCAAACCTAACACCTCTGGCCTGAGAACAGCCTCTTGCCATATGAGTTCTGCATGCATCCTGAAAACAAGAAATACAAATTCACCTATTTTACTGACATTCCCAGTTTTAACACGGGCTAAATTCACAGGCAGTCAAGATTGGTTTTACAAAGTTACTCCTCATGAGTGCAGGAGGACCTTGCTTTCAAACTCTTGACTCATCATGCATCCCTGTAATCCTACAGATGTAAAGACACTTCCATCTATTTGTAAAATATTCATTTCCAGGAAAATGAAAATCTTTCCTGTTTCTGGTTAGGATTAATAAAATATGCTTTGGAAATGTTTACATCTCATGGTCACTGCTTTAGCGTGTTGTATATCAGTGGCAATCTTTCCTCAGCTGGAATGCCTCACCGAATAAAAGGAAAACCACTTTGCAAACATTCAAGCTGTTCATATCACCAAGGATTAGCTGATAATTATTGACTACACTACACAGCTATTCGTGCAATGCATATTGCTGTCATTCTCTCATCTTCAGTGCAGGAGCACTGTTTTAAACAAAGCCAGAGCTTAATTCTAGGCATGCGACATCATCCAGAGGCATTCCTTAGCAAGGGAGTCGCCATGTGTCTACACCACAGAGTACAAGAGAGCCCAGGAAGGAGCTGGAGTGCCAAGGCTATGGTAGCCCACATTACTTAAATATTACCTTCCTCTCTGGCTCTCCTTTGAAGCACCATAGCAAGCTCTTTTGAAGCCAACGCTGCTGTCAAAGGATGGTGAGACCTCAGCAACGTGAATAGAGCCAATCCAGTTGGCTTGGCCTCGGCACCAGGGACTTGTGGAAAACACAGACTGATAAGCTCCTCAACAAACCTGAGTGGCAAAAAAGCACAGAGCAAAGAATTACATAATAAAAATCACATTGATCTTTTCCCATCCTGTCCTCCCCATCTGAATGTCAGATCTAAGTTAATTTAGGCATATGAACATATGCAGAGGATTGCAGAAGTTCTTCCTCTTTTATAGGCAACAGGGAGATCTGTGAGCTGCTCCACCATTCCATACATCCCACTCAGGAAATTGGTCTTATTTTGCAGCAGGGACAGAGAAAACCACATGCTTTAAGAGTCTTCCTAAACTGCAGTCCCTGAGCCTCCATCTGCCTTGGATGAAATAAATGAGGATTAGTAATCATGACTGGGAAGTCACTTGATTACCCAGACATGTGACAAGAGAGAAGTAGAACAGGACAAATGCCAGCAAAAGAAACCCTCGTGAATATGAAGTCCATACTCCAGTTCTGCTCACACAGGTTTTGGATTCACTGATGATAAATATTTTAGCAGGGATCTTCATAGGCAGGCAAATTTTTCCAAACACAACAGCTGAGAAAGAACTGCAAAGAACTATTTTTAGAGGAAATTTCAAATCCTTATGCAAGATGAACATGATTACAGTCTGGCTTGGTCAATGAAGACTGAGATAGCAGTAGTCTGTAATGTGAATAGAAAGCATGTAAGGCTCTAGGATAGACATTTCAATAGAATCATAGAATGATGGAATATCTCTAGTTGGAAGGGAGCCATAAGGACTATTGAGTCCAGCTCCTATTTTCATACGATTGCTTTTGAACAACCTACAAGCTAAGAATAAGTTATTGGACAAAATATCTGCAAGCAATGGATAGCTTTAAGAAAAGTCTTGATTGGTTTGCAGGTATTTCATCAACCAGAGCAACGGCAGTGGACAGATGATAAAATCTGGTATCTGGACTGTGCAGGGGAATAGCTAAGGAAGAGGTACTGCTGAAACTCAGCATCAGAACTGCATAAAAAGTAGAAACTAATGGTGTGTCTCTTGGTCCTGCTGAGAAGTGGTGATAGCATCCGTGTAAAAGGAGTGGTTATGTGAGTGGCAATAGCTCCCTCTTAACCTTTTTTTCTCTATCTGAAGCACCCTGGTAAGGGCATCCTGAGGACAGGCTCCAGGTCAGGCTCCAGCAGAGGCCACATTAGTACCCCTTGTCAACACCCGACATCCAGCCAGCAGGCAGCCAGGAGCCTTCCACGGGTCTGAAAGCTGGTGTGAGAGTGGGTGAAAGTACAGAGTACCCCAGATACGGCTTTTCAGTCCAAATCAGTAGATAATGAAAAGGTAACCACACTAGCTGAGGGACTTGACCTTTTTACAGGGAAGAAAGAGTTGATAGAAGCTTGGACGGAATTTAGCACTGGAAAGTTGAGCAACAAGCAAGAGGAAGTAGAGCTGAAACTCTGGAGTCCTAAAAACATAGAGGAATACATCCAATCCTGGATACAGGATGAATGTTGGAGGAGGAAAACATGGGCCATAAAGATCTCTGCTGAAGGACCTATCCATCACAGAATGGACTGTCCAGCCAAGTAGGTATTAAGTCTGAGACTTTTTCTTATGTCTTTATCTTTTTATGCCAAAAATCTCAGCTATTCAGAAAAACACGTTTTTGTAGAATTTTCAGACATTTCCTTTGAAAAACTGATGCTGTTTTTTAAAGTCCAAAAGTTCTAAAATATTGCCCCAAAAATCTTTGTTTTTACTGTTCATAGGCTTGCCTCTAACAGATTAATTTTTGGACATATTTTGTAAATTAATACATTTAGCAGGAAGTAGTTGACAAATGTTAGACACTTAAATCCCTCCAGAGTGACTTTGCACTCACAATTTTAATTAGAAGTTGTGCCAGTTTCAGGTAGAAAGTAATCCTTCTTTGCTGTGTTTGATTAGTTATGCTGTATGTAACACTTCTCTGTGACTCCATAAGAAATTCCAGGTTGGAGAATTAATCCATTCTCTTCAAAAAATCACAACCAGAGTTAAGGTTGCTGAAACACACGGCCCCTCTCACAAATACAGACTAGAGAGATGAAGGCCACGAGAAGGTAAGATGCTCACATCTCCAGTTTCACACACTCCATGAGTTTTCTTCTTCCTGACCTGATCCATGCCAATTCACGTCCCACATACTCTTCAGCGAGAAGGCAGAGACCATCTGGGCCACCTCATTGCATTCATATTTGGCATAGTCTGCTGGTTTAATACGGGATCAGAGAGGTTCCCCTCCATACCACTATGCACAAATGTTTTTCTGGATCATCTTATCACCAGTTGAGTACCAGCCTGCATAATCAGAACTGCAGAAAACACTTTTCTGTGAAGCTCAATAAAATGCCTTTTATTTTTTGAATCATCCCTCCTTGCATTCATTTCCTGCCTCTTTAAGAATACAGCCCGTTTTGTTTGGTTTTCAGTGAACAGAGGAAGAGAGTGGGAATAGAAGAAGGGAATTCATTCATTTCTATTTACTAGGTTTGATTTGATGATATTTCCACATTTAATGTGATTAAAAATTTCTTCTTTCTTGAGGCAGAGGCTACAAGGAAAACTGCCTAATTTGGGGAAATACAGGGCAGAGAAAATTCAAAAAAATACTTTCCTTGGTCAACCACTATAGGAAGAAAAATAGATAAAGAAACATCGAAGTACAGAAAAAATGAAGTTCCATTTGTTTACATATAGAAACATTAGAATAAATATACAAACAGCAAACATTGTCTATAAAACACAGCAGGAGAAATTGCTCCAGAAATGGCTGGAGCCAAGTAGTTCTCTGTGCTTGATGTGCCAGCAGGGTCCTGGCAGCAGCCCTTAAAAAATACAGTGCATGTTTGTGTGTATTCAACACCCCCTTTGGGAGCCCCTCTTTTTTCAGACTGCTCTGTGGGCTGTGTTCATCACCCAATACATACCACAAATGCAATATCTGCTTCTTATCAACTGTAGAGTGGTTACTAATGTCTGTGTAAGTAACTCCTTCCTGTTGAAAATCAGCAGAGAGCATGAGGAGGGACACTCAGAACCTTTGGAAGGATCCAGGACTGTGGGAATAAAGATGACCACCCAAAAAGGTGAATGGCAGAAATAACATAACTCAAGGAAAATATAGCATAGCAAAGTGTACAGATAGAATAAAGTCAAGGTCAACACCAATACACAACAAATGCAAAGCTCAGATGTCCACAGACATCTCACAAGAGGGTATCTGCGAGGTCAAGACATGGGAATATAGTTGGCATTAGATCATTTTTTACGTTGTGCATGTGCTAACAAAACCTACAAAGTGGAGTGCTCAGAAATGGTAATTTTGATGGATATGCTTTAAAAAAATGTCATGTCTTTAATCCTGTGAGCTCAGTGCTGTCTAGTGCTGTTGATCACATGCTCCTTAATTCCCACTGATCAAAGGGATCCCTTTCCAAGAAAAATGGTGATTTTTTCAGTTCTGTGTATGATTTGTATTTTCTCACATTCCGAAATGGAAACATAAGAAGGTACTCTTCCTATCCTGTTTAGGCTAATTTCTGATGCTCTAACTGAGGAATAGACTAGGCTGGTCCTGGATGTCACAAGTAATGCTCTTACATCATTTTATACACTGAAATGAACGCACAGAGACTGCGGGCAAGCTAAACTGACAGAAATGCTCCCAGTGGGCTGTAGAGACCCCTTTGGGAATGCCCTTCTGTGTTTGTATGAAATGAGAAGGTGGGGGATATTGCCTTAAATCTGACCACTTTTTGACAAGATAATCCTATACTTAACAGAAGCTTGGTAAGCAAAAGCACCATTACCTCAAGTGGTAATGGCAGCTGAAATTGATCTATTATGAATCCTACAAATTTGAATGGTTATGCTAAATGCTAATAAAATGTATGGAACCTCTTTGTCTTCAATTATTAAATGGAGTAATTCATGAAACCTAATCTCAGTAACCTCACTGTCCTACTGGCCACCGCCGATGAAAGGAAGAGTGAGTGTAGAGAACAGCAGTATTGATCTTTTCTTGAAGGAGGAAAGAAGAGGATCAGGCCTGTTAACCCTTTGCTGCAGGAGAAAGTGGTTTTTTCGTGGTTTCTTTTCCCCCCAGAGGTCATGTCCTTCTTTCATTTCTGGGGTCAGGTTTCAGTCTGACAAGTGGTAATTGATTCCGCTGCTGGTTAGGCTGGGGGTAAGTGGGAGATGAAGTTTCAGTGAAAACAAATAGCACTTCACAGGTCTGACCTTTCCTCTTTAAGCTTTTGTTGTGGTTTACTTGGGATGTGCAGCTTAAAGACTCTAAACCAGTGGTATCTATCTCCTGAAGTGTCAGATAGTCGCTCCCAAGTTTTTGGCCTAGAATTAAAGCTAGCTTTTGTCTTTGGATCTTCTGGCAACCTGTCCTAGAAAGTGGGGGGTTTTTCATCTTCTTTCCCATGACTTTGTGTAAGACATGAGAATGCGGTCTAGCAGTAGCCATGACATTTTGCCAATAGGCTGAGATCCACAGCTTAGGGTTTCAGTGCTCAGCAGTGTTGTTATGAGACAAAACATGTATTAAAATATAAACGCAGCCACTGTTTCTCAAATCAAGCCATCCAAGGAGGTGGCAAATCTCTGCCACTTCTTTTATTGCTACAACCCTCTCCTATCAACAGGGCAGACAAATTACTCCTTGTAAACATACCTACTTATGCCGTCTCGTGCATTTCATTTACTCTGTCATTTAAGCCAGCTCTGAAGAAGTTTCCCATTGCTCAGTGTACACTTTTGCAACATACACACATCTTGTCAAAGATCCCTGCTGGAAAGTAGCACTGGATTGCAGGACAGTGATTTCAGCTACACTCAGTTAATGAGAAACACACTAACTCAAAAAGCATCTTGACCTGCTTGTGAATCTTTATCCCTCTTGCAGTGGAAAGGAAAATAGCCTCGAGGGCTCTGTTCAAATGCTTCCACTTAGGGATAATATTTCTCAAAAGTGAACCTCTTTGTTTACAAGCATGTTGTTATTGCTAAAGTTGGCCTTTATTTTGAGGTGTTCTCAGAAAAGTGCACACAGCTCATGTCTTATCAGAAGCAACTAGAAATGTCGCAACCCATATGTTTTGCCAACAGTAACAACATATTTGCAAGGGGAAAGGTTTACTGATTTTTTTCCCCTCTTCTCTCAAGTGTCCTCAGTTTCCCAGAGGGACCTAACCATCCTTCTCCACCACCTACAATTTCCTCTTCTGTCCCAGAGCAGATGCTGATCCCAGTAGCATCAGCTCCTCCTTCAGCAGGACTGCAACCTGCTCGGCACTCCTCGGTGCTGCTGCCAGCCCTCAGCAGTCTCGCCTAGTGACACAAGGAGCTAGACCCAGTTCAAACAAATCTGAGACCATCTGCACATCAGGCTTGCCAGTCCCTTAGCCAAAGATATGCTCTCAGCCCTCCTTGGAAGTCACAGCCCTATCACGAACATGCTTGCCAAGTGGGATCAAAGCCACATGGGAAGAGGTGGTGAGGGATGCACCATGAAAATATGTTTTCAGGGAGTCAACTTGTGGGTGAGCCTTTCCTTTTGAACCGGAATGCAAAATGTCAGTCAGCATACCAATGACAGGAAAAGGGGGAAACTGCTGGACGTGTCACAGAGCAATGGTGTAGCAGGAGCAGCAGGAGCCGAGGGGTCCATGCAGGCTCCCAGGATCCCCTGTGCTCCTCCTGGCTGTGGCCCCCCCGTGGTTTTGCACCATCAGCCCCACCAGGCCAGTCCTTGCCATGTAGGGCCACGCTTTGCTGGTCCCTCCAGTGCCCCAGGGGGTAGATGTCCTTACAAACTTGTTTTTTCTGTGGCAGCTTGCAGTGTGTTTCAACAACCCAGTATATGGCCTCTAGCTCTTTTGTTCTGCAACTGAGGAACTTCCCAAAGGAGCTTCAATATGTTGAATATTTGTTCTGTGTTCCGTATTGCCACTTTTCTCCTAGCTAAGGGCAAAAATATTCAGTACTTCTGCTTTCAAGGATTTCTGCTCTTTTCCCATTAATACTTCTAATTTGCTGTACATGATAAACCACAGACCCATGTTTGCCTGGCCCCTCCTTTATAAGACTAAACTTGAGAATAAAAAAATACTCTTATGCCAGATACCGTCTGCCTGCTCAACAATCTACTGTGAAGCAAAACCAGACTCGTTACATATTGGTATCATTACTTCATTTGCTATATGGAAGGACAATATGCTTCAGCCACCAATGCTGTGGTTGGTAGATCCACCAGCCTTCATCTCCCACCCATAAAAGAGCCCCTTAGCAACTATGCTGTCCTATTGGGAACAAAACTGCACTTTGGGTCAAGATCCCATGTGGCTGTCTCTGCCTGAGCACAGTAGTCTTGAGTGATGCTAAAAAATGAGACTCATCACAAACCTCCCATGCAGGATGTGTGAAGCAGTAAGGGAGAAGCAACTACTAGCTCTGCCGCGGTGAGATGGTCCTTCCAGCCATGCAATGAGAGCAAGGAGCAGGGCACATCTGCTGGGGATGCTGGTCCTTTTTTTGGCCCAGAATATTCATATTACAATATGATTTGAACTGAAAGACAGGAGCAATTGGAAAAATAAGCGGGAAGATTGTGACACTCTTTACATGTTAAAATAACCATCACCAATTAAAGTAAAAGATAGTAAATCTCTGTCCTTTGTTCTGGACAAAAACATTCATAAACTCTGGAATGTCTCTGAGTTATGCAACTGGAGCAATATTTTTTATTTAAAAGGTCTGTATTTAAAATGCATTGGAGAAAGTGTACCAACATATGCAGATAGAGTAAAATGCTGAAGACAAGGGAAAATGGCAAGGATGTTAAATCACAAGATGATCCAAATTGTGCATCCAGATGTGCTTAGCATCATTCAGGCTAATATAATCTGTGACACTGTCTTTATCAAACCAAAGTTGTTATATTTGAAGGAAAAGGAACAAAACAATATTCTGAAAGACATGTTCATAAATTGCTTAGTTCAAATCCTGATCTGTTTTAGCACAGACACGGCTAAAGCTAACCCAGGAAATATTTAAACCTTTGCAGTAGTTGCCATGCATACCGTGAGATATACATATATTTTTAAACAAGCAATAACAACTTTTCCATCCTGATGAAAGAGGAATTTAATTGGCTTGCTAAGAAAAAATAATAAACAGATGTAATAGAAAACATTTCTGAAAAGGAAATTCATGTTACAAAAACCCTTGACTAATCATAAAGCGATGCAGCTTTGAAAGGAAATACTTTGATTGCATTTTTGCTCCTCTGGGTAGTTAGATGTTTGGAAATAACCAGGATGTTTAAAAAATATTTCCTATTGTGCACATAAAAACAGATTGTAAATTCAGGAACTAGGTTCTGATTCTTAATAATTATTTTTTTTTAAATTCAGGTGAGCCACCTGTGTTTCACAAGCGTAAAAACTCTATGAACTAAGGTGGAGATATTTCCAGTTTTCAGAGATGAGGATCCTAGGAGAGAATTCATTGAATAAGGATGGTAATCTGAGTGCCATTTTTTTACTTCCATGTCACATCTGCATTGAAAATAGTGTAGCTATGTCACTGTTTATGTTCAGCAACACGATGTCAGGTATTTGCAAGAGGCATTCTAAAGTAATGGGATATATAAATTAATAAGTTTTTTATATATCTATAAACTGGATTTTTTTCCCCACTTGCCTTAAAAATAAAGGAAACAATCTATTCAGCATCATCTCAACATACCAAATAGGAAACAAAGCGATGTCTGTGGTGGTGTCCCGTGAGTTACCTTGGCTTTACATCAGTATCATTGTAAGGAATGCCTGCGCAGACAAGCAGAGAAGAATAAAGGCAGGCATTCATATGTTCTCTGTTTTGTATCGTTATTTGTCTGTTACTACCCTTCAAAGTTAAGTGACAGTAGTAAAAGCCGTGCAGTATGTTGTGTTGTAGCCGAGGAGATTCCAGCCAACTGGAACTATGTCAGACTGAGAAAATGCAGCATTATTGTCTGAGCATGAAATGCTCTATATCATCAAGACAACTTTATAAAAGACAGTCCAGTTATCTTATCCCAACCCACTGACTGTATAAACCATCAAAATTAATTAATATCATACTCCCTTTTTTAAGTCTATCCTATCAATATAGCAGCAAGAACATTAGCAAACAAGTTCACCTGAGCTTCCAAGGAGAAATGCAGGGAAATAAATTGCCAGGTGATGTCTTGTAGTAATTCGCAGGGTATACCCAGGGTGGGAATGATTTTGTTGGTGACTCCATACTTTACCCTTTGTGACCAAGTTAAGACATTCACCTGTGGGAATAGCATTCTTGAATCACATCCAAATTAGCCTTCAGCTTTACTTGGGTGATATTAAGGGGTGGTCCATGTCGCTAGCTGGCACGCAGGCACTCCTGCTGTTTCCAGATCTAATAACTGACACCCACCATATGTCTCCTTGCCCTCACGTGTGCCCTGATGGCTAGGAGCACACCCTACCAAAGCTCTGCCCTACTCAGGGTGAGACAGGAACAAGCCATCTTTCATAGCAGTTCTTACCAATTTCAAGATGATTTTGCATTGCCAAGGTAAAGAAACGGAAAGCTGCAGCCTAAGAACCGTGTTAAATGGTTTGAAATGTACCTCCTAGGAGAACAACAATTCATATTCTTTGAAGTAAAAATTGAAAAATCATTCATCATCTTCAAAATTCAAGCACAACTTACAGATTTACACTCACTCTCATATTTTTCCTGTTTACGTAAGACCCTGTTTTTAACAGCCTCCCTGTTTTCGATGTTGGTCAAAAATCCTGGCCTTGCAGACACCAAAAAAAGATCTTCCCCTTGTCTTTAGTGGGGCTTTCTTTTCATGTCAAGCCTTAAAATTTTGAAATCTGGAAGAGGGAAGTTGGTGGGAATTGCAAGTCTGACAAACACTTGTCTCAATAAAGGCTTCACACACAAGACCTTTAGAGCCAAGTGTTTCCTGCTTCACACGCAGGCAAGGTATGTGTGACAAGGGAGCAAGGGAAAAGCTGTTTCTGTGGAGGATAGCTAGTAGTGGACTTAATGTACCCTCATGTACCTTCTTCCAAAGATGTCACTATGCCGTTAAGCGGAGTATCTCCTGCTTCTAAGCCTTTCAGTCCTCCTCATCAATATCCAGCCAGCCCAGAAGTGACGAGTACAAATGCTCATGGCAAGTGACTGGGAAGAGAGCCTGAAACAACTTCTGTGCAACGTGATCTACCTTCTATACATGGGTGGCCTAGGACAATGCCTTTCTCTGACAGAAGACTGCGGAAAAAGCTGTTACCAAAAGGGATATCTGAAACCAGCTGAGCGGAAGGAAGCATCTCTCGCTAGGTACAGTTTGAGCCAGATGACAAAAACATTCAGGTTTTACATAGATAATAAAATAAGAGGCCAGAACTCTAGAGATCAGTAACATTAATGTGTTGTGTGGGACTGTTTTGGGAGAAGAAAACCTTCAGATGAGTATTTTCCTAAGTGCTGTTGCATTCAGAGCAAACCTGAACCTTACTTGAGTATTTGAATGGAGCTGAATTCTTTCGAAAATCTGCATCAACTCATGGGATTATGAGATCTACGTAATAAACAGTTTTATGGAGAGACACAGCCTTCTTCGTATTTTATGTAGCATAAAGCGCACTGCATGAGTCCTAAAGACAGCAAACTCTAATGATACTGCAGTAACAGTACAGAAATTTAAGGGTTTTGCACTCAAGAGAAGAGCATAAGGTGCTGCATTATGACTGACAGAACAACAAAAAGAAATAGAATGTTATCTACATTTAAATCATTTTTTGTTGGATAGGGAAAGTAAAAACACTGGTGAGCCTGAAAGGTTCAAGTCCATTTATCACAAATACCTAGGAAGGAATCATCCTGTCCTCCTATACTCCAATAACAGATGGTTGTGAGATAAAGTATCTTTTTTAGGCTTGACATTAGGAAGAAGTTCTTCACTGAAAGGGTGATTGGCCATTGGAATGCCCTGCCCGGAGAGGTGGTGGAGTCACCGTCCCTGGAGGTGTTTAAGGAGAGATTGGATGAGGCACTTAGTGACATGGTGTACTTGATGAGTAGGAGTAGGTGTAGGTGTTGGGTCATAGGTTGGACTCAATGATCTCAAAGGTCTTTTCCAACCTTATGACACTGTGATACTGTGATAAAAGAAGCAGAGCTATGCAGAAGACAAAGTATTATTCAGTGGTCTTAAACCAATAGACACAATTCATTTGTAAAGATGCTTACATTTGGTGACAGACCGCTTGGGAAGCAGGCATTTTCCTATTTCTAAATATCTGTTGCTTTTACTTTTGTTCTAGTTCTGGATATTGCATCAACTCCCATAGGGAAGGAGCTGTCCTTTTTATATCCTTCTTAGATGTTTATTCAGCATCCGATACCTCGGAACAGGGTATTGTCAATGATGAACTCGGGTCTGACAAAACAAACTCTGCTAATAACATTTGCCCATCTGTTGCTAGGGTCCAAGACACATAATGCTGCCCACTGGGAACTTGACATTTTTTGCTCTTTCCCAGATAGCAAGAAGTCCAGTTTTAGGTTTTTAGTGCAGCTCCCAGGAACAGAAGTAACAGTTCCTACAGATTTACTATCAAAAGATTTGGCAAAGTGTTACCCACTGTGTCAATGTTGGTAAGGTCACACAGCAAACCACAGAATAAATTGAGTAGCCTGCTGGTATTTGTAATGCACCAGTTTCACTCTTAAAGGCATTTTTATCTTTTCCATATCCAACATTAACCAAGTGAACAAAGCTCAGGGAGTCTTTTTTCAATAATGCAAAAGAAAAAAGTAGCAACCCACCTGGCAAGGGGTGTAGACTGCTTTACTGTATGGAAAAAGGGTGACAAGAAGCACCACTGTAAGTTAGTTGTGTGCAATTCAGCTTTACAGAAATTCTTCCGAAAACAAGCTCTGGGTTTAACATATATGACATATAACCATATCCATTTATTTATCTAAAACTCAGTACATACATCATTATAGTACAGTGTATCTATCTTATTAGAAAGATTTAGGTGATATGGTGTATAAAATTCTTACTTCTATATAACTTAATGTAGGAAACCCGCTTGATGGTTTGGAGACTTTTCCCTAAGTTACATAAAAAATTTAGTGTTCTCAAGCTGAGTTGCCATTTTACCACTAGCTTAGCTAACAATGAATTTAATGTTAAAATGATAGATCAGTGTGTTTTAACTCAAACTGGACTGGAAACCCTGAATTTGCAGGAACAAGAGGGAACCTACTTAAACACTTTCCAAGTGATGACGAGCATTGATCTAAATCAATAGCTAGATTTCATTTTACAGGTTACTTACGGCTGAAAGCAATTCTTAAGATGTCATGAATCACATCACTAATGGGTGCAACTACTTTTTTCAGGATATAAATATCTCTATTCTCCCACACAGCAACAATTTTGGAGCAAAACCACTGATGGGTAAAAGTACTGGAGAACCACTGTGTTCCTCCCTCTCCCACTATGCCTGCAGCATTGCCACTGACAAATATAAAGCTTTTTAAAGAGACATTTGTAAGTACCACACACACAAAGTTTTTTTCATGGACTTTGTATCCAGGCTTTCCCCTATTGCACAAGTGACTGAAAAGCTTAACATGTTCGGGAGTGGGAATTCACACAGCCACTTCAACATGAAATATCTCTCCCCCTCTCTCTTTTCAGAACATTGGGCCCCAGGGATAGATACAGTACAAAAGTTCCTCTGTCTTTACATACTTGTTTTAAGAAAACTGTGCTGTACCCTAAAAAACACCATATGAAAACATTTCTGCTTATCCACTTCAGCATGAAATTGTTGCTAGCATAAACACGGGAACACTATGAAGCAGTAACAGAAGTTATTTTTGAGAATAAAATCTCAGTTCAATCAACAATATCTGATGACATGAAACCCCATAGTTTTCAGACTATAATGCATAACTAAGTTGTTTTTCCCACTGCTCATACAGCCTGGTTTGTAAAACGACAAACCACTTCTAAGTGTTCTAATTTTTAAGCATTCCTGTTGACAGATCTATCTGGGACTTCATTAAATGTATGAATATTCAATATTTTCTAAACTTGTACCATGCAACCGGGGCCAAGGCAATCTAATTGCAGTCTATAACCTATTATATACATCAAATGCATGTTAAGAAAGGGATACAAGGAGTGAGCAGTGCTAGAAACTGTACCTTTTCTGTTACGGAGAAAAATGGCCATCCTCAACACTGTTATATTAGACTTCCTTCAAAATATTTTATTTTCCACAAAAAACAAGACCAGCAAAACAACTTTAAAAAGTTTTGCAATCTTTCTATATTTTTAAAGAGAGTAAAAACTATTGTAGCATGACATATGAATTATAATGAGAGTTTTGAGAGACATTAAAATAACTATTGAATGGGAAGGGGAAGGGGAAGGAGAAGGGGAAGGGGAAGGGATTATGGCAGGTGCCGTAATTTGTGATGCTACTTGGGAGAAAAAAATGAGCAATGGATCACTGACAGGAGCAGTAGCAGACCTTTGGGATGGATTGGAACATGGAGAATATAAGGAGCTATAGAAATACGTGGGAGTTTTATGGAAAACCTTCTAGATGATGGCCAGGCAGAAGGAGCAGAGAGGTAGATGGTGGTGCCATCACTCCACTTGGTGCTGGCACTCTGGTAGGAGCAAGGGGAGGCCTGTTAAGTCAGATAGGAGGTGCAGACAGAGGCAAAGCTGCACAGGTTTTTGAAAGTGAGTACAACAGCTTGAGCAGATAAATAATTTTTCCAATACAGAGCTACATATAAACTTACCATTCCTGTGAAGGCTGATTTACAGGGTTTTGCTGTATAAAATGAAGAGGCTAATTCAATAATCCCACCACTTTGCAAGGGTGCAAGGATTTAACATAATCCAAATTCCAGACCTGGCAGCTCTTGATATCTCTGGTTTCAGACAACTCCAGGGCACGCTAAATATTTCAGAGATAGGCCAAAAAATTCTGCATGCTGCTATGTCTACTTTTCTGCTATATGAATCACTTGAAAGGAGGTGAAAAGAATGAAGATATGTTGACTATAATAAAGCCTTCATGATTTACACATCTTGAAACTCTGACTCACCAGCTTTTTTTATTGCTTTCATTTTCATAACCATAAACATCAGCAGATTGTGAGCCCTGATTCTCTTACCTTACTTTTACTGGTCATACCAAAATACTATCATCACATTCCACTTTAATTTATACTTGCTCATTTACAGGCAACTGGAGGAATAATTTTTAAAATTGCCCCCCTTCCAATTTCACAACTAAAGCTATAAAAAAAGTAGTCTGCAACAGCCAGAGTGACAGTGCAAACTCAGCTCTTGAGTGGGTTGCTGTCACACATGCAAATGGAAGTGACTGTCATCCACCACACTCCTTAGGAATGTAGCAGGGATTACTCTTCTCTCCTTTTCAAAGTGTCTCAGTGGCTAATGATCAGCAAAATTCACACATGACCAGAATCATCGAAGTTGGAAAAACTTTGCAGAAGAGCTGCTGGTTTGGGTTTTTTTGCCTGTCTAGTTTAACCATTTTCTGGGGAAATACTGTGAATCTTTTTATATCTTTAATGGGGGCTGAATCATGGCTCAATTACCATATTTAATCCCTAAGAGTTTTCACCTTCTGATTTTTTTGACCTCACTAAAATGCTACCCGAAGAATTATGTACAGTAATGTCTTCAGCAAGGTCCTTCATTGCCAGCCCAGCAACACATTTGTTGACTGCAATTGATACAAGATCCTGAGAAGTTCACAAACTCATTCAATGAGTTTATGATACTTAATTCCTTTAGGGTCCTTTGAACATCTCAGATGCAAGGTTTGGAGTCTTACCATTTAATTTTACAAGCCATACTTTGAGCAGAGGAAATAATAAAGCATGATTTGAACATTTAGAAAACCTGTATCCAGGTCAGTGAGTGCCCTGAAGGTAAAGACCAAAGCATTAAATTTGACTTGGAGCTCCTCTCTGAAACCTTCTACAAGGTTAATACCTCATGGGTAGAACCAGTAAAATGGGAAATCAAGAACACTCCTACACTAATGAAGGTTAAGTCATTTTGGCCAAAGGAATCTGCAAACTGTTCATGAGCTCATTTTCTCTGTCAGGAAGGGACCACCGGAATAACTTCCATGTTGCCTGGATTCAGTTTGAAGAGTTATTCTTCAGCTACTCTTTTTAAAAAAGGTAAGCGCTCAAAACTTTCACTGCCTCTACCTTAGTTTCTTATGTAAATGAAAGGAAAGCCGAAGATCTCATAGACGCACTTTTCCCTGTGAGACTTTGTATTGACAATGGTCCAGAGACACTGTGAAGGCCCTCTTTCCTCCTGCACGGCGTATGTTTCAACACACAGGCATGACCCGGTGATATAAGAAAGTGGAAGACAAAGTTGCAGAAAATTTCAAAACAAGTTTAGGTCTGATTTGAAGTTATGAAGTCTGTGGAGGAATACACCATGGCTTTCTCCATAGTCAGTACGCTATTTCAGCCCATATCATGGGTGTTATGCCACTGGTTTGCCTCAGACCTTTCCAAAGACTTCTTTCTCCAAATGAAGAAAAACCTTTAATATTCTCTCACAGAGGAATAAAACTTCCGCCCTGCAACGCTAGGAGGAACCCAAGTCTAGAGAGAAACTCCATTCCAACTGGCTAATCTAACAAGACAGACCTACTTAAAGGGCATATTCTTTACCTGAGGAGACATTTTTCTCTTTCTCCTGGAGCAATACTTTCAATAGTAAAGCAATTCTTTTTTACTTCAGTATTGTAAGAAGAATCTCAAGCCATGTTTCCTTATGTGTGTTCAAAAGGTAATTTATCCCCAGGACAACTTTACACTTCAAATGACAACAGTTCAGTGAGCAGACTTTAGTGGAAAATCAGCATTTAGCCTGGTACTTCATACAAAACTATTCTTCTCCACAGCCTACTCTTTCCTCTGAAATCATTTTCTGTAAAATACAAGTAAACTGCTTCTTTCATTCCATGGCAAAGAGCGTTCTTGCTGCCTGAAATGGCCCCTGTGCTGAGCAGTCTACATAGCAGAGCTAAGAGGGTCCAGCTTTAGGCACCTCCTTGTTATTATAGAATCTGCCAAAACTGTGGGTACCATCTCACATCACAGCAGTAGCTCGGAAAGCTCCATCCCACGTTTAGACTGAGCATCAGAAAACAGAATGGTTACAAAATTAAGAGCGGTGTTGCTATCTAGTGCTCATTTTTGAAAGTGGAAATCCTCCAGAACATGCCCAAGGCAAGACATGAGCCGACATGAAGAGCAAGAGAAGGTTTGGGCACCATCCCATCCCCTCCTGTAGGGCTGAAGCTGATGCCAGCAAAGCAGGTACCAGGCACGTGTGTTGTGGTTGCTCACGGCAAAGCAGTCAAACTGAACAGCTAATGGCAAGCATGGATAGATGTTTATTACCTTTGAATTAAGGAACACAGAGGTTTGCTTCACATGGGACAGAGAGTGTTCCTCACTCCCTAGCTTACGTACACTCTTGTGGGTGACCACAAAGTTGGCATCATTGGCATCTTTTCACATTATGTTCTTCAACTCAGTTTCTTTCTTTTCAGACATGTTATGAAAGCCCATTTGGTTACATCCATGAAAAGTCTTTAAAACACAGGATTAGGCCACAATGAAATAAATGTAACTCCTTAAAATCAGGTCTATCTACTCATGTGGTATGCAAAGGTTGGAAGGTAGGGCTGAAATGCAGCACTCAGGCTTCAAGCTGAGAAAAAAGAGATGTGAAATGAGTCGCCTGTGAGCACTCTGGACATGTGTAGTGAGATCAGCATAGGAGGCATTATTTTGACAGTCCTACCAAAAAAGCATAGAAACCCACCAATCACCGCAGTGAACAAGAGTTGCATCCTGGAAACACCACAGCACTGCAAGACTACAGGATGCTCATGTGCCAAACACCACTCTCCCCTATGGCACATCAGCCTCACAGCCTGCACAACTTACTGATGTCCATTTTTTGCCTCCTTCTCTGAACAAGAGCACATTCACCTGCACCACCTGCATCAGCTTTTCCCTTCAGCCAGCTGCGGTTTCAAGGACTTGCAGGCGGGATTTCCACATTCCATTTGTTTACCCCTCCTGGAGTTGCCTTGTCTCTCTTTGGATGTTTGGAGTCTCTTTGGCTTTGTTCCTCTTCTGACCATAGAGCGTTTTGCAAAGTTCCTTCATCTCTCAGCACTTCAGAATAAACCAAATCTCTTCCTTGAAATGCCATGTGTATGAGGACAAATCTCAGGGGTAAAATCAGAGGGGAGTGAACACTTCCCAAGGGCTCAGGAGAGGCAAAAAGAGTAGCTGGCCTGCTCCTAAGCCACATCCATGTCCCCTACACTATCCCCCTTCAAGAAAGAGTCAGCCCCTTGCTAGGGGAGGTCACACAAGGCCCAGCAGTGGCTGTCACACCCCATCAGCAAAAACAGGCGTGTCCCCAGTCAGGGAGGGAAGGATTTGACATTAGCAGTGCCATCTTCTCTCAGGAAGCAAGGTAGATAGGTAGGACATCATTTTGTCAAAACCGCCTTATGATACGAAAGGAAATGCCCTGAAACGTAGATCATTGCAGTGCACAGACTCCTGGAAGGTACCTGTGAGCTAGAAACCTACAAGGTATCTACAGACTATGTTCCTCAACCCCTTTGCTTCTATGCACCTGCCAACATAGCCAAGCCATGATAAGGGCCAGCACCAGAGAGTAAAGAAGAAAACAGGTAGGAGACCTGGGGAGCTCAGGGGGGCTATTCACCTGGAGGAGGGAGAACAGACATGGAGTCTTCAGCCATCTGTGTCTTTTGTCTTTTCACACAGTGCCTTTTCACATCTCCAGGACACTTTATAAAGAAAGGAAGTGTTCTTCTGCAAATGACATTTCCCACAGTTGTCTTTAATTGCTCCTGCCCTCTGGATAGGAGTGTTTGTTTTTATTCTTAGCCCTTTGAAGCTGTGCCTAAAATCTCAGCCCCAAATTGCCCAATCAAGCAAAAGGCAAGCAAATGAAATCCATGTAAATAGGCTCTTCTTGTTCTGTTAGTATTTGGGTTGTTACCACATCCCATAGCACACTTTCCCATTAGCAGTGTTGGGAAAATGTCTTTTTAGCTGTCACTTGTGGGCCTGGCGTTATTTGTTGTGTTCCTAAATAGTATAAACACGTAAGAAAGAAAGGTAGATTGACAGGTAAGTATCTGTTTATATCTCCTCATGACTCCAATAGCTTTTAAAAGCTTTAGCTTTATATGCAAAAGCAAAACATCTGCTATCATTACAGATTAATTAAAGAAACCAACCAACAGGAAAAAACAGACACTCTTGGGTGACAGAGACAACAGAACATCTTGCCTGTTCTCAGGATATTCCCTGCAAACCTCCGGACACTGCCCTGGCAGGTGAGCAGGCAAACCCCTGACATTTAAAGTCCAAATAGAGGAATCATGTGTGCACGTGCTACTCTTGGTTTTCCTGCAGGAATTGCTCTTCCTATTTGATCTAGCAGAAAAACTAGTTGTTCTTGCATTACCTCTATCACCTACTCTCCTGGGGTATATAAAGGAAAGGAATGAAATATAAAACAATGGTGAAAAGCAGTATACTTTAAGCCCTCTAATATTAAATCCAGATTTTATAACCTAATGTTCTTTTGCCTCTTCACACATTTTCATCTGCTGCTGTCAGCTGTTTTGCAATTGCAAAGAACTTTAATTCCCAACACTGCCGCTCTTCCCTCTGTCCCTTTTCTCGGTCTTAAATGAGAGCAGGACAGAATTGGACTCGCGAATTCAGTGTCTGAGTAATTTCAATGGGAGAAGCATACTTCTACTTTCAAGGAAATAATAGGAAATTCTTGATAATACATCTTGCAGAGGAAGGTAGAAATCCCTACTACTGCTAGAGCCCATCTATCCACAGCAAAATCCCATTGACAACAAAGATGTCTTAGTGTTTCTTTTCCATAATGACAAGGAGAGTACTATGCAAGGCAGCAGAGAATCAGGCTGATTTCATCAGGGCATAGGTACAAGGAAAAATGAAGATGCTGTAAAAAAGGGGGTAAGAAAAACTCTTCCGACCCTTTTTCACTTTTTATTCTTTGCAATAAGGCTCACTCAGGGACACCTTTGACACAAAGGCACCAGGTGTTGTGTGAATGCACTGGCAGAGAGAGGTTCTGCTTGCATCTGCAGCAAGAGAGATGAAGGAGCAGGAAGCCATTCAGAGATGCTGAAGGAGCCCAATACAAGGTACCTCAGCAGGCCAGCAGCTGAGCAGGATGCAATGGCAGCTACATCTGCCTTCCCAGTCCTACACTCTACTTACTCTGGTGGAGCACAACACACACCTGAGAGTCCCCTATTTGCACCTGCTGAGCTCTTGTATAAATTACGCTGGTGTTCAATAAGAAGCGTCTCCAAGGAAGTCATGAGTGGGAAATAACTTGCCTGGAGTGAGAAGTCACAGGGTGGTGTGACTTTCCAAGCAACAAAGTCCTCAGGTTTTAAAGGCCTGAGTTTCATCTGCCTTCTTTCACATACAGGGGAAACATCTTGAATCATCTTATTAGCTCAAAATTATCATTTAAGTGTCATGACCATAGCTCAGATCAAGAGGAAGGAAGATTAAACAGTTATAAATTAGGCACAGATGTGATCTGAGACAGATATATGCTCAATAAAAAAATATACATCCTAAATTAGCAACCAGTTAAGATGCTGGTTAAACAGAATCAATTTCCTGATAGGATAGCGCATTTTTTTAAAAAGCTTCTAAATCATAGCAGTGTTCTATGAAAACTGCATGCATGCAGAAAAAAATCCCTTTTGGATACAAAGTGACTGTTTATTTCATCAGTGTTTGAATTATAAATGCCCGCGCTTGGCCTTACAAGACATTTATTCAGATACTAGTGACTCAGATTTTTGGGACTTTCCTGCTTGTCTGAGAATAATGTTTACAATACAAATGTCTAGTTAATGAAATGCCATTTTCTGCGTGTCACTGACCTTTGTGTTCTGCAAGAAGCAGGGAAACAGCATCAGTCCTTCTCCTTTATTCTTGGAAACACAGAATGACAATTGCAGTGTTTCATTAGCAGATGACAGTGACAGATCCTGTTTTGATCAAACACTACTTTTTGTGCACATGCTTCTGTGACCAGCAAAGTTAGCACAGCATTTTCTAAGTTAACATATTGCTTTCCCTGAAATAGTAAGACCCTTATTAGATTGAACTGGAAACTGTGCTTCTGGGGGCTGACTATCTTCTTTCCTCTGTTTTCATGCTACCAAATCCATTGGGGCACATAACAAAGGTGCTGTAACACTGCAGCAATATCATATTAGGATGTGAGTTATGAGACTACATGAAAACTTGAATTTAATTACAAAATAGAATCAATCACCTAAATCAGTTAAGATGCTTGGACAAAGAAGAATTTTAGCTGTTCCTGCCTTAGACAAGGAAAAAACCCTTTTTGACTCATCACAAGTCTCTCTGTATGGGTGAGAAGGGTTGTGTTTGGGGGCTGGGACAGAGGTGTGCCTGTGCATCACTCTTTGAACACAACAAATTCCTACTGTCACCATAGCTCTCCAACAGCAGGCTCCGCAGCTTCATTCCACACCACTGCACTGAGATATTTTTGTTGACTGTAAAACTTCCATCTGCTAGTTTAATTTGTGCTCCCCTTTCCTCTTCCTTCCTTTTATATCAGAAGAGACAGCAACCTTGTTAATTTTCTTTCCAGGATTTCATTAGCTTTTCCAGTCCATGGTGCCAATTTTCCTCTTCTCTTAAATATTTTTATATTTCTCCCCTTTAAAACTTTATCTCCTCTTACCCCTCATGTTTTCTGTTGGAGAAAGAGACTAAATAAAGGTGCCAACAACATTGAAACCAACATCAGATTTTTTTGGAAGGCAAAATGTTTGCAAACCATTTTTCCAACTAGAAGCTTTTCTCAACATTTCAGCTCTCAGGAGGATAAAAGGCAGATGTGAATGTGTCCTGGTGTAAAAAACACAGAACAAAACCTGACCCAAGGTTGTTAAAGCACATAGACATGCCCTAACAGATGCAGCACTAACCCACATTGGGAAGGGGGCTGGCCCCTGACCATGCTGTGAGTCTTTTGGTTTACTTACTTTTTTCTAACGAGCTAAAGCATAAGGGCAAGGAGCTAACTGCCCCCACGTCCTGAAGCTCGTCCACTGCTGAATTGGATTGTCATTGGCCAAAGTGCTGAAAAAATTTGCCAGTAAGAGGCTGTAGTACTAAACCTACCAACAAAAATGTATCATCCTCCCCAAAGTCACTGCAACCAGACCAAATGATATTGTGAGATGTTATGCCGCAGTAGTTGAAGAAAAGTAACAACCAAAAGATGTCAGCTCAGATTTGCAGCCTTGGCTCTGCTACTGGATTGTTAGCCAGTCTTTATCAGCCCATGCGCTACTGTAAGGATTTGCTAAAGGCAGAATATCCATTAGAAATCTAGTTGGTTAGTTAAACAAAAGTCAGGTATTTAACTTCTTTTACCTCTCACATGTGATCCTGAGTCTTCCTGCCAGCACTGTATTTCTCTCAGTTTTGTTTTTCCCATCTTTTAAACATTCCCTGTCATTACTACTCAAAGTTAGGCCCAGAAGAAGATAATCCAACTGGCTGATCAATAGTCAGTGCAAAGAGTAAAATGGACTCCTGGACAACATCCGCCACACACATAAATCAAATAAACTAAAAAAAGAGAAAGCACTTTTTCTGAAATCTGTTTCAGTACCCATGTATACTGCAAACAAAAGAACATCAAAAAAACCAACAGAGGCTAGATGGACTACTTCATATTGTACACTGGTTTGAAAATACAGAGCTATATCTCCAGAGTTGTTGGGGTTCTTTCAGGAGAAGAGGAAGTGCTCACAGACAAGGGTTTAAAAGGGAAGGAGTAAGCAAGCTATTGGTAGACAAATCTGTGTGGATATTGTGCTAGACAGTGTGCTTAGTTTAATGTGTGGTTTGCTTTTGCAGTTCTTTCAGTATATGCTGGAGGAAAACAGCCATTAACCAACGCATAACTTGCTGGCAAGTTACCTGTAACATATATAATGAATATAACCACATGATTAAAAGCATTGAATGAATAAGGACTCATCCTTTCAAGGTACTTGCAGAGTTTATTTGCTATGTGCAGCTGGTTGCATTCATTCTTTTTGCTTGACCAAATAGTGCCTTCAAGTGCTTAAATGACGAGACTTAAATTGTACGACAAATGCTGCTGATGGAGCCGCTAGATACAAACACTGCTTTGGCATCCTCGCGGAGTTAGAATAAACAGTTATAAAACCCACTGGACTATTATGTGAGCAGAAACCCCATGGGAAAAGTTAAAAAGAATGCATTTTTTTCTGAGGCTGTTCTCCTACTAGTAGCTTAACAATGTGCACTTAAATCTGCCAGTGTTTTCTGTGTTTCCATCAGCTTGTCTCCCATTGTTCATTATCCAATATCATTCAGCCTTATAACATCGGAACAAAACCAGGGCAGCAGGCATGACAGTTTGTTACTGCTGGTGATTAACTGCTTGGTCCACGTCACCCCCAGGGAAGGCAGAGATTGAGCTCAGGGGAATTTCTCTAATTAATTTAAACCCTATAGGCTTAAGTTATGCTTCTCCAACTTCTGTCATTTGGAAGTACAGTGCTGAGAGCCAAGGGCACAGAGCTGGGAGCCTTGAGCTGACGTGGGTATATACATACAGCATTCACTTAAAATTTGTTTTGAGCCTTATATTTTCTTACTGCAAAGGATTTCTCTGGGGGCTTTCATAGAGTCATAGAATCATAAGGTTGGAAGAGACCTCCAAGATTATCGAGTCCAACCATATGTGTCTCCCCACTAAACCATGTCCTTAAGTAACTCATCCACCTGTCTTTTAAACACCTCCAGGGATGGCGACTCCACCACCTCCCTGGGCAGCCTGTTCCAATGCCTGACCACTCTCTCAGTGAAAAAATTCTTTCCTAATGTCCAGTCTAAACCTCCCCTGGTGCAACTTGCGGCCATTTCCTCTTGTCCTGTTGCTTGTCACTTGTGAGAAGAGCCCAGCACCCACCCCATCACAACCTCCTTTCAGGCAGTTGCAGACAGTGATGAGGTCTCCCTCAGTATTCTCTTCTCCAAGCTAAACAACACCAACGCCCTCAGTCTCTCCTCATAGGGCTTATTCTCCAGCCCCCTCACCAGCCTCGTTGCCCTTCTCTGGATGCGCTCCAGCCCCTCAATGTCCTTCCTGTAGTGAGGGGCCCAAAACTGAACCCAACACTCGAGATGCAGCCTCACCAGTGCCGAGTACAGGGGCACAATCACCTCCCTGCTCCTGCTGGCCACGCTGTGTCTGACACAGGCTAAGATGCCATTGGCCCTCTTGGCCACCTGGGCACACTGCTGGCTCATGTTCAGCCGGCTGTCAACCAACACCCCCAGGTCCTTCTTCGCCACGCAGCTCTCCAGCCACTCCTCCCCAAGCCTGTAACGCTGCATGGGGCTGACACTATCATTGATCCTCTTCATACCTCCAGCACTCTGGGGACGACACTTAGCCTGGGAAAGAGAGCCAGAGAAGTACTTCAACACCACGTGTCAGCTCTCAAAATAAGGCTAGGATAGTTCTGAGCCAACTTGCAGACTGGTGACGGTCCTCTGCACTACATGGGAAAACCTCCTCTTCCTTCAACATGCCCATTGATGTTAATCAGTCACAGCGACATATATACACCTACACCAAGCAAAGAATATGCCCCATGGTATTTGGTA
This sequence comes from Neomorphus geoffroyi, assembly GCA_033558235.1. Classification (NCBI taxonomy): domain Eukaryota; kingdom Metazoa; phylum Chordata; class Aves; order Cuculiformes; family Neomorphidae; genus Neomorphus; species Neomorphus geoffroyi. The sequence continues at coordinate 62,304,832 of JAUMJM010000005.1, read as the reverse complement.
GGTAAATGATATTTAGCAATTTCCTTTAAGGCTAAAACGGAAAGAACTGATATTTCCCTGCCCATGCTAGAGCTTTCTCTGTAAAAGATACTTTAATAGAGAAAACTCTCCATTAAAAGAAAGACCTTCAACATATGCCCCCTTTGCCCCCTGCTGGGATCACACTCATACTAAATATTGCTCCTGACAGAAACAGGGTATTTGTAGCCAGAGCAAGCAAGGAGCGAATTAGCTCCCCAAAGCCATGAGTTACTTCTCCTTCATCAGACCACCCTGTTCTGGCAGACACGAAAAGAGAGCCCCTCAGTCCCACCTGGCTGGAGGCTGCCCAGTGAGGTCCAGGAGAGAGCCACAGAGGGAAAGAACAACCCTGGACAGGGCTCTAGAAGTGCCCAGGGGCAGCCTTACAGGACAGCCTCTCCCTTCCACTGCCCCCCTGGGGACAACCCCATGGGTGAGCCCTGAACCCCTGCCTACAGCCTCTGCCCCAGGCAATGTGCAGAGTGGAGCCCATCCTCTTCATGTCTTGAATCAGTCCAGGGTTCAATGCCTTTTTAAAGCCTGATGCACATCCTTGTGCTCTACAGGGGGTTAGGGGGACTTCCAAAGCATAACTCTGAGATAAGCATGCAGAACCATCATAGCAGCTGGGCAAAGAAGGGTAATGTTCTTTAGGTTTGTTAATTATGGGAGTTTTGCAGCTCAGTGCTTCATATTGAACAAATTGCCAGTTTGGGTCTGCACAATTACTGTCTGGATTGACAAATACCTCTTTAATTGGGAAAGCTTGCGTGAGATGAACTTTTAAATCACAGCATTTCCACACAATACAGTGTGAAATTTCTATCCTCTTTTTTTTTTTTTAATGAATCACAAAGAACTTGATTTAAGATATATTGCTATCTTATTTTTAAGTGGAGTCAGAATGGCTGTACCATAGCCTAATATTGCCAGTATTTGGTGCCAACACTTTGATCCATACACATGAACTGGATATAGACATAAGAGCTTACTAAACAAACTGGACAGAGTCCCAGTGGGAACACTCAAAAATGTATTAATCAAAGTCAAGCAGCAGAGCAAATTGAACCAGTTCATTAATTATGAAAATTCTCTCACGAAGTGACATGTTGTTAACTGTGTAGATACTTAACACATTTGAATCTGTAGGTTGCTCTCCATACGTGCGAAACGTAGTTATAAATTGAAGTTTCGGTTTTTCCTTCTCTTTCTTTGAATTTAAAAAAAAAAAAGAAAGAAAACCTAGCACAGTGGAAATATCAAGTGGGCATAGCTGTACTGAGCATACTTATGGCAGAAAAATGGCTTTGCAAAGGTGGACGCAACAAAGAGTCAGGAAGCCAAGGAAAAAATGTTATGGTCAGCAATTTTGGGAATCATACCCTTGAACGGAAGAGCAGGCAACGTGTCAGCTGTGCTGTAGGAAACGGCGAGCTTCCACAAGCAGGCACTGGTGACTGTCCACACAAGCTGCTGAGGTCTTCCTACCCACATTCCGGGGGAGGGAGAACATGAGGTCTGGAAATGCGGGCAGGGGGCAGAGACTGGGCAGCCAAGCATTAGGACAGGCAGAGAGAGCCAAGCAGAAAATTTTGAAATTTCCCTGGGGCTTCTCCTTGAATCCCCATCCTCCCCTTTGTCTTGGAAAGGATCGGGTAGAGCCAGAGAGGGAGCATCGGGAGGAGTGATCAGGCATGTGGGGAACCTGGGCAGAGGAGAAACTAGAAATCTGCTGGTGCTGCAGTGGGAAGGAAGAGGTCCACTCTTCAGGGTGCCCCCTCCACCTGCACTACAGAGCCCTGGGTCCAGCAGCAGGCATGACCCTAGGCCAGGCTGCTGATGGGCATCAGTGTCCCCAACAGGGACTAACTCCTATGTTTAGGCTGCCTCCCCACCTAGTCCTGGCCAAGGCAATCTGGCCACTGAAATCCAGAGAAGGAGCTCAGGTTAGCCATTTTTCCCCATCTTGAACCAAAACTATCCTCAGATAGAGGTAATTACGAACACCTGAGATGTAGTATGATTTTTGCAACATTTGATAAGTCACAGAATACCTCTCTGTGCTTCAGCCCCTTCACCTGTAAAAGAGCAAAATCATCTTTGTAAAGCATCGTGCACTCTAATGATCGCTAATGTATATAAAAACTATAAAAATACATGATAAATTCCACTTTTTTGTGCTCTTTATTGTCTTGGGGAAAAATAACATAAGAGAAAAAATGTTTCTTTATTTGCTAACTAGTTTACACACTTCATGGGAAAATGTTTTCCATTTGTTCATGTTTGATGAATTATTTTACCTTTAGAAGACCTATTAAATAAAGATTTGAAGTCCACAGATGCCCACAGATTTCTGGCTAAAACCAAATGCCAGTCAATATTGTTTCCCTTTCTCCCAGCAATGGAAGAGAAACAGTTGTCCTCAGATTAAATGCAGGAGCAAAGTGGTTATTTTTTAGGGTAGCTTTTGCTGAATATGGCCTCAGATTCAATTACAAGAGAGATTCTGAGATTCTCAGGAGGGATGCAAAGTACCTTCACTTACAGTTGCTTTAGAAAAGGAGAGCAATGTGAGTGTGCATTATCAAGCCCTGTGAAGGAAGTCATACTGGTGTTTGAATGCTGGGATTACCAATCCCATGGATGCTGGGATTACCACGTACTTTTTCCTGTTTTCCTGTTCTTCAGCACTTCTGTACATCATAGACATCAAAAACAAAAAAAATCAGAAGTACGTGGTTTCAGATTTTTCTTGCTTTTCAGACTGATTCAGATAAACTATCTTTCCAGTGCAGGACAGCAGTGATAAGTGATATTTATAAGGTCAAGAACAGTGATACATTAAAAGATTCAAGCTCTTTTTGATGATAGATGGTTTTAGGAAAAACTGAGAACTGTTTTTTCGTCAGACATTTACAATTTAATCAAAAAAAGTGCATTTCATTCAAAGTTTTCAGATTTATTCTGGTTACTTTCTGGTTCTTCTTAAGGTTTCCTCTGAGTCCATTTCTTTTCCATTTTTGTTCCAAGTTCTCTGCTGCCGTCACAATTTGCCCTGGTCAGAGATGCTTATTCTTTTTCTTCTCTCCTTTCCCTGACCACTTAGGTATTTCTTCTTTGGGAGAATATACTCATTGAAAAAAGCAAAACATTCTGTTTCAATACTTTCAACATGAGAATACGTAAGAATGAAAGAAAAGCACTAACTGCCATGCCGTGGCATTTTTTATGGAAAGACTCAGCCTCACTTCACCTAATTTCAGGCTTCCAGAAGCTAGACATTCACTGAGCCAGCTATCTGGGCCTCCTCTGTAGTCAACAGACATAGGCATGTGCCCAGGTGAATTCATCCTCCCGATCTTAATCACCTCTCCTAGGATGGGATGAATCGCTTTTGCTAGAGACAGAGAGGCTGAACTTCTGGCTTAGATTAAGCCCTGAACCTTGAGACAGCCAAAGTTTGGCTGGAGGTTTTCCACCTACAGTGAGTATACACATTATGAAAAATATCACTAGTTTTGACACAAAACATTCAAGTACATTTAAGCAAAACATGTGGGCATTTTAACTGGTTTGTCCTTGTTTCTGTATTTAAACCAAAATTACTTACATAAATGCTCTACTCCACACCTCCTGATGTTTTAAGATTGTAATTTTTCCTGAAATTGTATGTCTTCATCCCCAATTTAAAAATAAGTTTAAAGTCAATAATTGAACATTTTGCGTCAAATAAAATTTACTTCTGCGCAGCTCTGTTGATTAATTATTATTCACTGAAGTACTCCACTGATTTCAAGGTGTGACTTGCATACAACCTGCTGATATGGGAAGAATTTCAAGAAAAGAGCACGCATCAGCAATTAAAAAAACCCTACCTGTTTGTCATATATAAATCCAATGGCACGGGAGTTACCATTTGAAAGACTAAGCTTTGATTAAACTTTAACCAAGATTTAAGCTTTGTCTAAGATTTAAGGAGCACTGCTGTTCAGAGTACTGAATATTAACCCCACAGGTATCTGCTGACTTTGAGGTAAAGAAAGAGCAGCAATCACCCTTTTGCCTTTCCTAAGGACCAGTCAGATGAAATACGATAGCTGGCCCATCCTCCTTACATGACCATAACCCATTAGCCCCAAACCCTCGTGATTCCCAAACAACTGTGATATATTCTTGCATAATCTGTTTTCTAAAACAGTAGCAATTAAAGAGACTTTTCGGTACCTTTAGTTTAGACTTAAGTATAACTGCTTTTATCCAGCAGTACCAGGAAACAGTCACATAGTAGGAATATTAAACTCTTGTTTTACTTGGGAAGCCACAGAGGAGAAAGGTCTCAGGAGGAATAACTGATTTCCCACCAGCCTGAGGAAGCAAGAGGTCCCCTGGCTGCGTTGCAGAGCCAGAGTGAGGACGTGGCAATTGCTCCTCATGGGCCACGCTCAGGTCCTAAGTGACAAGGGATGTTTGCCTAAATCCTTGCCTCTACAGGGAAAATAACATTTCCCAAAACATCTGAAACATTAAAAAAGAAATTCAAGTCCTGGGCCATGGGGTAAGCTACTTTGCTCAGTAGAGTCTATATGGGAGAAGACAGCTTCATCATAAAATGAGGAAAGTTGTGGCTTTTTTGTTGGTAACATTCATAAACTGAGTGAAATAACTGTTTTAGTTGTTATAGACTGTGATGTTCTCTTCTTATACCTGTGAAGTCCTGTATTATATCAGCCAAAATAACTACTAACATAGATACCTAGCAACATCTAGTGACTGGATCAGGCTAATGCAGGAAAATACTAGGAATGAACTATACAAACATGTAAGTCTGAGACTGCGGGTAAGTTAAAGCACTGGGTTTATGCTCTCACTTCAACAAGGTTTTGTTCTAGCTAAAAATCCTTCCATTTTGCATAAAATGCACTAGGTTTGAAGTAGCCATTTTCTTTAATCAACATTCAGATTTCAAGAGAAAACTCTCTCTGTAAAACAAAGTTTCCCAAATCTCACACGACCAAACAGGTCAAAAAAGGGGTGTGAAATTTTTGGATATCATTGCTACCTTAATAAAAAACCTCTGTATCAAACTCTTTTTAAGCAGCAGAGGTGGTGCAGAACCATTGAGGTCTCCATGACATGGACAGAGAACTATGCTCTATCTTTATATAGGAGTTCACAATTCAATGTATAACCTATTAAAACATAGGCAATAAGATGTTTTAAGCAATATGTTTAACAGATGGTTGCTACTCTGACTCTGCACATGGGCTCTGGAGTTATATGTAAGCAGCAGAACTCTTTTTTTTCCTTTTTTTACTTTTTAAATATTGTTTTTATTTGATGGAAAACGTAAATGGAAGAAGAAAATTTTCTTCTGCTTTTTTTAACCAGTTCCACTGACCAGCTGTTTCCCATATTGACTTTATAAAAGACCCAAAAATGTGGAATTCCTTGGGTAAACAAATTACAAGCAAAAAGACAGAAGTGGCAAATTTGTGCCTGTGTATGTCAGCAGTTTCAGATATAAATCTCTGGGGTCTAATACTGAATTTCTTACACATCCTCAAACCCAAGACCACTTCAGCTTTCAAAAATTAGTCCCAACTAAGACGGGATAAAAATTTAAAGTAAAATATTCCTTCTTGGACACCATCCCACATATACAATTTTTAGCTCTGAATAAAGCTAATCTTGTTTGGGATGAATTAGCAGTTTTCAGGTGACAATAACCTTTTGGGGATGGCTCTCCCAATGGCAACAAGTCTCTGAGCACAGGCAGCAACTCCTTTGGGGCAGACTGAACACTAAAAATCCTAGAAGACTCGAGGAGCCAGACTGGGAATATCTCCTCCCACCACGTGCTGAATCCTTCCCTTCCAGCCTAGTTGCCCCTTTGCATTCCTGAATGTTGAAAGTTTGGCCACAAACAGGGTTCAGCCACTGAGATACGTAAAAGGCCTCCAGTGCCACTTCGGCCCATGAAGCCAGATCTTCCTCTGGGTGGTAAAAAATTCTAAGCTTCTTCCCAAGCCTCCACAGGAGATACAAATACTCCCAGGGACAATTCCTTCTTATCTGTGTTTAGAAATGCAACTGAGTGAGCACAGCTTGTCAGATGGCTTTCCACTGCCCTTTTTTTCTGCCAAATCAGTCCCAAAATGCAGGGTAGGAAGAAGGTGGAGCTGGGTGACTCAAAAAGACGGACAGGCACAGGCACACTATGAGGTTCTTGGGAGGTTTGTGTTGGTTTTGTTATTAAAAAATTAGAAATGGAGGTTCAATTCAAATGTCACCTTTCTGTGCAAAGACACTAAAAGACAAGGTGATTTCTCCAAAGTATATTCATGGCAAAGCTCCTGGTTGGAGCTGACTTTGGAAGAGTTTGACATTTACAAAGGAGAGGAAGGATAAGAACAAGGCCAGGTTGGATGAGGCTTTAAGCAATCTGGTCTAGTGGAAGGTGTCCCTGCCCATGGCATGGGTGAGTTGGAATTACATGGTCTTTAAGGTCCCTTTTGACACAAACCATTCTATGATTCTGTGACTCTCACATTGTTAGCCAGAAGGAGCAGAACCACCTGTCTGTGTGACAAATACACACAGGAGTTGCCTAGGGGTAGCAATATCAGCACTAAAAGTTCACGTGGTGCCAATATCATCAGCAAAGAACAAACGACTCATGATCAAAACTATGCAGGTCTGCACCCACTGACACCCTGCACCCCACCAGTAGCAGAGGAAGTGGACATGATGACAGAGGATGTGCTGGGGATGCAAGCCCCCTTACACACCATTACCTGAAAGGCAATGCAAGGCAAAGGAGAGAAAAGAAAGGGCCATTTTAGAAGAAATTCTCTGGCTTCACTTCAGGAAGATCTTGAAAATAGAACCCTAAAATAGTGTAGCTGCAGAAACCTGGCTAAAGGAGACCAAAATGTTTTGACAGTGATATTTTTTATTGTCCTGCAGAACAGACAACAAAAACACTGAACAGTAACATTCCTCATATCACAAGACTGCTACCCCACTGGGGTACAGGAGATACTTCCCTTTCTTCCTTCCCTCCATGAGCCACTTGTAGTCCAGCTGCAAGCTTCCAAAATGCTTCCAAATGACTTGCTTAACCACAGGGAAGATGCCCTCAAGAGCCAAGCAACCCATATACTTTTACCCAAAATAGCTTCTGCTCCTGAGTTTCTCCACACCTTTATTGTTAGAAATGTGTCTTGTTCCTTCATGTCATCTCTTTCTTCATCTAGGTGTAAAAATGACAGCAGTATGAGGTCACTTTGTCAGTGCTGTATGAATGAGTTGAGATCAAAAACATCTTACACCAGAGCACTGGAAATCCTTAAGATAAGGTATTGTCTTGGCAAGGCAGAAAAAGTATTTAGGGTCAGTTCCAAAGACTTAGATCGACCCCATCGACTGTAGGTGAAGCACCGATTTTCCCAAATGCTATATGTATTTCAATAGGTGAATAGCCTGACTATCACCTATTTCATACACAGTTTTTTCCTTCCCAATCATATGGGGCAACTCATTAAATAATTACTGATCTTTTTAATAAATGAAATTAAACAGAATATTCCCATGAAAAATCATTTGACTATTTAAATTCATTTCCTATGATCTTTCGAACACATATTCTCATAAATAATTTTACTGGCAAAAATACTCACCAAGACAGCAACTCTCCAGTTAACACTGCAGGATACATCAGAAAGCAAATTTGCATCCATAGTAAAGAGCACCTGCACAAGGAACTTGTCACTCAGATGCAGTCAGGGGGTGCAGGAGTCCAGCTACACACCGTACTTGGTCAAATTAAATACAGCTCCAAGTTTGGTGCCTGCTCACCTGATCCTGGAGAGATAACTCCATTTCTGTCTGCAATCCCTGACTGAGGGACCAGGCCACCTTTTGCACACACAGCCCTTCATGCCACAGCAGGAGTCCCATCCCATATATCATCATGGACCTTCACCTTCTTCACGAGGAGCAGCCTGTGGCAAGGACAACACAGGACTGCTGCCTTTGTGACAGCAGCCACTCTTCTGATTGACTCAAAATACTTGCAGAAATGGCCTCCAACCCTTCCCGGGGCCATTCTCCACAACAGGAGGGACCACAGTGGAGATCTGGAGGAGTGGTTGCTGTGGGACAACAGGGCTTTGAAAGCACACTGCCCTGCACCAAAATTCTCCCCATAACTTCCAAGAACCTTCTCGCAAGTCCTTTCATGTACACTCTTTGCTTGGGTATCCCAGCTGATACTATAGCTCGATGTCCAGCCTTGAAAGAGAGGCTAGAGGTTCCTTCTGCACATATTTGTACATTTGATGAGGAACTCAAGTCCACTCAGACTCCAGAAATTTCAAAATACATGAAAGAAATCATTCTGAGGCATTTCTATTATGATTTTGCCCACAGATTACCCAAAACCAAAGGCTGACTAGTCTGCCAGAACAAATGAAACTCCAGTTTTGGAGAGAAGGACAATTCCCCTGGGTAGTTCACTATAAAAAGCAGGCACAAAAAATATAATGAAATGAAAAATTCAGGTACAAGAAGTATCTGAGATCTATGAAGTCTAACTATTACCATGCATATGAGATAAAATCTCTCTGTTAATCTGCCTATTAAATAATATATCTGCCACAAAATGATAAAATCCAATCATGTACAAATGGGAAAAAAAAAAAAAAGAGTTAATCATTGTAATTCTGGGGGGCAGGAAGGTGAAACATCTCAAATTCTCCCAGGCAGATGCTTTTCTGATAACATGAGGATATTCACAATCTTCCCTGCAAATGCCGTGCTGTATCCACATGTGCCAATTTTCGTTCTTTCAAAGACTTCAGAAGTCAGGCTTAGTGCATATGAGTGCAGCTGATGTCTTTGATTGAGGATATTGTTATTACTGAATGCACTTCTGTCACATTTGCTCATCTGAATGCAACCTCAGAGGAGTTATCTGCACACAAGCTGCTTTGGAGAGTGTGCAGCACAGACCTTTCCTTTTTGATATTACATGTGTTTGTTCTCTTGAAAGGCTTTTAGCCCTGAGGTAAGGATTAGACAACAATTTAGCAGCCTTAAAAGACATCATAAAAAAATAGAATCAACTGTCATCTTCAGAAGAAAGAGGCCTCATTTGGTTTTCAAGGGTGATGTGTTGTTTTCCACACTAGGACTACTGCTGCCTACAGCAAATGCAAAAGAGAATCATTTCAGCAAACTAGGTTGTTCTAGAAAATCCACTGCTGTAATGTCATTGTGACAGTGTCTTTTTTTAACCAATCGCACATCTAATTTGTAGTTCACCTAAAAGGCAGGAAAAATTTTTTCAGCCAACACACTTTGAAGCGAAACATCAAAAATGGAATCCATGACATCCCCAGCCTAGGTATCAAAACCAATTCACTTCCAGTCTAGAAATCAAAACCAATCTGTGTGATTAGTTGCTCCCACTGCTCTGGACAAAGCCCCCACCCCTCCACCACACCAGCAAGCATGCAGTTGCATCATCTCATCAGCTCTCTGGAGAATATTTTCTCCCTGAGACAAAAAAACCTGCAAGTTAGAGGGCAAGAATACAGCAGTGCACTTTTTTCCTGAAGTCCTTCAGGTCATTATTATTTACCTTTTCACAGAAGAGCTGCATTGCAAAGCCTTCTCCAGACAGCGTTGATGGTGCAAAAAGTATGCTTTTACCCAACAGTTTTTACACTGACAGTGGCACAGAAAACCACAGCCCTGGTATGTCTGCAGAAACATTCTCAGTGTTTGGTGTGTATGAAATATTGATATGAAATGGCTCCACCAACTATTTGTATGGTAGAAGTAGCAGTTAGTGCAAGAGGAAATGTACTCTCCTTTAATTCCATGAAGTGCTGAAAAATGTTGTTCTAGATTCAATGAGTGATAACGTCCACGTGATTAACGTCCAGGTTTGTAAAGAAGTTGTTAAGCTGATTTGTGTAACCAGGCGCAAGTACTCACTATTGTTTAAAGCATCGGTAAAGAGCTAGTCCTGAGTAGAAACCGTCTGACTTAAAAGCACTTGGTTTTGATGCAGAAAAAGGAGAGGTTAGGCTACTGATCACTGTAGCTGGCTTTTCTTTTGCTAGGAATTTCAAGGAAGCAATAGCAGAAAAAAACAGAGAAGCTAACAAAGGAGACAGCAAGGAAGCACCAAACAGAGGAGCTGTAGCAGCACAGCGTGAAAAAAAGGCCGAGTCAATTTTTAACTCAAGTACTGTCAGAAAACTCTTGAATCTGTTGCAAAGATGCTACTCTTGCTTGATCCAAAGACACAAGACATTGATTCAAGTCTCAGTTTCTAATGGAAAACACCTGGTGGGGCCCAAATTACTTCCCAAATGCTTAAATCCTAAAAGAGGATTACAGGATGCTCTCACCAACATTTGGGAGCTGCTCCACAGCATTATTTTTCAGGAAACATTGTTCTGCGCATTTAGGCAGAGATAGACCTAAACTAGATGACAACATTGGAAAGCTTGTCTCATTTGGATCCTCTCGGTGCTGTCATTGGGAACAGACATGCTGTAAATAGGCTCTAAATGAGCTCAGCAGCAACTCAGCCCATGATGTGCAAGTTATTATAGCACTGTGGTTAGAGTTTGACATGTCATTGACAAGATTTGAGATGAAAGATATATTTCATTTCATTCTTTCCTCACCAAAGAGCAAGGGGAATCCATTGTGCAGAAATCACTGGTTCTTCCTCAAAGTTCAGCCATTTTTGGAACAATTGTTCAGACAACCTAGACTGCTGCTAAGTCCTTTTAGTGTATATCAGGATAAAGGTTTGCTTGTTAATGTTGCGTTATTTTACAGCTAGTTATTCTGTTAAGTGTGTTCTACTGTGAAACTACCGGGGTGGGAAAGAGAATGTCCTTGAATAACTCAGGTTGGAAGGATTCTGGCAGCTTCCTGCCCAACCTGTTGCTTGGAAATCAAGCTGAACACTTAAAACAGTATGAGATTCTTTGGTCAGTACAGAGCCTAATGATTGCCACAGAGTAGCACTCTGCAAAAAAAAGATGAGAATGAGTCAAACCAGCATAGCTCTGCAATTAAATAAATGGAAATACACGTATCAAGCTATGCTAGGTTAGCACAGGCATAGAAAAGTACAGAATATCCACTGAATTTTCCAATTGCTGAGAAACATTCCCAGAAGTGTTGGCTGTTTTATTTTTAATTTGCAAACATTGAGAAAGAAAAAAATAATAAAACTCTGTTGAACACAAATTAATCTTTCAAGCAAGTGCTTCATTCAGATATTCATTCAGATATCACTGCTTGGCTCCTATTCATTCTAAGGAAACATGAAGTACATATCCCAGGGAGCCACTGTCAGCTTCGGAGAGAACCAGGATAATGAAGAGGATTTTACTGTTGACTTGTTTATGGTTTAACATGAGAAAACTAATATGAACCTGGATGGCTGAGAGAATCGTAGATATTTATGTTGAACAGAGGACAAAGAAACACAGCACAACAGTTTTCAACCAAAATTCAAGCATGTGCTGGAAGTACTAAATAAAATAAAGTCTCTTGCATTGCTTCTTGGTGAGAGGAACATGATGTTAATATCAATGCAGACACTTATGTCAATATCTGCACACGATGCCTGAAACTTAGAAGCTTTGGAAAGGGGTACCTGACTTTCCCAGGTGTTATTTAGTCAGTGCTACCATATTTACCAAAAGGAAAGCCTGAAGTCCATTTTATCCTGCATCATAGTAGATAAACTGCATTATTTATAAGACAATGGAAAACAGATAATACATCTGAAAAAGCAGGACACGAAAGTGACTCTGGGCTTTGATCAAAGCCCACTCAAAGAAATAAGACAACAATCTACTTAGTCCTTCATGACTGCACATGGCTGAAGTCAGTGGGAAGCTTGGATCTAACTTAAAAAGTGCAGGTTAAGCTGCAGAAAGTGAGTTTATCTGAATATGCTTTGCAATGAAAAGCATTTGTAGACTATTTTGAAGTAAAAATTCTCTGCCAACATTATAGGAGAAAAATATTTTAATTTTAACTATATAGTATGATCCTTTGTAGGATTATCTTCCAAAGTGTAATTGCAAGAAGATATACAAATTTAAGTAAACGTGTTAGCTGAGGTAACAAAAAAAAGAAATTAAAAAAAAATTATAAAATGGCTTAGATGTATCTACTAGCTTACCACCTATACTGAAACAAGAATGGAGATTGCTGGGGGTTAACCTTGAGAATTACTATACCTTTAAAAACCCCATTATTTTATTAGCCTCATAAGACTCTAGCACGGATAGTAGCTAGATAGAAGAAAACATTTACTTACATATAGAGTTATGAACTTGAGGATTTGACCATAATATACTAGCTAGAGCTGACAGCCTTCTGGCTTACACACTATTACCTGTCTTCCAACACACAAAGAAATTAATTTGCTCTCTGCTGTGTAAGGTGCACACCCGCCTATGTGTGTGAAGGTAGGTGGATTATGACACAAGGCCTGCTGAAATCTATAGGAAGGCTCTTATTCATCTCAGTGGATCTTTGGATCAGTCTGTAGCTGACAGGAATTTAGACTGTATTAATGTTAATGATATAGCTAAGATTCATATATTTCTACAATGTACCTGTGCCAGCAGAGACACACAGTCCAGGTGCTCTCTGTAGGGGGATGCACAGCAGCAAGTTGTCTGGCTGCCAAAGATGCTAAGTCCACACTACCATGGGGACTTGAGGGAAAACTGTAAAGGAACTTAAAGAATGGAGGCGAAACTGACAGACAGAAAGGGAAAAAGAGAAAAGAAGACACTGAGAATCCATGGCTAAGGATAGATGGAATTATGAGGACTCAAATATTATTGAAGATCAGAGAACGGCAAGAAAAGATTAGATACGCATACTCAGGAAATGCCACACACTGTTCATGCAATGATGAATCTCTGAGGTGTCCTCATTGTACAGGCTTCCCAGGAAAGGAACATGCATGCACCAGATGCAGCTTCCATTATTATCAAGTGGTACAATTGGAACAGCCACCTGAACAAGGACTCAAACAAAATGGAAAATAAGGTTTGCAGAGAATGTCTCATAAGAATAGGGCGTGTTATAAACAGCCAGATTTGAGCCAGCTAATGCTACTAAATTCTGGAAAATGGTTTAAATGGTCATCTTAGGACAAATGGAATTGTTGAGGCCCAGGTGATACCCATAACGCCTCACCAGCCACCCAATATTCCCCATAGCAGTCTCCAAAGCATGACAGAAAGAAACAAAGCCTGAAAGGAGGAAGACTTTGTTAACATCTGGAGAGAGGGGACCAAGAGACAGTCTTTAGAGATGTTTGGTTTAAGCTCAGAGGGATATCTTCTAAGAAGAGACACAGACCAGAAATTAGGTTGTATCAACAGATGGAAGTTGACAAACTGCCCCTGATCATGTCAGAGGTGAGTAGTTCCCAAACCACCCTTTTCCAGCACTGCATACAAGCACCATAGCCCATAATCTAGAGTTTTGCTAAAAACCCTGTTTAAACTGTGAAGTAGAAGAAAGTATTTAAAGGTCTTCTGTGGAGAAGAAGTTTGTCCATTTTGCACCTTATATTCATTGTTACCAAAAAATAAAACAAGAAATATTTACAAACCAGCAACGGTTGGTGAACCACATCTAGCAGAATACGGTTCAGCCAGGAGCATGCTGGCAGATCTGCATCTTGCTTCCCTGTCAGACTTGAAAAACACCTGGAAAATTATGTTTTATTAAACTTCCTTTAAAATTGAAACCTGTCCTTTTTTTTTATGCCAGTCAATTCCTGGAAGAAGTTGCACAAACTAAGATATTGCAGGATTAGGGTCAGAAGTTTAGCAGAATAACTTAATTGATGTTTTTCTTTTTAGCCTCAGCTTTAAGCAGCTGGTTCTGGCCTTGAGGTCGATGTCCTAAAATATAGCCGCTCCATGTATTCAAAACATAAAGTTCTCTACCTCTTATGTGATACACTGAGGAGGATGTTGGGTGAGAGGAATCTCAGGAGGCTTGATTTGATTTTTTCAGTGGTAAAAGCATAAAGCATTTTTGTCATAACTGTTAATTCTCATTTCACTTCTGTATTCTTATTTTGAGATTTTGCTAACAAGAATGATAAATTGCAAATAATTTTTTCCTCTTGATATATTTCAAAAAAATAACTGACACATTTAAAATCTGCACGCTTAGCAGGTCATTAATTACTTCATTTAAGAGTTGACAGGTCTCATGTCATACCGTAGGCTGTTTTTCAAACTGTCACACCCACGCTCTGCCTAAAAGCTGTTGAGTATAAGCGTCATCATTTATAATGCAAAAAGGGTATCATTGATTATGTCTTGATTATTCATCATAATGTTTTCTTCCATGTGTACTTAATCATTGCGGTTTCTTGGAATATGCAAACCTTTCAGGCAAATCTTTCTGCCGAGCAATCCAAACAGTGCTCTGAACTGACACCAGCTGGGTAAATAGGGCTCGGGACTCTGGGAACAATGCAGCAGCACAAACCCCACCTACACTGAAAGAAGCCGGCTTTGGAGAGGGGGTGCTCAGGAAGAAAGGACACGTGGGGTTTGCAAAGCTGAGATCCGATCTCCACTGCTGAAGCAACGCACGGCCCAGGGCCCAGATTTGCCGTGGTGTCTTCAGGATGACAATGACAAACACAACCCTCTTTTGCACAGGAGGCTGCTGCAGTTCAGCCAAGAAGAGCAAAAGTATCAGAAAAACATAACAGGGAGGCCAGTCAATGATTTCCACTGAAAAGCTTACTTCATCACAACTATTAGCACAAGGTTTTTCTAGAAAAAGCTGATGGTGCAGCAAAGGTCGCGTGCATTTGACCTCCAAAGAAAAGGGAACATCCGTTAACAACTGTCTCAAAAACCACCTCCTGAGGACTCCTGGAAGGTTTCTTTTAAGGAGGAGGTTTACCAGGGTGAGTATTTCCAGTAGTGACAGACATATGCTAAAAGAGAAAGACTAACAAGTTCTAGAGCTTTCCCAACCAAGATAAATATAAATGCTTAAGTACAAACACCTGACCTCTAATTAATCAATAAATTAAAGCTACCCAGTGTATTTTTAACAGTGACTTCTTTTTTAAATCACAATTCTGTGGAGCTAGAACTGTTTCTTGCTATGTTGTTGGGGTTTAATTCCACTAGTGACTGTAACAGTGGTCAACACCTCTCTAGAACCCCATGGAGATACTGAGGTTCTCCAGACTAATGTTGCTGCCAGCATTGAGCAAGCACAAACGCAACGCGCTGGAGCACCTGCGTTCCCCTCTGTGCTGACATGCCCTATGCCAAGAAGACAGGACTCTCCACAGACTGGAGGCCCTGGATAGCATCACAGGCCATGCCCACCATGTTGGGCTCACACGTAGCCCAGAGCACCAAGCACTGGAGCAAAGCGAGAAGCTTGCCTCAGAAGTGAGATTTACTGTGTCAGAAGCTCAAGCTCTGCTTCTGCAAATGTGCTTTCAAAAGACAGCTCAAATTTTAAAATATTTATCAGTTAGAGAAGAGCCCTGCTGTCCTGAATGCTTTCAGCCTTAGGGAAAGGAGCCTGAGGAGCCAGTTTTCCTTTATCTAAAAAATGGAGCAAGAGCATCTCTATGCACTGGTGCAGGCAGTGCTTCAGCTGACGGAGATTAAATTATCCCCAGAGGAACTATATTTCTCCTGTTAAAAAACCCTCGCTTTTCGCATCCGTATGCATGAAGCTCTGGCTATTTGGCAGAAGCATAACAAAGTTATTTTAAAGACAGAACATCATCTTGTGGGAATATCACTATGCAGTGCCAGTCAGAGCAGGAGGGAAAGGTTTGCCTTTCCATTACTTATGATCTGGGCACCAAGGATCATTGGCTCTGTCCTCTCCTAAACTTGCCAGCCACCGTAATCTAGCGAGAGGCAGATACAGCCTTGGTGTGACGGGGGGCTGGAGGGCTGCAGCTGCAGGCACAGGAGGAAGGCATCTGCCTCTACAGACCCTGTGTACAGCTGAAGGCAGCCAGACCATGGACGGCACCTCTGCTCTAGTGTAGGAGGCAAGGAGGGAGGGGTTCTTAAAGGTTTGCCACCTGAGTCAGGACCAAAAATGCAATACCTCGAAGGGCAGTACAAGGAAATGTACATAATTATAAAATGTTCTGAAACATCTGCCATAACTTTACCAAAAGTAATTAAATGGGGTATTTCAAATTATCTTCCTAGTCTTTATTTGTCCTAAAGTAGCCGTGGCCTTATTCAGGGATCGAAACACTTAAGTGCTGAACTACGAGCGCTAAAAGAAATTGCTGGTGGGCTTCTCAAAATTAAGCTGCAAACAGTTTTCTTCTTCAAGATCTTATAAACATTTTGAGCTGATTAATACATTAGACAGCCCTACACCAAAACTCCAGACCTGGTCACCCAAAGGTGAACTTGAAAAGGGAAAGATAAAACAATCTTAAATATAGTCTGTGGCACCTATCTTTAAGAAAAAAATGCAATTGATAATTTCTTCTCCAAACACTTAAACAATCAAAGGTGAGTCTGAAAGCCAGACTTTTCCATTATGGCCACCCTGTAGACCATTTCACTTAATATTAATGAACTTTTATTTAAAATAGAGCTTGCAAAAATGTGAATTTCCTGTTTGAATAAAACCTACGTACAGGAAAAAATATGCATCCACTATACCTATATATCTTTCTATGCGTAATTCTACAGTCCTCAGAGGGTAGGACAACAGAGATCCATGGAGGAGAATATTAAGGGGTCTTCAAAACATGAAGTCCAAAACATGCCATCTTTAAACACTGAAGTTACTCAAGCAGAGTCAATGTTGAGTTTAAAATGGAGAACAGAATTACAGTTCATAATGGCAGAAAAAGTAGCATCGATAACATTATCTGAAAGGTTAATTAATGCATAATTGTTCCTTGGAAGCCTTTTTCTTGTGTTCCAAAGCAGATTGTTTGGCAAGCAAACACCAATAGATGTGTGAACCACCTACAGCAAATGCCCATACAATGAAAGCTTCAGAAGTGACTGGTGATGTTTGCTCAGGTATTATTTTCAGCCACCTGCGCTGAGTTTACAAAGCGGGGAGGTAGCCGTCCTATCTTTTGTATTTCCAGCTTTCGTTGCTGAGCTACCACAACTCATTCTCAACACTGAAAACAAACCTGACTGGTTTCTTCCTCTGACTGAATCTCAGGACTTCCAGAAAGAAATCATATACCTGCACTACACAAGGAAACTCTTCCTTGAACTCTTCTATGTGCCCAGGCAGAAGCTGCCTTTTGGAATCCATGACAGTGGATTGTGGTCTAGGAGATGTTTTCCTACACACCGAGTGAGGATGAGAAATGGTCCAAGCAGCAGCATCGAACCTTCAGTAAGTTTTCTCTGACCAGATCTTCCTGTGGCCTTGAGGCCAGCTCTCTGATAAGCCAACATGGTTATGCTATTCCTACACATGAAGAATTAAGGAAATGATCGCAACAGATTAGGGTGCCACTCTTATTACAGAAAGCCGCAACAGGTTTTTTTTAAAAGTCACCTTTAGTGTGACATTGCAGCATACATTTCATAACAGGGAGGTAATACCTACCCTAAGTCCAGGAAAGGATGGCAAAAGAGTCAAGGGCCAGCAATGCTGGAGACTTCAGTCCAGCAGAGGAGCCGAGATTTTATTCCACAGTGACTTGGAAAAATCTTTTAATATAAGTGTAAGAGCAAAGGAGAAAAGAAAGCTGAAAACTGCGCAAAGAACCTGGATGGAGACAGTGGCCACGGCTTATAGGAAACAAGACTGTTCTCTGCTAAGAGAGGATAAGGAAAAGAGGAAGGCAGCTGTGCAGAAAGAGACTCAGATTAAATCATTATGGAAGAGATCAGAGAAGAACTTGCGGAAGGTTCACTGGTTTCCTTGGTCCCTTTCTCTTCAGCTTTTCAACAGTGAATGCATCAAGAAATTTTTAATTAGGGTAGTTATTCCTTAGTTTGTTGTCACTTGAACCCAGGAGGATACAAATGGAATATCTGACCCGCCCTAGATGCAGAAAGCATCTTAATAAATGATGTTTGAAAACCTTAATCAACGTGTTCCAGCAGCTCAGTAGCTAGATAAGAGAGTCACACTGCCCAGCAAAGGTACCCAGCATATATAGGAACTTAGCGATGGCCCAGAGTAAGGGCATATATTGACCAGTCAATATGAAAGCCCACTTTACTATAAATCACACAAGATTCAGAGGTTGGTACCTATCGTAACCATTGTGGCTGTCCAGAGTGTGGGCTGAGGCCTGAGTTGTGGTGCTGCACATACATTTGTTGACATGGTCACCTGCTTTGTAAAGAAGTACAAGATTGCCTTTACTGTCTGCCTTCTGAACAACAAAATGGCAATGATATTTTGCACAGTGGATCTCTTGTAAACTACAAGCATCAGCTAAAGCATTAAGTGGCTCTTTTCCTGTGGAAGTTGTTCTTTGGAACAGAGGGAAAATGCCCTAGGTTGAAAACCAGCATTAAAGACTACTTTTCAAAACAAATTTCCAGATAAATTTCAGAGACGTATTGATCACTGTAGATTGAAACTGTTAAACAATTTCAGATGCAGCCTGTGCCACTGGGTGTCTATAATGGCAAGAAACCTCAGAGAGCTTCATAACAAGAATAAGTCTACATAGAAGACCCAGTCCTTCAATCTAAGTAGTAATTTTTGCATAAATGAGTACTGAATTAAAGACACCAGACCATTCGTTTTATATAATTGCAAAAGATCACCAAGTTAAAAACAGTCTGGTGCTCACTTTGTACCATGGTTTAATAGACAATACTCCACAGCATTCTTTACGGATTTCATGTGGATTTTGGTTTTTAAAGTCTCTCTCTTGAACTAGAACCCAAATGTGCTCAGTACTGCACAACCTTAGCACACAAAATCCTCCCATGCTCCAAAATGTTTACAGCTGAAGTACAGCCCAAGAGACATGCAGGCAAGAAACACAAGGAGACAAGTGCAATTATTTGGAAGTAGCAAGGGAAAGGAGCAATAACAAGGTGGCTTGGCAGATATAGGCATCTCGTCTTGTGTATAATCTAGCTTGCAGTTGACAGATGAAGACCTATTAAAGCCAAGGTAAGATAATGAAGTTGATCTTGAATATCTCTGGGGCTTTTGGTTTTTGCTTGGGTCTGAGGATTTTACTGTTGTTTGAATCAGTCAAAAAATTGTCCCCCGATCAACATGCAGATTATAAACTGAACGACAGGCAAAATGATGTTATTGTACCCTCCCAGTGATGCTGTTGTTGAGCCGACAGCCAGACACTTTTTGTATGGATAGAAGATGGTGACCTAGATTAGAAATGTATACCTCAGATTCATCAGTGCAAAGATAAATTTTGTTTATACAAGTGAGATTATATTGCAAGAAGATGTAGAAGATTATTTCACAGACTCCAGAATCATTCACAGGATAAGAGTCCAATGTTCAAAGTGAGCAAAATTATAAAAAACTGGCTTATAGAGATATACCCAGCTCAAAGAAAACTTCAGCAGAGCAGCAGCAGCTTTCTTTCTTAACCCTGCCCTTATTTGCCTCATGATGTGTTTAAGCTAATTCTTTATCATGTTTTATATTGCAGCAGGTACAGACAGTTCATGACGCAAAAGGGTGGCTGTGTTTGTTTTGGAAAGTGCTGTGGTAAATTCCGTGTTTAACATTACAATACCAAAAAAAAAATGTTCACTGCCCTTTTATGTGAAAAGCACTGTTGCCAAAACACAGCTAGTGTCTCGGCATATGAACTCACCCTTGGTCCTGACCATCTTCCCTGTCACCTGCTGCTATTTTCCTCAGCACTGGGATATACAGCTCTCCAGCACTGCATTAGGAAAGAGGAGGCTATTGACATGTCCTGTGAACACAGGATAAAGTGAGCACTTTATCAGCCAAGGCAGCAGCTCTTCCAGGTACAGCGCCTGATAGCACAGAATATGAGCAATCCTTCATTGCAGAAAACCACGATATGTCATCAAAGATCTTATCACCAAGGAGTTGTTTGCTCTTCAGAGTGGAACTGTGCAGTTATATTCAAATATTCCAGAGGCGTGTTGCCCACAAACCTGGAAAAAAACTGAAAACAGATGGAAACCTCAACACAGGAAGAGAAGCACTTACCAGAGTGGCTTGTTCTCATCCAGATGCACATGTTCAGTGTGATGCTCTGGCAGCATTCAGGAGTGGGTGGGCTACATGACTGGCTGCTTCTACTTCAAGAGCTAAGATTAATTTTTTTTAGCTCAGGCTAAGTTTTAATGTCCCAAGGTCAGTGCTACTCTCAACAACCTGAAAAGCACAACATCTTCTACTCACAAAAAGAATGGCATCTGCAGAAAATGGCAACACAGCCCTTGCAGATGCTAAAGCAATCTGGTTAATATCCAAACTATATACGTCTTAGGGCCCATTGCATGTATCTATCCCATACCTGCTGCATCGTGCATGTGGCATAAGAGGTGATTGGCTCAGGAGACTAGAAGATCCAAAACATCCTGCATGTAAGCAGAGCTAAGACAAATGAAAGGGTCACAGTGGATGGGGTTACATTGGACTGGCTACCAGTCACTAGCAGGGTTCTGCAGGCATCCACCTTAGTTCCAGTACTTTTTAATGTCTTCATAAATGACCTGGATGTAAGACTTGAAGGTTTACTAGGTAAGTTTGTGGATGATGCAAAATTGGAGGGAGCTATTGACAGCTCTTGAAGGCAGAGAGGCCCTGAAGAGGGATCTAGACAAATTGGAGAGCTGGGCAATCACCAACTACATGCAGTTTAACAAGGTGTTGGATTTTTCACATGGCACAGAGCCCTGGATATACATACAGACTGTGGAGCGAGAGGCTGGAGAGCAGCCCTGAGGAAAGGGATCTGGGGATTCTGGTCAACAGTAAGTTGAACATGAGCCCAGTGTGCCCTGGCAGCCAAGAGGGCCAACCGTGTCCTGGGGTGCATCAGGCACGGCATTGCCAGCCGATCGAGGGAGGTGATTGTCCCACTCCACCCCACACTTGTGCAGCTGACCTCAAGCACTGTGCACAGTTTTGGGCGCCACAGTATAAAAAGGATATAAAGCTGCTGGAGAGTGTCCAGAGGAGGGGCACAAAGCTGGTGAAGGGTTTAGAGGGGAAGCCATATGAGGAGTGGCTAAAGTCACTTGGTGTGTTCAGCCTGAAGAAGAGGAGTCTGAAAGGAGACCTCACAGCCATCTACAGCTTCCTCACAAGGGAAGGAAGAGGAGAAGGCATTGATCTCTTATCTCTAGCGACCAATGATAGGACCTGAGGGAATGGCAGGAAGATGTTCCAGGGGAGGGTTAGGTTGGATATCTGGAAAAGGTTCTTTGCTCAGAGGGTGGTGGAGCACTGGAAAAACTCCCTAGGGAAGCAGTCACGGCTCCTATTCAAGAAGCATTTGGACAATGCCCTCAGACACAGAGTGTGAGTGTTGGAGTTGTCCCGTGCAGGGACAGGAGTTGGACTCGATGATCATTGTGGGTCCCTTCCAACTCACGACATTCTATGATTCTATGAAACTGTAGTATACTCTGTAATTACTGGACTGGGATCTGTCTCTTATCATTTAGTGGTATGAAGTCCGGACACATTTAAATGTCATTTGTTCCATTGAGCTATAAAGTTTCATCCAGAAATCTGCTGTGTTAGCAGGCAACTGAAACATGTAACTGCACTGTGGGCAAGCACAGAGGACTGAGCAGCACTCAGCTGACAGGAGAACCTAGTGAGTGCCCAAGTCCTACAGATTTCACATTAAAACGTGTCATAGAATGAAGACGGCCCAGCAATGCAAGAAACTTTGAGGTGATTGTTTTGTGATTCATGCAGACCTCTAGGTGTGTGCGACACAGGAATGAAATGTAACCACCCTCATCTGGTACATTTTAACCCTGCACAGGTTGCACAAGGCAGTATGGGGCCCAAGGTAGTGCTGACCAAAATACAGTACTGTATGTCTGTAGAATTTATGGTGAGTACATTGATACTGCATGCAAAAGTTGTGTCTATACCTTCAAGTAGGCAAAACCAAGATAACTGTCAAGTAACTAAATCCAGTTCTGATTAACTGGATGGCTAAGCAGGATGGAGCTCTAGTAATCTGTGAAACCTTAGGACCATTAATATCTCTTATCATTTGAAAACTGACCAGCATCTTAGAATAGTGCTGTAGGTTGCTTCCCTGCACTCCTGTCAGCACTGGAGACAGCACTGCATCAGCTCAGATAGGTTTGCAGGAGCAGTCATAACATGTATCCCATGTCCTGATTCCTTGATACAGTAAACCAGTCAGAAGTGCAATCAAAATACTATTACAGTGAAAATGCTGTAAAATTCTTGTCTTGAAGATATTTCTTTGGCTCTGTAGGAATGTTAGAAGAATAAGCCATGATGTTACCTTTGCTTTCAATTCTCAAAGGTGCCTAAGGCAATGAGGTACTCAACACAGTTGACCTTTGGGCACACCTCACACATCTTTGAAAACCACATGTTTCCAAGCACATGTTCCCCCTGGAAGTGTGACAGTTCTAGGAAAGGCACTGGTTTCATATCTCTTGCTGTCTCCGAGCGCAGCTTGCAGTTCTCTTACACTGCTCAGTAAAAGCCAGTAGCCACACTACAGTAAGCTACTTTTATTAATTACTTTGCCAGTCTGTACACATCGCAAAAGTGTATCATCACTGAGGTTTTCGTGGTAAGTTGGGAGAGGAGTTAACAGCATGCTAGTAGCACTATCTAACCTCAGTTGTTTTATCCCAACATGGCTGTGGTTTGGTCTTCAAACAAGTCGAAAGATAAGCAAATACTGATGTGACCCCTCTTGTATCATGTATATTTCATGAAAGCAAACAGCACTGTGTGATGTGATTCATACTTCCAGTAATCACTTCACCAGAACATGTGTTGCAAGTGCTTCTATTCTTCCCCCAAACGAGCAACAAATATGAAAAACTGTAAGGGAATCCCATGTAGAGATTGTTGGGGGTAGAGAAGGAGCCTCTGCTCTCCCCACAGCCAAAATAACATCCAAACTGTACTGTTTTTTCTCTAGTTCTCACAATTAGGTAACCAGACAAAAGAGAGATAAAGGGTGCATAATGGTAGACCTAGGAGAAGTCAGCTTTCCTGATTCCTGTTCCCTGTTTAACAGGGGCACTCTATCTTCCTTGTCGCTAGCACCTCAGAGTTACATTTCCATAATTGTTCATGTGGTTTCTTCTTAAAATAATGCATGGACTACACAAATAGGGGACTCTTATTACAGCAAAGCATCTCATTGCAAAGGCATCCTGGAAAGAGCAGAAAAAAAAAGCAAAACCCATCATTCACGTCATTAGTAGAATCACACACTAAAAACAATTGTTCATATTTTTCAGCTCCCTTGAGACCTGACATTTAAATCTCATATATATTTCCTTCAAGTCTTACAAAAGCTTCTTAAAAATATGCTTGTCTGCAGCTAAGTGATGAAGCACCAATCCAAGCCATACACACCAAGAATATTAAAGTAACTATTTGTAGGTGTTATCTACTACAAATTAAAAAATGAAAATTTGTGTAAGAGACACACTGAGCCAAGGTTACTAATACAGTTTTTTAAACTTTCATTTAGGTCACAAAATGTTTGGAGCAGAACTATAAGGCAGAATTAAAACACCATTTTGGTTTGCAATGGACTTTCAGGATCCTAAGGTCCTGAAATGTCACAGAAATCCACTAAGCAGATCATATTTCTCTTTTAAAGATCATAGGATTTTAAATTATGTGCAGTTTAAGAAGGTGTAGGACATTTCTACAGTGCCAGCATTTTCCCTTAAAAGCTTATAATGACTAAATGAAATTTGTAACCCAGAAAGGATTTGCCAAAGAAAGCTTCTTTAAATTTAAATAATCAAGATGTTGAGCAATTCTTATGTCTGTTCTTAAGTCACAAAGTTAGACATCTTAAGTAGACACAGGAGACTTGTAGATTTTAATAAGTACAATTGTCTAAATACAAGGGTAGACACCATGAGTTTCCAAACTGCAACCCTATCACCTGCTAACGTGGGCTCTGCACTGCATTTTCAGTCCTTTGGAAACAACTGCAGATAAATGCTAATTCCTTCTCTTTGTTTTTTCAACTTTATCAAATTTATTACAGTGTCACAGTATTAGTCCGTTATTCTGGGAAGGTTTAGTATCATTTCCTTTCATTCTGCCGTGAATAATTAGGTTTGTTAGTCGGAGATCTCTCTCTGGTTAATCCTCTGCCAAATGAGAAAGAAGTTATTTTACTGCTCTCAACCAGCATGCTCCTTGAGTACTGTGCTAGTCCAGCTCCATGGACATCTTTCAGATATTAACTGTGATGAACTAGCTCTATTGTGAGCTGCATCACTGAAAATTATAATGGCATGCTTATGTTTTCAGCTGCTTTGTATAAGAGTTTAGCACACAAATTATCCATTCAGAAAGCAGAAATTGCGTCCTTTGCCCACATTCTGGCTTACAGGCATATTACACACCTTCCATGCTTATGAAGCTGGAAGAGAGTGAGCAGCAAAACGTAGATTGGTGAGGCTAAAATATGACATCTTCTGAATATAAAAATATAGAAAGAACCAGCAATTCTCTATGAGAATTAAGATAATTTCTCCCAATGTCCAGCCTCTGACAGCAGCTAGGACAGATGCTCAAGGGAAAAGCATAAGACAAAGAACAAGCATGACTGTCTTGTTCCAGTTTGCATCCAGACCATCGGCTCTGTCCTTGTGATGACCGTTTTGGAAACCATTTCTCTTTTTGGCTTTCAGGACATCTTGCAGCAATAAGCTCAACAAACCAATTGCACGCTACTGTGAGAAAAGATTTCCCTTTTGTTTTGTGCTTTATAATCCCATTAGGCACCCCCTACTGCTTGTGTTTTGAGAAAGAATATTTAATCTTTCCTTATCTGCTTTCCCCATACTATTCAGGATTTTATAGCCTCCTATCATAACCCCTTCCTATCCCATTTGTCTGTTTTATAAAGCTTAAGAAAACTGGTATTTTTAAACTTACTTTCTGTAGGGATCACTTCAGTCTCTGTTCTCTTTACCTTTACTAGTTTTGCTGTATTCAAGAAGTGAAAATTGGAGAGGTGTGTTATATTATTTACTTTATATTGCATTGTATTATACTATATCATGCACTATTACTCCTGTCTAAAACAACGTGTACCAATGAGTTATATAGAGGCAGAAAAATACTCTGTCCATTCCCTATCCCTTTGGCAGTCATGCCTAATGGCCTGTTTGCCTTTTTGTCTGCTGCTGAGCACTGAAGCAATATTTTCCTATACCACAACCCAACAGTCACAAGGTGATACCAGCATCCTGAAGGCAGTCAAATCCCTAATTTAAATACCCCATTGACTTCAAAGAGTCTCAGCTCCAGAACAAACGTGCAATGGAGTGAATCTGTTCCTGAAGCAAGGGCTGAAATACAGCCTCTGCATCTCTTACCTCTTATTCAAATAGCTCATGTTAGAAAGTAAGCAGAACAGTGTCTATTTTGCATAGAACTGAAATTAACCCCACAGAGTTTGACCTGTTAGCCAGTTCTACTTGACACAAATTCAGCAAAGAAGACTGTGATTCACTTATTTAACTTTAAAAGGTCAGGAGCAGTGCATATTTAGCTGATACAAATTCTTTTTGCTCATTCTGAGCATAAATAAACTGTTCTAGAAAAGGAGGAAGCATCCCCTATCTCCATTTTTTTTTGTTACTGATGGCTTTCTGTAGATCTGCATGGCTCTTGAACACAGAAATTATATTGCAGAAAATAGGCATACATTGTCGGGGGGGGCAGTAGGAAGAACTAATTCAATCAATAAAATATTTCACTCTGAGTTCAGTTGTATGTATTGCAATGAGGAGATGAACATTTGGAAGTAGACTCTAAAGTAATCTTAAAATTTCACATACTTCATAAAAATTACATTTTAGCTATTAAAATATATTAATAATTATTAAAGCAATTAAAAATAAGCATTTGTAGAATTTCTAAGCTCTAAATCATCATGCAAAAATTAGAGCAACTGACTTTAAGACAAATCTACTAATGACTGCTTCAAATCAAAGAAGTCTTGATCTTGGTTGGAACTTCAATGTTCTTTCAAAAATAACAAATCAATTAATCTCAGCCCAGGTTACAGGTTTTATTTAAAAGGCAGTTGGAAAACATACCCCATTGGCTGGCACCTGGGGAAACCTACAGAGCAAACTCTGATATTGTGCTATGCAGAAGCAGCCCATAATTCTGCAGAATGCTTCTGCTGTGGAAAAGTGCATCACATACCCAAAAGTGATCATTCATGGGAAAAATAAGACTAACGCTCCTGAAACCCTTGTGATTATTGCACATCCTCTTTTCTTTCTTGTATGCATGGCAGTCACATCTGTATCTTCCTCAGTATGGAGAACTAGTCTGTGCTCTCGTGCCACCTATGTTTTCAGCAAAGTGAGTCATTCTCTCTCTCTTTTTCTTCCTTCCTTCCTTCCTTCCTTCCTTCCTTCCTTCCTTCCTTCCTTCCTTCCTTCCT
The DNA here is from genome assembly GCA_033558235.1 of Neomorphus geoffroyi. NCBI lineage: Eukaryota > Metazoa > Chordata > Aves > Cuculiformes > Neomorphidae > Neomorphus > Neomorphus geoffroyi. The sequence continues at coordinate 62,278,104 of JAUMJM010000005.1, read as the reverse complement.
TCCTTCCTTCCTTCCTTCCTTCCTTCCTTCCTTCCTTCCTTCCTTCCCCCCTTCCTCCCTTTCCCTCTCTCCTTTTCTCTCTTTCTCCATTCCTGCCATCTTTGACACACTAGGGTGCACCTTTCAACATTGCCAGGTTCATTGGCACAAGGCTGTTCCCAAGTCATTATCTAGAGATGGATCCGTACTACTGAATCCAGACTGACTTGAAACACTTCAAAATGTTCAAGTTTTAGACCCAGAGCCCTTATTTGGATCCATCACTGCTGCGCCCTTCTGCTTCTAAAGGATGCTTTAATATCTCTGTGGTCCTACGTGGTTCCTCATACCTTTTCTTTGACCCTAAGATCTCGCACATATTGCCCATGAAGCAAGAACTTTCTAAGTGATATAAAGCAGAGCTGTTTTGCTGGGTCTGGCATGGTGCCCTCTCTTTCTGGGGAAAACATTTAACTGGCACTTTATTGTAAAAGACCGATCATTTCTCATGCACATCACTGAGTCCTTGGCTCCGTGTGTCAACAGAGGAGAGAAAAATGAAGGGTTCTTTGTGCGTGTATTGTCCTGCTGATTGGTGACAAAAATAAAGGAAAACATTCCTGAATACTCTCACACAAGATTTACAAGAAGACAACAGTAACTGCCTGAGGATGATAATTAAACAAGGCCCACAAAACTTTTGGGGATAGAAGACTGTCACAGCCTGTCTTTAATTTTGCTCATGATCTTGCATAGTTTTGTTAACTAATTGTGCTACTGACTCAGGAATCTCTGATGTGGCATTAATTTAGGAACTGTGGAAAATTGACAATCATCAGACCTACAGCAGCTGTGGCTGAATAGCTCAAGTCATAGGCTGCAAAAAAAAAAAAAAAAAAGTATTTCTTAATGAATTCTGCCCCAAAAAAGTGGGAGTACATCCCTACACACAGGAGAGAGTGAGGTCTCAGGGCAGATGAAAGAGAAGGAGAAAACACAAAGTAATACACTGCACTAAAATCAAGGTATTCAGCAGCAAAATGAACAAAACCCCATTTCTGATGGGTCTGCATCCGCTATTCCCAGCAGCTGGTGCCACCACTGGGCCAGTGGAATGGTCCTCCTGGGTTTGGAGCAGCTTGGCTCCCTGTGCACAGGACTTCGCACTGCCACACAGGGAAAGCAAGATGGCAGCACCCCAGGAAGCAAATGCAGGCAGTATTGCTGGAGAGTGGCACCTCCTCGCCCTGCAAGCCCCCAGCAGCCTTCCTAATGCTTTGAGGAGCAGCCACAACCTTGGTTAGTACCTTCATTTCCCTTTCCCAGCCTGTGAGCTGACTCTGCCCACTTGTGGCCCACTGCACACCCCACAGATAACCCAAGAGGGGGTGGTGTCAGTCCCCAGGCACCTGATTTAGATAATCAGGTATGTGATTGAAACCACACAAGCCTTATCTGACCTCTCCTAGCCAACAGTCCCACAAGAAGTCAGTGAAAATCCTGTAATCCTTCATGGAGGGAACATAACTTAATCCATTTCTGTTATAAAACAAAACAAACACAGTACAGTTTGCAAATATGCTGCCATTTCTCTCCCATGGGGTTACACTATGTTTTGAAACATGTGTTGACATTTAAAAGAAGATTGTATGTATATGCACATGTGTTTGCATATGTACCATGCATACACCTCCATCTCAATATGAGCACAAAGCATCATCCATATGAATGACAACATTTTGTTTAACTACAGCCAACCAAGCCACATAGCACAGTTTTCTTTCAGGAGATGATAGCCAGGACTTTTGTATTTCATTCTTTTCTGATGATACAGTCGAGATGTTACGGAGTACCTCAGAGCTGCCCACAGCCTCTGCTTGTTGCAGAGCTCAAAGCCTCCATTCATGGAATCCAACTTCTAGCTTGCATGGAAAACTCATTCTTTCCTTCTTCTGAGTATTGTAAAGAAGATTTGAGTTTAGCACAGCTGTAACTCAGAAGGTAAGTAAAACAAAACAGAAAATCAGCACAGTTATTTTTCATATAAACTTGGCATCTTCAGTCCAACCTTACAAAGGCAAGGAGAGGCAGGTGTCAGGCTTAGGCAACAGCAAAGGTGCTCACTAAGTAAATTTTCAGCAATTTTGCCTTTTCTAGAAAGACCTTGAAGCAGAGCTAATTTTCTCTGGTCCAGTAACCAGCAGGAGACGGCAGAAAAGAAGAGTCTTGTCTGTCACACAGACCTTGATGGAAGAGGTAGTACCTCATCACAGGAAGAAAAGAGGAGATATCCCCATGAGGTGCCAGGGCACAGAGGGGTTTCCCTCACTGGGCCAGGAGAGGTAGAAAAGAACCACTGGAGGAGCATCCCATGGAAAGACACATGCTCACTTGTCTCCTTTTTTTCTCTTTTTGTTGAGAACACCATGGCACCAGCAAGTCATTGCTGTGCTTCAGGTGGATGGACAAGGTCTCATTCACTGCAGAGAACTGCTGCCCTCGGGGCTTTCCTCCAGTGCTGAGGGAACTTTGGCATCACTTTTGGATTTCAGACCCATGGGAATCGCTAGGTCAGGGTCGAAGTGACTTCTCCAGATGCCAAGCAGCAGGCCTGCAATCAGTAACAACATGCTTAGGTCTGGGACAAAGGGACACTTTGCACAACTTATCTGTGCTGCCAGCCTGTAAGCACGCTGCAGAATTAGCCATCACCAACACCAGAGGTAAAAGAACCCCACAACAGTCATATAAAGAACCAAAGTTAAAATTATTAAAAGACGGGAAACAGTTACACTTTACATTTTATTAGGTTTTAAAATGCTGAGAAGCCCAGCAGTGGCATTTTTAAGCAGTTTGAGGCTGTAAGGAGCACTGAGAGTTACTACTCACCCAACAGTTTTGACCTCCACCCTCTAATATTGGGCTTTACTTGGCACTAGGAACATGCTGGTTCTGCTGACTTGAACCACAGCGTTAATGTAACATGTTATATGTCCTTTGTCTTAATGACCAAGAAGTGCAGGAGCAGAGGTGACAAGAGCAATAATACATTTGTACAATTGCATCAGGGGAAAGCTGATTTATTGCAAGGCAGTCTTTGAGAGAGACATTATTTAGAAAGAAGACATCAGGATAAATACATGTCTAAATACAAATGCAGATGAAACACAATAGCCACAGTTATCATTCAGAGGATCTGAACCTTGCCAACAAGCAAAACCACAATAAATGGCTAATAAAAACAAATCTCTGTAAAGCATAAAAAAAAAGTACATTACCATTATGTTGTGGTTAATTCTCAGACAATACTGCAAAATAAGAGCAAAGTGTTATTTCCTGTCATTTAAAGGAAAAGAAACCCAAACACGAAGCATTCTTCAGGCTAAGGAATGCAGACATACATCATGTCTGAGAATCATAAAAAGATCAAATGTAATATTTTCTTTCAGTGCAGACAACTGCTTTGAGATTTTCCATTCAGACAGCCTTGAAAACTGCCTCCAGCATTTGCCAATTACTACTGACAAATACCATTTGGTAGTGAGTGATGTTTTAAGTGAAATAAAACAGTGAAGAAAACTGAACATGATGAAAGGATTTCTTTTCTCTCTCTGAAGTGACTGTAAGTTATATATTCACAAGATGGGGTTTACGCTTCCTGCCAGTGACAAATTCCATGTGATACCGAGCACAGAGGTGAAGTTTGTTTGACAGTAATAGCAAAGGAAGACAAAACTCGTTTTCATGTTCTTTTAAGCAGTCAGATATTTTCTAGCTATAAACAAAGGAGGAGTTGCTAGTACCTCTGTTCCACATCATTCTTCATAATATAAGTGCACTAATGGAGAGAATGATTCTCTAATATTGAAGTGGTCAGAGTGTAGTGGAGCTTTCTGTCAGTGGCACTTGATTTACATACAAGCTGCAACCTGCAACCAGTAATCACGAGCATATACCATATTTTTCAAAATATTTATCAGTCACGGAAATCTTCAAGATGTGTAAAAATAGATCCTGCTATATGACTGGAAGAGATGTTTAAAGAATTATTTAAATAACCAACCATTAGTCCTCTTTTGACCTCTTCTCTTTTTAAACACAGGATTTTAGTCCATTTAGCTCTACATTTAATACCAACGACTGTCAAGAGTATTTGTCCTTGCATCTGCTTACTTCACCACCACTAACTGTACACCACCAGAGGCAGGCAGGTGTCTGGAAGGGAGGAAGAAATTAAAGTGCAGAGACCTTTAAATTCAAACCATCAGAAGTATCCCCATCCCAGCCTCTGCCTGGCCTGGGCTCACACAGCACCACAACTGTGCTGTCTATTGACCCTAGCAAGTTACCAGAAATTTGTCTCTTCCTCCCAAGGGGAGTAGCATCTTTTTGTAACGAGTACAACGCTGAGTAGCTGCAGCAGCTGTTTCCTGAATTATCCAAGTAATGCTCACATTTTCCCTCCTACTTGACATTCAACAGTTGCATCTTGTTATTGACTTAGATTCAAATCTTACTTTCATCTTGAACCAGTGGAGGACGCAGGGGTGAAACTCCAGAGAATGTGGGTACATTAAGAATATTCTTCATGATGTTTCATTTTGCAATGATCTGAGGTTATTGGTTTAACAATTCTCTGCACCTTTTTCTTCAACAAAAATGTTTTATTTTGAGATTAGGAATGCTTAACCTATTGGTTTTCCAGTGCTGCTGCTTTTTTTTTAAGGGGGGGGCGGGGTGTGCAGTGTTTATCCTCATCATCCTCTCCCAAGACTTTTGAAAAACACATTTAAAAAGTCAACTCTGTGATGTGAGTTTCCAATTATTTTTGATGTTACAGCTCAAAACTTCAGCAGGGATATTCCTTTAGATTTCAGGAAAGGACTTCTGTCTCAGGCTCCCTGATTATTCTCAAGAAGGCATAAACCAAGGACTCGTTTGCAGGCACAAACGTGTGGCTTTATTTATAAGGCCCAGGTGGCCAGCGAATGTACAGGTGACGTATCAGACCGTGCAGGTGCACATTGATAGCCTATCACATGTATATTAAGACCAGCTTGTGCAGTTCTCATTGGACTTGCTACACTTCTTGAGGAGGTTCTTCACCCAGTGGGTGGCAGAGCACTGAACAGCTCCTCAGGGAAGCAGTTATGGCGCCAAGTCTGCCAGCATTCAAGAAGCATTTGGACAATGCCCTCAGTCACATGGTGTGAGTGTTTGGAGTGTCTGGTGTAGGGATAGGAGATGGACTTGAAGATCCTTTCAGGTCCGTTTCAACTCAGGTAATTCTATGATTCTGTGTGGCTGATCAGGCACACCTCAGTCACTGTGATGCCACAGAAGATCTCTGCCTTCTAGAAGTCCCCAAGTAAAAAACAAAACTCTGTTTCTGTCTACCTGAACAGCACTCCTTTCAGTAAAAATCCAGGCATGTGGCAGCCTAACCATGATACTTCAGCTGTGCCAGGTGCTGTTCCTCTATGGCTTTGCCTCTGTGCCTGCACTGGAGGAGGTTAAGAGCTACTCAGGAGTGAGCAGACTGAAGCGGTTGCAAACTCTGTGACTCTGAAACTTCCACCCATGCTGCAGGATGTTACCCCAGTCACGACTCAAGTGTAATGTGCTTCAAGGGAGCAAAGGCTGGGGATGTGTCTGCTGACAGACTCAGCAGTACCATACCTGACCTCATCTTACCTCATCCAGCCACACTGCTCAGAGAGGAGTTTGAGCTCTCTCTCTCACACACACACACACGCACACAGAGACTCAGCTTTCCCTGTGCAAGATTCAGCCCGCACCTTGGTGCTCCTGGTGCAAAGAGTAGGCTGGAAGAGAAGTCATGCTCTATGATCCTCCTACCAGGCTGTAGTAACTACCCTGTAATTGCAAAGCATTTTGTTCTCTTCTTGAAAACAAAGATGAAAATAAAGCTTGAATCCACATAAACCAATTTCTGTCAGCTAGCTTTGGACTACAACTATGTCTAATGAAGCCCTGAGGCCAGATATCAAAGGCAAGGTGTGACTCTGTTCAAGCCAAGTGGAATTAAATCAGCATAAAACAGACATGGGATGAACTGATTTTTCAGTTTTTGCTGGAAGCAGCCAGGGACAGAGGCAATGTTAAGTCTCCTGAGATTCAGACCAGACTGATCTGCTGCACTCTTCAATGCCTGTGCCAAGCATACATGGTTCTCTACCTGTACCTAGAAAGGGAATGGCCATTCCCACAGGCAGAGATGTCTTTGAAGAAGCACAAGCACCCATCATTGCCATTGTCTCCAACACAGTTAAGCCCAAGGTTGTATTCAAAATTTCCAACTCTCTATTGTGATTTTAGCCTGGATGCATGAGGAAACAAATCTCTGTTGATATCAATATGCTACTCTCCCTTTCTACTCTCATGTATTTTCTGAACACATTAGCCAATTTCTATCTTAGTGTGATAAAAAAGAGCAGTCTCAAATGCCATATGTAAGCTTTGTGAGTGTTGTTGGCTGTATGCTCAAAGCCCAGCTCTATGACCATCCACGCCATCTTAGCCCTGGAGCATATTCAAATGGATAATCATGAGAGCACCTCATTTGAAATGTCAGAGAAAATCTAGGAACTGCTCATTGCTTTCTGTTTCCTCCGATACACATTCCCTACCTCACTAGACAGCTCCACACATAAGAGTATTCCAGTCAGAGCAACTCATATCCTCCAACTCCTATTCCGTACAGCAGGGCAACCCCACCAGTGAGTGAGAGCGGGAGGCATTACATGTCTCTCCATGACAGAGAGGCTGAACAACACTGCCATACCAGACACCTGACATGAGAGATGTCCCACCTGGCAACACTTGAGGGATCCACACCCATTTCCATCTGTGTATGACAGCAGGCAGCGAGACATCCAGATGGACCAGCACAACCAAAAGGCTACTTCTGTTACTGCAGCTCTGGCACGCAGAGTGTTCTTTCTCCCCTGTCCTTTAGCCTAAAGCCCCTGCTCTAATAGTGCAGAAAAAAATACCAAACCAGCGTTACGCAGCCAAGGAAACCAAATAACCCTGTTCCCATGAAGAAGCTCAGATAGCACTGGCTACACACCACAGCATGGCACACACCACAGCATGGCACACACAGACACTCAAATAGTTGCCTGACACTAAGAGGTTACTGTCCAGATTGTATGCTTACCCCTCACACCATCTCATCCCCTCCCCTCCCAAAAAGGCGCAGAAGTGGCCACCCTGACCCTCTCACCATTTCTGATGGAGTAGCAGGACTGTCCAGTTATCTACATGAGCTTAGAGGCAGAGAAAAGCCAGAGAGGTGTGTGCAATCTTTATAAGTGTACAAAACATCCTCCTCTCCAGTGGGACTACTCTGCCTCTCTTGTCCTAGCCCAGCCTTCTCCTTCCACCTCTACAGCCCAGCAAACACTACACTCCTAGCGGGCCTTTAGGAGTCTCCCATGACCTTCATAGCATTTTCCCACTCCTGAACCAGGGACTGGCTAGTCCAGCATCTATACTCATAAAAAAAAAAAGTTCAGAGCAGCATGAGTCATGTTGGGATGGCATGGTTCCTTCTGATCTCTAGCCAACATCCTCTGCAGGCCAGCCCACCCACACCAAAGCATTTCTGTCAACGCAAAGTTCCTCTCATGGGAAGGATAGACAAATCCACTGGCACTTTCTTGCTGCAAAGTGGGCAGGCTTCTTAGAGATACAGGCCCTGGACGCTGGCCCAGACAGGGTGGTACAGAGAGCCATGGCACCAGCCTCATGCTGAGAATGTCCCTCTGTCTTCTCCATAGTCATCATTGCCTGCTAAGGGTCAAAAGAGCCAAACTGCCACTGCCAGCTCTTCCAGAGCAGCCTCAGCAGGAGGGAGCTACCAAAATAGCCCATCCAGTGCCTGCTGGATATATCTGCAAGGGATACAGTTCTCATCTAAGCATTTTTCCAGCCCTATCTGGCATCCTAGTGGAAAGGCAAAGCACAGCTGGCGCTGCCAGATCTGGAACAAGTACAGGTGTATGTAAAGAGGAAAAATATTCTGACATCAAAAGTTCATTACAAATACCTGCCAAATACCAGTCACTTCGGCACTTCAGTGCTATCAAGACTGGCATGTTGTGGTACAGTCCAGCACCGGCAGCAGGGGAAAAGAGCTAAGGAACAGGAAGGAGGTCTTCGGGAAAAAAAGAGTAGCTTTGCAAGCAACAGATCATTCCTCTTTAAGCTATAAGGTAACTTGGGCCAATCTGAAGGGGCTCTAAGGACATGCAGTGCTGACACACACACTGGCTGTTTCAGTAGCTCCTGGAAAACTGACCAAGGCAACAAGGAATCGTCATGAGTAATAAGCACACACAAGTCATGAAAACAGGCCGTGAAGAAATCCCCAGTGAAGGACAGGGTCGAAGATCAACATATTAATATTAGATGCTAGTTAATATTAGTCCACAAAATTGCTCTGCAACAGAGGAAATGTTTGAATAGGTATTCAATCAGCCCTATCAAAGGTCATTATTGAAAAAGATCTGTGAAAAGATTAATCTGGCCCCTGATCTCTGAAGAAAAAACACAAGCAGGCAGTTCTCCATTGCATAGGGTTAAGTTAATGTAACAAAGATGATGTGAACTGTTAGTTATGTCATGGGTGACAGTTTCAGGGAAGAAAAACATGATTCAACTTGAAAGAGAAGTAACTCCAACAAAGGTAAAATACAATAAAACTGAGAGAAGAAACAAGATTGCAAAGCTTCCCATTTCATTTGAAAACAGCAGAAAGTAAACTCCATTTTCAACTGTTTATCTAATGCCAACCACTGTGTATCATTGAAGACAACACTTTTTACCATTAAAAATATAATACGGTAAATCAGATTACAATTGCCTGTGGATATACTATAATTTCTTATTTCTCTGTAGTACAGTTGCATCATCTAGTGGACAACACAGAGATTGCATTAGTTTTACACAGTTTTGTTCAGGGTTCATTGAGTATCTTTTCTTTTCCACCGAATATAACTCATGGCAGTGCTTTCTAAAACTTAATTTCAGAATTATAGATATCCACTAAAATATTCAGTAATAGTAATTGGAAATGTATTTTTTTCTTTTCCTTCCAGCCTGAAACAGATTGATGCCACCTAAGCTTTGCCATAGATAGGATAAAATCAAGTTCTTCTAGTGGAATTCAGTTGCTGAATTTCATTTCCCTGCTTTGGTGCTGAAATTATAAAAAACATTAATTTCACATGGTCCAAAACCACTTGCTAGTCCAAACGAAGAGAAAATTTGTAAATGTTTTAACAACTTTAGTTCACATTTATTGCTAAAGAAACCCATAAATTTCTTTCAGGATGATTTCCCTCCATTTTAGAATCCATTATCTTCATACCTGTAATCGCAGATGCACTAAGTGCAAACAAAGACTTAAAATTATGCGAAACTGTGGCATTTTTGAAGGGGTGTCCTTTACCTTCTAGGTGAGGAGGGGCTACATACCCTGGGAATCGTAATTTTTAAAAGCTCTTTCTTTGGGAATGTCATCTTTGAAATGTTTTCATAGTGTACCTAAAAGCTTAAATTATCAGGGTACAAGAGTTGATACTCCCTTATGTTGTCCTGAAACAGACAGGTCTAAAGGCACTTAGCGATGATGGATGATCTCCACACATTACAGCTGAAGAAAACTGTAAACTAGAAGCCACTTTCTGTAGAAGATCAAGGAAAATCCATGCCATATTTACATAAACTGACACGGGAAAGATACTGACATGAGGTTTCGTGTTTATCATTTTTTAGTGACTTCAGACTGCACTACATCAAATCCCCTCTCAAAAACAAAAAAAACACCACAAAAAACAACCAAGCTGTGCTATTTGTTTCATACTCTTAAAAGCTTCTCTCATTACACCTACCCAAACCCAGTGTCTTCAGCGCAGTCACAGAATGCACCCCTACTTTAGCTCTCTCTGAGTGATACTACACAAGCTGGAAGAGAACCTAGCCCACTGCCATGGCCTGTACTAGGTTTGTATTGCTAATGATAAAAAGCTGGGATTTATCCTTACTGTTGCTGAGATTTGTAGATAGGATCTGAACGGAAATTTGTATAAAGAGGGAAATGAAGTATGTCTTTCCACACTAAGATCACTGGTAAATCCCATCTTAGACTAACAGAAAGCCAGAGCCAAATGTTAACAGCATGTCACTAAAGCTAAGTGATTAAGATGTTTGCAGCTCAGAGGGGCTCTAGTTAAAGGCTGAGAGGAAGCATCTTCACTCTTTGAGAACTTGATTTAGTGTTCTGTTAGACAGCTGGAGAGCACTCCCAGTGCAGTTACTCCCTCAGGCACCCTAACTCTTAGCCTAGCTTAGGATGTCCTGTCTGCATATAGTTTAGATTTGATTGATTTAAGCTTTTCCTGATTAGGTATGTATCTATAACACAGAAATGCTGAATCATGACCTGCGTTACGCTGGTCTATTTCTGTTAAAAATCCATTGCTATTGATGTGTGTTACAAAAGCTCTAGTTTCAGTTCCATAGTTTATTCAGGCAGGATTTTGCCTTTGACATTAAAAACATATGGCTCTATTCAGAAAACTTGCTAAAGTGCTTGAGGTAAAACTGGGGTCTTACTGCTGTGCTTGCATGCAAGAGACAGACAAGCAATTCATACTGCCTACTCTCCTGCACAGCCAGATGTCCTTCCTGTGCTGTCTGGAGGGCATGTAGGAGTTAGAGAAGTACAGCCTACATTCAAACCACCTGGTATAAATGTGTACCCTATAGTGCAATACTCAATCAAATAAACTTCTGTCAAAGTAGTAGCCACCTTGCAAGACACATCATAAAGAAGTTCTTAAAATAGCCATCTCCAAAAAAAAAATTTAAAAAAACAACTAAATATCCTTACCTTCTTTAACTCTGGTACCACCTCATCATAAAATTATAAAATAAGAAACACATCTGTTCTTGGAGAACAAAAAAGTTTTTATTAAACGAAAAGTAAAAGGTCAAACAGTTCAACTGTAATCATCAAAACTGAAGGCTACGTTCAAAGCAAGAATCCCTCTAGCCCAGTTCCCACAGCGTCCACCAGCACTTTGAAAAAGCAAGCATAGGTCAAGCATGTACAATGTTTACCATCAATACCCTCCCAACCTTCAAGTACTTCGAGATCGGGGGACTACATAAAACCAGAGTTGGCTGTCTAGGTGGGAACTGCCAACAGTTGTCTTCCATGTATATGTGCTCTGCATCCACATCAGCTTTTGTATCCACATTCCATAGTAACATCAATGGCTTTGTGAACACATTCTGTTAGTTTAGAACCTGGCTTCTTCAAGCTTCCTTTGAAAGCCCTTACTTCTTGTGCCGTGAATGTTGTCACCATCCACTGTCTTCATGTCATCCATGACTTTTGTAGACCTTTTTTCAGACCTAATCAAAATCAACAGGCAAGAGTCATAGGCTCAGGGTTTCAGCCCCGCTCTCTCTGCTGTAGCCCCAGGGTGAATGGTACAGAAGGACCCTTGCATAAGCCGATGAGAATTGTGGTGAAATTTGCGGAACCTGCATTTCCAAATCCAGTCATCTCATCCTAGGAAGCATATCAGAACGGGAGAGACCCAAGTATAAAATATGGTGCCAAGTGACTTACAGGGGTTAAAGCCACAGTGTAGGCAAATATAAACTTAAGCTGGCTCAAAGGATGTAGTAAATGTGCTTCTAGCTCCAGAAAGCACTTCAGTTCCTCTCTCAACCCATTCACCCTGCCCTTGACTGTGAAATGTAAAGTAACCACACACAGTCAGCATCTCCCTGTGAACAATACAGAAAGACTGAGAGTATCAAAGAGGCTCAGTGCACCAGAGCACACAAGGCAGAAAATAGCTTGTTTATAGGATTTCCCAAATCCTAGGAAGAGGTTATGAAGATGGCACCTCAAAACCAAAAACTTTTGGGTTTGGAAACTGAGTAATGGTAAACAGTTACACTTCTCAGTTCCCCTAGACTTTTGAATCTAAACCAACATTTCCTTCTAGGTAAGAAAAGGCCCTTCTCAGAGTTCCAGGTGTCAAGACATTTCCTGTCCCAGACAGACCGATGCAGAAAAAAAAGCAGGGAAAACCCCTGGCATCTTCAAATCCAAGCAAGCCTACGTGATAACATTCTTGTTCAAAAGGTACAAAAGAAAGTCTGGAAGTGCACTTCAGCTTGAATACTTGATTTTTCACTTGAGCATTTTTTTTTTTTAATTATTTCATCAGCTAGAATGTCTTTACTGCTGTATACAATTTCATTTATTTGAAAAATAGAGAAGTCTTGTAGAAAATGAAATATTTACAAAATCAAACACTCTTTAAAAACACAGTTCTTAAAAAATTCTAAAAATAGTAATGAAAAAAACCTATGAAACGTGATTCCTCTCAAAATGGAAAATAATCACAACACAATTATAAACTAAGTTTATGCAGCTTAAATAAGAGTCCTGCCCTGAAATGTCCTTTGAAGTAGTCTCTCTCTTCTCTAAACAACATAGGAAGCTCGAGCTCCCTACTTAAGTAGAATTAATACTGAAAGGCAGTTCATGAGACTTCCCCTTCTAGACAGGACAGGAACATTTCTCAGTGCAATCACCAGAACTGAATGGAAACAGAATTAATCACCTGGGTGGTCTTCCAAACAAAAAACACAGTTCAAAGCGATATATCTTTCCCGTTTCCATTCCCAGCAGGAGTCACCAGAACAAGAGCTAGTGAGTTTGGAGGGAGCTTTGAGAATAAAGGAGGGAAATTCACAGTTCCTCATGTTCAAGAAGCACTTGGGCTGAAATTGTGAAGGGAATTATTTGGAATTGGTCACAATAGGATCAATCTGTGTTCTGCTCTGCATCTATTACTCTAGCAATGAACAGGCACTACATGAACTATAAAGTCCTGGGGACATGTGCAGATCTCAGGGGAAAATTAAACAATCAGTACAGGACAAATGTAAGTGGCTCTGTCCTTTTCCTCTCCCTCAAATGCCAGAGCTCAGACTATCTGCTTGACTCTATGATCCATGCTTCAGCCACACAGGCAGCTGTAAAGTCTAGGACTGCTGGAGCCCACAATCCTGGGGCTGCTCAAATCACCCTAGAGGCTGTTTTGCTCACAGCAGGGTGATTTGGATGATTTGTGATGAAAGCCACCTGTGCTCCCCCCAGCATTTAGGCTAAAATTTGTATTACTGAAGAACACCAGCAAAGAACTAAACAGGATTCTGAGGCCTGTGTGACCCTGTAAACAAAACTAGCTGTATTCTGATGGCTTTTTACATTATTATTTCCCGCTCAGGTCCACTAATACAGTTGAGCAAGGCCCATCCATGCATGGCACATGAGCTCAAACCAGGCACAGCTATCACAGCTCCAGGTAAGTCAAGTTGTTGCCACTTTCAAGTTACAAAGAATCTCAGCTGATTTTTGTAGTATCTTCAGATCTTCCCAGCGTAGTGCTTCTACCAAAGCCAGGTGTTTTTTGAGGTTCTCTCTGTTTCTTTTCAACTGGGAAATCTGAAGTTTATACAAATAGGATGAAATTACTAAAAATTCAGTCTGTTTAATATAACACATGAACATAAAATTTGTGTAGAGCTCCTTTGTGGTAGAGATTCCATGAATTATGTCAAAATACAGAAAATACAGTATTTTTCCTTTTTTACCCTTCCACAAGAGAAACTATAATGGTATAAGAATGGGGGGGGGGGGGGGGGGGGATGGGATGGAAAAAGGGAAGAAAAAATATATCATGTGGACAGGAAGTAGACCAAAAACTGAGACAGGAAGGGAAATGTTAACCTCATATCAGGCTCCCAAGTCCATGCAATCCTCAAGATGTTGCTCAAGACCAGATTCACTTCATACTCTGTGCATACACGTGTTTCCTTTGCAGAAGTGTGGTTTTAATAAACCTTTTCTGTGATAGCTATCCAAGTTGACATTGAGCGCATATGCTGTTTGCCAAAATTCAGAAAGGAAGGAGAGATTGTTTTTCTCAGAGCACAGACCTTCCTCACAGGAGACCAGCTGACATGGGCAGCTCATTTGGCTTGACTGACTTTAATGAACACAGCCTTCGCTTTCTGCAACAAGGCAGTCATGGCATGTCTACAACATCTTACGTGCCCACCTCACACACGCCTGCTTTTTTTTTTTTTTTTAAGAGGTAACCTCAACAAACACATTGATACTGTAGGCAGAACAATGTTAAAAGCTTTTCACTTGTTTACAGGGCTTAGTAGAAGCTTTGTAACATGGTTTCTTTCTGTGCTGCAGCCATAAATTCTGCTGAGCAATTTAGTGCTGTCAGTCACCCTGAAAACAAATCCTATACCACCCCAATGTAGTCAATTCCCTCTGTCACTCTGTTCTCACCCCAGAAAATTACACGGCTGCAAATTCATGCTAGCAGAGAAAGGAATCTGGGCTACCTCATTCTTCCAGTCAAATTACCTGAAGTAGGACATGCTGTGTCTCCTCTATTAAAAAATGGCATATTTTTGCTGTTACGTTCAGAGTCTGCTGTTCATTTCTGGCTGAAATTACACCACCAAGCAGCGTTCTCCTCCAGAAAGTACTAAAACAAAAATGTTTGAACAACACACAATCGTTTGCTGTGTTCCCCAACTTAATGATAAACATATGGTTATGGTTATGCTTAGAACATCACTGTCAGCATACACAAAAAAAGGTACACAGCTTTCAGGCATGAGACTGATAAGGTAAGCAAAAGAGAAGAGAGATTTGATGGTCTGGAGCAGCATTTCCAGTCCTCCAGCTCTACGCTTTCAGCCAAAACCACAGCCTGCACTTAGACTGATGCTTCCAGTCTTTACTGTTCTGCCAATCTGTCACCAACTTTAGCAGCACCAGTGAGGAGTAAAAACTTGTTAGCATGGCTTCTGCTAAACTTCACCTCACATACCAACACATTTCATGGGTTTGAAACCAGGACCAGAAGGATTTATTTTTAGTCCTTATAATCAACTTATTCCACTCAGCAACGAATCTTCAAAGCATAAACAGCTTCAAGAGAAAACTTTTTTTTTAATTTTTGCTATTACAAGGAAAACCCAGGTAATCATTTTCTATTAACACTGTTTAAAGCAAACCTGCCATTTGGAGCAAATGATCAAAACTGCATTGCAGTCACTGAAGATTAATTTCAGCAATTTATTTTGTCCTAGAATTTCAGAAGCAGGCTGTAGAACACATGCTTCAGAGATACCAAGCAAGGTTAATAGCGTTCATCAAACCAACAGAAAAAATGTCTGGAGTCAGAACCTTAAAATTATATCTCGTTCTCAAGAAAGAAAGAAAGGGAAATCAATTAGTTTTTTCTAGTGTTTAATACTAGAAAGCAAAATACCAAAGCAGCAAACAGGCAATGACTTAATGTTATATGTTGTTCTTTGCCTTTCCTCGTTTCAGTTCTCAATGAGATAGACACAGGAAATCCAAATTGTCCCCATATCTCACACACAGACAGCAAAGAGCAAATAAAGGAAAATATAACATGCACATTGGCAAAATATCCAAAAAGCACTGAAACTTACAATTCATCTGCTCCAAGACATAACAACTTGAGGGCTGTGAGAAGTCTCCAAGATGGTCCATCCCATCCAAAGGTCAGGTTTCTAAAAAGTAAGAAGGGACGCGATGCAGAAAGTACGGCTCATCTTCTACAACATGATAGCTTTCTTCCTGACAAGCGTCAACACGGGAAGATCTGCTCTGAGGAGCCAAAGGACTCCTTGACTCCCCTTACACTGCTGCCATCCACAGCTTTGATATTGCTGTTTACCACTTCTACCTTCTCTCACAAACAGCAGGCAAATCAGTTTGTTAAATAAAGCAAATTTTATTCTGGATTTTGATACTAGAAGTAAATCTGACTCCCAGGAAAACTGGAAAGAAAGCTCACATGGAAACAAAAAAATTCCAGATACTTACTCTAAGAAACTGTGATCCTTTAGAATAGAAATTTTTGCATTTCTCTGCTTGTCCAGTGGTGGAAGATATTTCAGGAGAGTATCTGCATAAAAACACATTTTAGATATTTAAATAAATGGTATGCAGACAAAAGCAAAATCCTCAATTCTGAAATGACATTTCAACCATATTTTTCAAGTAGCTACAGGACAAAAACCAAAACCTGCTACATTTTGGTCAACTTTAATGTAATAAAAATGTATCTACGTCTCAAAAGCTATGGGCAAACTCCAGGATTGTATCCTTATAACGGAAATCCTGGCTCAAACTGAAGTTAGAATTGCTCTCAGCAACTTCAGTTTGTGGATATCAAGACTTAAATCCTGAAGGACTTAAATCCTGAAGTTACTGGTACAATCTAAGACATGCAGCTGGGAGCTCTACATACATCATAATTTTACAAAAGGAAAAGTTTGCAAAGAACACTTTCAAAACACCTTTTAAAACTTCAATCCTTATATCCTACGCAGTTCAATGTGGTTTCAAACTGCATTCCACTTCTCAGAGAAACACACAAATATTTTGATAGCATACTGTGTGTACTTCTTCACTATCCTTTTTACTCAAATCTCTTGTTGAAGACAGACAGCACTAACACGCTCAGATGCTTCACTCTCTACTGTTGTACTTTCCAACATCAAGACAATCTATATGTCCAACCTGAGGAGACATAAACACTGCTGTGAGGATTATTCATGGCAACAAATCCATATTCGAGTAGCAGTCGTTGATTGTCATGGGGCCCATAGCAAATAAACACCTCTTCGTATTTTTTGCACTGTGAATTTGTCCAAATTTCATAGCTTCTTGTCTGCTCGTTAAATGCAGCCTTTACCTTTGAGAAATTAAAAATAAAACATTTTAATCTTGGAGGGAAGACAGGGTGAAAAAGGCATCAGACCTTGAATACTGAAACCAACAGTACTGAACATTCCTCTAACACTGCAACAAAACAGATAGTGTTACAGATGTCTGAAAAGGAAATCCATCTGGATGATTTTACACTCGGAATATTCTATAAATACCAAGATGAAGAACATTAAAATCTTAGTCCACAGGATGTGCCACCCACTGCGTAGATTTATTAGAAGCCGCAAATCCACAAATAAAGATGGCTTCATACAGAGTTGGCCACTCCTGTGCTCTCCCAGCTCTACATTGGCACACAGTTCCTGACATAAGGTTGAACGGGTCTACGTACTTTGCTAAGGTTGCCCGCTAGCTTCAGAAGTAACACTGGCACCATATAACTCAAGATTTGTCTCAGGAGCTAAGCCTTTCAGGAGAGCAGGGTAGGGTTATATTTACAAGTGGCTCTTCCCAATAGCTACCTTGGACGCAAATCTTACCCAGCCATTGTGGGCTCTCTCTAGACCTTTGCTTTGCTACATAAACTGAAACGTTTGAGTCATCTTTATTCCACTGCCTTGGGGTGAACAGCAAGCTTCAGGGTATACATGAACCATGAGTACTCAGTGTCTGTATGTCTTCAATAGAATATTTCCCCCCTATAAGACTTCTCACTGACTTCCAGGCACTCCTAATCCATCACATAAATGAATACTGTATTGAGATAGTGCAGTCAAAGCAAATAAATTAAGTGATCTATTTTTAGTTTCTTACCTGAACATTTGGACTGTGGTTTAGCAAATCTAAATATGGTGCCAATGCATAAATATCTGGCTCAAGAGAAAAACATTCCCTCCGTAAATGTTTCATGTATATTGTCCTGGTATTAATAGTGCACCAAGCCCACTCTAGAGCACTGTAGTTAAAAATAGTTTCTGTGTTCTCAGCAAACAAAGGCTGTAGAGAAGAGAAAAAAGCCTTTGAAGACATGTACAACTCATGGACTGTTGTTTTCTGCTCTTGAGCCTTCTTTCTTAATGGTTCAGGAAGAAGGCTGACTACATCGTGCTCCAAATAAACAGGGCAAGTAAATGTCTTGGGTAAAACATCAAGATACGGCTTCCACAGAGATTTCTCACCAGCATGCTTCTCTGCTATTAAAAATGTGCACAGTGCTATCAAAGGAGATACAGGAGGCTTCCATCTATTAGAAAAAAAAAATACCAACATTGCAGATACACATAGGTGAGATAGGAAATGGATGCAGCAGTACTTTATCTCTCTTTTAGTTCTTTTAAATGTTATAAATAGCTTCTATTTTTCTTTGTAGTTTACCTCCAAGTCCTTTTGATGATTTCAAAGGGGCTTTTGACTTCATTTTATTGAGAAGCTATAAAAGCTGGTTTGTAGTAACAATTTCAGACTCACCTCTTGGGTTGTTTTTTGGTTTGTTTGGTGGGGGCAGGGGAGGGTGTCAGGACACACAAGTACTCAGTGTCCAAAATAGGTCTTTGTTTTGAATTTTATAAAGGCCGTGTTCATATGACTGCTTTGCAATCCCATTTTATCCCCCTTCTCCTATTTAAGTCTATTCACAAATTCCCAAGAAACCATTTGTAACTAGCATTTAGGTCCATCTGCCTCTAGAGGCAGGTGAGGTTCAAGCCTGTAACATCCCTCCAATTCTGCCTAGCTAAAAGAAGATGTGTGTCCAAACCTTGCTTATCTGAGCATGAAAGTCTACAGGAAATATTCATGTAAGTTAAGCTATGCAGTTTAAAACCCTAACACCACTTAAGATGATTCACCTGCTAAGGAGCAACCCACAGGAAAGGCCAGCTTGCCCATAAAATGTCACTTTTCACTTACTTCATAATGTATTCTCCTAAGCAGCTACTAAGGACAGTGGCCGTGGTGAGTAAGCATTTCTCAGGCAATGAAATTATCAGATCCCCTGCCTTTGAGGAAGAAAAAAAACAAACAATACCACACACAAAGAACAGTAAAGGTCAAGGGTAAATGATTCATCTACTACACAATTTCTGAAGAGACATATTCCCCAGAGAACACTAAGGTCAGGAAGCAAACGTGATACTGAACTTGATGGAAGCTGCCTAGGGAAGTCACAGTCCAGGGAAGGAGGATGACTGCAGTCAGTAGGAACTGCCACCTGCAGAAAGGCAGCTGTTCACAGCAAGTGTGGTGCTTAGCTATTCACTTTCTTTGTACTGAGATATATTGCAGACCAGATCTCGCAAATACTTGAACTTCTCTCAACATAGCAGTATAGGATAGGGATAATTTAGGAGAGGAGAAAAGGCATATAGGAGGAAAGAAGCATGCCACAGATTGCCTTAAACTGAAACACAAGACTATACTAAATCTCTGTAAATGAGTACAGGAATGTCTTGATCCTGCAAGTTGTCAGGGTATATAGGATATCATCTTACAGATATGCCAACACTGCAAATTCTGATATTAGGCAAGAAATCACATTCACAACAGGGACTGTGAAGACTTTGCCTGGAATTTCGAGCTTTGCTTATTGCTAAAGTCATTACATCTCAAAGAACCTAAGGAGCTATGCATTAGAATCAACACTACTCACCTGAAGAGCTTTTGCTGTCATCAGTCCTCTTCCTGTATCTGACACAGGAACAAAGACTACAGTTACATAGATGTACACATGTAAAATACAGGAGACTATGTTAAGTTGCAATAAACTAACAGGCCAGCAAGGAAAAGCTCTAAAAGAAAGTACGTTACCTCTTATAAATCATAAAAGCTAATTATGGGTTGTTTCACTCGGATAACTCATTCCTTTGTTCTCTAATTCTCTTTTTAGTTTTCAAGACCCTGTGAAAGCCTTTCCCCTGCATCCTCTGCAACACTTCCAGTTCTAGAAACTACTCATTCCTTTTTCCCAGTTTTTAATTCAAACATCTTTCATCACTGGATGCTGTTCTTCACTTCAGAGTTTTAACTAAACTGTTAAAACAATTTCTATTCACAATATTTTTTTCTCTAATACATACTAATCTCCCTACTCTCCTTTTAGTATTGCAAAACGTTTTGAAACATAATCTATCTAAAGAGGAAAAATACAAGTATATACCTTTACTGTAAACAGTACAAAATGAATCACATCTCTAAAATTACTTAGTCTTCTGTATCACTACATCTGCTGAACTTGTATAGAAAAAAAAAATAAAAAATACAACAAGGTTAACTTTCTGATACCGGAAACACTTAAAGATATATTGCTCACTTTAAAACTGTGCTGCTAACAGTTAAAATCTTGATTTTCACAATGAATTTGACATAGGTGTGTATGTTTTGTAGCATACCAGGTATTTTCACACCAGAGTTCTACACACCAGCATCTTTACATAAGAAACAGTTTACAGTACTTCAGGCCTCCATACCTACTTGTTTACATTAAATGACATTCACACACACATGCCAGAAGTACTTAAAGGACTAACAGTAACTGGCTTTTTTTCCTGATGCCAGCCAAGTGTGTGATTCAAAACGAAAGCAGGAATCTAACATTCATAGAAGAATGAAATATGTACCTCCAATAAATAATTAAAACATTACCCCAGAACTGTGCTGGCCTTAAATTACTGTCTTCAAATCCTCTCTCTTTCAGCCACTTTTTAAGTTTAATGTATTCCAGTTCATGACTGCAGTTGACTAAAGGTAAAAAAGAAGAGATTAATGCTGTAAAACATATTCTATTGGAAAACAACGGAAACTGAAAAATTCATGTATGGTCAGAAAAACTGTATTTTGAACAATTTAGCATAGTGTAAAAGAATAGCACAAAAGGGTCCCCTCAAACTAGGTTAACATGTTATTGGCCTCTGGACACTGGGATCTCACCTAAGAGTTACTACAGGGCTTTGAGCAACCTGATCTAGAGGAAGGTGTCCCTTCCAACCCAAACTACTCAATGATTCTATGATTACTCAGCATATCCAAGGGTCAAAGAATTTAAGAATAACGTATTCCTTCCCATTAGCCAGCAAAAAGAGCTCATAATATTCACAACGCTCTGCTTGGAATAGTAAATGAATGCTATAACATTTGCATAGAAAAAGCTAATATTTATGAATGTTATTTTCAAAGCACATAGGTGTTCAACAAATACACACCACCTTCACAAATAACTGGTTATTTTATTATTTAGCAGTACTTCCAGTGATACTACCTTCATTCATGAAACTCTGCAATTGTTTTCTTCTTCTCTTTCGACCTGTCCGGCCTCTGCTTTTCTTCATATTAAGAAACAGATTTTGCCTTATTTAGACAACCTGAATTTAAACAAAAAAAGTTACTTAAAAATATTTAAAGTCTCTTTCAAATACCACATGCTTATTTTTTCTCAGAAACCAGAGCACCACCAGTATAACAACGTGCTTCTCTCAAGCTTAGAAAAGGCACTACAAGCAAGCCTGTACATGGAGGGTGGGTGACAGGGCTGTAGGAAGCCTCTATCTCTAATCACCACCTTGGCCACAGCAGAACCATAACCCTCTAAAGCCCACTGCCTGCCACATGGCCAAGATGCTCTCCTCCTTCCTGATCTGACAGACAACAACCCAAGAACCACCTGAGCTCTAGCCCTTCTGTGCCACCTCACATTTTAAAGTGGTGGGAATTGAAGAGCGTAGCAAGAAATCCTGATACAAGTAGTTACTGTTACAAAAAGTGGAATATTTTGATTCAAGCTGAGATCAAGTTTCATCTAAGTGACTGTATTTTTTTAAAGTTAGACCGAATGTCCCTCTGACAGTACGTTTTCTTTATAGCATGGGTTTTTTTCAAACAGTGTTTTTCCAGACACTGTTCAGAGACAAATGATAACACCTTGTGTTAAGAATGATAGGTGCTGAAGAGAAGTGTCTCCTTCTGTAATAAGATCTGTTTGCAGCCTTTTCCTGTCTCAGACAGAGCTGGATCCAAAGCTCTAATTACCAGAAATCTGGCTGTTGTGAAGTTCATAATAACATTAAAATGAGTCCTTGGAAAGCAAAGAATATGCATAAGATTTCTGGGAAAAGTTATATACATGGATGTAAGTAGGAAATATATTCCATTGCCAGCTCGTCTCATTATGCATGATGGATGGAAATCATTCCCTCATGGATCCAGTGTTGAAATAAGGGATGCTTGCTTTCTAAAACTCTAAAATGAGCCTTAGAGAGCTCATTTGCCAGCATTTTTGGTATTACAGAATCATAGAATGATTTAGGATGGAAGTGACCTTAAAGCCCACCCAGGTTCAACCCCCCTGCCAAGGGCAGGGACACCTCCCACCAGCCCAGGCCCCATCCAACCTGGCCTTGAACACTTCTAGGGAGGGGACATCCACAGCTTCCTTGGGCAGCCTGTGCCAGTGCCTCACCGCCCTCAGCGTGAAGAATTTCTTCTTAATGTCTTTCCAGTTTAAGTCTTATCACTTCTTGCCTTTGTAAAAAGTCCCTCCCCAGCTTTCCTGTAGCCCCTTCAGGCACTGGAATGTGGCTATGAGGTCCCCCCGGAGCCTTCACTTTTCCAGGCTGAACAACCCCAGCTCTCTCAGCCTGGCCTCACAGCAGAGGGGCTCCAGCCCTCTGATCAGCTTCGCGGCCTCCTCTGGGCCCGCTCCAACAGCTCCATATCCTCCTCACGTGTATCGATCCCGTCTCGCCTTCGTTCTCCCGGTTCCCTCGCGGGTTGGCAGCGGAGAATGGGGAGAGGGAGAGGGAGAGGGAGAGGGAGAGGGAGAGGGAGAGGGAGAGGGAGAGGGAGAGGGCTGAGACGGGGGCGCCGCCCGGTGCCCCCAGCTGCCTCGCCGTGGGAGGCGGGGCTGCCCCGCCGCCATCTTAGGTGCGTTCTCCTCCCCCCCCAACCTCCAGCGCAGTCCGAGAGCCCGCGAGTGGTGGCACCGCTCGCGCCCACCGTTACCACCGTGCCGAGGAGCGAAGGGAACGGCGCTGAGGTGGGTGCGGGAGCGCCAGCCGCTCCTCCGGGGCCGCCTTGTCGGGGGGAGCAGGGGGCACCCGCAGGAGTCTCGGAATGGTTTGGGTTGGAAACGACCTTAAAGATGGGGCTTCGTCGCGGCTTTGCTGTGCTTTCCCTTGCCTGCTTAGGAGGAAAGACGGGGCCCGGTGAGGCGGTGGTGAGGGAGATGCACTGGTTGGCCTCCGGTGCGCTAGGGGAGGTTCAGAGTGGGTATCGAGAACAATTTCTTCTCTGAAGGGGTTGTCAGGCGCTGGCAGGGCTGCCCAGGAAGGTGGCTGGCTCACCATCACTGTCGGGTGTTTAAAGGATGAGGTGCTCAGGGATGTGTTAGTGGTGGTCAGGTGCGGTTGTACTCGATGATCTCTAAGGTCTTTTCCAACCAAACGGCTTGCAGCGAGGTGGGACCTCGGTGATGAGCCAGGAGGGCGGCCCCTGCCCCCGGGGAAGGCAGGCAGTCGCTCTCTGAGCAGGCTTTTAGGAGTTCATTGACTCAAAAGTGCCTGCTCGTGGTCAGTTGCAAGCTAATTTGAAAGGGAAACTGCAAATAAGTCAAAAGTGATCAAAACCAGCTTTTTAAACTTGCTTTCATGGGAGAAATGTATCTTTTACTGTGTTTTATCTGAGGAAAAAAAAAACAAAAACCAGCAAGTAGGCTTTGAATCTAGAGCTGACTGATGCGTTAAACAGAAGAAGGATTGTCTGTGGTCATTCTACGACCCACTATTTTCCTCTGAAAATGCTAGAATTAGTTCTTCTGCCTTGTGCTTGAAGATCAAGCCACCCCTCCCCTTTTTTTAAGACTAATGTTTTTCAGGTTTGGCGGCATCAGTGCTTGAACCGAACCACTTGACTATCCTCAAGAAAAGGAAATTATATTCCTGTAGGGTGTATGTGCAGAAGAGCTTACAGCCACCAAAAGTTAATTTCGTACTAAAGGTTAATCATTGACTGACTTACTTCCCCTGAGTCACTGGTTGGGCTTTCTTCAGAACAGAAACCCTAAATGTGTATTTCTCTGTGAATACCTCATGCTGCTTTAGTAAGTTACAGTTAGTGGGCATTCTAATGTAGTTTTACATAATTCAAAATGGAATTCTCAATAGGATTTTAAAGAAAAAACACTTCAGCCCACTTTCACATAGGTATCTTTGTCCATCTGAGTGTGACATTTTCTTCTTTGCAGTTATTGTCACTTTGGCATACATTCGGAGAGGGCAATGTCTAGCGTGCCAGTGGCTGTGGTGACCGGATCCAACAAAGGGATTGGACTTGCAATTGTGCGGGCTTTATGCAAGCAGTTCCCAGGGGATGTGTACCTGACGGCCCGAGACCCCGGCCGTGGCCAGGAAGCAGTGGCAAAGCTCCAGGGGGAAGGGCTGCATGCACTCTTCCATCAACTGGATATCGATGATCTGCAGAGCATCAGAGCTCTCCGTGACTTCCTAAAAGAGAAATATGGAGGGCTGAATGTGCTGGTTAACAATGCAGGGATTGCTTTCAAAGGTAGGAAATGGTCTGTCTGGCATAGTCTTATATGCTATGAAGCTTTGTGGAGAAGGATAGTAGATGCATCAAGGACTTACATGATGCTACTTATATGGGACTTATATGTCAATGGCATGCTGCTTTTTAGCTGGGCAAGCTGCCTACCTTCTTAAGCATGATGAGAGGGCAATGTGAAATGTCTCTTCCTTTAGCATCTGTTGGGCTAACTGCATGGAAAGATGCTTCCCTGGAGTATTGTATTTGCATCACGAACAGAGCATGAAAATACTTTAGGCACATGGTGCAGCTGAGCAGAGTTAGGTTTATTGCCTCAGGGGTTCTGAGTTTCACAAGGCCCATGGGAGCCCAACTGTGTGAATGTCAGCCATGACCCTTGGGAATCTGTGTTTTTCTCTTCTGCAAGTCTCATACTTTTTTCTATGCATTACCTGCTCAAGGATTCCATTTGGTAAAAAAGAACCTTTGACCCTGGCTGATTTTGTCATATTTACTTATCTTTAACTTCCTCAGGCCATTCGGTTACCTATAGAACAGTTAATCTAAATCTTGCTGTGCTGAACAAGAATTTAATCCTTTCTTATCTAGTGGATGGGAAGGCAGGGAAAGTGAGAAAGACACAGCAGTTGTAGTGTAGAGTGTGTTCTCCTTGTAGGTGTTTATAAAAACAAGCTGAGAATCATGTTAGCTCTGGATAAAGCAAATCACAGGCATTACTACTAGTCCGTTTCCCAGCCAGTATAAACTTGTTCTTTCCATGTTTTCTGGGTTTTTTTGTTTTTGTTTTTATCTCTTTGCCTGTTTCCCAGTTAGGACATGAAAATGTTCAAACGCAGGGTTGTGCTGACTCATCTGCTCACAGCATGTGTTAAGGAGGCCTGTCAGGTAGCATGGATCAAACCTCACCTACTGCTGAAAATGGAGCTTCTTATGTAGTGGGAATGTAGCAAAGGTGTTCTGAAGTCCAGTTGCTGTCTGTTTTGCAGGATACTTTGCAAGGAAATTGCTTGTGTTCAAGATCAGCTTGGTAGTAGGCAACTCAATATAATTGTCTGAGCTTCAGGATGTGCTTGAGACAGAAGTGTTAAAAGCTTGCAGAAACAGTTAAGACTGCACCTCTGTCCATGCTTATTGTTTATAAAGCCTGCAGGTGCTCAGCTCAGTATTTCATCAATTCATAATGGGGACCTTAGGTTAACCTACTAGTGACAGTGTGTTTGAGCAAGACTGGGCTGTAACTACAGCAGTTGAAGTGCAGTGTGAGTTTCCTTTTGCTGACTTTACAGCAGCTGTAGCCTCCATCAAGGTGGGTACCTGGACAGGTGAAATAAAAGCTGAAATTGCTGCAGCAAGATTTGCTAGAGCTCATCTGTGAGATATCTTAGATTTATTATCATGAAGCCACTGAACAGATGAATAGGTAAAACAGCGTGACTAGTGGAGTTCATATTACTTCCTTGGCTGCATCATAGACATTTTTATTATTATTCAGAAGTTGCTTCCAGATGTTTAGCCTAGATTTACTTCATGCTGACAACTTGCTATGAGTCAGCAGTAGGTCACACAATTAAGAAATGTGACAGAGCAGCCAGTTGTAACTGTTGTGTAACTATCTAGCACAGAGGCTATAGGACTTAACACCTGTGTAAGAACTTGCTGTGGTGCTTATCTCTTATTTTGGCTTTAATTCTTGCTTGAGATTGGTGTTTCTACCCAAGCTTGCTTCTTACCTTCCCAGGTTTCTGCTACCTCCCAGGGATTCACACTTTCCTTTTTTTTATTGTAGTACTGTGTGTCATTGCTGCCTGTCAAAGATTACCATTAAATGTAATTTATTGTTCAGTGTTTGTGCTGCACTACAGGTAGTCCAGGAAAGTCCTTAGTCCAGCAAAAACTGTTCAAGTATGAAATGATTATGTACCCACGGGTTGCCTTCTAGATGAGCTTCTGTAAGAACAGTTGTTCTAGTAATGCAGGTTATACCAAGGGAGTGTGTAACTATATTAGATGTTCTAAGTCGTGCATCTTATTAGACAAATGAGTGGGTTTGAGAGTAGAGGGAAGCTTCTCTGACGTAAGGTGGGTATATAAGCAGTGGTTTGGAGATGTGTAGGTTTTCAGTTTCTTCTCCCACTGTCAACTCTTTCAATAGGTCTGGTGTGTCTTGGATTTAAATGCAAGTGATTTGCAAAGCTTGATGTCATCTGTGCCCATCACTTGGGAGTATAAACAAGTCATCCATTCAATCTGTGTTTTGCAATTAAAATGCAACTACTCAATGACCTGACTTCTTTTCTGAATTTACATAGGTCTGGGCTGTGGAGACAAGTGAAGAGCTGCCTAACCTATACAGGTGGCCTTCATCACTGCAGAGATAGAGCCTGTAGCAGAAGAGAAGGAATGCTGTTACTTTAACTCTTACTACACCCTTAAAGTGAAGGACACGTAGCATATGGCTTATTGCTGAGCCAAATTATCAGCTGATGGCACATCCTACCCTACTTTTGAGGTGGCAAGCTGTCAATTCAGTCTGATGAAATCATGCCCTTACAGTGCAGTTCTGTGTTCTGCTTGTGCTTACCTAGCTCCCTTTCCTGGCTGCTAAGTCCCACTCTTTTGCTTGTGTTACCACAGATCGGTCAGTTCAGGGAGTGATATATGACACAAATATTTGTCAGATTAGTTGGAGGTTTTTTTCAGACTGCACCAAATCTTAGCTTCTTTATAGAAGCTTTTACATTTTTGCAACTCAGCACTGCTCTGCCTTCAAGTCCCAGCTAAGAACTCGAAACTTACTAAGAGCCGGGATACAGAAGTAGTTGTCTGCACTCTTATTGGATATTAGTGCCAGGGTGATAGTCTGACTTTTGCATCTTCAGTGGCAGCATCCTAGATTCAAGATATTCCCTTCTGATTTTCCTTCTGCCCCATCCTCTGGTGTGTCAGGATGGTGGCGAAGTGCTGTGCTACACGTTTAACAGGAGAGGGCACCTTAAAGTTTACTTGCATGCGGTAATGGCAAACTCTGGCAGCCCAGACTCTGATCACTAGGTGTGAGTAAGTACAGTCATGTTGGTGGGCAGGCTGGGCAACACATGCTGTGAGAGCAGTCTGTCATTGTCTCTTCATATAAAAGGACAAATGGCCTGTAAGTTGGCAAATGGCTCTGTGGAATGATACAACTGAGTCTCCTGGGCAAGGGTAAAGCTTCCAGCTAAGAAAAGGGGAAAACATAGTTAGCTCATTATTAATACAATATTGCAGAGCTTTGTCTTTTCACTCATAAAAGTGTGTTAGTGGTGTTGTATTTTTTTCTTTATATATTTTAATTGATCATATGCGCGTTTCTCAATAAAAAAAAAAAAGGATCAAAGACAACTGTGTAATTCAATAACTTTGAGGGTTTTTTTTTTTCTCCCCTCCCTTGCTATCACATGTTATGAAAAGTTCATGACACAACTCCATTTGCGGTCCAAGCAGAAGTTACACTGAAGACAAACTTTTTTGGAACCAGGAATGTTTGCACAGAATTGTTGCCTCTTGTGAAGCCTTATGGTAAGTGTAACATAACAAACAGAGAAATAGTTTTATATGAATGTAGGTCCTCATGAAACAGGAGAATCCTGTCTTCTCAGAAGTACAGACCCCATAACAAGAGGAGTGTACCTTCCTAACAGACTATTGGTCTATCTTTGTTTAAGTCACAGCCTTTGCTGGATGTGCAAGTGTCTAGTGATGTAGTTATATAACTGATACTTTAAGATGTACATTAGGTTCTTGTGATTTGGTGATGTTTTCTTCCAGTTCCTTCTAACACTTTACCGAAAATGGTAAATAGAATTGACGAGGGTCAAAGATGATAGATGCATTGATAATAAAGAGGTGTTGGTAACATGCAAATAATCTGTACTTGTTGGATGACTGTCCTGCACAGAAAGGTCCTGTTCACAAAACCTAGAGCACTGGAAGTGCCCTGGAATGCTGCTTACCTATCATGGATGATTTGAAAGGAGGGTGTTGCGGTCGAATACCCACACCAAATCTGAGGGGTTTTTAAAGTACAATTTTTATCAAGACTTGTGATCACTAGATGTTTTAATGGATATTTGGATGAGTGCTTGCTGCTGCAAATGAAATGTAGTCTATACTAACATTTAACTATATCTATTTTTTTAAGATAAAAGAAATCAAGTGGGTGAGTGAGAAGTTGGGAACTCTTAGTCCCTGGGGAGAAAGGAAAGGATACAGTAAATTAATTTAGGGGGCTGGTAGGGGAGAGAGGAAACAGTTCCAAAATTGGGATTTAGCCTTCTTCCACTAAGGGTGAAGGAGAAGTGTGTTAGAAAAGTCATTAATGAAAAGGATGAATTTCTGTGGCTTTTCAGATTTAAATCCGTGTGATCATTCCCTAGTTCATCAAGGGAACAAACTAGCAAGAAAGAGGGAAACAGTGTAACATAATTTTGGGGAACACCAGCTAATTACTGATTCAGCTGATTCGTTCCTCTGTTCTCAGGTTCTGGGAGATAAGTAGCCTGTTGTAGATTTGCGTGCTGGGATTTTTAAATCTTCAGGTATTCTGTAAACAAGCTGATAGTCTCATTGCATTAAGAACTAGTTTGCTTTTATCGAATTGTTTGTTATCCTGGCTTTTGAGGTCCATTCTCACAGCACTTCACTGAAACTGTTGCAGAGGAGAGCGCTTTCCACCAGAACTTTTAAAGTAAAATCTGGCTTTCGTTACTGAGAAAACCGCTTACTACTATGAGTATGCCTACAGATTATAACAGACTATTACCTGGAAACACACGTGAAGTTTGATAGAGACTTTTGTAGGTTTACACCTTAAATTACCCTTTGTTATGGAATTCACTAGAAACACTTGACATTAACTGTGATCTTCCAGAAGCTCTGCAAAATAGACCATAGAAAATATTTAACAGGTATTCATCTAAATAGTGAACATGGAACTGTAGAGTAAGCCCATGTCACTGTCTGGGCTTATTTAGTGTGCGTAAACGTGATCAGTCTTTGTTTTCTCTTACCAGGTAGAGTGGTGAATGTCTCTAGTATGGTAAGTTGCTCAGCTCTGAGAAGCTGCAGCCAAGAACTACAGGAAAAGTTTCGCAGCAACACGATCACTGAGGATGAGTTAGTGGAACTCATGACCAAATTTGTGGAAGATACCAAGAAAGGTGTGCACAACAAAGAGGGTTGGCCAAATACTGCCTATGGGGTATCCAAAATTGGTGTCACAGTCTTGTCCAGGATTCAAGCCCGGATGTTAAATGAGAAAAGAAAAAGTGACCACATCCTTCTCAATGCCTGCTGCCCTGGATGGGTGAGAACAGACATGGCAGGTCCTAAAGCCACAAAATCGCCAGAGGAAGGGGCTGAGACCCCAGTTTATTTAGCCCTTTTGCCTTCAGATGCTGATGGTCCTCATGGCCAGTTTGTTAGTGACAAAACTGTTCGCACCTGGTGAGCTTATGCACGTGGACCCATGCAAGTGGTAATGTGGCTGTGGATCGGCCTCTGCCCTGGTAGGAAGCAGAGTAGTCTCATCCTGTCTGCAGCAGCAGCAGGGTCCTTTATCATTAGAGTAAGTGTTGCAGTTATGGAACTCCTAGGATTAAGTCTGCACTTCCCAACAGTGTCTATTACCCTGCTCACAGCACTGATTACATAGCCTGAAATCTCATTTGTGGCTGTTCCAGCCCAGATTATACTGGATAATTTAATGTTGCCCTAATGCAGATGTGCCTGACCTTGTTTACCTGAATTAACTCTTAATTCATTGCCAGCCCTTCTCCCACTTCCCCTGAGACAGATCTCTGGCATGGAGTTGGGATGGGGAAGCAGATGCCTTAAGCTTTCCCAGCACAATAGATCTCTTTCTAGGAACCACAGTTGCTTCTGGAGGTTTCTCAAAGGGGGAGGGATTGTTTTTAAAGCTACAATCTGACCAGTTTGGGGGAGGGGTGTGGTGTATAAAACCAGAACAGAATTGCTCCTGTATAGATATTCCTTGTTATCAGTACAAATGGAATTAAGTGAAAATAAAAATAGCAGTAATATACCAATAATAGGAAAGTTTAATCAGTTTGCTTTATTAATATGTATGTCAATAAATGATTACTTACTGATTTGCATCCATCCAACCGGCTTATTCTGATTCTAAAAATTTATAATGTTTGAAAATAGAGTTTCATTCCTTTAACTAAGATTGTAGCTGGAATGTGTGGTGTTTGGACTACATAATGACAAAATAAACTACAGAACTGATACAGCAAACTAGTTTTCTTGACTTCCAGTGTATTTATTGGACACCTAGAAATTTTATTAAAAAACCTGGATTAATTCTCCTGGTGTAACAGAGAAAGCACTAAATCTTACAATATTGTTACAGGATAAGATTGAAATACTTAATCATCCTGGTAACCAAACCAAGTAATCCAAGCAAAATCTCTAGTGGAGGAAACAGAGACATGGAAAGCACTACATTTTATTTCTCATGTTAAATGCTGGTTCTTGCATTTCCCATGTCTAATCTTTAAAGGTTGCCACAGCATTTCATGGTGTAGGGGTGGAGCCACGAGGCAGCCTGAGGGAAAGGCAGGGCACCTGTGACAGCCCCAGGCTGTGGGGCAGGGGGCTGGAGTAAGGTGGGGTTTGGTCACCCTCAAGCTATAACCACGCAGCTCTTTCTCCACCGTGTCCTGCCAGCCAGCTCTGGGGCCTTGCTCCGTCTTACCCACAGGGCAAGCTGCACACAATGCTGCACTCTGCAGGGGAGGCTGCTGCCCTCTTCTTGCTGTGAAGAAGGTGAAGGAGCTGGAAACAATTGCCTATAAAGCTGTCATTAGTGACGACAGATCAGAAACGGCACGTTAATTCATAGTCAGAAATCAGCAAAACAATGCCAAAGTGACTTAGCTGACTGGGTTTTACATTGGCTTCCCTGGTACAGTTTGTGGACAGGGAAGCCTTGGATCAAAAGATGTTGGACATAAATAATATGTGTGGATTTACTAATCACTTATCAGCACAAAACAAAGGTATGATCATTAGTTGATCTTTTAAGGATACAGTAACTATTGTTTGTATGAAGATGGAAATCTTGCCAAGTGAGTCATGCCCCAGAGCTTGTTGAAGAGCAGAATGACTGCTGCCCCAAAAGATCTTGTGTTAATCTAGTCTCCATGAAAAAAATCTCTGAGGCCCTGAGTTTAAGGGTAACAGATCAGTTACAAAATCCCTGTATAAAGTTTTTAATGCATTTTGTGTACTACCCACAGACTGCCTACAATATGATAGCTCCAAAAGCCATCCAGTTAGTACAGTAACTTGACTGTCATTCCGATGTGTAATAGAATGAACCATGGTTGCTAGTCGCTCTTCTAGTTGTGTTAATGATATCTCAGCAAAATAAAACATACTGTTCTGATTTAGTAATAGTTTCTGCACAACTTGTAAAAGATGTAATCCAACAGTGGAAAATCGTACCTAGTTTTTGTAAATGAAATGCTGCTTTGAATCATTGCTTCAAACATTGTGTGCCCTTCCAGTTGGCATGTACTACTTTACAAACCAACCTTGAACCTTGACCCAGCTTTCATATGGTTTGTGCCAAGACCAAACCATAAGAGTCCTAGGTGCATTTACCTTAGTTGGATGGTAGCCATTGTTAAATGCAAATTAGTTTGCACGTATCCCCTGTGCTCTACAAATCTCCTTCTTAAATCTAACTCAGGGTCTGGCGCTATTTTTTTTTAACATTCAAGCCAAACAATTTATAAATTTGAAAGTTTTACAAAAAAATGTATTCCAAATTCTTATATTAAGCCCTTTCACAATGCTCCTTTGTTAAACCTCCTTGCCATGTTTCAGGGTAAGGAAGCAAAGTGGGAGATGATGGCTAAGTAGTCATCTTCAGGAACGTCATTTCTTCTGGCAAAATTGGTTATAATACAGTTTCTTCAGATATGAACAGAAAGAAGAAGAGATCTTTTCGCAACTTTTGCAGCTGTGGCACAGTACTCAAGGAAGGAGAATCAGCTGTGCAAATACAGCCTCAGCTGTAGGAGGTAGAAACAAAAGGCAGAAAATACTGGCTGTTTACAGGACCAGTCAGAGTCAGGAAGGAGCGGTGCAGGAGAAGCACGTTCCCTGGTGACAGTGGTAGGAAGACTGTCATGGGAACAGAGCTGGGACTGCATGGGGCAGGCTGCCAGGAGACGCCTGTTTGCTGGGAGCAGAATCAGGGGACAGGCTGTACAGTGTGTGTGGCAGGCTGGATCTTTCAATAGAGCTTGCATTGTTCAAAATGTCTTTCTTTTTTTCCTTAAGCTGCCTCCCTTTCTCTCTCCCATGTCCATTTTGTCTGAAGTGTTTTGTTGCTTTCGGATTCTGGCACGTTTGCTGAGTGGTTATTGTGTGGACTTTAAAGATTAGGAAAAAATGAAATAATAATGATCTCTTCTACTGTTTTTCATTTTACAGCGTATCACTACTCTTTTTACTTTGGGATTTATTAGTGAAAGAAAATGTCTGGCAATGCAGGAATTGGATTCACAGTTGTGAGAGCTCAACGGAGGCAGTTTCTTGGGGATGCCGTAGCTTGTGCAGGACACAGGCAGCAGGAGCAAAACTTTGGGAGTGGAACTTGCTGCTGCATCAGCTGAACATAAACGGTGTGCAAGGCCTCTGGGACTTGATGAAGGAGAAACTACAGACATCCCACTGTGCTGGTTAACACTGCAGCCATGATTTTCAAAGGCTGACTGTTAAGAAAAGCTTTGCTTTGGAAAGCTAGTGATAAAAAGAAATGGGAGCAATCAGTAGGGACACTGGTCTGCTCTAAACCTTTTGGAATCCAAAGGGGATTACAGCCAGCTAATTTCTATCTGGATCCCCTACAGTGTTGATAACTCTAGCATGGGCCAGGCTTCTGTATCCATGTATCTGTTATGGTTCCCACATAGTGTAGCGCAGTGCATTTTTTTTTTTACACCGCACTGTGGACATGCCTAGAGAGTTTGAGGTCAGGTTACCTAAAAAGATGAAGAGAAGTATACGTAGCTTAATATGTTGTTTACTTAAATATTCCATTTAAATATTTTCCTGTGTAAATAATTAAAATGACAAGAACTCTGAGAGTTTATGTCCATAAATAATTTTAATTGAACTCATCTCTTACATTGGTATTACCCAAAATGTAGGCAGTGTTCTGACTTTGAATGCAATGGCATTCCTCTCAGCCTAAAAACATGTCGAGAAAATTTAGATTATGTATGCAGAATATAGTTGAGACTCCATTCTCATGTTAATATAGGAATGTTTTTAGCTTTTTATTCTCAAATAATTAAAAAAGAGAAGGAGCAATAATGATGTTTTACAATGGAAATTCTTCAGGTTTTGTTCTGCAAAGACTTCATTTTGGAGCTGACAATAAAGGAAACTGTCAGCTGAACAAAGTTTTGGTCTTGGAGGCCAGTCTTCATCATCTATAGATCGCTTCACCACCACATTAACTATTCATAGCACTTGCATCTAAATTAGCAGTACCCAACTTCATATTTCCCTGTTTGGATTGTTGTCTTGTCTTTGGACCCTACCCTCTCATCTATAATTGTGGTTACTCAGCACTCTTAAAATCTACCCTTGCTCTCTTCAGGTATGGATCTGCATACTCACACAGCCTGATCTGATGGGCATTGTTTTGTTTGATTGCAGCTATACAGTATTTAGGTGAGGACGTACAACAGTAGTGGTCCCACTTGTATTTTATTTGTGAATGGATTGTTTTAGACTCTGCTAGGGAGATAAAATACCAAAAGCAAGCAACATGTTAAAATTCTCTCAATAAATAATAGAAATATTCTATAGTTTTATGGTAGAAATTTCATATTTTAAATTGCGATGGATATTTTTAAAAAAAGCAAGCAACTGACAAGTGATATACAATTGGAGCAGGCTTTTCCAGCGTGAACCAAACAGATTCATGTCAACATTATATGGAAGTTAGTGTGAACGTTCATTAGACTGAAATGCAGCCTGGCCATCTCCAGAAGTGACTATATCAGTAATTCTATTATTTGCGCCCATCACAAGGGCCAGGATTTAACATAGGCAGTGCTGCCATGGTACATACAACAAACTGATTTATAGCCTTTCCTGAAAAGTCTTGAATAGTTAGTACAATAGGCATGCTGTGAATTAGTGTAACCTTTGATACCAAAACAGCATTCAGAGTTATTTTCTAAATGATTTACCAGCCAGCAGATTTGGAAGCACCAGAGCTGAGGAAGTGGATTGGTCTGGAGGTTGGTTAGTTTTGGTGCATGTTCTCAGCAAAGCTTCCTAGCAGGCTGAGCAATCCCACGGCCTCTCCACCAGGAGATGCTCTAGTGCCTGCTGGCAACTGACCTGATACTGCAGCCGTGCTCTCAGCAGAAGCCAGAACAATCCCTCTTCTCCAGCTGACTGCCTGCTTCTTTGAAATTCTAGAAGACCTCTGTCTTGTAGTAGAAATGGCAATTAGGTTCAAATTTAGATGTAAATCAGAATGACATGAATATAGTTGGGCACCCACACACAACTGGTGCAAAGAACACAAATTTGCAGGAAAAAAAGAACTTCTAAAGAGATAGCAAACCCTCAAAAAATTTTAAAATATCCTAAGTAACATACTATATTGTAGGACATAAATGTCATTTTTTAAAGACATCATCAAAAATACAAATTCTTTGCTCAGTCAGGCACATATTCAGAAGCACTGACCTGCATTTCCAAGAAGGAAGCTGCACTACCTTGAAAGTTAAAAAAACCCAAAATTTAGAAATTGAGACTTCAACTGATGGCACTGGAGCTTAGAAAGATAAGCTGTGGTACTGAATACATCTGCTGCCATGTATACCTATGGAAAAATGTTACATTCAAATGATCGAGTCAGTTTATCATATGAGAAGGCTAAGCCCTGCCTGCATTTAGAACCTGATTGCGCATATTCTCTCATGCCCTCCCATTTCTGGTGATTTGTCTTTTGAAACAATGATGGATCTGTAATAAAGCTGTAAATCCCTGCAAAACGTTTTAATGTTTTGTCAGACACATTTCCCATGTCATGCGTTTCTCTGAGGTTACCCAGCCTTTCAAGCATCCAGGCTGACCTCAGCACTGCAGGCAGATGCTGACTTCTCAAATGGATGGAATATGCAAGAGCCGTGT
This sequence comes from Neomorphus geoffroyi, assembly GCA_033558235.1. Taxonomy (NCBI): domain Eukaryota; kingdom Metazoa; phylum Chordata; class Aves; order Cuculiformes; family Neomorphidae; genus Neomorphus; species Neomorphus geoffroyi. The sequence goes on along the minus strand of JAUMJM010000005.1, from coordinate 62,242,493 downwards.
GCGCTATATGAAAGCTTGTGAGCCCTGCTCTGATTTTATAGTGAGGTAGCACATGCCAAATTACATTACTAACATCTAGCTAGGAAGGGGAAAGGCAGGTGGTCTCGAGAAAACAAGAGTATATGAATGTAAAACTTAACATTGCTGAAACAGTATCCATCACAATCCCAAAAGCCACACTTCCTATTCTCTCATTTTGGAAAATGAAACAGGTTGTTATTCCTTGACATAACCTAAGAAGCTGAGGTTAAATAACATTTTGTAGTATGTAAATCCTTGTCTGTCGAGATCATGTGTTTTACTTTTCATTTTTTCCTAGTTTTTACTAGTATTTTGCTAGTTTCTTTTTTTGCCCTGAGCATACTACAGATCTAGCACATTAACTTTCTTTCAAACCTTCTGTAAAGCGCAGCAGAGGGCTTTTTATACTGAATTTGAGCCGGCTCTAAATGGGACAACTGCATCCCTGTGAAAGCTGTCTCTCCAGAATTTGTCACAAGTGCTTCATGCCTGAAACCAGCTGGAATATTTTGCACTGATTTACAGCTTTATTACAAATCCATCATAATTTTAAGAGGCAAATCTTCAGAAACAAGGAGGCATTAGAGCATACACACAATCAGGTTCTAAATAAAACTGAGTCTCCCTCATACAATAAACTGACTCAATCATTTGAATGTAGCTTTTATCCACAGGTGTGCATGGCAGCAGATGTATTCAGTAACAAAGGCATCAACAAAGCTTACCTTATTCCTGGCTTCAATGTCAGGGAGCCACTAGAGCTCTCCCTGCCTGGAGGAGACAGCATCACTCATGCACATACCTACTGACACAAGAAGTAATTACTATTACAAAAATTGATTTAAGGTAAAGTACAGTCAAGTTCCACCCAAGTAACTGGTTTGGTTTGGGTTTTTTTTTTTTGAACGTTAGACAGACACAGACTGTTCCTCTGGTCGCATGTTTTCATGATAGCATGATTTTTTCAAACAGTGCCTTTCCCAGACAATACTGTCCAAAGGATGTCTTTCGCTGTCTAAAATGCAAGGTCAGACAGAGCTCGAAGCTTCAGTTAGCATAGATTTGGCTGTGGTGAATAAAATTAAACTTAGTCCTTGGAAAGTAACAGAATATGCATAAGATTTCTGGGAGAATTTATACACATGGATATAAGTGGGAAATATGTCCCCAGCTCTTGTTACACGATCGATGGAAATCATTCCCTCACGCACCCAGCGCTGAAAGAAAGGATGCTGCTTTCTAAAACTCCGAAGCGACTCTTGGAGAATTTATTTGTCGGCATTTTTTGTATCAGTTCGGTGAGGGACACAAACCCGGTTGAGGCTCCGCGCAGCCTCCCCCGCCCGAGCGGGGGGTTTCCAGCCCGGCCGAGCCTGATGCGCCCGAGCAAAGGGAGCGGCCGCCCCAGAGCGCCGCCCGCGCCTGTCCCTCGCCGAGCCGCCAGGGGGCGCTCGGCGCCCAGGCCCAGCCGCCAGGGCGTACCATTTCTCTGCGGGGTGTTGCCGATAACCCGCTCCGGACTGTAGCGTTCACCAACACTGGCAGCCTCCCTTCAGAGCTTGGCAGCCTTTCTTCAGATTTTTTGTAGCAGGAAAAGACGAGGGAGAACGTCACTGGGCGGGGACATCGGGAGCCCTCTTGCACCGGTCTATAGGCTTCCCCTCCCTGAGCAGTGGTATCGCCCCAGCTGCCGGCGGCGGCGCGACCCTCGCAGAGCGGGAGGGGTGTCGGCTTTTTGATCCCTCCAGTTGCCATAGAGACTGCGGTGTTCCCCCATCCCTATCCCATCCCTCGCCGCGCTGGGACGCGCCGCTATCGCCGCCGCTGCCGGCTGGGCAGGTCTGCGGGGCCCTTGCCAGGTATTGGGGTGGCAGGGAGGAGGGTGGCGCGGCAGGCGGGTGCGTGGGGAGCGGGGAAGGGTGCAGGGTGCGGGGACACGCGGGGGACACCCATGGCATCGCCACCCGTGGCATCGCCCGCCCTGGCATCGCCGCTGCCGCAGCCCCGGCGGTGCCTGTCCAGCAGGCGAGGCTGGAGGGAAGCAATGGCTCCCAGGACGAGGGAGGGTATTCTGCCCCGCTCTTGTGAGACCACACCTGGAATATTGTGCCTAGTTCTGGAATCCCCAGCGTAAGAAGGATATGGAGCTGTTGGAGCGGGTCCAGAGGAGGCCACGAAGATGATCAGAGGGCTGGAGCCCCTCTGCTATGGGGACAGGCTGGGAGAGCTGGGCTTGTTCAACCTGGAGCAGAGAAGGCTCCAGGGGGACCTCATAGTGGCCTTCCAGTGCCTGAAGGGGCTACAGGAAAGCTGGGGAGGGACTTTTTACAAGGGCAAATGGTGACCGGACGAGGGGGAATGGCTTTAAATTGGAAGGGGGAAGATTTAGATTGGGCATTAGGAAGAAACTCCACGCTGAGGGTGGTGAGGCACCGGCACAGGTTGCTCAGGGAAGTTGTGGATGCCCCCTCCCTGGAGGTGTTCAAGGCCAGGTTGGATGGGGTCTTGAGCAGCCTGGGCTGGTGGGAGGTGTCCCTGCCCATGGCAGGGGGGCTTGGAACTGGAGGGGCTTTAAGGTCCCTTCCAACCCAAACCATTCTGTGATTCTGTGCTCTATGAAGCCATGCGGCTGGCCCTCCGCCGAGGCGGGTCTGAGCGGTGGGGGGCAGCGCATCCCCGCAGGGCCGGCTGAGAGGGGCGCCACTCCCGCCAGGATGGGTGCCCACCCCCTCCCCGGGGGCTCTGGAGCTGTCGGCGGGAAGCAAAGAGGAGGTCTGATGGGGGTGTGAGGTGCCCACGATGGCCCTGCATCCCGGGGATGCAGCGCCTAGTCCCTTGGGATCGGTGGCAAAGCGCTCGCCTCGTTAACCTGTCTTAAGACAATGCTGGGAGCTGATGAGTAACCATTAACGTCTCCATTGACTGAGGAAGTTTGTGACCCGGGATTTGGAAGACGTGCTTGAAGGTCGCTGGCAAGTGCCTTTTGGTTTGGATTTGGGTTTTGTTTTGGTTTTGTTTGTTTGTTTTTAAGTCTTCCTGCATTTGTATGGAAGCTGGAATCTGTTGACTGGCTGTATTTGCCTTATTGGGTTTTTTCCAACTTTGCCGATATCTAACAAAGTAGGAACATGACTATCAGTGCACACTAAGTCATTGTGTCCGTCACTGCTTTTCTGTGGGGGAATACTGTTCATCTGTCTTTTCAAAGGGAAGTCCAAAGACAGTGTCTTAAAAGTTCAGTAAGACAATTTCTCCGCCCCCCCCCCTCCCCAGTTGAAGTTTTATTAGGTTTTGTGGGGTTTTTTCTTGATCAGTACATTCTGTTTTCCACTTGGAACCTAATTATCTTTTACTTAAATAGACCAGGTTATAATGTTATGAAAATGCTTTAAGACATGATTTTCATAGAGTATTTAAAACGTCCTTAAGTGCTGTTGGTAATTTGATTGATTCCTGTTTTCTAAATGGATTCTTGTGGGTATATTGCACTTACAAATGAAGAAATTTGATGTGTTCTGTCAGCAAAACAGCTGCCCGATTCTAAATGATCAAGAAAAATTGCTTATTTATGAAAGTGGCAGCACTCTTGACTTGGCAGAGAGCTGCTAGGATACTTCCTAGCTCATGCTTTGTTCTAAGGAGTATGAATACAATCCAATAGTCCAATGATTAAGGTACTTAAATAATTGAGATAAAAAAATCTCACTCTGCTTGTTTTGGGGTAGTGTCTGTATCAGATTACTCTAATTTTCGCTGACAGTATATTGCGAGCTTGCCACTTTGTTAGGTATTATGGGAGGGTTGACATTTTTTTAAAATCCATCTTGCACCAAGGATGGCTGTATTCCAGATGAATGTTACAACCTGCAAGGCATTGGTTGGTCTGCTGTGAGAAGTACTGCATACATCCTGGTGAAAACAGGTTTTGTTTGTTTCCTTTTTTATAGTAGAGGTTTAATTTTCTATCAACCAAACATGTCCCTAATAACATTGTGTAAGAATGCGTTTGTTTGGGTTTTTTTTTCATAGAGGTGAATCTAGGTTGGCTGACATAGAGTGGTTATGTGCTTCTATTCAGGAATACTATTATCAGGGACTACAAATTGGCTTAAACTTTCTCTTTTATGGGTACATCCAACATTTTTCTTTCTGAAAGTTTGCTGTCAAAATCTTGATGTAGTTATGGTTGTTTATTGACATTAATGGATGATACAGGGTTGTTCTGCTTAATCTTTTTTAAGTACTGTGAGAGATGAGCTGCTTTAAAAGAATATAGAAGATTATTTAGGTCTGGTTTTGTGTCCTAACAGTAGGAATATCAAAGCAGGTGTCTTTTGAAAACATTACAAAATGTTTTTGCCCTTTCTTTTCTGTATCAGTGATATAGCATGGATTAACCTTAGCCTGGCATTCCTAAACCTAAGCATCTCTCTAGAAGAATATTTTTGTATTAGTTAATAGGAGAGTGACATATAAGAATTTTTCAGTAAATAAAATCCAGCTATGCCTGTTTTGCATTTTACCAAAATGTGTTGCAGAATATGAGAAAGTCAGGTCTGAATAACTTATTTTTCTCCACAAAAACATACAGATACTTTTGGGTGAAATCAAGGAATATTTGAATGCATCCCTTAACAGTTTGGCACAGCATCTTAGTCTTGTACTTCAGGATCTGCTGCTGACAAGTTGAGATGCACAGTTCTGAAGGCTCCTTCTGTTGCGGGTTGAGAGGCCCTTTAATGTGATTCCTCTGGGAAGCTAAATTTTGATAGGAAATGTTTCACATTCCATAGCTACAGGTAACTTTCAAAACACTGCACAGGTGCTAAATTATGAAAACTATTTACTTCTCCCTTACTCCTTGTCAGCACTTTTACTGTTCATAATAAGACTTTATATTCCTTTCCTTTGTTATTGTGTGAGAGAGTCACATGCATGGAAGGAAAAAACATGTTTCACAAATAGGAAAATGTGACTGCAAAACTTGTAAAACAGGCAGTGGGGAGTTGGAGTCATGCCTGTTAACTTATTTTTAACTTTGTGTTGAAACTTGGTCAGTTGACCTGTTTATTATGGTCTGTCAGTGTTTCTACATGTTTATTATTATTTTACAGTACTTTAGGTTTGCCCGAACTTAAATGTTAATGTTATCTTTTTGTAACTGTGTGCACGTTTTTGTTTACCAGGAAGTTTCACCTTACTATGAGAACCAAAGATGGATCCAGAAGAGCAGGAGTTACTTGGTGATTACAGATACAGAAATTATTCTTCAGCAATTGACAAAGCTTTGAGAAACTTTGAATCATCAAGTGAATGGGCAGATCTTATATCTTCCCTTGGCAAACTCAATAAGGTACACTGTCAGAGGAATATTTTTTCACTTGTTTATTATCTTTACATTGTTATTAACTTTTCTGTAGATTACAGTATTCAGCAAAATTGAAAATTCACTCAAGAAAAAATATTCATTCATAAAGGAAGTGTAATGGAAGCAGCTATGTCAGTAAACTTTATAGAAATGTGGGAAATTTTGGTAAAACAAACAGAGATTTCCTTCAAATGATATTTGTTTCCTTTATACAGCTAAGTTAATTTAGTTTTTGTATGCAAGAAATCCTCAGGATGCTGGTTACTCTTGAGCAGCTAAACAAGTATTTATATAGAGCAGGATGTCACAAGTTTTAGTATATATTCTGAATCAAAATTTATATTTAAAGGTCAGATTTACTTGACCATGCCCTTCCCTTGTATTTGGGGAAATAATTGATTTTCTGCTGGTGGTGGCTTTTGTATGGCCATGGAACATATGACTGAGTATAGAAAAAAGAAAAAGACTTTTACAGGAAAACACCTAGGAAATGTGTCTTCTCCTCCTGCCCAAGAAACAGGGTGTATGTTGTTTGTGTCCCATTTGGTCTCTTTTAACATAAAGCTGTTCCTGAGTGTACATGGAGCAAAAGTAGTTACACAGTCATTAAGGAAATAGGGATGGGAGAAGGCAACTCCTGCAGAAGTTGTGAGGAAACATCTGTTGTTACCCAATAGGTGCCTCTCATGCCTTCACTGTTGTTACTAAACCTTAATTCTACAGAGTTTTCAAAGGGGAGGAGAATCCATAGAATCATAGAATATCTGAAGCTGGAAGGGACCCAAAAGGATCGTGAAATCCAGCTCCCTGCTTCTTACATATGACTAAGCCATATGACTCCTTGAATTCTGTCAGGCTTGGTGCCATGACCATTTCCCTGAGGAGCCTGTCCCAGTGGCCGACCACCCTCAGTGAAGAACCTTTTTCTAATGTCCAATCTGAACTTCCCCTGATTCAGCTTCGTTCCATTTCCTCATTTGCTATTGCTGGTCACCAGACAGAGGAGATCAGCACCTCCCCCTCCACTGCCCGCCTTGAGGGAAGTGTAGTCCGTGATGAGGTCACCCCTCAGCCTTCTCTTCTCCAAGCTGAACAAACCAAGTGGCCTCAGCCACTCCTCATAAGTCTTGCCTTCAAGACATTTCACCATCTTGGTCTCCCTCCTCTGGACACAATCTAATAGTTTGATGTCCTTCTTACATTGAGATTCCCAAAACTGCACACAGTTCTCAAGGTGGGGCTGCACCAGTGCAGTGTAGAGTGGGACAATCACTCCCCTGAAAGGCTAGGGATGCTGTGCTTGGTGCACCTCAGTACATGATTGGCCCTTTCGGCTGCCAGGGCACACTGTTCACTCATGTTCAACTTGTCATCAACCCAAATCCTCATAGCTCTTTCCATGGGGCTGCTCTTCAGTCTCTCATTCCCCAATTTCTATGTATAACCAGAATCACCCTGTCCCAGGTGGAGAATACAGCACTCACTCTTGTTAAATTTCATACTATTGGCGATTGCCCAGCTCTGTAGACTATCCAGGACTTTGTAAGGCCTCTCTACCCTTGAGGGAGTCCACAGGTCCTTCTAGTTTAGTATAGTGGGCAAACTTACTTAATACACGTTCTGTTCGTGCATCTACATCATTTATAAGAACATTAAAGAGCACTGGCCCTAAAATAGAGCCCTGGGGAACCTCACTGGTGACTGGTCACCAGTCTGATGTAACCATCATTTAACCTTGTAACTATAACCCTTTGAGCCCAACCCATCAAACAATTACTCACCCAACATATTATGGACTTGTCTAGCTGTGTGCTGAGCCATTTATCCAGAAGGATACGAGAGACAATATCAAAAGATTTGCTGAAGTGCTAGAAAATCACATTTACTGGCTTCCCTTAGTCAACTAGATGGGTGACCTTGTCGTAAAAAGAAATTAAGTTGGTTACACAGGACTTTCCCCTTGAGAACCCATGCTGGCTATGACCAATGACTGCATTGTCATCAAGAGTTTTTCATTAAATCCCGGAATAACCTTATCCATAATTTTCTGAGGTACTGAAGTGAGATTGACAGGCCTGTAATTACCAGGGTCTTCCTTCTTACCCTTCTTGAAAATCAGGACATTTGCCAAATTGAAGTTTTTTTAAGAGCAACTATGTTGTTTCCTCTTCAGAGGAGTTAAGCTGTATATTGCTCTGGCAGTAGCTGTTACACATTTCTGCCTTCACTGTTTCATCCTGATTCCTGTTGAGTCAATAAGGAAAATCAGAGGCCTTCAGAATGCTTCTCTTAAAAGGGAAAACAAGATATAATTGGGCTAAGAGATTTCTTACCTGTGGCAATAGGTAGGCTTTGATCTTTTATCTTGACCTAGATGAAGACAATGAACTGTTTAACACCTATCTGAAACTCTTATTCAGGTGCAGAATTACCAAAATATGTAGCAGCATAATAGAAACCAAAGAAAAAAGCTTTTAGCTGTTATATCAGTCCATCTGCTCTGGTATTTTACGGACTTAATCAGTTTAGGAGCTTAAGACTTGGTAGAGGAAATCATCCCGTGTTCATCTGCTTCTGTCTGTTGTATGAAAATAAGGATGGTGTGTTAGGGGAACTGAAAGCAACATTGTGAAAAAAAAATTGTCAATGTGTTAGTAGCTATTCTTTTAACTCTTAAGGTTACTTTGTCTCTTACCTCCTAAAATACAAATGTTGTTGAGTTCTGTCGGGGGCCTGAAGGGGGGAAGGCTGGGATTGGTGGGTTTTTTTATTAAGCTGATGTGCATATGCTGTGAAAGGGAGAAACAAAAGAGGACAAGTAAGTTTCAGAAGTACTTTTCGTGCTTGTTCTTGCTTGTATAGGTGCAATATTTTCTGAGGCTTTTACTCTCGTAGGCAGGCTTCGACAATACTCTGCACTATTGAATCCCACAAGTTAATACGCACTCTTATTTCTGTAGAAGCTCAGTGGGATTGCCCTTTCAATACGAGGTCTGGAGAAAGCAGCACAGGCTCTCCCTACTTAAAATGAGGGGAAAATGAATAGAGGGAGCTGATCCAGATCCTTCTGGCCTTGCCTGAGACAAGGGACCTTGGAGAGCTTGCTGCTGTTAGTCCTGGTGAAAAGAGACAACTCTGCTACTTCTTTCTATTACTACTTCACTACCAAGGTTAAACCAAAGGCTTCTATTGCTTCTGTGGTTCTAATTGATGTTTCACAGTGATTTGTAAAACCCGGGAGGCAACAGAGAGACCGACTGACTTTAATTTGAATGTTCAGCCAAACGGGTCATTTTGGAGCTCTAGAAAGATTATTTTTTGTCTCTTAAGGGAGATAAGTCCTATTTACCTTTGGATGACTTAAATGTGGACAGCTTCAGCTTGCATCACTTTTAGACACAGAGAGGAGTAAGGGGTTAGAGGTTTTTTGTTGGTTTGTGACTCATCTCTTGCTATTTAAAGTAAGTAAGATGAACGCTGTCCTAAAATTGCATGTGTTTCTCAGTGGTTTTATAGGGAACCTGAGGGGAGTTACTGCAGTTTTGCCCATGTTTTTTAGCTGACCTAGACTTCTAAGGTTAGGTAAGATGAATCTCTCCTGCAGTATTCTGAAGAGAATTGCAGGTGCCAAGTGTAAGCATGAGTGAACAATGAAGAGAAACTTTGGTTTCTAGCAAAAGCTAGAGTTGGCAGAATTTACTGACTTATGCTGAACCCCAGGTTTGTAAGGGAAAAATTTGGGGGATTTTAATTTGAATAGCGTCGGTGTTACACATCATCATGGTGAAGGAGAAACAGTGGAAATTAATGTTTGTAAAAAGTTATAACGTAATATGTATGGACAGGTGCAAACAGGTGGATTAAACAGGCAGTAGATGTGAATGTTCATGTTTTAAAGAGGTGCTCAGAAACTTACTCATATTCCACTTGTAAATATCTCTCTGTCTGCGATTTGCTTCCGTTTAGGCTCTGGTTGCTGTAAACTGGTCATTCAGTAGCTGCAGCTTAGGCTGCTCCATGTTTCAAGAAGCAGGATTATTCTCTTCTCAGTACTGTTCTTGGATACAGCTTTGAACCATGTTTTTATTGTTTTTGCAAATCTGCGTGTGCTCAGCACTGTTTTGTGATGAAGGCTTTCAGATGTTCAGAACAGATTGCTGCATCCAGAATAGTAATCCTTTCAACTGTCTTAGTGCTGGAATGTGATTGTACTATTGTAGATTTTGCCAGCTTGTTCCAATGTTTTCAAAGGACATAGCTCTGCAAAATCACTTCGATACTTTGATAGAAAAAAATGCTGGGGGAAGGGACTTTTTTTTAAACCTAGAAATAGGTGGTGGTTCAGTATATGTGGGTTTGTCAGTGAAACAGATGCTTTTAACATCATTTTCACATTGAAAATGTTTGTCACAGTCTATTCAGAGTACAGAGAGATATGTATATTATATAAAATACATATAAAAACATTAATGTAGGGGGAACTTCAGGCAATTAAGAGGCTCAAAATATTATGGAGTTCGGAAAATCCAAGTGCTTAGTTTGCATTAGAGTTTTTGATCCAGATTATAGGTATATATTTTCCAGTTTTAACTCTGGATGTGGTGACACAGTTTGCAAAATAAACTGCTAAGCAATAGTAAGTATTGGATTCCAAAGCCTGCTTTTGTAAGGAAGCTATGAAAGGAGGTTTTCAAAAAAGTCTCTGAAATTTACTGATTCACAGAAAAGCAAAAAAATCTCACTGGGTTTTTGTCAAGAGAATGTTTCAACTACTCTGTTCATTTAGTCCATATATATGTAAAAACAATAACTGATAACAATTCTGTTCGACAAGTATACCGGATAGGATTTTGCCATGCATATTGGCAGAGGTACCTACATCAACTGTTTTTTAACAGGTCTTGGATATCGACATAGAACTTGCACAGAAGCTTCACTAGATGTTGCCACTTAGCCTGGCTGGGAGACGAGTGTCCCTTTTCTGGGCAAGATGTCCATCTATAGTTATTGTTTACCATGAAAACAAAATATTATGACCTTTGAAAAACTAATGGGTCTAGAGGGATTTATGTCATGCTTACAACATGGTTGACTTGCTCAGTAATGGTAGAAACATTTGCTCTAAAAAAGCACTTTCAAACTTCTTTTTATCTGTGGACGTAACACAGGTGTGTAAATGCACAGATTATAAATCCTTGTGATATTAGTTTTAGTCTGCAGTTTTAGAGGGGTTTTTTTAATTTGATTTTCAATAGAAAATAAGTATGGTATTTTTTTGTTTCTGTAGGCTTTTCTTGCTTCAAAAAGCAGAAAGTGAATATGATCTCAACCACTTGTTCGGTTTGGAGGGGAGGAGGAAAGGGCACAAAAATCATTGCAGCTGCACAACTATTGTTTGTTTCAGTAGGAACACTTAATGTTACAATATGTCTGTTCTTGAGAGGAGAGAAGAGAATGATTCTTCTGAAATACAGATTTAATGAGCATAGCACCAGTTACTTTTATGAGAACTGTGACTGCCACAGCTTTATGACAACTGTTGGCTGAATTACAAACACAAACATCAGTTGCCTTCTGTTGAAGGCAAGCCTTATATCTTTAAGAAGGGAAGCTTTGCCTCCTAATTGCTTTGTGGAACATCACCACCACACCCGATTCACAAATGCAATGTGCAAGACTGAAGATATTTTATATATAACAGACTTTTTTTCCCTCTTTTTAAATATAACTCTAGCTCCAAGTTTACATTTTCCTCACAATCATCTTTGAACTTCATGCTGCTATTTTTATGGAAGCTGTAGCTCTGTTTAGAATTTTTTTTACTTACTTGGAAAATGAATCAGTGGAAAATGGAATCATAGGCTCTCCTACTCCCCCCTTTCTCCCAACCACTGTGGTCTAAAACAAGAGTTATAGTATCTCCTAGCTGAAGATAATCTTATAAATTGATGTGCATACTGCATTTTTCTGGAATTCTAGTTACATAAATGAAAATACTTAACTTTATTTGCTTGGGCCTTTTATGTCTAGGCAAACTGATCTAACTGATCTCTATGCTATAAAGCAGTGCAGAATTACTTAAACCAGTAGGTGTGGAAATGCAAATATTCCTCTGCGTGTGTCTGGTGTTTTGTTTTAAAGCAACGTAAACACTGCTACAAAGGATAGTCTTCCCTTTTTATCCTTTATAGCCTCCATTCAAAGAAACTCTGAGCATGCTTATGTGTTAGAAAATGTTTAGTGTGTGTTATGTATTCTCCAGTCAGTCATAAAGAAAAAGAACCTGTAAAAAGTTGAAAACTGGACACGCACGCGTACACAAGTCATTACTTTGCACATCTCATTTTTTCCTGACTTACTGATTAAAGCCTTCATTTTAAAAGGCAGTGGTAGACCACATACTTCTTGGTTTTCTGGGAATGTTGATTTCTCACTGATCTGTGAAAAACAAACTCTGGCATAATATGTTAAGCACAGAGTTTTTGCTGGCAGTTCAGGCTTCTCAAGCCAATCCTTACTAGGAGTTCCAGTGACTTTTAACACTTTTGCCACCATAACTGCTCAGGTAGAAAGCAGTTTGAGTAAAGGAGGAAAAGTTGATCGTGGGTGGGCTTCAGCCCATATATAACTAAAGATGATCAAATTAAGCTCACAAGAATTATAAAAAATGGTTGAATAATAGATATGGAAACCTGTAAACAGAGCTGTTCATCTGTCGTTGTTAGTGTTGAATTCTGAATGTGGAAGCAACGGGGTTTGGAATGGGATCTTCATCTGCATACAATGCCAATGATAGCAGGCTTGCTACCACAACTTTTAACTACCCATAACAGCTGAAATTATAATGGCATTTCAGCAGTCTTGGATCTCACAGACAACTGATTCTTTTTTTTCAGTTGTGGGAGCTCAGGATATTTAAAAATCAAGCTTCTTAGCTTTGCCTGTCAGCTCAGAGAAACCAGTTAGCACTTGGAAATATGTATGTTATCATGTCACTCTTAGTTCAATGAACAGTTTTAAAACCATTTCCTAATTAATGTATTTCAGCCCTTTTAAATTTTTGAGCCTTCCAATTCTTAGGAAGCTGTTAAGAATCTGATCCTTTAAGCAAAGTAGAAACCAGCCCACCTCTCTGCTAAGGTGGCGCTTGGTGCAACCGCAGTCTTCTAATACATTGTAGTGTGGTTTAAAATCCCTTGCATCTGCTGGAAGATCAGAGACAACTGTTAACCAGGAACACCCACTCTTGTGAAGAGAAGATTTTTAGTTTGTGTCCAATGGTATATTTCTTCAACTCAAGTCTGAAAAAAAAGATTACATGCTTTTGAGAATTATTTTGATGTGATGGGCTGAAACCCTCCTCAGCTTAGGTATGAGGTTCATTATAAATACCTTCAAATTTTGCTTCCTGTGCAAAGGATGTCTTCCGATTCTTTAGGTGACGCTACATAGTTGGCACGTGTACTTGAATGTAGTCTAGTTCTAAGTTAGTGTGACTTGCTGGAATTTGGGAATTTGAAGGTTTCAGAGTTACCCGGGACAAATACTTGAAACTGAATTATCTCTGGCTATCCGCTATTTAACTCCTAATATGCCTGGAGTATTTTTGACTCTTCTGATGAAATGTTTTGCTTAACTATCTCTGATGCTTGGTAAAGGAGAATTCTTATTTGCTGGTGGAGATTTACTTCACATCCTTAGGAAGTAAAATAAGCTAAACAAGACATTTTTTATTAGATGGCATTATTTCTGTAATGGATCAAATTGAGTAATAAACAGTAAATGTCTTCATTTTCTACCTAATCTTCATTTCTACCTAATTTTAACTGGTAGACTATTATTAGTATTTATTCAATATTAAGGTAGAGAGGAAAAATATTTACCGCTGGCATATTTTTTGTAATTACCTTCTTTTATATATACAGAGGGTGTGGGCAAATACATACTAACCAAAATAAACAGGATGTTTCAAAGTCCAGCTTTCAAGCAGTCTACAAAGTTGCTATAAGTATTAAGGTTTTTAATCTTTAATATTGAAATAATGCTATTCCTGTAATATATGAGTATATCTCAAATATAAAAGGTATAAAAGATAACCTGATTTAGTTTAATATGTGAAATATTTCTGTTGTCTTGGATTCTAGTTCTTAGTACATATTAAAATGTAGATCTTGTGCTCACAGTGGGGGAGGGAAGGGAGGAAATTAATTGGCTCTAAATTGGCTCTAAATGCAACCTGTACTGTATGTGTTTCAGAGTGGCGTGACATGCTGTTTACTGTTTTTAGAAACTCTCAGCCTTTTTCTTCCTGAGTAGATTTGACTTACTAGAAGCTTGTTACTAACAGCTGGTCTCTCAGTTTATGCAGGGCAGCAAATGGGAGAAATAATGGAATTGCAGTCTCAGAGATTCCAGCTTCTTATGCCCACCAGCTGCAAAGTCTTAAACAATAAGTTGCACACACCTTTGAAAGATGATTGTTTCTTATCTCTTCCTCTTAATGTTGATGAGAGTATTCAGCATTCAAGTGAAATTCAAGTGGAAATTAATGAGGAAGCATTAGTTCATTTCTCTGCTGCTTTTTCAGAAGTTTTTTTCAGGCAGGATAGATATTACAAATAAGTTCGGAGACATCATTGTCCCATTTAATAATACCTGCACTGATTGGAAATTTTTTTGTTTATATTTCAGCTATATATGAAATGAAATTTTATGAGGAAGGATAGTTATTTAATTCTCACTTTATTCCCTACCCTTAAAGCCTGAGATGCTCTTCTTGTTACATACCTGCTTCCTCTGGAGATAGGATAGGGGTACCCTGTTCCTGTCCTGGCCTGTCCTTTGGCTTCCCTTTTCAGCCTCTAAGCAAAGTGTGGCCAGACTTTCCTAGATTGTTCATGACTGATTCCATGTGAAAACTCAGTTTCAGAATTCTGCTGTTTCAGTGTAACAAGATGTACTTATGAGAGAAAACTCTTGAATGCATTTCGTTCTTCTCAATGTGCTAGTCAGAAAACTTTGGCATGCGGTCATCATATACATAATCTTTTACATTACAGCTATTTATTCTCATCTCCTTTCTTCCACAGGCTCTTCAGAGTAACCTGAAGTATTCTCTGTTGCCAAGGCGGCTGATCATCAGTAAAAGATTATCTCAGTGTTTGCATCCAGCACTACCTAGTGGAGTGCATTTAAAGGCACTAGAAACCTATGAAATAATCTTTAAAATTATTGGGACAAAATGGCTTGCCAAGGATTTATTCTTGTACAGGTAATCTTTTCTTTAAAAGCGTGCACATTTCACAGTCTATTTTAATTAACTAATTTTTTTCTTATAATTTTGTTTTCTTTTTTTTTTTTTTCCCAAAAGTTCTGGTTTGTTTCCTCTGCTGGCAAACGCAGCAATGTCAGTAAGACCTGTTCTCCTTGGTTTGTACGAGAAATACTTTCTTCCTCTCCAAAAGTCCCTCCTGCCTGGTCTTCAAGCCTTTGTAATTGGACTACTGCCCGGATTGGAAGAAGGATCAGAAATTTATGACAGGTGAGATCTAATATTAATTTAAAAGCAGTATTTTGTTTTCCTAGGGAATTCTCAATAAATTTTTGTCATCCTTCTGTATAGAAGTCTTGATAAAAGAGCTTCTAAGGGTGGAAGAATGGCGAGTCTCTGAAAGATGCAATGAACAGCCCTAATGTACAAAAACCCTTCCCCCATCTGTTTTCTTCTCAGGAGAAGAGGAGAAAATAGGAAAAGGAGGGGTAAAAATAGATGTTCAGAGAGAAAAGCATAAAAAATATTTCTTAAAGCTCCTCTGAACTCCTAAATAATTAACCTGACTCCCTAAAACACTACTCAGTCGATAAATTCTATCTAAATATGGTAACACAAGAGAGCAGCTGAATTCTTTCTAGAATTTCTATACCAGACACTTAGCCTCAAGTTCTGAAAACATGAGCAAGATGCAGCTCTTACAAAATATATTGTGAAATAGAAGTATCTCTCTCACTCTTGAATGCCCCTGGCATTAATGACAATGACAAGATGAGGATCAGGAAGTGTGCTGAGAAGAGCAGCTCAGCACCCAATTGTGTAGCGGTTTTACTTCAGTTACCAGAAGTGTTTTGTGAGATCTTATAAGAGCTCAACCATTAGCTTTCATCCAAATGTTTCTTTGTTTAAAGAGTTACTAAACATTGCATTGGTGATGTACTTCCTTCTGTACCATGAATCTGGATGTCTGGATATGTTGGCTGTTCTCTCTGCCCTTTCTGAATTTTAAATAGCTGTATGTACACTTAAAAAAGAGAGAGATGCTAGACTACCTAGATTAGTTGATAAGCAAAATACTTCTATGTCTAATGTCTCTTTTTAAAAACAAATATTAAACTGAAGTCATATCAATTGCTGGAGTGGCTAAGAGTAGATTGCATATGTTCCCAACTTGGTGAAGTAGTATTCAGTTGCCAATTCCAGAACATCAGTTCTATGGACAAGTATATACAGCTCACATATCTGCTGAGGAGGCATGAATTTTAGTATGCGATTTTTGTCATGGAGGCTTATAAATGGGGATAGTTTTTCTCTTTCCTATAGCAAGTAATTGCTGGGGGGTTGGAGGAAAAAGGGGATCCCTTTAAACCAAATCTCCTGTCTATCTGAAGCCTTTTCAGGGAAACTGAACTTACTTTGAAATTGACTAAATTTGAAGTAATGAGTCAATGGGAACTGCAGATTAACTTCCAAAAGGTTACTCTTCCACGGTGAAAGATTTATTCTAGAATTAAGTAATATTATTTTGAGAAATGTAAAAATTACATGAGAAAGTCTTTAGTTTACTAATTGTAATGGTTCTGGTGCCTCCACTGAACATTTTCAGAATCTTCAGCATTGAGGACTAACACTCATACTGATTCTGAAAGTGGCAGAAGTACTAGCTAAGGTTGTGGTTCAACCTAGGTGTGTTTCCTTCTTAAACACACACATATGCCTGAGTTTGCACATGCACACAAAACAGAAAAGAAAAATTGGCTTGAGGGCTACTTTGTAAAGATGTGGGAAAGAACATCAGATACAGGAAGGGGTGTCCCTTTTCTGTGCTGGACTTCTCCCTCTTTTCTCATTTCTGCATTCTTCCTGTGAGGTTTCAGTCCTTACATTATTGTAAAATACCAGCTTACTGACAGAGTTGCCAAAGCAGAGAATGTGCCTCCAGTCATAGGACCTTCAATGTGATTACCATTAAACTAGTTTCAGTGTACCGGTCCTGTGTGCAATAACTGACAGCGTCTCCTTTTATCTCATGTTTGTCTTCATTCAGCGACTTACAAATTGTGCCCATTGATTTGTAAGTACAAATGTACAGAATACCTTCCAATTCTCAGATGGACAAAATTGGCTTTCAGAGTCTAGCATTAGCTTGAATTATTTCCCATTCAGCATTACACACTTCTTGCCATAAATATTTTGCAATCAGAGCTACTGCAATAATTTAGTCAGAGCTTAATGTTTGCAGATAATTACTGGAGAAGTTTCCAAAGCGTGCACAATAACTGTTTCGGTGACTGCACACAGTGACAAAGAAGTGAGTGGTTTTGATTTCATACAATCAGATGCTGGCCATCTTCACATGAAAAGGGCAGTACTAATAGTACAAAGATGAGGAAATCAAATAAAATATGTCAACTGCAATACTAATTTTGTGTATAATTGCCTTTTTATGCTATAAAACTGAACTAACAAAAAACTGTTTTCTCATGTCAAATATATTTTCATACAGAACAGATACTCTGCTTGTGAAGCTCTCCTTGTTGATTGGCCAAGAAGTGTTCTATGGAGCACTTTGGGGCAGTGTCCTGGTCAGCCCATCCATCAGGCTACCTGCTTCTCTTTTTGTGGTCAGCCATATCAACAGAGAGCAGTCTGGAAAACAGCAGAAGTACATGCTTGGCACCGATTATAAGCTCACAGTGAGTTCATTACATTCCTCGTAGAAGTCTTATCTATGCTAATATCTGCATACTAGTACATTGTGCACCTTCTTTGTTTTCAATTAGAATTACATTCTCTTAAAAATACTTTGGTGAGAGAGAAAGAGAGGCTAAAAGGACTACACTCCGAAATTGCTTAATGCGATTACTACGTGGGAGCATCTTACCTGAAATATAGCAGAGAGTCTCCTGTATGGATTTTGGTTAGCCTGCAGAATGCACGTCTTCTGAAGCTTCTGCAGTTTTTGGTAATTGGTACTGCACATAGCCTTAAAACACTGAATCTGTTTCAAATCAGAAGATAAACCTGACATCTCTTCTCTACCTTTTCTGAATTTGCATTTAAGGTTGAAGACCAGCTTTTCTGTAATATAGTATATACAGTGTTTAATGTGGATTTCTGAAAGTGTTTGCAGTCCTGGAAGACAATTCTGAAATTTAATGTCTTTATTTTTTCTGTAAAATGGAAATCTTCAGTAGGTGGTCATTTATGTTAAACTTGAGTGATGGAATAACTGTAATGCTAGTTAGAGTACTTTAATATCTGCATTTTGTGAGGCTTCACTTTCTGTCTTATAGCTGGTGATTTCACACTATGACATTCTGTATTGTTACAAAATCACGTGTTTTGTAAGTATTAACGATCCTTTTAACAGTATTCCCAGCACCATTTTAACTCATTTCAGGGGCAGGAGTTACATGGTTGAGTAATTATCCTCTTATTTAAAAAGATACTGTTCACACGTAAACAAGTTTGCTTGCTTGCTTTCTTGTGATTATTAGCAGTGATTGTAGTTTAAATGTTATCATGAAGTAAAACATCGTTGTGCTTTCTTTTCCTTTTACAGATAAAGTCTTTGTGTGTATCAGTGTTGGATTCAAATGTCCTTGTGCAAAGAAACACTCTAGAAGTGATTCTCTTCTTCTTCCCATTTTATACAGCTCTGGTAAGATGACTATTTTGATATGGTCATATGTACACTTTGTGCAGGAAGTTATCTTCTGTGGAACCAATCCAGCTCCTACCTTTTATTGCCAGATGCCTGAATCTTGTATGTTCAAAACCAAGTAACAGATTTTGCAGTTTCTAGTTCCCCTATCAATTTTAATAGTAGAGGAAACTCTGTTTCTTCTCAGACTCCTTACAGCCAGCTTGGTTTTACATCATCAAAATGCTTCAAATGAAGATGCGCTTCATCAGTATTCAAGTGAATACTGTGTGATATCTGGAATGTGCTTGAGGTATAGAGCTCCTTTTGTAAGTAGGATTTCAGTATTTGAATTGTCTGCACTAAATCAAGATACTTTAATTAAAGACTAGGAAAGAAAAGAACTGTTCCCAGTTGTTTCCTAACTTATCTACTAGTATAGTCAGTATTTTAAAAGTGGCAAGTAATTTTAAGTCTTAAGGCATAATGTAATGAAGCTTTAGTATTTTTAGCTGAAGTGTAGCTCTGTACCTTAAGTATGAAAATTACCACAGTTGTGTTATACAGTTCCCTTTCTTGAGATTTTTAGTACACAAAATATTTTCGGTTTGATGTTTTGTTGCCTTTTTTTCCAAAACATTAATATTATTAGTTAAAAAAATAAATTTCATTACCAATTTGATTTTTTCCAGTGTTCATAAACAGCTAAGATATCTTTGCTTTTTATCCTAGGACTGCAATGAAAGCACTATTCTATTGCGCAGAGCTGATTTAGTCTATATTCTGTCAGCAGCTACACAGACATTGTTGAGGAGAGACATGTCACTCAATAGAAGATTGTATGCATGGTTGCTAGGTACTGTACAATATGTAGTCATATTCAATATTCGGGATTCCTCAGAGAAAAAAAATCAGTGCTTAAATATGTAATATACTTTTTCAGCAGTTAATGAATGATGATAAAGTGTTGTTTAGTTGCCATTTATTAAGTAATTGTTGAATAAAATTAAGCATTCATCTGGCAGACAGATCTCTTCAGAGCTAAATTCATTTTAATGTTCTAAATCAAAGGGTATCCGATAGTTATTTCTGGTCCCATCCACATTTCATTCTGAAGTGGTTTTGTGGACCGAATGGTGCTATTTTAACCTTGCTCTTCTGAAAGTAAAAGTCCATTAATTTCCACATGGTCTTAATTGTCTATATGAGAGCTATAGCTTTTCCCCATCTGTCTCCATTTAACAGCATAAGAGAAGACTGAAAGTGACAGGACAAGAGCTGCAGCCTTACGCTTGCTTGAAGGCTGCCCTTGTTGACCTCATGCCTAGATTTGGCATTGGTTTTGATTTACGTTCAGTGTAGCACATCTGAATGCCTCAAGCTGTGATATGTGGGCTACCCTTGGGCAGTATGTGAGTTAGTTTCAAGCAAAATGTTGAAATGATAAGGGTTAAAACCAGTGTAATTTCAATATTTGTATAAGCTCTGTGTAGTGCTCCTTACTGTAGTGTTTCTCTGTACTACTGATCACTCCGTTTATCTTGTAGGCTCAGATATTAAAGGTGGTACTTTTGCTCCAGACTCAACAACTTCAGAAGACCATGCTATTTATTTCTTTGGAAAATATTCTAAAGATCTTTTGGTTGAGGTTGGTGATTGTTGTATACAAATGTATTTATGATCCTTTTAAATGCTAGAGCAAACTGCAACTTGAATTGTTCAGTGTGCCGCTTGGCTTGTCCTTTGCTTTCTGTCCCTAAAGACAACATCCTTTTGGTGGCTGTATTTTCATCTATTTGAATGCCTGCTGTGCCGTATTTATCCCAATATTTTATGTGCTTACAGTACAAATGGAATTTAATAAAACCAAAGGGTACCATCTTTGATGAGCTACCTGCATTATTTAAAATGCTTTCTGAACTCTTAAGTACAGATGATGATGACATCATTGATTTGTCTACACTATATGGAAAATTGAAGTTCAACTGTAGTTGGTACTAAACTAAATCAAATTTAGAAATGCTTCAGGCCTTAACAAAATGTCAATCTTTCCTCTGCGTATAACATTTTGATGTTTTCTTTTTACTAGAGTTTGATTGAAATTTTACATCAGAAATTCCCAGAGTCTGATATGGAAGAGCAGCATCAAGCTTATTTGAAACCCTTCCGCATCCTTATCAGTCTCCTTGACAAAGCTGAAATAGGTAATGTTGTTACTTGTGATATGACTGCTAACGACTGTTACAACTTGATGTTCGTCACTTTTGTCAGTAGAACTCAAGAAAACACCTTGCACAATTCACCCTAATTCCCAATATGTACACGTTGTGTCTTAGTGTGCAGAGGGCTGTGTTTCTTGCCTTGGACCTGGGTTAGAACAATGATCTGGAGCAAGCAGCCTCTCCAGATTATCTCTGGCTCTTCTGCAGAGCCCTGCACCGTGTAACACGGACATAGCCTCATGAGGATAACGCTCTTCTGTACCCAGAACCACAATCTGAGGGACCAGTTAAAAAGAACCACTTCCTCCCTAACCTTAGCATTCTGCTCTGCTCATTCTTGGAGCTTAACCTCTGAAACACCATCAGTCCTTTTGTTCTGTGTTATAAGAAGGATTTTATCTGGGAAACCACCAGTACTACTCTTGCCTGGGTTTGTTTCCAGTGTTTAGCTGTGCTTGCAGGCCTTCCTGTGCACATGCATCAGACTTGTCATGACCATGGTGATGTTCCGTACGCTGTAGCCCCACAGGCAGCTAGCCTGTGGGTGGTATTGCTGACAAAGCGGGCAGTACCACTTACCTGCAGGTGCTCCAGCTGGAAATAACCTATTATGAGTGTGGGGAGACAGGGCACGCCTCTGACAGTGCTGCTGCCAGCTTGTGCTGGCCTGACACTGCTGTAGGAGCTGTAGCTTGGGACGTCATGACTGAACTGCGAAGAATTTCTTCCTCTTCCCTGCCACTTGTCTATCTTGTTGTGTGCATGAACTTGCCAGCAGCAGAAGGGTGAGGCTCTGCCAGTCCTTATTTTAAAGGGCAATTTCTCCTTTTTGCATCAAAAAATTAAGCCAAAGTGACTTGACAGATTTTTAGGATTTAATAGTGATCTCTAAAAATCGGTTGTACAGATAAATCTTTGAAACCATATTCTGTGAATCTGACAGTTATGACAAGCCTATAGACTAGTTAACTGCTATTTGTTGGAAGCTAATAGAGTCGTAATGACTGACTGTATCCTGAGTTGGTGTTCTTGGTATTATGCTGGGTAGGGGGAGATGTTACCATTGACTAAGCCTATAGACAGAATAAAACTCGGGTAATGAGACTAAAAATTGAAGTGGCACTTGGTTGTGCAGGCTCTTGTATCTAGTAGCCTTATCATCTTTTATAGATCAGGAACGTCCTTTTAAGCACACTTCCTGTTAAAAGTGTTATCAAAGCACTGCCAGGAAAAAAAGAGGATTTTGTGTTGCTCATCTAACAAATGAATACTCCCTTAGTAGAAGCACTTGTTAGTCTGTTCATAAGACAGTGTTGCTAATGTTTCCTTTTGCCACTTTTAGCTGTTTTTTAGCTGTGTTTAAAGAAATCTGTCGTGATTAAAGCCTCTCATTATAAGGCATTTTTATTTTCTGACAAAAATGCTGAAGAAGGGACAGTTGACTAAGGTTGTTACATTATAAATTTATTGATTAATCTAATTTAGAAAGTAGCTTACAGATACTATCCCATTACATGTTTTATTTGGCTGACAGTCAGTGTTAATCTGAACTACAAATAAGGGTTATTTAGCTGAACTGCATGATACAGTTTAATCTTTCTGTCCCAGTCAGCACACAAAATAGAACTTCTTGAGCCGTAAGCCAATATGACATTCACTTCCTTTTGAAATGGATTTAGCAGACTAACACGTAACAACAATCCTTGCCCTTTTCTGCTACTCTTAGTCACTTTAATTTTTTTTTTCCCTTTTTAGAGGCATTTATTGGAATGTGTCATACACTCCTTTTTTTAATAGTTCCATGTTTAGGTTATTATTATTTTTTGACCTCCTCTATAGACAATTGCAGATAAAGTAAAATGCTGACCCTTGAAAATTGGATGCAGTTGTCAGCACACACCTAACTTATACTTTATTTCTTTTTAGAAATTTGCGGGTTTTGTTATATTTAGGCATTTGAAATTCCTCAATTTGCTGACTTTTACAGCTTCTGTCCCTCAAAATTTAATCGAGGCTTGTACAATAAATGTGTATTGGGAAATCTGCTTGTTTTCCTTATGGGTACAGACATGGTGATTATTTTTAGCAAGTGAACTGCAGATTTATGGTTATGATTATGCCCAGTTATAAATGAGTGCAGTGCAGGCTTAAGTATAATGCAGTGCTATGGCTTTTCAAGTGTCACTTTAAAAAGTTCCTAAAATGAACAACAGGTGGTATTTAACTAGAATTAAAACAAACAAGTATTTAACTACATATTTAAAAAGTCACATTCTTCTTACTTGGGTGACCATGGTTTTTGAGTCTAGCTACCCTTAATTTAAGTCTGTATAAGTTTGTGGCTGAGCTGCTTAGCAATCGCTTTGATACAACTACTGGATTCTTTTTTCCCCTTCAATTGTAGGGCCGCAGGTTGTTGGCGATCTGTTCCTTGAAGTTCTTAGAGCCTTTTATTCCTACTGCAAAGATGCACTTGGTTCTGATCTCAAACTTAGCTACAATCAAAGTGGCAACATACTTGCAAGGTATAACTAGAAGTTTTCAACCGTGAACTGGAACTGTATCATATATATCAAGCTAACTTATTTGAATAACCAATTGCGGAAGGTTAGGTTTTTTGTATAGAAGCCAAGATTTTTCTATGTCTTCCCTTTTTTCCCACACAGGCTTGATTTCTCTTTATTTAGCAGAGAAGAAAATGAAGTATACTACATATGATTGGTGTTAATTAAATCCAGTTACATTGGCCAAGAATCAGTCTGGTGACAGAACTCTTAGCCTTTTGATTTTCAAACATGAAGGCTTGATTTCTTTCACCTGGAGCAAAGATGCTTGAACTCTAGCTATTCCAGAATAACTTAGTCCTTGATTTAAAACAATCAGTGTCTTTTAGCTTGTAGAGAAAGGGCGGGGGGGGGGATATTTTAGAACACGTCGGCTAATACTGTGATGCACGTGCTTTTATTGTCTTCACTGACATCAGTTTCTTTGTTTTTTACCTTTTTCTCCCCTTTCACACAGTGCAATCAAAGAGAACAAAAATGCTTCGGAAATTGTCAAAACAGTAAATTTGTTGATCACATCTTTAAGCACGGATTTTCTTTGGGATTACCTGACCAAATGTTTTGAAGATTGTTTCAGGTGTTTATGTTGTCAAACAATAGTGCTCTTCTTAAAAATGCCTCTTACGAGCTATGTATGTAAGATGATAAAGATTACTGAAGCATTTAAATTCTGGAAGGGATATGATACTTGTTAGAATCAGACAGATATGTATGTTGCATCCTAAAATAATTCAATGTAAACAGATAAATGGTTAGATAGAAACTAGCAATCTTAAAACAAAAAAAAATGCTTTCAATGACAACTGAAGGAGGAAAAGGTTTGGGAGGGAAGGTAGAGAGGTCTTCCTTGGAAGA
Source organism: Neomorphus geoffroyi (assembly GCA_033558235.1). Lineage (NCBI taxonomy): Eukaryota > Metazoa > Chordata > Aves > Cuculiformes > Neomorphidae > Neomorphus > Neomorphus geoffroyi. The sequence goes on along the minus strand of JAUMJM010000005.1, from coordinate 62,218,546 downwards.
ACAAAATTTTGAAGACAAGTAAAGATATCTGTCTTTTTATCTCTTCCTAAATATAAGGGAGAAGATGGTACCTTTAAGTAGTTAGATCGTGTATAGAGATTCAATCTGAATATTGGAAGCACTTTAGCATCCCACATGCAAGCTATAGTGCAGGTAGTTTTGACAGAATATTTTATCCAGCTGTATTAGAAGTCCCATTTTACTTTGCTTCAGAAAGCCTAGCTGTTCAGTATTTTGTGCTGGTTTTGATAAAACCTTTTTATTGTAAAAAGAATTTTGTCAGGAAAAAAAGCTTACAAAATAACGTTTCTCTCGATCCAGAAACAAATCTACACAGATGAGATACCCTCTTGAAAATATTAGCACTCCTCCTACGATTTCAGAACTCTGTACTCTATTGGTGTTTCTTCTGGATGTGATTCCTTTGGTAAGGCAACCTGAAGTTAACTGCTTTAAAGCCTTAAGAAACTTAAAAACAAATTTTTCCTATTGTAATTAACCTAAAATGAAACTAAGCAAATTAATATACACATGCATATGCATGCTATGTACTGCAAAGTAATAAAAATGGTTTGCATTTTAAAATATGGTGATTCTATCAAAGGAATGAAAAAGTGTACCTTTTGCTTCTTGGGTAAATAATATCCTGGGACTTTTTGGTCTCTTAGTAGCTGGCTAACTATCGTAAGACTGAGTGAAGAAAGAAGGAATGGTACTGAAGCAAGTTTGTACAGCTTAACCATTCATGAACAGGCATTGTCAAGCATTGATCAGTGTTGCTAGACACCTGAATTATAATATGTGATAACTATTTTAAACAATGCTTATTTATTTTAGGAACTCTACTCTGAAGTGCAGACTCAGTATCTTCCACAGATGCTCAGTTACATGGTGCAATCTCTCCTGGAAAATATGGAAGTATTAGGTTTACCGGAACTCACTCATGCCTTAAAGACCTGTTTTAAGGTGCTTAGCAAAGTGCAAATGCCCCCTTCCTATTTGGACATTGAGACAGGAAGTGGAAATGGGGTAAGTATTTTTCAGCTACTCATAGATGTTTAAAATCATTAGTGACATAGCTTACTTAAAAATGCGGGTTCTCCTAACTTAAACCTAGATGGTGACTGCAGCAATAAAGATTTTTGAAATGTATCTTCTTTAGCTGCTTTCAGAGCTATCTGGTGCCTTTTTGTTCTTATGGGGTATTCAGTTCTAACTGGTTCTAAGTATTTCTGACAGTGAAAAAATATAGTCTTGTCCGAAAGTGGGGTGATAATCCTACCTCTTGGGAAGAATGTGATCTTGTTCATTTTTAAAAGGCACACAGCATCATGCAGTTGCTAAAGAGTCAAGTTACCAAATCAAGCCAAGCTTTACAGCTGGTTGGTCTGCAAGACTTTGAATTAATATTTTAGTTTAAAACAATGTGGTATTATTTGTGTGCAAGAGACCATAATAGAGAATGATGAATAGATGCCATAAAGCAGTCACAGAAGCACAGCCTGCCAAAGTTTTGCAGTAGAACAAATACATGCATTTGACTAGAAATAATCCAACACATGTAATACTTTTCAAAAGGTGAACTGATTTTAAGGCAACATTTCCTTTTTGCTTAAATATCTGTAGCTATGGATCTGTTAGTGCTTGATGAGTCAAGGTGTGAGGATTATACAAGCACTTGATAAGTTTTGCATGCAATTGAATTGAAATGCTTACAAATAGCTACATCTCATGATTTTGTAACCTGTATCTGGAAATTGCAAACACTGGGGGAGAGATTCTGTCGTTGCTGTTCCCCAGTGTCTGCCACAGTTCTACATATTTTAAAACAATCTACACAGTGCCACGTTAACTGCATTAACGTTTCTGTTTTAGAGCCCAGTGAAAAAAGAAAATGTGGATATAACTGTAGAGACGAAGTCTGTGCTGCAGGAAGAGGATGAAACTCCATTCCCTCCCCTGAAGTCAGAAGACAGTGGCATTGGTCTAAGTGCTTCCTCCCCAGAGCTGTCTCAACACCTGGGGGTGCCAACTGTGACCCTTGAGAGAGATGATGTCTGGAAGAAAGGGGGGAGCATTCAGAAGACTTTGTATTGCATCCAAGAGCTGGTTGCCAAGTTTTCTAGTAAATACATTTTTGGGGTGCGGTTTCAAGAAACAGGTAATGAAAGCATCTCAGCAATTAATCTGAATGGGAAAGACAAAAAAGAGAATGGCTACAGATTACCAGAGAGTGCTGGCAAGAAAAAGAGCCCATGGGATGCAAAGCAAATCACTGTACCTCAGTTTAAACAAATGCTTTCCGACTTGTTCTCAGTTCGAGGGTCACCATTCAAGAACAAGAGTTCTAATCCTTTACCTTCTGACTGCAACTCTAGTAATAAAAAAGAAAAAGAGGAAGAAGAGTGGGACTTAGAACAAGTGATGCTTGTCTTGGGACCCCTTAGAGATGACTGCAAGGAAGCTTTTGCTGCAGCTTGTCACCTGTTGTTGGATTGTACCACATTCCCAGTCTATCTTTCAGAGGAGGAGATGGAACAGTTGTATCTCTCTCTGTTTCAGATTCCTGGTATGGAAAAATTCCTTTACTGGGCAACTTGATCATTTGAGGGTTCAAACAGCAGTGTGAGCTTGGCTCTTTGCAAGACATGTGACCAGGGCCAATGGTAATGCCTTTTGACAGGGTTGAAGGCAAGTCGCACGTGATTTAAAGACTTACCTATATCAGCATGCGTTTTGTGTCTCACGGCTGAGGGATAATTTCTACTATGTTTTTTTTAATTCACAGTCTTTTGAAAGCTTTCACTGCAAAACTTGTAGCTGAAGGGATAAAAACACCTTCTGGCCTATAGAGCTTGGGGCATGGTTCAGGATTTTCAGGAAGTCCGTCCCCCTACGTCTGTGTCCCATCTTCATCCCCCCCTTCCACTCAAAAAGTAGATGGGTGTAGTGGAAAACTGGAGCTATAAACCTAGCTGCTCTTTCATAGCAAAGTCATGATATGCCCATCATCTACATGGGTGAGATGCCTGCTTGCCATGAATATTTTTGTGTATTTGCATGTGTTCAACAACGTAGCTGAACTTAGAAAGCTTGCTTTCATAATTGTGTTTCTTATGATTATCATCCTAGGAATATAGAATTTTTTTCAAATGCACTTCCTGGAGAATACAGTAAGATTTAAAGCCTAAAAGAGAGAACCTCTGATAATGAAGGTCTGGTCTGAGTGTGATAGAGAATTTGTCTGATACGGAGAAGGAAGAGTCATAGTAAAGTGGTTAAAACATTTGGTTTTGAAGCCAGAGTTGTGAATTCATACTTTGGACTGTCTCCAGTCAAGTCTTAATAAAATTTTATGTGATTGTTCACTCAGCAGAGGCAAAGATAACTGAATCTGATATTAGCCATTTCAGTTCTGTGTGTGCTTGGTGGTTTCTGAAATGATATGCCTCAATTTCACCTGAAAGAGTATCCTTGGATCAGCAGATCTTTGTTGTTGGTTTTGACAGTGATAGCTTGAAAACAGCAGCTGTAAAACCTAGTTATGAATAAACATAAACTGGAAAGCAGAAATCCAGTAGTTATTGGGTTACTGAGGTCCTGCAAGAGCTTTCTGCTGGGAGAGATAGGGAAAAGAATGTAACCTGTATTGAAGCAAGTCCCTTCTGAAGTAAGAGGCTTGATGATAGCGTGACACTTAGATTTGGGCAGTCATTTTTGTCTCTTGGTCCTGTGAGCTTGATTAAAGAATTCTTGGAAATATGACCATAACCTTGAGATTATTCAAAAACTTTTTTCTCACTTATCTTCTGAGGAGGTTGTGATGCCATCTTCCCTCTGTGGCTGAAGTCCTTAATGACAGTATGCTGTTGTGTGAATGACTGCTATGTTCAGAACGTGTCCATTTTCACACTGCTGGAGGTGATCAACCATTCCCAGTCACTGGCACTTGTGATAGAAGACAGAATGAAGCGGTACAAAGTGTCTGGCCACAACCCCTTCTTTGGAAAGCTACAGATGGTCACCCTTCCTCCCATTGCTCCTGGAGTTCTAAAGATCATCTCAGAGAAAACAGATTTCTACCAGGTCTCAATTTTCTTCTTCTTTTGTACCACCCAACTGCATTGAACCTCTAAGGATGGGATGGGAAAGCAAATGTTATTTGCATGGATATTTGGGGGTGGGATGTTTGTGTTACAGTGACACAGTGTCGGTTTTTGCTTCCGCAAGCATTTAAAAGCAATTGAATTCTTCTTCACGTGATTCCCAACAGGACGTTCAAAAGTGGAAGGTTGTCTTCCACTTTACTAATTGGTTTTGTGTTCCAAATGCTTGGGGTGTAGGTGTGGTTGATTTCTGATTTGAAAGGTTTGGTTTCATTAGTTTGAAAGCTGCGCTTTAGGGAAATTTGATACCACTCTTAGTTTTCAGATAAGAGAAAATGTTAGCAGGTGAAAAATAATTAAAATATTCCGTCCTCCTTGCCTCCTTATTTTGAATATATATATATTCCAAAGACCCTTTCCTTCTTCTGACCATTTATTGATATTAGTGTTGATATGAGGGCTACTTCCAAAATCTTTTTCTTAATTACTGTTTTTCCAATTGCTGTGCCTGACATATGTACAATCTGTTAATTTTTGACCCAGAAAATAAAAGCAGAAATGCTTTTCTTAGTTTCTGGTGCATGTACATTTGAATTACCTGTACTACTAGGGTAGGAAAATTGCATTCCTTTAGGTCTGAATGTATGACCTGAATTCTTGTTCTTTGCTAACTTAAGACAGTTTGGAAATCCTTTTTGGTAATATAGGACATGAATGCAATGGAAAGCTTTTAATTCAGGGAAGAAATGGCACATTATTGTTGTTGTTGTTATTGTTGTTGTTATTGTTGTTGTTATTGTTGTTGTTATTGTTGTTGTTATTGTTGTTGTTATTGTTGTTGTTATTGTTGTTGTTATTGTTGTTATTTTTCCTTAGAGAGTAGCTTGTGTGCTCTGGAATCAGCTGAACAAAGAGACACGGGAGCATCATATTGCCTGTGTGGAACTGTTCTACAGGCTGCACTGCTTGGCACCATCAGCAAATATCTGCGAAGATATTATCTGCCACGCACTTTTGGATTGTGATAAAGTAAGTTTGGTTCATTATGGAACTACTATCAGTCAATGCTGGAGCTTTTTTAGATTCTGCCCAAATCATGTAGTATTTAAAAACTTGTGGGTTTTATCAGTATTTCCAAACTCACCCAGCTCCACCAATAACTCTAAAATAATTTTATTTTATGTTGATTTTGTAAACTTCATATTCCAACAGGAAACTTTACTACCTTGTAGTGTATGTCAACATGATGTTGACCCTGTGTCCACCTTAGTATTTAGATCTTGTAATAAGTAAGCTGTATTTTAAGTGAACCAGTTATTAATTATTTTAATTGTTTAATGACAAAACAGTACTTTAATAGCTTACAATATATTTGTGAGAAGTGCCTTGCACAATAAAACTGAAAATAGCCACCTGTAGACTTCAGTATTGCTTTCATGTCTTTGCTCTGCAATTTTGAAACTTAAAAGTCTGGAAATCTTTTAAAAACTTTTCAAACAAGATACCACTAACAAACACTACCTAATAGACCAATGTCTTCTCATTTGTCATCCAGCTTTTAAAACCTCCCTAACACCAAATCAAGACTAAAATGTGTATGCACAAGGGTCCTGAAATACATTTTTGGTGCATTGGCATGTCATTTTTTTGCTCCTACAAACACTGTGGCTGTAAGGTTTTGTTTGTGCGCATTCATGGATTCATGGCATTTTGGTTTAGTCTTCCTACGAAGGATTAGCAGTCATCTACACAGTAATTGTTGTTCTGCTAGAGGTTTAAAAATCACTAAAACTTTACTTGGAGATAAATGCTGAAAAAAATACATATCTATCTTGTTTCTTTGCCAAGGGGACAAGGCTGGAAGCACTGTTCAGATTCTCTGTCATGTGGCATCTGACCAGAGAGATCCAAGGCAGCAGAGTGACTTCTCACAATCGGTCCTTTGATAGGTATTTTCCGTTTCCACTGGCTTAGACTTACATTTATATATTTAACTGTGCCATACTTTGTTCTGTTCTTTTTTTTTCTGAGATGGGAAAAAGTTCTCTACAGACAGAACAAAAAATGAGCAAAAGGAAGATCTTCAACTTTCTCGCACTATTACCTTTGCAAAGCACTCTGTATGCATGGTGCGCTGTCTTGTGAAGGAAGTTTCTGTAATAATAGAAAGGGTTTCATATAAAAAAGGACCTTGCAGACAAGTTTTTGCATAGCAGACATTTTTTATCATGAAGTAGGTTGGATTTTTTTCCCAAAGAAAATAGAACCAGCTACTTATGCAAAAAAAAAATTTTCTTATTTTAGTTTTACTTCCTGTTTATGGGATCATAACCATTGTATAAAATCAAACAAATGCTTTAAGAGTCTTTTAAAATAAATATGTGAAAGACCTTTAAAATATGCTGCTCTCCTAGAGTGTAAGTATATGTATGGCCTTGCATCTTCAAATGCATGTGTACTTGAGCTCAGGAAAATGTGCACAATCAAGCTGTTGTTAGCAGGTGTGAGCCATTGGCTGGTGCTTGCTTGAACATGCACCATGTCTGTTCTCTGCCACTATTTTGTTGTTTGCATAAACTTTTTTTAGGGATTTGAATTGTACTTCTTCATTCTGATTTCTCCACTCAGGTCTCTCTTTGTGGTACTGGACAGTCTCAATTGTTCAGATGGTGCAATTGGTGCTGCAGCACAGGGCTGGCTGATCCGTGCTCTTTCACTTAATGATGTTGCTCGGATTCTTGAACCAGTCCTGCTGCTGCTGCTTCATCCAAAGACACAGCGCACGTCCATCCACTACATCAAACAGAAAAATTCAGCAGGTAAAACTGTTCTTGGACTGAAACTGTAAGTGCTAACATAGCATTGCATATTCCTGAACACCTGCTGAAGGTAGGCTCTGAAGTGGAATGACATCTTGTTACCCTGAGTTGTCTGGTATCAGTTCCATAGTTTCCTCCTTGTCCAAGTACCTCTCGCGATGCCTAAAACAGAGTTCAGGAGTAAGTTATGCTAGTTGAAGGCCTAACAATCATTTCTGTTAAGATGGCTATACCTACACTGTTGGTTTGGATTGCTCCCTGCTTTGCTCTGAGATCTTGTCCCAGACTTCTTATTGCTGTTCCTAGATGATCCCTAGATGAACCAGTTTGTTCATTGGATTTCTTCTCGAGCAAAACTAGGTCTGCAACCAAATGAAATCCAGGAGCAGTTTGGTGACTGTGTCAGTGCAGGAACTGTTCCAGTAGGCAGGATTGACAGGCAAATCTTACTTTCTCGGCCTAGTCTTGCCCCAGCACACCATGCATCCTCATGCCAGGTTTCTTTATTCAGCATGTGAAAATAATTAGGCACGTTGTGAGGAACATCTTGCATACAAACAAAAAAGCCCTAATTCTGCAAAGTTCTAAAAATTAAAGTATCTTTGTCCAAAGAAGATCCATCTTGATTCAAGAGGAGAGCTGAGTTCCTGTGACATAAGTCTTGAAGTATCCCAGAGTTAGGATGTACAAGCAGAGAGAGGTGTATGGAACTGAAAATTACCTCCAGCTACACATATTTAGAAATGTGGCAGGGCATCTTCACCTTAACAGGCTAATTCTGGCAGTTGGAAGATGTCCATTTTAAGACTCGTAATGAGAACCATTGTGAACTGCTTATGATCTATATGTCAATTATAGAGCAGACAAGCACAACAGATACTTGTGGGGAGCAGCTGAGGAATCCTGAGACAGGTTCACTCCAAGTGCAGAGTCCTGTGAAGGCTGGCATTCTGTTCAGGTTTGGGATTACCAGGAGTGGTGTGGACATGTGACACTGCACCATTTGGTCCAGGTAGCCAAGGCGGCTTTCTTCAGCAGAGCAGGAAGACAATGGAGAAGTGTCCAGTAGTTTTGTATAAAGAAAATTCTGTGTCACCTGTCCGTCTCATTATTGTTAACCTAGCTGTTGGCTTGCATAATTGTTTTTCTGCCTTGATTGGCAAATAGTTGGCATCCAAAGGGACCTGTTTATTAGATGCTATACAAACACAGAGCTGATATGTTACTTTCTTGTTCCACAGCATGTAAGCAAGAAAAACTTTAGCTCTTAAAAAAAAATATTAAATTTTTTTAAAAAATTAAAATTATTCTGGTTGCTCTCCTCATTTCCACCCTGATCTCAACAAACATTTTATGCTCAGGAAGCATAAAAAAAAAATCATATCTAGAGAAACATAGCATAAGAGAAACAGCATGTGCTTTATGTTTTGATATTTTGATCCTATTCTCTTGTGCTTACAGTAGGTTAGGACTGCTCTACCACTTTAAAAAAAAATCGTTCTTGCCATAACCCAGGTTTTTCTTTAGCTTCAGTTGTTACAATTAATAGTAGAGTAGAGCAGAGTAGCCTTTTAACATTTTTTTTTTTCTTACAATGATTTTTTGAATATAAAGCATGTTGTGAGAAATGGATGATTAATTATATGCTCTTTTTGAAAAAAAAAATTTTTTTTTCAGAAGATATACGTGATTGGTTTGGCAAGAAAAAGGCATCTTCGAAAGAGTCTGGCATCTCTGAGAGCAATTCTGAGGAAAACCTTCCATTAAGCCAGTTTACTACCGTGGATAGAGAAGCCATTTGGGCAGAAGTGGAAAAAGATCCAGAGAAGCTGGAGTTAAAAACTGAACAGTCTGAAAATGACAGCTCTTGTATTCCAGTAGCTTCACATGAAGCAGATGGTGACCAAGATAACAGTGAGCACACAGAATCAGCAGACACCAGTACAGGTCATGACAGTGAAAATACATCCTCTTTTTCCCCTTCTCTGGAGCTGCAAGAAGTGAGCAATGAAGAAAATGACAGTGCTGCAACTGATGGCAAAGAGACCACAAACCATGTGAATTCTCTCAACCCGTTCCTTCCTGAAAGCTCCAAATCCAGTATAGCGCTAAACCTTGTGCGTGCTGACTCTGAGAGGACTCAAGCATCAGAGTCTCTGTCAAGTGACGAAGAGGCGGACTTGGAGCTCCAGGAGATTACCCATTCCAGATTGCTCAAGCAGCAGAAAGAAAAACAGGAGATGATTGAGGCTCTGTTCAAACACATGCTGTTATATTTGCAGCCTTATGATTCTAAGAGGGTATTGTATGCTTTTTCTGTTCTGGAGGCAGTGCTTAAAACAAACCCGAAAGAATTTATTGAAGCTGTAGCTAGCACAAGCATGGATACCAGCTCCACAGCGCATCTGAATCTTATTTACAATCTTTTAGCTCGCCATCAGGAAGCTCTTGTAGGGCAGAGTTTTTATGGCAAGCTTCAGACTCAGTCCCCAACCATGTGTCCCCATTCTCTTCTAATAGAATTGCTCACTTACCTCTGTCTTAGTTTTCTGCGCTCATATTATCCATACTACTTGAAGGTCACACACAGAGATGTGCTTGGCAACAGAGATGTTCAGGTAAAAAGTGTGGAAGTCCTGATTAGAATGATGACCCAGCTAGCTACCATGGCAAAGGCAGCAGAGAATAAGAACGTAGAGTTCATACGCAATTTGCTAGGAAGATGCAAAATTCAGGAGTTTGTTCTTCTTTCTTTGTCTGCATCTATGTATGTAAGTCAGAAACGGTATGAACTGCTTATGGCAGATGGAGTTAATAATCTTCCTGAAGAAGAACTCTTTGAAGAGAACCTAATCAATTTTGGGCATGATCAAATATGGAGTGAACATCCACTCCAGATTGAGTTGCTGAAGCTCTTGCAGGTATTGATTGTTTTGGAGCACCATCTTGGACAGACGCATGAGGAGCAGGAGAATCAGCCAGACCTCTCTAAGGAATGGCAGCAGGCTCTTAATTTCCAGCAAGCTATTGGTGCTATGCAATATGTCTATCCACACCCAATAACTTCACAGGGATTATTTGTGTCTGCTGTGGTTAGAGGTTTGCAACCAGAGTATGGCTATGGGATGCATCCCACTTGGGTAGGCTTAGTCACATGTTCCCTGCCCTATTTTGGGAAGTCTTTAGGCTGGACTGTGGCACCATTTGTTGTACAGATATGTAAAAACCTGGATGATCTTGTAAAACAGTATGAAAATGAAGCTGTGAAGACCTCTACAAAAATATCCGCAAGGTAAGAGTCTGCACTGTGGGATCTGTTATGCTGAAATGTTCCCCGTACTACACAGTAGTGCATGGCAACTTACTGGTTTAGGGTCATAGCTCCTAGAGTTTGATCCTCAATCTCTGCCGCATGTGCAGCTATCTGTCCCTTGAGCCCAGCTGAGGGGGAGGCAGTATTGTGGCAGCAGGGCTCATTGCAGTTGGAGGCAGAGAGGAAAGGGCATAGCAGGAAAAGTGTCCATCAGCTACCACCTGCCTACCATCCAAGTAAAAAAAGGAGTTCCCAGTTTTGACAAGACTGAGGATTTTGGAGGACTAATTGAGGAGAGACACCTTGGAGAAGAAAAATACTGTGATACTGTTGAGAACAGGCAGTAAGTGAAGGAAGTAGGGAAAGATAATTGAACACTAAAGATTTATGGTCAGGTGGGGGATAATATTCTAAAAGATCTGGACAAGGAAATGGGATTGTCCAAGCATAGTTTGTGAATCCTTTGGTTTGAAATTCCTGTATGGTCATTCTGGTCTTTTAAACTGTTGAATAGAAACAGATTTCTACTGGAATTTTTAACCAAGAAAACACCACTTGGTCTGTTAACCTTTTTTTGTTTGTTTTGGTGTTGTCCCTCCAAAGTTTAACTTCTAAACGAGAAAATGTTACACCTGATTACCCACTAACCCTTTTGGAAGGTCTGACAACCATTGGTCACTTCTGCCTTCTGGATCACCCTAATCAAACTAAAAAGGTGAGTGCTTAATGACTACCACTCTCTTGAACCTTGGCACTAGTTTGTCAGAGTATGCATTGCCTTTTGTTCAGATGTAAATATAAATAGTAAAGCAGTGCTTGTATGAGAAGATAACCTTAAAGAAGCTGCATAGCACACCAAAAGAAGTGAACTAAGTAGAAGTGTAAGGAAGGGAGACTGAACTTAATATTATTTATTTATTATTTTATTTATATTTTAGACAGAAAAGGTATTTTTAAGCAGAAGATGTTCATGAAGATCTTGATCATACAAATATTAGTCCTGAGTAGCTTGTCTACAGTTGCTCTGTCATTAACAAAGTCTTCTATTTTCTTTTGAGTAGAGAACTCATCAGCATGTGATCAACAATTTTTATTCTTATACTGTCTGCCAGAAGACGGTAATAGGTTCCTAGACAAATCAATTCTCTCTGTGCCAAAATAGTGAACAGCAAATTCTGTAAACTGTAATAGCATTAGTGTATTTCAGGAACAGAACAACTGAATTATTTTTAAAGTTGTCGTTACAAAAGTTGACTATAATTCTCTTAATTGTAGAATAAAAACAATGGTGGTACAATGAAAGTTATGTGGTGCATAACAGTGTATTTTTTTTTTTTCCTAGTCAACATGTTTAGCTGAGCCTGCAAACCTGAGAAATGCTAGGAATGCCATTTTGGAAGAGTTGCCTCGCATTATTAATACAATGTCACTTCTTTGGAGCGTTATAAAGAGGGAAGACTCTCAAAAAAGACCAACTGACTTCTTTGGAACAACTAAAGGCTCTTCTTCAGTTTACTTTAAAGCAACCAAAGTAGGATTTCTTTTAAGCTGCTCTGTATCTCATCATCCCATCCCTCACCCTTGCATTTTACAGAGTTCATAGGAATAGATTTGCCATTGGGCTACAAAGAATCTTTTTAAGAACCCTTATGAGCTACAGTCTTGCACAGTACCTACCTACAAAAGTAAATTTTTCCCTATTCTTTTTGACATTCTGCACCCTGATTTGTTCTATTTAATGCTTCGCTTTTTCTGTGAGCTTCTGTTAATAGCTGCTGTAGAGTCAGCCACCTCTGAACTGTCTGTGCTTTTCACAGGCAGCAGAACATGTACCTGTAGAAATAAGAATACTAGACTTTTCCCTTCTTCTGTGGATATTGGTAAATCATAGTAGTGAAAAATGTCTGTAGGAGAAGAGAGAATATAACACAAGAAGCTATTTTTTTTCTATTTTGCCATCTGTTTTCCAACAAATCTGCCTTCCATCTGTAAAAAGGATACACTAACACATAAATAAATTACAAAACTAGTCTGACTGCCATGTATATAAAGAGATTCTTTTATTCTTGTGTATTTTTTAACATCTTGGGAAAAGGAACAATATTTGTAAGACAAAGGCTACCTCATGGTCTGTAAAAGTTTAGTATTGACTGGTTTTTTTTTTTTTCTTCTATAGACATTAAGAACTAAAATACTGGACTTCATAAATCCATTGACAGCACAACTTGGCATCCAGTTGATGGCAGCAATTGCAGCAGTATGGAATAGCAAGAAACCTCATAGGAGTCAAAGTAAAATCAAGGTGAAACTAAAGAAAGGCACCCTTAAGTTTTCACTATAAAAGCAAATGTTACATTTATATGATCAGTTCTAAATTCTTGGCTTGATTATAGATTCTTCAGGGTTTTTTACATGTGACAGTAGCAAGCCACTGAAAAATCTGAAAAGCTCTTATTTATACATAATTCCACAAAGCATCAGGACTACACTTTGCTTGAAGTAACTAATCAAATAAAAAAGGACAGTGTGACAGTTTGAGTCTGATAGTAATAGCCATTTTTTTATTCAATAATGGATTACAATCTTAGGATTGCAACTTGCCAGTTATATTTTAAAGACCTTGAATCAGCTCCATTTCCAGAGAAATGTCAGAGCTGTAGTATTCTCTGGAACTAAGCATTAGTTCTGAGTAGAACACCTCTTTCATTTCAGCTTTCATTTGAGAATAATGAAGGTGTTGGGAGATGATCTCTGTATGGCAAATTGTTGCATGCTTGTTTTAACTTGTCTAATTTATGTTTTGTATTAAATATTGATGTTTAAGTAGTCACACAAAAAGCTGTTTTTTCAGCTTCATATTTTGCCTGGTACAGTGATCTGAGGAGTGTATCTTTTGGTTTGTTTTGACAGATTCTTCCAGTGGCTAGTGCATCTCAGCTTATCCTTGTGGACTTAATATGTGCACTTAACACATTAAAAATTGACACAATATTACATCTAGTTAAAGAGGTAGTCAAGAAACCATTACAGATCAAGGGTGAAGAGGTAATCATGAAGATAATTCCATTTTCTTAGTATATTCTATTCTGGATCTATTCCAACGTGTCTTCTAAATATTGTTAGAAGGAAAGTTGGGGGTTTTGGTTTGTTTTTAAATGTGTGATCCTCTTTTGCTGCTGAAGAAGTTGTGTTTTCCAGAATGCGGGTTTCTGTGTTTTAAACCACCAATGTAAGTAGGTCCTTCACAATAGAGAAGTTGCTGGGAATGAAAAGGTGTGGTACCGAAGATGTACCATCTTCCAGTATCAAAGATGCTGACAGTTTTCATAAAGTTGCTGCAGACATACAACTCAGTGGCACATTTCTATCTTTCTACCCTTATCTGAACAGTTAGAAACACTTCACATTGAATCTACTGTATTCTAACTGGCTTTCGAAGAAAACAGTTTTGCTGCTATATGCTATTGTAGGAGTTCCTACAGCTCTGAATAATCTGTAGCAGATATTCCAACGTAATATGACTGCTTCTCAACTAGGGTCTTCTATTAAAGCTCTGAATTCTCTCGTACTGCTATATAGATAGTTTTATCATAGTTGGTCTCCTGTTGGAGTACAAATGGCTACTAAGAAGGATGTATTTACCATTGAACTCAAGTATTCAAGAGCTTTGACCTTCTTTTCTATCTTGTGGCAAATAATTGTGATTTTGTTTTTATTTTTCAGAAATCATCTCTTGTAGATATCCCAATGTTGCAGTTCAGTTATGCTTTCATTCAAAGGTAATTCAGTCATTATAAAAGAGAATTTTCTGTTTGACTCCAATTACGATCACAGTCAGTATCTCTATTTGAGCTTTACTTTAATCTTCATGACACAATGTCACAGAACACCTTTATGTAGGAAATGGTTATTGCCACTTCATTGTTAAGTGTCAGAGACACAGAATAACTGGGGTATAATATTACTTTCTGTTGATCTATTGATAATGCCAGCCTGAAAGCCTCATTTTGTGCTAATGGAGCAACATACTTCAGGCATCTCATTAGCAAGAAATTTGCATAATTTGTTATACTTTTTCTCCTTATCTATTCTGTTTTGCTAGACAAACGGATAAATAACTTCTACATTCCATAAACCAGCTGTGGCTGCAGTCTTTGTTGGGCACATAGTGGCTCAGGCAGCTGATTGGAGATATTCCTTTGATCAAAACTCTTCTTCAGATACTTGGCTTTTCTCATGTGGAAGCCTTGGGATATATCAGACTGTACAATATTCTGCGTGCAGTAAGCTACAGAGATACAGTAAGCTGTCATACAGTGGAGTGGTTAACTAAACTTTCTTCCCCCTGAAGTCACAGCTGTCTTACAGTGCTGGCTAGCATACTGCATGTGCTGCTAGCATTTGCTGATGTATGCATATTGCCTGTGCTGCCGGATATTTATATCATATTGTTGGATCTGTTAGGAATGAGCAATATCTAAAGTACCAATATTGATGGAAGCTTTTAGGCCATCAACATACACGTATATGGGGTTTTTTCTGGGTTTTTTTCCTTAACTCTAACTTCATACTTGGGTGCATTTTGGTATATTTTTTTTGGCAGACTGCCTATCTCAGCCTTGCAGGAGAACTTCCAGTCTTTATTAGGACTTCTGAAAGAATCTGTGCAGTTGAACTTGGCTCCTCCTGGACACTTTCTTCTTCTCAGGTACTGCATAAGAGAGAAAAAGCTTTATAGATGCATTGATTAGACCTGTCCGATTACTAACTTGGAGTGAATTGATTTTCCCACAGTACTCTGAATGACTTTGTGACTAGGACACCTACTCTAGAAAACAAAAAAGACCAAAAAGACCTCCAGGTACAGTGTATACGTGTATACCTTTTAGTTTATGAATCTGGCACTGTACATCTAAGTTAAAGTGGAGATGGCTTGAACTGTACTTTGTATCTGAATTCGCCTGCTCTTCTGCAGTGGGGGAATATGCATCCACACATTTTGGCTTAGGCTTGGTAAATATGGGAGACTCAAATATGAGAAGCGTGATGTACAAAATGTGTCTTAACAAAATTTTGTCAAAAAATGCATGAAATTTAAAGGGTAACTATGGACTTTCCCAAGCTGTTTTCCCTGGGTAATTTTATTGTTTTTCTCCGAGTTTAAATCATAACACAACATGAGTTCATGTCATATGTGTAATTATTGAAATCTCAAAACTAGTAGCATAACTATCCTTGAAGCTCATAACTGTGTTTGGCAATGTAAATGACCGTCAGCTCGCCTTCTATGCAAAGAAGGGGTGGGGTAGAGCAGGATTCTTCTCCTATACTGGTTGTGATTTCACCAGAACAGATTCACCCATGTGGGTACAGTTTTGCATCTGAGCCAATGTAATGTTATGTATGAGGTGAGACAGTGTTATGGTTACAGTACTTTAGTGTGCCAACAAGGAAGTTAAGTCTCCACTTCTACTTTGGAGACCTGTCAGCAAAATGATGATGAGGAGGAGGAGGGTGATGATGATGATAAAAAGACAGTTTTGCCATCTTACCATCTTACAGCTGCTTCATAAGTGACCTGTGCTTTGCTTAGGATGCTTGGGATTTAGTTTCATTAGAGTGACCAGCTTTTCATTTCACTGGGAAATAAATATGCTGAAGTGTGCCTATGCACATAGTTTGATGCTATGTCTTGCTTAGTCCTAATGGAAAACCCTAAATATGAACAGTTGCTATAAAATAAAAGCTTGGCTCACTTAATGCTCTGCCTCACTTAATGCTCTCCAAATATTAAAAGGAACAGAAAAGAACAGTGTTCAAAACAATAAAGGCATTGGTATACCGTTTCTGAGGGGCTGAACAATTCAGATCATGTCTTTGACAGATGACAGCTAATGTGTAAAGTGTGGCACGGCTGATGCTAATTTGATACTGTGTTAATGGTAATGGCTTGCATGGAAAATCATGACTAAAACCTCCTAAGTTAATTGTAAAGTTTTTCCTGCTTCTCATTTTCTTGCCTGTTCCTATTTGAAGTGAGCAGTAATAAGTTATCTTGAGAGCACAGATAGTTACATCAGAGAAGTGTTTGTTTCTAAGAGACAGAAGTGCTCTGAACCTCCTAACATATGGAAAGGACAAGTGATGATAGCTTTCATCTGACACCGTATCCTCTGGTTGTGTTATAGGAAGTGACCCAAAAAATCTTGGAGGCTGTAGGGACTGTTGCTGGTTCTTCTCTGGAACAGACTAGCTGGCTGAGCCGGAACTTAGAAGTGAAAGCTCAGCCTCAGATTTTACCAGATGACTTCAACATTGAAGATGTGAATGGTAATGTGGTTTTGTCTGACTTTCTACTGCTTTCTCTCCTATACTTAAGTCAGTGAAGAGTACAAGGTGTTTGATAATGTGTAATTTACATGAGATGAGAGTATTGCAGACAAAAAGTACCCTCCAATAACAGTGTCAGCCTAAGTAGGTTTAGCAAGACTTATTGCAGACACATGCAATACATGGGACAGAACAGCACAGGGCATGAGGGATGTCAGAAGCATTTCACTGTAATACCAATATGCAAATAACAGTTCCGTTTGGGAAGAAAATTACAAACCAGCAAAATTTAAACGTGTCTGAAGGGAAAAGTAAATGATTTTTCCTCTTTTAGATACATCAGTGGCACCATCTTCAATGGTTTCTGCCTCTGCTCCTTCAATATACAGTGTCCAAGCTCTTTCTCTTCTTGCAGAAGTAAGTTTCGTAGTTGCTGCTGTCATCTGTGGGGTGGTTGTTCATTTATATTATTGAACAGAGGAATACTTTATGTTTTACCGGCAGTTTAAATGGGAGCTTAAATCTTTATTGAGGCATCCCATATGCACACACATGCTAGCCTGAAATATGGCATGTTTTCCCGTTTTGACAGAAATATCAACTAGAGGTTTAAAGAGACATTCTTTTCATTTTTAAGGTTCTTGCTTCCCTTTTGGACATGGTTTACCGAAGCGATGAGAAGGAGAAAGCTGTGCCATTGATTTCACGTTTGCTTTATTACGTATTCCCTTATCTACGCAACCACAGGTGACTTCTCTCTCTGCATATATGATTTTTCGGTGTGACTTTTTTGACCACATTGTAAAGCTTCTGAATTTTCTTCTGTTTGTCCTCTCACCTGTTTCCATTCTAATAATGTACAAGCTGCATTTTTCCCAGCAACTGAATTCTTTTTTTGTTTGAGCTTTGTGACAGCTGTGTTTAGCTGTAGGTGTTCCTGCCATCTGGGTTTTTTGCCTTAAAAATTAAAGCTCTCCTTTCTGTGTTTGTTAGGTAATGGAGGGAGGCTGAGGGGTGGAGCAGCAGAGCACTGGGCAGGTCACAGGACTCATCATGAAACAGGAAGAGTACAATAGCTCCCTGTACTTTGCCTAGTTTTTCAGCCAGAAGCATAGGAGTGGGAGAGATGGATGTTACCTCTGTCAGTTGAACAGTATAACCCTTTTCCCACAGGGAAGGGAGGAGGTAGGAGAGAACATTTCCTTGCTGTGGGGGTTTCCTTTCCATCTTCCAGGGCCTTATCAATTGGTCCTGGGACCTCAGGCTTCATGATGGATCTTTCTCTGCCTTTCTCCAAGTGCTATTCCCAGATCTCATAGAAAGCAAATGCTCCTCTTTCTAGCAGCTCACTGCTAAGTGGCAGGAAACGACTCTCCCCTCCCCCTCCCCCTCCCCCTCCCACATCGGTGTTATCTGGGTGACAGATGAAGCCTACTGGGGTACCTTCTAAAGGGCTCAGCTGGCAAGAGTACAAAGCCTATTGGAAACCTTTATTTGGGAAAGTTTTGAACCACACCTTTAGTGGAGACAGACCGTACTGTGCTGTGATACATCTAATCTGAAAATATGTCCTCAAACCAAGTACCAAGGAAATGTAAGGAGTTTCTGCACAAACTGCTTTGAAGTACTGATCTCTCACTGCTCCGAGTTACAAGCTAATGTAGACATAGCCTGTTACTGAGAGAATTTGTTTAGAAGTTCAGGGGAACCCCGGAGTTTCTTTTCTGGTTACATAAACTTAACTTAAAAAAAATATATCTATTTATCACTGTTCTTCTCTTCCTCCAGTGCCTACAACATTCCTAGTTTTCGTGCTGGTGCTCAGTTGCTCAGCTCACTGAGTGGATATGCCTATACCAAGCGAGCCTGGAAAAAAGAAGTTCTTGAGTTGTATATGGATCCAGCTTTTTTCCAGATGGACACTTCATGCACTCAGTAAGACATGACATTGTAGTACTCCAAGATTCTATTCTGAATTTGCAAAGAAAGTGTATAAAGGAGGATGCCTAATATTGGAAAGAAAATTCTGTACTTTCTTACATAATAACATAATAATGTTAAAAGTGGGTCTCAACCACTAATTCTACTATATGCATTGTAAGCACTTAAGTTTTCATCATAGTGCATATGAATAAACTTGTCTTATGTTGATACTCCCCTTACTGATTAGCAAACTGCATACTGTAGAGCTGGGGGACCTAGAATGCAGTATTTGTTAAACTAGATAAGAGTCTGCATATTGAAAACCCTTTAGAAACTGTTCCCTTTTATGAAATGTTTGACCAAAATATTTTCTAAGTTGAATCTATCCTAAAGTATTTTCTGGTTATCTAATTCTTTCTATGTTTTATTCAGTTGGAGATCCATTATTGATCATCTTCTAACACATGAGAAAACTATGTTTAAAGATTTGATGAGTAAGTATTAGTTACTGATTACTTATTTTCACATTAATTTGAAATCTACTTGCATTTGAGACATTGGGTGCATTTTAAATATACTAATATGTCAATAAAATGCAGACAGTGCTGCATCTGCATAATTGACTATATTGTTGCCTTTATTCACAGCTAAAATCTGTCCCAAGTTAATTCTCTATTTTGGTCATGTCCAAAACACCCCATAAGTATTTTTGTTCTAGAAGTGCCGATGTTAAACTCCTACATTCACGTTGCCATAGTTTTAAGTTCCTGAAGAGTCAACTTTTGCAGCTGTTCCCTGCTAGAAAGCAAGGAGACTTTGGCTAACTTTGCAGGTCTCTGTACACTGGCATTGAGCTGTAGGAATGTGGTGTCACCAGCGCAGCAAATCTTTGAGCAACATGCCTTGACCTCTAATTCGGGCTTGACGACAGCGTAGAAGAATAAGTCCTGGGAGAAAGGTTGGGATAGGACTTCTTAAATTTGCAAAAACCTTCAAAAGGAAAAGCAGCTTTAGTCTCTTTTTCAGATCTTCTAAAAGAATAATTGAAGGTTTACAATGTGAGACTAATTGGCCAGTCAGTAGCCCAAAGAGAATTTTTCTTTTTAAAAGATTTCAGGTTATAGGAATTATTTTCATCACAAAACACAAGAAGTCTTTTTATGGTAGATAATTTTTATCTCTATTATAGATATGCAGAGCAGCGCCTTAAAATTGTACCCAAGTTTTGAGCAAAAAGCAATGTTGTTAAAGCGGCAAGCTTTCGCTGTCTTTAGTGGAGAGATTGATCAGTATCATCTCTATCTTCCCTTAATACAAGGTAAGATTTGTAATTTCACTTGCCTTTTTTTTCAGCTGTAACATGTACATAAATCATGTAAAAACAGAATGTCGTCTATTTTCCAACACATACTTCCATTTCTTAAAAGCTTTTAACAAAAAATTTATGACGCTGTGAATCACTGCATTCTTATAAATAAATTATCTCATTAACAGCAAGAGTAAAAACCTGGGTTC
The DNA here is from genome assembly GCA_033558235.1 of Neomorphus geoffroyi. Taxonomy (NCBI): domain Eukaryota; kingdom Metazoa; phylum Chordata; class Aves; order Cuculiformes; family Neomorphidae; genus Neomorphus; species Neomorphus geoffroyi. Next base: position 62,198,540 of record JAUMJM010000005.1, on the reverse strand, counting down.
CAAAGCTTTCGGTCTGGAAATATAACTGGAAACATTATTATTTTGTGGCAATCTTCCAGCCACTCTTGGGTTGTTGTTGTTCTCCTTAAATGTCAGTTTTGACAAAATTTTGTCCAATATAAAACCACCATATCTTCAGACTTTTTTTGAACCACGATTTTGTTAACAGAGTGCAAAGGACTCAACCCAAAACAGATGATAAAGTTAAAATTTTGTTTTGCCACCTGCTACATGTTTTATTTCCCAAAGCAACACATTTTCAGGAAAGCAGTACTCTTTTTTAAAAAAAAAAACAACCTTTTTTATGTTTATTCCAGAACGACTGACTGAGAACCTGCGTGTTGGGCAGACTTCAATAGTTGCTGCACAAATGTTTCTCTTCTTTAGAGTTCTTTTGTTAAGGATTTCTCCTCAGCATCTAACCTCATTGTGGCCAATTATGGTAACTGAATTGGTAAGGAAAAAGTAGTAATTTGAAACTAATTACTGTGGGTTTTTACCCGTATCACCTTTTTCTTCCTTCCAAATGCACCCTCTGTTTGAAAAAGAAAATGTTTTCATAGTTTTACATTAGTCTGACAATTTGGGAAAAGATTTAACTTTGTCATTAGGAAATTTTGATTAATTTTGTTGTGGTTAATGTAATCTTTTGCATGATTTCTTAATTTGTTGCAAGTGATATGAGTAAACTTAGAGTCTGTGGTTCCTTATACTACATGTAGCCTATCTTTTTTGTGATTGAGTTGTATGAATGTTTCAGCATTCCCATAAATAATCTTTTTCTTCAAAGATTCAGACATTTCTACAGCTGGAAGAAGATTTAACTGAGGAAGATGAACCATCAAAGTAAGAATTACTATTTGTCTGACAGAGAACTTGTGAAAGCTGGTAATGATTGTGGTTGTTCTGTATATGCAAATCAATCTTCCCGTCTTCCTTTCCCTTTCCCCTCCTTCCCTTCCTCCCTCCCTTCCCTCTCAAGAGACAACAGTATTTTTTGCTGTTGCACTTGTGTATTTCTGGTACTGATGTATTATAGTTTAGGAATTTTTTCCAGTGATGTTAAGAAGTAAGTACCACTTATTAGGTGCATACAAAAAGAGAAGAGATGCTAAGTCAGCATTTGAATATTTTAACACGTTGACATTTTTTCTGAATATTTTAAATTATTTTTTCTTCTAACAGCCTTTTATGTTAATCACAGTGCTCACAGAATAAAAATAGTTTTTATTGCAAACAGGTGCAAGTGCTCCTTTGTGTAAATGTGTACATTTCTCTTTTGCTGAATGAAAATACATGTAGTGGATTTATGTTTTAATGGTACATTTCTTAATTGTGACTAACACAGGAGCAACAGCAAAATAAGCAAACAGAAGGCCTCAGGTGATGGTAGTGGATCTGACATACAGCAGAATGAACTGTCCTTGTACTTAGCAGCTTGTAAGTTTTTGGACACAGCACTTTCATTTCCACCTGACAGGATGCAGTTGTTTCAAATGTAAGTCCTCTAATTATTTACCTGTCCTCCAAGTTGTTAGCATTCTTATCCTTTAAAGTAATTCCAGATCTGTTTTCTTCTAGACTTAATTTTGCCAGCAGGTCTTTTTCAAGTGCAGATGTTGATAGTCAGACTAATATAATTCTGGGTATTTGGAAAAACAATTTGATCTTGTCAGTGTAGGAAGATTTCACCATTCTCATTAGGAGGTTTTCTTAACTTGGAAAAACTGGGAGAAGGACCGAGACTGTTCCTTGTTTTTCCTTTGCACACACTTGGGAATTTTTAGGAGATCGTTGCATTTAAATACTGATGTGATAGTAACATCCTTGTTCATTAAGTTTGTCTCTGGTAATAGGATAATTTATAATTATGACAGGTATTTCTGTAAACAAACCAGTGCTCTACTAAACTATGTATGATCCAAACAAGGATTTTTTTTTCTGTCTGTTGTCTTATAAAGTAATCCATTTGTTTTAGGTACAAATGGGCATTTGTCCCAGAGGTGGACACAGAGTCATCTACTGTGACCTCTCATCTGGTAGAAAATCATCAGGAATGCAGACCACACACTATAAGAATCATGGATCTGCTGAAGATGAAATATGGGGTAAAGAAAGAATGCTTCACTTATTTTTAATCCATTGGCAACAGGTTTTTAGATATTTTAATAAGTTTCAAGAGGCTTTTGAAAATTATCTGCCTGCTTTCATATATACATGTATATATATATATTGAAGATGTCGGATTGCTTTTAAGTGAGAAAAAAATAGGCAGTTTTCTAATTGTTCTCTTAAATCTGCCCAGAACCACCTAGTTAAAACAATTTGTCTCAGACAGGGTCAGTATTTGTAAAAAAAGGCATGCTGTACTTTGTCAAAAAAAGTTCGCCACAATAGCATTTTAAATTACCATTAAGGTTTAATATTCTTTCAGAAAATTGAATAGGGGCATTAGTGTTTCTGAGAGAGATCTCTCTATTCTGTATTCTGAAGGCTAGGCCAAAATTGCTGTGTTCTGAACTTGTGAGACTTTCATCTAATGAAACTGCAAATGCGAACGTAGAAATAATTTGGTATACCATCTATATAACTTATATTCTGATATGTGGATCTCTTAGTATGAAAAATGTGTGTATTACAAGGGTCCGACAAGTCATAACAACAAAACCCTTTCTAAATATAGATTTATTTGTTTACAGGAAACAAACAACACTGAGGGAATGACCAAGAAGCACAAATGTCCTCTTTTGAACTTCCGCTATATATCTAGCATCACCCAGCTTATGCCCTTCTTCAAAACTCTGTGTTGTGCATTTACAGCAAATGGGAGCGAATCCCAGAATTCACATACTTCTGCATCTCTCTCTATGGACTATGTTGGCAGTAATAGCATAAAGATCTTGCAACACCTTGAAGAGAGTGTTGAATGTGATTTCCTGGAAAACATGGAAAGTTAAGTCACACCTTAGATGCTTGGCTCGTGGTGAATAAAGAGCAAAAAAAGGGAAGACTTCAGTGCAATTCTCCTCTTTTTTCCCCCAGTTTTGAAACCACATTTAGGGGTTTTTTCCTGCTCTTGTGGAGTGCTCTTCAATAATCCAGGCTTCTGAGTTGGTGTTAAAAAGCAGGATTCTTCAGTACCTGTGTGGGAAAAGAAAAGTACGGTTTAGTGGTAATTTCTCATAGTTAGTGTATTCTTTTACTTGTTTTCAATGTGAAGGATTAAAGAGATTTTGTAAATAAAGGAAAAATATTTTTGATTTGGTGAAAGTAGCAACTGTACCATTTATCCAGTAACTTCTCAAGTAAGTATTTTAAACTGCTTTTGAAACTGTGTTCTGAAAGTAAATTCAAGAAAAAGCTCATAATTGCATGTCAGTGTACAATGAGTTTGCACATAAGCCGTTTCCTGAGGTTAAAGCCCGCTTCTACTTCTCCTTTCTTTAACTTATCCTGAAACTTACCAACTTCTAAACAGATCACCCAGATTTCAAACAGATGCATTTTATAAATCTTAGCATTGTTCATATAACTGCAAACTTGCCATGTTTGTAATTTCAACTCTGTAGAATAATAGCATTCTTCAGGATTAGTGATTCCTAAATAAAAGACAAACACATACATAAAAGACAAACCTATGCAGTAACATTTTGTAATTTACATTACTTGAGGGTTTTTTATTTTAATTAATTGACTAAAATATTCTAATTCAGTATTTTAAATTAAAAAATGTTGTTCTTTCAGTGACTAAGGTCATTTTGCATCTTCTGAAACGCAACTAAGTGAAGATAATTCTGTAAGAATATAAATTGCTCTATACCAACAGCCTAATAAAAATAAAAATTCTTTTTTTTTTAAAGTATGCTTTTTATACAAAAGAATGTATTTGGTTCTTCCTAGGTGTCGATAGAGGTAGGGAGATCATCCACAGTGCCATGACTACAGTAATGTTCGAGGTGCAGCTTATTTTGGAACTGCACTGCTGCCACTGTCCAGAAGCTGTGAAAGAAGGATTAGTTCTAGCACCAAGCAGTGCAGCTGCACGTCTGAAGGACATTTCTGATGGCCAGTGGCTAAGCATTATTGTAGCAACACATAAAACTGAATGCTCAGTAAGACTGTTTTTTAAATGAAGAGGTAGACTCCACTGAATTTTCATACTCAGTGGATTATTTGACTGAAATTGCAAAGCTGATTTGTCTGGGAGGGGAAGTTTAGCACATTTTTTTATGGTAAAAAGATTTGTCTGCTTTTTTTTTTTTTTTTTTTAACCATCTTTGCCTCCAGAGAAATTGGGTTTGTAAGATGTACCTGCAGACTGGTACATGCTATTTGTGTTATTTGTTATTTGGAACATCGCAACTGAGGTAAATGTGCTGGGTATTGGACTTCACCACTCTTGTTTTTGCTAATTAAAAAAGAATATACAAAATATATGGTTTAATTTCACCAGGTTGTGAGGTCAGGGATTTTTTTATTATTTTTTTTTCAAAACTCACACAACAAACATGGGAGGTTAATCTGCAGTGATTTTTTATCTACAGATACATGAAGTTTTCATCTCTGAATTATAAACTAAAATAATGAAACACTGAATATAAGCTTTACTATGATAATGCTGTAAAGCTCTATGGAGATAATACTAAAATAGGCTTATGCTAAACTTCAACAGTTTATGTGCATTTTTACAATTAAGGGAAGTGTTAGATTGTAATGTAATATTGTGTGGTCACTAAGAATGTGAATTATTTGTATTAATATTTATCAATGATCTCTAATGCTATTGGAATGGGCACAAGTGAAATGTTATCCTTTTAAAGCATTACTTGAACATTGGAGCAGGATATTTTTAAAATGTTTTTGTTCATTACTTACATATATTCAATATTTTTAAAAGAGAATCTTGCTAATATTCAGGATGATTTGGTAGTTTTGCGTTCAGCTTTCTGTTGATTGCTTTCCATACTGGGTTATTTCTCTTAAAATCCTAATGAGATGCTGTCAAATAGGCTATTAAAATCTAAGACAACTTTTTGCCATCAAACTTTTGGGTTTACGTTCTCCCATAAGCTATAAACCTGCGTTTTCACATAATTTCTTTGCTAACTTGAGGTAGTGAACCAGTTACTTCAAGGGGTTTGTCATCCTTCCCTTTGAAAGAGAATATCCAGTTCTGGCTGCCTGTATTTCAGATGTGCAGGAGATCAGACATCAGTCAATTCCTCATCTGTGGTGGTGAACTTTAAAAACAGAATCCATTACTTATGTCTGTATAACTCTAACTTCTAAAATTACCTTACCTTCTACAAAAACACCACTTGCTTCTAACTCCTGCCTTTGTCATTTACCTTTGTTTGGTGGTTCTGCAGATGGCTGCTTTAAATGGCCTCAAGATATTTGTGACTTGCAGAAGCCTTTCACTGAAGCAGAATCTAATTCTTATTAGGAAAAAGTTACTTAAAATTTAGTATATAAGCAGATCCTGTATCATTATAGAAAGAGTGTGAATAAGGAGGAAAAGGCTCTTATCTAAAAAAGTCCTGCTTGGGTGGTAGAAGGGCACAGTTACATAGGCCTAAAGATATCTCTAGCAGCATAACTTTATTCCTTATCTACATGGGACTAACTGTAGTTATTTTACCTCTTATGCTACTGCTTTTTAAATCCACACGAAGGAAGGCTGTACTGCTCTAACACTGGTACTGCCAAACCAGAATAACTTAACTGTAGATGAATCTGAAGAACCTTTGCCTAGAACTCAGTATCAAGAACAGGAGAGAAAATGCTTTGCTTTGCTATGTAGTTCTTTGCTTGTTTTCAGAATACCCAAGCTTGGCTCTCTCTTTTGGATACTTCAGCTTTGAGATAACGTAGCAACAGTGCATGATACACAGAGGGAGACATATTTAAACATTCAGAAGAATTTCATTTTCCTGAAGGAAAAAAATAGCAGGTGCAACCAAGGTAACTGCCAAAGAACAGCAGAACTCGAAATATGGAGCATTAAGCAATGGTTGAGTTTATTCAATACTATATTTGAATGTAATTCTTCTAGTAATATTAAATGTTATTTTGAAATACCTTTTCAAATGCAATTGTCATTTTTCAGACTAGCTTTACTGCTCGCACACCAACTTTAATTTTTATCTGATTCTGTAAAAGCTCTCAAATTCAATTCCAATGGATGAAGGCTCTGTACAAAACTCTACAGACCTCAGCTTGGATCCCTGAAGCAGTGGCTCAATGGTTGTCTGTGCTAGCCCCTACACTTGCCTAGGGAAAGACTGCACCACTGCCTCCCTAATCCTCTCATCATAAGCCCCCGCTGCTCCCATTCATACATCCCCATCTTTTTTATTCCTGAACTTTCCACTCTGGGATCCCAGTCCTGTGGGACAAGTTTTGTGATTTTGGAAGAACTACGTGGAGCAGATGGAGAAAGCTGCAGCTGCTGCAGCATCAGGGGATCCTTAACTGACTGACAGGCACTGAAGCCTTGTACAAAGGGAGCACCCTCTCCCTGGGAAATCAGGGGCTGCTGTTGCATAACGCTTTCTCTGTGCACCAGAGCTTTCCAAACTTCAGTCTGTACGCTTTTACATGTACTGCCTTTTCAATTGTAAGGAAGAAAACTCTTCCATACAACTAAGCTTGAAAATCAAAGGCCAGAGAAGTATGGGTTGGCCATTTACATTTGGCAGCGACGGAAAACTTCGATCTTTCACGATCACTGTCCCAGTGCAGCTTCGCTTCTTAAATACTGGTTGTCTCCTGGTGATCAGTTCCCAGAGCTTCAGGTGAGGCCAGCGGCAGTGGTGATTGTGCAGCAATCAGGTCCTTAGATCCCATTTCTGCAAACAGATTAAAAGAAGGGAGGGAACAGGCAGAAGGAAAAAAATCATTGATCAAAACTGGTGACGCTACCAGGTAGAGACCAAGGTATCTTTTCCATGATCATTCCTTGATCAGAGGCATCTGTGCAGGCATAATGCATTCCTCGCAAACCCAAATACAGTCATAAATCTTATTTATGTTGTTGGGCAGCATTGTGAGGCCTCAGACAGTGAAAGGGGAGGCTTCTGTTGAAGATAGCAGGGGAAAGCATTTCCCTGCAGGTCTCCTGCAGGCTGCTCCTCAACTAAAGAGTAAGTGAAGTGTGAGGTGTCAGTCACCATGATATAGCTCAGGCTTTTCTTTTCATTTTCTCTTACAAAGTATACCTACATATCTGGGTGTTCGGAGATTTTTCTATCTGTCCATCACCAAAATCACAGCTGTAAAAATTTGAGATTACAGAATGAAAAACTCTGAGGAGAACAAAAGGAACTGGAGAGTTGCCCATAGCCAGCTTGTAACAGACAGCAGAGAGCTTCCCATCCATAAACATGTGTAAAACAGTTGGGTTCTTTAAGATCTCCAGAAAGAAAATTGATAATCTGGATTTAAGGTCAGGTTGGATGGGGTTCTGAGCAACCCAATCGAGTTGAAGACGTCCCTGCTCACTGCAGGGAGGGTTGGACTAGACCTTCACGGTCCCTTCCAACTGAAACGATTCCATGATTCTATAACCGTGCATAGCTCAACATACGCTTCAATAGTCTTCCCCCTAGGAAGACTCTCCTCTTTCCTTGTACCAGGCAGGCTCCTCCTCACATTCCTAGCTGTGTAATTACCATGATAAAAGTGGCCACGGCTTTCACTGTAGTGGGAATACAGTGCATGGTGTGTTCAAAAATATTCAAAAATATTGTTCAAAAATATTGTCAAGTCGTGTAGGAAGGAAATTAGGGAGGCAGAAGCCCAGCTGGAGCTCAAATTGGCCACTTGTGCTAAGGACAATAAGAAGTGCTTTTACAAATATATTAACAGCAGAAAGAAGGGCAGCAACAATCTTCAATCCTTATCGGACATTGAGGGAAATACAGTAACTGAAGATGAGGAAAAGGCTGAGGTGCTTAATGCCTTCTTCACCTCAGTTTTCAACAGTAAGGCAGATTGTTCACTGGACAACTGGTCTTCTGAAGTGATGGATGGGGACAGGGTGCAATATAGCCTCCCTGACATCCAGGAGGAAGAAGTTAGAGACCTGCTGAGCCACTTGGATCCTCATAAGTCTATGGGGCCAGATGGGATCCACCCTAGGGTGATGAGAGAGCTGGCGGATGAGCTTGCTAAGCCGCTTTCCATCATTTATCAGCAGTCCTGGCTCACTGGAGAGGTCCCGGACGACTGGAAGTTGGCCAACGTGACGCCCATCCACAAGAAGGGTCGTAGGAACGATCCAGGTAACTACAGACCTGTCAGCCTGACCTCGGTTCCAGGTAAAATTATGGAGCACATAATCCTGGGTGCAATCATGCAGCACCTGCAGAATGAGCGAGAGATCAGGCCCAGCCAGCATGGATTTAGAAGAGGCAAGTCCTGCCTGACTAACCTGATCTCCTTTTATGACCGTGTGACTCGCCTGGTGGATAAGAGGAAGGCTGTGGATGTCGTGTACCTGGACTTCAGCAAGGCCTTTGACACTGTCTCCCACAGCAGACTCCTGGAGAAGCGGGCAGCCTGTGGCTTGGATGGGAATGTTCTGTGCTGGGTTAGGAATTGGTTGGATGGCCGAGCCCAAAGAGCGGTAGTGAATGGTGTCTCATCCAGTTGGCAGCCGGTCACTAGTGGTGTTCCCCAGGGTTCAGTGCTGGGCCCGGTCCCGTTTAATATCTTTATTGATGATCTGGATGAGGGGATCGAGTCCTTCATCAGCAAGTTCGCAGATGACACCAAGCTGGGAGGAAGTGTCCATCTGCTAGGAGGGCCCTACAGAGGGACCTTGACAGACTGGAGAGATGGGCTGAGTCCAATAGCATGAGGTTTAACAAGTCCAAGTGCCGGGTTCTACACTTTGGACACAACAACCCCGTGCAGAGCTACAGGCTGGGGACAGAGTGGCTGGAGAGCAGTCAGGCGGAAAGGAACTTGGGAGTGCTGGTGGACAGGAAACTCAACATGAGCCAGCAGTGTGCCCAAGTGGCCAAGAAGGCCAATGGTATCCTGGCCTGCATCAGGAATAGTGTGGCCAGCAGGACTAGAGAGGTTATCATTCCCTTATACTCGGCACTGGTCAGGCCGCACCTCGAGTGCTGTGTCCAGTTCTGGGCCCCTCAGTTTGAGAAAGATGTTGAGATGCTGGAGTGCGTCCAGAGGAGAGCAACGAAGATGGTGAAGGGGCTGGAGCACAAGCCCTGTGAGGAGCGACTGAGGGAGCTGGGGTTGTTTAGCCTGGAGAAGAGGAGGCTCAGGGGAGACCTTATTGCTCTCTACAACTACCTAAAGGGAGGCTGTAGTCAGGCAGGCGTTGGTCTCTTCTCTCAGGCAACCAGTGACAGAACAAGAGGACATGGTCTCAGGCTTCATCAGGGGAGGTTTAGGCTTGACATTAGGAAGAAGTTCTTCACTGAAAGGGTGATTGGCCATTGGAATGTGCTGCCTGGGGAGGTGGTGGAGTCACCGTCCCTGGAGGTGTTTAAGGAGAGATTGGATGAGGCACTTAGTGACATGGTGTAGTTGACGAGTAGGAGTAGGTGTTGGTGTTGGGTCATAGGTTGGACTCGATGATCTCAAAGGTCTTTTCCAACCTTATGATACTGTGATACTCTGGTACTGTAACTGTATTATTTGAAAGTTAGACAGAATGTCCGACAGCATGTTTTCTTTCTAGCATTTTTTTTTTCAAATAGTGTTTTCCAGAAATGATAACGCCTTGTGTTCAGTATGGTCTGTGCTGAACAGATGTGCCTTATACTCTTATCACCCTTGTTTGCAGTCTTTCCCAGTCTAAAATGCAAGGTCAGACAGAGCTGGTTCCTAAGCTCCAATCAGCAGAGATTTGACTGTTGTGAAGTTCATAACAACATTAAAATGAGTCCTTGGAAAGTAGTGGAATATGCATAAGATTTCTGGAAAAATTTATACATACGTGTCAGGTTCCAGTTCCACCACCGGTTCCCCTCAATCTACACAATCAGAGAGGGAGGGTCTGTTGGTGCCTGCACAGCAAATTGGAGACTGACAAATCTCCCAGGGTAAAGTCAAAACAGTGTTTATCTTGGGCACAGCCAAAATAACAAATCAGTATTTTGGGCACAGCCAAAATATCAAATCAAATACCCAGGAGCACTCCAAGTTGCAGCTTTCCAAAAGTTGCAAAAACCAGATCCAAATCTGCTCAGATCACAATCTGTTACCCTCAAGACAGCTGGACAACACAACATAACTCGGATCTGATGCAATGCACCATAGTGCCATGGAAAAGAGAAGGAAAAGAATAGAGATGTTTAAGACCACAACACAAGTAGAGGCAGTCTTTACAATATGTATGTAAGTGGGAAATACATTCTGTCCCCAGCTCTTGCCTCATTACATATGATTGATGGAAATCATTGCCTCATGCGTCCAGCACTGAAATAAGTAATGCTGCTGTCAAACTCCAAAACGAGTTTTAAGAGAGGTTATTTGGCATCATATTTGGTATCGGGGCACCACAAATGGGCAACGCCTGGATCACTGGTGGCAGATGCTGCAGCCAGGCTCGGGTCAGCCTGTCCCACCTCAAAACCAATCACAGAATCATGGAATGACCTGAGTTGGAAGAGACCGGCAAGGATCACCAAGTCCAACTCCTGTCCCTGCACAGGACAACCCAAACATTCACACTCTTGAGTGCGCTGTCCAAATGCTTCAATATTGTCAGCCTTGCCACCCTGACTGCTTCCCTGGGGAGCTGTTCCAGTGCTCCAGCACCCTCTGGGTGAAGAACCTCTTCCTAATATCCAACCTAACCCTCCTCGGCACATCTTCCTGCCGTACCCTCGAGTCCTATGATTGGTTGCTAGAGAGAAGAGATCAGCTCCTCCGCCTCTCTTTGTGAGGAAGCACTAAACTGCTAACAGGTCTCATGTCAATCTCCTTCAGGCTGACCAGACCAAGTGACTTTAGCCGCTCCTCATACGGGTTCCCCTCCAAACCCTTCACCCAGTTTGTGCCCCTCCTCTGGACGCTCTCCAGTAGCTTGATATCCTTTTTATATCAGGTGCCGGAATTGGGCTGGGCTCAAATGGGCGGGGCTCGGCTCAAATGGGCTGGGCCGCGCTGGGCTGGGCCGCGCTGTGCTGGGCCGCGCTGCGCTGGGCCGCGCTGCGCTGGGCTGGGTCGCGCTGGGCTGGGCTTGGCTCAACTGGGCTGGCCTTTGCTAGGCTCGCTCCGCCCACCGCCTCACTAGTGAAACCGCGACTCCCAGGGCCCCGCCCACGGCCTCGCGTTACCGTACCCGAGCCGCCCCACTTGCCGTGAGGGGGCGTGGCCTGTGCGCGCAGGGGGCGTGGCCTGTGCGCGCAGGGGGCGTGGCGCGCGGGGCCGGAAGTTTGTGAGGAGGGGGCGAGGCGGAAGTGGCGGTGAGGGGCGCTCCCCGAGCTCCCGGCCCGGCTCCCGCTGCGGCACGAAAGATGGCGGCGAAAACACAGGGCGGCATCCACCTCAGCGCGGTGAGCGGCGTGGGGGGACGGGGGCCCGGAGGGGGACGGGTCTGCTTCCTCTCTCGGGAGTCCTCGGTTGGGGAGTGGGTGCTGCCTGGCAGCCGTGGACAGCAGGGCTGCCGGTGCGAGGCCCGCAGCAGTAAGGGCGCCCCGGGGAGGAGGATCCCGCTCGAACTGCTCGTTGCTTTCCTGATACCGAAAATGCCGACAAATAAACTCTCCAAGACTCGTTTTGGAGTTTTAGAAAGCAGCGTCCTTTATTTCAGCGCTGGGCGCATGAGGGAATGATTTCTATTAGTCGTGTAACGAGATGAGCTGGGGACAGGATATATTTCCCGCTTACATGCGTGTTTATGAATTTTCCCAGAAATCTTATGCATATTCTGTTACTTTCCAAGGGCTCATTTCAATGTTTTGAACTTCACAACGGCCTAATCTCTGCTAATTGGAGCTTTGGAACCAGCTCTGTCTGACCTTGCATTTGAGTCAGGGAAAGGCTGCAAACAGGGGTGATAAGAGAAGACGCATCTCTTCAGCACTGAGCGTACGGAACAGTGTCTGGAAATACACTGTTTATAAAAACCCAAAAACGTGCTATAAAGAAAAAACCCTGTCAGAGAAACGTTCTGTCAAACTTTCCAAAAAACCCAGTTACTTAGATGAAACTTTACTTTAGCTTGAATCAAAATATTCCACTTTTTGTAATAGTGGCCACTTCTTATATCATGCCCTCGGTGAAAGCAAAGAGCAGAGGCTGCCCGGGCTGGGGGCGATGCCCCGTGTCTCTCTGGGAGCAAAAGGTTGGCAGCCAATGGTTGGGAAGGGCGGGCTGAGGAGCCCTTCGCCCAAAATAAACCAGCACCCCTCCTCCTTGGCTCGGGCTTCCCTCTCTCGCCTTATGCTGACCCCGATAGTGTTCCTGGCGCGCTGTGGTTTGGTCGCTGCGGGTGCCAAGGCTGGGCAGCCCGGCCGGCGGGGCGAGGGAGAGGGGAGCGGGCGCCCCGGGGCTGTGGTTCCCCGCGTTCGGGGCCGGCCGCGGCGTCTCTCCGTCAGCGATCGGGGTCAGCTGCGATGCAGGAGGGGAAGTGACAGCCTATGGGTGGGTTGGTTATTGGAGGCAAGGAAGGCGCTATCCCAGGCTGTTGCTTTGAGATAGTTGTGAGTGTACTCACCTCTAATTGGAAGCCTGTAAGTTAAAGTCTTAGATGCTTTTTGCAAGAGACCTAATTACGTTTTAACAAGGATAATGAATGCACATGCAGTTAAATCCACTACTGTATTGTAGCAGCCTTCCAGTACTTAAAGGGGACCTTTAGGAAAGCTGAGGAGGGGCTCTTTATCAGGGAGTGCAGTGACAGGAGGAGGGGTAATGGTTTTAAGCTGAAAGAGGGAAGATTTAGATTAGACATTAGGAGGAACTTTTTTGCTGTGAGGGTGAGTAGGCACTGAAACAGGTTGCCCAGAGAAACTGTGGATGCCCCATCCCTGGAGAATCTTTGATGCTGGGTTGGGTGAGGCTTTGAGCAACCTGATCTAGTGAAAGCTTTCCCTGCCCATGGCAGAGGTGTTGGAACTGAATGATCGTTAAGGTCCCTTCCAACCCAAACTATTTGATTCTAGGACTGTGCTTTTCAGTCACAGTATTCGTCATTGCTGTCCTGTGGCAATTGGTCATTATCTTATTTGTGCTAATACAAATGAAGTTAAAGATATGTTTTCAGTTGTCTGATACATCACTGATGAAACAGGATGTTTTTAAAAAGCTTTTCTGACTTCAGCTATCTATGCATATAAGTCAGACTTACAATTACACACTCCTGGTTCATAACCTTACTTGCAGAATAGTGGAAAGAAGCTGGATTGTTACAGTAAGTAACTTATCAAACATTTGAGTGAAAAACATACATTAAGATATTCTCAATGCTGCTTAAATTACCTTAATATAAATAGTCATGATTGTACAAGTCAGCTATAAATGACATTTACTTGACGTTCAAGAATTGCACTTTAATTTCAGGTCTTTAATTTTTGTAAGCATTTGAAATTCATAGTTTGTCTGATATATTTTATTAGAGAAGTGTTATCCTTCTTTAGATGACATAATGTTTTTAAAAAAAGGGAGGAAGTTCTCCCATTCTTTTTAATTCAAGAGGGAAAATACATCAGCAGTAGTAATCAGCCTTTGCAAAAAAGCTACATATCACATGTCGGACTGCAAAGTTTAAAAATGTTCACAGGTTGAAATCACTTTGGCAAGCTGAACTCTTAAAAATACGGGTGAGAAATCTAAGCTAAAGTTGGTGCATTTTGTAACTTTCTGAATTATTGTTAGAATGCTGTTTGGTTTTGTTTGTCAGTAGTCAGTTTCCTGTGAAAGCTGTGATTTTTGTGGGTTTTAACTAGAGAAGTGAAACAGCTGATAGGTTGTGTACTACAGTGTAAAAGGCTCTGTTTTCTAGTGAGTAGTAGAGACCTGATGGTCACTGTCTTTTGTCAGCAGCTGTTCTTTGGAAATATGTTCGGTTTCACCAAAATATTTACATCAGTTTCAGAAGCAGGCGATGTGAACAGGCCTAGTAACTCATTCTCACACTGGCATTTGTCTCCTGTTGCTCTGGTAATTCTTTTGCTCAGTCATAGGATGAGACAAGTCAAGGACATGATCCAGGTTGAAAGTAAGATTTCACAATTATTTTTGTTTTGGATCATTTCCCTGGTGTGGTTCACTACACAGTCATGTAAGTGGACTAGCTTAAGTGGGAGGAAGGAAGAAAGGAGAACATATCAGGAAAGAAACAAGCAGCTGGGTGGCATAAAAGCAAAGAGGGGCCGAGGGGAAATGGCAGTGGGCTTGTTCACTGAAAAGCTGCAAAATACTTGTATAAGACAATACAGATTGTTCATTGGTAGTTTGATTTAGGCATGCCTTGTGCTGTGCAAGAGATGGAAGACTTCCAGATTCTTGGAAAATTTTAATTCCCAAAGCTATGTAATTTTTAAGATATAAGTGGCTTTAGTCTTAAATATTGCTGGTCGTAATTGTAGGAGATGCTCCTCTTAGTGCATCTGAGTCTTTTTATTATGTGCACTGTATATGCAGTTTGAAGGAGGGGAATGCTTAGTTTTGTCTCCAACAAGGATTTGACTGGGCTTGGCCTTAGGAGAGAAAGTGAAACTAACTGAAACCCACTGAGTAACAGAAATGTATTTAGACTCAGTGAACAAAGCAATTGAGTCATCTTGGCAGCCGAAAGTGAGCATTCACCAGGGAGCTCACCCTTTCCTACTGTACTCATTGAACTTTAATTGCTTGTGAGCTGCTTAGACTGGTGGTTTATGAAGTGAAGTGTTAGGGATTGAAACAGTTGTTGCTGACAGCTGGGTGTGCTCTGAAGCAAAATGCCAAGATAATAGCCTTAAGTCAGTATTTTTTTTTTTTTTCACTGATTTTTGTTGTGTGCTCTCGTTTCAATTCCTTGCCTGAGCCAATGTTGGTATCTACTCTGAGGTAGACATTCCCATGAACTACCCTGTGGGATACTCGCTCACCATTTGCTGGGGGAGGTAGAGCCAAGAATCAGTTTCTTACAAGTCCTGTGTTCCTACCTAAAACTGTTCATATGAAATGACAAGATATAAGTTTTCAGTTCTGTGTATCACCTTCCAGCCTTTCTCAAAACTTTACCATTTGAAACAGTGATCCAGAGAAGATCAGCATAATTCTTGTGTTCGCTTATAGAAGATGCTGTTTCTTTAGAAGGCAGTACTAGTATGCAGCAGTAAAATGAGGGATGAAGAAGCACTGTGTTACACGCACAACCTATGAAGAGATTTTCTTGCCATGCACATGTATGCTTTGCTTCACAGGAAAAAAGAATAGTTATCTGTGATTATGTCAGTGTTGGTGACCCTGAGATTCCTTCTTTCATTAGCATTGTCTGGTGACCAGGGGAGGTTCACAACTGTGAATTTATGCCTTTATCAAAACTTCTTCACTAAGTCCGTATTACTAAGGTTACAATGCCAGTAGTATTTCCAGAGGTCCCAGTCTACCTGGATTGTATGCTTGCAGTTTTTCACTGGCTAGCAGCAGAGAAGTATTTCAGCAGCTAATTGAGCAGATGTTGGATCCTTGAACACGCATCTTTGTGGTACGTTTGTTGTCTTTTTTAAATGTTAGTGTTGGTTTTGACAAGAAGGGATTTAGTATGAGGAACAATTTTTTCTTGTGTGTTTCGATCATGAAGCTTAAAAGGCAAAGGGACAAATGTTGCCAGCACTGTGAAAGTTACTGTGCAGCAGAGAGAGAAAGTGAATGATCCTTTTAACCATGTGCCATGTGCCCATTAATAGACTTGATCTAATTTCCTTCTTGGGTTCTAAATTATTTGTAAGTATCTGTTAGGAATTTGAAAAGGGGACAGTGACTTAATCTGACTCAATTTACCCGATTTTATAAAACTGGAGCTTTAAAGCACAGATGGCAATGAAGAATGCGAAGTCTATTCATACTTGTACTGTAGCACAATGGAGAAGTGCAAGGATTAAGTTACAGTGTGAAAGTGAGTCCTGTGCTCATATAACCTTAGATTCAAGGGGAGGTTTCTTGGCAGTTTATTCTGATCTGAACTAGGGTTGCTGCCTCAATCCTGTAGCATTATTGCATTTCGCTGATAAATGAACTTTGAGACCAGAAGTAGTTGCTTGCTTTTATTTAGACTTTAACTGTATAAGTGCGTGTCAGTGTAACAGTTCTGTAAAATTCATGAAGTATGGATATGTACACAGTGTTTTAAAATATTTTTTTTCTGATCTTGTATTATAATGAATATTGTATTATGGTTTTTTGGTGTAACTGCACTGTACAAGAACTATTTCCAGCATTATGTATTTGTAGATACTACTTTTTATGCCATCAACATAACTGCCAGCGAGGCTTAAGCATTTGTGTGCAGTGGGTTATACTGTTAAAGGCCTTGTAGAAGTACAATTACAGATATTCTCACTGGTAGTGTAAATGCAACTGTAGCAGTTTCAGCAGTTATATTTCTCCAGACATTGCATTGACAAATCCTTGAGTTATATGGATATTTAATTATATTTTTCCTAGTCTTTTGATATATGTGAATATATATGAACCCAGGCTTTCATAAAATACTGGAGAATACTTCTGTCACCGACATCTGTAAGATATGTCCTGTGACTGTAGTCAATTTGCTTATCCTCATCTAATCCTTGTAGTGGCTGTATTCCTCTGTTTACATCTTATAAGTAGTGATGATGGAATGTATGAGATCAAGTTGCTAAAAGCATGAACTGCTAGTTTAGAGAATCTAACAGGTGGGTTTTGATCAATATGGATTTAAGGAGCAATGACATTGGACAGTAAGCCATTGACTGTATTAGGTGCTGCTCGCTTTTTGGATTAATTTCAGTACTCGTGGGTTAAGATGTACATTTCTAACTTTTGAGAATATGTGCCTCTATTACTAGATTTGGACTAAGGCTTTGTTTTCTGTAACCTCAAGCATCAGTATATAGCAATAATTTCTTAGACTTTTATAAAAGATAGAGAGTTTTATAGGATGACCATGTAACCCTTGCGTGGAACATAGTATGATACTGTGCTGAATTCTATATTGCTTTTTTGTCTTTAATATTATTATTAATGTTGCCGTTAAAAGGTCTTAGTATGCTGATAGCTAAAAATAAATTACAGCCTTTTGGTAGTCTTGTACAAAACAGTTTCATTTAAAGTCACTTTATTTAACGTACTGTTTTCTGCCTTGGTATCATTGAAGAGCATAAACTAATGCCATTGTTGTGGTTTATTTCAGCTTTGCCCAAAGTTCTTGCATACCAACTCTACCAGTCACACCTGGCCTTTCAGTGCAATTGCAGAACTTATAGGTATGTGGATCAATAGTTTGCTGGAATATTTGATTGTAATACTTTTTTTCTTGCTGTAAAACTCTTTTTTCCTTCAGGTAAGGGAAGGAGTTGATCCTGTTGTTACCTTTCAGAATCTTACATGCCTTTTTTTGTTGTTGTTGGTTTTTTTTTTTTTTTTTTTTTGTTATGGTCAGATTGACTTTTTATTAACACTATATGTACTACCTGACATCAGCTGCAGTGGCCTTATAGCATTTGCTGATTTCTTTATACTGAATTTATTAAGAATTACCAACTATAGAAGACTGTGGGAACAAGTGAATGCCTTCTCTTCTAGTCCATCAAGTGCAAGCCTACTGCTTTTTGCTGTTCCCAAGCCTAGAGAGTAGTAAGGCTAAGTGCACATTCCAAAGGTGTGCATGCATTCTTGCATCCTGTACAGACGCAGCTGGCCACAGGCAGATTAGCACAGGCAGCAGGACTGTAACTTTGCAGGAACACACATAAACACAAATGCTCGAAATATGAACAGTACAGATGTCCTTAACTTATTCCGGCTTCCTGGTGAACCGGGTTTAAAGTTCTCTAGTGGCACATATGTATACTTTCACTCACTTATCACTTACACTTCCCTGTGTTTCTGCATGTTTCACCAAGACCTGGGAGTCCCTCCGCTGCCCACGTCCTGGACTTTGTACCAGTCTTGCGCTTTAGACCTTTGATCTCAGCGGTTGCTCATTTCTTTGAACTTGTTGGCTTGTCCAGCTCGAAGTTTGCTAGCGGAACAAACATGTACAGACACACACTGAGAATGGAGAGCACACATGCAGGATACCATTAGAAATAATGTTTAGTCAGAAGGTACAACAAAGTAGCACAGGGTCCAGTCATATAAGCCTACTGACCAGCTGCCAGCTTGCACACAGTCAGCTGTGTTGTTTGGCCCTCTGTCTGCCCTTTTACCATTATTCTTCCATCCACTTTCACCTTTCCCTTTTCTTTGATGCTTCCTCAAAATGTCCAGTAGTAATTTTTGCACAGTTACAATATCCCTCAAGCATCATAATTTTCTTCTTTTGGGTTGCCAAGTTTCTGACTGTACACCTTCAGGATTATACTTGAGTGGTTCCTTTTAATAGTCCATCCCTCAGTGTCATAAGAGTATGGCTTTTTGTTACTGTCTCTGTCCTCTGCTGTTAGCTAGGGCTTGTGTATCTGTTTAATTAATTAGCTCCTGTTGATTGTCTTGCCTTTGATTTTTTTGAATAGCTGTTAACTGGATATCTTCAGAGTTGCCTGTTTCTCAGAGAGTGATTAGCATATTTCTTTAACTGGTTCCTCAAAATAAAGGTGTGGTTTGAAAAGACTTACCAAGCTTATCTAACAGTTTGCTGCTTCCAAATAGAGCAACTCTTCTGGTCACACATTCCTTTGCTTCCTATGCATGAGTTTTGCTGTCGCTAATATAGAAAATTAACCTAACAAAAGAAAGTAGGAATTTTTCAGCTAGATAAGGCCAGACCTGTCACAAAGGAGGAAACCAGAACCACATGACTGCAGGAAGGGCTAGCTGTTTCGGGGCTAACAAACTTCTAGTTAGTCATGTTGATTTAAATAAGCTTTGTAATCTCTTTTGCGTACTGTTTAAGGCTGTGCCATATGCCAAATATCAAATAATAGAAATACAATTTTAGTTTATGCGAACTTACCTAAAATGGTAATGGTCTGTCTGCTAAAATTTGCCTTTTGAGCTCTGGTATCTCCTGTCAAGTTTTTGCTAGTTATATTGGTGGCTTCTCCCATTAGTCTTCAGTCTAGGGAAGGAGGGGAAAGAGGTAAGAGGAAGTGGTTTTAGAACAGTAGAGACTTAAGCTAGCTTTGCTGCTGAGAAGTGTTTTTGGAGTCATAGTTTTGGTTTCACTTATGGTAGCAATCCTGCAAGCTATTTCAAACCCTGTAAATAGAGAGTTTTGTTTAAAGCCTTTTGTACTTCTTTTCTGTGAAGGTCATAACTTCTCAGATTTGAAGAACTTGCACTAGCAAAATATATACTTGTGGCATTGAGCTGTGTTAATATGGAAGTGATAGGGTAGTACAGCAGCAATATTTTTTTTTACCTAAATCTCCTGCACATGTAGAACCAAAATTCCAGTTTCGCAGAACAGTGTGGGATGCAGCGACTTGGACTTCAGTTTTTTTGCTTGCCTTTTTTTAGTGTCTCAAGTTTGATTATCTGAAGCTGTGATAGTATTTAAAGTCCATTTCCCAGTTAAGTCCACAGCAGGTAAGGTGTCGTTGCAGCCATGTGTATTAGTGGTGTGCTAGTGTCTGCATTGTGGACAATAACCAAGCCTCCTGAGAGTGCTTCAGAAAAGATGTTTGCATGTCTGGAGAAAGTACATATTGCAACATCTGCTTGGGAGGCAGGAAATGAAAGTAGAAACTTGTATTGGTTTTGTTTTCTATACTTGTATTTGAGCTGCTCACCTCCACCTAATTTTTTCCCCATGTGTTAGTCATCTGTAACAGCTAAGAAATTGTGAGTTGTGTTCAGGCAAGGTTTGCCAGGTTTTGATGCAGCTGTTTCATTGTAATGTTTTGATTTAATGTTTGCATCCTTAAAGATTACAGTGTTTTAGGAGACTTAGGTTTTAGCGGAACATTTGCTTTATTAAAAACTATGGCTTCTTGATTATGTGGAAAAGTTGACAAATATTCAGTGACTTCACTGAGAAATTTGTATCTGTGCCAGCACAGAATTTCTGCAATTATATTACATACCTAACTGCGGAACTGAAAATGGCCACAATTTTAGAACTCCATTAATTTAGCATGTGACTCTTCAGGGTCATAGGCCCATGATTAGGAAACTACATTAACCTGCCATATTTACCAAATAAGCATATGTGCAAGTATAGTGTGGTACTAGAGTTAGGTAGAGATAGATATTCCATATGGCTATTTGGCAGTGTTGCAAGACTAACATTCAGCAGATGATGTATGTGTTCCTGGTAGATAAGGCACTGTTGTGTGCGACGTACGGATTTAAGTAACTTTGGATGAGTTACTATCTGATGTCTTCACTGGAATTCAGCACTTTAGGATATGTTCACGCTTACAATGTTTAATTTTTGCTTTTTAGTATCCCACTGTTTACTTTCTTTCTCTTCAGATAATGCTTATGATCCAGATGTGAGTGCTAAACAGATATGGATAGACAAAACAGTGATAAATGACAATATATGCTTGACATTCACTGATAATGGAAATGGTATGAACTCAGAGAAGCTGCACAAAATGCTAAGGTGAGTAACATCTTCTGCAAATGTTTTTGTGTAAAAATTCCAGCTTCTAGGTGTGTTATTGCTCAACTTATTCCTTTTTCTCGTATGTAATCAATTAATTTTGTTCTTAAACTGAATGTGAGCGATTATCCAGTCTTGCATGCATCTTCTGGGTTTTAAAGTTTTATAGGACTTTTTACGCTGTTCTAATGTGTTCATTTGTTTCAGCTTTGGTTTCAGTGAGAAGTCTGTGATGAATGGCCGTGTTCCAGTGGGACTGTATGGAAATGGATTTAAATCGGGGTCCATGCGCCTGGGAAAAGATGCAATAGTCTTCACCAAGAATGGAGAAACCATGAGTGTGGGCCTGTTGTCTCAGACTTTCCTTGAAGCCACAAAAGCAGAACATGTCATGGTTCCTATAGTGACATTCAACAACCAACATATCCTTTCAACAATTTCTGAATTAAAAGTTGTGGGTACTTGCAAAATTTGGATGATATCGCTAAAGGAAATCTCCTTATCTGGTCTTATGGATACTTTAAATAAATTGCAATATGTAAGGAAGGCTGTAATTTGTTAAAGCCTTTAAATTTGTAGGAGCTCTGAGATGTGGAGTGAGAACCTGTGAAGTGAGTACAGGATACTGTTGCATAAGTTTCCTCATCTTCTGAAAGCTTACTTTATTTGAAGTTACTCTCATTAACATAATGCTTACGACAGATAAGCAATCCCACAGAATCCAGAAACAGCCTGAAGGCCATCTTAACACATTCTTTATTTTCTACTGAGGAGAAATTACTGGCAGAGCTGGATGCTATAATAGGGAAAAAAGGAACAAGAATTATCATTTGGAATCTTAGAAGGTAAGGTGAAGTCTAGTCTGTTATATCTCTCATTTAGTTTGTTGTATTTCAGTGTATGCAAACATACAAGGGTTGTTGTTTGGTTTTTTTGTAGAATAATTCCAAAAGACTGTGGACAGTTAGCTATAACTGGGAAACAGGACTCAAAAGTGTGTGATTGAAGGACTGTAATCTTGCATGAGAACTGTTCTTACTACCTCAAGTAAGAAAGCAGAAGGAAGGAGAATGTAAAGGACTTGATATTTTCCTTTGATAAGCTACAGTTCCTTTTGCCAGAAGGAAAATTGAAATAGATAAATTATAAATCTGTTTCTTCAAACCCATGAAATGATGAATGCAGAAATTCAAACAAAAAGTATTTGTATCTACAGGCAAGCGTTACTGGCTTTTTAAGTTTGGAGTCGGCAGTATCCTTTCTACGCTTCTTAGCTGTTTATCATGAAATAAATAGAAAACCAAGTAAATATACAGTTGTGTGTACATACCTTATTTAACTACTTGCCTCTCTGGGTTTGTCTGCAGCTGTACAGATTTCCAGCCTTTTCTGGCTTTGACTTGCTTGTTGTTGTGTTTTGGGGTTGTTTTTTTTTTGTTTGGCTGGTTTGTTTTTTTTTTTTTTTTATACAGCTGTTCTTGTAGCAGTGACAGATGGGTATCATTATTTCCCATCTTCTCTCCCTTAGTTTCACACCTTTGCTACTGCCTTTTTGGGAGGGAATATATATGATGGTCTGTCCAGGCCATCGTGCTTTTAACTGTGATGGCAGTAATCAGTTGGGAAGATGTTGTCGTATACTATGTTCTTATGTGTTTGGTTTACTGTGCTTTTAAATATCTGGAATAACAAGGTATGCATAGAAAGCAATTTGCTTGTGGATTTGGAAGAAATTAACTTATTTTTCAGTTTATCTTTATTATTGTCTATCAGAAAAAGGGCAGGGAGCAGGAAACCACACCTGGATGGATATAGATAAAATGTTGCAGGACTTAAAGCTTAGACTTTAATATGAGAAATCTGGAGGTAACAACTGTATTACTAATTGTGATTATTTCCACTTGCCCCCTGCTCTGTAAGAAAAACTTCACCTCTTTTACACTTAAACTAATTGGCATTGCCCAGGTTTTTCACTTATTTTTAGGTGCGGACATTTTTAGGAATGTGCACCGCTTCGTTGCTTGGGCAAGTACAGTGAACTCAGCTGATCAGGCAGGATAACTTCTGTTTTGAATTTTGGAGCATATTCGTGGGAGGTTGTGGGAAAGAACACTGTGATGGGGAGAGTTCATGTGTTTTCTAATATGTTGTAGTTGAATCTACTTTAAAAAAAACAACAAACAAACAAAACAAAAAAAACCAAACAAAAACCCCAAACAAACAAAAAACAAAACAGCAGAGCAGTTTCAGTATTAGAAGACTTTATTTCTGGAATATTTGTGCCAACTATGATATGTCTCAATGTTGTGCAAAGGTACTGTCAGTGTACTGCAGTGTATACTGCTTCAACTAAATATAGTGTATGTGTCTGAGTGGTGCAATAAGAAATTGTGATAATTATGGAGATGAAAGGCTGCGGTGAGTATCATTTTTGCAGTTTTAAAAATCTTAGGAAGGCAATTAGAAGTATTCAGAAATTTTGCATTTAGAAGGAATGCATATGTCTTTGTCCATCCAGAATTTAAAACTGATGCTAACTGCTTTTATTTTTGAAGTGTGACCTGTTTAGAATTGTTAGAATTGATAAATGTCTCACTTGGTGTCACTTGTCTTGTATTCCTTTGATATCAGAAAGGAACTGGTGAACTTTGTTTATGTGAATTTTAGCAAATCCCTGTTGCCTTTTTTTCCAAAATATACTAAATTTTTAAAATTTTATTTCTTAGAGAGAAAAATGAAAAAACAGAGTTTGACTTTGACAAGGATAAATACGACATCAGAATTCCAGAAGACTTAGATGAAACAGGCAAAAGAGGATACAAAAAACAAGAGAGACTAGACCAGATTGTTCCAGAAAGTGACTACTCACTGCGAGTATGCATAACATTTTTTTTTAAAGTTGTTTCTTTTTGGAAGGTGGAGGATGTATGTTTTTGCTGTAATGTAATATACTAAACTACAGAAATGTTGACTGAAGGGGAAACTGAATGTCAATTTAAATGTTAGGGCAATATGTCGACATTAATTTTGAAAACTGAAGGTGGAATGTATTTATGAACTTGTGTAAACGTTAAAAGAAAACATGTAAAGAAAATTGCTGGGTTTTATGTAGTTTTGCAAATAACTTTGGCTGTTAAATTTAGCCATCATTACTACTAAGGAGCAAGAAGGAAGTGTGATCAGTAGCTTCAGAAATGAAATAAGGGTGTGCATAGTTGTCAGCAGAGTAAACATTCAGTTGTATTGCAGGTATATATGAATATAGTACGAATACTGTGCCCATGTGGGTCTTTGCCAACTGAAACCTGTCTGTTTTAAATACCCTTTCTAGGTTTCAAAAAGAGGTAAAGGAATTGAGAAGCTGCTCCCAATTGTTTGAATACGCGCATGTAGGCAGGGTCAGAGCTTTTTTGTAGGCTAATTGATATGACCATTGTCTCCACTGTTGATTCACAAGCTTTGAAGGCTTCTTTTCATAAGAAAGTACATTTGACATTACTTCCTGTGGATTTTCAGAAGAGTTACTCCAGTTGGACTAAAACCTTCAATTATTCTAAGACTTGTTGGAGTGCTGTATCCACTTCAGTTATTAGAAGTTGTAAATATAATGATAAACGAATGCAAGTTATGTACGTGTTTATAAGACTGCATTGCTGTTATCAAGCTTTGATAATATGCGGTCATTTGGAACAAAGTTAACACACTTGCTTTTGTTTATTTTTTTAAAGTTTGTAGTAGAATTTTTAAGCTCTCAATTAGGGGATAAGAAAAGAGAGACTTGTGTGTTTCAGAGCTCTTTTAATGGTAAAACTTCCCTCCAGTTGCTATTGATTTAAGTTTTGGTACGTGTATGCTTGTTATGGACACTTGCATTTCCTGTTTTTCTGGATTCAAGCTGGAGAAAACCACATTCCATGATTTAAATAAAACCAGAGTTTGTCTTCCTAAACATAATGTGCATTGTAAAACATTCATTATCTTGATGTTTTGTTTTTCTTTTTTAATACTAGGAATTATTGTATGTTTTGTAGGCTTATTGCAGTATCTTGTATCTGAAGCCAACAATGCAGATCATTCTTCGAGGACAAAAGGTGAAAACACAGCTGGTTTCCAAAAGTCTTGCATTCATTGAACACGATATATATAGACCAAAGTTTCTGAATGTATCCTTTGCTTATATTTACATTATTGCACACTGAATGTAATAATGTGACGTGTGACTTTTTATGTAAGCTGTCTGGATTCTGCTGGGTATGTTGCAGTTATACTTGCATGATTTAATTTTGGATTTTTTTTGTAAAGACATAATGAAGGGATTTATCTCAATATAAGAAAAAAGGAAAATACCAGGGTGTGGTTTGGAATGAACACTCACAGTAACTATATTTTTGTGTTACATGTGATTAACCAGGTTTTTCCTTAATATCTGGTAAAAGGCTAAAACCGTAAGAATTACTTTTGGATTTAACTGCAGAAACAAAGATCATTATGGAATAATGATGTACCATAAAAACAGACTCATCAAAGCTTATGAAAGAGTAGGCTGTCAGTTAAAGGTAAGAGATTAAAGTCAAAAATACTTTAACATCTATAGAAATCATTTTCACTAGATGTCGATCTAAAAAAAAAAAACCAAATATTGAAGTATCTTCTATAAAACCACATTTTTTAGTTTGTGCAGCAGTTAAAAATTATATTAAATTGTATGCAGTTGTAATTTGTTTTCTTAAACTAAGCTTAATACATAAAATGTGGGCCTAAACATATCTTTTGGAACTAAAAAGGGGATGGAACAGGACTTCTTTAGTTATGGGATTTGTATCAAGAGTTTCTTTTTGGTGAGGAGCTGTAAGCCAGGAAATTGTTTTTGCCGAGTGTATGTATCTTATTATTGCTGACAAACTCTTGCAGTATTAGCATAAAATATATGTTGTTTTTTTTCTGATAGATCTTAATTTCTTACAGGCAAACAACATGGGTGTTGGTGTGGTTGGGATTATCGAATGCAACTTCCTAAAACCAACTCATAACAAACAAGATTTTGACTACACAAATGAATACAGGTAGATGTATATTTTTATGTAGACTGTCTGTCGAATAGCGTTGTTCACTGTGAAGTAATTGACCATAAAGGCTTCTTTGCTAAGTAGTAAGAATAAAAACTTATCTTCCATCATCAAGCTGCATGACTGTTTTGAAGCAGTAAGGGTGGGATGTTTTATGTCTACACGGGTTATACTGCATTCATTGTGCAATCAATGAAGTATAGAGCATCATACAAATAATTTTGAAGCAAGTGCCCTAATAGTCGTTGGTTGCAATTCTGCCCCTCAGTGACTGTAAAATGAGCATTCTAAGATGTGGATGTTTGTATGGTGTATGACTAAAATTCTGATACATGAATCCCACACTAACTTTATAATAGCAATTTTTATTTGGACTTTTTATGTAAAAGCTTTGTTGGATGTTTTTGAGCCCTTCTTGTCAATGTCTGTCCTAAGAGCATGCTTGAATGCCCTCAAATCCTCTACTATGCAGTAGAGCATTTAAAATACCTGAAAGCAGCAGTGATTTGGGACTTTGCTTTATTTCAATTTCTACTTCTAATTCAGGGTTGCCACTCTTTCATATATCTTTATCCATCCCATCAGTCAGTATCTTGTGTAGTATTTCCTGTAGTTAAACTCTGGACCAGATTGGAAATTTATTATGTCTTAAAATTTTCAGGGTTGATAATTGTTTTAAGCCAGGTGAATTTCCTAGTCTCTTTATGCTGCTGTGCTGTGAATCGGTTGTCCTGGCACTGTAGAAGGAGGCATATGGAGTAGAAAAGGCTAGAGGAGATGACTGACTTAAGCAGTTTTCAGGCTGAGGTGTAAAAACTGTCCAGGGAAAATTCCCTGAATACAAACCTTGAGGATTATTCCACCCTGTATTACTTCTCTTCCCTTCTTGATGCCAATGCTAGTTTCTGTTTTCTGTGCTGCTTAGTGTTAAAGGGTATTCAGAGCGGCCACCTATTCCAGCAGCTTTGTCCCAGGACTCCTTCCTGCCCTGCCACTGGAGCCCAGCCTGGGGACCCAGGATCTCTGCCCAGGCTGAGAGGCCTGACTGTGACTTTCCTGTTTGCGGGTTCAGCTGGTAGCAAAGCTGAGCACGTATCCAAGAGATGCACACAGAGGACACTGACATGGCTGGGTACACAGACTGCAATGGATAAGGTGCACCTACATACAGGGCTCACATAAAACAGACAGGCAGGTCCCCTTCGTCCTGTAGATTTCATAGAGATAGCTCACTAGTAAAGGCACATACGTGAAGCTAGATTCACAACCATGTGTACCTTTGTGGATCCCCTGAGTACCTGCACAGCCTCTCTGTCCTCCTGGTACTCCTGCCTGGATCCCAGGCCCTCTTACCTGCTTCACGGGTCCCCTGTGTGTTGGCTAGTGCAGTTTAGTGTTTGTTAGCCGACATGTGAGAACTCACACACTCATACCACAGACACCTCATATTCACAAGTCTGGGTATACCAGCACAAACCCTTGCCTGCTCGATACGCCTGCCTAGACCTGGGGCCTCCTGTTCACTACTGAGTCCAATTTGGAGTTTGCTAGCAAATACACATGCATATTCCCTGCACACCAGGACTCTGGGACTGGGGAAGATGCAGACAATTGCTCTCCCCCAGCAGCCAGTACTGATGATATGGGCTGTGGTCCACAGTCCTGCTCCAGCTGCCAGCACTGAGCAGGAGGGTTTTGGGACACACACTGTTCCTGCCTCAGTGGGTGGCAGCTGAGACCCCCACTTGCTCCAGTAGCTGGTACCACATACCCAGTTTTGACTTTAGGAGCTGGCAACAAATCCACTTGGGAACACTCAACTCTTACCAGTTGCTGGTGCTTGTTCTCTGTTTCATGTTTATGGCAAGGATTGAGAGTATGTAGATAGTTAAATATTAAATAAAGTGATGCAAGAAAATAAGGCAGACTGTGGTGGTCAGGCACAGAGCTCAGCCAGACAACTGTACTGACCTGAACCTGTTTTACATGCAACCCAACTCCCTTTATATCCCTTTTTTTATCTACTGACCTTTTTTGTTCCTCCCCTTTCCTCGTGCACACTGCCTCATCAGTTGGTGTAGTTCCACTGCTCCCCTCTAAACATTCTGGACCCTCAAGTTTGCTTCCTTATCAGTTGTAAAATCCCAGTTTGCCTGCAGTTTCTTGTAGCCCATAAATTTAGCGTGACTGGCCAAGTTTGTTTGTTTGTTTTTGTTGATGCTAATTGGTCAGGTTTCATGACTCTGTGTTTGTCTCCTTCTCTTTCCTTATCTGCCCAACTGAAAAAATAAACATTTTAGCACTACACATATTCTCACCAGGTAGTGTCACTGACCAGCTTTGTTCTTATCACTACCTCCCTTGCCTTCTATGTGGCCTAACAATTCCTTTAAATGTGGACTTAGAAATTAGAACATGGACTTGCAAACATAGATGGGGTAAACTTTGGCAGGAGAAGTCAGTGTGTCTTTTAAGCTGCATGTTTTGTCCTTCAGCTAGTTGTGCTTCAGCTTACGCTGGCAACCTGAACCATCTACAGCACCTTTCCTGAATCGCTGATTTTTATGCAGCCTGGCATATAAAGATAACCCAGAAACCTCACCAGAGTGCTGTAATAAACAAAGCTGTTGATTGTAGTAATTGAGTGACTATAGCAAGATAAATCTGGTCATTCCTGCTGTTGAAACTGCAGCTCTCTGGAGGAGGAGCAGTGAGCCTGATACCTGCTACTGCCACTACAGTCCAGCCTGTATCTTTAAATGGTACCCTCAGTCCGTGCTGCTCTTTGCAGTGATTATTACCAGCTTTAAGCAGTTACTGTGTTTCTACCACCATGGTGCTAGCAGAGTTGTTGATGAGAACACATGGTAAAGCAGATCAGGGGTCTGTCAAAACTGGAAAAGTGCTCCTGCATTATTTATTTTTCAACACAGATGTTGCCTGACCAACTTCCTGTGCAGCAGCACTAACAATTCCGTTGTCAGAGGAGGAGGAATTGGAAATACTGTAGGATAGTCATTTATGTTGACCAAAGTTTGCATTAGGTTCTCTCAGCCTGCCACAGTGAACTCTGAATGCTTTTTACTTGTTTTAAAAAAACCCTTGTACTATGGGTGTAGAGGTACTATACTTGAAAGATTTTTTTTTTTTTATAAAGGCTTTTCTGCAATGAGTGCTACAGATTTTTGAAAATATAACTTTCCAGTCCAAAACAGAAACATAAAACATGCTCTAATTTAATGATCAGTGTAAGCTGACATGCCCTTCTTCTCCCCCAAAAGAGAGACATGATCCCATCCATGCATTGCTGCTCATTTCTGCCTTTATGTTACTTGATTTTTTTTTTTTTTTTTTTGGCACAGTTCATGACTTGGGTTCAGAGGTGATCTAGATTAAAACTCTCTGTCAGACTAGTTCACTGTGCAAACATTTGTGTTAGTTTGAGGAATGGGGTAGTGTAGCTGTTGGAATAAGCCATGCTGACTTTCAGGCTCTGGTTACCCAGCCGCTTTACTCTGACATAAATTCAGCATGCTGACAAGAGGCTGCCTTACCTCTACCTCACCTATGGGGCTTGTTGTTCTTGTGCAGCACTCCCTTCTGTGTTTGCTAGCTCTTCTAGCGGTTAATGAACACTCATAAGGAAATTAGTTCAGCTAAAAATTAACCTAGGGTAAGACTGGCCTGCTCCTTTTAGCAGCATTTGAACTTTATACTCCATTAAAAAGTGATCATATGTTTGCAAATCTCCATATAGTATTGTTGTGCATCATCTTTAAGTAGTTCTGAACATGCAATTGATGAATGTACAGAAACAGCCAAATATACAGCTCGGTACTAGATTGACAGAGGTGGTTTTGTACTTTTTATGACTGAGGTTGTACTGGTGAGGTAGTTTCAGGGTTTGTACAGTACGTATGCTCACAGCCTTTCTGAACTGAACAGTCTTGGTTTCAGTCTTTGTGCTCCAACTCATGTTACCAGTAATTTCTTTGCTGGCAAATATGGCTTCATGTAATTCTTAATTTCTAGGGGTTTGTAAAATTGAAAAGCCTACTGTTGTGCAAATTGTAATATTAGAGTGGTTTGTAAGTTTTATTCTTTCACTGTAGTTTATAAAGATTCTTCCTGTTCTAGCGTTCAGTTATTTAAGGTGGTCTTTTAAATTTCTTTTTAGACTTACAATAGCAGCATTAGGAGAAAAGCTTAATGATTACTGGAATGAAATGAAAAGGAAGAAAAATGAAGAATATCCGTTAGCTTTGCCAGTTGAGGAGATACAGTGAGTATTGCTTCTAAATAGGAGAGTTTTACATACTGTTATTACTGGTTTACACGCAATCGTGAAAATGAGCTTTTCGTGTAAATGTTCTGGTATGTTTTTTGTTACAGAAAGCAGCCTGATCAGACTTGGGTGCAGTGTGATGCATGTCTGAAATGGCGGAAGCTGCCAGATGGAATAGAGCACTTGCCGGAGAAGTGGTACTGCTCACTGAACCCTGATCCGCAATTCCGGTAAAACTGGATTTCTGTGACTATCTCAACAGTGCTTTTAGTTCTTACTCTATCACCTGTTATGAGCATGGGTGTTAAGCTCTTTCTGTCATGTTTGATTTATTTTTTTTTTTTTTTCTCCTTAACTCAGAAATTGCAATGTGCCAGAAGAACCAGAAGATGATGACTTAATACATCCTACATATGAGAAAACTTATAAGAAAAAGTGAGTACTGGAGGCTTTCTTACAAGTGTCTGAATGCTAGAAAAGGAATGTGAAAACTAAATGCCATTTTCTTTCACCTATGGTATAATTGCAGCTCTTCTGGGATTATATCCAGTTAAAAAATAGTGCCCTCAAATCAAGACCTGATTGTAGCACTAAGTAGTCAGTAGCATTGTTTTTATCTGTTATTAGCATGTTGGCATTGCATTCGAATTTCTCCTTTTGACTTAGTACCTGTTTGCCCTCCTAATAAAAACTAGCAAAGTCAAACCAAAAGGAGCCTCTCATTTAATAACCGCTAAGGGGAGCAAAGCAGCAATTGGTGTTCAAGTACAGCTCTCAGGAAGGTCATTGTTTCATAGTTGTAAGCAGTATGAGAGTAGTTTGGGATGTTAGGCAAGCAAGCTAGTAGGGCTGTTAGAAGACCTTGTCTAGGTAACTATTATTTTCAAAATCTACATTGAAGCAGCTGAATACCTCAATACATTTATTTAAAAATAAAAGGATTCTCATTGAAGGTGTGCAATAAAAATTAATTGGGTAATTTTAACTAATGCTGGCTAGCATTCTAGAAGTTGGAGGTGTGGTTTTTTTCTATTTAAGATAAATCTTAATCTGAGAGAGAACTTGTTTGAAGTTAAGCTAACTTTAAGCTATGCTCAGTTCATGCCAAAAATTTTCAGTCATATTATGTTCATTAGAACTTTATTCTGTCTAGCTGGGATAAAGAAGTATTGTGTCCACTTTGAGATTTTGAGCTTGGTTTGGTTCTATAATGAATTAACATTTTAAATCTAATCTCTTGATTTTCTTCCTTGCTGCTGTGCAGAGATAGGGAAAAACTGAAGAAGCGACTAGAGTACAGCCACCAGGTAACTCTTGAAGTTGATAGGAAACTGGCTTGGATAGCAGAGTTGTTCTTGCTGGCAACAATACTACAATTGATCAAATAGGCCAGGCTTTTAGAGTTTGCTTTAGCTATTGGCCAACTGCCTGGTTCAATGTCTTGTTTTGTTTTGACGGCTATATAAGGTATGATCACTAGTAGTAAAATAAAAATCTCTTATCTTTGCTGTTTGATGATGGAAAATACACTGTTACTTTTTATGTAGTACTTAAAGAGTTTGAGAGGGACAAAACTCTTACAAAATAGTACCAGAAAAGCTCTTTTATGGCATAACATGTAATAACTGATAGATTTGTTGTAGAGAGGTGTGATGAGGACATAAAAATAAAGAACTCCTTATGACTGGGGCAGGGCAGGGTGGGAATGAGCAGACTTGTAGTAGCTGTACTTTTGCAAGGAGGCACTTTGAAATTAAGAGGAAATGCAAATCGACATGGTTAAGTGATGCGAATGTGTAGATAGGAAATTGAATTCCGAGTTACAAAGCGTCATTTATGTTACGTTGCTTTCAAAGTAAGGTGTTAATCTAAGATCACTCCAATTTCTGGAGAAGAGATTTTGCATGTGCTGTTTTAACCTATAGACTTCATTTTATTAATTTTTATGCCATTGCTTTTACACATATACAAAAGCAACTTCAAAAAGTAAAAGATTGTTTGTTTTAGACAAACTGAATTAATTCTGAGCAGCTTTAACAGGGATGGCTGGTCCCATGTTTTGTGTATGATGGTCAGACGTCAGACAGAAATAGAATGTGGGAAGAGCTCTTGCCTGAGATCCTGCACAGTAATTGAAAATAGCTGTATCTAGAGAAAGATTTGTAAGATCAGAAAGCTGCTTTCTGACAGCAGTAAATCTGTGGATGGAGAGGAGTGTACAGTACTCCAAGTTCACTGAGAAATCTGCCAAAAGTCTGTAATTATGATATAGAACTTACTGCTTTCTAGTATGTTGTATCTCTTAAACCAATGTGAAGGAAATACTTTGCATGCATCAGTGGAATTTGGTGGGGGGTATGCTATCATTAAGACCACCAAGGTGTGCAACATGGAGTATAGTTGCCTTTCCTTATTGCAAAATACTCAGCCCAGATTCAAGGAGGTCCTTGTACTGTATGCATAAGTAATGTCAGTCAGAATTTTAGGCAGATAGTCGGGAGAACTGCTTAAAGCTATTCTGAAGGATCTACTAGTATCTGTTTCTTTTCATTCTTAATATTATAGATCAATGAAATGTTTTTAAAAACACCTGTTTCTTCAAGTAAAGACTTTAGAACATTCTCATCTGTGATTGGAAAGGAAGCTGTTCCGAGATCACTTCTACCAGAAACATCAAATGCTTCTATCAAAAGACCTCTCCTTATTTCAACTAGATCAGTATCTTCACCTCATTCTGATTCTGATAACAGGTTAGTGAGCCTGTACAAAAACTCGTAATTATATCTAGAATTAATAACTTGTTAATGAAAATTATGATGTTGGATATAGCCCCATCTTCAGGCAATGGCTGTCAAAGTTCATATGTCACTTTTGGGAGTCTAGGAATCATCAGGCTGGTTAAAGGTGTCTAAAAACCTTGTCAAATACGAAAGTTGAATGCACCAGTAGATATTGGGCTCCAGAAAGGAAAATTACGTAGTGGTTTGTGCATTTAGGAAAAGACTGTGTTGTGCTAACCACACTCCGCAGTATGTTTTCCTTAACTTCTGTTGCTTAAAGAATGGGTGCAGGGGGGGATGTTGCTGTACATACTGAGTCTGAATCTGTTGCAGAATAATGTGGGAAGGTAATAATTTAGTGTGTGGGTGTCAGACGCTCTTTTTTTTTTTTCTTTGTGGAAAATGTATTTATTCTGACTACGGATCTTAAAATACTATGCAGGGAGTCTTCCCTTTCTGGTTACTGAGGGGTGGTTTTTAGTAGTGCCTAAGCATAGTTTGAAACAAATGACTTGGCAGTACTTGAACAGTACAATAATCAGTTTAATATTTTGCTTCTCAGTCTTAAACGGAAGACACCTGGTTGCGTGACACCTGTGTCTTTAAAGAAAACACGATTAAATGACAAAACATTGAACAACCATGATGATGATGATGATGAAGATGTCATCATTTTAGAGGAAAGCAGTACTCCAAAGCCTTCAGCAGATTCTGATGTTGCTGTGGTAAAAACTGAATGTATTGATTTGGATCAAGAGGAAAAGCAGCAAGAAAACTGTGATGTTGGAGAACCTTGCATTGCAGCTACTTCAGAATCAAAAAGTCAGCAGTTGACCTCAGCAACACAAACAGAGGTTCTAAACTTAGTTGTTAAAAAGGAAGAGGCAGAAGATGAAACCGATATTCCAGTTCCCAGTGCAGAGATGGAAACTAGACAGCACAATGTTAATGAAGTTTCTGACACATCTGTAGATCTTGAAAATGAACTGAAAAATCAGCTGCAAGTATTAAATAAAGAAAAAGAAATGTACCAACACAAATGTGAAGTCTTAGCCAAGCAAGTCGAAACACTGGAACAGAGGATTTTAGAAATGAATAATAAATATGTAAAAAAAGAAGTGTGCCATCAGTCAACTGAGACAATTTCTTCTGAAGAAGAAAAGGTTCATGAAAGAAGTTTGGCAGAAGTGACCGTTCTCTATGAGCAGGCCTTGGAAGAAATAGCAAAACTAAAGGAACAATGCAATACCATGCAGAACTTAAAAACTGAATGCAGCAAATGTGCTGATGGTGACAGTAAGAGCGAGGTAGATGAAATTGCTGTGCATCTGGACGATGTTTTCAGGCAACTGGACAAGTGCAGCATTGAGAGAGACAAATATAAAAGTGAGGTATGTTTGTTAAAACAGTGAGATCCTTCAATTTAACAATTATTTTTATTTTTGATGGATGTTTCATAGAGGTTCTAGTACACAATGTGTTGTATAGTTCAATACACTAACTAATCAAGCCACCTAAATGGGGGAATAATTACTAAATTAGCCTAGGACCTTCTGGGTTTTTGCCTCCATAGATAGAAACAAGGAAATGTGAGAGACACTGCAAGGCTCTAAATGGCTCTGACTGCAAGAAGAGACACCGGGCAGGCTTAGAGGGAGCCACACATACAGTAGTTCAGCTGACAGCTGGATATTTTAAAGCAGTTTGTCTGGGTTGTTGTTATATCTTAAAATCTGACTGAAAAGTTAATGAAAAGCAGTCAACTTAAAAAGTTAAATGGTTTATATTTGTATAAATT
This sequence comes from Neomorphus geoffroyi, assembly GCA_033558235.1. Lineage (NCBI taxonomy): Eukaryota > Metazoa > Chordata > Aves > Cuculiformes > Neomorphidae > Neomorphus > Neomorphus geoffroyi. The sequence goes on along the minus strand of JAUMJM010000005.1, from coordinate 62,163,889 downwards.
GTCTTTATTTTAATCCACTACAACCTTACTTGATGTATCAATTATTTTTATTTACTTGCTAGGTTGAACTACTAGAAGTGGAAAAAAATCAAATTGCCTGTCAGTGTGAAGAACTCAAAGCAGAAATTGCGCAGTTAAAAGCTTCCATTCCACAAGCAGTAGGAGGTGCAAATGATTCTACCACCAGTAATGTAGAAGAATCTGTAAATTTTTCTGATGGAGAAAGGTATCAATTTTGTTCTTTCTAAATTATTTCAAGCAGGATTGTGGCTGGCTGATGTATCTGAAATACTTGGTGAAGGTCGTGTCTGATAATTATGTAATAAAATGTGTGCTTGGAATTCTTTTCTGCTGCCTCTTGTGACTCTGAACTCAGTAACATTTTTTTATCAAGTGAGGTATTTGTGTGAGCGGGGTTGGCCATTGCACAATAGAATCCCATACTGACACTTCTTAAAATATCAAAAATGTTATAAAATTTCTAGAACATGACTTGCAGAATGAGGGGAGAGAGAGAGAGAGAAAGGAGGCAGGAAACAGACCAATCTTTAGCTACTTTTGTGTAGATGAACTTCACTCTTAAATTCTGTTTTTCTTTCTTGGAATAGTAGTACTCTTAACTTACCTTTCCTGTAAGAACAACCTTCTGCAAGCCAATCCTATGGAACTACGTTGAGTCTAAAGTGTTTCTTTGAACTAAATAAGGGTTTAAACACAATGAGAGAGCTTCCAGCTCTCGGTTAATAGAAGTAGCAAACATACACAAAAAGTACACATACCAGATGGAAGCAGGGATGAGCAGTCCAGCAGGAATATAGGCACACTGCCTGGGCACGTAGGATGGAATTGAAAGCCAAAGCTCAGCTGGACTTAAAACTGCCAAGGTGTGTGAAGGGCAACCAGAAGGACTTCTGTAAGCACAGTAGCAGCAACAGAAGTAAGAAAAATGTAGGCCTGCTGCTTCATTGGGCAAGCGCTTAGTAAGTAGCAAAGGACATGAGGTGTGTGAGGCACAAATTACTGAGGTACCCCCTATCTTCTTTACCTTGTTTTTACTGATAAAGTCTGTCCTCTGGCTCAGGTCACTGAGCCAAGTGGTAATCTTAGCGAGTGAAACATTGCCTGTAATAAAAAGTTACTGAATTAAGAGATCATTTAAGCAAATTTGATACACACCAGTCCATGGGACCAGATAAGATGCATCAGAGGGAGCTGGCCAATTGGCAGAGAGTTGACCTTGAGATAATAGCTCAAAAGGCTGTGGCAGTTAACCACATGGTGCCTGGAAAAAGGCAGTCATCATGCCTGTATTTAGAATGGGCAGAAAGGAAGATCTGAACTACTGGCTGATCAGTGTAATGTCAGTCCTTGGGAATGCCACAGAGCAAATCTACCTGGAAGCCATCTGCAGCCCTATGGTAGTCAGAGTGGCAAGCATGGATTTACTGAGGGCAAATAGTACATTGGCAACCTCATTGCGTTTTACAATGATGTGACCAAGCTCCATCAACCTTCATTTTAGCAAAGCTTTCAACATGGGCTGCCATAATATCACATTAGCAAAGTTTGTGAGGTATGGTTTGGATAGGTAGGCTAGGAGATGGGTTGTAAAATTGGCCCATCAGTCAGCAGTTTGCCTGTGTGACGTCTGCATGTGGGCTGCAGCCAGGGCAGGGATTGTGGATCAGCATTGAGGCCAGTAATTGTTAATGCCTTCATTAGTGGCCTAGATGTCAAATTAAATTAGATTAAAAATTAAATCTGTAAATTCATGACAACATCAAATAGGAGGCAACCATTGATACTCTGGAAGATTGGGCTGCTTTTGAGGGACCTTGACAAATTGGAGAAATGGACTGAAAGAAACCTGGAAATTGAACAAAGGCAACTGCAAAGTTCTGCACCTGTGTTGGAAGTAAGACTCTGCAGCCATATGAGTTGGAGACTGCTCATAGGAAGAGAGCTCAGAAAATGGCCTGTGGTGCTAGTGAACTAAAAGTTGTGAGTCAGCAGTGCACTCTTGTGGGAGAGCCCAGTGCTATATTGGTAAGACAGGCAGCAGTTTGAGGGAAATGATTCTTCCCTACTGTTGGTCATTGTGAGACCAAAATGGACCATTGTGTCCAGTTTGGGGCTCCCTGATATATGAATGATGCTGGTATATTGGAGCAAGTCTACTGAAGGGCCACCATGAGGAGTAGGAGCCTGGAGCATCTGATATAGAAGGGGAAGCTGAGAGAAACAGCCTTACAAAGGGTGGGTTACCTTTAAATCCTTTTGCTGTCTTCTGCTGTCTAATGAGAAGGTACAGAAAAGATGAAGCCACCCTCTTCTCATGAGCACAGTGATAAGAGGCAACAGATAGAAGCTGCAACAAGGGAAATTCTGTTTAATATTAGAGAAAGAGAATATTTACAGTGAGAATAGTCAAACCCTGAAGAAGGCACCTAGGGAGATAGCAGAATCTCAATCTTTGGATATTTTTAAAACACAATAAAGTCCTAAGCAACCTGATCTGAGTTTGGCCTTTCTTTGAATGTGTGTTGTAGGGTGGAGGGGGGAGAAAATGAACTGGATGATTTCCAGAGACCTCTTTCAATCTGGGTTTTCTTGTTTGTTTTCTTTTTCTATGGATCAACCTTCCCTTGATCTGCTAGCATTTAATTTTCTTATAGAATCTGACTTGTGCTTCCTAAAAGAAGTAGCAAGCATATGCAGGACTTGTAACTTCCACCACCAGCCCTGTCGGAGTATGATGGCCCTGTGAAAGTTAGCTACTGGAGATGAGTTCCTTTAGGACATGATGGTAGAAGGAAATGCTAAAGAGAAGGAACGGGTGATTTGGAAGCAGTTTGGTCAGGTGGAGGACAGAGGAAGGAGATCCAACAAAAAAAGCAAAAAGAGAAAGCATGGCATTTTCACTGTACTATAACTCATACTTTATTTTCTCTTTACATTTTAAAGCTTTTGGACGAACTACTCTTTTTTTGCCTTCACTTTTTCTTCTTTTGTTTCCATAGATGGTAGTTATTTGTGCTTCTAAGTATATAAAAATACTGAGGTTTACTATTGTTTTGAGAAATAAAGTGGTAGTGTGGGATAAAGGATTGTGTCAGTGAATATTTCTTAACTTAAAAGCATTCAAAAAGATTTCTGGTCTGTTTTGGGAAAGGCAGAATTCAGTTTAGGTCTTAGTATTTGTTTTAAACTAAGGGAAGCTACACCTTCAAAATTAAAACTTGAGAGGCTCAGCTTTGAAAGCCTGGTTTTGAAACTGTCTTGATGTTTCTGCATGAGATGTATTTGTTTACGGAAGTAATGTACAGACCCTTTTCAGTATAAAGTGTTAGTCCAGCTTTGTTAAATAAAATATTGTGAATCTGAACACAAAACTTCATCTAATCATATCTAATTATTTCTTCACAGCCTGAAACTACGCTCCCTTCGAGTGAATGTTGGACAACTTCTGGCTACAATCATGCCTGATCTAGACTTGCAGCAAGTAAATTATGATATTGATGTAGTAGATGAAATTTTAGGACAAGTTGTAGAACAAATGCATGAAATCAGTAGTACTTAATATCTTAAAATTTTAGAAGACTCTTACTTGATCTTCCATTATAACCTTTGTGTAGGTTCAAAATTGTATATACTGCTTCTTCACTTTATATATTTGACATAGTTTGACCAATAAGTGTATATACTCCGAGTTTAAATGTTCCCACAGATGCAGTGGGTGTTACCTTCACTTCCTTTTAAAAGGACACTGTCAATATTGACCAACCCTGCTGTGCTTAATTATTTTACTTTTAAAATGTATTTGTAATTAAATTTGCAAATATTTTTTTGTATTAGGAATCTTAATACTTTTCTACAAAAATCTTTTTGTTGATTTTTGATCTTATATCAGCATTAATAAGCAATTATTACATAAGCACATAATACTATATATTATGACATCAGTAATGAGCATATTATATAATAATAATAAGCATTATATAAACATAAATGACAAACAATTATTATATAATAAGCCATTATTTCCTTTTCTAAAATGTACCTACTGGAATATACTACAAATGCAAAAAAGAACCTTCCTTGATTTCCTTCTCAGAACAAACCTTAGTAGTGTTGTTGTGTATTACAGTATTGTTTCATTGGTATCAGCAATGTTGTATGTTGCATTAATGGAATAGAAGTGTAACTAGTAGATGAAAATTTTGGCCATATGGGTAATACTTATGTTTTACCAGCAAAAGAAGGAAAATTCTGTACGGGTTTTAACCTGAAAAGTCACAATCTCCAGTTCCCTTTTGGATTTTTTTTCTGTCACTGAAGAACATTGTCTGTACATAGTTTTGCAGCATAAACAACTTCATGGGATACAGCTAGGATATTTCAGCCTTTTCAGTGATGAAAACCACATGCCTGTTTGTGTCCTGCCCTTGCCACTTGATTGTTTCCTACATCCCAAAACCTGTTTCTTTGAACACAGTCAGAGGAACTTTGGTTCTACCCTATAGTTCCCATTTAAACACAGCAGGAATCTACCAGTCATGGCTTCAACAGTCAGATTTCACACACAGCTCTTACTTACTCTTTTTCCAAGTCAAAGGCAGGTGGCAGTGTGGGAAGCATCCCACAATGTGGGACCATTGGAGAGAACAAGCTGGGGTGACATATCTAAAGTTAGGTGGGATTCCAGGGCAACTACTGCTCTGCATTGAACACCACCTCTGTGGCCTGAAGGCCTTTATTCTTGGAAGCCCAGAGCTGAACAGGATTGATGTAGAGGTTTTGTGATGTATACCAATGCTTATGTATATTATTTCAAAACTGAAATTGTTGAACTGTTAAACATATAGTCTGCCTTGGAAGTTTTCAGGCTGAGATGTGAGTGTGCTGAGATTCATCTCTGAAACCTACCTTCCTATCAGACTGTACCATGCTGAGTATGAGTGGGTCAGACTACTAAATCCTTTATTAACTAGTTGAACGGAAGTACTTTGAAAAAAAGACGTGTTTCCTTCTCTGTGGTGTTAACAAGCAGAGTGAGGTTTAGTAGGGAGACAGGTACGGTTGGACTTGATGATCTCGGAGGTTGGAAGATCCAACCTTATGATTCTATGTTTCTGAAGCTGAAAATGTTCAAATATAACTTGTTTATGCTGTCTTAGACATCTGTTTTATAGGCAAGATAGGGGAGTCCCTCTTTCCCCTCCCCCCCTCTTTTTTTCCCTTGTAAGTGTTTTACAGTGACTCTTAAGCCACTAGTTATGAGCTCTAACGCTCCTGCTAAAAATTCCAGGAAGAAATGGTACTGAGAGAGGTCACTGTCACAATGGTGACAGTAGTCTGAGCTAATTTGATGATTTCCTTTGAAATCATCAGATGTGTGAAGAAAGGTGGCAAAGATAGCAAATCCAACTTTTTCTCTGTGATAGTATTCATCATCCAAACACTGATAAACAGAAAAGGTTCTTGGTTTTAAAAAATAATAATAAAAAATAATTTTAAAGAATCATGAAATAGCGTTCCTTATGTTCTTTCCTAGGAAGTGTCTTTTTTATAAAGCCAAGATATTTGGCTTTTGCACTGCTGTTGTCCTGATTTAATGAGATTATTCTCCTTTTAGTTGTAGTTCAGTCAGTTTCTTTCAATGGACAGTATTTCAGTTTTAAGGTGATGTCTGTTCTAATACGCCAATAAGGGTAATGCAATACTGTTGTACTATATAAGGGATAAATTGAATGTTTGATTTTTTGAAGAGGTGGCTGTAATATAACTGTTTGTATGACTTTTAAAAAGTTTATATTTTCCATTTATTGGTGTGAAGTTTTCCATTTCTTAATCATTATTTATTATGCTTCATCGGACTCTCTGTAGTTGAATTTCTTATAGACAGCTGGCAAAATATAGCATATGTCTATATTAAATGGCAAATTTACACTGTACGTTTACACTTTGGAGAACAGTGGACTAATGGAGATGGTTTTTATTGTTAAAATGTATTTTTTGTAAAAAATAAAAATAAAAAACCTATATAAATCTGAGTTTGCAGGATCAAAACTTGTATGTAATCAAATGCAATGGTTTTGTTTATAAATAAATACTCTGCAGAATGGCTAATGTTTCTGGCTTATTTTAAGTATCAGTCTTGCATGAAAGTTGGCTTAGTCTGGTTTTGAGCTGAAGACTTGGGCACACCAAGCATACCTTCAGACCAGGTAGGCATCCTGAGCCCCAAACCAGCTGGCTGGCTGTGCTGCTTCAGAGGGTCAGCTTTGTGGGGGGATTTCTGTTAGCAATTACAAGGCTGCTACTGTAATAGGATTTGGGACAAAACCTTGTTTTTCAAGGCTTGGTTAGAGTGCTATTTTCTGTGTGATACTAAGGCAGGACTGGGAGGAACGCATAAGAGTTCAGGAGGTTGAACCATCTGCCATTTCTTGGATGGATCCACTCAGCTCCCTTGTGAAATTTTGCCCTTAGGCTGGTTGATTGATTCCCCCAGCAAGAGAGACTGAAGCAGCTTTCCAATACTTAATGGGGCCCTACAGGAAAACTGAGGAGGAGCTCTTTGCTACCCCTCATCCTGCTAACAGTTTTAAGCTGAAAGTGGGTAGATTTAGATTAGATATTAGGAACAAATTTTTTTACTGTGAGGGTGGTGAGACACTGGCACAGGTTGCCCAGAGAAGTCATGGATTCCCTTATCCCTGGAGGTGTTCAGGGCCAGGTTTGATGAGGCTTTGAGCAACCTCATTCAGTGGGAGGTGTCCCTGCTCATAGCAAAGGGATTGGAACTGGATGATTTTAAAGGTCCCTTCCAACGTAAACCATTCTATGATTCTATGACTTCAGATATGTTTGTGGTGTTTCTGTGGCTGAAGCAGATTGTTCTTACCCGACGAGTACTTGGTCATCAGAGCTTTTAAAAACTAGTAAGAGGTGTCAATGTGGGAAGGGTTGCACCTGGTATGGAAACGTTCTAGGTGTGGAAAAAGCAATGCTGTTATAACCCAGGATGTGTGTTTAACTGAAGTTCAAGGAAGTTCCTGGTTTTTAATACATGGGTGTAATTTCAAATGAAGCATGGGGATTTCCAGTTCTAGCTTGCTTAGCCATACTTGCATGGAAATGGTCATTGCTTTCTATTTAGAAGTCCTCTTCCTCTTCTTAAAAAAAAAAAAAAAAAAAAAAATATATATATATATCTAAACTATGTACAGGAAGTATTAATTTGCTGTCTTATGCTTTCTCACCTGTAGCATTGGGCAGTGCAATAACTGGTGAAGTCTTTAGAGTAAAAGTTTTGGCTTTAACCACACCACTAGTGCTTTTTTCTCTCGGTGGGAGGAAGGTGAGAAGCAGCATAGTCATGTCATACGTGATATGGGAAGAAGGGAAAGTAGCTGCCACTTTCTAAGGATGCGTTTTTTTATTATTTCAAATGGAGAAAGGTTTGTATTTGAAAGAGGAGAAATTTGGTGACTGATTCCCCGTGGCCAGTCTACATACAAAAGTGACTCAAATAGTGCCAATGCCTTTTTGTTTGGGGGAGTTGGATAGCTTTAAGCTTTTTTAGATTATGTTTGGTTTGTGTTTTTTTTAATTGGAAGCAAGCTAAGGCAGGGCAAAAAGAAAGGAAACAATCCTAGCCAAAACTGCAACACTGCATGGTTCGTGTGGGCTGATGCCCCATCCTTTTTGCTTCTCCAGAAGGAGCAGGCGGGGCTGCCAAGTGCCGCAGTTGTGGCACAGACACCTTCCCAAACCATCCACCTGCAGCAGGAGGAGGTGTAGGGGAAGAAGGGTGAATCTGTTGGCCACAGTCTGACCCTGGTGATAGTGAAAATGCTAGCATATAAACCCTTTAAAACTAATTTTGGAGATTTAGAAAGCAGCATCCTTTATTTCAACATTGGGCACGTGAGGAATCTGTTTCCATCAATTGTGTAATGAGACAAGAGCTGGGGATTGAACGTATTTCCCACTTACACGCATGTTTATAATTTTCCCAGAAATCTTCTGCATATTTTCTTACTTTCCAAGGACTTATTTTAATGTTATTATGAACTTCACAACAGCCAAAGCTCTGCTAATTGGAGCTCTGTCTGACCTTGCATTTCAGATAGGGAAACATTGCAAAGAGGAGGCTGAAAGGAGACTTTATCACTGTCTACAACTCCCTGAAAGGAGGTAGTAGCGAGGTGGGTGCTGGTCTCTTCTCCCGAGTGACAGGATGAGAGGAAATGGCCTCAAGTTTCGCCAGGGCAGGTTCAGATTAGACATCAAGCCGGGGCCACCGTTCCCGCCTCCGCCAGGGGGCGCTGCCGCTCAGCCGGCGGCGAGGAGGGCGCGCGCAGGCGCAGGACGCGCGAGGCGGGAAAGGCGCGCCCGCGCGGGAAAGGCGCCCCCGCGCGTGAGCCCGGCCAGGCCGCGCGCCGCCGCAGGTAGGGGCTGGGGGTGCGCGCGGGCGCGTGTGTGTTGGGGGGGGTGGGGTGTCTGTGTGCCCCCCCAGCTGCAGTCGGGGCTCCCCGGCCGCGGGCGGGACCCCCCCGCTGTGCGGGGAGAGAGGGGCGTCAGTGGGAGCCGGGAAGGCGGGGTTCGAAGCGGCGCGGGGGAGGGAACCTCGGCGTTTGCCGCGCTGTTGGGGTCCGCGCGGCCGGTCCCCTCGAGTCCCTCGGGGCTGCGGTTCCCCCGGGGCTGCGGGGAGCGGCTCCCGCCAGCGGTGCCACCCGTGCCGAGGGCTCTGCCCTCCTTCTGCTTCCGCCGGACCCTTCATGGAATCATGGAATGAATGAATCATAGAGTGGCCTGAGTTGGAAGGGACCCACAAGGATCATCGAGTCCAACTCCAAAGAATGGTTTGGGTTGGAAGGGACCCTAAAGCCCATCCAGTTCCAACCCCCCTGCCATGGGCAGGGACACCTCCCACCAGACCAGACTGCTCAAGGCCCCATCCAACCTGGCCTTGAGCACTTGGTGCCTCTTCCCCTTCGTTTTGGATTCCCAGAGCATCCCTGCTGATGCGGGGCAGCCGCTGGGGCTGGGGCAGCCGGGAAGGGCAGGGATGCTCTGGGAGCCAAGCGGGAAAAGCTGTAGGGTCTATCCCCGGGGTCTGTCTCTGGGATTCACTGATTATTATGACCCTGCCCCACGCTTCTGTTACAACATTTAGTTCCACTGAGGGATATGATCCTTGATTACACTTCTCATGCAATGCCTGGGCAGTAACTTCATCCATAATGAATCACAGTGCATCAAAATGGTCTTCCTTAAACCATCGTTCTGTCAGTTCCTTCAGGGACATTGTTATGGGATCAGTCTGCAGCTTTTGCAAAACTTGCCTGGCTTTGATTGCCTTTGTCATAAGAAACAAGGGTTTACCTGTGTGTTTGTTCTGTTCCCTTTAGCAAATATGAAAGTCATCACCTGTGAAATAGCATGGCATAATAAGGAGCCTGTTTACAGTTTAGACTTCCAGCATGGAGCCGATGGGAAGATCAATCGTCTGGCCTCAGCAGGTGTGGACACAGCTGTTCGGGTAAGTTTCAAACCTGTTTGGTTTGTGTTTGTATTATGTGCAGAGCCTGAAATGGCCTGTTGTCCAAGGTGTGGGGTTGTTGGCTGGTCCGTGACACCAGTGGTGGATGATTTAGGGAAAGAGTATGAGGCTCTACAGCTGTATAACAGAGTAACTGTTCTCCTTGCAGACTGTCATCAGGTTCTGCTGTTGAGTGCTGAACTGTTATTTATGGAACATTACCTGCATTGACTGTTGGTGATATTCCTGAGTAGCAACTGCTAATTTAGGGCACAGTTGTGTGGGTTAGTAAGAAACAACTGGGTTTAATTTCTTTATGTTCATCAGCGTTGGACTTTATCTGCCATTTTGTAAGTAGTCACTCAGCAGTATGGGCTCTTTCTACAGCCCTTTTCACTCACCTTCATATGGATCTCTTCTAAGTAATTTTGTGTTGGTGCTGGTAAGCTGTTAATCAATTGTTCGTCCTTTCAGGAATCACTTATGAAAACAATGAGTAGCACAAGCCCCAAAAGATTCGGCTGTGGGACTCACCTGTGCAAAACCATGCAGTTGTTTACGATCTTGTATATTCTTATTGCACATGAGGACTGTCCCTGTTGTTCAGTGGTCTGTTGGTTTCTATCAGAGACTTAACCCTAGTTGGAAAACTTAGAGAAACTTGAGTGCCCTGGGTGAACCGTCTTCTTTTTATCACTTCTTACATAAAGTTAATGGCCAAACGAGGCACATTTTCCTTTGCAGAGAGATAAATTGAATTTATTTATTTATTTAACAGCTCTGTATGGAAAGTAGACACAGTGATCAGAGTTTTTCTGGCTTACCATTAGAGCACTTCTGAAAATCTAACATGTTTGCCTCCCCTGTTTTTTTGCGGCTGAGAGTGAAACAGAGCAGGTTACCCATCACTGCTGGGCTGTTTTTGTGTTTGAGTTCCTGTAGGTCACTTCAGTATCCGGGCCTAGCAATTTCCTGTTGGAAACTTTTTCCCTCTCTTACTAAAATCCCTTCTGTCAGCCTTTCAGTTTGGGACAGTTCCTCAGACTCATTCTGCAATAAAGGAGAATTCCAATCTGGGATCCTCCCTGTGGTCCTTGGTAATGAACTGCAATGCAAAGAATTTGTGTAGGTTCTGTACTATGTGTGTATGTATCTGTCTGTCTGTTTATTTATCTGTGCGTGGTAATTTTACATTTTAATTATCTTTTAGTTCTGTTCACATTCTGTCAGGCTTTCATCATCTATTTGAAGAAGAAATAAAAATATTGTAAGAAGTTTTATGACCTGTGCGACAGGCACAGACAAAGAATGAAGTTTTCTTTTGTACTACTGCAGGAATTCCTTAAGCCAGCATTGCTGGTTAAGTGTCCATATCATTCAACTGACTTTATGCATGGTTATGATCATTGGGCAACTGGAATTATTATAATTCTTGCTCAAATCATCTATTTGAAATCTATTGATACAGGTAAATCTTTGGGGAGTATTCTGTAAAACTCTTCAACTTGCTTAGACTTCTACAGAGAAGTAGTAATCCCCTGTAGTAATAGGGATTTTTTTTCAGACTGTTACAATTTATGGTTACAATTTATTTGTTAGCAAGATTTTGTAATTCAGTTCTATTGCATCAATGTATTTAAAGGTTTGTCAAATACTTTTGAAGCTAGAGATTGTTAATGAATGAAGAGAGAATGCTTTTAGGTGTTTGAGGTTTTGTAATAGATTGGAAACACTAATATATTTCATCAGACAAAAAGATACTACAATATAGTTACAGCTTATGGTGACTTGACCTTGGCTGGCCACCAAATGCCCAACAAGTGGTGTTATCCCTCCCCCTCCTCAACAGGATGAGGAGAAAATACGATGGAACCAAGCTCATGAATTGAGATAAGGACAGGGAGATTACTTACTAATTATTGTTGTGGGCAAACCAGACTTGATTTAGGGAAATTAATTTATTTCCAATTAAAAACAGAGTAGGATAGTGAGAAATAAGAACAAACCTAAAAATACCTCCCCCCACCTCTCCTATCCTCCTAGGTTCAGCTTCACTCCCGATTCTTCTACATCCTTATGAGTAGCACGTGGGGATTGGGAATGGGGGGCTATGGTCAGTTCATTACACGTTGTCTCTGCTGCTCCTTCCTCCTCACCCTTTTCCCTGCTGCATCCCACAAGAGACCATCTTACGCAAACTTGTCCGATGTGGGCCCGTCCCACGAGCTGCAGTTCTTCACAAACTGCTCCAGCATGGGTCCTTTACATAGGGTACATCCTTCAGGAACAGACTGCTCCAGTGTGGATCCCCAAAGGGGTCATAATTCCTGCCTGAAAACCTGCTCCTGCATGGGCTGCTCTTCACAGGCCACAGCTCCTTCCAAGAACCTGTTCCAGTGCCGGCTGCCCAGTGCAGCTTCCTTCAGGGCATATCCACCTGCTCTGGCATGGGGTCCTCCACAGGCTGCAGCCTGGATTTCTGCTCCACCATGGACTGCAGTGGGACAGCCTGTGCACCATGAACTTCTCCAGGAGCTGCAGGGGAATCTCATCTCCAGAGCCTGGAGCACATCCTCACATCTTTCTTCACTGACCTTGGTATCTGCAGGGCTGTTTCTCTCACATTTTTCTTACTCTTCTCTCACAGCTGGTGCGCAGTGTCTTTTACCCTGTCTTAAATATGTTATCACAGAGACGCCACCAGCATCACTGATGGGCTGAGCTTTGACTAGTGGTGGCTGGAACTGTCTCTATCCAACACAGGGGCAGCTTCTGGTGTCTTCTCACAGAAGCTGCCCTGAAGCTTCCCTTGCTACCAAGACCGTGCCACATAAACCTGATACACTGCTGTAGCTCACAGAAGGACAATTTTGTGATGCAAGTGCAGCTTTAGCTCTGAAAGTTTCAGATATGTTCAGAATGACGGCCTAAGGAGTAAACTGATTACTGAAGTGATGCATGTATATTACATCTTGTTCCTGAAAATTGTCTGTAATACTTTTGTCACTAGATATGGAAAGTGGAAAAAGGGCCAGATGGAAAAGCAATTGTGGAATTCTTGTCCAACCTCGCCCGCCATACCAAAGCAGTAAATGTTGTGCGCTTCTCTCCGAGTGGTGAGATCCTCGCATCTGGAGGAGATGGTGAGAACTGCTTTTCATGTGTCTTATGCAAGATAATTATAATGTTCAACTAAATGTAATGAGTTAACAAAACAAGTGAATGGGAAAGAAAGAAGCCTTATATTGTTTCCTGTACAGATGCTGTTATTTTATTGTGGAAGCTGAATGACAGCAAAGAATTGGAACCATTAGTTTTTCAGGATGAAGATGAAGCTCAGCTCAACAAGGAGAACTGGACAGTTGTTAAAACTTTAAGGTAACTTAATACTTTTATGAGTTTGTTTTCTGTTCAGTGTTTTGACCTGGTACAGCCTTCTGTTCAGTGTACATTGAACTTAAGTGCTCTCAAATGCTTGCTCTTGTATTCATCCTTTTTATTGTCTTTAACTTTTTTTTTTATACGGTGCCAACCTACATCTTCTGTTAAGGCAGAAGATTTGGTATTTATGTGACATAACTGACATGCTCTGAAGTTGGTTCCTGAGATTTGCAGTCACTTAAAGCTTGGCACAGAGATGTATAAAGTAAAAGTGAAGTTTTATATAAAATTTCACTTTTACTTTATATATTAGCTTTATAGTGAAAATTTTGATCATTATTAAAGCAAAAAGTGTCAGTGGATTAAATGGTTCGTGCAGTTTTGCCAGCTGTGAGACTCAACTAGTCTTTTTCAACTAGTTCATTTTAATGGTTGGAAATCTACTGTATTATACAGCTTTTGTTTCAAGTGTGCAATGGTTAATAAAATTTACGCACTGTAACTGCTAAGACTAAGTAAATATTAAGAGGTAGTGGCTGCGGCATCAAACCACTGCTGGAAGTTGGAATACAGTAGTGTTCTAGTCTCGCTTTCAGCTGAAGTCTGAAAGAAATTAGTGGTTCTGGACTCTGAAATGCATTTTTGATGAGCAATATGTATAACTCTGCCTTGCTTTCTGTGTAGTGTCTATTAAAAGTTATGTTCTCTATCTGTATATACTGATAAAATCATTAGAAATTTACACTTGTTTCCAAAATTCTGCAATCCATTCTGATACATTCTGATACATTCCTTGCAACTACAGAGATTTATGTGAGAACTGTTTCAAAACTGCTCGTGGGATTGCATGAAGAAACAGCAAAATCCTTTAGGTGCATTAATCTCTTAAAGCAAACAAATTCAAACCCATTTCCCCAAACTTGGTGTTGCAAGTACTTATTAAATTTAACACACTGTATCGTAAGTCTCCAAACTATAAGCAATAGAAATTGTTTTTAATGGATCCCTTCTGCGTGGTTATGAGTATCTTGCAATGTTTGTTCAACTGTATCTAAATCAACCTTGATTTTTCTTCGTTTCATGTAGTGCTGCTGAGTATGTGTGTTTGTTTACTGCTTTTATGAAACTCATAAATATTTTGGTATTATGCAGCATGGCCTCAACCCTATTTGTATAATCTTTGTGTAGAACTATTGTCCTTAAAATTTGTCAGCTTATAGTATTTCTTTGTACTAAAGCAACTAATAGAAAAAAAATCCACCCACTCTGTCCCTCATATTCAAAACAAAATCTAAATCAACCTTAATTTTTCTTCATTTCATGTAGTTCTGCTGAGTATGTGTGTTTGTTTACTGCTTTTATGAAACTCATAAATATGTAGGAAAGTTTTCTTGAATAGCAACGTTTCCTAATTACTTTGTAGAGTTTTACGATGTCCGACACAGAAAATATGAGACTAACCTTGTAGTTTTGGAACCAAGAGAGGCAGAGGAGTGACAAAGAGATAGTTATAGGACATGTTCTAACTTCTCACAGTGAGACAAGGCTCAGCTTGATTGCTTCACTCCGTACAAGTGGATTCATGTTCAAATACAAGTGTTTTCTTACCCTTGTTCAGAAGATGTCTATATGCAAGAGTGAACAGCGAGTTAACATCAAGTTTCTTGTGAAACTGAAGAAATCTGTGACAAAAATTTTTCAATTATTGACCAGTGCTTACAGTGAAGAGATCCCAAAGGTCAAGTCGGTCCTCAAAGGAACCCATTTTTTGTTGGTAGAAGATGTGAAAGCAAAAAATGACAGAAATCCTCAACAGCCTTTCAGAAAATGATCTGCAGAGTTGCTTTTGAGTATTGGCAGCATCGTATGCAGCTGTGTGTGTCAACTCAGAAGGGAACTATTTTGAAGGTGATTGTAGTTGATTTTCTTAACTCATTAAAATGAGTTACAGGCAGTCTTGTTTTGTTTTGTGTTGGACTTTGTAGTTTCTGTTTGTATAAATCCTAGAAATGTTCATTTGCAGATCTCTAGGTACAAATTCATAAATTATTTCAAGTGCACGGGTGGTGTGGTCTGTGAAAAAAGACCAGTTGAAAAGGCAGGCTTGGTTTGAATTAGAAGTAGGATGATATGCTTTTTCAAAATGTTCTACTGTCTTCTGGATGTGAATTTTTTTTAAAAGCTGCAAGTCATGCTGTTCATTTTACTTCAGTGATACTATATTTGCTTTTTTTTACCTAAAAACGCATTAAACTCATGTTTACAAGTAGCTGTTACTTTTTAAATTAATAATTGTTTTCTTCTCTTCTGCATTCTAGAGGCCACTTAGAAGATGTGTATGATATTTGTTGGACCCCATGTGGAAATTACATGGCATCTGCTTCTGTAGATAATACAGCTATAATGTGGGATGTCAATAAAGGTAAATGCTAAGTTTATCACTTGCAGCTCCAGTCCTGATGGTGTTTTCCGAAAGAGTTGAAAGCAAGGTTTTTTTCCTGAGAGAACAGTCCACTTAACCACTGGACTTCTAGGATTGTAAGGCAGATAGCCCAGCGTACAAAGACACCCTCAGGCCAGCAAAAATTACACTTAAGTAATCTCTTCACCTTGGAGTATTTAGGAAGTAAATTTCATCCAGTTTTTCTTCCACCGAAGTCCTACTTACTCCACCTCATGCCTCAATAAACAAATAAAACTTAATTACCTGGGTTGAAACCAGGATATGAGTATACGATGCAGGGTCTTTTTTGCAAGATGTGACACTTTTTTTTTTAGGCTCCATTCAGCAAAACGCTAATATTCATTCTCATCCCGCTGCAGTGAGATTGCTTGTATTCTTCAAGAAAGGCCCACCTATAGTAGCTCTGGTAGTACCCAGCTAGGTTAGGTTGCTTTACAACAGCTTGATATTTTTTATTAGTAGTGTGATCATTACTTTCACTTTTAGTTTAATGTGGAAATACTTAACCTTAGAGACAGTTAACCTTTTATCTCGTATTTCTAATATTTATGTGTCTAAGAAAAATAATGAGAATCCAGGTTAATTTTTCAGTGCACACACATGAATATGTTAATGTTCTGCTGCTGCTTTCGTGTACTTTGTTTGGGTGCTTAATATCTCTCCCATCTGAACTGTCACATATACTCTTTTCCACAAGTCTTTACTGTAAGTACGTGAATATTCAATTAAGAGTGTGTGTGCTCGGAGCCTTAACTGTGTGTAGGGTCATTGTGACCAAATGTCTCTTGCATCTCAGACTGCTTGTAACAATTTTAAAGGATCTATCTATTAGAATTATTACTAAAAAAAGCTGGATGGCCTTTTAAGCTGTTATGTTCCTTATATGTAATGTCTTCCATTCTCACTGCTTTCTTTTTGCCTACAATTAGTGCTGTGGAGGACATTTTATCTTTAGACAGAGAGACAACAAGTAAGTTGGAAGTAAGAAGCCATTACTGTTAAACGTATGGTTTGTGATTGAAGTTGTAGGTGCATTGAGGAAAGATTTTCAAGGATAGCTTCCACAAATAACCACACAAGCTTTTAACCTGGGTGAAAAAAAATGACTGTAAGGAAATGAATAGTGAAAATCAGTAGGGCTGTTTAGTGCAAAGAGAGCATCACTGGCTCAAGAAGTCCTTGGAAGTACAACCTACTGTTACGGGTTTGGGCTGTTCTTCATAAAATCATAGAATGGTTTGGGTTGGAAGGGACCTTAAAGATCATCCAGTTCCAACCTCCATGCCATGAGCAGGGACATCTCCTTCCTGTTCTTATGCTCTGGCATTTGTTGTTGGCCACTGTCTGAGGCAGAATAATGCAACAGAAGGACTTTTGGTATTATGCAGCATGGCCTCAACCCTATTTGTATAATCTTTGTGTAGAACTATTGTCCTTGAAATTTGTCAGCTTATAGTATTTCTTTGTACTAAAGCAACTAATAGAAAAAAAATCCACCCACTCTGTCCCTCATATTCAAAACAAAGTATTTCATGAGATTATCTGTAATTTTACATCACGATACTTTGGATCTGAGACATTCAACTGTGGAACATCAGTGGGATCAGAAAGCTGATGCCATTGAGAGATCTTCATGACAGAGTAAGCTGTGAGAATGTGTTAGTGCTGTTGTAGAATTGTTTCTGAAAGATGGCCATGTGTAAGCATCAATCAGCATGTGTGTAGTATATTTTTTTTTACTGCCTATTCTGCAAAGTAGGTGAGTTTATACAGCCCTAGACAGGAGATCCTGGCTATTCAGCCCCAGCTGAAAGGTATGTTTTAATGGTGGAATTTCTGGTGCAGTGTTCAGCCAAATTCAGGCAGCTGTTGGACAGCTAGACTTGCCTGGAAAAGTTTTCTGTATCACAAAGATTTTGAAGTATACTCATCTTGCATGTTTAGTGCCTAAGCCAAGCTACTTATCTGAGTTAGCGTGTAGGGAATGAGCCTTAAGCTGGCACGTCCCAGTTTACTGTACTTGTGAAGATTCTAGAAATAAAGCAGCTATTTCTGATATTCTTATCAGGTGCCACCAAGTAAACAGTTTGTGTGTTTAAAAAATTATTTTGAAATGTTTTGTCCTCTTTTACTTCTGGAATTATGAAATGTTTTGAAATTCATTTGAATTTATAATCTGGAACTTGCTTGTAATTTCAGGACAGAAGGTTTCAATATTAAATGAACACAAGAGTTACGTCCAAGGAATAACCTGGGATCCTCTAGGCCAGTACATTGCAACTCTGAGTTGTGATAGGTGAGCTCTAGGTCTAAGTGTTTTGCCTTAGTGTTGTTTCTTACTTTGGGATGAGTTAAAAGCAAGTGGTATAAGTGTAACTTTTCTTTGAATTTTATTCAGATTGTTCTGTAGGAAAATTGATGTGAAATTAAAATGATACTTCAGTTAATCTCTTGCTTGTGGTAAATGATTCCTGGAGTTTGAGTGTCCTCTTTAAGCAACAAATAAGCTTACATAACTTAGGTAGAAATTTTTCTTCAGGAAATAAGTTAACATTATCTTGGTCATTAGAGATAATAAATCTTAAGAGAGTGCTGCATTCTCTGGTTATTAATGAGATAATTTCATCGTTGTCATTTTATAGGAAGAGGTAAACAGGTTAAGAAATCAGTTAAAATGTTTTTCCACTGATATCTTTCTTTTGCTTTCTTGCTCCCTCCATCCCCGCAAGTTTTGTAATTGATGTCATTGGGTAAGGAAAACACACAATAAATTTGGCCCTTGTCAGAACTTTGAGTTGAGCTTAAACCGTTTAAGGCACGTGTGCTGCTCTGAAAGGGTTCACAGCTGGCTAATAAATGCGTATCTTCTGGCAAAGGAATAGTGGAAAGGTAGTTTTGAGTTAAGATTTGCAGTAGGCTCAGAAAAAATGGTAAGTTAATGGTGACTAGGTCATTATGAGCCTCTGTCTTCTGATAATGTTATGTGAGCTTTGCATGCCTTTATTAAAATGAGCAGCAGTGAAACACAAGTAACAGAATGATGCACAAGTTTTTCTTAGAGTGAAGTTGCAAGCAAAGGCGTGAACAAGGGCGTAGAGGGGATATCTCCAACCCCTGAGGTTTCAAACGCTTCTCTGCAAGGTTAGTGAATAGCATTGCCTCAGCAGAAGTCTTAACATGAGCCAGGCCAGTTGCCAGCACTGGGCATTCACCAGCCTGGGGCAGGGAGACCTCTTCCCCCTTTCAGCAGACCAGCTTTGCTGTATGACATCCAGAGCCAGTAGTTCCACAGCTGTCTCAAGCTGTCTGCCGCAGCCTCACCTTCCTGTGTTCTCTTCCTAGCTCTGTCCAGGATTCTTCTTGGAGGTGTTTCAGCACATTCAATCAGGAGAAAGCTACCTGTTTTTTGTGTTAGGGTGTTTTTCTGGCAGCATAAGAAACCAACATAACTTGGTGAACGTCAGAGCTGGCAGAAAGGAGGGGTTGGTGGGACAAGCAGTTGGGTTTGCTTAGGCAGCTACCTGATGGCTTAGTGAGATGAAGCCAAGGGAGTTCCAACGATTTGTGCAGAGACATACTTCAGCTTTCATTTATTCCAAAGGAAACTGAAGCATAGAGAGGTAGTTACTTGTCTTTGAGGCGAGTCCCCACTTTGCAGGAGCATGCTTACTACTACAGCACAGGTAGGAATGGCATAGCCATTCACTGTCCACCAATTCCCTCATTCCTCCATGAATGCATATGGTGGTACTTAACAAACCCTATCGAATCACTGGTTATTTAGCCATCAAAACATGTCCACCCGATAGTGTCTCATGAGCAGAGCTATAACTGGTGTGTGATTGACATTTATATTTGGCAATCCTGACTGAGAGGTGATGTGCTGTAGTGCTGCGTGGAACTTGGAGTGAAAGGAAGCTGTTTGTAGCTAACTGTGCTCTCTACCATGTAGGATCCTGCGGGTGTACAACACGCAAACCAAGCGTGTAGCTTTCAATGTTACCAAGATGCCATCTGGATCAGGATCTGAAGGAGAGGTACATTGTTCTGCTACTAATGGTACTGGAAAAGGTGCTGGATGCTATTTTATGAAAGTTGTACTATTCCATGAAACCAAAGGGGCAAATATTTTCCATTGAAGTAATCCATGTATCAGATATTTTTATCTCTATCTCACCTTTGCATTTTGTAAATAGAGACCACTTCAGATTTCCTCGAGCATGAGAGAAATGACTAAGGAAGAAAACTTGCAAATTCAGCTGATTAAAGTAGTAACACATCTTTGTTGTAAATGTTAAAAATAGTGTGGAAAAAATAGTATGCGTGCTGAATTCTTAACAGGAAAGACTTCAAACCTGTGTGCCAGTAGATGTAAGTTTATTAATGGATGATACATAGCAATCATATTTTAAAGTCAGCAGCCTGAAATTTTCAAAAAGGTGGTCTGATTTTTAGGAAAAATATGAATGAGTGAATGTTTAGGAAATTCTGTTTAACCCGAAGAGAGAAAACAAAGAACTCCCCCCAAACAGTTGTAAGTGATAGTAAAATAACACCTCCAAGCTGGCTGTAGCTTTCTAAATTCCTCCTATTCCTTTTCTTTCTTCTCTGAAAGCATTTGTAACAGTTTTATGGAGACTAAAGAACAGGTTTGAGAGAGGGCATTTTGCCATTATGGAAGTTCTCTTTAAACCTCTAGTGCTGGAGTTAAAAAAGTGCCTAAGGGTCAGGCTTTTATGTTGCCTAATAAATTAAGTTGTTCTCTAGGTTATTACTATTTTTGATTACTGGTCTAATGTGACCACACTTGGAGTGTTTTGATTAGTAGCTGAAGAGGGATCAAGGACTATTTTTCTTAGCTGGGAAGAGTTTGTACGGAAAGTAAGTTTGAGGAAGCTGTGGTTTTTCAAACATTTATCTTTTATTTTAGAAGTTCCATCAGGTTTGA
This sequence comes from Neomorphus geoffroyi, assembly GCA_033558235.1. NCBI lineage: Eukaryota > Metazoa > Chordata > Aves > Cuculiformes > Neomorphidae > Neomorphus > Neomorphus geoffroyi. Next base: position 62,143,546 of record JAUMJM010000005.1, on the reverse strand, counting down.
TTGTGCAACTGGATGGTTTTTCTCACTTGAATTTGAGCTGACACCTTTTTGGCACTTATTTTCAATGTTACAGGCTAGGAGCTATCGGATGTTTCATGATGACAGCATGAAGTCATTTTTCCGTAGGCTCAGTTTTACTCCTGATGGCTCCTATTTACTCACTCCAGGTATGTGACAAATGTGTATTGGAACTTATATTGCATCTATTATGTTGTGTTTTGGGTGTGCGTTAGTGTGCTTTCAAACTGTTAGTGCATACTTATTTATCTTAATTATGCCATTTTTACTCTTCCTATTGAAAATAGGGTCTCCACATTACTCTTCCATTAGCAATCCAGAACATCAGCGTTCTCCTGTAATAAAAAAATATATTTAGGGCATTTTTTCTGAACTACAACATGTAAATTGCAACAATACAGCTTTATTAAAACAGAAATGAAGAATAATGAATGGTTTCTTTTGGCTGGTCTCTGTTTGTATCCTTTCTTAATAATATTCTGCAGTCATAGTAAAAATAATGTTGCAAGGAGGGAAACAGTTTGCCCTTATAAGCACTGCTTTTATAGTTGTCTGGCAACATCAAAAGGAAGCTTTGAGGGGCAAGTGTATAAGGGGAAAACCAGCACTAAATAAATATTTGGGATGCCTCTTAAGTTGTGTTCAGATTGTAGGCTCTTGCCCAGCTGACAAGCCTAATTCCTAAGAAGCAAAATGTTTATGGACAGAAGAGTTTGTACTCAGTAAGTTTTTGAGTTGATGAGTAATGTTTTAACATTTATTTTTGCAGCTGGCTGTGTTGAATCTGGAGAAAATGTAACAAACACCACATATGTTTTCTCCAGAAACAATCTTAAAAGGTAGTGTCTCAGAAGATGAAAATATCTTTTTATTAAAAAAAAAAAAAAGCTGTTTTCTGAAATATTGATTCTTTATAAAAGGCCTGTGGGTCACCTGCCATGTCCTGGAAAGGCAACTCTTGCTGTTCGCTGCTGCCCAGTCTACTTTGAGTTGAGACGAGCATTTATTAAAGGTACTGTAAATCCTTCAGGGTGTATGATTTTACAGCAAATATGTGAAAAAGCCAATTTGCGTGTTTACAATTTTATGCCCCAGGCTTTTAACATTCCATTAAGATAGTGTTGTACCACATCTTAGAAGCTGTTTCCTTATTCTAAGACCCTGAACTCACCTTGGGTGCCTTGTGAGTAGCTTTAGATATAAGTAGATAGATGTTCTTACTTGACCTCTTAGGCTACAGAAATACTGTTTAATATTTTTCTTTAACTTTTAACCATTTTGTGTGAGTAAAATAAGTAACTTGGCTTAGCACTAAAGGAGCGACCCAGTGAAATACTTCATATTTATATCAACTATGCATATCATGGAAGCACCAGGATTTGGGGTAGTTTGCAACAACCATTGATGTTTATTAAAGGAAGCCAGATCTGAAGCAGTGCTGGTGTTACTGGCCAGAACAAGAGTTCTGAGTTGGGGGGAATTATATGAAGTTGCATAAGAACTTACTTGGAGATTCAAATCCAGCCTTGTGATCCCAGTGGGTCCAGGAGTGTTTATATTTTAACAAGACCAGTCTTACTCTGGTGAAAAGGCAGAGCTTTGCACCTTTCTTTAGAAGGCCAATTTGTAGTATTCCTTACAGGATTTAGAGGTTGCCTGTTGTTGTGTCTGTAGTTGCATCATGATTTTTAAATTCACTGTAATGGTGTGTTTCAAAGTAAGATGTGGGTCTCTGTAGCTCCTCTAAATGGAGTGTTTTAATTGCTGCAACGTACACCAAGAAAAGTGAGAATCTGGTAGTCTAGAAATCTATAGATGTGAGTACCTCGCATTTTGTTAATGTAAATGGCCTGTCTGTTTTAGTGCATAGCTTCCATAATCATCATAGAACAGAACAGGAGCCCTGTCTACGATGAATCTCTGAAAGCAGCTAGCTAGCACTTCCAGTGGAAGCTGACATAATTTGGCCCTAAAAGGAACTAACGTTGCAATGAAAAGTCTTGCTAAGAGCTGAACCCAGGATACCACAAATAGAGCTAACTCTGTTGTTTTGACTGAATCATACAGAATATTGGTCTATATATAAATATACAGAAATTTTTTGTGACTTTGATTTACTGTATATCCCAAGGTGCATTTGTTTGGATTTTTAAACTAAAGAACATATAAATTTGCTGGAAAATTTCAGTTGGAAAAAAATACGACAAACTTTACAAAAGAAAATGACAGCGATCCAGATGGACAAAACTTCTGCCAGGTTCTGTCTTAAACTAAGACAACAGAGGGTAAACTGCAGGCAACAGAAATGACATCAAACTTTACGGTTTATGGAAGTACTGTCTTCTCAGCCATTATCTTGATACCAATTAAAAGTCAAATCTTGTTTAGATCCATGACTAAGCTAGTGCAGTTGCTACCTTACAATGAATACAAGGGAGAATTCTTAATGTGTTTATTTCTTTGCATTCTAGATGAAATCAGTCAGGAATCAACTCCTGCTCTATTTAATCTGCCCTATCGACTGGTGTTTGCTGTTGCTTCAGAAGATTCTGTGCTTTTTTATGATACTGAGCAGTCCTTCCCCTTTGGTTATGTTTCTAACATACATTATCACACCCTGAGTGATATTTCATGGTAGGTTATTGTTAACGTTGTTAAAATTTGTTGTGATGGAAATTCCTTTTGCATGAAGTTGTGCACATCTTTTGACTTAGTTTGGTTTTATGCTTCGTTTATGGCACACATGGTCACTGTCATTGCAGTGTCTGAATGGCAAGATGCCTCTTTTTTACCCTGTAAAACTGAGAATTATGGTTCTATTGGTTAGAAAACAAGGTGCAAGCACCCTGAGGACAAGCAGATGGATGTTTCTAGGAAAGCCAATGTACTGGGTGCCCAGGCAACGTAACTCGTAATAATGAAGTTACTTGGTGGTTTTTGAACTCATCTCTCTGAGTTTTTGGGTATCTGGATCCTGGATATCTGCACAGTTCTGTTTAGTGGTTCTTCATATATGTGACAAAGTAATTTATCTGACTTCATGTGAGGAGTCAGAACAGGAGCTACAAATTGAACCCAAGTCTTGAAATCAGCATACAGCCCTCTGCTGGACAAGGCTTCTTTCAGGCCTTTCTAGCCAGTGTATCTAAGCTGAGGATCACATGGAGGCCTTTTTTTCAGATATTACTATTGAAGCTCAGACAGTGTGAAAACCATCGTGTGCCAGGAGGCTGGGAGTAGAAGAGAGTAGAAAATCAAGTGTTTTTAATCAGTGATAGACATTACTTGGTGAAATGAGTGGAAAGAGCCTGTTCAGGTAAGCACCACAGTGATCCTGAGCATTGCCTCTACTTAGCACAAGGAGTACCCCCAACTGCTCTGTGGTCTGAATGAGGAGAGTTCAGCAATGTTTCAGAAACTATAGCTGAAGATTTCTGTACCTGCAATTGAACCATACTTTGTGCCAGCTCAAGTGCGTGCAGGTGCTGGCAGCAGCATAATACAGATGATCACAGATGACACCAGAAAAAATAAATCAGATGTGAAGGCCAGAATTTTAAGATCTTTTGTTCATTTGAATTGGATGTCTTTCACTTGACTATAGTTTTATTTAAATGAGTACGTGTACTTGGAAGGAAAGAGGAAAAGACAGGTACAACATGCGTTATAGATGGTGGGTGAGGGTTGAAGAAAAGTTCTAACCTTTCCTCTTTATGGAAAAAAATATCACAAATAGGTCCAGTGATGGATCCTTCCTTGCTATTTCTTCCACGGATGGATACTGTTCATTTGTTACCTTTGAGAAAGATGAACTGGGAATACCACTGAAAGAGAAGCCACAGATAAATGTCAGGACTTCTAGTGCAGCAGAGAAAAAGGTGAAAAAGAGCCAGTCACACAAAGTCATTTCCCCAGGCTCTAGGCTGACAGAGGGGACTCCTCCCAGCAGGGTCACCGATCCCAGCACTCCAACCCTGCAATCTAGAACACCCACGGTTGCCAGTAAGGACTTGCCTTCCACACCTGTTTGCATAAAAAATGTTCCAGTCTCATCCTCAGACGAGAGGAAAATCAGCCAGCCAGCCAACCAGAGCACTAAAGTAAACCAGCCCAGAAGGATTACTCTCAACACTTTACAAGCATGGAGCAAGACGCCGAGGTGAGATTTATATTGCTGTTTCCAGTCATAAATATGAAGGCCAAGACAAGCTGCGCTTGTGCTACATTTAAAGGGTTGACATAAATTCCCAGCCTTGTGTCTTGGTGGTAGCTCTCTTGACATGGAACATTTTGTTCCAGTTGTACTGCAACTGAAAGGTCAAAATGTCTCCTCAATCCTAAATATATAGCTTTTATATTTCTGTCTGAAATGTGAGGCAGTGGCAAAGTTAACCTGACCTTTACACCTTGTCCATTTGGCAGCAGCGTCTGTCTTCAGGTCCCATTTTCTCTACAAAGATCATATCTGAAAGCCTTCAGCTGACAAGGACTATTAAGGACCCTTCTGACAAGAAATATTTTAAGAAGTAGAGTGCACGTCTAGACAGGCCCTGACTGTGTGCAGTTGTGAATGTAGGACTTAATGTGTTGATTACCTTAATGTGTTATTTCCTAACATGCAGATCTCGATGGTTTTAGAAATTGCTTGTAATCCATGTATTGATTGTCCGTCAGCCTGCCATGTAAGGTCCTGAGCTGGTGTGCAACAGTAGCGAGATGGTCATGCAAACAGAGATCTAGACCTTGTCAGTAAAACAAGGCTACTGTAATTACAAAGTTTTTATTTTATAGAATTTCTCATAGGACTGCATTAATGTAGGTTGCTAGGGAGGAAGTGCTGAACAAGAAATCAGATACTGGATTTCATCAACAACCACAAAGAAAAACCTTGGAAAAGATTATTACAGGATGATGGCTTTCTATACATGGATGTTTGTCTCTGCTGGAACTAACAAGTCAAAGAGTTGTAGGTAGTTGAAAATGACTTTTGGCTGGAGGGTAGTGAAGTGAGTGATGGAGTTAATTGATCTTTTTGAGAGAGAGAACTATATTCAATCCTATCACAAGTGTCATCTTGTAGTAGCATGCATGATGCTGCCTGTAAGATACTTCTTTTTTTTATGTTTTGGTTAATCCTCTGTTATTTTTTTCTTAAGTGTCATCCAAAAGAGATTTTAGCACAAGAAAATAGGAAATTTGACATAAAGAAAGGGCTTTTTTTTTTTTTCCCCTCCTGGTAACTGTTAGTGGACCTTAGTGGGAAAAATAATTCCCTAGAGTAGAGGGAATAGTAAGCGCTTCCAGTGGAACTGGAAGCCTTACCCCAGGTATCAAGAAAACAGGTTAAAATCCCTGCCTTTAAGGCCAGTTTTAATTTTCAAATATTTGACCAAGATACTATGCTTTGAAAGTGAATGTCCAGGATCGTGTCACATATAACATATGCAAAAGTACTTTCTAGTGAAAAAGATGAATAGTGATATTTAAAGTGCTTCTTTTAAAAATGCTCAATTCAACATATAACAAGAAGAAAAAAAGTACAGTAAACTATATCTAAACTATACCTAAATGTAACCTGTTCTATCTAAAGTAAATCTTTAAATAAAATGTTTGTGTAAATGGTGGCTTTAATGCACTTAAACTGTTTCTGCTTTTTTAAAGGAGAGTAAACTTGATTCCACTGAAGCCAGATGCACCAGTCCCTGCATGTACAGATACAGTTCCTATACCTCCTTCCTCAGAACGGGAACATGGTAAGCTTTTGTGGCCGGCATATCCATCAAAGTCTTTTGCCCATCAGTTCTATCCATTATAGACTTCTGTTCTAAGTTATAAAGCTATTGATCAAGCACAAACCTAAACCTAGTTGCGGATTCTAAAGCTTCTTCATTGTCTTGCTGTGTTTAACAGATGCTTTGGCGAATATGAAATGTGTTCTCACTGTGGTTTTTCTTGGGCAGATGCTTAGGTGGCAATATATCACTAAGTTTTCAGTAATGGGTGCTTTATAGCTGATGCTGAAACACTGAAGAGTAAATTCACCTGGATGTAATGTCTTTCAAGTCATACTGGTGGGTTTTAAAGACCCTTGTACTTTCAGAAGATCATTGTTTAAGATGTTGGACTCTCTCAAAACGGTTTCTTTTGAGTGCTGAATTGTTAGTGAATCCAGGAAGCCGATTTACTTTCTTCATCTGGCTTTACTTAAACGGTTTTCCTATCTGCCTGTTTCAGAGAGGCCATTACCATCTGATGACAGTCTCCAAAATCCCCCACCTTCTAAACGTCCTAGAACTGAGGAAATGTCTCTTCCTGCATCTGCTGAAGATCAAATCAGCTACGATTCGAACAAATAAAGGCTAAGCTTTTGGTAGACTCTTCACAACCTGAAGGCCATATCTGAGAGTGCCTTTCTTTTCACAAACATTAAAGCCTCAATTCTTGGTAAAAGTGCCATATGCATATTTGATGTAGTGGTGTGAAGAAAGAAGCTGGCAGTAGAAGACACGGGTTTCAGGAATGTAGATTTGCAAAAGAAGAAATAGTTGGGAAGGGACTTCTAACTGCATGTCTGCTTTCTGCTGTCCTGAAGGCAGTAACCTAAAAGTCTCCATCAGTCCCTAAGTTGATGGTTATAAAGTATGAAGTCTTCCAGCAACCTGTTGGGCCGAAGAATAGAATTTCTAAGGACTGAAGTGCACTCATAATGATTTGATGTGGTTTAAGACAAAAAAAACCAACCAACAAACAAAAAACGCCACCAGTTTAATTCAAGCATCTTAGCTTACATGTTTAGCATTGTGTAAAATAATTCATGCTCTCCAGTACAGGTGGAATGGAAGCTGATGTTCTCCCACACTTTGAGTGCAGCAACACAACATATGGCTGCTGTGATTGAAACAGAAATCAGAACTAGTAATCACAAGAAACAAGAAAGCAAAAGGAAGAAGCTGCCTGAAGGCCTGTTACAAGCATTAAAGAGCGGAAGAAGGTTCTTAATTGTTTGGTTTCTGTATTTTAAAAAAATGCAGACATGAGATTTTACTGAGGCAGCAGGGTTTGAGCATATACATTAGGAGTTTCCCCCTTTTTATTTTTCCAAATCTTAAATCCCTTAGACAGTAAAATATAAATTCAGTGCACATTAAACTTGAAAAAGTTCATTTCTTTTTAGCATTTAATACTTGCTATATAATTGAACTAAGACATGCAGGTTGAAAACAAGAGCCCAAAATATTTTAAAATCCCTGTAGTTTTCTGTGGTGTAGAGACATAGCCTCCAGAAGTAGAACGCTCAGTCATGGTATTCTGAACTTGTCCACTTAATTTTCTTTAACATCATGTACTTGTTTTTGAAAAGTAAGATAGTTCTTAAAATATGAATAGTCATTCTAGCTGATAATAGCATCTAAAATCTTAAACAGAATTTTCTTGTATAATTTAGTCTATTCATCTGTCATTTGAAGTTCCACAACACACAGGAGAGGAAAGATGCAGTTCAAATTAAAGTTCTTTGACTTTCAGTGTCCGCTGAATTTGGTTGGGTTTGAGATGTGTAATTTACTTTGTATTTGTTTTTCACCAGTTTCTAAGAAAGCAGACTAATACTTCAGAAAAGCAGAAATACAAATGTTTCAGAAGTGATTCATAAAAATACAATGAAGAGGAAATACTAACAAATACCTATGTCAGAGTGTTACAGGCAAATGAAGTACCTTGCCTACAATTTGACTGCAACAGAGACTGATGAGCAGGGAGCTGTAAGAAATTAACTCTGTCTTTGCTTTCAACCACCAAGATGAGAAAGGAGTTTCATTAGCCTTGCCCAAACCTGGGTTTTGTTCTAGTGAAGAAAATAAAGACTTAGTTACCAAGCAAAGCAACATCTAGAACCATTTTTTCCCCAAAAAGTTTATTAGCTATATCTAAATTAAGTTTGTAGAGCTATCTGAATTGGTAATTAAAGCAGGTATTTGTAACTAGTGTGCGTTGATGGACTTGCTATTTATGTTTTGTTCAGTTTAAGTTATAAGAATACTGATATTTCATCTTTCTGTGAGGCAGGGGCTCGCTGAGTAAAGTACAGCAGTCTCATTCTGTGCACTGCAAAAGATCTTTTGACTTCAATCTTACACTTCTAAATACAAATTGCAAAGCTGTCCTGACAGGTATTTTTAAATATCTCTTTCTCTTTCCCCTTCCACCCCCTACAGTGTATTTCAGCATAAACTATTCTTTCTGTTGAAAACTAGTAGGTGTTTTTGGCTTATCTGGTCTCTGTGGTCTTCAGTCTTCAAATACAATTAATTGCTAGAGTATTTACCTTTATTTCATACTATAACTGTTTGGGTGACATCCATGTTTGGTTATATCGTTGCTCATCTTATTTTCGCTCTGCCTTACAATCTGATTGGAACTGTAAACTTAATGTGGCTTCCACTGATTCCACACTTCCACATCATATCTCGGGATGCTCCGCCTGATACTTTGTCTTCCTTAACAAGACCTTTTTTTTTCCCCTTTAGTTCTAGTTGTCATTGCCACTATGATTTCCTACTTCTTTGTTTATTCTGTTGCTTACTCCTGTTATTTTGTACATTGCTAGGTTTTTAACCTTTTTCTATAGATTGATCATTCATATAATAAATTACCATCTTTAACACCATGACAGTCAGAAGTGTAGATTCCTGGGTTTTGTGATGCCTGTTTCAGTCTCCAAGGGGCCAGCCCCACACAACATTCATACTTAAGACACTGAAGACTTTTCTCACACTTTTTGTAGGAAGCGTGTTCATGTTTTTTTCTGTCATGCATGAAACTGTTCCAGCATGGAACACGCCTGCTGCTATTTCAGTTCTTATTGACTGCTTCATAAGGTGATGTGTTCCATAGATGTAATTCTTGCAAGGGTGCTCATGCATCCAGGTTTGACTTAAATCTTATTTTTAATTGTCCAACTGAATGGTTTGTACTTCAGATGAAATCTGAGTTCATATTCCAGCTGAGAATCGTGTAGATGTCATCTTCGTAGGTGACATTTTTCTCAGTGCCTTCTGTAAGGAGCGTTTCTCTGTTGGTAGATGTAAAATAATAAACTTGAAATGCCACTTGGAGCCCCAAACTTTCCAGGAATATCTTAAGCATCATTTCTGTTGAAAAACTTTGAAGAGGGGATGGGAGGGAGATTGAAGGTGTGTGGATGATCTGGTTAGTATACAGTCCTTCATCCAGCTTTTGGTTGTCTTGCCATGAGTTCCCAAGTTGTGATGTACAGATTGCTATGGGTACACGAAGTATTTAATCATCCAGGAACTGCTGCTGCCACCAACAGTGAGTGTTAGCACCTACCACTCTAGCTGGAAGCTGGCAAAAAAACTGTTTGCATGTCCCACTCATAAGTCGAAAAACAGTTAATCATGTGTCCATATAACAATATCCTCTTATCTGTCCTAACCTGTTTTAAAAGGTTGTATGGCCATGTTAGTTGTCTTTTAGCCCATTAAAAGGGAATGGAAAAGATGAAGGCAGAGCCACAGAAAGCTACTGGTGACCAGGAGGGAGTGGGCATGGAAGATGACTCTTGTCAGGGCAATATATAGGCAATCCTCACACATGAAATGTGTTCTGTGTGCAAGAGCAAAGAGTACAACTCGTGTCATTTTCTATTCCTGTTTGGAAAGACACTCCTTGCTACTTCCACCGTGTGTCAGGCTAGTGCTGCCCAGTCAGTGACCAGTCTTTTCGATTGCTGAGTTATTGCTACGTAAAATCATGAGGGTCTCTTGCTCCTCAACAAAAACATCAATATACTACCTTAAAAACTGGCTACTTCTGCAAGCCACTGCAGTAGTGAGGCCTCGTTCCATATGGATATATAGCTAATTGCACTAGTGGTTTCAAATAGATTTTTCCACTTTTTAGATAGAGGGGGATGCATGGCTGTTCTCCTGGAAAGATTTTCTGGTGTGTAATAATGGTTAATTTTTAGACAGCTAAACATCAGGCTTCCTGTACTATTGATATTAGATTGATTGGGGATTTTTTCCTATCCAGCTACCTAATACATCTTGTAATTAGTTGACTGCTGTCTTTTTGTCAAAATCCGATTGATATTTACCTATGGATTCATAACAATCTCTTTATTGTGTATGCACATTCTCTGTGTTTACATACCCTTTATTTCTTATAAAGGAAAACAGGCTTACTGAGTAACTATATTGTATGTGGGTTTTCTGCTATAGCAGTTGCAGGCTGGAGTTAGATGATAACACGTGGTATCACAAGTTACACAATAACATTTGCTATATGAAACCTACCTACTTTTTGCACTGCTCTGTGCTGCAATAAATGATTTTTCTGTTGTGGTTCAAAGGCTGTAATCTTTGCCGCATGGAATTTGTGTAGGCAAATCAGTATCGCAAGCCTATATGAAACTGGAGAGAGGTCATTCCCAAACCTAGCATACAAGATTTTCAGAAGCACTAAGCTCATGGAGGGGCTGGACTAGGTGATCTGTAAAGGTCCTTTCACTCTAAACCATGCTTCTGTGATAAGTAGAGGTTACAAACTGATGTGTTGAGCAGTACTGTTTTGTCGATGTCTAAAAGTTCCTACAAACAGAAGGTACAGCTTTTTAATATGAAGAATTATATGGAAAAATTGGTTGTTTCACCAGTCCACATCTAACTTGCCTCGTAGATCAATGAATCTCTCCCGCAAACAGCGTCTCCCTTCTGCTTCTGACTATATCATGGTTTTTACCAACATACAGCTATTTCTGGGCAAATACAGGAGATGTGGTACTTCGAATCTCATTTGACAGGTGTGGAACATCATTGAGTACCTTCTAACTTTAAGCTGTTTGGACAAAGTGGAAATACCCGTAGGGAACTGAGGCTACCAGCTCGATTCTCATCACTCTGCATTTCCCTGGGATGAGAACAAAGCTCTTAGAACAATAAGCAAAAAGCAGCCCCAGCTGTGTAAGTGCTCCCTGTGTGAGAACAAAAGGAAATTGTGGTCAGGCAGATGCGAGGCAGTGCTCCAACCCAGTGATACCTACTGATTTTCACTGTCACGTGAGAGGTGGGAAAGTGCCATAGTTTTGAAAAGAAGAAAGGTCTAGGTAGAAATGGAGATAGCTGGGAGAGGAAAAGTTATGAGTATGGATTGAGTTTTTTGAGCTGGGATATAGAGAGATATTTGAGGGTTATCACAGAATCACAGAATCACCCAAGTTGGAAGGGACCCAAAAGGATCATCAAGTCCAACTCCTGTCCCTACACAGGACCCTCCCAACACTCACACCATGTGACTGAGGGCATTGTCCAAATGCTTCTTGAATGCTGGCAGAATCAGTGCCATGACTGCTTCCCTGGGGAGCTGTTCCAGTGCTCCACCCCACACTGGGTAAAGAACCTTTTCTTAATATCCAATTTAAACCCCCCCGGCACATCTTCCTGTCATTACCTCTAGTCCTATCATACGTTGCAAGAAAGAAGAGATCAGCACCATAACTAAAGGTAACTAAAGGAGAAGAAACTGGCATTTGGGAAAAATTTGTGGATGGAAAGCTGAGTGCAGAAAGCCTGCTAAGTACTAGGTTGCAGGGAGGAAGTTTGGGATCATTGGGAGTTTCCGTGCAGAACTGCCAGTCTAGTGATGATCCTTCTTACCCAAGAGCACCTATTTTTCCAGGCTGAGTTACAGTTATATTATAGCTTTTTTATTTACACACATGCACGCACACACACAGAGGATAAGAAAGCTCTTTTCTTGCCACAAAATTCTCCATTTTCCAGTCTCCTGCCAGCAGGTGACAGTATTCCCCCAAACTAAACAAACTAAGCAGAAACTTGCCTCTGCTCCTGACTTATGTCTACTTAAAGACATTTCTCGTCTTCTATATCTTTTTACTGTTTGGTTGGTTGGTTTTTTTAAGAAAAGTCATTCTTTTTGGTTTCTTTCCACCTGGTGAAGAATAAAACGAGAATAGGCTTCTACAGGAAAGAGATCTTTCAGCAAGAAAATAGAACAGGCTGTCTTCAATCAAGAGGTCTCCCCTGTGCTGCCAGCTGTGAAACAGAGCATAACCTCTCCTACTCTGCTCAGCAGCAGAGCATCAGGCACGTTCAAAGGCTCTTCTGACAGGAGGTGGCACTGCAGACACTCCAAGCAATTGACCTTTGATTAGTCAGCATCCTGGGCTGAGGTGAGACATACCCCCAGGTTGCAGGAGCATGAAAGACTTGTTGCACACACATCCTGCAGAACCTCTCCCGGTGGGGGCAACCAGCTAAAGGTCCTGGCAGTCTCAGTGCAGAGACAGACATGAATTTTGGTATTGAGAAAAGTCTACCAGGCAAAGAGCGTTCAAGGTGCAAGACAGTACTCTGTTCACGAGGTATTTTTGCCAGCTCTCTGCTTTGTGCCAGATAGGTCTGCTCAGGAGATCTCTCAGCCCTTCCTTGACAGCACTTACTCTGCCAATATGCTCTGCAGCAAAATCACGACATTTGGTACCAATTATCATTCTCCCTGACTAGCCCAGAGCCCCACACAGCAGGTCTGTTCTTCCTCACATGCCTGGATTTTGGGGCATTGCCATTTTCTCAATGCTCTTGCCCTGGGGAGTTGGCAAGGCTGCTTTTTGCAGAGAGACAGCTTGTAGGTGCTAAGGTTGCCCTGACCTGGCTGCTCAGGTCTTTAACAAGTGGCCTTCTCTCTGCTACTGCTCTTCCTGCCCTCTTTCCTTCCCTTTCCATGCATGAGAAAGGTCTTCCATGTAGCCTAATAATCTTTCTGCAACCTGTTGACCCTCCCTTCCTCCTGCCCCTGCCTGCCCCTACTGTCTGCGCGCTTCGCTGCCTGGGCTGCAGGTGCTTCAACACCAGCAGAAGAACTGGAATGTGTGAGTGGGGAGCAGTTAAGTTTTTCCCCTGCCGGTTCCCTTTCATGTCTGCCAAACCAGGGTATGCTGCTGTTTTTCTTGAGCCTCATGGCCACTTTCAGCCAAGTGATATTGCTGAGAATCCGGCTGCTTATTCCCTCAACTGAAAACCTCGGAAAGCCATGGCCCGGAGGCCTCTTGGCCTGCAACCCGAGAGGGTTTGCGTCTTAGAGCATGAATAATTAAAAAGGTTCACAGATTTCTTTCTGTCTGGAAACTGGTCATAAATCGGGGCTTGTCCAGGGGCTGCAAAAACCTGATCCTAGTGTTCTTGAAAGGAGAAGGACTTGGTTTTGTCTTTTAACGGGGGACCTGTTGGTATCTTTTGTGTATAGACTGATTGGTGTCTGAACTCCCCAAAGTCTCCACATTTGGCCTTTCTTTCTGCTCTCCAGTTATTTAAAACTGGCTGCCTGCAGCGATGTTAGGTTCATAGGCATGAGTACACAATCTTGCCTACTATGTTGATGTCCTTCTTTAACATTTCCCATTTAAAATGCTTTTCTTCCTATGAGTTTCATTAACCAGGAAAGCTGAATTTTGAAGGACCTCATGTCTCTGACATTCTTCTGTAGATTCTTCCCTCACATTATGTGATTCCTAGGCACAACAATGATGATGATAAATAATGGCAGATTTTGTCTCAATATAAACGTCTCCCGTGTACTTGGCCAGCAAAAGTGAATAAATAAGTTGGGCATGCTTTTTTGGTTTGGATTTCAGCAAAGCTGAAATAAGGAATTCTTAAATGTGATTTGCTAAGGGAAACAGGCCAGATTGAAATGGGAATGGCTATGGTTACCTGTGTGCTCTTAGCCTGCTTAATTGAACTAGTTTAAAATGGTAGTTTTAGCTAAATCAGAGTGTTGGCTTCTGCATACCAGGAACTGCAGGAAGCTTGTTGATGTTTTTGTTTTCCTTTTTCCTGGCACAAGTGAGGCTGCACCAGCTGGATATGCTTACAAATAAATCACAGGGCAGGAAAGAAGGTATGGATTTACTCTGCAAGTAGAAGAGAGATAATAAGTTGGCTGTGTGCTCCAGTATTTCAAATTTGAGCTTTGACCCCATGAAAATGCTGCATCTCTGCTGTAGGATTGATCTTTACAAGAAGGCAAAGTCTGAAGCCAACAACAGTCAGTATTTCTTGCTTGCATATGCATATGCAGCAGTTTGCTGCTGCAATATTTTGTCCAGGTACAATGTGTATAATTTAGAGCAGACAAAGATGAGTGATTATTGCAATATATCACTTGGAATGGTGAATGTTCTGTAGAGGGAAAGAGTGTATCTGTGTATGTGTGTGAATAAAACAGTTGCACTTTGTACGTAGATGCTGTACTTCAACCAAGAAAATGGGAGTACCTCGCAAACACCTGGTATGTATTAGTTGCTGGAGTAGGTGCTGGTAGTAAATACACTGACTGTTGTTCCTATTTCACTCATTGGATTCCCAGAAATAGGGAAGTAGTTTTCAGAATGGCATTGAAGTCTGCAACAACTTAGGAGTATTATCAAGTGTATTTACGCTTTCTATTTCTACAAAATTTGCAAATCTAGTTTATGTTGCTTATAATAATTGCTGCCAGGAGCTGAGACATCTTATCACGTAACAGGATTTGACTTCATTTTTGGTTGCTGTACTATAAAAAACTTTTGACAGAGCTGTGGAAGTTCCTTCCCTCATACATTTTTTTAGTCAGTTTAGAAGAGCTTGTTTTGATAGTGCAGAGAATAGAGTGGGAGGGTGCAAGAGAGCAAGAAAATATAATAAGATTACTGAAAATAATAAATGATCATAGAGGTCACAAGAGGTTTGAACATTGAAACTTCATTTACAAGGCATTTCACATATGAAGGGCATCTAAACTGACTACTTGTCCTCTTTTCTTCCTTCTTTCTTTCTGCAGTAAGAGATGATTTTCACTTACGTAGTTTCTGGCTGGATAATTCAAGATTAATTTCAGAGTGAATTCTTAAATATGAGCTGTAAGTCAACGATGATAAGTGTAGCAGTGAAAGGGGTAGTATAATCTATTGTACACACATTCTTGCTACATAGATCATTACTGTAACAAAGAGATAATTACATTTTATAAGAGTAACAAGCAACTTGAAATATTGCTTCTTAGTTCTAACAGCAGAATTCAGATGCTGTCTGCTTTCTGGTTCTTAATAAATTCAGGATCATGCCTGAGCGTTTACTCATAGTAGCCACATGATGGCAATATTGCTAATGTTTAACTTTATTACTTTAACCAACTTGCTAGCTCTGGTTTTGATTCAGAATAAGGTATGTAATTCTACTAGAACACTGAAGTTCTCTATTTTTTGGAGGAAATATTTTCTTTCGTTATTTGACTTTACATACATGAAGCCCATGTTTACATCTCTGGCTTCAGGGGCAAAAAAGCAAACAGCGGTACCACTTGGTTTGTGACACGCTGTAGTGATCGGTGTGCTGTACTATGCACGGGGGTGATGCTGAGGCTTGGGGAGTGTGCGTTAGCCGTACAGTGGGAAAGCGACAAAAAGAAGAAAGCAAGTATGAAACAAAGATGTTTTCTCTGCAACTGAGGACACAGAATATTTTACAGTCCATCGTTTCTGATAAACCTTGTGGAGCAATCACTTTACAAACTGAGCCATAAACATACTTCTATTGTCTTTGTTAGAACATGTGCAAAGGTTGGTACGTACCCCGTCAGCTGCCTCGCCAGAGGAGACCTCTGCAATCCTGTGCAGCAGGGTCAAGACCTGCTTCAGCCTGTCCAGCAAACGACTGCCAAACAAAGTACTTCTAGAGTTCCCAGCACAAATGAGGTCATTGTAGAAAGGCTAATGGCAGAGGCTTCAGAGGAGGATTTGGGAAAATAAAAAAACAGAAGGCTCCTGTGGCCAGGGAAAGAGGTTCTTGCATGAACGAAGACGTGCCTGATTGATAGAGCACACCAACACAAGAAACTGGTTACTAAAGACAGTGGGGTAGAGCAAGGCATGCTGAGCCACTAGTGCTAATGGTGGGGTGACAGCAGCAGGGGTGTGTGGAGGTAAGCTTGGTTCTGCATGGAAAACCATGACACTGAAATGAAACCACTTTATGAGGAGCTCTGTGGGTCTCAGCTCAACACAGGCAGGTTTTTAACAGGCAGGAGGAGAAAATGCTACTTTCTCCCTTTTGTCCTTTTTTTCCCCGTTTTTTTTTTTTTTCCTTTTATGAGCTGCAGTGGAACCTGTAAAAGGATTGTCCCTAGTGAGAACCGAGTAATTTCTGAAACAGTACCACTATAAAACAGGAGAACAGGATCTGGCACCAGTGAAGGAGCTCAGCCGAGTTTAAGCAAGGTCTTCATTAATGTCCTTAGATTCTCAATATGATAAATATGGGTGAGTTTTGGTGGAGACTGGAGGAAAAATGTGTTCTTTCAGCCAAAGTAACTATCATCTTGACAAACATTTTGCTGGATTGTTATTTGAATGAATATTTAATGTAAAACATGCAACCTGCTTTAATAAGAGCACATTCATAATTTCTAGCGTGCTGGTCGTGTCCAAAATTCACTTGGCTTTGCTCTGGGTAAGGAATACCTTAAGAAGGAAATGTTGGACTGCAGCTACACTTGGCTGAAGCACACAGTACAACATGAACAGCTGTGGAAGCCAGATTTACTGCAATAAGTGAGGCTGCTAAAGTCCTGACATTACTTTGATATTTTTTTTAAATGAAAAACTCCAATATAGAGTTTATGACTTTTCATACAGTTATTTATTTTAGGAATAAGAGATCTGCCAAACACAGCAGGTAGTTAATACCCAATTCAGACGGCATTTATATAGGAAAGGAGCTATTGGCTACATCCTTTGGGATTCTGTGATTAACCTACAGGGAGCTGCCGGTGGCTTTTTCCACGTGCTTTCAGATGAAACATGAGTTGGAGCTGGCTCGCATTGAATATCTGGAAGTTTAAATCAGATGTAGCAAATAATTCAGCTCATCCTCTGATGAAATATTCCTTTCTCTTGGACACAGAAGATAGACATGTTGTAGATGGCATCAAGCTGGGATACAGATTCAGTCCCTGTCTCTGTCCTGGACATAGGGTATGTTACACGTATTCAGAAATAAGTGTCGTGGTGCTCTGCCACCATTGGGTATTTGGTGTGAACTACAGCTTTTGAGTGTAATTCTGATCAAGTATCCCATGCCAGGCAGCAGTTGTTTGTGATCAGCTCCAGAGACCCTGTGTTTGGCCCCTGCTGTTGACAGTCAGCTCTGGCATCTCAGAGATGATAAAATTTTTGCTCCTTGGGGCAGTGAGGAGAGGGGTCAGCAAAACTGCCACCCTGGACTTCTGAAGGGGAAACTTTGAACTCTTCAGAAAGCTGCTTGATGAAGTCCACTGGGAGGTGGCTCTTAAGGACAAAGGGGTGCAAGAGGGCTGGATGCTCCTCAAGAAGGAAATCTTGGCAGCACAAGAGCAGGCCATCCCCTTGTGCCGTAAAACGAGTCGATGGGGAAGAAAACCAGGTTGGCTGAGTTGGGAGCTTAGTATTGATCTCAGGAAAAAGAAGAAAGTATCTGAGCTCTGGAAGAGGGAGCAGGCGTCCCAGGAGGACTACAAAGGTGAGGTGAGATCATGTAGGGAAAAAATCAGAAGGGCTAAAGCCCAACAAGAACTTCAACTGACCAGTTTGGTCAAAGACAACAAAAAGAACAGGAGGACAAAGGAGACTCTCCTTCCCTTCCTGAGTGCAGAAGGGATGGTAGTGATGAGGGACGAGGACAAGACAGAGGTGCTCAATGCCTTCTTTGCCTTGGTCTTTAACCCCAAGGAGGAATGCCCTAGGGATACTCAGCCCCCTCAGCCAGAAGATGGTGTGAATGAAGCTCCAGCTGTTCGGGAGGACTTGGTTGGAGACCTGCTTGGCCAATTAGATGAACACAAGTCTATGGGGCCAGCTGGGATGCATCTGAGGGTATTAAGGGAACTGGCAGAGGTCCTCACCAAACCCCTTTCCCTCACCTACCAGCAGTCCTGGCTGACTGGGGAAGTGCCGCTTGACTGGAGACCAGCAAATGTTACACCCATTGACAAAAGTGTCGGAGGGAAGATCCAGGGAACCACAGACCTGTCAGTCTGACCTCAGTACCAGGGAAGGTTACAGAGCAGATTGTCTTGAGTGCTATCATACAAATTGAGTGCTATCATACAAGCTGGGAGGAAGTGTCGATCTGCTAGAGGGTAGGAGGGCCCTACAGAGCAACCTTGACAGACTGGAGAGATGGGCTGAGTCCAATAGCATAAGGTTTAACAAGTTCAAGTGCTGAGTTCTACACTTTGGACACAACAACCCCATGCAGAGCTACAGGCTGGGAACAGAGTGGCTGGAGAGCAGTCAGGCGGAAAGGGACTTGGGAGTGCTGGTGGACAGGAAACTCAACATGAGCCAGCAGTGTGCCCAAGAAGGCCAGTGGTATCGTGGCCTGCATCAGGAATAGTGTGGCCAGCAGGACGTGGGAAGTTATCATTCCCTTATACTCAGCACTGGTCAGGCTGCACCTCGAGTGCTGTGTCCAGTTCTGGGCCCCTCAGTTTGAGAAAGATGTTGAGATGCTGGAGTGCGTCCAGAGGAGAGCAACGAAGATGGTGAAGGGGCTGGAGCACAAGCCCTATGAGGAGCGACTGAGGGAGCTGGGGTTGTTTAGCCTGGAGAAGAGGAGGCTCAGGGGAGACCTTATTGCTCTCTACAACTACCTAAAGGGAGGCTGTAGTCAGGCAGGCGTTGGTCT
The DNA here is from genome assembly GCA_033558235.1 of Neomorphus geoffroyi. Classification (NCBI taxonomy): domain Eukaryota; kingdom Metazoa; phylum Chordata; class Aves; order Cuculiformes; family Neomorphidae; genus Neomorphus; species Neomorphus geoffroyi. Next base: position 62,124,788 of record JAUMJM010000005.1, on the reverse strand, counting down.
CTTCTCTCAGACAACCAGTGACAGAACAAGAGGACACGGTCTCAGGCTTCATCAGGGGAAGTTTAGGCTTGACATTAGGAAGAAGTTCTTCACTGAAAGGGTTATTGGCCACTGGAATGCGCTGCCCAGGGAGGTGGTGGAATCACCTTGAAGGTGTTTAAAAGGAGGTTGGATGAGGCACTTAGTGCCATGGTTTAGATGACAAGTAGGTGTTGGGTCATAGGCTGGACTCGATGATCTCAAAGGTCTTTTCCAGCCTTGTGATACTGTGATACTATGATACAGCACATGTGGGACAACCGGGTGATCAGGCCCAGCCAACATGGGTTCACCAAAGGCAGGTCCTGCCAGACCAACCTGATCTCCTTCTATGACAAGGTTACCCATTTAATGGATGAAGGAAAGGCTGTGGATGTGGAGTACCTGGACTTCAGTAAAGCCTTTGACACCGTTTCTCACAGTATCCTGCTGGAGAAACTGGCGGCCATCGCACAGACAGGCACAGCCTCTGCTGGGTTAAAATGTGGCTGGATGGCCGGGCCCAAAGGGTTGTGGTAAATGGAAGTAAATCCAGTTGGAAACCGGTCACGAGTGGTGTTCCCCAGGGTTCAGTGCTGGGTCCAGTCCTGTTTAACATCTTCATCAATGATCTCGATGAAGGCATCAAGTGCACCCTCAGCGAATTTGCAGATCACACCAAGCTGGGTACAGGTGTGGATCTGCTTGAAGGAAGGGAGGCTCTGCAGAGGGATCTGGACAGGCTGGATCGATGGGCTGAGATCAACAGGACGAGGTTCAACAAGGCCAAGTGCAGAGTCCTCCATTTGGGTCACAACAACCCCATGCAGCGTTACAGACTTGGGGAGGAGTGGCTGGAGAGCTGCCTGGCAGAGAAGGACCAGAGGGTGTTGGTTGACAGCCGGCTGAACATGAGCCAGCAGTGTGCCCAGGTGGCCAAGAGGACCAATGGCATCTTGGCCTGTATCAGACACAGCGTGGCCAGCAGGAGCAGGGAGATGATTGTGCCCCTGTACTCAGCACAGGTGAGACCGCACCTCGAGTGCTGGGTTCGGTTTTGGGCCCCTCACTACAGGAAGGACATTGAGGGGCTGGAGCGCGTCCAGAGAAGGGCAACGAGGCTGGTGAGGGGGCTGGAGAACAAGCCCTTTGAGGAGTGGCTGAGGGAATTAGGGTTGTTTAGCTTGGAGAAGAGGAGACTGAGAGGAGACCTCATCACTGTCTACAACTGCCTGAAAGGAGGTTGTGACGGGGTGGGTGCTGGTCTCTTCTCACAAGTGACAGCGACAGGACGAGAGGAAATGGCTGCAAGTTGTGCCAGGGGAGGTTTAGTCTGGACATTAGGAAGAATTTCTTCACTGAAAGAGTGGTCAGGCATTGGAACAGCTGCCCAGGGAGGTGGTGGAGTCAGCATTCCTGGAGGTGTTTAAAAGTTGGGTAGATGAGTTTCTTAGGGATATGGTTTAGTAGCGGACAGGTATGGTTGGACTTAACGATCTCAGAGGTCTCTTTCAACCTTATGATTCTATGATTCCAATTTGGGAGATGATAGATTTCAGTCACAAACCTGCTTCATGCTGCACCGTGGGGGTCTGGGTGCTGTTGGTTAGTGCTGAAGAGGCTGATACTTTTTGAAACCCCTCTAGTGAACTTTCAGGCATTCATCTAACTCTCCTCTTTGCTTCGTACTCATCATAAAAAAGCATGGATAACAATCTCTGCATCCTTCTTGAGAATGCTCTGAGGCTAAATCCATGAGTGCTTGTGAGACTGCCAGTTATGCAGGCCACATAAGTATCCCAGTAGATACCAAAGGATAGGATAATACCTTCCATATTCCAAGTATCTCATAGGATTTCCTGGGTTTAATGAGTTAAACATTGTACATACAAATGTAGCAGTTGTTAAGCATCTGTTAATGTAATGCAATAGATACCTGGGCTTAGATGCTAAACCTCTTGTTGGTTTGCTACCAATATGACAATCCACCCAACAGGGCTTCTTACCAGCATTTCTAATCCAAGATCACTGTTCAGTTCTTATCACAGGAGTTCATTATTTTGTTTCTACTCTATTGGACCCAATCAGCAAGATTTTTAATCCCTTGTCTGTCTATTATTATAGTAGTAATAACTGACAGAGAGATAGACTGAACAAGTCTAGCAATGTTTTAGGTCTCTTGATGCATCGAAATGTTTCAAAGCCCACAGACAAGATGTAAGGGAGTGGTCACAATAAATTCAAGGCATGTTATCATAAAATTTGAGCTACGTTCTGCATTTTGCAGATGCGTATTTATAAAGAGAGAGAGCAAGCTACCCATGGTGTAAAAGTTATCATTATTAACTTCCCCTCTTTCATGTCTTGAGGAATCAGAAGAGAGGATATTTGTAAAGAGCACATAAGAATCTTTTTATCTAGGCATCCTTCAGAGACCTCAGATCTGCTAATACTAAATTTTCTTCTAAGCAAAAGCTAAAATCTGTCCTTTTCACTCTTCAGCAACTGAATTAAGTCTTCAACTAGTTGCTGCCAGTTTGCAAAAGACAGTTCAATTTTACATCTACTGAAGCCTGAAGATGAAGCACTCCGTAACGTCAGCAGCATCCTTTTCCATTAGCCACCCGCTGGCAATGCCAAACCCTTTGGCAAGGCCAGCCCTTGGTAGATGTGTATCGCATGTTAATGGCAATGATGGCCGCCTTTACTCTCTCTCCACTGGCAACTGGGCAGTTTACTAATGCAAAAGGAAAAAAGAAGGATTTGCTGTAAATCTCAGCTAGAAGGAAAGCATGGTACTGTCCCAAAGTGGAAAAGACAAGTAAAAGTCTGTTACAATGCAGCACTGATTTTTGAATAATGTTTTCTAACGAAAAGCACCCTCATTATCGGACTTGAAATGTTGCTTCCTTCAAGGTGCTTTTTACCTGGTCAACACTGCAAAATGCTTGCCTGCTGTTGATGGCATGAAAGGGAAAGTTACAGTGCTTGTGAATAGGGTATGGATGTAGAGTAGGTGTTTCATTGCAAGGAATGAAATATCAGCTCACAAAACCCAATAAATTCAGACTTTTTTGTCTTTAAAGAGTTTATTATCCAGTTACTAATGCAATAACCATGATGACCCACTGCATGGGAAGACAAGTAAAAATTATCTAGGGGAAAGAATAAAGATGCAGAATGAAGGTGGAGTTTCATAGTATATTTTTCTTAAAATTGCCTATTATTATGTAATGTTTCGAAATGCAGTAGCAACTTCCTGCAAGCATAGAGTCAACCACATGATTTCATTTAGGTCATACGTTTTCAACATTCACAATTTGATATCCAAGTGTCAAACAATAAATAAAGGAACAAATACTAGTGTTAACCGTGGTCAAGTCTGATTGCTAAAGATGGATCAAAAATTATAATAATTAGTATGTAAAATGAATTTGCAGCCAGTAGGTTAAAGAGCTGTACAGACAGCACAGATCTTTCGTAAATGAGCGGTTATATCCAGCATGCCAGTTCAGTGAAAGAAGGTGCAGAGGCACTAGAAAAGTCAGGAGGGAACCACTTGGAAAATGGACTTTTAAAATATGTATTACTTGATTATAAATTTAGATTGTAAAATTAATGGGATTTTTTTTGGTGCTCTGTTTAGTAGCTGAAGCTACCATCTGTTGGAGTCTGAAAGGTGACTAAGCATGAGCTCCATTCTTCATCTCTGAACAGTGTGTGAGATGACCATGACCATTCCGGAGACTCTAAGGGTTATTTAGTTACTTATTTAGGCAGAGCGGTTTACTTCAGACACAGTCTAGGCATAAAGGTTTGGGGAATCTGACTGTACAATGTATAGGCCAATATTCTCTATGTGTAATATCCTTGTTACTACGTATATGTCTATATCACGTCGTTCAATGCGTATTCATCTTGCTTACACAGCAGCCAACAGACCAGGGTGCTTGGACAATGTTTAACTATAATAACTGAACTTTGGCAAGTGGCTTGCTAAGATATTGCCTGGAACTGAAAGGGCTGTTTTTTCCCTTCTCTCAGGAGGTAGTAGAACTTGCCAAGGAGAAAAACAAGAACACAGGTGGCTAAAACACATCTTCACGATGTCTTGCAGAAGTAATAGAGGAAGCTTTCACTGGGACTGGGGAAAGAGAAGCAGACCTTGTCACCGACTGGGTCAACAGAATTTGCTACAGAACTGGCCATGATGAGAGAAAGCTTAAACTGTTGTGCCTAGAGACTGTAAGATCTCCAGGGGAAGAAAAGGCTAATTTCAAAGATCTTGTGTCTATGCAATGTGAACTTCTCTAAAAACCAACATTCTCCCATGTTGACCTTTGAAGCAATGAGACATTTAGAAATTCTCTTCAAAATCCATTTGGAGTTTTATGGGTCAGTTCACTTGTGTCTGCAAGAAGATGCTGTGGGAGGAACCTGAGATGCTGCTGGAGTCCAGAGGCTGGTGGTTGCACTATGTACTCCAGCACTTTGTGTTTGCTACCGTACACAGGATCTGCCTTGCAGTAATGTGCCAAGAGATCCCAAATGAGGGTTCATGGCAGGCTGCTACCCGGAGTCCAGAGGCTGGATGACTTGAGAACTACTAAGACCTTCACTGCATGAGTAAGGTGAACAGTATTTCCGGTGAGGTATCTGTCAGCTAATGGTGTGAATGTGAATTCAGAAGCATGGCATTCGTTACGTATTCCAGTTGCTAAATGAACACTTCTGTATTACTGGGGATGGAAATGCCTTTTCCTCACTCCTGCTTTTCTGCTGCTGGCAACTTAAATAACTGTATCTGCAAAGTGATTGTTTTCCCTCACTGTGGAGGAAACAAATACCAATTACATAGAACTATAGCAAACAGTAACAGTGAAAGTAAAATGTTTTATTGAACTGTCTTGTTTTCCAGGTTTTTCCTTTTCAACTTCCTTCCAAAAGTGAGGGGACTTAAGATAATTTAACTTTTCATACAGAGGAGGCTGAGGGGAGATCTCATCACTGTCTACAACTGCCTGAAAGGAGGTTGTGACGGGGTGGGTGCCGATCTCTTCTCACAAGTGACAAGTGATAGGACAAGAGGAAATGGCCACAAGTTGTGCCAGGGGAGGTACATACTAAACATTAGGAAGAATTTCTTCACTGAAAGAGCGGTCAGGCACTGGAACAGTTGACCAGGGAAGTGATTGAGTCTCCATCCCTGGAGGTGTTTAAAAGACGAGTAGATGAGTTTCTCAGGGATATATTTTAGTAGCAGACAGGTGCAGTTGGACTCAATGATCTCAAAGGTCTTTTCCAGCTAGGTGATTCTATGATTCTACGATTCTATGATTCTAATTTCCCCTAAGCATAGTAGGTGATGAATATAAATCCTGTACTGGCTAGCAGTTTTCATATTTTTTTGCAATTAGAATAAGATGAAACATAGGGCCAAGATTTCTTAAGAAGATCCTGAAGATTTTGCAACCCTAGTATAAAATGACCCATTACATCTCCTTCCACACGTGAAGGATTTGTGAGAAAGTACAGCAAAAAAAGATAATATCCAACTTACAGATGCCCAGAAAGCCTGTTATAAATTAAAAAACAATCATTCACATTAACAGGAATACACATTACAAAACCTAGTGCACCAAATCACTGACAGTCACTTTAAGGAAAATACAAAGCACCATACATACACTGCCAGAAGCAGGCTGAGGTTTTGGTTTTGATTTAAAACAATTGCTTTTAAGACCCCAGCAACCTAAACAACAGGCTCATTGTCTTTGCGTTTCATTGCTGAAATAAGTACCAAGGACATAACTCTGGCTCGCATGGCACTGGTCCCATTGCAGCAAGCAGCTGGTACCTTTCCCTTGTGCTGCCGAGACCCTCCAAGAACATACTGTATTTTCCAGGCATAACGATGAAGATGCCATTTATTTAGGAAGAGGCTTTCCCAAAGCACTCAGATCTGGCTTAATTCTCAATGTTTTGCCATCTCTGGCTTTCACAGAGGGTGAAGGCTGGAGCATCTCACCCAGCCAGTTCATGAGCTTTCTACAACAAGAGGTGAGAATCCCTCATTCAGCCATGTGTTGGAGTTGGAGTCCTCAGCGCATGCTGTACAAGGAAAGGGCAGCTGACTTCAGGTGGCAGCACCTGCCTGTGGCTGGAGAAGATGCAGGGGAGCACGGAGCGCTCTCTCTAGCAGAGTGTCACAGGCAGGACAGGTCATGAATTTCCCACCCAGCTGCTCTTCAAAAGTTTGCTAATCTGATTATGCCTAACGAATTGTGTGACAGTTCTACACTGCTTCAGACCATGGTGTTTGTTAAATGGAGTGTTACAAGTGGATGGCATTTACAGCGCCACTTCTAATTTCAGGAGGATTTCACCAGGTACATGTGTGTATATTTATTATGGTAATAACCAATTGTACTTAAGTTTAAATTGTGCTTTACTGGACTTAGTGTTTCTGGCATGTGGCCTATAGACATTGGTGATCATGTTACTTGAGTTATGAATTTTCTCTTTTCTTCATTATATTAAAATAGCTGTGTAATGCAACTTTCAGAACTCAAGCATACTTAAAACAAGCATGGCTGAAGAAAATCTGGGATGGGGTGTATGCAGCATCTGGGTTTGCATTTTCTGTGTTTAGACATCTAAAGAGGGCTGTCTTTATTAATCTGTAACACAAAAATAATTTGTAGTCCATAGCTGTAGCACATACATTTCACACACTGATATAAAAGAGTATGTAGTGAACAATTTAAGGAAATTTTGCAAAACATCGATAGGCATAATAGGGCTTCAGTCCTTGTAAATGTGAAAACTAAAGCTGAAAAAATACCTGCATACAAATAAATGAATATACCAGTATGTATATAAAAGAACTTTAGATAAAAATGTATAACAGCTTTTGGAGAATTTTTTGAGTATTTGTGGGTGCTTTTTTCAGTGAAGTGTTCAGTATGAAAAGAATACTTCAGCACACTGGGTTATTGACAATTAAAACAAGAATAAAAAGCAGATGAAAACAACAGGTTTATATATTAATCAATTAAAAACTCAAACAACTGAGTGTTAAAAGCAAAAATTAATAGTTTTGATGTTTCCCATTTGGCTCTGGCCAAAATTTGGTTGGCCACAATGTTGCAGAATCAGACCTTAACTGCTTGCCAGGCTGAGCAAGAACATCGTACTTATAATTGTACAAATAAATAAATAGTGCTGGTCTTGTCTTCTTAAAAAAAAAGGTTATACAAGATAGTGCTAAAAAGAAAACCTGTAGAAGAGGAATATAAGTGAGAGCTACCCGTATCAGACATCTTATTAGCTTGTGTGTGATCAGATAATGCTTTATTCAACTACAGTAGTAAGGAATCACAGAGCACTTCTAGGTGGCTTCTATAAGCACTTTTGTCATCTTATAGTCTTCATGCACCAATGATTGTATGACTTCATAGGAGTATCAGAATATTTTCAGCCCAGTAAAACTAAACTCTCAGACTAAAGCCCACATCTTTCTTTTTTCCCTGCCTGTCTTGTATGATTTTCATTTTCTTTGCTATAAATTGAGTTACGTACACTGCCCTCAGCAAATTTTAAACTAGAAGGGAAGTAAACTCCCAAGCTAAGCAACCTGGAGAGTCTGCAACAGAGGAAACTGAAAACCAGAGAGAAGCCTGTCGTGGCTAGGAAATTAAAAAAATAAAAAATCAATGAAAAGCAGAAAGACAGAGGCAAGAAACCACATCCCCAATATGGGAGTGAATTTATTTTTATATTGTCTTTTTATGGCCTCCTACTATAGTTTTGTCAGAAATGGCACAGGGCACAGCTCTGCAGGTAAATACAGTGACGCTGCAGAGCTATGGACGTGAGATGCTGCCACTTACCTCTTCCAGGACACAGAGTTACAGGCAGGCTCTTGAGAACAATGCTTTCTCCAAAGCCTCCGCCTCACAGCAGAAAGACAACTTCTGCTTGGCTGAATCCTGCAGCTTCCTCCATCCTGCAGTTGTAGCACATGTTCCTCCAGATACACTACGTTGTCACTTAGGTAGAGCCACTGGTTCCAGGGAGTTAAGGCATCCAAAAATCTATTGCATGCACCTTGCCTTCTCTCCCTCAGATATCAGGCAGGCAATAACAAAATTAGAAAGAAACTAAAATAAAATGCAACCTTAGTCTGCGTCTTATGGTTGGATGCAGGCCTGATTCCCAAGACACACATTGGGTTTTGGAGCTGACAGTCCAGGACTTGTAACAGTGACTCAACTCCACCCTCCAAGAGTTACTCTGATGGCTTTATTCCTCCCATAAACCTAACCTTTACCCAAGAGGTGAGAGGTTGGCCAGGCACCTATAGCCCAACTATAAAGGGCGCACCGTGACCTAGGAAGTCTCCCTGGAGGTGTTTTTCCTCACTTCTCTAATACCTGCATTTTTCTTCTGCCAGTACTTAGTTTCAGATCTAGATGCAAAGGCCCGAGAGCTTGTGTCTGCAGCCAGGCGCTTTGGTACTCTCAGGCGATTTCTTTGTTCCAGCTCACAACTGCTCTGCTCAGGGAAATGTGAGCCACACACGTACTTCTTTCACAGACTGGAGATCATAGGTGCTTAAAGGCTATTTCCCTATTGCTGGCTTGCTGCCATCCTTCTCTTTCCCTGTCTCCTAATTTATTAACGTTTGTTAACACTGATGTTAAATATTACTGAAGAAACCAGAACCCTATGATCCCCAGCTCATTACCCGCTCCCTTTAGGGGTTGCTTCTGTCATGTTATTGTCAGCCAACAAACAAATAAACAGGTTGTTTTCCCTGGGATGTAGCTGTTAGAAAACATTTACTTCCACCCAGATTTTATTGAAATTTCCGTGAGATAAGTGCTGTTCATCAGCACCCCAGCTACAAAATCCACCTTCTTTTCAAAGTACTGAAAACACCAACAATTCTTTGCACAAGCAATTAGGTTCTGATTCTGTTTTCCAAGGCTTATTAATACTTCTTGACTTTTGCTCTCCTGTGTTTTCCATATAACAAGTGCTTAGCCCTTTAAAATGTGAACAAATAAAACAAATAGGCAGCTCACAGCAAAGTGGAAGTGTGGGATTACTCTGTCAGCTTGCCCTTTTCTCACGCTGCCGGCCTGAGAGCAATTAAATCAAGCTGACATGCATTAGCAAGGCAGCCTAATTGAACCTGAATTGCCAGGAAAGTGGCGATAGCCCAAGCCAGTATGGATTCGAGAGCACCCGCATTAGGGAGCATTGATCAATACCAGTGATTATGACATTTTAAAAATAAAATTGATTGTCCTTGACTCAAGTAGAAGAGACGACTCATTCATATACGCCACCAGTTACAACTGCTCTGCTCAATATGAAACACTTTGTGAAATGGCCATTGCAAGTCTTTCCATGCTGTCTCTCTTACGGAGGCAAAACTCCCATGACTTTGATTCCCTTTGCTCTGGAGTCCTTTTAGTTAAAAGCTCTATAATAGACTTGGAAGTATTGACAATAATAATAAGCTTATGGGTGAAATTCTGACCTCAGTAAAGTCAATTGAGCCAGAATCTCACCATTTTATATATCCACACATATATGTGAAGTATACACATAAGCTCTTAACAGATCAAATCTGCACATTGATTCACCCTTTTTATTCGCTCTACTTTCTAACAGTTTGCTTACCAAAGATCTTTTAGGTGTGAATTAATGAAATGAATGTATTTTCCTCATGCTTAAAGCAGAAAATATAATTAACAACCATTTCCCCCAGGAAACCTTCAAAGGAAACAAGAAGGAAGTCAGTATAGCTTGCATTTCTTCTCTGTGGAGCATTTTAAGCCGATTCATATGTTTGAGTTTATGGAAAACTCTTACAAACTGGCAGGTCTCTCAGTGAAGGGGACACCTCATCTAAATCTACTGTGAAGAAAGAGGGGTAACGTGATTTCAACTGATTTATGCTTGGTCAGGATTAAGCCTCATTAGATTCAAACGTCTTCTGGTGTCATAGGCAAAAGAATAGTAAAGAACATCAGTTCGACTGTTAATCAACACGACCAGGTGCCCACTTAGTGGTACGAAAAGGAAATATGTATAATCAGATGTGTATTAAGCCATATGAATAATTTCTTAAGAAAACAAGAGAAAAAGAAAATATCTCTGATGTTGCATAACCAAGAAAGGTATGCAGGGAAGAGATAATATCTTTTAGTAGATTAGCTAGAGATGACAAAAAGGGTTAAGATTTCAGCTCTTTTGTAAGCTGCTCCTGGACCTCATGAAACCTCTTACACTTGCATATCTTTCTTAAATACACAAATCATTTAGGGGAATATATGGCAAAGTAAACAGTAAATTAGCAGTAGACACTTACACGGGTGGACACGGAATATCATTAGTCTTAATACACTGATGTGAAAAATCTTAATTACCAGCTAATTGTGGGAACTGTCTGATAACTTTTGCCTTAGATGAACAGAACTCTGATTACTGAGTTTATTTTGCTTCCTTATCTTATTAGTTAACTCAAATACATTTCTGGATGAAATAAACTAAGTTTTGCTTGGTTTATCAGTTAGCTCACCCAAGTATTTGCACTAGGCACTGTAGAAAGAACAGAACAAAAATACCAACCAGTTCACAACCCAGAGAGCTTATGTCTACCCCAGTAGTTCTGTTTGTTGTCTTGTGACAGTGAACAGCACCATGCATCTCAGACTCTGACTCAGGGCAGCAGTGCCTGTCTGCTGACCACAGGCTTCATTTTTTATCTCACCCCATCCCCACGTGGTGGTCCTGTTTAGATGCATCTTTGGAAGAGTTCCTTGTGGACTCAGAAGCTGCCAGCCTCTCTGCGACTAGTCTCAATCCCTACCTCAGTTGCATCCATCTCTACCTGGTCCTGCAGCAGAGTCCTCACTCTCTCCTGATGTCACAGAGCTAAACAAAATATTCTCTTGTTCCCAAATCCCACCTTCCACCTACCTCTCCCTGCCAAGTTTCCCACCCCTGCTCCTCCAGGAACATGGCACTGAAGTTGATTAAATCACAGTGTAACCGCAATCACATGTACCAACAATGCACTGCTAAAAGACATTTCTGTCTGCCCTGGACCCCTTCGTCACCTCCCTGCAGTCCCTCCACCAGAAGGGCAGGCTAGCACTTCAGCTCTAGGCAAAGAGCGGGCTGTACTTATCTAGAAAAAAAAAAAAATAACAAAAACCCCACCTCCAGAGGGCTCAGCAAAAACCCAGTGGGTGCACGCAGGCAGCATCAGGCACATGGCAGCCCCAGTCTATTGCCCTGCCCTATTCCCCTACTGCTGAGTTATAGCTGTCCAAAGAGCACATTCCCATAAATAGCATCTCAGTGGTCCAAGAAACTCATCCTCTTTCCTTGCCACTCTGTCATTTATCAATGCCACTCATGACCAAGGGATTACTCAGCAAAGGAGGGGCAACGGGGATTCATTCCTTGGCTAAGGTCTCAAAGTGATGCCCCGTCGCGCTGCCTGTGCGGGACTGCCAAGGCAGGCTCCACGCAAGCAGGGAGCGAGGTCTGGCCGCAGGTTTGCGTGACAGCAGGGGAACAGGGGAGGAGCTCAGGTTATCAACACGTACATCAATCTGGGGTAGCTGCAGCCACACCTCTAAGGCTGCTAGGATGAATATGCTTTTAGTTTCAAATGGCAACTAAAAAAACCCAAAACAAACAATAAAATCCAAACAACAAAAAACCAAGAAAGAAGCAGAAATTTCTGCCAGTTTTAGCATGGAATGAGGTCCACTTGTTCACAGCCCCCTATAAAAGAAACCATTTCTCTCTCTTTATTGACATCAGAGCACTTCCAGGTATTTTTGCCAGAACTTTATAAACTGTTCTTACTACTGTCACGCATCCTGTTTGGCTAGGAATTTGTGCAGTAAGAATAGAACTATACATAAGTATTCCCACTGCATAAGCATCTTGACAAGTGAATTAATTTATCAGTATATAGCAAACATACTACCTAATGAGACACAACCCCGTTTCCTGCGCTTGGACTTGTGTTCCATTATTCATGGCCATCCAAAGCCCTTGTTCGAAGCTGGTAACACAATCACTTGGCTAGATCTATTGTAACGTAAATACAGAAAAACTCTATGTAACTGACCACCTTCATCGGTCTACTTTTTGCCCTAAAAAGACACCCCAGAAAATATGTAACGGACTGTGAGCAGCTTGCCTCCATCTTCTCTAAGAAGTCACTGTCAAAGCAGTTTCTATCTATCTATTCCTTTCACCTCAGAGAGTGTTACTAAGAGTTTGCAGCACCAGTGAAGTTTCTGTACAATTTTTTTTCACATCATATGCAGTACCTACAGTTAATAAAACATGAGTTTATAATCATTTGGTCAATCACCAAAGCCTGGTTCCCAGATCCTTATTGTTGGTCTCAGCAAATTGCTTATAAATGTGATATTTTTTTTAAAAACAGTGATGATGATAACTTGCATCAATGCTGAGAAACACTCTTTCACAGTTCAAAACAACATGGAAAAAATGAGTAGGTGAACAGCCATGAAAAAGAAGATTCAAAGTGAAACCACGGGAAATATGAAAGGATCCCACCTCTGGAGGCGTTACTAGGTAATAACGTAATTGCAAACAGACCTTTTGTCAAATGAAGTGTACCAAGCGTAGTTGCATCACAGCTCTTGGAAATACTTTTTTAACCCAAATAATTATCAGTGTGTTGTTGGTCTGTATGTTGCTTTGGAGATACCTTTGGCTTTCTGGGGTTAACAAGAATCTAATACTTCTATTTTTTTGTGATGGTTTTATGTCCTGTTGTGCCAGACTTCACTGTAACACAAAATTGAGAGGGCTGGGGTTTTCTGTTCAGTAGTTTGTTTTTAAATTGTTTCAACAGACTGTGCAATGATTGCATTTTGCAAGGATTTTAGAAGTAAATGTCTTGATTTTATAGTCCTCCTGACAGGTAATGGTTACAGCCTGTGTAACCTCTGCTGGCATGGATGTTGCCTTGTGCACTGAAGCCTGGCTGAATGGAAGTTCCCCAAATGCTGCTGGAGTAGATGGAAATATCCTTACTAACCCAAATGCATCTTCAGTCAGGACCCCAGGCAAAAATGACCAGGACTCAGCCTAAGAAATGAGTACATTTCATTACATGGTATATGGGGAGAGGATTCTAGAAACAGTTTTTTTCTGGTCTGTATAATGCATACATTGTACAGAATGCTGTATCTGTTAAACAGCTAAATGCCTATTCTATGACAAATTCTGATGTTTATTTTTTCTTTGTAATTTTTTAATAAAATCTAACACCAAATATCTACTTTTGTTCTATTACTGACATTTCTAAAATCCCAATTCTGATCCTGTGAGATGGTTTGTTTTGATTATGATCAATTATCTAGTTTGAAAACGGTGCTAAAATTTGATTTTGATAAGGTCAAAACATTGTAACATAATTTAAAATATTAGATATACTGCCAAATACAACCGTCATACTGCTATTGAAATTCTTATTTCAAGGGACATTTAAAAAAAAAAAAAAGTGAAGTCAAAGCAAAACTAATACCTTTGTCATGGTGAAACATTCATGCATTATGGAATAGAAAAACTTAGCATGCAATCACTGCTGGATATGACTGTGTCTCACCACAAAGTTCTCTGTTTTAGGCAAAACGGCATCTTTCCTTCGAATATTATTCAAACAACAAGTTATGGCCAGTTCCACTTTAGTGCTCGTTGCGGGGCAGAAACTACAAACCAAACCATTGCTTTTAGCAAAACGGCCCTTGAATGCCCTGCTAGCAAAACTCTAATTGAAAGTAGGCAGGTACGTGCTGTCTCTGGAATGTCACAGCCTCCCTTGCATTTCTTTTCCAGGTTTTGCAGCAAGCAGTTTTGTTTTCGCATTCTTTCTTTCTCCAAAAAGAAAGGAAAGGAATAAACGAACAATGGTAAACTTTGTATTGTAACCCTTATAAATTAAAAGTCATCTTAGCTTTGTAATGCCATGCACAGAAATTATAAAGCAGCTGTGTCCTGCAGGCAAATCTTAGGGAACTCACACATAGTCATTTAATCTGTAGCCACTATGGGAAGCAGATGTCAGGGAAGAAGCATGGTTTCCCTTGTAGACAGTTGGTGGTCTATAGGAGGGAGCAGTCCTTCTTATGCTGCTGGGCTGCGTCTGGTCAGGTGTCTCGTTCCCATGACACCACCTTGATGTGCACAGCAGAGCACCCCCGAGGATAGTTAAAGATGCGGAGACAAAGCCAAGGTAAAGAGCTTGACCTATCTCATACTTCATCCCACTGGGCAGCACGGGGTTGTAGAAATCCATAACAATGTCGTTAGTGGTCCAAGAAACAGGTACCAGGCAAATGAGACCAGCCAGGATGAAAACAATTCCCCCAGAGACCGCGATGGAGGCTTTGGCAGAAGTCCCCTTGGCACACTGTGTGCACTTCATACCGATGACAGCAACCACGCATGCCAGCACGGAAAGGACGCAGGAAATTACCATCATGGCACGGGCGGCTTGGAGGTCACGGGGCAGCGCCAGCTGGGAGCGATGGACTTGGCACTGGTAGATGCCGGTACTGTGCCAGACGCACTCCATCCAAAGCCCTTTCATATAGGCCACAGCTGTTATAATATTGTTGCCTACATGTGCTGTTCTCCACCAGTGTGGCAGAATAGTAGCAATTAATGTCCCAATTAGGCCGAGCAGGCTTAGAGAAAAGCCAAGTAACTGAACAGCTGAGCTTGCCATGTTAATGTTTGTCCTACCTAGTTCTCTTAATAAAGCACCTCCGCTTGAATTCCCTTCGAAAACACAAGATTTTCTTGGAAGATATGCAGCTGTTTTACTTCGACACCTTCTGTTCTCCTAATAAAAGGTAATTGAGGAAGAAAGCAGTTAATTATTACCCAAATGCATTACCTCTCCAGCCAGTAAGGTGCAGTCCAAGTGCAGTCAGTGCAATAATTAGCATAGTTATTTTTGTTAATCGTACTTTTGTGGAAGTAATGGGAAAGTAAGCTTCCCTCTTCACTTATATAAACAGTCTTCTGTTGCCCACTGGGAAGAAAACAAAAGACAATTTATGAAATGGAAAGAAGTATTTTAAATGCAAATATTCCTCTTCCCAGCAGACTCTTCAAAAAAACAAACATAATTTCCTTTCTAAATCAGAGAATTAGCTAGAGTTAACACCTGGAATGAGTGAGATTTATAAAGTAAGGAACTGCAGGTTGCTTTTCACGATGAAAACATTCCCAGAAGGTCATAGCAGGACTAGGAAAACAATAAGGGTGTATTTGCTCAAAGTAGGGAGCAAAGAGAGTGATTTAAAACCTGTGGAAGAGGATAACAGGTATTGGATTAAAGTCGCTTTCCTGACTTGCCAGTATTTCTTGAGGTTGTGTTTTAACAAAGCAACTCAAAGGGGAATAATTTTCTTAGTTTCTGTGGAGTTTCAGCTTATGATTTTAGGTAGTGGGTGAAATGACAGCATGTGAAACTAGGTGTACATCACAGAGCTTCTGAGGAGTAACACCTTCACAGTTTGGTTACATACAAATTCTACCTGAAAAATGAGGAACAGCAACTCTTTTGTATAAATCGCGGATTAGGCGGTCTTTTCCAATGGCTGCCTTGCAAGGTCTGTTATACATCATATGTTATGTGTGTGGGCAGAAACCTGATATTTTAATATATAAAATAACTGTTGCATCAAAATCCAACTCGGAATTCAGAAACAGAAACAAATTCAGGCTCCATTACTGCAAAGACCCATGCATGTGCTGAGCGCATGTTCGTAGAAGAAAACATAAGTGTTTGCAGGACTGGGCCTTAGCAGGCAAAGGCAGGAAAACCATCTGGCCAAACTAATGAAGACCATTAGAACAGCACAATAACATAGACAGAGAAAAGTGAAAGCTGGTTTACATTTCCCTTATCTCACTAATGAGGCAAGAGTGCTTGAGATGTGCATCATTGCCGGTGTTGACCTCTAGACCACACTGCCAGCATGCACCAATCTCTGCATAACAACAAGGTGGGGTGTTTCTTCCTGAAACAACCCAAAATCTGCCTTGGACATTGTGCCAAAAGAAACGAAAAAAATCTGAAAAGCACAGGGAATATATGAGCTAGGAAGTGCAGCAACGCAGGCTGGGAGTCTTGTAATGAATTACTCCTGTTCCTTTTCTTTTGTTTGGAGCATGTCTGCTGTGTGCAGACATAGAATGGAGAGGAATGTGATGTTGGACAGGATCCGCGGAGAAGTACCCAACCCTCTGACTGGAAGGGAAGAGAAAAACAAAGACAGCTTTCCTTTAGTGTGGCTGGTTTTAGGAAGGCATTTCCTACTGTTAGGGCTTTCTGGCCTTTCAAATACTTTTTGCAGAATGCTTAAATGAAAATAACTGGGTTTATAAGGTTGTTAAAACAATTTGCCTAATTTGCAAATAGTGAGACAAATGAAGGGATTTTATATCAGGAATTGTTGTTCCAGATTGGTGCCAAGGGATCTCCCTGCATTCTGCCCGGGAAGGCCAAGCTGCCGATTTCTCTCTTTCTGCTAGATATCACAGAGTATTTCGATATGATAGGACGTGGGTTAGGGCTAAGCATAGCACAGAGGAGCACAGAAAAAGTAAGCAAGGCATTACCTCCAGCAGTATTGGAGAAATTTTATTACTGTTCCCACCACAGGTTTAGGTAAGAGCTCTAGAAGTCCTCAACATACAATTGTCTTCCAGATTATTTGGGTTTGGCTCTTATATGAAGCCTAAGGAAAATTAAGCAATATTTTCCCTTTTTATATTACTGTTTGTTTCCTGTGAGGCAATCATTGTTGTATCTAAGCATGCCACATACCTTAGAGAAATCATGCTGGTAATAACCCTCCAGGATCAAGGAGATCTAGACATGGCTTTGCAACACAGCAGGAGAATGAGGGACCTACCCAAGTCACACAGGAAATCTGCAACCCAAATGAAAATAGAGCTGGAGTTTCCTGTGTCCCAGCCCCTAACTCCAGCACCAGCTTTTACATCCCTGGTCTCTGCCTGGTCTGATAGTCCCCCACTACTTCAGTATTTTTCCCTGTGCGCATCTGTGGATGAGTGCAACCTGAGATTATACTCTATCAAATTACCCAGCCTGCATGTTATATCTGTGTATTGCACACCATTCAGAAGAGTGCTTTAGGTTACTCTTGCATGTTTGCAAATCGGCTTTCAAGGTCAGGCATCAGGCTTTGCAGCTAATCCCAGGGAGAACAGGATATAAAAGGTAAATGTGATTTACACCATCAGTCATGGGCAATGGAGTCCCAATTTAATGGAGGTCAGAATACTCCAGGGCTTGGCAGAAGCTATTTTTAGATGTCATTAAGGTGTTATTTTTAAACATTAGCCATTAAGAGCCTTCTAATTTAAGAAGCCAGTGTTAATTAGCCCCGCTTGCTTGGCATCATGTTTTCCATGTGCCTTTCTCAGTAGATGCCAGCTGCCCCTGGTGCTCAGTAACGCTTTAACCACTGTGGATCAGCCTTCCCTTCCGTGCTTGCAAGTGGCAAAACCAGCAGTAACTTAACACATTTATCTTCAAGAACATCAACAGCCTTGTTAAAATGTCTCACCTTACAGCTTTGTTCCTAATGGGTTAGGCAAGGAACATGACCACCGCAGTGAGATCAGGTGAGCAACTGGCTGGATGTTTCTTGTGGCCTGACCTAGTTAAACGCAAGACTAAGAACAAGCTGTTCTATCTGCATGGGTTATGCTTGTTAATATTTTTTAGAAAGTGAGCTAACCAGAGGCAGAGTTTGTGGGGCAGTGAAGATGGGGTAAAACATGAAGAAAGTTGGTAAAATGCCTGCTTACTTCTAAGGGCAGCCAGTAGCTAAATGCTACACAGCTGCCAGAGAAGAAGGGAACATTTCCTCAAATCACCAGACTGCTGAAACGGCTCATCTCTGCCTATGGCTTGCTTAGCCAGATGCCCACGTATCAGTTGCTGTAGAGTACATGAGATGCAAGTTACTTCTTTCAGAGAAAGCACTATTTAACCGTGGTGGTGTTTGTTTGCACCATCTCCAGCAGCAACACGAGCAAGCTCCCAGGCTCTTGTCCAAGATCATCATCTCAAATAAATATTTTGGCTTCCTCTTGATGCGATTCGGCTTGCACTGGCAAGAAGTTTTGAGCTGGTTGAACTAAACCCCTGCAGCAGACGTAGCTTGATGAGTGCTGTTACTTTGCTGATGTATACAGGGTGACAGAGCCCAATGTTAAGGCTCCATAACTGGATCAAATGACAGTGTGCATGTGTAGCCTTCATGATCTTCAAAGCCTGTCTAAGCACTGGGCAGTTGCAAAATGCTGTGAAAATTTGTGAAACTGTGAAACTTCTGAATTTCCTTGCTCTTCCAGCTCATACCAGCTCTATTTTTATGAGCACAAGGGTTGGAAAGGCAACTTTTCCATAGGAATTTTAGTTTTGCCTAGTGCCTGTGTTGTACAGGAACAGCCGTAGCTGGGATAAATCCTTGGTTGTGCTTTCCACTAGGCTGTATCACAGCTGCGTTAGCCTTGGGAGACATGACTCCAAAGTAAGCTCCAAATAAACAGCAGAAACTGATGTCACTAATCTGGGTATTTACCCAGGATTAAATGACAGATGCATGTTTTACTGCTGTCTCTTTCATTGTTTCTCATTTTACTATTTCCCTACCCATATCAGTCTTATCCTTTTGTTTATGCTCTTTTCAAACCTTTTCTCCAGATCTGTGAAATGCTTCTTCTCATGCAGACTGTGGTTACAGTGCCTCTTCTCCTTCAGCAGCCAATTAATTTTCTTAATTTTAATTTTGGCCAATTAATTTTAATTCATTAATTTCAGTATCTCTCTGTGCATCCTTACCAACCTATGTTTCCACTTCAGCCCCTCAAATTTGGCATCAATTCTCTCAAAAACGCCAAAAACCTGTCATTTTCAGCTTCGGCACTGGGAGTGAAAGCGACGCAATGGTGGTGTCCTTTGCAGATATCCTTGCCACCTGTAGGCAAGTGGAGAGTCAGGCTTGATGTGCTCCCTGTTGTGGACCTCAGCCGAGCCAGGTCCTTAAGTATACACTCCTTTTACCTGCTTGCTTGTTCTCGCACAGCCTGGATGATTAAGATTGAGCCCATGATTAAGAGCAATAAGACATACTCAGGTAGTACCATCTTCTGGACAGGGGATTGAGGTTACCCGCTCCAGCACTGTGAGTTTAGCTGTTTCCCCTTTTCAGGCCCTTTCACTGCTAATTCCTGCTGAAATATTTTTAGGGAAAAATATCGGCTGGCGCTTTGTAAGAAGAGATTCCTCCACGTATGTGGGTATGTGTGGGTGGATCTGAGAGGAAATAAGGCCTGCAAGACTTGAAGCAAAATTCTTCTCTTTTTTTCCCCCTCCCTTTAATTTTTTAAAAGAAGAGGTTAGGAAATCAATACAAGTTTGAAAGGCACATTGTAACCTACCCTGACCCTACACCTACTCCCACACCCTCTCTGTGAAACAAGTCCTCATGGCAAACACTGACATTGATCACTGCAGCACAGCTGCTGCTCTGCCAGATGTGCAGGAGCAGTCTTAACCCCTTCTTAGATCCATAAAGCCTCCAGGATTTTCCCTGTGCAACACTACTGGGCTGTAACTGGCCTTGTGCCACCTTGTTGTTTCCTTCTGTATGGATGAGATCCTTCTCACAAGAACCAGGACAATCTGACTGTGCAGCTTTTTGGGTGTCTGTCTTGGCTATGGGCACCATCAGCTGCCAGCAGTACTGCCATTCATTTCATGGCTTGCTTCTGCCTGAGATGAGTCACACATTATCTCTCCATTATAACTATCTCACTTGGAAATGTTCTTGAGTGTATCCCACAATTTTTTCTGTCACAGAAGTATTTAACTTTTTGGAGTCCGTTATTTGGGGGCTTTCTAGAAGTGCAAACCAAAACATTAATATTCACCCTGAAATTATTCAGAAGTCAATAGACCTGGAAAAGCTAGAAAGGCCACAAAAAAAAAAAAAGAAAGGATCAGGTCCACATTTTTATCCCACATAAATTTTGTCCCCAAATTTTGGAGGCTTGTCACCTCAGTCCTCCAGATAACCAGTGGCTGAGGTAAGTTCCTTCAGAGAGAAGCTTGTATCATCACTGGGATGAGTTGGCCTCAAAAGCTGCTACTTGCCTTTTGGGTTTGATAGGGCAGCAGGGAAAAGCAAGTCTCCTCACCAAGGTGCTCCAGGCAGTGCTTAGTCCCAGGTCTCAGGGATGAGGACTGCAACATGAAGTAGTTCACACGGCATGAATGGGCATATATGTATATGCATATGTATGTATTTTCAAACTTTCAAAATAGCCTTACAATTTTGAGCAGTTTGATTTTGGATGCTTGTGTTGAGAAACCTTCAAATGTTCAACTCTAACCTATGGTAGTCAGATTTCAACTCTAAGAACTGGGAAACTATTGAAAAAAAGAATGAAAGAACAAAACTATCCGAGAGCTAAATTCTGATTATATTAAAATGATTGATGTGTTCAGACAGAGGGTTATAAGCAGATAACTATTTGACTGCCACGTGAACAAAAGCTCTTGTGCTTTACCACTTACAGCTCATATGATCTCATTTTTTGCTGAATGTAGCAAAGGTTATTAGGTTTGAATGATAATAAACATCCACGATGTGGTAGGGGCTCCTCTGTATAGTATAACATAGAGGAGGGTGAATGGTACATTTATAAAGTATACTCTACATGTGGTGTGGTTACTTAATTCTACCCTTTATTTATGGTATTGATGCCTTAAAAGAGCATTGTAGCAATGTATACTGTAAACCTTCATTTCTTTTCAGAAAGTCAATCCTTTCACTGAAATTGGTTTACTGAATCTAGGAGGTGTTTGTTTGCCTGTGGGACACTGCTCGATGAGTCAGTTTAACAAACTAGAAATAATGGACTCTTTTCTTACATACTGACTGTGACTTTGAGAGAAATTCTGCTGGAGTTATTAGCACACAAACACAAACATTGCGAAGTACAGTATATGCACATGGTAAAGCAGTCCTTTTTCCTTTAGAGCCCATCCCTTGTTTGGGCTGGAGGAATGGGCTGTATTCTGGGAAGTGAGATGAAAACGACTGCTCTCAGGGTTTTTTTGTCCACATTATTTCCAAAACTCCTGAGGAGTGTCAGGCAAATCATGGGTGCCAGACCTTGTTTTCAGGAGGTACCAGACATGATAAGCATAACAATTAAGAAATTAGTTGGGAGACGGGACAAGGTAATGATGCTATGAAATATTCAGTTCTATGAAAATGAGGCACATGGTTCCACTTGCCAAACACTAAACACTGGGTGACATTTCTGATAATTTTTTTCTTTTCTTCTCCATATGCAAAATGGAAATAATTTTAACTGAGATTAAATATATCAGTGTTTGAAACACTGATGATTTACAGTGAGACAGCAAGCCATTGCTCTAAACTTAGTATAGCATTTCATTGTAAGAGCGTATACAGGGAAAAGGCAAGACAAGAGTTTATCTCAGTATTTATGCATGGTATCGGTACGCCAACAAATTTGTGCAAAATAAGGAGATGTGGGAGCCAAAACACTAATTATTCGTGCACCAGCACCTTTGTGGCCTCTTTTCTTCATAATAAAAGTAGCCAAATCAACACCAGAAATTCTCCCTGTAGCCTCGTGTTGCCAATAACCATATCCATTTTTGCAACATGATCTGCTGGAAGCAGGAGAAGTCTATGTGTAGGCTGACTTTTTATCAGGCCCTCAGATTAAAAGGCCACCACATATGCAGAAAAGGTTGCAGCCGGAATGACGCAAAACTTATGGGGGTCTGCAAGCGTGAGCTGGTAAGTTAATCACTGCCCAGTCAGATTACAAAAGCCTAACAGCTAAATCAGAGTATTTATTACCCAGGAATACTGTGAGATGATGGAACTGTGTTAGACTGAAGGTCGGAAGACTGTGGGCCAGGCTGTCAACTAGCATAAATCTATGCACTCAGTGAAAGGGATGGAACTACACCAATTTATACCAATACTGTATATGGCTTCTGGGAGCTTGGGAAGCAGAGGTTTCGAATTCTGTCCTCCATTCGCATGCATACAGTTTGCTAGATACTTACTGTGTCCATTGTGTTTGCATAGCCTGCCAGTTGAACGAGCATTGCCCTCCAGATTATTCTTGGGTCATTTTACCCAGTCAGTTTTAAAATGACTCAAGGTTTGGAGTTACTAACATTTCCTGTGACAGACTGCTCTAGAGTCTGCTATGCTCACAGTTTAGAAATACACCCTCAGAGCCAAATCAAATCCTTGTACCCTTTCTCCCAGCCATATTTCTTTGAATCAGCCTAAACAAATTCCTTGATTAATGTGTATGCCCTGCAAATACCTATTGGGAGTTATCATACTTCTTTTTGTTGCATTACGCATGTTTCACCTGGGCTCACTATCTCTTCCCCTTCTGCTCCCCACTCTCATGATATTTACTTTACTTAATAGTGCTTAAAATAGTTTTCAACCTAATTTAATTACCTTTTTATTGCAAGGCCCTGTGATGTATTGTGCTTTATACTATCTTTGCCCCAACAGCCGTTACATAAACTGATCTCAAAAAGGGATCATGCTACTCAGACTGGCACCCATCCACTCATGCAAAATCTTCGTGTTTATTCCTCCTGGTCTTATGATGCAGGGCATTTCAGAAGCTCCTTCCGAATATTTGAACCACTATGTTAAACAGTGAAATCAAATTTACGAAGTTGCCAGTAGCATAACCTGCTAGGGCTCTGCATCTTTAGTTATCCTCTCACTTCTGGGATCGTTGATGGCTTTCCAGAGGCGATGGCTGGCAGCGCTGCCAGCCCTCCCCTCCTGAGCCCCATTCTCCGAGCTGAGCCCTGGGGGCGTTAGTGGTCCCACACAGGACTGAGCTGGTGCTCTCTCGTTGAAAGATCTAAGGGAGAAAGTATGTGCCATTGCAAAACCTGAAATAAGATCTGGGCTGCCATGTTTCAGTCAGCAGCTACAAAGCAGAAGGAAGAGGGGGAAGGGAAAAGCCATTTGCTCAATCTGAACTGAGCTGCCTGGAGTCAGCAGGACATCTCCCCATTATTTCCATGCACATGGACTCAGGGCACCCTTCACCTCTCTCTTCTGCCTCCCTTTTGTCTCAATAAGCTTTCATCCCAACTGCCAATAGCCACACAGGCATTCGCAGTCCACTCACATCTTCAATTTGTTTGACTTTTGTGGTTCCCATGGAACCAGGAAGTCTCCTAGACAGAAATACGGGCAATCTCTGAGTCTAAAATTCTATATGCCTGTGTATGTTGCATGAATTGCACGTAGCCTAAATAGATGTGCAGCACAAAAGACTGGTGGCATCTGCACTGCCTAGGGAGTCCACACACACGTGATGCCACTTGCGCAGGTTTGACAGACCCCAAAGGCTCAGCAGGGAATGCGGCTGCCAGCGCATTTCTGGACAGACATGTGGCAGCCCCAGATTTGACAAACATTCCTATTCTTGCTTATACAACACATGAGTGCACTGAAGACATGTCTGAGACTGGGTCTGAAATCTCACAGAGCAGCTCCTCCGGAGTCCATCTGATTAAGAGGATGATACATTGGGATCAAACATAATACAAAGAACTCCCCTAGGTGTTTGCCTTAACTTTAGACTTGTGACACACTTGTGGAAATGTTACGTAAATCTTTAGGTCCTCATACCTTAATAAGAGACACATCTTATTCTCAGGTTGGCTTAGTTCCATTAACAAACAAGGTAACAGCTGACTAACAGAGAGCTCAAGATGCTCATGACTTATTGTACAAGACTGTAGGACACTAAATGTGGCAAAAAACCCCATGGAAGCACTGAGCTCAGAATATTATCTTTCCTTTGATCTGAGCACATGCAGGACTCCTCGCTGCAACCCTTTGACCTGTGCTTGGTCTGATAGCAATGCCTTTGGCTGCGTGTGAAATTCTCCCCACATCTTTGACACTTTCATTTCTCTTTCAGGACAACATCAGAATAAATGACCATTGGCCACCAACTCATTCCTCTTTCCTGTAGCTCTCAGAGTGTACTGTAATTATTTAACTTCTTAAAACTTTCACACCTTACAACTCTCATAAAGTAGTTACTTAACTCTTGATATTTTCTCCTCAGCTGTGATAATTTAATCTAGCCTGGGTTTTGAAAGACTCAGCCAGGAAAATCCCAGAGCGCAATACAGCTCATTTATAAGGATCAGCGTTTCTGCAATACCAAACTTGTGCCGCACTCTACATCTGCCTTATCTAAACACTGCCATCACACTGTATTTAGGTTTTCCCAGTAAGTTAAACCATGACACATAGATTTGAGAAAGTCATACATCTGGCCTGGAAAGATCATTCTGTATTTTAAACATTTTGCAGAGCAACTCTGTATTATTAATTCAGGTAGAGCACATTTGTTTTGGGACGTTTCCTTCTCCTGCCAACAAAGGGGAAGCACTGCAGTCTCTTTACCACAGAAGTTCTTACTTCTCAAAAAAAAAAAAAACCCAACCAAAATTAAGTAATTTCCCTAACTATATAAATCATAGTCTTTCACAAACATCACAAATCTATTCTGATGTGAAAATTGTGTTGTAACACTTGTGAAATCCCCTTTCTTTTCCAATGATGACTTTCACCTATAAGTGAGAAAGGAGCCAAAGTAACTCAACAACACAACAGTAACATTTTATACTTCAAAGCCAAGCCTGCTGAATTCCAAGGGCAGGAAACTCTTATGATTAAGGTGCCTCTTACAGACATTAAATATCCAATATAGTTCATGTTGCTTATTAATGGTCAACAAGAATACTTTAAAGTTTGTATTTAACACAGAAATTGCAAATGCAAACTTCTCCTACTATATATATTTGCTGTTGCTGAGCTAACATGGAAAGACACATACTAACTTTTTAAATTTCCTGACTTTTATGATTGCTCAATTTTGCAACCTTAACATTATTTTGAAGCTAGGATTGTGTAAAATTTTCCCCAAGAGAGTGAGAGAACTATGTGCTTTTGAAATGTTGCCTTTCTGTAGCTAATTTCCTTGGGTCTGTTGGGTTTTTTTTCTAACTGAAAATCTTGCAGACGGGCAAAATCACAGGACCTCAAAAATAATCAAGTGTGTTTCTAGTACTCTGGTGCCTTAACATTTCTGCATTTGCTGGGTGTTCATTCCGTGGTGCAGGTGTACATCTGCTATGGATCACAGCTCTGTGCTGGAAAGCACTTGACATCACTAGAACCACTCATATGCCTTAGGTGAAGCACTTGCTTAAACACTTTCCTGGATTGGCAAATATCTTCAGAGATATTTAAACTTGAAAGGAAATTGAATTTAATTTTCCTATCGATGCATGTGGGATTTAAACAGGTGACAAATTACATCTAATTATTGTTAGTGTACATATTCCCTGACCATGAATGGGAAATTAATCCTTTCTGTCTTTATGGAATCATAAAGTGGCATAATAAGTAAGAGAGACTGTGTTCATTTAAAACAAAACCCAGGTCATTCTCGGTTTGTATCCAGATTGCTTTGCATCTCAACGTAAGGATTTGTTCCTGTGCCCACTGCTGGCTGGTTTTCTGCGGGTGAGCAGATGGTGGGAGCTCTTTTATGAGCCAGTCTTTTTAGGTGGAAATTCTCCCCTTGTGAGAAGGCTTAACAGACCCATACAATATTTAAACTCCCTTAAATAGGATTAAGCAGTGTCTGAAGGCTAATGCTGGCTCTCCACATTGAGATGACTTTTTACCCCTTATCAGCTGAACGTGAAATCTGGAAGTGAATGAAGAGTGGTGTCCTTCAGTCCAACTCAGATGAACCACAGCACAGTGCAGTGCCAGTATGCACCTGCTTCTCACATAGTATGTCATCCTCTTCCCTTTGCAGCAAGAAGGAACCGACTCCCTATGCCTGTCTGTGATGAACTGTTTTATTACTAACCTGAAATGACACATGGCTCTACACTTAGAGTAGTTGTGTTAACTGCAGAAAGGCACTTACACAAATACGACTAAGAGCTGCAATGGAAAACAAATAACTATTTAAACAAGGGCAAATCATTTGTGCCTACAAAGAAGACAAAACCTTGTGGAAGTAAATGTCTTCCAAAGGGCTCCGCATCATACAGGAGAAAATGATTCACACTGCTGGTAGCCTGGATTTCAGAACTACATACAATGGCAGGGGTATTTAATTTGGAAATTACTGGGTGATGCAGGTTTGAACCATGTGCCAGCGCCTTTTCCTGTGCTGATGAATGCACCTAGTTTAGGTGTGGAAAGGAATGGGAGACACTTTTACTGTGTTCCAAAGAATAGAAAATACCATTTCATAGGTTTATTTTTTCATTCTTTGAAATGGTTGACTGCTGCAGATGTCTCTGTAAATACCTGCGAAAGAGGGACCTATTGGGAACTACAAGCTGCTGATACACTGTGGCCCACAGCCAGAGCCAAGAGAAATAGACCTAATGTTGTGTATCTGTTTTCATTGTATCATCTGCAGATTTTCTCCCTGGCTCACAGGTGAGAGGTGCCAGCAGCCAAACTAGGTGAGCTGCATCCCACGGCGAGCCCTGCCTTGAGTGGACTCTAAGGTCTGCAAGAGGAGTGTCTGGTGACCAGGATCATCCTATCCCTGAGAGGTGACTCTCTATCCATTCTTGGAGAAGGAAAAGAAACCTCCAGTGCTCTAGGTGCTGTCAGGCTGGCTGGTGAGAAACCAGGGGCATTGGCAACTCCTTAAGACAGCCTGACAGTAAAAGCACAGGATGGTCCTGGGATCCCATCACACCTGGGATGACATGTGAGAGTCAGGTAGAGTAAGGAATGCTTTTTTTTTTCTTTTTTGCCAAAATAAAAGATTTTAAGATTTTCCAATTCCTCCTTCATTTTTAAAGAAAAAAACAAAAAAAAATAAAAACAAACAAAACCAAACAAACAAAAAACCCCAAAGCAGTAACACCTCTGTCTTGCTCCAGGCTTTCTCTACCCTGCAAAATGAAATTTTTGTTTCTGAGCAGTGTACCCCAGAGGTACGTTTTTTTCTACGATAGAGCATATTTGCAGTATCAGCTATTACAATGACAAATTGAATCTCTGCAGTAATGACTCAAGGATTTCACCATTACAGCATCATTGCCTAATTATTATTATTATTGGTCTCGTACTACTATTTCCAAGGTGGCAATACACTTTCCAGAGCCAGTCGAATCTTCCAAAAACTTTATCAGTGCCCATTACAGAGATGGAAAAAGATACGTGCTAGTCTGACTGAGACTTAAAATAGCAATTAGCCCACCACTGCTACCTTGATGCAGTGATTCATAATGAAGAAAGTTCCAAGGAGCTACTTTTACTGTATCAACTTTTCACATGAAATAAAAAGTATAGCCACATGAGAAAGTGAACTTATCTGTGTACTTCCAGATTTCAGAGAGCAAAAGACTTCTAAACCAAGGGATGTGATTAAGAGAAATAAGGAAATGAAATCACTTAATGGGAATGTGCAGCGCATAGAAGGAATCAATAAATAGTTCCCAGGAGTTATCAACGGCCCTTTAATGGTTTTTTGGACCTAAGCTATCTAATCCTTAACTTTTCTGTTTTATTTGTCCTCCATTCTGACACATATCACTGGAATATCACGCATCCTGTGAAGATCACCACAGCTGCTCAGTCCCGGGATGTAAGGTACGGTAAAAGGGTCAAGTTTTCTTTATGTTACGTATCAGATTCTCCATGACGACTCTCTGGCTTTCCACAACTGCTTTAAAGCCTTATTATGGATATAAGCCTGTTTCCACACACACAAAGTTACCTTCCTTTTCCTGGGGCTTAATATATACTATGGAATAATCATCCTTCGGGATTGCCCAGTAGCAGCAGTTCATCTGAATGCTGATAGATAAAGCAGTGCAGTGTGGTGGGCTGTATGGCTGGTGAATCATTTTAAAAAGTAGTTATTGCAAAAGAGAAAGGAGGTAATAAAAGCCTACAGACCCTCTTGGTGACATCTGTATGACCTTGCTGTGACTAACATCTGAATGTCTCCCTAGATGCTTTCTGACCTACCTACCTGGGTTTCTTTCACTACACAAACAGGACAAATAAACAAAAGTAGCAAACTGTCAGTCCTGAGTTCAACACCCACTGAAGTTACCATTCCCTTGAATAAGTCCTGGGACAAGGTTTTAATTCTGGATAGTGTCAAATTATTTTCTCATCACTGTTGGCAACAACAACTTTGAAATTCAGAGGACTTGACTGGTAGGGAGAATGCCAGCTGGCCTCCATTGATGAACAACTCAGAGAGGAGCAAATGAAAGACTTTGGACTAGCAAATGGTTTTAATACAAGGTAGGGTTAAGCAACATCAATCTTCAGCCCTTTTTGTTTGGTGATGACTACCTGACCTGAGGAAGGTATGCCAGCAACCTGGAGTACATGTTAACTCATGCCTCTGAACCCTTGTTACACAGGTAAGACTCTTTCATTGCAAAATCTTAGTTTTTACCCTTAAATAGTGTCCTGTATTCAGGCAGGAGGATGGTCTGTCTATGGATACTTATCATTGCTGGAAAAACTCCAAATGCTTACACGTGGGCAAAAGTCCTGCTTATTTTGGTGGAAGTTGAGCCAGGACAGGGAAAGCTAAGGAGTGCTTTAGGCTGCCCCATTCTCTTAAAGATCAAAAGAGAATATCTGTGGAATGGACAAAGCTTTACCTGATTACCACAAACATCCTATCTAATTTTGATCAGCCTGAATTCTGAAGTCAAGATGTCCCTACACTTAGTAATTCTGTGTGCCATCAGTGTGTCCGGTGATGATTTCACACCAAATCGTATGTCTGAAGATATCAAATTTGGGAGATTTAGGTTACAGTTTAGATGCAGTTTACTGCTTAACTGTGTATCTCAATATTCAGCAGACTCTTTGTGCTATTTTTTCTCATTATTTGGCTCAAAAAAGTGTGTTTTACTTAGGAATGTAAAAAATTGTATTGAGTTGGATCGAAGATCCATCCACTCTTGTAGTCTATTCCAACAGTGCCAATAGCTGAGGTTTAGAAAAGAGAGCAAAACAGGAAAAGCCTATAGCACTGCTTTTCCAGAATACTGTCCCTGAAAGCTGACAATCACACATTTTTTGACCCTGAAATATTATCTTAGCATTTCACAAGCCTTTAACATCAAGTGTCCTGTGGCAGAGGGTAAAGCACTTTTTTTCCTTGATGTTTTGAATCTGCTGTATCCTAGTTTCACTGTATTTTCTTTCTACAATTCAAATAATCATTCCCTATTTAATATTTCTGTGCTGCTCATGACCTTGCAATATATATGCAAATGTGAGGACAATCCAAAACCAAAGAGTTCAGATCTACATGACATCAGGAGATATAAAATAGTTTGGCTTTTCACAATGAAGCTGCATTTCCATCTACTTCCATTTTCTACCATTTTCCACCTATGCAACCTGAGGTTCTCAGCATAGTAAAACATAACAAGTAAGAGTTCTTGGCAAATGGATGAAAGTTATTTAATGCCTGTTGAGAATCTATCCCTGCATGTTTAATAAATGCTTTCATTCATTCAATAAATGTACACTCAGCTTTAAGAAATTTTTTTTTGCATCAAGTGCCAAGATAATAATGATCTGGCAAGTAACTGTTTACTTAAAGTAGTAAAAGGCCAGTGAAGCCAAGATTCACTGTTACCACTGTAATAATAATTATTTGCTGGTGACAATCAGTCTTCAGTCAAAATTTCAGATGCCTCTGGTGTTTTTCAATTTTTGCTAAGTGCCAGGTGACTCAGGGTCCAGCTCTGCTGCTCTTTCTCACACTGAATTTTATCTGGTTGCAAATTATCCTCAGAAGACCTGAGTCAAAGCAAAAAACAACTCATGCTGAGGAACAGCAGCAGAATCTGATCCTGTGTTGCTGGTCTCTAAATGATTTCTGAGTAGCTGGCACCAGGGCTTTACATATACCTTTAAAATACCGGAGGTCTGGGTTTATTACCAAACTATGTTTAGAAAAAAAAAATATTATTTCTGTTAGATTCTGTTTGTAAAAACTATGTATTCTTAGGCTGAAGAAACAAACTGAAGAAACAACTCCTGAAACAAAAAGTAAATTACAAATTCAGACTTCTGAAACTGTGCAACTTCCACTGAGAAAACAACCCTGAAACCTCACCAGCCACATTTGTGTACATCACTATTCAATTATTACTGTTTTACTAGGCTGCAGATTATTGTGCCTTGGTCCAGGGGGAAAAAGTCCTTAATGACAGTCAGTGATACAGGGAAAAAGCTAAATCAATAAAATGAAAAATTATCTGATAATAATTGCACTTGCAAGGCTTGCTTCTGGGCACACCATGAAAGCAATCTCAGCTTCAAACCTCTGTTATTATACCGCTCTATTTCAGCTGCAGAGCAATCCGCTTTGGTCCCGTGAGTACCAGAAGCTGAAATCACTTTTAGGGAAAAAAAATATACTAAAATATTGCTAAAATCAAAACCTCAAGAAGGATGTCTCTTGAGATTTTCATTACCATGGAGCTCACTCACAGAGAGGGAACTGCACAGAGAGGGACACTTCTTCCTCTCTCTGTAAAACAAACTTCTCCTTACCCTCAGTTGCCTTCAAGATGCAGAGTCTCACATGCAGAAAGTACACTTACACTGCCGGTATAAATCAGAATAGATCAACAACACTGCACAATTTTTTAACCAGCTAAAGAAAACAAACATGTACTTCAGGATGAAAAGTCCAAAACTTAAGCAAGGCTCGCAGCATAGCAGGCACCGGCACTTGTAAGCTGTTGAGTGCCTGCTGCAATTCATGGGAGCTGTGGGCACTGGGCACTTCGTGGGTCCTGTAGGAGAGACCACTCCACTAGAGCCGTTCTTTTTAACTTCTATGAGCAGATAAGAAAAATTACCACCAACTGTCCTGAAGCAAACAGTTCAGGAAAGCCTGGGGATGGCCAAGACATGGTTTTGCCTCCTACCTGGGACCCCTGGCCCTGCGCGCTAGAGAGATGGTTGCAAATCCTTCGATTGCCATCAGCAACTCAGGAGAGCTCTCTCTCACAGCAGGGTGCATGCAGAACCTATAATGGCTCACTGAGAGACATACAATTGGTAGCTCACTTCCAGGTCCTTGGGCAAGTAGCAATAGGTCAATAAAAGCTTTCATCATTGTTTGTTTAGGAATATAAAATCTTCAGCCTTATTATTTCATTGTCAAGTGAGCAGAAATAGGTTTCGACAGCCACCACATGGAATACAGCAAACTAAATGGATGATATCTGAAGTGTCTGAGGGGGTCCCCACCCTGCAGCGAAAAGACAAGGCTCTGTAAGTCAGGTTAGGTTCATGGGGTGTGTAAACACGTGCCTGCTCCCCCAGTCCAAGGAGAACAGAGGCACATGTACTGTGAGGATTTCTGTGTTCACCACAGTGAACACCAGTAATATTTACTCGCTTCCTGCCTACAGCAGATCTTCAGTCTCAAAGAGATTTACAGAAAGTAGGTAGTATGAGAAATACGGGCACAGGGATATTTGGACATACAGCAGACTGAGAGGAACATGTCCAACAGATTTCCACATTTCCTGTTCCTGGCTGAGGAAACGTCTCCAGACATGAGAATCTTTCTGAGGGCACAAATTAAAGCCCAAATCTTCTCAGCCACACCCTAGCAGCAAGTTTTCAGGACAGCCTCCACACTGTGGTCTCAAATATCTGCAAAGTGAGCAAATATGAGGAAAGCAAGACTTTGTACTGTGACAGTTGGTGCCCGTTACATTTTGAGACTGTGAGGCTGTGTCTTTCGCTATCTGGGAAACCTACCAACAGAGAATTACAGTAATCAAAAAATGTGGCCAAGAGACCAAGCACCGCTCTTGCAGGATAATTGGAAAGTAAATAAGGGAGCGCAGAGCATTTGCGAATTTTACAGACATTTAAAAAAATAAGGAAAACAAAACTACTCTCATGACATGTTTGATACACAAGAACGAAAATAGAAAGTGTTAGTTCTAAACATTAGTTCTGGTATTGTTAACCTGCTTATTTTAGATCCTGGAGTCTTGCTTTCAAATTGTGATCTCTTCTAATATACACAACATATATACGAATTAATCACCTGAACCTAAAAAGGGATGACATTTGAATCTCCAGCACAAGAGCTCAGTGGTAGGTTATCAGTGTGTTGATGATAAGATATTCCATATTCTGTATTTAGTATGGTCTCAGTGAAAGGTCTTACAAAGTACTCTTGCTACAAACAGGCCAGATTTCAAGTTCGTTAGCATTGCCTTGCAGTGACTTTCAACTGTCTGAGTAATGACTGTTCCTATAAGTGTCAAAAACCCATAGAAGGCTCTTGTCAGAGAGAAACTGCTAACAACAATCTGCAATCAACAATTTGAAGAACTGCTGAAATGTGCTGCGTTATCAAGGATCCATGGCATGCAGCCTGTAGGAACTATAACAGGACCTCAGCAACAAGTAGGAGGTCTGAGCTGGCACTAGAAGAAAGCTGGCTGGCAGGAGTGACCCAGTCCAGAGAAACAGGTGTCTTTTTCAGAATTGGGCAATCTGACACCACATGCTGATCATATAAGCCACCTCAGAGGTCTCACAAGAATTGGGCTCAAGCGAAGTGGTTCCTGTGTCTTTGATTTTTCCTCAGACCTGTAGCTGTGGAATTCTTCAGAGCTTTATCACCCTCCTCCTGTTTGTTGCTGTGTCACACCACGAACCAGGAGAACAAGACCCTATGAGTTATGGGCCACCACTATTCCAGCAGCCTTAGTCCACCCTCTTTCCCATGCCCTGGCAATGCTTTTCCAAGTTCTGCAGTCTGAAGAAAGTTGAAAAACAGATATGAAGAAGTGTCTTCTGGAGAATAACTAGGCGAAAGCAATTGGGTATAGCAAAAATGGAGAAATCGACAGGTCTGCTGGGGCTGTGGTTTCATATCTGTTGGAAGGACTGGCCCAGCTGGATGTGGACCTAAGGTTCCCATTGCTCTTTCTGTTTCAGGAAACCAAAATAACAAAACGAACACCTAATTTCAGTTGAAACTAGTCAGGAAATTGTGCCCCTCATATTTGGATGTGGAACTTGGCTGAGCAAACTATGTTTTCATCGCCTTCAAGTTAGACCATTGCAAGCAATACATTCTCAAGCTGGAGTTAACCACAAAAAGGAACTAACAACCTGTAACTGGTTCATGAGACTTGTCTCCTGACTTGGACATGCCAAAGAAAACACTTCACAGCAGTGCTCTGCATTCCCTCTGGACTCCTGGTCCAGTTAAACATCGGCTTCAAAGATCTTGTCTTTTAGCTGCAAAATCTTGAAATGGCCCAGGCATGGCTCACAGTCCATATTTCTTCCTTGTTCCTCTCACTATGATCAGTAGGGATAGCAGTCAACATTTTCCAAAGCACCAAAAGCCTTTACCTTTTTACACTGCAGTGGCAAGAGCTCCTACATCTCCTGTACATTATTGAAAATCTTATACACCCAAGGAGTGTGAGTTCCTAAACTGCGCAGACCTTATGCACGGAGAACAGATGTTGCTGAGCCCAACTTCAAAAAGGAATGTGCTTTAAATAAAAGCAAGAACCTACTATCCCATCTCCCTGTGATGTACTTGGCATCAGAAACCAGATGATAAGCACTTTCCCGAGAAGTGATAAAGTGAAAGCTCCCCCATCCTCCTAAAACTCAGGCAAGACAACAGGTTGTGGATTAGATTCTCCCTGGAGCTGACTCACAGCCCCACTGTGGTGGATTAAGTAGTTTAATTGACTTCTCTGCTTCATGTTGGGGAGGGGGGGAAATACAAAAAAGCAAAACTTCTTTCTGTGTGAAAGTATCCCAGAAGACAGGGGATAACTTTTTCCAAAACAGGATTCAGCAGAAATATTCACAGTGTGCTTCTCACTGTACATTTGAGTAGTGAAAACCCCATAAAAACTCCAGCAAATTCTATTATTGTTTTCCTTAAACCCACACTTTTTAAAAATGCTTTTGAATTATCTGCAGATTTGACTGAAGGAGTTGTGGATGAACACATAGAGACACACAACTCCTTGCACTGATAAGTGATGAAGAGAAAATAAAGCTCCTCATAGGGTAGGACTGTGGAATTCAGATAAGAAGCATACAGGGATGGGCCAAGGAATAATAAAAACTAGTGTATGGGAGTGAAAAGGGAATGTGATACGACACACAAAGACCTTGCACAAGGGAAGAGGACCGTTTGAAGTTTCTGAAGCAAAGAAGTGGGGAAGGGAGATGTGCAGCAATACAGAGGATGAAGGACAAGAGCTCAAGGAGTGTGAAACACATTTGGCCTGCAAAGATGTTCTCCCTCTACACCAGTTCCTTTTTCTAGTTGTTCCCCGCGACTCACACATCTCTGCCTCTTTATTAGGATCTTGTCCCCTTATAACACACCAAATCTGAAACATCTTGAAAACCAACAGAGCCAAAAGTATCATGATTGCCATGATTCAAGTTGAGTAGAAAGAAATGTAAAGGACAGACTTCAAAGTCAATGGGAAATGTTTCCAGGATACCTATCGGAAAGGTGTCTTGATTAGGCACTTGTATGACTCTGACAAGTAGGGGCTACTATCTCACAAAATGGCAAGGAGAAAGTGGTGTTAATCTCACTTAGATAAAGCTAGTGTGGTAGAAAAGATCAAAACCAATGTATTTCTTCTGATGATTATCTAATATCTTCCGGCTTTGCAACTTACTTTTCTTAGCAACTTCTTCAAAAAACTCTTCAAGAATCTTCTAATAAGTGTAAGCAATTAATTTGTTTTGAGAGTCAAGTCTTCTTGCCTTACTTATGTGAATCATCAAAGGAACCCATCCTACAGTTCAAGAAAGCAAAGTTTTACTTTTTAATATAAGCCCTGTGACAGATAGAACTGACCTGCATTTCATACTCTGCATGTTGTCGTGTTCCGTATTTGTCCTAAATCTATCTTTTGTAACCCATTCAAAAAGCTCATTTTATTTCAATAAGGAGAAAGAGAACTTCCTCTACCATACTTATTGTTACTGACCAGTCCTTCAGCAACCTGAAACTAGTATGGCAACATAGAGCTGAGAACTTCTGGTTCCCTTCAAGGAATGCACATTGATGTTACAGAGGTGAATAGAGCTGCCTTACAAGCACTCGGCCCATGTTGAATTCCCAGCTGGTGGAAACTCACGGTATCTTTCTTATATGGTTGCTCTGTGACCATTTTGATTTTCTGAGGTGAAAGAGACAGTGGTGGGAGGGGAACAAGAAGAGCAGTCAGTGGCACAGAACCTGAGTTGTTTTCTTTCTACGGCTTGTTTCATATAAGTTGTAAACTTCATTTTGTGACTAGAAATTGTTACAAATAGATTATGGGCTATTCCATTATAGGAAATTCAGCTCAAATATCGTCAGGTCTACGTGAATCTGCTCTGAGACTGAGCAGAAGACATGACCTCTTGCTTTTTGAAAGAGCTTCCCCAAAGGCCAACTACATTACAAAACTAACAACTGCAGAGCTTTTATTTACAGACAGTGCAGAGCCACTAAGCCAAAGAACTTACAAAAGTAAGTGAAACAGCAGTATACGGTGAATTCTCCCATAAAAATACTACTCACTGTAAGCGTGGGCAGAAAATAGGTGAAAATAGGTACAAATCCTGTTGTTTCTCAATGAATGTCACTTAGAATTCAATGACCAGAAAAGATTATTACATTTATAAGAAATGTCTCACTGCCAACACAACAAAAATGTCAGACTTAAGGCTGACGTAGGCACAGAACACCACTGCACATGTCTAAGGACCACTGCACAAACTGGAGTCTGCTGGACACACACCAGCAGTGGGTAATTGAAGCTGTCTGGGTTAAGTGAGAAGCAGCTTTTTCATACAGTTCTTACTGAAGCTAACAGGAAAGGTACTGTTGCTTTCAGCATCTAATTTTCTTGTCCCAAACAATTTTGGAAAGCTTCAGTTTTCAATGACTGGCATTTGTATGGCATCCAAAACCAAGCCATAGGAGAGAGCACACTATGAAATTTACTGTGAGGCTTGCCTCTGTCTGACTTAATGGATAGTGAAATTATAATGTTCCAGCTGAATAGTATTTAGCGTTGTTCTGAGTTTTGTGTGACTAATAGCAATACTTCATTGGTCGTTGAGTATTTCAAATGGAGACTTTGAGCCAGTTCTTCATAAACAGCTTATTCCAGCAGCATGGTGCTGAGAAGTAGTGCTAATAAGGGAATCTCTGCAAGAATGCTAGAAGTCACAAACTGAGATTGAATTCATGTCCTCAAACACTGCAAGCGGATCCTCCTATGTAATAAGGGCTTTTACAAATCACCTTCTTCCTCTTGGGAAAAGAAGGAACATGAGAAATCCCTTAACTACCACCACTACTAAGCACACAATTCAGTTTGCTTTCCAACAGGAAAGGATTTAAGGATCTGCCTTTTCTTTTGCACAAATTAATTATCGTCTCTTTTATCTTTAAGCAAACTTAGAATAGACCCAAGGAGAACTACAAAAATATTATACTGCAAAGGCAATATTGACATATTTTTTAAAGCTGTAAATGTCAAGTGATATGGAACGGAGGTTTGAAAAGCTGTTCTTACCTCATCAGTCAAACTTGGGGATTTACAGCAATACCAACTGCTGGCAAAAGGAGGGATAGGGAATAATAGGTCTCACTCACCTTCACGTGTTATATTTTTAGGGATGAACAGAAATAGTGTGGGGGGGTGGGGGTTTACCCTTACTTTCTCCTGAGACTGACAGTCTTTCATGCAAGATCTAACTGATTCAAGACTTTCCCCTGGCATCCTTTATCCAGGTACGTAGTGATAGCCAGTTAAATACTTCCAATAGCATTACCTTTGTGAACAACAAGTTTAGATGTGGCACTTAGGCACGGTTTAGTGGTGGACTTGGAGTGTTAGGTTTACAGTTGGACTTGATGATCTTAAAGGTCTTTTCCAACTGAAATGACTCTGTGGTGCTGTAGCATTGACTACATGTTACATACATTGATTTTATGTGTGTGCCTGAGTAAGTACACCAAAGGACAAATGTTATGTTTCTTCAAAATTTAGCACAATCTTGAAAATTTGATACCAAACAGAACACATCAAGTTTTGCAGTAGGTGTTATTCGCCCACACGAAGAATGTCAATAGTTAAATATCGCAGGAAGATTAGGGGCAGCATAGGAGGCACCAGAAATGTTTAAATGTCAAGTGTTTAAATTAACTTTGTTACAGACCTTGCACCCTTCAAAGGTTTAGAGTCAAGACTACAAGCAGGAAAAAGCCGGTGCCCTACCTGTTTGGGTTGCTAAGATGGAGCTGAGAGAGACCCCAGCTCAACCTCAGTGGGAATTTAAATGCAGAAGAGAGGGAGGAGAAGCAGGTTGAGGTTTGGAGTTTCTGTATTTGGAGGAAGGACATTTAGCAGAGGAACAGTGCAGCCTGTGTGAAAAATTATACCATTTACTTCTTCTTTGTAAGGGCTGCAATTAAACCAGGAGTTCTGAAGTTCCACAGTCTTCCATCTGTGGTTTCCTTTACTAAGCATAGCCAAGATGCTTTGTAGCTGAGAGTGAAATCTCAAGTGAGAATGGAATTGTTTCTTAGGTCCTTTTAGGTTGGATAGTGTTTGCTTTTTGGTCTTCCCAGAAGAATCTGAAACAGAAAAGATTTTAGCGTGGGGGATTTTTGTGCTCTGCTCAAAGGCTTACCTTTTCTGGGGCAATTAAACAAGCTAAGTCCAAAGAAATTTAGTGGGTTGTCTAGGGGCTGGTTTTGTAAGTAGTAGTATGTGTTATTTTTGTTTCTTAGGAGGCTGAGATGGGTTTGAGTGACTGGCATATGAGCTGGCACATATGTTTCGAATGTCCTGTGGGGCTCAAGATGGACTCCCGTGAAGCCGGGTTTCTGTACCTGTCAGGACCCCCTGTCCAAGGATTTTCCCAGTCCTCACGATACAAAGGGCATTTGGCCTGCAACAGGATGAGTTGCAAGTACTTGTAGTTTAGCAAGAAGTGGGCCCCAAAAATTTATTTCCTGTGGAGCAGTGAACATCCCTGTGGTGTCTCTGTATTGTTTAGTAAATGCAGTTCTGCTGTTGCCTTTCTTACCTTGCATTCATAGGGAAAGTTTTCACTGTCTAGCTGCTTATTGTCATAAAATGCTTAGGAATTTAATATCTCAGAAGCTTCTGCTCTCTCAAGTCTGGTGGAAGTCAGCTGATAAATTCAAAATTAATATGGAGGAAGTGGAGCATAAACAAAGTGATGGCACAACCCTCAGGGGAACAAAACTTCAGTGTGTATTTCAAACACGGTCCCAGTTGCTCTGCATTACTATATGGGAGAACTAATATCAAGTCATAGGTTTATACTGAACAACAATATAACAGACAATGATTGTAACAGACATGCTGCCTTATTGATGACATTTGTTATTTCAATGATATAATTATGTATACAACTCAGGAACTGAGATGTCATTGTGTACTGATTTTATTTAAGTATTGCAGACTTCACTTTTGAAGGAAATTCAGTTATTACTTAAAAATGAAATACAGCCTGAGTAGGGAGGAGAGGCATGGTGATCTCTCCGAGGCTTACTTTTGCATTGTGTTTTCCTCTAATAAAAAATTGTTAACATATTCTTTCCCTCCCATGGAAACATAATAGCAATATTAAAGCCAGTTTTACAGTTTTCATCCTGTATCTAAATCCACCCTCATCCTGTTTGCTTCTTATATGAGACTTTTTGCCTGACCTTTTATACGGGATACAGTACTACTCTCTAGTCCTCTCTCACAAATAAACATCTTACACCTGCAAGTGGAATTTCATCTGGCCACGAAAAATGGAAACTTCTCTTAATGGAGAAGGGTTTGTGCGTGTCTCACTTTGCCACCACCACTCTGAGGCGCATTGCTGCATGAATGCAAGTAGTGACCTGAGCAATCTGCAGGAGCAAGGTGTTATATTGAATAGGCTGCACTGGCAGAGAGTGAGGAAAATAATGGGATGGGATTCAGGTTACTGCATCAGCACTTCCCTTAAACTAAAATGTAGGCCACTGGATCTTCATGAGGTAGATCTCCCTATTCCCCTTCACTGGCTTCTGTAATAACTAAAAAGGTAAGCGGGTTTTTTTGTGGCTTAAAAGTGTGAGTTTAATATTCTCAGTTCTTGAGTTCCCTTACTAATTACAACTCACTTCATCACTGTGTATTGGAAAGGTAGGTTTTACCTCAACAGTTAAATGAGAGCAGGAAAAACTATCACAGGAGAAGCAGAAACCAAAACTGTAGAAGTAGCAGACTTACAGCACCTGCTTCTGCACTCCAAACTAATAAGTTCTTGGGCTTTATTACAGGCTGGCTCTGTTTAGGTTAGTTCTTGGCAAAGATGTGTTCAATATGCATTCAGAAGGAGTGTGTGAATCAGTACTGGCTCCTTTCAAACAGTTTTTGCTAATCAGAACTGCCTGCATGCTTCCAAATGCTCGGAAGGCTCCATGGACCTTTGGCAACATATGATGTGAAGCGAACAAGAAAATGTGCTCCAAAAGCTGACATTTGTACAGAAATAATGCAAATATGTGACAATTACTACAAAATGAAACTTTGCATGTCTGTACATCTTTGGCCTGATTTTCATTTTGACACAGAGGACTGTGTGCTTTTTTTTTTTCTTTCCTTCTTTGAAAAGTCTGAGCTTTTCACAACTGGACCTGAAATTCAGTGTAACCCCTTGATGTTGATTTCTGCATCCATGGAAGGGAAGATCTTTAGAAGCAATCAGCAAGGTATCAAAAGATTTCATCTGCTAATGGTATTTAGTTGCAAACAACAGGAGCAACATCAAATAGTTAAAACAGCCCGCTGTGTCCACAGCAGACTAAAATAGATTCTGCTTTCTCTAAGGTGAAAACAAAACATCTTAAAATCAGTCTCCTTCCCACTCCCTGAAGTCCCATACCTTCTAAAAACGTGATGTTACTCCACTTTTGTTTCCATTTATTAATGACTTGGAGTGGGGAAAATCTTCATTTGGGACAGCACTTAATAAATATACTACTCTTAAACTCCATTGGTGCAGGGGCTGATAATTTTTTAAGACCTGCACAGTCAAAAAATGCCTACAGATACATAGGATATGTTTGCCTATTTCATTCTACAAATAGCTTTATATGCCTTGCTCAGGAAAACACGACAAGCAGACTTTGGTATTCATTTTCTCTCATCCACGTGTTTAATAGTAAAGACAATAAGTGCCTGTTTTCCACCGCAGTGACTTACACTCTCAGTACAGCTCTCTGACAACCCAGCAACTTGCCTCTACATGCTTCAAAAATATCAACGCAGAAACTCATGGTGATAATCCCTGGTGGGCTACAAGTGCTAAAGGGTAATACTGTCACACACTTGATTCAAGCTGAGACGTGCTGTGTCACAAAGGGAAACGGTACACCCGCTTCTGGGAAACCACACACAGTGAGTGACATGCTCACCCAGTAAGGCTGTCCTGCTGTACACTAAGTGAAGAGCTGATCTGCTGTCTGCATCAGCTGGTTTCCTACAGGACTCTCACATATCATGTGGCATGGATCACTAGGAGATGCTGCAGCGGACAAGCCAAACCACTACCAGATAGCAGTGTTCAAGAAGACCTTGAAAACGGGAATAAGAAACACTTCTTCCCACATATAAATGCCATAGGCAGATCCTTTGCTTAGAAGGAGTCTTGTGTCAGTACCCAGCTGGTAGTACATGACCCAAGCTGTCTAAATTTGTCATGGGAGGAGATGTGTCAGAAAATAGAGTGTGCCTCACTGTTTGGTGGAGGATGCAATGCTGGAACAAGAGCATCAAATTCAGTTGACTATTTACAGTCTCCTAGAGACGAGGAGCCTGTGAGTTTTGGGGTGGTGGTCACAGAGATGGGGACAATAGAACAGTTGGACATGACTAAAGCTAATTCAAGGTCCCCTCAGTCTAATATACAGCATCAAGTCCCTCTTTTACCTACAGCAATATGCTTTACAGTATGAGAGTTCAGCCTTCAGTGTCAGACCACCATGGGTAACTAGTTTTCCTCACCCACACCCCCTCAAACTCAGCACCAGAGCCTCCATTTCTTTGTACCATGAACTTGGAGGGATGTGGATAAACTAAGCATGAAAGTAATTTAGGAGTATTCAACTGAAAGTATTTTACCTCTATTTTTCTTTATCTCTTTTTCTTGCTACATTCCTTTATAAGGAGCCACTTCACTTTGCAGAATGGTGTATTGAATTTGGAGTTGTCTTTTCCATCTTGAACACCAAAAGAGGACTTGTCAGCTCTATCTAGAAAGTAGATGGAAACTGTGGCCAAAATAGAGCCAGTGCAAGGAGGAAGAGCATCTTTCCCTCTGTTAAAGCCTGTTTCAGAAACCATACACCTAGATTAAGCACACATATTCTTCTCCAAACACTTCATCTGTCTTGGTGTTCTGAGAGCTGGGTATGAGGAGGATGAAGTGGGAGCAGGAGAAAGGTTGCAAACTAATTGGGTGATATAGGGCAATCTTCCTGCATTTAGGGGCTGCTTCTTTGGAAAACTGTGATGATGGACACTTAGGAAACACTATGGGTATAGTGATGAATGTCCCTGAGGAATAAAGGTTTTCTTTTCATCTAACTCCAAATTCTTAAATATGTACTTTCAATGGGAAAAGGCAAAATGGCCTGTGTTGTAGGACTGGACTTTGATGAACATAACAGCTCCATATCCAAAAATTGTTGGAAGGTTCTGGGGAACTATGGTTCCTTGTAGACGTGGTTAACACTTCTCACCTTGGACAACACTTCATCTCCTCAAAAGAAATGAAAATTAAACTTTCCCTCCCCGTATGGAATACCTTGAAACTTCTTCTTTACAGGATTAGACAAACAGGTGAGGAGAGAAATGCGATGACAATTTCATGTGGACTCAAAATCTTGTGAAGCTGGGGCTGGGTGCTCTCTTATCAGACGGTAATGACTTGCTGAGTTACAACCGTAAATCAAGCGTCCCAGCGCAGACTTCGAGATCCCTTTTCAGACATTTGCCTGATGGTTGAAAATGA
The DNA here is from genome assembly GCA_033558235.1 of Neomorphus geoffroyi. NCBI lineage: Eukaryota > Metazoa > Chordata > Aves > Cuculiformes > Neomorphidae > Neomorphus > Neomorphus geoffroyi. The sequence goes on along the minus strand of JAUMJM010000005.1, from coordinate 62,082,399 downwards.
GCGGTCTGCAAAACGCGTCTTTGTACTTTTTTTATTATTATTGTTATTGCAAGCAAGGACAACAAAGTACTTTCGCAAACACCCACTAGATGTCAGTGTGCTCTGCCGGTTTAAGAGGCCCTGCTGCTGTCGCAGTGCCCGCCGCCAGTCCTTGCTCCTGCCCGCACCCGGGAGTGCCCCTGGGCTCCCCGAGGCCGGGGCCGGCGGGGGCTGGGCGGTGCCCCAGAGCTGAGCTCTCCTGCCACGGAGCTCCCGAGGAGAGAAACTGGGGCAGGGATTGTGTTCTCGCCTTCGGGGATAAGGAGTTGGGACTGTCAGATGGGTGCGTAAAGATTCGGTGATGCGTTTGACTGGTTGAATCTGAGAGATGCACGCTCCTTCCTAAAGAAAATGCGGTTAAAACATTAAATTGCTGTGGGGACGTTGCAAACATCAGTATCTGAATTGGAAACTTGTTTCTAGACTGCCAGGCCGCATCATCATGAAGCATTTATTAAGTGACTTATCCAATATTCTTCTTAAACTTGAGGCCATACATTTTCACTCTGTTCTGTGACTGCTGTCACCAGTAAAGATCCTTTAGGAAATGCCAAGTCTGAAAAAGGCAGATCTTTGCATTAGCCATTAATCCCCCTAACTCTGCCTCCTCAGAAAGGTCAGGGATGTTTTGTCCTAATGCGTTTGGTACAAATCATTCCAAAGAGGGGAACCAGCCCAACATTGAATCCATATGTGGGTTCAGAGTCACCCAGCCTCTCCATCCGTGCTCACAGCTGTTGGGGCTTACCTGATCCCATGTTTTGGGCCTGTCTCAATCGCAGATGTTTCACTTTTGATTTACTTAAAAAAAAAAAAAAAATCCCACTTCCACTATATCATCATGTCTTGGCAGATTTATAAAAATATACTCGTTATACTGTTTGAAGTGATTGCCTCTTGCAAAGAATATTAATATTCCTGAGGTTTAGTATTTGACAAAAAAATCTGGAACAAACCATTGGAGGTGATGAGGCAAGAGAGAATGCCTCCTTCAGATGTTTGATGTACATCTGAACTGTAAGTTTGGCAGAGTCTTCACAAAGCCCAGACAAGTAGGTCAGGTATTTGAGCATTTATCTGTTTTATTTATTCTGTGGTGCATGAACAGGGCTAGAAAGAGGAGAGGTTTAAGTGAAGCTCGGTGCTGCTCAATGTAAAGCGGATTAGAGGATGTAAATTAATACTGAAATGCAACAGGGAACCCAGAAACAGTTCTGACTGGGCTAAGCCAGATATCCACCCTGTTGATCTCATCATTACACAAAATAATATTAGGAAAAATTTCTTATCTGACTAGTCTTACTGAACTCTGCACACTTGAGTCTCCCCAAGGTAATGCACTAGGTCCCACTGCCTGACTCACTGAGTAGTGCAGCAGAGAAAACACTTGCAAACTCAGGGAACAGTTCTGAGTTGGCCAAGTACAGACCTGATGATCTAACAGTCTTTTTGTGTGTGTGTGTGTCTAAATTTGATATGAAAAGCTTTCTCTTTCAGCAAACAGCAGAGGTATAACCAACTCTTTCTAGAAACATATAACTTACTGTACTCTGAAACATACAGGGTGTTAGGAAAGAATAATTTCTTAACATATCTCATTAAATCTCCTTCTTCCATGAGGTGTAGAAATCTTTTTCTGCCCATCATAAGACCAATATGTTCATTTTTTGAACTCTGGAACCGTTTGTACGTGTGTGTTACTGGCCACAGCGATGCACAGACTTACTGCTGCACAACTAATAAAATACAACAATATTTCTTGTTCCTAGTGTTGCTGTGACATGATTTTCCTTTGGGGGATTTTCATGCAGGCAAATACTATGAACTATATACGCTACAGATGTTGACTTACAGTGTCTGTGAAAAAGCAGATATTGGAATAGTTACGACTAATTACAACAATAAATCGTAATTGTTAGTAAGGTCAGGAGTGGACAAAGTCCATCAGGAGAAAGCATAGTAGTATTTTTCAGTCTGTGAAGGGACTAATGATTTCGTGACCTAAGGCAAATGACTCACTAAACTTTGGTAAATGGTGATAGCATTGAGCCCCAAGCTCGGCTGGCTTCTCATGAATTGCCCTTGAGTTGTTGTCAAAACGAAATTTTCTTCTTCTGAAAATCAATTCCAGCTATTGCCAGGAGTGGAGGTTAAACTGGAAAACTGAGGTCTTTCACGGCCCTGTGGAGTACCTTGTCAGTGACGGGGCTGCTCAGGAAAGCTACAGGAGGGTAGTGCCTCTTGTAATGGCTGAAGCACAAAATTGTGGATTCTAGGTTTGAAGAAACTTTATTCAAAGTTCTTTGTTCTACATCTTTGACTGGAGAACTTTCTAACAGAAGCATCCTCCTGGAGGAACTTATATATTGCATGAGAGCAGTGCTCTTCCATTGTACGTTCAGTTTATTTGTTTTGAGTTGTAATGATAACCCAGGAGAGTGGAAATCATCTGAAAACAAGTGGTTTACAGTGGGATTCATTGCCTGAGGGCAATAGGTGGGAGAGAGCTATTCCTCCTCACGTGGCAGCCTTGCACATTAGCTGAGGATCTCCAGTTGAGTGTTGTCTGTGCCTCTGTGCCGTCTGCACTGTCTGCACCTGTGCAATTTGGGAAGGGAGAGAGCACATGCACGTGGAAACAGCTGTTCTTAAAAATCTCCAAAGTAACTGTTTATGGGAGAGACATACAACATGTTGAATGCTGTCAGCAGGGAAGAAGTGAGAAATGGAGCAGATCTTACCCATAAGCTCTCTACTCACGTTCTCAGATGTTCAACCAGGATCTAACTCCCTTTAAGGATCTAAGAGGTTTTTATTTCTCCCAGGCTTTCCCACTCTGTAATTTGAAGTCATTTACTGTAAAATGGACAGCTGATGCATCACGGCTGACCTCACATTATGCTCTCCCTAAAATACTTCATGGAATGACCGGATTGCACTGTCTTAGAAAGAACAAGCCTTGTGCAGCATCCTGTTTTAATCAGCTCTTGTCATCCACCACTTCAGTTAGGTCAAGGACATTTGAAAAATCTTTGTTTACATGAATCCCAGGTGAAGAATTCTGATCTCACGTGTGTGTAAACAAAAATGGAGGGGATCTTTTTGTTTGTTTTTGTTTGGGATTTTTTTAATGCTGTATCCAGTTATAAAGCAGGCAAGTTGCAGTGAGGCTTGTAGCAGATAGGTTTTAATCTTCAGTTAATGAGGAATAGAAATAGCTACAATCACTCTGAGACATCTCTGTGGGTTTAAAGTGTCAAATAATCTTCACAGATGTCCATCAATTGAGGTAAAATTTTTAAACCTCCTTTTGTTTCTTTTACTATCTCCAAACAGTACTTGCAAATAAGCTTTTAATATCACCTCTGACTTGTGTTTAATCAGGTTTAATCAGCTACATTTAGTTAAATAAAAGGGAAAGGTCTTGTGACAGAGAAAACAAAAGAAAAAAATGTAATTCTGCAAGTTAGATGAATGAAACCATTTTTCTATAATACCAGCTGATGTGTGATCTTGTATCCTTTCAGATCCCTGGTTTACTCCAGACTTGCTCGTCTTCCCCACCAAACATTACTGAACGTTTCATAGAATGACAAAATCATAGAAACATAAAATAATTTTGGTTGGAAAAGATCTTTAAGATCATCAAGTCCAACCATAAGCCTAACACTGCCAAGTCCACAACTAAACCATGTCCCTAAGTGCCCCACATCTACACATCTCTCAAATATTTCCAAGGATGATGACTCAACCACTTCCCTGGGCAGCCTATTCCAGTGCTTGACAACCTTTTTGATGAAGAAATATTTCCTAATATCCTATCTAAACCTCCTCTGGTGCAAATTGAAGCTGTTCCCTCTCATCCTGTCACTTGCTACTTGGAAATAGAGACCAACACCCACACCACTACAATGTCCTTTCGGATAGTTGTAGAACTCCTTTGGGGTATTGCTTAAGCCCTTATGGTCCACACATATGTAATAAGCTCCAAACATTTTGTTACCAGATACATTTTATGACAAAAATGGATTTTTATAATGCGCCAATAGTGGCCTGTGACCACACCTGTCCTTGGCCACAGTGCGTTGTCACAGCCATACAGGTGACAGCAGTCAACTAGTCAACTCTTTGAGATGGTCAGATGTTTTGAATAAACTTCTAAATTGAAAAAGGTTGGGCTCTTCTAGGTTTCAAAGGAAGAAGAGAAAAACCTTGCTCATGTTTACCCCGTGACATTTATTTATTGGTAACAGAGATGGAGAGGGAGAACACCAAATCTTGTGAAATCAATACTCTTCAATTAACGTTTTCACAAATAGAGTGAGTGCCACTTGTGAAGTGCAAAAGTCACTGCGATCTCTTCTTCTACCCTTACTACTGCAGTGTAAGAAGCACTGTCTTTGCAGTTCAGTCTTCTCTTTGCTTGCAGTTTGTGTAAAGTGGTTGCTTGTGGTTTGAGGCTGGAAACAGCATCAGAAGGGAGCGGGGCAAAGCTGTTACTGTGCTTCAGTGACACTCAATCCTGCAGAGGCAGCTGCGAGGCAGCTGCTGTGGAACATGGAAGGTAGATGCACCGCATCTGGGAGAACATGCAGTTGTCAGGAGGATGATCAGAAACCAGGAGAGTGGCACAAGGAGGTGGTTTTTCATTTGGAAGTCTACTGGTACAGAGCATCTCACCGATTTAATTTGCCCAGCATGAGCCCTTGTGCCCGATCTTGTATGCTTCAAGAATTTGCTGCTGCAGGAAGTAAATATTGCTTGATTTTTCTTCTGGTTTTATCTTTCTGCACTTGTTCTCTCTAGCCTCTTTTTCCTTGGGGAAAGGTTAGATCTTTACATGGACATCTCCCCATCCAGTTTTCACATTACTATTAGGTACACGTCCTGTAATGATTTTCTCATTGTGTTTAGTCTATGTGCCTTTGAGGAATGCCTGGTACCCTTAATCCAGTGACCTGGTTGCACTGCACCACAGCTCTCCTTTGGCTCATATAGCCAGGTTTTCTTCCCCTAGAAGTGGGGTGTGGGACAGGCTGACGTATACCTTGGCCTCACATGATTCTGGGTGGTGTAAAAGTCTAGCCAAAGAGCTCCTTGGACTCAGAAGTTAGGAGGAACACCGTGTGCTGTAGCTGAGAAACAGCTTACATGGCTCAGTTCAAAGTCTGTTCTCAGCTGCATAGCCTGTTTCCCTGCGCTTGTTCAGTGCCACAAAAGTTTTATCTAAAAGGCCTTGTGTGAAAGAGGTCCCTTTTTTTTCATAGCAAGAGCCTGAAGTGGAGAACTTTACCAAAAACTGTTTAATTTTAAAGAAAAATCCTTTTTCTTTTCCTGATAGGAGCAGAGCATGAGTCTTAAAAGTTGGCTGGGATGGGAATAGCTGAATGCTGGCTTTACTATAGAACATAATTTCTTAAGAAATGGCACTTTGAAGAATATGGAGGAATATTATTTGCAGCTAAACTGAGCAGTATGCTAAAACGACCATTATGAGTTCTGGGGTGTGACACAGTTTTACAGACTGTGGTATATATTTAGCCATATGGTAAATAAGCTGCTGATTTTCCTGGTTAATAATATAATCTCCTTGTGGGCTATTTGGAAAGTAAAACTAAGTTTCTGATTTACTTTCTGAATAGTACCTAGTCAATAAAATACGTTACATTACCAGTCCTAGAAGTCAATATGCCTGTTAAGGTTCATAAAGCATGTTAAATATACAGCCAGTCAAGGTGTATCATCCAGAAACATGAGAAAATAAAGTTGGCACTATTCTCAATTCCACTTCTAAGAATTGCAGCGCTATGGTCTTCTGTATTATCGTAACAGATACCAATCTGGTCACAGTCTGTGATCACAATTATGCAGAAGTCTCCTCTGTGAGTAATTTTTAAGGCAAAAATTCTGTTCTTGTTTGGGTTATTCTTAAGAGTTATTGAATAATTTTGAAATGTAGTCCTAGCTTTATCATCAGAGTGATCTTCCACTAAGGGATATAGGCACATGTGAAGGTGTAATGCTGTAATCATTGCATCACTCTGTCTAAAACTGACAGTTACATTTCCATTTTCTGTGGATCTTGTACAAAAACTTGCCAGTCACATTAGTTTATTATCAAGGATGAGCCTATGCAGCATAACTAAAGATTATTGATAAAGAAAGCAAGGGAGCAAAAGTAGCTGCAGAAGCAGTCCTACTGACTAGTAGGGTATAATTCCTGCTTTTCAGCAATCCATATGCCAATGGTGGACCAGTCAAAAAAGAGAACACATCTCTGAGGTACAACCAATAATCCTCACATTACATGCTGAAATCAAACCTTTTTTATTGTGATCCTAATCTCAATCCACCACTTCCATGTCTAAACATTATGTGCACGTCTGTGTAAAGGACAGCTGACCAAGGGCCAGCACTGCAGTAGATAAGGAGCATGAGCACGTTTGAGCTGTATTAATCTATTATCTTCACTTTTTCTGCCTTTTTTTTTTAAACATTTGAGTCTCAACCTAAGCAGATATTCAGACTGCTGGCATAGTTTGAAGGTTCCTCTGAGGGGTCCACCTTTCACAAAGACCATATTACAAATATTAAATCCATAATTATCTACAAAATTAGATGCTGGGCACAAAGCCTATCTCTAAATCAAACTGACATGAGGCAGGGTGGTGTTACTGGAACAGGCTCAAAATCAAGTTATTAACCATGACTTGGCTCAAATTCTCTCCCTAGTCTTCCGTCATTAGGTTTGATATATACAGGAATTTTGCAAGGACACACTGGAATTTCCAATTTGTTTTTGATCAAAGTGTCCATAGAATGGGACAGAAAATTTTGGCAGTTCACAGACAAACTCTGTTATCACTGAGATTTCTTTAGGACCATAAATCTAAATATTCCAATAAAATTTGCTGTTAACTGTCTTAGGAAATGCGAATTGAACCTTCCTGTTAGACCAGACTGACAATTAGGGTGCAGCTATATTAGTGATCTCCTGATCTTTGCCACTTACCATGCTTTGGCTCACAACACAGAGCAGTCTCTGAGTGCACAAACTGGTTTCCTTTTGAATGAAATGAAACCAGGCAGTGTGGTTCAGTGTTGCTCTTAATGCTTTCCAATTATTTCTACATATTCTGTGCACGGATCTAGACTAAAACTAGCCTAAAGTAAACTCCCTCGAAGCATGTATCACCTATACACCAGATACTAAATATCATTTTTTCACTCTATGAATCCACTTTTATCAGACTGCATGCTTGCTAATGTAGGTGTAGACTTACATTTGCAGTTTGAGAGTCTAATAAAAATCACTCGGAGAATATTTCTGAAAGCTGCTCAGATTCAGCAGTATGAAACTTTTGGCAGTGGTAGCATATGTCTTTGTGAATATTTTGAAATTTAAAAGTCATTTTCAAAATACTTAGATTTGTGCTGTGGTGTTTGTTCTTAGAATTTGCTGAAGATTGGAGGAAGCAGATCTAAAGTTTGTGTGCAAATTTTTAAGTTGTTTCTTTTGACTATTGAGAATGTATTACCACCTAAAGATTTCTGCTTTGTCACTGTCACCTGAGAAGTACAACAGAATTTCAGTGTGGAAACAAAGCTTAAAGGCTTGACTATACAGAATAAATATCAAAAAATAGAGACTGTGTTGTGCAAGTGGCCACAGCTAAATATACAAGGTTCAACACTCAAAAAGAGAAAATAGCTCTACGCATTGGGAAACAAGACTGGAAGGGTAGGGATAAAGAGATGGTTATAGAACATTTTCTAACCTGTCATAGTAAGACAAGGCTCAACTTGATTGCTTCATTCAGTGTAAATGGATACGTGTTCAAATATAGATGTTTTCTTATCCTCAGTCAGAAAATGTCAGTGTGAGAGAATGAACAGTTAACATCAAGTTCCTTGTGAAACTGAAGAAATCTGTGACAGAAACTTTTCAATGATTGATTGAGATTTGCAGTGAAGAGATCCCAAAGATAAGTCAGTGCTCAAAGGAACCCATTTTTTGTTGGTAGAAGATGTGAAAGCAAAAACAATGGACATTCTCAACAGCCTTTCAGAAAATGTTCTGCTGAATTGCTTTAAAGGTCCGCAGCATTGTGTGCAGTTGTGTGTCAACTCAGAAGGGAACTATTTTGAAGGTGATCATAGTTGATTTTCTTGATTTGTTAAATAAAAAGAATTACAGGCACAGTCTCTCAGGCACAGATGAGCATCCAACATGACTTGCCATAAGCCCTACTGACCCTGGTTTTACCTCTTTCAGTAGACACTTAGGCGATGTCAATACAGTCTTGAACTACATGTTCTGCAGACAGAGCTGTAAAGCGATGGACAACGTTATTTTTATGTGCTATCACCACCCTCAGGTGATCAATCAATGTGCACCACTCGCAAGCCTCACATTTACTACCTTATTTGCCATTCACTGAGTTGTTTTTAACCTTTTCACACCAATATGCTCTGAAATAAATAGAGGCTGAATGATGAGATGAGTCTTTGTGAAAGGCTGTGGCTAATCACCATAAGAAGCTGCAAACCCAAATATTTTTCTCTATGTAGTAATAACAAGATGCCTTAAATTTGATGCAGACTTGATTTTAATAACTTGTCTACTAAGTAAATTCAGTTCAGATTTTTAAAAAAGTCTTTGTTTTTCCACAAGTTCAGTGATAGCTTGCTAGGGTAACTAACTGTAATTGTGTAATGCTTGGTTGTTCCATCACAGATGTGATAATGTCATAGACCTGGACCACCCCGTCGGCTTGTCAGCTTTAAAATATTACTCCTGGAATAATGAAAAATTACCAGCTTCTCCGTATGGCTTTTTGATTTATGGGCAGTTCCTCAGAGATTGATTAGTTGTTTTGTTTTGTTACCTGGAATGAATGATGAATATCTTAAAAAATACTTAATGTTGGATCCAGTGCAAATGAGATAATTTTACAGTGACTTGTTTAGTTGTTTCCAGAATAATTGGACATTATTACCTGCCCACCATGCGTGAACTATAGGTCTCCAGAGGGGTTAAATAGCTTCAGTTGATGTTTCCTCAATATTTTAATGTAGTTCATCTGCACTGTTCATACAGGAGCTTTTACCAGATGGTTAACCAGCCCTGTAATGACATTTCACATTTCCCGTCTGTTACTCACCAATGGAATACGATACAGTTTGATTTGCTGTAACTTATAATTGTAACTTATGACTGACTTACTTGTGTACCTGTACTGAAGAATCATAGCCAAGTGGCCCAACAAGGTTAAATTGAAAAGGAGGTTGCTATTACCTTGACTGGGATCAGTACTGATGTCTACAGTATTGAAGCAAATAACTTGCTTTCTTTCTTATAATCTAATAATAAATCCTGGTAAACAAATTGGGCTTTATCAGGCTTCTACTGAGCTGTTTTGGCAAATAAAACAGTTGGATAGCTGCCCCAGGAGTGATTTTTTAAAAATTCATGAAGAATCCATTATGCTGTTAAACCTCTGGTTCTGCAGGTGGAGGTAGAAGAAGTAGTAGTTAGCTGTGAGGCCATGAATAGCTGACCTTCATTTCTGAAAAATGTACTATTTGTTCAGTTCCCAAATATCAAGGCACTTCTCTCTCCTTTCCTTTGGCTTCCCTGATCACGTCCATGTTGTTTCAGCCCCCGTAAGGCAGCCTCCTAGAAACCAAGAGCCGCCTCGGGGCATTGCCCACAGCAGGGAGGTACCACTGCTCTCTGTGTCCTCAGCTGCTGGGAGACAGCTGGGAACAGAGGTCATCTCACCTTTGGTGCTTTTTAGACAGGGGGAAGGTGAAGGTAACATGTACTCTAAAGTTCTCTTTGTCTCCACCAGGCAGTATTTCAGCAGGGTTTTTTTTAACGGTTTATTTTTTCTGGAGACTTTCATTATGCTGCTTTTACAAATTGAACATTTAGATATGCAGTATCAGTATTTTATTTGTAACCAAAGATCTTAATCATGTGAGGGGTAATGGGAAAAGGCCATTTTTGAGAAAGTATTAAAAAACCTGCTGTTTCAAAGCATAATCTTGCCTGTGTGCTGTCAGAAGTTGCATAGCAGCAACTGGGTCTGTAGGCAAACAAGACTGCTTTCTGTTTCTGCTGTCCTTGTTATTCTCCTTGGAATCCACACTCCTCTACCTTCTTCCTTTTCTGTCCCTATATAATTTCTAGCTTGATCTTGTTGTCTCGTCTCTGGGCTGTTCACCTTGGTTGAAGGCTCCTATGTCCATGTTTGTTCTATATGAGTCTTGTTTCGCAAACTCTTGTCATTCCTACGTGACCTCCATTCTTCAGCAGAGTGAAGAAAGATGTTATTGCAGCAATTCTTAGCCTTCGATCTGCTGGTAACAGCTCTGAGGACTGGCTAGTGGAAAGCACGTGGACTGGACCCCTGGGATCACAGAGCCCAATCTCCCACAGCAACAAACAAGCATGAAATTGAAAGTTTTTCCATATAACAACAACAAAAAAATGCTACTACAAGCTCCAAAATTCTCCTCAGGACCCTTTCGCAAACTTCATAAGCAAATATAAGAGACCAGTATCAACTTCAGTTACTACAGTGTGTCCCAAGAAGTGAATGAGGACATCACCACTGTGTTCAGATACTGCTTTAAGGGGAAAAGCTTCCATAATCAGAAGAATTGGACCATGTATTGAGGTGGTGATGAAAGGAATCCTACAGGAGGAAGCCTTCCTTGCTTTCTGGAGCTTGCCCAATTGCTGAGTTGTCTTAAGAGATCTCCACATTTTAGTAACCTGATCCTATAAAAATGGGGTTTTTTTTTCTAACATTTCTTTTCTGGCTAATGTCTGCTTTGCAATGTCGCTACTTGACATGTGGATTTTGCTTCTATTCAGTTTTCTTTCTTAGCTTAAGTGTCTGTCCCCTTAGAGTTTTCCTGACTTGAATCTTTGCAATCTTACTGCCCACAGATATCTCTAGGAGTCTTTATGATACACGTATACACTAGAAAATCATTCAGTTATGATGGCAAAGAAATGGATGTTGGATGATTCGTGCTTACTGTTTGAATTGTCCTACTTTGTTGTTTCTGCCTGTGGTATCCCCATCCCTGTCTTCTTCTTCTAGGTTTTTTGCACCATGAGTATCTACTTACTGTGTATATTTTAATAAATGCTTTGTTGGAATCTCTAAGTGTTGCTGAAGTCTGTTATGAAAATTTGACATGGTAGAAAGCAAAGAGAAGAGAAGATCATATTCAGAGTTGCACCATATTATTTCAATGTCAGAAAATCAAACTGAAAGGAGACCGTTTTCCACTTTTCTTTAAAAAAAAACCCCTCATTTTTATTCATAAAAGAGACTGCTTCTTTAGCTGGAATGAATTTTTTTCCTCTCACTAGGAATATAAATAATTCGAGCAGAAGAGAACAGAGAAGCCACATTAATCATGTATGATATATTTTATTTCAAAATTGTTTTCTTAAATCTAAAAAACATTCATGACTGCCTTATTCAAGTACAGTAGTTTTCATAATATAGTGGACATATATAAGTATTTATTTCTTTCCTTAGAGACTTGGGTTTAAAAACATTTTTCTTTTTAATATCCAAAATTCATGTAAGGTTTAGGATTGACTTAGGTTGAAGCCATAATTCTTAAAATGCTTGTGCATATGCTTGACTTCAGGAATGTAAGTCCCTTTCAGTTCAATAGAACAACTTTGTCTAAGTTATGTGCCTAAAGAAGATCAAAGCTTGAATCTAGCTTTCCAAATAGAAGTTACAAACATTACTTATAATGATCTAAGCCATGAAGAAAAAAAAAGCCTTTTTGAAAGTAACTGTAGTTTCAAAAAGGGTAAGACAGGATAAAGTGTAGGTGGGAGGTGGAGTTGTATCCATGCTGGTCCTTTAAGTTAACCTTACATGAATATCAGCTTTTGCTGAAGTGGGAGCCAAACCGGGGTGAAGGAAACCAAGAGAGATGGCAGAGAACGGAAAAAAGCCGAGCTCAGTGAGGCTCAGAGTGTTTCCAACTCTTTCAGGTGAGTTGTATACCGTAAAAAGAGGTGCAGAACCACTGCTACACATAACACTCCTGACTGCTAGTTCCTTTGCAAGCCCAACTTCACCATGCTAGTAAAAGCTTCAGCAAAGATCCCTTTGCATCCACTGGGAAGAGTTTATAAAAAATTATTTTGACTTAGGAAAATCACAAGGGCTTGATAGCCATCATTTGGAGACGCACCGTGTCTTGGTTGCTTTACTTGCTCTTTGCTGTAGCTCCAAGCAAAGCGGGACAACCGTAGAGCCCCTCTCTGGCTCTGTGCTGAGCAGGGGCAAAGTTTCCAGACGCACGGAAGGCGATTAAGCAGACAACCACTGCTGGATGCCCCTGGCAGAGAGGCATCCTTTCCTCTCTGTGTCGGTCAGAATTTTTTCCATCTGCCTTTTCCACAGTGACAACGCAGTGAGGTTATCAGAGAGTTCCTGTAGCTGCTAAAGAAGTTCAGGGCAGATTTAAGGGAGGAGGGGATGTTGGAAACGTTGAAAAAAATTAATTTCCTGTGGAAGTATGTTTTGTGTCTTGGTGAAATACGAGGACCTGAACATGCTTCTGGTTTTAATAAAAATGTTCAGGACTTGGTTTTTGGTTTTTGTCAGTTGAAGAAAATTCAACTATCTCTTTTACAAAACGTCTTCTCCACTTGAGAGAGCAGATGGGAACTTTGGTTTCCCAGATGGTGTCCAGGGATTTTGCAGTAATGGATGGTCATTTTAAATGTTGTCCTGTGGAGATCTTAGCCTTATATGAAGGAGGGAAGGCAGGGCTCCGGAAGAAGCTACTGAGCACTGTGCCTGTTGTTGGAAAAGGAGAGGCTCTAGAGACACAGCCAGAAGGAAGAGTCACTGGATGTGACTGGGGGAGACAAGTGAGGTTTTCTTGTATTTGTCTTATTACTGTAGCCTTTATTGCTAGCACCGTTCACACCTATTTCAGTCTCTGGGGAGAGAGACCATTATTATAACATATCCTCAAAGCACCGCAGTAAGTATTTTCTCTACAGCCCTTATAATGCACACAGAGCCTTGGTATGAACTTGGATGATGTTCCAATTTGTCATTTTCTTGCAGGGGGCTCCCTGAGAAAGGCTTTTCATCGTCTCTTCCCCCACCACTGCTGCCTCCAAATTGCATTAATTTAGGCTCTCAAACTACTGAAATCCTCTTTTTTCCTAAACATTTCAAATGCAGTGTGGGCAGTAAGAGATTTTGAATGTTACAGATCATGTAGTGCTGTACTCGACCAGAGTACTGATTTCTTAATTCTTTACTGGAAACAACCAAATAAAACTTGATGAAAAATGTGTTCAGTTTATCAGCTTTCTTAGTTCCTGAATGTCTATTAGCAATTTGGAATTATATAACACTTACTTTTTCTAATTTACTGAACAAATATTTTAGTGGTTTCTGCAGTCATGGGATGTCTGGAAGAGTTTGCTATAGACTTTCAGTACTTCATATTCAAAATCCAAAGTTTACAGAGCAGTTGAGAGTTAGTACTTATATTAATATGTATTCTCTGTTACACCAGCAAGCAAGTGCAGCTTTTTCAGTTGTGGGTAGGAAATTAAGAATTTGCAGTCTCTGAAGGTTTTTGTTTCCCAACTAAAGAAATGATTTTTTCTCCTTTTTTTTAAGAATAAGTAGCAAAAGGTTGAGATAGGCATGTACTAATATATATTTAAAAATTTAAAGCACAGGCCATTTCCTTCTATACCTTTCAGAGCTATAGATTAAAAAGTCACTGTAAGACTTCATGGCTAAAAGCATGGAGTTTCAGCACATTTACAGGGAAAGAACGTGTGATAAGTGTAATCACATTGTTTCTGAGTTGACCTTGCCCTGGTTGAGCTGTATAAATGAAAATCCTATCTTTACTATGCAAGTTACGGAACGTCCTCTACAGGGTGGAAGTTCAAATGTGCAAAACAGATTTTCAGCTGGTGTGAACTGTCACGATGCCAGTGAAATAAATAAAGGTTTGACAGCTCATATTAGCTGAGTTTGAGCTCCTATTTTGAGGTACAAAACCTGGGAATGTCAAAGAGCAGAAGCCCGGAGAATGGTGGAATCAGTTTACAGCAACTTGTTGCAAATTTCACCCAGGCTCAGAATTAGATACTTTATATTTTAAAATTGTGGTAGTACCAGAAAACCCAAACAGATCAAAGTCCCTGTTCCTACTCTGTATCTGTAATTTCTGAGACAGCCTTTGCCTCAAAGACTCTGCAGATTAAATATAAAACAAAGGATGGGACGTGACACAAAGACATAGTGAGGCATAGTGATTTCCTCTGGTTTTGCAGCAGGTCGACATCAACATCAAAAGTGAAACCCAGTCTTCAGACTGCTAGTGCACTGATATGTCATGCTGTGGACTAAACTTGTGTACTGTCAATGTCAGCTTCAAAACTCATTGTGATACAAATGAAAAAGTGCTTAAGTAGTTGTATTTTAGATCTCTCACATTATTATCTGAGGACATGAGAGAACACAGAACTGAAATTATGTGCCTGGAGAATGATTTTGTTTTGCTTTGTAACTGCAGTGTTTAATAATTCTGAAAATACAGGTTAATGCACGGTGGACATGTTCAGATCCTGAAGTGGATAGAATTGTATTTTAAATGCCACAAAATGAGAAAGATATGTTTGGTGTTGAAATATGAATGGAGGGCTTCTGCTCCTCAAAGTAAGGTGAGATAATTTTACTAACTAGAGGGACAGGCTCCCGATAAACAATTCCTGTGCGTGTTCTGCCAGGGATTTATTTCCCTAACATGGAAGTGATCTCACAACACATTAGCCAGAGTCATTGATATGACAGTATATTTTTGTTCTGCAGAGGCATTTTGATTTTCACTTCTCATTGGCAAGCCTAGAAGGCTTGCCTAGAAGGCACACACCCCCCCCCCCCTCAAATAAATTCTAACTATCTCAATAATCTCTTGTGGAATTTCTATGTTAGAGCAGACCAGTGGTTCTCCTTGTCCATACTCATTCTGATAGTAGTCAGGGGCCAAAAGCATGAAGGAGTTGCAAAATACCCTGGCTCAAGATGTTGATGTAATAACAGCTCCTTAGTACTTAGATCTTGGCTTATGTCCTGAAATACAAGGCTCTATATGTCTTCCAAATTCTGCATGTCCTCACTAATGTACCCCTGAGAGTTTTTACTATTCATGTAAATCACAGGTGATATGCTGAACGAAAAAGAAAATAGCGACTTTAAATTGTAAACAAGTTTGCAACTAAACAGAGGATGCGTGAAAGGCCTTCTGGCCCAGGGCAGCATGGGAATTGCCCTGCTACTCGCTGATTCTTTCCTGAAACGATGAAGTCTATCATTATGAGAGAAAGAAACTGGAATGAGAATACAAGAAAGAGAACATTTCTTATAAAGTATAAAGAATGGCAGGTAGCTATATTTTGACATAGTGTTTTGTAATAGTAGAATTTATCCTATTACGTCAGTTCTTACAAAAGCTCATCACTGTAATACCACTAGTGTATTTATTATTGAGGAGCACACCAATCAATGTGTTAAACAGCTGGTTTGATAATTTTCAAAAGTTTTTGAGTTTTTTTAATCCTAAAAAAGGGAAAGTGCTGCTGTGCTGAAAATACATAAGATTTACTAATGATAAAAATTGGGATAAGTTACTGCATTCATCAGCCAACCACCCAAAACATTTGCAACTGATTATATATTTCAAAACCTGGCTGGGAGTCGTGAGGTTCCTTGTAAGCAACATGCTGTATTGTGCCAAATGTAGGAAAACTAGAAGGTCCTTCTGAAACATGTGCTTAGAGGAAACCTTAACGTTTTTTTTCTTGTAATAATAACAGCAATAATAAGAGTACTAATACTAGGACAAAGGTATGGGAATAGATTTTTATTAGTAATAAGTCATTCAAGGAAGACCTCAAAGTTACAAAAACTAAGACCATAATAAAAATATCTCATGTATATACCATTTCCTGTTTCAACATCTACCAGTTGCTGTTGAATCATACTGGGGTTATGTCTTTTTCTGCTTTTGCTGGAATCTTTGTCATGGCAATTAAGATGCTAGAACTGATGCTGAAGGTTTGTCCAAGGAAAAAGAACAGTCAGCCAGGGTTTGTTACAAGAGTCTCCCTAGATGGCGGTCTTTGAGTCAAACACATTTTTCTTCCAACTCTCTTCCCTCTTTGTGACTCATGTCTGGTATGTCTTAGCTTCATAAAAAAGTTTGCTACCCCACATATCAGATATCACTCATCCCTTTCACCACTCTGTTACACCTTCTTTCTCCTTTCTTACCCTCACTATTTTTTCCTTTGTGATGGTTGGCTGTGCCCTGCCGCATTGCCACCAGCAGTGGAAGGAGAAAGCTGACCTCCCTGGACGACTGCACGATTGCTGTGTGTATGTCTCACTGCAGCATTTCTCGGCCACTGGAATCAGGGCTGTTGCTGTTTTCTGTCTGTTCTGCTTCAGTGGAGGAAAGATTTAAATTGCTGACACTTTTCAGCTTGCACCCTTCTTATCCTGTGCTGTTAGTAAATTACTCTTCCATTTCTGGTCCAAGTGGGTGGGCTCAGGCTTGGGACATATATCACAATTAGAACTGTGAAGAATATTTCAAGTAATATGTACAAGATCATCTGTGTATTGGAAATATGTGGGATTTGCACATGCGATTGTCTCTGGGTAATTATGACTCATTTTTGTTGCCCATAATGCTCCTTTTTTCCATATAATTCTCTTCATCAGATGCATTTTTTACAACTCAAGATAAGACTATTACTGTCTTCTTTAAATCACACTATATTAGCCATGTGTTTTTAGATTGGTATTCTAACACTCTGTTACTTTATTATCACATGGTGGATTTTTGTTTTGTCCCCTCTGCTCAGGTACTCCTGCTACATGGAAGTGCTCTCCATTCCCCTGCTTGTTATCTCTTACCTCTGGTTCCAATCAAACACCTATTACAATTGATATAAGTATTTTCAGTAATATCAGACTGCTTGGAACTGAGCCCCAGTCAGAAGAGAAGCAGACATTAGTGAGCTAAAAACTATGTCGAATATTGGCTCATGGAAGTCAGTGTCTTACAGCAAAAATAACCCAGAAAAGAACAGGTTTATAGCTTTCAGCTCCTTAGCTTTTCGTGCTGCAGTAGTGATGCCACCTCTTTTGGTTTGGGTATTTTTAAATGTGTGTTTTGTATCCTCCTCCATATTGCACAGCTGGTTTTACTTGAGACTTCCCTGAACTGTGGTCATACCTTCTTACTGCTCTCATCTTAGTGTAAACTAGTGTAAACAGCAAGCTGGAGACCTGGTGTGTAATCGTTTTACACTGTACAGTTTGTCCCACTGTACGGATACAATCTGACCCCTGTTTTAAAGCTAAGTCACTGATCTGGCTTCGAGGGAGGGGAGCTGCAGAGAAAATTAGTTAGCAATGCAGCCATACCCAGGAAGATCAAGCCCAGGCAGAGCTTGCTTGCTGATAACACGCAAACTGAACTTGTATGCCAAGTACTTGTATGCCACACTTTTGTGTGGACAATGCAGACTTGTTCCTTCACTGAGTTCATTAGCCATTAATAAGCAAAAAAATAACAGGTCCAAATGCAGCACAAGGCCATCATCTACATAAATTTTTAAAAGTGCAGTTAAAATAGTCTGGAAGGTAATGAAGAGGAAACCTTTTTGCTGAGGAAACCTTTGCTCCTGCTTAGGCTATACTGATATATCAAAGATGTTTCCAGCTACCTCCATGTTAACTTCTGTCATGCTTGTTGAAAGCAAATTTAAATTGGCACTTAAAATTATGGGGACATCACAAGTCGTGTTTAAAATGAGGAGAATATATCGGGCAATGTTACTTTTAAAGAAAAAAATTACTAAGAGAAAACCTGTCGAATTTCTAAAATGCACCCAAACTGAACTTAGTTGCTAGATCACGACAACTAGAAACTAGTAAGAAGTGTCTTATATCTTGTCTCTAAAAGAGCTTGGCTTAGATGGTACATAATGTGTACTGTTGAGTATGTTGAATGGCTTCCTAACCTTGGCTGTTTTGTCTTTAAGGCAGTTCAGCAGCAAAAATGTAGATAAACGCAATTTAATGAATGTACCTATCGGCTAGAATGAAGACTAACAGAAACAGATGCTTCCAGATTCCTCATATGTATTCTGTGGATTTTTTTTCTTGCAGTGCATCCTATAGGTACTGAACTTGAGGAACAGGATATGGAACATAAGGCTATCATTCTTATTAACGTGATTACAAAAATCTTATTCTATTAGCAGCATTCCAGCTTTACTTACAGAGTGCTTAACTGAATTGTTAAGTTTTATTTTCATGTGAGATACTATCATTATTTAACTCTGTAATTTACTATGAAATCCTTATTGCTTTGTCACAGGAGTTTTATGATCGTTTTCTTAATGATGAGTTGTGTTTGTACCAAAAGACTTCTTTTTTTATTTAATCATGGTCTTAAGAGATTTGAAACTTCAGGGATTAATAAAGTATCCCCAAAATCATAAAGCAAATCACAGCATACCAAATCATTTCTCCTTTGAGACTGGTGCCAAACATTTTCTGTGATATTCCAGTGAAACTGGACACTTCCAGCCCAATGGCTAGTAAAGTCAGCAAAGAAAAGAAACGAGAGTGACTATGTGACCAAAGTTTTATTTTCAGTGCATAGCTGGAATTTCAGCCTCTCTGCACAAGTCCTTGCCATTACAATTTATTAGATGTTTTATGTAGCAGATTTTATTGAATGATTTAGGTAGTCTTGACTTGATCCTTTCCAAATGTGTTCAACAGTATTCTGCTACATGCGAAAGCATTTTTATATTCTCACTTTCATGTAACTAAATCTCTGAAATCTAGATAAAGTTACCCGCCTGCTACGTATACTGTTTTACTTTCAGAATTAATTTGCAAAGCCCTTTATGGCCAAACCTCTGCAGCCCTTTCCTGAAGATTTAAGATTATAAATTAGATTGTCCAACGTGTGTCGGCTTTTCAAGCCGGAAGGCATGTATCTGCCAGCAGGAAGAAGAAGGACACTGGAACCACCAAGCTGACTGAGAGCTATTAAGCTCCTGGGAGCGTGAAGGTTAGGATAAAAGGAAATGGAGAATATTAAAGATGCAGGAACTACATTTTCCAGAGCATATCTTTGTTCCATGGTGTATTGATCTGCAGTCCTGGATTTCATCAAACGTAATACCTCA
The DNA here is from genome assembly GCA_033558235.1 of Neomorphus geoffroyi. Lineage (NCBI taxonomy): Eukaryota > Metazoa > Chordata > Aves > Cuculiformes > Neomorphidae > Neomorphus > Neomorphus geoffroyi. The sequence goes on along the minus strand of JAUMJM010000005.1, from coordinate 62,063,057 downwards.
TCTTCAATGTGTTCACAGAAAAGGACAGGGGAGCCGGGGAGGCAAAGCAGACTGAAGTAGTTGTTCTCCGCTAAACCCAGGGACTAAATCTGCTTCTGTAGTGAGTGTGTATTACAGACCTTTCGATTTGCATTCAGATGCTTCAATATTGCAACAGAATCTTTAATCTTTGTTCTGAAGGAAAGGGAGAAGATTTCTTCTCCTAAATCATCTTTTAAAAATAATTACCCTAGAAAACCAGTTTGATGAGATACAGGATTCCTTATGGTACCCTGTACTTCTTTCGAAAGCCACCAGTACCAGAACACTAGACACTTTAAAAAACCCCACTGCTTCAAAATACAGGCATGGCAATTCATGTATTTTCAGGTGTTGTGAATCCCTTATCTAATGGTTAATTCCAAATCATAACAAAGTTAAAGACAAGTTTTAATTCTTAGTTTTTCTAATTTAAATTATTTTATTGTCATTCAGACATGTAAATGTGTCAACTTTATATACGCATAGTGCATATATACACAAGTCTGCGTATATTCTGCATGTCAATTTGTATTTCCATTAAAATTTAAAATCTCTTTTTTTTCCTACTAAATCTGACTTAAGCCTTAATTTTAACATTAGCCAGAGCATCATTTGAATTTTCAGTACAATGGATTAAATTCCTGTTATTTGAAGTTGCACAGTGTAAACAGTATACATCAAAGAACTTTCATGGACATTATCAATGCTTTACATTTAGTTAGTAATTAATAGGCAATAGGAAAAAACGTTTGTATAGGTGAAGCCTGAGCTGAAGAGAAAAACAATTCCCATTGAGTTCTGAAATTCAGAATCCTCTCTTTGACCAAGTTTCTTTGCAACCTGTAGGACACATGTTTCTGTATTGAATTACATACCTTCTCACAAGGAAGCCTTTTTATGCATACAGAAGAATCACAGAAGACCAGAAATCTGTCTAGCCCCATTTTCCACCTCTGTCAGTGGCCACTAGCAAATGTCTAGAAAGTGTAACACAGCAGGGTAATCCCAGCGGGATGTGTACCTGGGTCATTCTCACAGCCTGAGGATATCTCCAGCTTAAAGACTCTTTGAGTCAAAGGTAGCACAAGCATTGCTCTTGATGAACTTGTGTTCCGCTAATTTGCCTGAGATCTGCGAAATCATGTTAATTTGGGAGCTCCCACAAAGCCACATGGCAGCTTATTTCACAGCTTGCCTACTGGTCATAAAAAGAAATACCTCCTTTGTTGTGATTGTAACCCTGCTGGATTTACCCTCTTTTTCTTGCATTACAGCGGCAGTCAATAATGTTCCATATACACTATCTCTGCATCACTTAGAATTTTATAATATATATGATTTGTATAAATTTAACTCTTTTATTTTCTCCCCTACTCTCCACTCCTTGCTCATTGAAACTAGATTATGGTCACTCCTCATGAGGGAAATCTCCCATATTGTCTTAACCTTCTTCAAGCCAACTTTAGTTCTGAAATATTTGCTTAGAAGTAGAGCCTGGAAATCAACACTACCCCTGTAATCAAGATGCAGTTGCTTTGTGGGTTTACCTAGAGGCATGATATTCCGTCATAATGTTTCTTTCCTATACTACTTGCTTTTTGACCACCATTGAGCTGACTATCTATCAGATCTTGGAAATCTTTTCCCTGAAGAGTAGTAAATAATCTGAAAGCTATCATATAAGAAAAACTTGCATGGCTTTTTTCCCCAAGAGTATTCCTTTATATTTCTCTGCATCACTTTTAATCTGCCATTTTATTGCCCAGTTACTCAATATAGTGAGGTCCTTCTGGAGCTCTGCAATTGACTTAGCTTGTTAGTATCCTGAATAATTTAGTTTTTATGCCAATTTTGTCACCTTACTCTTCATTCCCTATTTCACCTGTTTTTTGAAGAGCGCAAGGCCTATCACAGAGATCAGAGGAACTTCACGCTTTGACCTTACTCCTCTGAGAAAAAAGATAATTTTTTTTTCTCTGTGTTCCTCATCTTTTCATCAGTAATGTAAACATCTCACAACCTTCCCTCCTGCCCCATGACAATTTGATTTTCCCTAAGAATACTTGGGGAAAAATCATGTTAAAAACCTTTTGAAAACCCAAGCAGTCTACAGCAACCACATCTGTTTTGTCTACATTTGTTATCTCAGGTAATTCTAAGGACATGACTTCTCAATATAAAAGCCATGTTGACTCTTTCCTAAGAAATCAGGTATCCTTTTGACCATTTATACACCTACCCATCAATTCTTTTCTTTTAGTTCAATGTTTTGATGCAGAGTTGGTAGGAATTTTGGCTATTTATCTCCCATTTCTGACCAAAACTCTTCAATACAATTTATAATCTATTTCTCACCGAAATTCCTAGTGTCTGTAAACTGAAGAAGAAATAAGAACTCCATTTCACATCAGCTCTGCCTAATTTACTTCTAATATGAATTTACATGACCAGTTGAAACACTGGACTTCCTTCTCTGTTGACCTTACATTGAACTATGTATGAAAAAACTGTTAAAATCAAAGGAATGCTGGACGTAGTTCCTTTTCCACTGAGTCTGCCCATACTAGCAAACAAATGTGTGGTGCTGAACTAGCCTTGAGAAATTAAATTTGAATTTTGTTTGTATGTGCTTCCATGAAATTTCCTTCCCAGCTTAATATCTAAGCAGTAATGTGTCTAATATCCATACTTCTACGATTTAGTTGTTTTATTGTTTTTTAATTGCAGTATTGAATTCCTCCAGTCAGAAATAACCAAGTTCACTATGTTGAAGTAGTACTTGGTAAGGGCTGGAGAAAGAAGGAAAATGGAGAATTGTTATCCACAGCCAGAGTTTGGGGCCCTGACTGATAAGAGCAATGAGATGACCATGGGTAGTCTGTTCTGCTTTATCTGCAGCCAAGTTGGTGACAATGAGTTTAATTTCAAATGCAGAAATTTTACAATGAGAGTGGTGAAACACTGGAAGGGGTCATCCAGAAAGGTAGTAGATGCCCCATCCCCGGAAACATTCAAGGTCAGGTTGGATGGGGCTTTGAGCAACCTGTTCTATTTGAAATTGTCCCTGCACATTGCAGGGGATTGGACTAGTAGGGACCTTTAAAGGTCTCTTCCAACTCAAACTATTCTATGATTCTACTAGGAATAGTGGAAACCACAGGAGGGGGAAGTGTCCATAGCTTAAGCTCAGTTAGAAAAAAGAGAAACCCAGGAAAGGGACACAGGGAAGATAATACTTAACATGCAAGCAGTAGTAATGAAGTGATCAAAAAAATGCATTCTGCAACACAGATAATGTCAGGCATACTTGTTTAACTTAAGTTGTCCTTGCCTCTTCTAACACATTTAATCAGATTTCAGGTAGGTGTATTTATCATAGTGACTGAAGGATGGTGATTTTGCAAAACTGTTCTCAACCGCTACTTCGTGCCTCCAAAGTAGCATTAGCGTAGACATAGACCTCTTGTGAGATGCACATTGCAGATAGTCAAGGGCAGAACTGTGGGCAGAGGGGAGAAAAAATACAGAGGTCACATCTGGAGTATTAAGGATCACAACAGTGAAGCTCCTTGAAGGCAAATTGAAGAATCATAGCTGAATTCAGTGGAAAGAGTGCAGAACAGGGGACTTAAAGCCATAAAGTGATGTAGCTAGCGTAACTTGGAGAAAATAGTGATTTATAAATTACTTCCCTTGAAATTGTGGTAAAACTTCTATTGAACAAAAACTCTATACTTTTGAGTTTTCTTACATTGCAATTTCTGTGGTGACAGGCTCTACTATTTGAAACCAGTTGCTGCTTCAAAATACATGATAACACACGTGACTGTACTTTTTAAATACCAATATTTTAAGAATCACTCTTGATTAGTAAATATAATTTTTACAGAAATAGTTTTACTGTGCCATTTAATTCTACCATGCCTGGCTGTTTTCTGTTTAAGATCGTAGTGTACCACGTGCATAATGATAACAACAAAAAGCAGGCTGGCATATCTTTATCTTAGTGTTGTTTTTCCTAGTGAGTTTAGTTGACATGCGTAAGTAATAGTAATGCTGCAGGTGGTGCTTTCATGATTCTTGTATTAAAGTACATTTTTTTGACTAGTGATTCCTCTTCTAGAGCAAAGAAATTTTCAATCTAAATGAAACAATCTTCTACCTAATTACATCATGCTCACCTAATAATTCCAGAGGGCATATAGAATGACATTAAAGGCCAAAGGATTTAATTCATAAAGCCAGTTTTGTTTGGAATAAGCAGCAATCTGAACATTTCTTTAGTTTCACTCTTCGATTACTCTTTAGCAACAACGCTTGACAAAAACTGATTAAGCAAATGAAATATAAAAATAATCTGTAAAAGCTTTGTGTTTTGAAGTTGTAGATACTCGTTACTGTGCTGTTAAGTGACTTGAAGCACAAGCATACAAGGAAGATCTTGAAAGCATGACATCTACAGTTCAAAAGCTCTTCCAGGCATTTTGAAGATCGTAAAAATTCTTAAAGCACCCTCAAGAATTTCTTGATTGATTTTTCTTAAGTCTTAAATATTTACAACAGAAAAGAAAGATTTTTTTAAAAAAAAATATTTCAATGTTTTGGCCCTATAACTGCGGCTGATAACCTATGTTAGAAGGAAGGATGTTTCAACTTGAGCTGAGAGATCACACTTTCAAAATGAACTAGAAAATGTCCAGAAGGCATTCTGATATGCTGTGTTATTCATTTCAAGTAACCAACTCTCTTTGTGATGGTAGAATTTTATTCTTTGACAGGATAAATATTACCACTGTCTCCAGAAAATTCTATCAGTGGAATGTCATTTGCAAATATATTTGCCACCCATGTCTATGCAGTTCTATTCGTGTTCAACTTCTCCTTTGTTTCACTAGCAACATTTCTTATCAGTATATTTCCAAAACACTTCTTAATTATTTACGGTTGCTAATACCTTCCATTGTTGCTTATTTCAAGTTACTCAACTTCTGAAACAAAAATCTGTGTTTTCAGCTATTTTGGAACTCTGCCTTAAGGGATACAATGTGAAAGGGGTAAATGTCAGGTTTATAAAAAACACCTCCCTTTTCAGTTGAGCTGAAAAGTATGCCATATGTTTTCAGTATTTCTTGTCTTGCAATAAATCTATGCATCGTTCACTTTTAAAATTTTGTTATAGTTCAGTAAATTATAGCTTTTTGTGTGTTTTTTGAACTTTTCCAGGTCAAGCATTGAAAGCTGGGGGCTTAATGTGGATCTGACAGAGGGACACTTCTGAAAAAAAGCTATTACACTGTTTTCTTCGGGTTTCTTGCTGCAACCTCGTATATTGTGTATTTTCAACAAGAACTTGTATGCCAGGTCATCTTATTTGTCTTCTTAGTTCTTGTATTCTATTTTATTTGGTGGTAGAAGGGATGAAAGAGAGAAAAAGAGAGTGAGAGCACAGTTCAGAGGCTTTATTTTTGTTATTATTGTAATAAAGTTTTTAAATTAAGTCCTGGTCCTTCTAAGATAGCATTTTCAGTAACAAAAATACAAATGATTCTTGTGTGGAGTATAACCATTACAAAGAGTACTCTCAAATGATTAGTTTGATCTTTTAATCACTCTGAAGTTTATACATAAGAGTCATTACTCTGACATGAATCCAAGTAGTCCCTATTAATCCCTGTTATTAATGCACTGGCTAACAAAGCTATTATGGATTGGTAGGGTTGCATAGTTAAAGCCTATGAGAATTAGAGGCTATCTGCCATGAAACTCTCTCCCAGTCTGGAACAAGACCTTGGAATCAGGTCTAAAACACAGAGTAAAATTTTTGTCAGAAGTGAAAGCAGTAACCTGAATGCCACTCCTAAAATGAGTTGTAAATTTAATTTTAACTTAACAGAAGTACAGAAGGCTGATTCTGAGAGACCTTGATGATTCTTCCTGCACTCTGTTGCCAGATTTGCACATGAGTCTGTTCCTTTGTTTCAACTGGTGATTTTTCTGGTGTGTGGGAAATATAAAGATCAAAGACTGGTTCAGACTCTCTAAGAATATCCTTTATAGAATGTATCTTTGACTCCTGAAGGATTGTACATAAGGCTGCATCACCGAAGATTAAGCAGCATTTATGGTGGAAAGCAAAACACCATCTGCATGACTGAAAACCAGAAATTGCTTAGGTGAAATATCTTTTCTCTCCCTTGGAATGTGGAATAGAAAAGCATCTTCTATAGCACCAGCAATGCTTGTGTCAAATCTTCTGTGTTTATTTCTATAGAATTCATTTGGGTCCTCCTCATGGGGATGACGCGGTTGCAGTTCTAATTTGACCATTTGAATCTCCAAGCTGCACCTATTGAAATGTTACAGAATTGCAAGCAAAAGTTCATTGGAGGCAGGGGCCTTCCTAAGCACTGTCTCTTCACCTCACCACTGCAGCAGCTCCTTTTCATATGATATGGGAGACCTGCTTAGCTTTGCCATTCAAGCAGGGGAGTATCTGCTTCAGTAGTTGCACACTGTCTTTCCAATGCATACACTTGAGAGTCAAAAAAAAGAGATCATGATAAAAGTCTCTTTTCCTCTAGAACATTCGTATCCCAGTTCCCTATAGGAGTGACAATGCTAGTGATGGACAGTTGCACATCTGAATGAAAGATGGTGCTCTTCTAACTGTTAATAGCTCTTAAATCTGAAGCACTGATCTAGTTTACATCACACAAGTGTCATGTACAGGCCTTGGATGTTTGCAGTGGTAGAATCTAAATATGCTCAATATCCTTCAGGTCCTGCTGTGTGAGTTGGGGATATTTTCCTTAGCTTTCAGGACTGCTGTGAAACTAAATATGTCAAATCATTCCCAGCAAGTTGCCTATTTCATAGGAGAGGTTTTAGACATCTGACAAACCGTAAATGTAATTTTGTTATAAAACTCTGTCATTTGGCTAATATTAAAATAAAATATATTCTTTCTATTGCTCAGCAACAATATTTTCTCTTTATCATAGAATCATAAGGTTGGAAGAGACCTCTGAGATCACCGAATCCAACCATGCCTGTCTCCTTACTAAACCTTGTCCCTAAGGAACTCATTTACCTGTCTTTTAAACACCTCCAGGGATGGTGACTCCACCACCTCCCTGGGCAGCCTGTTCCAATCCCTGACCACCCTTTCAGTGAAGAAATTTTTCCTAATGTCCAGTCTAAACCTCCCCTGGCATAACTTGCTGCCATTTCCTCTTGTCCTATAACTTGTCACCTGTGAGAAGAGCCCAGCACCCACCCCGTCACAGCCTCCTTTCAGGCAGTTGTAGACAGTGATGAGGTCTTCTCTCAGCCTCCTCTTCTCCAAGCTAAACAACCCCAGGTCCCTCAGTCTCTCCTCGTAGGGCTTATTCTCCAGCCCCGCTCAACAGCCTCGTTGCCCTTCTCTGCACACACTCCAGCCCCTCAATGTCCTTCTTGTAGTGAGGGGCCCAAAACTGAACACAGCACTCGAGGTGCAGCCTCACCAGTGCCGAGTACAGGGGCACAATCACCTCCCTGCTCCTGCTGGCCACGCTGTGTCTGATACAGGCCAAGATGCCATTGGCCCTCTTGGCCACCTGGGCCACTGCTGGCTCGTGTTCAGCCGGCTGTCAACCAACACCCCCAGGTCCTTCTCTGCCAGGCAGCTCTCCAGCCACTCTTCCCCAAGCCTGTAACGCTGCATGGGGTTGTTGTGTCCCAGATGGACACATCTGTCAGTATTCAAGAAGAAGAACATATACTGCTTCCAAAATACATGATATTTTGCTCTCTACTACTAATCCATCTTTATTGGTCCATTTCTTCTTGAATATTCTGCCCCTTCTACATATTATCAATGCAGACTGACTTCTTGGTGAAGTTCGTACTTTCTGTGAGATAATTACTTACATGACTATTATATCTATCTTTGAAGAATTATCCTAGCAGTTTCCCTCTGGCTTGATACTTACTTTCACTGCAATCTCATTTTGCCTCTCCAGCAGGTAGTTCTTTACTTCCTTTCAATAGTCGAATTCATCCCCCTCTTTTCCACTTTCTAAAGATTGCCCATGTGTCAGTATGTTTGATGACTTGCAAAGGCCAGACAGAGTAGATATAATAGATTTCCTTTGTCTAGAAAGTCAGTTATCAAAGAGTTTAAAATGTCTGGCATGATGTCTTCAATAAACCTCTCTCATATTTTTATATCTTGTTGCACTATACTTTTAATCATTTTTTTTTTCAGCATTTGTTCTCTTATGTATTATTGAGATTAGACCAATGGACTCAAAGGTGCCCTGATCTGCCACCTCTTCTGAAATACATATGCCACTACTTTGTGCTTCCACTTATGGATTTGATCTATTTGATAGAATTTCTTCCACTGGAACTGCAATTTCATTTTCAATGCCATGGTCATTTCCATTTCTAGAGTCACATTCCCATGTTGCCTCTTGTTATCAATAACAGCATATTTCTCAAACATGAGGCAAGATACTCAAGTTCACATGAATCTCAAATAAATGAACATTAATGCCAGACTTATTCTCACTGAATATGATGTTTTTAAAATAGATATTCTAGATAAACTTTTTCCTACTTTCTTCTTTTTCCCAAAAAATAAATCGAAGCTTAACTCTTGAAAATTCTCACTTTAGACTTACACTTTCCAACTTAGAACACAGCTCTCAGCCTTTTTCCCTGCTCTATACTCTCCATCCTTGGAGCCATTTGCATCTACCCTCATTTTGTGACGTAATTTTTTTTATTTATCCATTTGGTCTGAAGATCTTCCTTATGAACATTTTCCTTTTCATTAGAATACAGAATTGAGCCACTTTTTTATACCTTTGATTTGAAGAAATTTAAAGCCTCCTGAATACTGAAATCCCAGAGGTCTTCAATTGAAGTAGCTTCGCTGAATAGCCTCAGGGTAGTCACTTTGAAATACTGATCTTTTATAATAATAACCCAGACCTCCATTATCATTTTCTTCAAGGTTTCTACCCTGTATTGCTACTTCTCTCTTTTTATGGAACAAGAAGTAAATGGAGCTGTTCCCCATCTCAATGTTTTACCATGAACTCCCAGAACCAGATTTCATTCCATGATGTGAAATATTTGGTTTTTTCTGAAAGTCAGCTACAGACAACTTGACTTTGTTCCCAGCTGGTGGTAAAACACTAATTCTCCCTCTAATTTTTAATCTCCAGGGATTTAATCTTTTCAGTGGACTTTCTCAGAGTGCTCATCTCACCTCAGTCTGCACAGGCTTAGGTTAGTGGAGAGTACTTTTCAATCTTCTGCTTTTAGCTTTATACATAAGAGAGGTAAGGGTTTAACCTGAAAAGCACTGGAGTAAAACAACAACAACAACACAAAAAGATGTAAATGTTAGTGTAATGCAGATAACAATGCTTTACAGCTACCAGGAATCTCTTCCTTAGTACTGATAGGAAATGTGCAAATTAAAGACATCTATGTGTCATATGATGTGTGATTTTTGTGGATTGTTTTATTGCCAGCTTACGTGCATGAGGAGAAGGAAAGCTTTGAATTGTGTTTCATTTAACTTGTTTATATAGATAGATTTATGCTCACACACACATATAAGCAATGAGCACTCATGTGCATAATGTGCGTATTCGTAAAGCAAACCCCAAAGAGGCAGGTTTACAGTGTCATCACCTTGCCCTTTCATACAAACGGGAAAATCTGCAATTTAGAAACAAACTCCTGTCATAACAAAGTGGTTTAATTTTAGTTACAGGCCAGGCTTAAAATGTACCCGATCTAGGGCAAAGCCCATCTCTGAAGTGCACAGCCTGAGGTAAATTGATACATTCATTCTCAGCGCAGACTTCTTCTGCACTGATTACTGCTCTCTACTAACAGTGTTTGCAAGACGGCTTATCTATTCTCCTCTTCTATAAGAGATACTGTTCAAAGAGCTTGAAACACAGCTGCCTCTTTACAGGCTTTACCTAGTTTTCAAAAGGAGAGGAATCACGTGGCTGGGGGGTGGGTACCTCTGTAATAGAAAATCTAAATTAATCTTCATAGAAAGTGGGGAGCCTTGTTTGGATCTATCAAAAAGGAAAAGCACTTGTAGGTGAAATCTTCTTAAGACCAAAGTGAAAACTTGGAGGGAACCCTGTGAAAATGCTGGGCCGCGAGGCTTCCTGGGTATTTCCAACAAAAGAAATTAGCTCTCAAGATAAAAGATTCCTGGTTTAAATGTGAAAGTTTTCACCATGAAGAGGCAGTGCAATGCCAAAGGTCTGAACAGGCTGCGAGTTTAACATTGAGTCTTTCCATCTGGCTCTCCTTCCTCACCTTTTCCTTCAGAACAGGAGCTGTGACACCAAAAAGACATTTGCTTCATTCTATGGAGAAATAAAGCAGCGGACTTCAGTGTATCCTAAACTCCATAGGCAACATTTCAGTTACTTCTCACTTTTGAGTTATTCCTTTGGCCAGCTGGCGAAATACAAGGCTGGAAAAGATGTCAGAAGGACACCTTCTCATTTTTAGCCTTACACGACTTGCCAGTGCAGGAAAGGTGCGCTGTGGCTGGAGAGAGTCTGCCAGCATCTGACACATTAGGACATCTCACAGACCACCACAACACAGACCTCATGCATCTCTTCCCAGCTAGTGACGCCCTGCACCTGAATACCAGGAGCAGCAAGAGACTGGAGTTGCAACAAACAGGGATGTCCAAAGGGAGGGCAAGAAAAATCAAGACAACAAAAGAAGATGATGATAAAGAGGGTATAGCAAAAAGGGGCAACCTGTTCATAAAAACACAGAATCTAAAGATGTAGTTTAGTGGAGAGCAACAGCTTTTGGTTCTCATTGTAACAAACTTTAATGGGAAGACAAAAATACATCTTTTCTTTGTACGAGACTTGTGAGAGTACAGAGCTGTTCCTTTACACATTGCTGTTGGTTTGCAGTCTGACCTGATCAGTTGCTCAAACATATGTAAGTGAGGAGGAATTTCTCTTTCTTTTTCTCTTCTTTTTAGAGCTGTGCTAACTGAGCATTTTTGGTACCTGAAGTGCTTACAAGACGTAAAAAGCTACTCAACCAAAGTCAACATATATTTTTAGTGTGAAATATATCAGAAGTTTTCTGGTAAAGTTGGATCCTTTTGATTTGCCATCACTGTGGTTTTTTAGCTCAACTTGCTAGAAAAAGAAAATTACAGTATGATGAATGAGTACTGGCTTCTGGCCCAGGCAGCACTGGATATAAAATCCATCGGTTTCCTCAATGACTAAGGCTTGTCCTTCCTGTTCTTGGGAAAAGAAGTCTTATGAAAGGTAACACCACCTTAGACAAGCTCACATATATGTTTCTTGTTTTAAAATGTGATTCACTTGCACTTAGAGCTCTGGAGTATAAGTGGGCAAAAAGGAGGTGATATACCCTTAAGAGTGCAGTAAATACGTTACAACAGGGCTGTGGCTCATCTTGCCACCTGTTATTTTGAAAGTGACTGTTTTGCATATCTGTAATTAAGCTTGCTAGAGATTCAGATGTCTACATTTCTAGTAAGAGAATAGCATACTAAACCACCTTTTTTTTCTGTCAAAACTCTTTGCATGTGTGTGTAGAAGAGCTGATTCTAAAGTATGGAGTTTCCCTATGCAAAGCTCTTCACAGCAGCACTTACGATATGAGTGGGGACCATAGATTGCTGTGCAAGTTGCCCTGGGGATTTCCATATTCTAGTTTTGCACTTAAATAGGCCTTAGGCAGCAGAAAGTGTATGCCTACATCAGTTAGATTTTGTTTCTTCATGAATTATGTGCAAGATATGTAACCCAACCCTCTTGTAAAAGACTCACAACACGCAAGCTCACGTAGTCCCCCATGCAAGGAAATTTGCTTTTATGGAGACTGACCTAGTGTGTGAAATCATGAAGTTAACCCCTTGGCATTAGTGGTGGTCCTTTGCCTTCACCATTTAAGACTGAAAATCCCCCAGGTGATGGTCCCAAGTGCTCCTAAAGCCCAGAGGATATGGCTGTAAGCAAAAAAACTTCCCACCTCCAGATATATTTCATTTCCCCAAGCTTAATATGTTAAAATGCATCAGACAGAGATTCTCTCTGTTGTTGGAAACAAGACCACCCAAAGGCACCTCTCTGAAATTATTATAAGTGAATACAAAGTGAGTTAGTCTGGATTTTTTTTTCCTTTTTCTTTCATACTTCCTTCCTTCCTCCCATTTCACAATTGTGAAAAAGTTCAGTTTAATTTAAAACTTCAGTCCCACACAATATTCTTCTTTGCAGAAGTCAAAAGAGAAAAACATTTTAACAATTCTACGTAGTTAGATTCACTGACATAGGGAATGAAAATGCTCACAAGTAACAGTTTTACTCACAGCTGTAGCCTTTGATTCATTTTAAGTACCTGTTATTTTAAAATTATTCCATTAAAAAACCCCGAATTGTGCATTTATTTCTTCTACTTGCAAAGAACACTGGGAGGACTTGTGCGTCGTTCACCATGGACATAGAAACGACAGGGGAAATGGACTGTTAACACTAGGATTTCACCGGCTGTCAGACTAGGCTTAGCGCTGAATTGGATGTGAGATTTGAATGGGAGTCTTTAAGACTTGATCCTACAGCAAGGCAGGTCTAAATTCAATTGCTCAACGGCGTGTTCCAGCAGACAGACCCAGCGTGAATGTTGTCATTGACCTCCATGGAAACATTCCTGGAAACCTGTCCACCCCTCCTTGCTTTGCTCACTCTCCCTCTATTTTGTTTATGTCTCATCTCTTTCACTTTGTTTCTGTCAGCTGCAGAGGATGCAGTAACTTGGCCAGAGTCTCTGCCAGTAGATTAGGGGCCCAAGGCCTTTCCTCACTGGACTCAATAGAAATCTTTCTTATGACAGTAAAGGCAACTTGGATGAACATAAATTATCAGACATGGGAGATTAGCAGTTGCATTAAACATAAGTAATGATCATAGGTAAGAAATGAAGTAAGTATTTTTATAAGTAAGCTCTCTTCTGGAAAGATTTAAAAAAAACAATTAAGATGAATGATTAACTTGAGTACTTTTTCCAGAATATGAAAGAGATTGTTCCTTTCTCCTGCACGGAAATTCATTGAAAGGGAAATTATGAAATACAGCATTTACTGCATGGAATTCAGAAGAATCGCTGAATTCAGTGGCACCTTTCCTGACTCATTTCCTACACAAGAGGGGAAGGAACCTGTGGGACTGGAGAAAGAAAAGATTAATAAATCGTAGAATGAAAGAAGAAAGGCAGTAATTGTATTATTCTAACTCTAATGCATCCCTCGACTACTTGGTCTCACCACTGTTTCTCACAAGAAACTTTCTAAGTAAATTTTGCCCTATTCAATGCTCAATTTCTCAGTTAACAGCTTCCTCCACATGGACTAAAAGTAGACTGTGCAGTACTTGGATTTGTCTTTACAACCACATGGAGTATAAGGATTCATGTGGAAAATCACCCCACAGCCCTCAAACTGATCTTTTAGAGGGTGTGCTTCCTTAGCTCTTTTCCATCGTCCTACTTTCCTCCTTGCTGTAAGCTTCCTTTAAAAGTCACAATATCCTTGGCTCCTCCAAAGGCTGTGAGAGATGGCAATTCTGTACTGACCCTATTGGATTTTTCTACTGGAAAAATCCTGTTATGTGCTGCTCCTGGGCCATGACGTCACATGAAGAGGCCAGTTTCTTATTTGGCCTCATTTTTCCCCAGTACACATACAGCCCAGAAAGATAACAGAGAGGGATCAACACACTCAGGAAAGTTGGAAGATGCTTCTGCATGGGATTTACTGCCCTCTCACAGACAGTTTGATCTTTTTCCTCACAAAGTTTCTGCTTACCCACCAAAGGACAGATTAGTAAGGTGCGCATTCCTGGGATTTGCTAAAGTTCACATGAATTTTTATTTAAAAAAAAAATAAAAATGTCTTTAGCTTAAATGTTAATTAATTTATTTATTTATAATCAGTTATCTCTGACTTACTGTATTGTAATTACAATATTTTGCTTTTATTTCCCAGAGTTCACATGTTTTTTATTTCAGCCGAATAGCCCTAGCGGAGCACTTGACAGCTACTGAGCACAAAAGCATTCTGTTACTTTTGTATTTTCATCCGTCATCTTCCTCCTCTCCCTCTCCCATCTGCATGTTTGTCTCCATCACCTGTCTCAACACTTTCAGACTGGGAGCCCTTTGTCACAGACCGTCTGTCAGCCTGTGTGTTTGCACAGAGCTGGAGGCAGTGATACCCCAGACCTGGGCGAGGCCTCTCACACAATATAAATTGTGATCCACAGAGATGTCTGTTTTTACAGAGAGCTAATCCTCACACACCCTCGTGTGGGGTAGGTATGCCTCTCACTTTTCAGCAGGAATGACCGTCTGAGCTCAGAGGCACCAGCCCTAAAACTAGGATACCCCTCACCGGCGAGGTGCCGGGTGTGATTGCCACCCCAGGGACAGCATCCGTAACGCTTGGCACTGTCGTGTGCACTTCCCCCCACCTCAGATTTTCTGAGTATAGGAAATCACGTGTGTAAATGTATCCTTAGTGTCAACGCAGTTCCTTTGTCTTTTGTGGTTAATGACAGCCCTGCCATCGAGCTTCAAAAAGGGCAGCGTGAGGATTTTGTGAAGCGGCAAGCAGTAACCTACCCCAAAAGACCTCTAACTATAAACTCCAAGTTTTCTGCAAATGTTAATCCTCAAAGTGTGGCTATGGGTCTAGGTTCAGCCCTGCGGTGACTTTGTTGGAGAAGTATTAAACAGGTTGTACGTGAGTTTTTTCATCCTGGACTGGCTGTAGTGTTGCCATGAGGCTCTGCTCACACCAAACTGCAAACCCCGGTAGATGCTGATGCTCCCAGAAGATGTCAGAGCAGTTGTGGTAATAAAATCTGTAAGGCCAGGAGGTTTGGTCAGCCTTTCTTTCCAGCAGTATAACTGAAAACGAGTGCTGGAGAGGAGAGTTAAACACTTTCCATATGTCACATCTCGCCGCTACTAGGAATGTGGCAATCGGTGCTGATATCTTGCACTTTCAAATGCTGTGAACCACTCCTTTGTGGGCATGTCAGATGCTAGGAGCACGCTGTCTGCATATGAGCAATGAGGAGATTTTGTCCTCTAATTTTATTTTTCTTTTTCAGGTGTAACATGGGTATTTCACCAGCATATAGAAGGGAACTCTTTGCTTTGAGTCTTCTTTTAGACATGCGGGAAGGTGCACCTCCTCATATCTCTATTTTACACCAGCTACCAAATTATATTTCACATCTACTTCAGCATTTGCAACTCAGAGCAGTAAAGAAGCTGTTTACCTGGAAAAGTGCAATACAATTTTGAGAAATATGTAGGTTTTGAGCTACAATTGTGACAGTTTGCTTTGTTGGGCTCCAATTCAAGTAGGCAACTGGCAGCCAGGAAACAGCCAGGCAGGGCGGGGGAGGTAGGGGTTGCAAGATGATAAAGCAGAACCAGCGTTTCAAGCTCTGCACCTCACAGAAGTCAACTGACTTTTTTCCCAGCTGCTTGCTGTGTTGTACCTATTTTGATAATCTAATTTCCCAGGACCATTTATATTAAAAAAACCTTGCTGATTATGTTCAGAGATTTCAGTGTGAAGCAACAAACCAATTATTTTTCCCAGGAATAGTCTTCCCAGCAATTGTTGATTAAAACTTGTGGATATCTTTTCATAATATTTGTTATAGATGCTTGCTGGTATCCCTTGCCTCTGCCATACTGCCCTACGATTGCCAGAAGATTGCCCACCTTTCCCAGTCCTCTTCTCAGCACCTGAAATTCTGTACCACATCAAATTCATGCTGGAAAAATCTTACACATCATCTGTAGATGAAAATTTACGGGTTTGTATTTTAATTAAGAAATAATTTCCAGTAAAAACTTTTCCAGTGAAGTCGCTTCACCAAATTATTTGCATGGGTATGTAAAGAAATTTCATTAAAATAAAAATAAAATGAAAATATGCTGGTTTAGGCCCCAATTCAGCAATGTGCTTAGGCATGCCCTTAAATTCATCAATTAACACATGTTTGAGTGCTGAATAAATCCCTTGTGGTATTTAAAGCTTGGAGCATGTTTAAGTACTTTTGTGTTTTCAAATTCTACTCCTCCTAAGTAGGGGGTAAAAAAGAATCCCATACATTAGATAAAACCATTTTTACTTCCTTTTAAAAAATATAACAGAAGGAGCTGATACTTATAATATAGGCAATGTTTTGGGGCAGGCCAGATAGAAACACACAGCAAGGCGTGCTCTTTTGTCCCCTGAAGGGACAAGCCAGCAATGCAGGATGATTAATGCGTGTCACTAATCGGTGAGAAGGCTCTTACCCACTTTCTGCACAGGTAAGGATGTGGCATCAAAGGGAGAGATCAGCCACCTTCGGCTTCCTCACCTAGTGATGGAGGGCAAGTGGTTCTCTGCAGGCGGTTCTGTGTGAGGACCCAAATGTGGGGCAAAACTCTCACAAGCTAACAGAAATCTCTGGAGGAGGTTCCTACAGCTGAGGTCAGGGCTGCTGAGCTGCCACGCTGCAGGCACTGCACTGCCTTGCCTACATCTCGGACCCAGCCATTTTTTTCCAATTCAAGACAGACATACTCCTGGACACACAGGGCGATAAGCATCAGCCTAGCTACACTATTTCAGAGTTACACGTAGTTTAATCTCAATTATTTTCCCATCACTGACAAAGACAAGAGATGCTGAATTCAACTGAATGGCTCATGCCAGCAAGGAACTTGTTTTACTGTTATTAAGCAGGACTTAAGTTGCACCCCCCTGCAGCAGCAGTCAAGCATTTTGGACATCCTATAACTGCCAGTAATTGTAACTTGTTTTTTCAGCTCTGATGATAAAAAAATGGGAGAGTATGTACAATTCTGCACAGTTATTAAAAATAAAACAAGTCTCTGGATTTAGTGCAAACTGCAGGCAGCACTGGGCTGTTGGTAGCATCTCTTTGAATAATTGCTCTTTCAGCTCAGCTTTCATACAAATACACAAAGAAAGTTTGATGAGAGATGTAAAGAAAACTATTTAAAATTTCAGTGCTTACTGAAAAGGGTGAAGAATTGTTTTTCTTAGACAAAAGCCACATTGAAGAAAATAGTGCAGTATAACTCTGTTTCTCTTTTGGCCTCTACCTGGGTGCTGAAAGAGCTCAGGCATAAACCAGATCAGCCATTAAATATTACTCAGCTCATTCACACAAGCTGAAAAAAAAATCTTTGTTTATTTAAAACAGATTCTCTAATAATAGCCCTACCTGCTTCAGCAGGCTAGCCTGACTATTTGATAATGCCAGGCTGTAGAAAGTATTATTTTAAATGCAGGATTTTCCCTCTTGATATTTGAACAGATGGTTTTGTGGCAACACCTCTGAAGTTTTTCATTATTATTATTATTTTATTTTAATACTGAGCTTGTTTGGACTGTATGAGGTAAGCTATTAAAAACAGCAGAGTACTAATCTTGAAAGTGTTATTGCAGTGTTACACCCAAAAGCATCTAATAAAATGTCTGAGGGATGATCTTTAGCCATCCCAGTATTCTTTCTCTCGATGCCCAGTACCGGGAATGTCAGGAACAGATGTAAAACTACAGGATATTTAAACTGGGAAAAATTATACAACTGTATACACAGGTGGAGTGGACTCCCTTGTAGTAAGGGGAGGAGGAGGAGAGGGAAGGAAAGGGTAGGTAGAGAGGAAGTTGTTAAAGTCTGTTGGTGATGAGTGGGCTGTTTAAATATGCAGGCAGATAGAGTGGAGAGGGTTATTTTCCATGTAAATATACAAGTGTGGTTGTCAGAGTCCCCAAAATATCAAACTGAAGAATCCCATAATCTTTACTACAGGGACTGTAGCAGCTGGTGTCCCCTTACTGGGCACACTGACCATTTTGGTGGGTCCCCTGGTTCTCCCATAGTAAATGCCATCAGTAACAGCAACACAATAGTGGAAGTTCATGTTTCGGACTATATCAGTTATATTTAGCTGTACTTCTCCTCCCCATCCTTGTCTGTTTCATTGTTTTAGCTCAGCTCCTCAAGCAAGCTGAGCTCGGCGGCACGCCCCCATCCCTGGGACACCTGGGCTTGGTTACTGCATCTTCAAGTAGGTGCCACACAGCTCAGGTCCAGGCACCACCTCTGCATTATCTGAGGAATGTATTCACGTGCAGACACCATATAGAACTGAATCAGCAGGGAAGGGTTTTCAGGCACCAGCATATGTTTTGGAGGAACTTATGTTTTCCTTCTTGCTCATTTAGTCACCCTCTCCAGTTTTTGGAAGGCCACCAAGCCATTCAGAGTCCTGTTGCTCTGTGTGAAGGTTGGAAAGAGGGTGAGAAAGTAGCCTGATCTGTGAATTACTTACTCTGTATTAACAAAGGTTCTGCATGTGTTTTACAAGAGAAAAAGTGGGCAAACTGGCCCAGATTCAATACACATATGACTCAAACAGATTGGAAGGAAGATGTTGAAGCAGGAGCAGGTGTAGCATGTAAAGTCCTGCTCCAATTGACTGCCAAATTACCATTGCTTTTGGCAGTTCTGGGGGTTGGCTCATGTTGTCTCCTGCTATTCTCTGGATTTCAATCACTGAAAATTTTAATAAAAACCCATGCTTAAATAACCAAATTTAACTCATGTAGATTTTTTCATAATCTGTTTGGCCTCACTAGATCTCTGCTAAATCTGCAAAATAGTATTTCTGCTTATGATGATTAACAAAGAAGATAAACCCAGTTTAACTTTAAGACTGTTTTTTTTCAGGGCTAGCAATTGGGCAAACAGTGGTGGATATAACATAGAAAACAGAAATTAATTCCCAATAACACCTCTTTTTACAACATCATTGTGGGCTTTGTTGACTTTAGGCTGGCTTTTTTTCTGTGGATGCCATGGAATTTGAGATGACTTGAAACACTCAAATGAACACATTTAAATGTGTGTATTTGTGGGTAAGGGAGGGGGATTCACACTTAAATCCTAAGTGTTGGAATTAGCTCCAACAAAGCCTGAGTGTGTTGACTTTCAAATGTATTCAGCTGATGGAGCAAAAATTTCTTGGCCAGCTTCAAGAGTTATCTGTTTTCACTTCTTTTCTTTTTTTCTCAAGAACATCTTTGCCAGGCACCTCAGAATAACAGAATAAGCACAGTAGGTTTAAATACAAGTTTTTGGTCACAGAGTGACAGGACTGGTGGGATTCCTCTGCTCAGCTTTGGGTTCTTTTTGCTGGTGTAATCTGGACAGTCTGCGCTGATGTTCTCAGTCCTAAATCCTGCACTAAAGGGGGCTCTGAGAGAGAAACACTGGTAAATCCTACGAGAGAAATTTAAAATATTAGCCAGGGCCCCTTGGATGTTAGTGTTGATAAGACCGATATGGGAGACTTGCCATAGAAGAGGTGACAGAAGAGAGCGGAGCGTCCACAAGTTCTATCAGATAGGTGTGCCAAGTGTGTAAGCACAAGAGCAAATCCATTTCACTTCTACTTTTACAAAAGATGATAACCTGAGATGGAAAAGAGATCGATGGCTTGGGATGCCATTTACAGCTAAAGTCCAAAAGTTCACCTGTTAGAATCAAAACTAAACTGTATGTTGCAGGGAGGGAACTCATGCATTGTTAGAAGTCTCTTTAGACTAGCTCCATTAGTCAGATTAATTGTATAAATCGCTGCAAATTGGATGTGAAACAAGCTTGGCAACTTACTTCTTCTTTGTACGATGTAAGAGAATAAACCTTTTTAACCACCTCACAAAGCCTCTTCATCACCTATTACAATTATTTTTACAGATTATATCAACACAGCCATTCTCTTTTCTATGGATGGTGCAGAAACCAGAAATGCAGCCGGATGCTATGGTGGGGAAAGCTGTGCTTGTATGAAGAGTCAAGCTGGTGCTTGCGAGTCTGTGAGCAGGACAATACTGCCTTGAGACGTTCTGACCAGGGCTTCTCAGAAGGCTGCTCCATCATGCTGACATTTTTGTCTTCACAGTGTGGAAGAAAGACAAAGATCAATATGCCGAGCATCATGCCTGGCAGATTTCCTACAGCCACCATGGGGAAAAAAAATCAGTTGCACTTGACCCTTCCTTCATGCAAATAAAAGCAACAACCTATACCTAGTTTTGTCTTTGCAGATATAGTATGCACTTTATCGATCTATTTATGTCTACTTAAAATGAAGTTAACTGTACTCTAATTTAGCCCATTGTCTATCTCACCACAAAATCCTCACTGAGACATGATGACTCACAGTAGCTGGATATACAATTGGTGCAAATTACTGTTCTGTGAGGAACAGAATGGAGTACAAGGTTTGGTGCATAATTCTTTTTCTGTAATAGAAAAGGAACATATAATGCAAACATTGTGTGCCTGACATATTTTTATAACAGAGTACTAAGAAAATACTTGCTACCTGAAATATTTCTGTAAGTCACTGAAGCAAGCAATCCAACATGTGGGTTAGATTACATTCAGAGCTGATCTTAGTTTTGTAACACACACTAAACAGCAGTATGTTGGAGGCTCAGGTTTAATAAAACTAAAACTTTCGATGGTGCATACAGCCAATAAAGATTTAAGCATGCTGGGCATGATCAGCATACTAATTGCAGCATTAATAAATCCTGAAGCCTGGGTTGTTTTGAAAGGCAAATAAAATTATTGTAGAAACCTTGAGGAGCATTTACTTAGAAAAGTTAACATATGTCTGTAGAGATGTGCATGAATGTAAAATATCCACGATAACACTGATCAGAAGTTTTTCATGTTTTATCTACCTTTCTTTTCTGCGCAATCAGGGCTTTGAAATGTCTGATGTTAAATTGTTCTGTCCTGGTGTTTGTTGACAAAACGTCACTGAAGACAATCATGTTTCTGTAACTACTGCTGATAATGCAGTCTTATCTTTCATTTTCGCTACTGCATTGATTAAGTCATGCTGTGCAAATGAACACATCCCAAAGAGTAAGGCTGTACAGAACTATCTATTTGAGTGCAACACTTCACACCATACAGGCAAAAATGAACACAAAGGCAATTGATGAAGCATAAATGATTGCCCCAGGTAACCCTTCCACAAAGCTGGAGTGCAGTATTTCCTAGGAAGCCAGGAAAGCAGGAGGTGCCTGAGGTCTCCTCTCATGTAAAGACAAGACTACAACTGGGTCTGAACTGATATGAAGTGGTACTTCAAGTGCTGCAGGCCAACATACAGCATCTTGTCCAGCTGTCAGCAAGAAGCTCTCTCTTCTCCTTTCTGTTCCCCAACAGCCCCACAGCTCCTCACTGGAGAGAAATGCTGCCCGCCCTGCGCGGTAATGGGCTGGCTATCATTGGCAAGAGGTTTTCAGTTTAGAATGGACAAGCTTGCAAAGGTGAAAAGAAAGATTAAAAAATTAGCCTTGAGAGTTTACAGAAGCAGAAAGTACTGTTGTGCATTTCCAGATCTAGTGATGGAAGAAAGAAGAGTTTACATGTAAAAAACCATGTTTTGCTTTCACAAGGAGCTCGCTTGTCTAGCAAAAAGCTCACTCCACTGTTCTTTACTTCTTAAATAAAAATTGTTTATTAAAAAGTTGGGAGTTTTTTTAATGAATGGTAAGATTAATGAGCCGTGCTCAAGCAGCAATGATTCCTGCCAGCTTGTGCATTAGTCAGCTATTAACATACTTCTTGGGTAATTTGAAGGCATTTTTTCATAGTGCATTGGAAATCACAAAAGACTCGTTGAACTCAACAGGGTCCTTACTCCCAGTTAGTTTGCCTTACAGTTTGATGGCTGTGGCTGCTCTAATACATTTTGGCAATTTCTCAGTGGCATCAGTACATTAAGTGGAGAGAATCAGCAAATACTACAAGGTGAAAAGGTCTTCCTTTTAGAGACACTTCATTTTTAGCATAACAGTCATCCTAGGTCTCTCTCCCTCTTACTTTCTCCCACTAGTATTATATGGACTGTAAGAACAGGGAGGTGAGATCTGGAGGCAGAGAATATGAAAAAAAAGATTGCATCTCTTTCCTGGTAAGCTCTTGTCTACCCCATCTGACACAGATAAGAACGGCGCATTAGAGCTGCGAGTTCTGAATCTTGAGCAGAGTGTTTCCAGCACGCAGAAGATCCAAGTGCAGTACACGATACTCCCACTGGGATAAAGTGATGAGCGAAATGTGTTTTGTTATTGCAGTGTCAAAAGGAATCCCCAGGCTGGAGAGGCTGTGGTTTCTGGTGAAAATCAGGGTCAAAATATGAATGAATAAAAACACAGAGTGAGGCAGCTGTTTTGGCAATGGTACTTCAGACTTCCACCAAGCGATTTTAATGAAGCAGGAAGCAAGGAAGTGGGATTATATTAAAGAACCTGAAAGAACCTGGACCCAGACTTTAGACACCAGATATGGTTCTCAAGTCTGGGGCAGAGTTTGTGAATCAAACTAACCTTCCTCTGCCTCAGGTTTCCACTTGCAAAGTGGGGGCAACAAGAACGCTAACATTTGGGTTTTTTCTAGCATCTTTTGTCTCCTTTGTTGGTTCCCAAACACACATCCCATGGAAAATCTGCAGCTCCCTAAGGTACTGTTCCCTCCTTTCTTCTGGCTTTCTTTCTGGCTTTCTTTGTGGCTTTCTTCTGGCTTTCTTCTGTCCAATAAAGAGCTTCTCAGGACACCACAGCAAAGGTTAAACAAGATCCACCCAAAGAACTGGAGAAATAGCAGACCTGTTTCTCATGGAAGAAAGCAATTCAGCCTTGTCAGGATAGTGGTATCCTGCCCAAAACCTTGCCTGGGGACAACTTCCATTGTGATTAACCAGATTTTGCAGCACTATGGAGAAATATCCCTTTCTCTGCTGAGATACTCAAAGTCCTAGTGCAAGAAGGACTGTTCCCATAAGAATGGGAATACATGGTGGATTGCTGTACTGCCTGCACAGCAGCTGCTCTGGGTCTCTTAACGCCCCAAATCCACAGTCAGTTTCCAGCGCAGTCATGCCCTTATTGTAATAGGTCATCTCTTTTGATGGTTTCACAGGGTGTATTAAAAGAATCTCACTGCTTTTAAAACCTGGCCAGCAGAGCCAGAGGAGAGCATTCCACACATGCAACTGTTTTCCCGAAACATGCTCTCACTGTCTTAGAAAATATTTCAGGTCTCCTGTACTTCCCAAGCAGAATTCAGTCCTCCTGCTGTTGTAGCGTTGTACCATTTCTAGTAAAAGAAGCTTAGCAGTAGTTTTAAAATTCTTTGAACAGGGATTGTTTAGTTTATACTGCTTAATACCATAGCACTGCATCCTGGCTCTGGTTGCCACCATGATGTTGATGATAAACCCCAAATTTAAGCTAGGTTTGACAAGTTTTTGGTAAGCATAGGCTAAGGGTCAAGGAAGCAATAGCTAAATCATTACCTGGGGTGAAAACTGGAACAAAACAAGATAATAGGTGAGGGTTTGGTTTTCAAGTTTTGGTTTCATTTGAACCACAAACTCAAAACTGTAGATTAAAAGTTCATTTAAAACCCATGCCTGCATTTGCAATACAAGCACAAGGTCACTCCTAGCTCAAGAGATCAGTGAGTCCTAATAAATTATTTCTGTTTATTCAGACCTCTAGACATTAAAGGTATGCTGGAAATCTATTTGCCTAGTGAGATTTACTGTCTGGCCATTCTGAAATATCATGAGAACAGTCTGTTTTATTGTATCTGTCTTATCACTCGTGATCTTACTCAAACGTGGAAATCCAAAATTGTAAAGCCTGTTAATCTCAAGTTTTTATTGTTTGGCATAAGTGTCTAGGTTCAGTCTTATTTTATTTAAGCTGGTTTAAAAAAAAAAAAAAGGAAGCACAGACATTGCTTATGAGTATACCTACATGCTGCACAAACTGGAAGTCCCATCATGGGTTGGGGGTCAATTCCAAAACATAAACCCAACTGGTCATACAGTCACTCTGATAGTGCTGATCAGTTAAAAAAATACAGTTATTTAAAATAAAAATATGTTTAGTCCGATGTCCTTTTGACCAGTGATATCCGGCATCTGTTGGGATATTTGATGCTGCAAGTCTTCCCATGCTATTTGGGTGCACCGTGATCCACAAGAATAAATCCTCAAGGTATGAAAAACAGAAATTTTTTTTACATCATTTCGGAGTGACTATAGAAAAAATAAGGAAATATTCCCTATATGGGACTGCTTATAACCCAGCAGCAATGAGTAAACAAGAAGTGATGGTGACTCTTGAAAGAAAACGTGCATTTAAAATATCTCAAAACCACACATTCATACATCCGCAAGGACTGATTTTCTGCTTAGTGACAAGCTATCTCAGTCTCTTCATAGTGATGCCACTTCCAGCTGCAAAAGGTAAGAAATTCGAAATAATTAACAAGGAGAAAATCAACCTTAATAATCTGTCGTGCTGGATTCAATATATAGCTACACTCCATTTGTGCACCATGTAGTCTTCCCTGCGTAAATAGGGAGTCTCTGTAGCTGATGTGCTCTTTTCTCAGTGAGAAAGATGAATTATGTGGCTCAGCCCTATTGGCAAGAAAACATACAGCCCCCACAGGTCAGTAGACATATCCTCATCACCACTCATGTAAAATCTAATCCCTGCCTGTCATGACAGTCTCCATAACATGGAGTATTCTTTGAACCACAGCCAATTTTTGGTCATTCACTGCATCAGGAGTAGCAGTCACTGTTCTGTGTGTGTGCATTATGCCTTAATGTATAAATGCACATACTTTTAATGCTGTTACTTTAAAATTGAGAGGGGGTGGAAATCAGTGGAAATCCCTTGTGATTTCTTTTGGGGGGTGATACTTGAAACTTTGAGTTTCATTCATAACAATATGGAAAGACTAGAGGTCTTGATGTGTCTCTCTTTGGGGAATTTTTTACAGATGAACATTTTCCCTAGTCTTATTTCATAACGTGTGAGTGAAATACAGTACACAATAGATTGATCAGGCTGTTTTAAAGAAGTCTTTGTCAAAAGTTACAGCATGCTTGACCCGTTTCTTCAGTAGTAAGTCCTACCAGAAATGCAATCTGGATATACAGTGAGTAGAACAAATGTGGCTTGGCATAAGCAGCTGCAGGTCTGCAGACGTGTGCCATGATGGGAGGTGAGTGCTAGCTGAATTGCTGCTCTGCTGAAAAGGCACCTGTTGAAATAAAATACAGTTAAAGAGCAAAAGAGACTATGCTGGAGTGGCTGTCCTTAGTAGCAATGTGGTGGTAAGACCACATACGTGTCTAGGTGTGCGCATGTTTTTAGCATGTGAAAACAGAAATCATTTTCTTTCCATGCAGTCTGAGGGGGCAGCTGGATCCCCACCAAAAGCCCAGGGCTGGGGAAGGAGAGGCCTGGGGCAATACACGGATTTGACAGGATCTGAATCATCCAACTACTACTACTGAATGAATGGGTGGGATAGTGTATACCAAAAGCAGTGTTCTAATGCATTGATCTAGTTTCAAATTGTTTGAACAGTCAAGCAAGATTTTTCATGAGGTATTTTGTACCTCATGGAAACCTCAATGTGGTCATTTTGGCAACTCCTCTTCCTCTCATAGCTGGAAAATTTACAAAGCCTGTGAAAGACCTCTGCACGTGTGGTGCACTTATACAGGAGAGGCACATATGATTTTGGTCTTCTTTGCCTAATAAGTACAGGTTAGACTTCTGAGGGTGTTTCAGCACTGCTTAAAAGGAAGTGTCTCCATCAGTCACTTGCACTGAATGTGAGTTTCATTGCAGATTCTGGTTTCCCGCCAGAACCACCTTTTCTTCCTCCCTCACTGACTGTGTATTAATTATGGATCCTTCAAACTCACCAAAATGTTCGGGAAAATAAGTTATCTGGAATTAAGCAGGTACTAAGTAGAACAGTGAAGCAGAATAGAAAATAATTGAACATCAAGCTGTGACTACAAGGTTTTCACTTCATAGCATTAAACTTGCTTTTGACAAAAGACTGAGGCTGAGAAACCATGCACAGCCCATGGACCTTGCTCATCAGGGCAAACAGCAGAGACAACAAACATATGCTAGGCACTAAAGTATGATTTGTGGGCAATACTGTTTGTGTAGAGAGTCAGAAACTTAAGATTGCCATGCCATTTGATTTCTCTTTAATAATATTAATTACTACAACCAGAGAAGCACCTGGAAAAGCCAAATTTACAATTCACAATTTCTTCCTGGAAAAAGCTTATAAGAATCGATTGTCAGGGCCATCATTTGTAATAGAGACGAGATGAGAAAAAGAAGAGAAGAGAAGAGAAGAGAAGAGAAGAGAAGAGAAGAGAAGAGAAGAGAAGAGAAGAGAAGAAGAGAAGAGAAGAGAAGAGAAGAGAAGAGAAGAGAAGAGAAGAGAAGAGAAGAGAAGAGAAGAGAAGAGAAGAGAAGAGAAGAGAAGACCTTTTCTATAGCACAGATCACTTCTAATCCTTTTCCGTCATATATGCTAACAACATTCTCTGGGATGTCCTATTTGTCCTTCCTATTGTCCTATTGTCCTATGGTCCTATTGTCCTGTCCTGTTGTCCTTATAGTCCTTCTTATTTGCATAAATGCAAGCATCATCTACATTCACGTGAGGGACAAAGTAGAAAAGTATTTTTGAGTGAGAGAAGACAGGGAAAACTGTGGACAAGTGTGCATGTGTGATTTCTCTTCCCTCTTCTATGAAATGTTCTATTTAGTGGTGGCAATGAAAGCTGCGGAGATGGCCTTTTTGGGGACCCTAGGTGACAGATTTTCGTATTTTGCTACTGTTTTCTCCTACTGATCCAACTGGCAGAATGGCCTACAAAATGCCCACTGGACAGTTCATGTTTTTAAAAAAGCAAATGGCACGAGGGAGAAGGATTAATTAGATTCCTGCTCAAAATTTCTTGATCCTTGCTATCTGAGTTTAAATGACCAAAAGCGTAGTCTGGTTTCCCAGACTAATCAATGTGGAAGCTCTGTGTATATGCATGGGCTTCTGAATTGAACTTCACCTACACCAGAGGGGAAAATTCTCTGAATAGCGCTGCATTGTTCTTCAAGGAAAAGAAGCAGAAGATAACCTCTAAACTGTATTGTAACTGCTTAAGAAGACAAGTCAGATCTTGCAAATAGGAAATAATTACTTGCACAAGTAATTATTGTTTTAGTTTGAATGTCTGTTAGCTAATGTTTATTTTTTGATAAGGAGATTCTGATGCTTGCAAGAGGACAAGAGACATTTTCTATAGACTTCTGCATTTATAAATCTACTGCATTTTTATAACTTCTTAATATAGTCATGAAGCTGAATTTATTTTGTGCATTAATATTGTTTTTCATCTCAGCATTTCTTACAGTGTGCTTTTCCATGTGAAAAATACAGCATTAAAATCTTGTCAGTCAGTTGGTAAAGGTGACTAAAAGATTTGTTTTCTTTAAGTCAGATTCATACTGCTTCAATAAGCAATTTTACATTTATTATTCTCCTATTTTAATCCTAAATAACAGATGAAAATGTGTTTACTCCCCTGGTATGGAACACATGTTGGTGAACATACACACTTGATGAATATGCATT
The DNA here is from genome assembly GCA_033558235.1 of Neomorphus geoffroyi. Classification (NCBI taxonomy): domain Eukaryota; kingdom Metazoa; phylum Chordata; class Aves; order Cuculiformes; family Neomorphidae; genus Neomorphus; species Neomorphus geoffroyi. The sequence goes on along the minus strand of JAUMJM010000005.1, from coordinate 62,035,350 downwards.
ATCTAATGACTGCAGATTGTCACCACCTGCTGACTCACATTGATCACAGAATATTCCTTTCTTCTTCCTTCAAGGTAGAGACCTCGTAAGTGTGATTTTAGTTACTTGGAGGGAAGTTCTTATTTTGTTTTGCATGCAGCGTGCTGCATTTTTCAAAAGTTAGATTAAAATTCAATACATGAACTACAGGCCCAGCGTAAAGCTGTGAGATGTGCAAAACTGGTGCAACAAATCTAGGTAAAAGTCCTTTCCTGGACAGCTCAAACGTTCCAGGCAGCAACACTTGTGAGTCTGACCGGACAATCTCCAAGAACGTCCTGAGAAACTTCAGAGAGGCCAATAAGATATCGTAGCTTGAAAAGAGTTTTGAGGAGGTTTATCAATTAGGTCTGAAGTTCTGCATTAGAGGAAAAAGCTATAGTTTTGAAAAGAAATATGTTTATCCTTGACAAAAAAATAAAATCACTTTTCCATAAAGGAGGTTCATAAGTGAGTGAAACAATGTCTTGGTTCAGGCTTTTGCAAGACCAGGCGACTTGTAAGATTAGTGGGAAAGTTTTTATCCACAAAGAAATGACACAGTGTCTGATTCATACAGGTAAAGATAGAAGAGGTAAACTGTAAAGTTTCTGTAAAGACTAGCAGTATGTAACGTTACTATGAACTGCCAGAGGTCTAGTGGCGCTTATTAGTCAGCAAGAAGGAAAAATTCCAAAGCAGGACACAAATCAGCGACGGTTACAGAGTGTCCATGCACATACTGCCATGAATCATACTTTTTCCAATGATTAAAAAGAAAAGCATATAAGCACTATTTGTGTTTTATATATATTCAGTTCCTGAAGGGGTTTTTTGGTGTGATTAAAGAAACATTGACTTTAATCCATCGTAGAAAAATCCTGTATCTAATCTTAGTGTAGCTGTTGCCATATGGGCTATGTGGACAATAAAAAAAAAAAAAAACAAACCCAAAACCCAGTAATTCTATGATAAGCAAAACAGGAAATTGGAGGTTGCTGATGATGAAACTGATACCCAACTGGTAACCTGAGCAATGAAGTCAGTAAGCCTTTCCTGCACTATAAATTTGATTTCCTGAGACGTATTTAATGTTTTTGTTAGATTTCTTGGATAGTACACACCAGGTATTTTTAGCTAAGAATCATCACCATCATTTTGTTCAGTTCACTCAAAATAAGTAGCGTGCTAAAAGCATAATGTGGGAGCAGAAAGCTAAAGCATGCTCATATTATGGTGTCAGCATTTACTTACAACTGGGTTTGTTGTGCAGATAACATCTAAATGATAAAAGAGGGAGGGGGTTTAAGCAGTGCACGCTTTTTACAAAGGCTGCTTAGTAACTGACATTGCATTGCCTCACTGGAAGCTTTATGTTTGTTCAGGCTATTTCATTAAGAAACAACTAAGAGCCCTTCTGGAAGGTAGCGATGAGGGAGACTCAGAGAGCAGCAGTCAGAGTGGCTGAAGCATAATTACAGCCCGCCAAAGCCTTTCCTCTAAATGGAGGCAGCAAAAGATTTAAGTATTTTGTGAGCTGCTGTTAATTCTTGAAACTTTGATAGTCATGCTTCTGATGCCCCAAACACAGGCCATTTATTTATTATTACAGGTAGTGCTGTACTAAAATGCAGTGCTTTCTGAAAGGCAGCTCATATTCTCAGTCAATGCAACTATGAAGTGCTGCTGGCTTTATTGAACTTATTCACAGTACCTGGCCCAAACCTTTGTAAACAATATTTAACAATGTTCTGGCACCTCTGTAGACACTGTTTTAATGGTCGCATGTTGTTTGGCTGGCTTACAAATGGTGTTTTTAAGAGATGGTTCACAATGGCTAAGTAGAGAACTATATTCTGGAAGTCTTGTTCTCCTGCACTTTTCAAAGCCAGAGGCAGGACCCATATGGTGGGCTGGAATCATCCAAATTCACTGCAGTGAAATATAGCTGGGAATGATACCTGGCATGGGGAATGGTTGCTGGGGAAATGTGTCTGGAGGCAAATAAGAGAGCAATAGGAGGAAGAAGCAGGCTGAGAGGTAGTTATAATGATGATAGCATTAGCAGCATAATGTAGGAGGTTATATCCCAAAGCCAGAAAGTAATGTCTTCAGTGGCACCAGCAATGGACAAAGTTATTTCATAACAGAATTTGTGTATTGCATAAGAGTATGTGTATGTGTATAATTAAAATTAATTAACAATCAAAGGACTGAGATTGATCTGATTCTCCTGTTCCAATAGGAAAAGCAAAAGTCATGTGCCATAAAGATTGTAGGACTCGTTACTACCAGTCTTAAAAAGAAGCACAAGGTGATGGCAGTCATTGCTTTGAGAAAGAATGCAACAAAGGTAGACACTAGTGGACCAAGCTTCGTATTCAAGGAGGTATGCTACACACAAAGAGCTCAAATCTGAAACAGTCATACAAAAGTTGTGAAGCTATCAGGCATCTCTGTGGCATCTCTACCTCCCATTTTGCTGACGTTACCAGGAGTCACCCTGAGCATATTGGAGTACTCCCAAGGCCCTGAGAAGAAGGGATTAGGGGTTCAGATGTTGTGTTCCTGTCACTGTGTCCCTCTAGCTCCCCTGCCAGGAGCTGTTGTTTCCATGTGGCTACATAGATGATATTGCCAGGGGTCATCTCATCCCATGGGGTGATGTTAAGCAGGAATGGAATTCACATCATGAGAAAGGAGAATGTCTTTGTGCAACAATTTGTTACTTAAATGAAGAGAGGTCTAAGCTGGGTCAAAAGCATGAAACAGACCCACCTAAGAGGTATGAATTACTGTGACCAGTACAGCAGAGGTTGAGAGAGGTAGTTATAAAATAAGAAAAGAACTGGACTTAGTAATTAATCTGCAGATCCAACTTAGGTTGCCAAATCAGGAAGGTCAGCTGGATTAATATTTTGTTGAGTGACTAACAAAATCATTCAGAGCACAAAGTTTGGCCACCTGTACAGATTTTAATTATCCAGACATCTTCTGGGAGAAAAAGGCAAATTGGCTGCCCAGGAAACTTCAGAGATGCAGTGTTGCCCCTTTCCTTTTTAATTTGTATATTCTAAAAAATGAAGAAAGTATTAGAGAGGAAGATTTTTCTGATGTAATTCTAACTGCAAGGGAGGAACTGGTTCACACAGATGTTAACTTGATTAGGTATGACTGAAATGACAGAGCTTACAACAAAGGAGAAGGAAGAACAGAATAGAAACCATGAATCCACTCAAGAAAGTGAATTTCAGAGAAGTCAGAGACTTTGTGGGACTGATCTCCAAGGAAACTGGTTCAAAGGAGTGCAAAGGATTCTTAAGGAAGTAGTATCACAAACACATCAGCAATTTACCTCATTGTAAAAGGAACATAAAAATGGTGTAGGAAATACCAAAATGGCTACATTGTGAGTTCTTCTCACAGGCCTCACACACAAGGAGAGAGAATACAGAAGTTAGAAACTAAATCAGGTAGTTCACAGAAACAAGCATGAGTACACAGTGACAAAATCCGAGAGGCCAAGGCATAAAACAAATGCAGTTCACATGGGACACCCAGAATAAGTAATGCAGAGGAACAGAGGCAGGAAAGGATCGCTTGGTTCCCTGTCCTGCAGTAGATATCCACTGTGAAAAAGTACACAGAGCATTGATTCTATGCACCAGCCTTAAGCCATCAAACTCTACATGAAACACTGTAAAAAAATCTAAATCCCCTTGCCAAAAACTCACAATTACTTCTGCGCCTCAAGGAGAGGGCAGAAGAGGATCCAGCATACTGCTTCTCCCCCAGGACCCTGCAATAGCACAAAATGTCTTGTAACTTCCAGAACAAAAAGGTTTCATGCTGTTGAGAGCAGAGGTGAGATGGTCCTGGCTGGTCTGATCTCTGGGAGGGAAATTCCCCTTCCAAATCCAAACCTGGTGGTGAGGGTGTGAGTAGGAGGTGGTAGGTAGCATGCTACGTGCCACATGTACAGCAAAAGGAAGACCACAGAACGCAATGGGAAAGCTACAGACAGAGGATATTTGCAGAGGACCATTGATGTGGTGGAAGACTGGAAAAGGAGAAAACCTCTTAGGAGGTGGCATGCAAAGGTGTTTGGAGTAATATACTTGAGCAATAGTTGTCAGTGGTCACTACTGGCATGAGAGGTTGTGCTGAATGCTGTTATGCAGAAGTCTGTCTTGGGATCTGGAATTCATATTTTCATTACTGACTTAGGTGTTGGATAAGCAATGTGCTAATCACATTTGCAGGTTACTCCAGTTCAAGAAGACCTGTAAATAGCGAAAGAATGAAATTGAACTCCACACGACGGCTACAAAACTGAGAAACAGCATTTAAAAAGATCCAATTCAGTAATCAGGAGGGTAAAGTGCTATGTAGGGATGGCACAGGACAGAGGATAAATAGTATTTTTCTAAGAACAGATCTAGTTATAGTAGATCGTTAAATGAATCATAGGCATCTCCATTAAGGATGAATGCCATCGAGGGTTTAGATGAGAGCAGACCCTGCAGTGCAATGAGGTGATCCATCCCCTCCAGTAAAGAAGGAGTCAATTAGAGGGAATTCAGAAAACAGAAATGTCAATAATGAGAAATACAGAAAGCAGGGTCTGTGAAGAAAAATTCACATGAAGAAGGAAAAAAAATTGGAAAGAATATCTGGAAAAAAGTAGAAATAAACATAATAATCTGTTAACTATTTCAGAGCTTTCAGGTACTTTTATTTCTATTTTGATGGATTGAGAGAACATCAGAGAAAACTGAAGAGAAGATTTTGACTCATCTCCTTTGAAAGTTCCTGAGAAGAGAATAAAATGTTAATGAAAAAAATGCCTTTCACAAAAACCCTAGAAAGCTGTGAATAAAAACGACATTTTATTCACATCTGTGCAGCTACAGTGAAGTCGCCAGAATCCATTTGCATCAAAACTGAATCTTACCCACATGTCTCAAACGGCATCTGAGTTGCACCTCGAGATTAGGTCCATAGAGGGATGTAGATGATGTTTTCTCCTCTGCCTTGTGTCTCAGCCCTAGCACTGGTTACACACTTGAATCCTCTCTGTGCTGTCTGGGACGCACTGCAGCCAGCATGCTGAGCAGGGACCCACACAAATCAGCTAGTGAGAAATGCTTTAAAGAGCAGCATATCATGCATTTTGCTTCTTTCGGAGGTTAGGCTCTTAACCCAGGCTGTTGTTCCTTTCAACAACATAGCAAGAGGTCACTCTCCTCTTTTATCACACAGGCTAAAAAAGAGCAAGAGGTTGCAGTCATCACAATAACCCTTTGTCCTCTAATTCAGCGGCTAAAGCACTTCTCAGGACACAGGTTGTTCAAGACTCTCGCAAGACGGTACCCTGGTGACAGAGCTACTGGTGAGACCAGGCACTCCTCTGTTTGCTAGGTCACACACACACAAAAAGCCTTCAAGAGTCTTTGTGTTAAGGACCATGATGATCTAATCAGGTGCTCCTCACATGGGGAGACAGAAACAGGGACTTAGCCTAGCTCTCAGGCTTGCTTATACATTATACATGACATCTGCACTGGATAAAATTATTCAGTAGCTCCTAGGAAGAGTCTGAGCCCAACCTGCACAGCTCTGTGGGGTTGGCAACCCTTCTGGCCTTTTGCAGAAGAAGAGATTTAGAGGTCTTAAAGACTTCACACACCTAAAAATTATTTGGGGAGGAACTTGATATTATCCAGTCTCTACCTGAATGTTCACTGAGTCCTCACCTTTGGATGACATGGATGATCCCATTCAGTGCAAGAACTTCAAAAGAAAAAAAAGTAAATAATTTTCACAACACATCCTGCTTCAGCATTGTTCATGTGTAGACTGCAAGACAATCCTTTCAGTTAAAAGAGTTATTAAAAAATACAGATGTGTATGAAATTATTCCTAAGTGTTGATATTTATATGCAATGAATGCCTGACCAAAGTTTCAAAAATAAAGAAAAAATAAGAGCACATCAATGGTTTTGGGTGATATTCATCCCTTTGCCACCTGCCCAATGTACTGAAGTAGCATTCATGACTCTCCTAGGGGTTTTGTTTTCAAGGCTTAGTCCTGTAAATGCTGTTTTATGTCATGAGGCACTGAGGCCGTCAGAGAAGTAAATAAATGTCATGTCTATTAGTGAGTGCCGACAGCAACTTGATTGCAACAAAGCCTCAGTTGTTGAATGTTTTTATGAATACCAACGTTATTCATTTTGCCCCTGAAATCCTGGAATCTCTTCTGTTTTGTTTATGCACATGCACGCACATTATATATAATATGTATGGAAAGCATGAAGAGAAGAAATCTGGAGTATTTCCCTCTGCAGTGTGATTGAGTTAAATTTACTCAACAGTTGCATTACCCACTTGATTGTGAATTCCTAGCACTCCCCATGTCTAAGTAGAATGCCTATAAGAAGTTATGAAGAGATGAATTAATAGAGTATCTTTATATAGAAGCATTTTAAATCCAGAAATATGGGCAATTATAAAAGAGAGTATTTTGTGTAGAATAGGTAGCATATTCAAATTTTTTTTGTTCCTTTCTTCATTTTTCTTCGTTTTCCTTGGTCTCTTTTACAGGACCTTTTCTTCATTATAAAACACCAGAGTGCTCTACACTAGATGAGACAGTTTCAAATCTTCATCTAAATTTACTTTTAGAAACTAAAAATATTTTGGCCATCGAACTCCAGAGGTTCAATTCCATGTTTAATACATCCTCCACTGATGCAGAAAGAGTATTACAACTAGTTTCTAACTTATATCTAAAGTTGAAATTTAAATAATCTATGGGGAGTTCTGGCTTTTTTACTTATAAATGCATTCCAGCAATTCAGTCTATAATATTTTAATTATGGATCATAGAATCATAGAATCATAGGTTTGGAGGAGACCTCTGAGATGATCGAGTCCAGCCGTGCCTGTCTCCCCACTAAACCATATCCCTAAGAAACTCATCTACTCCTTGCTCTCTTAATACTAGCAAGTATGTGAATTTAACAGTTGCTTTTTTATGTTGTTTAGATGTGCTCATGATCAGCCTTCTCCACATCCTCATCGAATGCATCCCAGTTATGGTCATGAACATCACATTCAGGTGCCTCAGACAATGTCTTCCCATTCTCAACAAGCTCTGGAGAGATCTGCCTGGTTAGTATCTTGGATTTTTTTTCAGTTCTTGATCACAAATGTATATTTTTCACATTACAAACTGGAAACTCAGGTGTTAGAACATCCTGAGCCATCCTCAAGAAGTTTGTCATCAATGGCATAAAGTATTTGGGAGCATTTTGCTGCTCTTTCTGTGTTTCTTCTGTGTTTCCATGAGAGTTTCATCTCATGTTCTCTCATCTCCTACTGAAACCCATAAATGCTTTAATTGTCCGTAAGGCAGGCCCACAGAGGAGCTTATCTAATAGCATGAGTTTATTTTTGGCTGGTTTCATGATTCACATTTCTGTATGTTCATACTTACAAGGAAAACTTGCTAATGTGATTTTATGTGAGCTGCTAAGCTTTCTCCTGTGTGTTGATGGGGAGCCCCTAGAGCCCTTTGCTGTGCCCAGATTTATTGCAGTACTTCAAAGTCTATTGAACTGCCTCCATTAGAAAAGTCACGTCTGACTTTGTGTTCAAAGACTCATATTTGTTTATTAAAATGTTGCACTCAAGTCAATATTCTGTAAGCATGGCAACCCAGTCAGGATTTGCGTGTAACCTATTGGCATTATGTTCAATAGCATGATCCTGACAACAGATTTATTGCAACATTTAACACTATGTCAGGTAACATCTCTCCTTTAGGTCAAATCCTGACCTGTTTAGTACAATTAAATCATGCAGCCTAAATGGCAAAATTCACCCTTAGAAAAGTATATTTCACGCTGTTGGCCCCTTGTGCCTTTTTCTTAAGGCTCAGCAGAGTTTGCAGAGATAGTTGCTTTCCCATTCACCTGGCTTACTGCCCGTGTTTGCTGTTCAATTCAACCATGTACAGACGTGCCCGACTACTCCCATCTCTGTGCGGTTTCTATACTTTGTAGGAGGAAGCCATGGACACTTCTTCAGTTGTAGAAGAACCCCTCAACTCCATAACTATATTTAGCTCTGTTTGGTTAAGATGAATGGCATCTTAAAAAGTTCCATTATGTACAGCAATCATTATAATCATGTGGGCAACCTCTTCCTTAGCTTCTTTAGTCATGACTTCTTCCCTTTTTCCTTGATTGATAAGTGACAGCTTTGCATTATGGACCTTGAGATATATATTTACAGTAGTTTAAGAAATTTGTCCTTAATCAAAGGAGGCTTGACTTGCCAGCACATCTTTAGAATATTATTGAGTAACTCATTAAAATGTTAATAGCTTCTGTCAGGATTTATTGATCCTGATGTCAGCTTTTCTCAGAATAAGAAATAAAGCTGATTTTTATCTTGGCTGTGGACCATGCTGAGTGATCAGTACTTAAACAGAATAATGAGAAGTGTTCAAGTAGAATAATTGGTGTCTAGCACACATATCAATTCTGAATATAGGCAGAACCCTCCATATATATGAATATATTTTATGTGGTATGTGAAATAATATGTAATATAAAGAAAATGAAGAAGACATTTTATCTGAACGATTTTGACAAATATTTTTTTTCTGCTGAAAGAAATAGAGGGAATGAAAACACGTAAAAATATTTTCTTTTGGATGAAAATAGATTTTTAAACAGCTTAGTAAAATAAAAGAGTAAGTTCCCTTGTTGCTCATTACATCTTAACTGATACAAGTTAAATAATGATCAAACACTATTCCAATGAATTTCTGTAAGACAAACGTTTGATACAGAACATTCTACTGTTGTCACACTATTTTGGTTATGTGTGGAACTGAACAAAAGACTGACTGACCAGCGAAGGAAAGGGAGGGAAGGGCATTTGTTTTTCAAAGGCAGCTGCTAATCTCAGAATCTTTCCCACAAGAAGTAACGTTGTCCAACAAGAGTAAAACAGCAAATCCCATGCTGACTCTAGCAGAGGCAGGATTGTCAAGTGTTAAGATGAATGAAAAAAATAAGAGAAAAGAATTTGACTTTGCTTTAAAATTATTAAGTCAGCCTTCGTCAGGACACTTGAGTACGTCAACAAGTATTTTACAGCATGTTCAGTACTTTTACAGATGGATATGATGTGATACTTAGTTAATCCAAAAGGATCCTGAAGACAGTGTATAGAAATACGTCCCTTAAATGTTTATTTAAGTAGCAACCTACAAGGCAATTCCCTCTGAGCCTGGCACGTAAGCCCTGCTGTGTCCCATGCAAATATGCTGTCACCTTGTACCTGGAAGGTGATAGACATTTACAGGATTGGGGCATTGCAAATGGGCTAAAAAGTTACCTGACTACATATAAGTCACAGCTGGTCAACCTGTGAAAAGGCTACATAATATGTCTGCAATGAAAAAGGCTCAGCCTTCTAATACAAGAGATTCTTATAAATCCTGTGCCCTTTTAACTTAGAAATTAAAAAAAAACAAAAAAAAAACAAAAAAAACCCTGGCTATTTAGCAGTTTATTTATAAGATAAGGGCAAGAGCATCTGCCAAGAGGGTGATGAATGCCATGAAACTTTAAAAAATAGTAACTTCAGGACATCCTGAAAAAAGCTTCTTTCTAATACAGAATGATTTGTCTGGATATTAAATAGAGTCCACAGAAAAGGAGAATTTACAGGATTTATAGTTATGAGTGATATTGTTATGGACTTGGTCAACTTACCTTTTCATCGGATTAGTCAATTTAATAGGATATACGAAATCTGGCAAAACAGCTAGATGTCATCACATGCTTAGTGAATTTTAATCTGGCATTTACAGTGTTTGAGAGTATAATGTGCAAAATGCTAAATGATGCCTAGTTTATGTGACTTGCAGTAGTGATTTTCATTAACACTTTTCTTGTGACAGTTGTCAATAAATCCTGGAATTACTTTCATTCCTTTAAAAGGACGAAGGCAACAGCTGTGAGGATGCAGAAATGTTATTTGCAATATGATAAACAGCATGTATTTCTGAAACCTGACTAAACTAAAGCATATTATTTGCTTGTGCATAAACTACAGCCTTAATAACAGTTGTCCAGAGGGACACTTGCACAGTAAGGTCTTCGATATGCAAACACTTAAGCTTATGAGTAATTTCACTTCTATGTATAATCCTGTTCGATATGCAATATAAAGTTGCTCATGTATGTAAGTGACTTTAGGATCAAGGTCATGGTTTATAGAGTGTTTTGAGATTCCTCAGGATAAAAATGCCATCTAAATGTAAAGATACTCTTTGTTAGGCATTAGTGGTTTACAGACAGTAAATTTAATGGGCCTGATTTTCATTTACCTTTACAGTCAGATGAGAGATCTATTTTGGAAAAGTCACCACTGTGGGGGAAGAAAAACAATAGCCAGGAAATTGCTAATGTTAATGTGATGTAAAGTCAAGCAACCATTTCGAATCTCATTTAAACTTTGATTCAGGAAGGGACTGAAACATGCGCTTAATTTTAATCATGTCAGCAGTCCCAGCAGTCAGTGAAAGCACTTAAAATTAGGCGTATTCTGCCTGCACGGAGGCCTTAGTCAACAGAGTACAAAATGCATTACCATTTTTCGTCTGAATTGCCTGTGCCCGGTTCTTAATGGATGGATGGTCTTCTCCCAAAACACAATGACAGAATAGATATTTAATAGAGCAGAAAAACTTCTCTGCTGAAGTGAGTCAAATGAGATGGTGAGGGGAGAGAGAGCCTCATCCTTTGAGGGGCATATATTTTAGAGGGAGTAAGAGAGAAGCCCAGGCAAAATCCCTAAAGTGGGTCCTCTGAGGAATCAAACATTTCCATCTTTGATGACTCATACTGGGTACCCACACTCCTAACTATCTGGCTAAACATCTAAAGTAATAGAACATGAATGTTTTCCATAGAAATTTAGCTGTGTTCTACTACCTCCCCCCCAGGGCAACGTGTTGTGTCATATCATTCATCTGTGCCAGCAATAAATAACTGCATCAAAGAATTCACCACAACCATGCAAATCCAAAGGCTACTTCAGAACTGCCTTCCTTTCAATGGCTCTATTCAAATAATCTGTATTCTTCATTTCAAGAAATAATCTTTCAAGGGAACTACTTTGGATGTCTACTTAAAACAAGATCCCCTTGTGTATCGAATTTAAAAATAAAGTGTACATTCTGGCTTTCTATAGAACATATTTATAAATAAGACACAGTCACAGCTCATATTTTGCACTTTCATTTTTAAATGCTATGTGATCTAGAATTTGATGAGGGACTTGGGGTCTTTTCACAAACTCAGAGATAAGAAAGAGCCATTTATGCTGTTTCTAAAGTAATGATGTGCAACGTAATGTTCTGCATAACTGTCCATATGCGTATTTATGTATGTGTGTATGTGTAGAGATATTTTTATATATTGTGAGTGTGCTTGTCATTGTATCTTTAAAAAGATTGCTCACAACAGAAAAGATTTACACAATTCTTCAGGCCTCTGTATTTTTTCAAAAAATCCACTAAAATAAATTTACTTCTGACACTTGGGGACTTAAAGAATTGTTAGTGTGTTTGGGGGTCTTTTTTTATTGTTTTTTTTGCTTAAAATTGGTAAGATGCATTTATTTAACTTATATATATTTTTGCATTTCGTAATCATCTTCCTACATGATTCGGGACAATTTTGTAGGTTTTAAGATTGGAAAGTTCATTACGATTTTCTCTTCCCTTTCTCAGACATCTCCCCAAATCTCCAGCAGGATCCAGGCCACAGGATGCCACACCTGTGACTTGTATATGTTTAGCCTCATGGGAGTGATATGAAATTTGAAGAGCTAGAAATATGACTGAGACTTTTGAATCAGAGTGTTATATATCTAGCCACTCAAGCTAAATTTAAAGGCATCAAGTTAGGGAAAATTCATCATATTCCTTAGTAAATATAGTCTTATTCCTAGGTTGAACTCTACATCGTGCAGTTGAATACCATTTGCCTTTGGTATGACAGAAAAGGAACCTCCCTAGCATGAGACTTTCTCACAGCACATTTCCAGCAGACAAATGGGGAAACTAAGGCACTCAGATTTAGTTATTTTTCCTAGTCTTGGATCTGTTGCATGTTTGTGATCCCAGCCCGATACCTTTCAAAATTACTTCCAAAATCACAGGTAAGAGCTCCTGTAGTTGTAGGAAACATATTCAATTGAATTTTAATGGGGTACAAAACATATCATGCACTAATGCAGGACTACTTCAGACCATGTTGTTCTATTTTCTACCATTCCCAGGCTTCGATATAAAAGACTCTTTCTCTTAATTCATAGTTTGCAGTAGCTTTTAAAGGATTTAGTTAGGAGCAGTTAGAATATTTCTCCAGGATGTTATCATTGCAGGAGATTGGTCTGGTGTCCCTACCAGCACTGCAGAAGTTCTACGAAGGTCAGGAAGGTCCATGGAAGCAGACTGAAAAGCTCAGAGTTTAAATTCAAAATAAATCTCTACCTTAATTTAGTAATTTAGTTATCTTGATCCTTACGGGGATATGTATACAAATCTTACTAAAATAAGGCTTGTGCAACAACACAATAAAATGCTGCACGTAAATATTCAGCTGACCATGTCATGGCCCATGCATCTTGGTAATCATTCACTCCTTAAACTCAACTTCAAGATCAACAAATAATTTTAACAGAGTTCTTAAAAGTTTTTACCAGAAAAAAACATGAGCATTGAAATTTTGTGGAACATAATCAGAGATGTGAAAATATTCCCCAATAGAAACATTACAAGAGTATTTTTATTCCATCTCCTTTAGCTAAAAATTTGCTTTGAAAGATTCCATCTAATCCAAAGGCTGGATTTTAAGTGATTCCTCAACAACAATACATGTAAAGGGCAGCAGGAAAGAGACCTTCTTGGGGAGAACAAACACCTTGATTAAACAATGTTTTTTTCTTTATAGGGGTACATTTTCTAGGATATCCATGAGGTGAACAGTTGCAGTGTAAAGCATGCTGGAAAACCCTATGAAGCTCAATCAGATCTGTTCTAGCAAAGATTCTATTGATGCCTCAGGTAGAGGGCAGTGTGTCAGATGTTTTGTGTCCCTGAAAATACTTGAGAGTTTGTGCCCATGACTCTGAGTGTCTCAGACCAAATCACTCAGGTGGACCACTGCTGATTTGTTCATAACAGGATGCTCCATCCCTGGAAACACTGACGGTCAGGTTGGAAGGGGATCTGAGCAACCTGATTTGGCTGAAGATGTCCCTGGTTATTACAGCAGGTCTGGATTAGATTATCTTTAAAGGTCCCTTCCAACCCAAACTATGATTCTCTGATGTGTCACTAATAACAACACCCCATGAGCCATCCAAGCCACACATTTACACTCAAGCAATCTAACAGTAAGTCATAATTTCCAAAGGTATTTCTCTTTCTCTTCTGGCTGCATAGGTGACAGGGCATAAAGGCATATTTCATTGGATACTTACAGCAACCAAGCAGGCAAAACCAGTACTAGGAAAAGCTGATGGGTTTATTTTACCCACTATCCCATAAAAAGTGGTAATTGACATTTTAATGCATGATGTTGCATTCCTTCATAACGCTACAGTAATTGAATACACATGAAACTGTAGTGCACTGGGTGACCCCAGAGTGTGCCACACGCCTGGAAGTAGTGAAGTTCAATTAAAGTGTCATTGCTACTAATAACAGCTACTAGTGAGAACCTCCAGCCAGTTGCTACACCGGAGGAAAGAGTAATCCTTGTATTTAGAGAGATAGTATACAGTAAACACCAAGAATCTGTTGTTTACATGCAGGGCTTTTCTGGATCAACAGTTAAAATCTCGTTCTCTAAAGTAACACGCTTTTTTCCCTGCCCTGTATTTGTCCAGCTTTGTGTGCAAAAATTTGCAGATACTAAAATAAAATCAACTGAGAGTCATTAGTAGACTCAAATAGTACTGAGACAAAGCCTTGTGCAACAGAAAGAGGACATAAATCACACACTTGCACATTAAAAAACTATAGTAAAATAGCCTTCAGAATTTGATTTAATCTGTCAAACCCTAGGAAATTTAGAGTTAAGAGGTGAAACGCCTTCCTTAACTTGCCTTATTGTTAATTTCAAGTTACCAAAAGTTCTCTGTTAAGCATATGCATGTGCTTATCTGCATACACAACCAGTCTAAATATTTTCCTCATTTAGCTTGTAAAAATAGAGGACATCAAACCTGAAAGCATACATCTGCAGTGGATCAGAACAGAAGCAACAGGGCAAATGTTCTTCTGTTTAGTATTTCAACATCAGGTCTGTCAGGCTCTTGAGACAAGTTATGTGTCTGAGGTGCTGAACCTAAGAAATCGTTAAACTGTTTAACCAAAAGCTCACAGGGAAGTAAAGACCTTTCCAGTATGGCCTAGTTCTATGACATCTCTGTCCTCTCTAGGATTATGGAGTGGAATATCAAGTTACCAACATTATATCATTTGAAAAAGCCTCCTTTGACTGAAAGCCATGTTAATACTGAGGACCATGATGCTGATTCATGAGGAGTTTAGCCTCTTCACAGGAACCCTGTTTGCATTATCAGACCTGTTCATTTTTACTGGTGTTGACGCAAATCTCAGAAGAGTTGTAGTTTCTGGTTGAGTAATCTCCAGAGATAAAGTATCTTATTGAAAATGGGTTTGACCTTCTGCAGAGCTTCACTCCTCTTCTAGCAGCTATCAACACCACATCTATTTTATTCCTCCAATCAAGCTGTTTTCTCAGATTTGTCTAAGATTTATCTGTCGGCTTTATCTCTCACTAAATTCAGTTCAGCTCTCTAGCTAATTCTCTCAGGCAGTCATGAGAAATAATATTCGCTGTGTTCTTTATGCTCCTCTTTCCACTCACTTTGCTTTTATATGTCTTAGTTTAAAGTCTGTTCTACTGACCTGCCTGAAATCCCATATGTTTATGGAATTAGAGTACAAACTTCCTCAGCAACAGGTCTCTAACAGTCACTAAAGCACTGGTAGGCAGTTGGAAGAATATTTGTCTTGTATTAATTGCACAAATATTCAGCTCAGTCTAAGATCCTCTCTGGGTTTTTTTAACTATCTAGTCTGCGCTGCATGTGTTCAGAGGGTTAGAGACATCGGTGTAATCAATCCCACTGTGAGTATTTGCACTGTCCAATACTTGCAATCTATTCAGGGTAAACAGTTGTCTGCCAATCCCCACTGCAGGAAGGTTCCCCAAGATATGCTAATAGCATGTCTGCAGTGCTGCAGAAAGCCTGAAGCAGATGATAGAAATTGGAGACAACAACAAAAAAAAAATACAGAAAAGTTTCTGAGTTCAAAATGGAGGAAGCAAGAGAAAAGCACTTTCTGAATTTGACTTTTATATTGGGTAGCAGGAGGCAAAGAGACAGAAGGCTTTCTGAAACCATTCAAGTGATAAAAGGAGTGTTTAGAGACAAAAGTATGTACCTATGTACCATCTTCTGTTGGATAGAATCCACTGTTTTCTTCTCCCAGAAAAGAAATACATTGCATTTCTGGATATGCAAGAAAATACTAGATAGGTTTAGAGGGAAAGATAGGTGGAAGCAAGAGTGTCTTTCCATTGCAGCATGGCAGCCGCCATTTGGGAGACTTAAGCCCAAGAATTTTATTTGTCTGAGGTTTGTTGTGTGAAGGTATGATTGCAGGAATATTTGGAAATTCACAATAAGTAGCAACAGAAAACAGTGGAGTGATTTCATATATTGCTCCATAGCAACATGAAAAAGGATTTCTCTTGGGGTTTTTAGATAAGAAAAAAAAACAAAAAAAATTACTTCGGAGACATAAAGCTAGGTGCTGCATCTTCTTTTAAATAATCCAAACACTAGCAGAATTTCCAAAGACAATGTTAGCTACCTAAGCTGCTGTGGGATTAGGCTCTTCCAAAGAGAATGCATAAAAATGCTGAGCAGTGAAATTTATAAGCTAGCCACAGGGAGATGCCAAGAGAGTGGACTCATCCTTGCAGCCTTCTATCTACCTTAGGCTTAGACATCTTCCTCATCACGAGGTTCCCTGGCTGAGATTTTCTTCTGATAAGAAGGGGGGAGGCTTTAAGAGAAAAAGCAAAATAAAACACTGTTTAAGCTCTAAGACTGGAGGCAGAACACCTGTTTTCCTCATCTTCCTGCCGTACCACTGAGTGGTCCTAAATTCATGAAATAAGGAGAAAGTTCAACTACATTTGAGGAAATTCGAACTTTTATCTCCATCTTTTCAGGTTACAAATGGGACTGAGACTCACTGTCCCTCCTGTTCACACCGGGCTGCTCTGCCTAGAAAAACTAAGGGAAAGCTTGAAAAAACCCCCAAGATTCTGGCCTGTTTGAAGGATAGTTGGCTGGGAGAAGAGAATCCTACACCTCATTCTTTTCCGAAGACTTTTAATGTTTTTGTGCACAATATCTGTTCCCAAATAATATACATTTAAAACAAACAAAAAACCCTTGGAAAAGACATCAATGATTTGTCCATTCTCCAGTAAATCTCGATTCTTTTATGCACAGTGAAGTCATTTCAGTAGGAGAGTACCCTACACACACACTCAATTTTATAATACCTCTCCATGGACAAGTGTATTGGATTTCCACGGCAAGATTTTGGTAGAGGTCTACAGGGGTACTTCTGAGAGAAGCTACTAGAAGTTTCCCCTGTGTCCAATAGAGCCAATGCCAGCCAGCTCCAAGATGGACCTGCAACTGGCCAAGGCTGAGCCAATCAGCAGTGGTGGTAGCACCTGCTGGATAATATCTTTAAGAAGGGAGCAGGGGGAAAACCAGTGCAACACCAGCAGCAGCCAGAGAGGAGTGAGAGCACATGAAAGAAACAGCTCTGCACACACCAAGGTCAGGGGAGAAGGAGGGGGAGGAGGTGCTCCAGGCACTGCAGCACAGATTCCCCTGCAGCCTATGGTGAAGACCATGATGAGGCAGATTGTCCCCCTGCAGCCCATGGAGATTAATACTGGAGCAGATACCAACCTGCAGCCCCTGGTGGACCCCACGCCAGAGCAGGTGGATTCCTGAAGGAGGCTGTGATCCTGTGGGAAGCCCACACTGGAGTAGATTCCTGTTAGGACCTGTGGACCCATGGAGACAGAGGAGCCCATGCTGGCATAGGTTTCCTGGAAGGACTTGTGTCCCCATGGGGGACCCATGCTGGAGCAGTCTGTTCCTGAATGGCTGCATGCCATGGAAAGGGACCTTGCTGGAGCAGCTCATGAAGAGCTGCAGCCCATGGGAAAGACTCACATTGGAGAAGTCTAGGGAGAACTGTCTCCCATGGGATGAACTCCATGCTGGAGCACAGGAAGAGGGTGAAGAGTCCTACCTCTGAGAAGGAAGGAGCAGCAGAGATAACGAGTGATGAACTGACTGCAACCCCTATTCCCTGTCACCCTATGTCCCTGAGAGTGAGGAGGCAGACAAAATTGGGAGCAAAGTTAAGCCCAGGAAGAATGGAGGGGTAGGGGGCAGAGGTTTTAAAATTCAGTTTTTATTTCTTATTATTCTTCACTGATTTAATTGGTAACAAATTAAATTACTTTTTCCCCAAGTCTAATTTGCTCATTACAGTAAGTGCTAAGCAATATCTCCCTGTCCTTATGTCTACCCACAAGCCTTTTGTTATGTTTTCTCTCCTCTGTCCAGTTGAGGAGAGGAGTGATAGAGCAACTTTAGTGGGCACCTTACACCTAGCACCAAAACAAGGCCTGTGATCGAATCCCTTTGGATAAACAAGGAAATTGAGTCTGGATATTCACTATCATATCTGACTGATATATCTTTTGTATAAAATGACACATCTTCTCCTGTTAGTCATGGAGAGGAAGAAGTTTTCAGTGTATTTTCACAGTGTATTCATTGACTATATGGCACAGATCAAAGGAGAGAAGCAGAGAAATACTTGCTTCCTAGGTCTGCATTAGCTACCATGCTTGCTCTGCCCTGATGAGGTTGATATGCAACTATGGGTGTGCTTGGGGAGCTGAAATTATGAAAAATGGGCTTTAAAATACATCCATAATTAGCCTAATTAGCCAGCAACTGAATGGAAGTGCTCAGCATTCGCATTTTAGACTTCAGGATCTGCGTTCTTCCTTAGTCCTTTTCTGGATGTGGCCTTGAGTTCAGAAACTGAGGACAAATTCAAATGGCATCCAGTAACTGAAGTATCTAATTCTTGGTATTGGTGAGTCTTGAGGATCAAATTTCAGGATCAGTGTCTAAAGGCTGAACAGATCATTTCAGAGGGCAGCATCTACCGAGGGTCTTTCTGATGTTAACAGAGACTGAACTTAGGTCAGCTTTGTTCAGTTAAGATTGAACATATCCCAAGTTCCTGTAGTAAAAGCACGGAAACTTAAATCATATGAACCCTGACAAAAGGAAAAAGGCATGTGAAGTTACAGCCAAAGCTGGAAACATTAATGAGAAATAGCAGCAAGGTCTTATACTGAGAGCACCTCCGCTCTCAAATAAGTTTGCTGACTGACTAGCAGTTCATCTACAAAACCTGCTGGTGTGATTTTGTTGGGGGGTGAGTTACTGATATAAGCAAATGCCTTGTGTACCCATGCAGGATATTTTTCAAAAGTTTCAGCGTCAAATGTAATTGCATTGTGGCAGTACTGTCCAAATGGCATAACTTTTCAGTCTCACTGCCACAGGGGAATCTCATGGTGACCAGAAGAAAACAGTTGTCTGATTTTAAATAGGAAAGATGGGAGCAGAGATGAGGAACATATCTTGCATTTTGCCTTTGGTGGTCAGTTCACGTGCGATCCTCACACATTCACAAAGCCTTGACTCTACAAGGATGAAGGCTGGGAGACTTGCAAGCCATTTTGAACAAGACACCATGGTATGGGGCTGTTCTCTGCTCTGCCTTTTGAACCAAAAGGGATCATGTCCATTGAAACCGAACCACCAGTTCCCTAGGAGCTGAGCTTTTGAACCCATACTTTTCCCATTCCCATGTTAAGCTTCCCATCAACTCCTCCACATTAGCGAGGAAACAGACCCCCTCTCCCTACTCTTCTCAGTGCCTTGTCATGCCTTGCTGAGGCTGCACTGCTCTAAGTATTCCACCCAATTACAATTAATCTAATGGCTTGGAGATATGGCTGATTCATGTTGTTTTGCAGGGACAAGGACTTAAGTTCGCAGAAGTAACCTTCACTAGAACCTCTGCTTCCCCTCTCCATCCCCTCTCCCTTGCAATAACTTCAGTCTTAGTCCCATATGAGCAGATTGATCTTGACTTAAATTTCTGTGCTCATACACAGTAAAATACCTCTTTAGAAAGAAGCTGTTAGATGTGTTATAAAGCATCCAATGGACAAATGCAAAAACACTGAATCAGGATGTTACAACAAACCAAAAAGCACAGTAATTAACAAAAGCATATACATTTACTTATAAATGTGCTTAGAACAGAGTAAAACATCACGTAATTACGTATAAATAGCCTTTTACATCCACCATTTCTAAATCATGACTAAAGTATTTATAAACTTCACCATAAAGTATTACCAAAGTTCTTCTGACAGACATTATATAATATATTGAATGCCAAGTAGCATAAAATACCACCAAAAAACAGAGAGATGTTTTTGCATCAGAATTCCTCTGTTCCTCACAGATCCATTACTCATCTCTACTAGATTAGTCACGCCATTCATATAAGCTGTGGGCCACTGAGAAAACTAGTTCAAGTCACTGAACATAAATTAAAAAAAAAGTAAATAAAAATATTTACATTGAGGTTCATAATGTTCAAAGGATTTCAGACAAACAGAGCAAAACCTCTCCACTGTGTGCCTTTCATACTAGGTTTTTCCTGTTTCTTCAACATAGAATCTTCCTCTCTACGATTGATACATTCTGTCTCCTGCTCCCAAGGACAGCTTTCTCCTTTAAACTACCTACTGTAGTTAAAAGAAATATGGTTTGCAGCTTACATTAGCAGAGGTAAATGTTTGGTCATGAAACTTTGGGCATCAATTAATATCAATTTTTCTGAATTTTATGAAAATACTTTCAGAAAATCCACCAAATTCCAGGTCCAGTTGGAAAAAAAAAAGTTGGCCTTAACAAAATAAATTTATACTCCTTAGAAAGCTGAAATTGAAAACCTGACCCAAACATAAGTATTCAGTGTTTTTAAGACATGATTTTTGCAAATGTCATCCATTTGGATCAGTCCATCAACTCTGACAGCTCCTGCAGTGCTGCGTGCCTCTATTATCACTAGGCATTATGTATAGGCACTGTATGCTATGTACATTGTGTACCCTTTTCTACCTCCCGCACAAAAAAAAAAAAAGAAACAAACAAAAAAAACACCCCACAAATTTACTAGTTCTAAGGGGGGAAAACGCCCTGTTAACTAATTTTTAAACAGCAAGTACTTTTCTGGATATCTAGCTGCAGCTCCTTTTGACAAACTCTAAAAATATTATCTGTGTAACTAGGAGCATTGAGTTTTCCTTCCCTCCACTCCGATTAGAAATGGGATCTATGCCCCAGCTGGATATTTCCAGTTCATGCCCAGTAAAAATAATTTTCTGTCCGATTGCCAAACGTTGTCCCCTGTGGCCAGCAAAGGTTGGACAATGGCAGTAACACAGCTTCAAGTAAAGAGCTGAAAACGATCTCCTGCAACCGGAGGCCTCAATTCTGCATAGTTTAATAATTCTAGCACCATGATTTAACTTCCTTTTTTTCTTTTCAAGTATTCAGTGCAAATTAATCGTATTGTCAATGCTTACATTTCCTACCTTACTTATTTGTAAGGACATGTTCAAGTGGCACACTAGAAAGTTGATCCTGTGGTCTATGCTTAACTAGTAATCCTCATGCACACTAGTAACCCCATTGAATATCAATATAAGATTGTGGTGCCAGGGAAAGTTAAACAAATCCTGAGGAATCTGTTTTATTAGCATTTATAGGATTTGTGTGTGAGCGTGTATGTGTATACATCCACACTTGGGAACAGTAGTTACAGGAAAAAAAAATAAGAGGGATTCCTCCGGGGACGGTAAGGGCTGCTGGTTCTTGAGCTCATACCAATGCTGATGTTGCAGCCTGCAAATGTTAAAATATCTGATGATATTTTCTTTCCTGAGGAACTCGGTGGTATTTCTCACAGTTAATACGTTAGCTAAGCACATCAGACAAAAGTTAAGACCTGCGCTGTGCTGGGCCCCGCAGCCCTGTTTTCCCCAGCTTGGACCAGTTCAGCATTGCAGGCGAGATCGAGAAACACGGGAAAGCTATTACACACGAACGTGAAAGACCACAGCCACGGCCAAAGCAAAGGTGTCTGTCGCAAGAGCTGAGCAGGTCGCAACCGAGACCTCTTCCACGGACACGGGTGGACAGCAAATCCCTGCCTGCCGCCTGCCTTTGCCTAGGCCCTTCTTCCCCATCACCATCCCCACCGAAACGCCTGCTAACCGCGGCCAAAACTCCCCCGCAGTTCCCGGCCGGGGTAGCCGCCGCCCGGATCCCGCAGCCCAGCAAGGTTTTTTTCCCCCTCACAGATTTTCCCCTTCATTTTCCATTTTTAGTTTAAACCTTTGAGGGAGGTGAATATTCCTCTGCAGTACAGCTCACCTGGGGAAAAAAAGTCTCTCCCTTTACCTGCCACCCGCTGAAGGCTTTCCTCCTCGAACTGAGGAAAAAGGGTTGTTAGATCGAAGTGTTTTTTGTGTGCTTTCAATTTATGATTCAACAAAAACGTATCAGTGAAATTATGATGGGGATATTTAAATAATAAATTGTTTTATTTATTCTTCTTGTCTATTTTCGTCCCTGCCGTGGAATTTCGTATTGAAACGGGCGGAGGGAAGCCCTTCTCCGGAGGTCCCTGCAGCCAAATGGGACTCAAGGAGTTCCATATTGAGAATCCACCGCGATGGGTTTGGCCACCCTTTCGGCAGCGTGATTTTTCTTTTTCTGTCGGGATTATGTTGCAAACGTTCGCAAACTTGCCCTGGCTCCAAACCACCCTAATTTGTTAGAAATGCAACGTGCCTCCCTCTCTCTTTCCTTTGAGAACAAATCGCTCGTTCCTACTTATTGTTTACAGCACACAGAAATGTCCCATATAGTTTCCTTCTAGGGGATGGCGGAGCTTGTTTTATCGGACCCGTTAGAACCTGCCTTGAAATATTTTTCCGCATATATATATGAAAAATATTTTTTCCTATACATTTTTTTTTACCTCTGCTAGTGAGTCCAGTTTCGGCGGCGGGCGCAGGTTGTATGGAATTTTGAGAATTTCCCCGAAAGGCCGAAGTTTCTTTTCAACTGGTGGGTTTTGAGTTTTTTTCCAGATTAATTTTGGTTTGTTTTGCTCGGCGAAAAGTCCAGCCGGAGAGCATGAATCCGTAAGAAGGAAAAACATAGCGGCGGGTTACATCGCCGGCTACATCTGCCGTCCCCAAACCTGCCCCAAGTGTCCCTATGAAAGGGGTTTCCCCAAATGAGGGGGTAAGGTGCTGCTTCTATTTTGCGAGTAAGAAAGGGCTGTGCAGTAGGGCAAAACGGGTCACATCGCCCAGGATCCCCCGTGCAACCGCTGCCGTCAAGTTTCCTCGACCTGGAAGCCAGCTCTAGCCTAAATCCCAGGACGGGGGAGCAGAGAGCCCGTTCCCCATCCACGCCGCCCTCTCCGCAAAGGGGTGGCCTCAGTACCGGGTACCGGAGCCAGGAGGGGGGAGGATTTAATGGGACGGGGCGAGAGGCATCGCGGACGGCTGCCGGGGCCCGTCGGGGCGCCGTTCCGCACCTCCTCGCCCCACGTTTCAAGCAGCGGATGATAAAGGTGCCCCAGCCTCCCCGCTCGCCATCCCGCGCAAGTCCCGCCCGCGGAGCCGGGGAGGTTAAAGAGCGTGGCCTTTCCCTCCACAACGCCGGGACGGGCCCTTTTTCTAGTGTAATAGGATAATTACAGAGGGGCGGGCGATCTTAAGCAAACACACTCGCCCGTCGGCCAGGCCTCTTCCAGGGATTAATATTAAGGACCGGTGCATTGTGTTTTGCAAACGGAGGACCCCATCCCCCCCTCGGCGCCCTCCCCGTGTCCGAGGCTGTGGAGCCGTGTTTCGCTGGTCCCTCCTTTTCTTAGCACCGATGGCATTCTCCTCACTGCTTTAACCGCCGGTTGCAGCTCAGCTTCGCCCTGCACAGCCGGGGTGGTGATGGGGCCTCGTGTATTTCATAGAATCATAGACGCGCAGAACCGTTTGGGATGGAAGGGACCTTAAAGACCATCCAGTTCCACCCCCTCGCCATGGGCAGTGTGTGCACAGCCGGCCCGCGAGGCAGCCTTCTGAAAGCTGATCCCCGTGGGGGTGTGTAAGTGTGTCCCCCCCACGCCTGTGCCCCTCGCAGCATCCCGGCAGGTGCCCTCGAAGGACCAAGGGGCCACCAAGCCAGGCACGGCGCGGTCCTGTCCGGGTCCGGCTTAGTGGGTGACATGGGATATGGCCCTAGCAGGGAGGTGGGAGGCGGGCACTGCGATTGAGTCACCATCCCTGGAGCTGTTTAAAAGACGGGTGGATGAGGTGCTCAGGGATATGGTTTACTAGCGGACAGGTGCGGTTGGACTCGATGATCTCAATGGTTTTTTTCCAATCAAGTGATTCTGTGGTTCTATGATCGTTTTCGCGGCTGCTGTGACAACCTCTGCAAAAGCCAGCCCGGAGCCTTGCGGTTACAGCCCCGTGAGCGCCCGGTTCTGTCCAAGCCAAGGTGCCTGGGGACACCGCCTGGAGGGAAGGGTCTAGGGGTTCCGGAAAAAGCCCGGGCGCTCGGGGAGTTTCTTCTCCTTCGGCTACTCCGGAGTCAAGCCCTGTTCATCGATGGGCAGTAGGGAGTCACGTCGAGGACTGATAAAGAGCGGTTACCTTGCCGGCACCGGCGGAGCGGGCTGCGGGGAGGCCCCAGTAGTGCCCACCGACTGCCCCAGGGCTCGGTTCCGTGCTTCCCCTCTCCCAGCACGCAGAGAGCCCATGTATAAATACATACGTGTCTGTGTGCCTTTGTAAACGCACTCATGCAAGTATACACACACACACGTAAAGCATGTGCAAAACATATATGATGTCTAGATACAATAAAAATGTATGATATAGTAGATAAAGTATAATAGATATAGTATATATACTATATATAGTCATATATACATGGGGGGTATATATATAGTGTGCATATAAATACTATATACTACATACTACACACTATATATACGCATATATACATGTATCTACACACTATATATAGTAGATACAGTATAAATACGTATGCATGCGTACATGATACACTCAGAGACACATATGTATGTGCATCCAGGTTCATTTTCCCCCATTCACTCGGTGCCAAAACAACAGGGTGTTTGGATGAATTAATGGTGGGTCTGGAGAAGTACCGTCCGTGTGTGTGTGGCAGCCCCACGCATGTCCGTGCCCTGGCCGAGGTGCCGGGTCGGGGCTACGAGAGGTCCCCGGCGGGGTCACTGCCGGTGCACCAAGAGCGTAGTTAAGCGACGGCAGGTTATGGGGCAAGGGGGCTGAGGGTCACCCCAACCTCTTTGGGAATTCGAGGGGAGAGGGCTCCTGCTGTCACAGCAAAGGGCGACCGCCCTCAGGTGTGTCCCTCCCCCCACTCCCCCCCCCCCCCCCGCTGGCCTCACGTCCCCTAGCAAGTGCTAATTGCGGCTCTTTTTTGGCTCGTCTCTATTTGGGTCCCTCGGAGGGCGCTGCGCGAGAGGACACGTCACGGATCCATTATCCCCTCCCCTCTTGAGGCTCTCCTGGCTTTCTGCAGCCTTTGCTAAAGAACTAAGCGAGGGGTCCACTTCAGAGCTCCTTCTACCCCCGAAAAATAAAGAAAAAGGGAAAAAAAGAAAAAAAAAAAAGAAAAAAAGGGGGGGGGAAAAGAGGAGATATTGGTGCTTTCAGGCGAGGAACGTGGCAGCTGGGGTTTCTGAGAGGAGGGGAATTTTACCTTCGATCCTTGCCGTATGGTGAGGATGGCTGCTCCTTGCGGGAGGTGAATGTAGCAAGCCCTTCCTTTGCCTTCGAACGGCATGTCTACGCGAAAGAGCCACGGCTTTGCTTTTTAAATACTTGACAAAATAATAATAAAAAAGAAACTATTCCTGATCTTGCAAATACTTTTTCTTTAAAAGGAGGGGGGGAAAAATAAAACCAAAACAAAACTAAACAATAAATAAATCCAACAAAATCAAACCCGCGCCTTTGCCAGCGCTCGGACTTGTTTGGAAAGGAGACAACGCTGAAGTGGCACTGGTCCCGAGGAAAATGGATCCTTTAATTTGACTCCGCATGAGAAGCCCGTTTGGAGCTGGGCTCAGCGGCCGGAGCGGCTGGAGCAGCCCCGCGGCCAACCCAGCCCTGCAGCCGCCCCGGCGCTGAAAGCAGCCCCTCAGGGACGGAGGGGAAAGCGTCTTTCTGCCGCAAGACCAGCCACCGCCAGCCGAGAGAGGGAAGTGCCTTGAAGGGAACGCGAGCTTGTGATTTCGGAGCACTTCAGCTATCGGCTCCCTCCACACCGGCTTTGACTTTCGTTTAACGGGAAGTTGCCTTGCCAGCTCCTCGTCTCCTCGGCATCTCGGACTCCGGGACCAGATCATTTTGCACTTCGTTAAACGAGCAGCACAGTCTTTCCTTTCTTTTTCTTTAAGAGACAAAGTGTCCAAAACCGGTTCAGCTTGCTTAGCCTGATGATTTCTTGCGTGGACGCTCTATTTTTGATATTTTATTACTGTTATTTTTGGACGGGGAAAGACCGAGTAGAAGAAATCCTTCAGTGAAGGGAACCCAGTGCTTTGCTCCCCGTTGAGAAGAAGATCCGATTGCAACTCCAGGCAGAGAGAGGACCGCCGTTCGTGTAGGTCTTTCAGGTTCGATTTCGAAGATCAAAGATACTGAAAGGTCGGAGCAGAACTGCCTTCTTCCGAGGGGCTCGTCTGTCCTGGTTATAGCTCAGACATCGCCCTCCTCCTCCTGTTGGTGTAGTTTTTCTTTGGTTTATTTGGCTATTTTTCCCTCCCTTTCCACCCCTTTTTTTCCTCTCCTTTTTAATTTTTTAATTATTATAATTTTATTTGATTTGGGCGAATCCCCTCCCATCTTCAAACGAAAATACTAATTCTGAAGCCGAAATCCATGCGCCCTGCAATTCAGAAGAACCGGGTCTAATATGCCAGTGTCATCATCGCCTTGCAGTAGTCGCGATGAAGGAAAAATCCAAGAACGCAGCAAAGACTAGACGGGAAAAAGAAAATGGAGAATTCTACGAACTGGCCAAACTCTTGCCCCTGCCCTCGGCCATCACCTCCCAGTTGGACAAGGCGTCTATCATCCGCCTCACCACCAGCTACCTGAAAATGCGAGCAGTTTTTCCCGAAGGTAAACATCCCGGGATCCCCTGGAGGGGCCGTCGGGGCAGCACCGAGGCCCGAAATGGGGGGCTGGGAGGAGGGAGCACATACCCCGGGACCAGCTCGCATCGCCCCTACGTCCTGGGAGGAAGCAGGGGGGGTGGTTGTTTTCAGGGCGGCAAACGAAAAGCCGCCGGGTATGGAAAAAAACCCGCTTGACTGGGAATGGGAGGCAGCGTTGCCAAGGCTCGCCGCGAGGGTGGCGAGAGGAGGTGCGGGCTGTAAGGAGCGGCCTAAACCTGAAAACAGCTCGCCTTGACCGCCCGCAGGAAGGACGGGACCCCGGGGATGCGGGATGCGCGGGGACCCCGGCCAGGGGCTACGCCGAGCTGGAATCCCAGCCCGGGGGCTGCGGCGGGGGGTCGGGAGGGGGAGCAGAGCCGTCCCTCTAATTCCCCCCTTTTTCCCTCTCCTCTGCTTTGCTGTCCGTTCAGCTCCATCTGTCTGTCCCGAAGAGTACAGGGCCCCGCTCAGCCCTGGGGGAGGCAGCCCCCAGGCTGCCGGGGGAGATCCCTCGGTACGGCGCTCCCGCCGGTGCCCAGGTACGGCCTGGAGGTCAAAAAATAAATAGTGTGGGTGTAATTATTATTTTGGTTTGGTTGGAGTTTGCTGGAGGTAGGAGAGGAAGGAAGCCACGGTGACTTCGCAGCGAGGTCCTCCGCCTTCTCCTGGGGCTGGGAGAGCGGGGTGGGCCAGCCTGAGCCCACCCCTGCCCTACAGAGGGGACGGAGACCCTTTTGGCCTCCGGCCGGGGCCGAGAGCATCGGTGGTTCCTGCAGCTCCTCTCGGCGTGACAGTGCTCTCTCCTTCCTTTCCCCGGGGTCTGGTAAAAAAATCCTCCAGCCCGGCTACCCTCCCACCGACACCCCGAGCGCCACAGGGAGGCACGTTTGGGGCGGCTTTGGGCGAGGGGAGGCAGGCAGTCGCCACCCGTGGGGAGCCCTCGGCCGCCCCTCCTTTTCGAGCCGCCTCTGAACTGAACGGGAGGCGTGAAATGAAACGCTGGTCAGTGTCTGCGGGCGGCTAAATAAAGCCCAGCTCCCTCTTTTGTCATTTGTTTGTGCCTCTCCGGATGGGATGGGGACGGGGCGAGAGGGACAGATGGAATTAGCAAATTCCGGAGTGAAAGGTCTGCTTTCTCCGTCGCGGTTTCTAAGGTGTTTTATTAAAAGCCTGAAAATTTTAGAAAAAAGAAAGCAAAATAAAGAAGGAGGAGGTGTGGAAAAAAACCATTCCCAAACCGCGAAAATCTTACTGTTATGGCCCTATAATTCAATAATTTCGGGAGAATGTACTGGCAGTGCTACAGAAAGTCAGAGCTCCTTTCCCGTGCGCTCCCGAGACGCGGCCGAGTTAGCGAAGCAAGGAGGTGCAAGGCGAGGCTCCGCTGCAATTCCCAACCATTATCCCCCATCGGGAAATTTCCGATGAGGAATAGCATGTCGTAATTTCGGGGGACAGCTTGCCAGCCCTTGCTGGGGAACTTGCCCCCGAATGTCTTTGATTTAGGAGGGGAGAAAAGTGGCACGTTTCGAGATGCTGCTGAATGTGTCCCTGCTTTTCCAGCTCTGCTGATCCTTAAGAGCAAAAGACTACCCCAAGAGCAGGTTTATACCCAGAGCTCGAGGGTGTTTATGTGCCTGTCTTCCTTAAACAGGCCGGGCGTGAGCTTCCGCACACTCTGCTTATTAAGAGCAACGTTTAAATGCATACAGCGAATTCCTGATCTTTCATCGTCTTAAGCACGGATGGAAATACGTTTTAAAACCAAGGCTTTGTGTCCAGGGATGACAGACCGGGGGAATAACCGCCTTTGGTCCTCGAGCCGTGCATTTTAGTGCCTGGGAGGGTGGAGAGCACAGAGGGGGGAACCGGAGAGAGGCGGCCGCAGGCAGTGCCCGCTCCCCGCCGGCTGCAGGAGAGCTACCCGACAGCGCGCGGTCCCCCCCTTTTCCTCGGGATTTGTCTGCTGAAGGAGGGGAGTCCTCCCCTCACCCATGCCCGGCAAGTGGTTTCCATTTGCGTTTACCAGGCACGGCATCTTAAATTCTGTGAGAAGCAAGACCTGGGGGGGGAGGGGGGGGGGGGGCTGGGAAGTTCTCCTTCGAGCATGCTGGACCCGATGGGTGAGGGGACCCATGTCCGAGGTTCTGGGGTGTGAAATAGAGGTAGATATATAAAAGGCCACTTCACCACCCGTAGGCATCTGCTCCCGCATCAGTGGGACCCGCTCTCCCTTGGGAGTCTCCCCCTGAGAGCCTGATACCGCGGGTCCAGCGTCCATGGCTGGCGCTGAGGCATCACTCCCGTTAGGCTCTAGGGAGTTTGCTTCTTCAGACCAGGGCAGAGGGGGGAGGACAGGCCTGAGACGCTTCCAGCATGCGTGCTAGGCCCAGGGCAGCTGCAGCCAGTGTGATCAGAAGTGTCGTCCAGCTATAAAACTGGCTTCCAGCGCTGTCTAGACTGGAGGGGAAGAAGGAGAGAGAGGAGTGTGTTTATTAAACTCCAGGCCGTTGGCTTTCCCCAGACGCTTTACTTCCAGAGCGAGCTGACACGTTTTAGGCAAAGTTTGAGATCCTCACCGAGGTGTCTGGTCCCAGCGTTTCGATAGAGCTTGTAAAGAGGTTCAGACAGGTCTCCCTCTGCTCACTGGCCAGGGTTTTCCCGAAGATGCACATTTTGACCTGAACTCACTCACCTCTCTGCGGAGGTGACTGATCAGGCTCAAAGAGGTGAGAGTGAAGGAGATTTATATTCCAGCTCTTTCCCCCCCGTCAAAGTTCAAATCCTGGAAGGCACTATTTCGTGCTCTGATACCACAGATTTTGCCATGCGGTTTCGCTATGATTCATGAATTGAAGTCCAGGAGACAGCAACCTACAGCCTACGCCGCGCTCCCTTTCTGTCGGGTCATCTTCTCTTGTGTTTTGATTTTTCGCCAAGACATTTATTATTGTAGAATAAAAATACACCACGGGACTTCTGTCTTGATTGTTGGGTTTTGGGGTTTTGGTTTTTTTCCTAAAAATGAGCAAATGAAAGAAAGAGACGTGAGAAGAAATTGCATTTTAAACCGCCCTTCTCTGTCCCCCTGTTATGTCTGAGTGGTTAAATTGTGACACTCTCTCTCCCCCCTCTTCTACGCTGTTTCAAAAAATGAGTATATCTCTGCACATTTAGGAGCTGTTTAAACCTGATGAGAACCAGTTAACTAATAAGTGACTCCAAAGATACTGTGTGCTATACAAAACAATCACAATAAAATGACTCAGTGGTCAATCTTAGACCTGTTCCCTATTCCAAGATGCAGACAA
The DNA here is from genome assembly GCA_033558235.1 of Neomorphus geoffroyi. Taxonomy (NCBI): domain Eukaryota; kingdom Metazoa; phylum Chordata; class Aves; order Cuculiformes; family Neomorphidae; genus Neomorphus; species Neomorphus geoffroyi. The sequence goes on along the minus strand of JAUMJM010000005.1, from coordinate 62,005,395 downwards.
TAGAAATTACTAGCAACATACAGAGTTTTCTCTGTCCCTATTTAAACCTGACCGTGAATGTGTATTTCAACAAAATGAAGGCGAATTGCAGCTATTTCATCTAATTTTCATACGCACTCGGAAGAGATTCATTAATGCACTAAATAAATAAATAAAGCTCCAGCCGGCGGTGTGAGTAAATCCCTCTACGAAACCATGCCGCTATTGTAATAACCGCTAATAGTGGCATTAAAGGTCTTACTAAAACAAAAGTGCCATTAAGGGCTTCCCCGAAGCTGTGCGGCCGTTCCCAGGCGGCGGGAGCCGGCAGTCCTTGGCTGCGGGGACGGGCGGCGGGGTCTTTCCGTTCTCTCCCGCCCGGCGGGGAGGGAGGAGGCCCCTGCCATAGTGGCTGTGCCTCTGCCCGGGACCTCGCTGTTTGTCGTGAGCTCTATTTCGGACCTGTTAACACAATCTGGAGTTCCAGGAAAGAGGCGGATTTGGGGTTATCTGGTTGTTCTTGGAGAGTGGTTTTGGTGGTTTTGGTTTTGATTATCTCTTCTCTTCTCTTCTCTTCTCTTCTCTTCTCTTCTCTTCTCTTCTCTTCTCTTCTCTTCTCTTCTCTCTCTTCTCTTCTCTTCTCTTCTCTTCTCTTCTCTTCTCTTCTCTTCTCTTCTCTTCTCTTCTCTTCTCTTCTCTTCTCTTCTCTCTTCTCTCTCCTCTCTCCTCTCCTCTCCTCTCCTCTCCTCTCCCTCTCCTCTCCTCTCCTCTCCTCTCCTCTCCTCTCCTCTCCGGGACTTAGCCTTTTCAGTTTTAATTTTCATTTTCCTTTTCTCTGTCTCTTTTTTTTTTTTTTTTAAGCTGGTCTTGATCTTTACTTCCGTTATTCCCATTGATCAGTCCTCGGCCGCCTTTCCAGCCGGGGACTGTGAAACCCGCAGAAGGAGGCAGGAGTGTCGGCACATCTCTGCTGAAGTTAAACTAATGCAGCCCTTCTCGTTCCCAAAAGGGATCCAGGCGTGGAGCCTCTCGCCTCGAGCAGAGGTTATCGCGGTCAGATCCGGGGGCTTCTTTCTTGTCGGCTCCAGACCCGGCCCGGCCCCTCGGGCCCACTTGTCGAGCAGTGCGACCCTCACTGCTGTCGGGGCTGAGATACCTCGGCCTCCGCCGCAGACGGGGTGTAAGGGCAAGGTGTCAGTTCTGCCTTTCTCCCAGAACCCCGCTGTCTCCCCCCACCTCCAGGGCTGACAGTCCACCCCCTCCCCTCCCCAACCCTGAGCCTCGCCTAAACCAGGGAGCCAAAGCCGGGGCTGCCTCCGCCCTGTTCCCGGTGGGTGACGGGGCTGGCAGCTCTCCGTCCCCCTCGTAATTTCCCCGTTGTTCTTCTGGCCGAGGAGGTAAAACCGTCCTGCGTCCTGCGGAAAGAAATCCCGCAGGAGCGGTGGCTCTGATGATCCCTGTGGCTTGTAGTTGACCCAGGTTCCTTGGGAAGGGTGGCTATTGAATAGCGCGGGGGGGACCGAGCGCTCTGGGGGAGCCTAGGAAGGAACAATACAGTAGGCACAAAGGAAATACTCCAAGTTACAGGGCAATCCGATACTTAACGTAATGCATCGCTAAGTAATTCTTTTCGCAGGATCCCAAGCAGAAAAGCTATCGGGCTTTCAGAAGTGTGTGTTTGTACAAATACATATTTTGGGGGAGAAAAGGTAGAGTCGTTCCAAATATTTCTAGAACTCATTACAGTGTAACTCACCCCTCTCCCTGGAAATTGGGAAATGGTACAAAGTGAATATTGAGGTACTTTGAAAACCAGACAGAGACGTCAAAAAACGATGTGTGTGGGAAATCGTGCTTGGGTTTGCCGAAGGGAGTGGGATGTGTTCTTATAAGAACCCCCCGGGTCTTTCAGTGGTCAAATAGCTCGTACTTTGGGGTGCCCGTGTAACCTCCCCTCTGTGTTCTTGGGACGCCGCTGTCGGAGCCGAACCTGCCGCCCGATGCCCGACGGTTTTAAAGGGCACAATTGCTATTTGGCCCGGTGATTTCCCCCTTAGAGTTGCTTGCCAGGCATAGTCCTGTACCCAGTCCTGTCCTCCCAGCACGGTACCGGTGGGGACGGGACGGGTCATTACAGACGTCAGTAAGCGGAGGGCAAACAAGGAGAGGAGCTCATCTCACCCACATTTGCCCGCGGCGGGATGCCAGGAAAAAGGAGGTTGCGCCCAGGACTCCTGCACGCCGGGGCGGGCTCTGCCGCTGATCCCGGCCCCTGCTTTCCGTGTTTAAGGCTACTGGTAGCCCACGGAGTGGCTCCAAGCCACTCTGGCTGTAGGCGATCCCCTACCCTCTAGCACGGGAAAGGTGCTACGCTGGGGGACGGCCAACCACTACGGGTGCCGCCAGCATTTGCAGGAAGGATGCGCCAGCTGCTCGCCTGCTCGCAGGGAAATCGCTCTCTGGGCCAGCATCTCAGGTAGTTCGTGCCGTAATGGGGCGTTCTTAAACATTTACTTCGAAAGGACCCCTTCGGCTGCACAGCCGAGTCGGAAACCAGGCAGCCTTTCCCACCGGAGATCCCTTTCCCGGCCCGAGGCCACCCTAGCAAACTCCCGCTGCATTTAAGAGATGTAGGAAACGCTCGCTTTGTATCGGCAGCTCTTTTGGCCTCGCTCCAGCCCAGTGAGTGAGAACGTGCGTTATTTACTGGCTGGGCAGGAGCAGCTCGGCTGAGTCTATTGCATCCACATGTTTACAGGACGTACGCCCCGCTTTTGCAAATCGTTCGGGAGACAAGTTAATGGGCGTTAGTCCTTTATCCGAAAACAAGGGTTCATTCGTTTCGTTTCCGTCTTTAAAATGATCTGCTGGTGGATTAAATGATAAAATCATCGGCTTTAAAATAAGCTTCGACGAATGCCAGACTGATCCACCAAATGCGAGTTCGCAATTGCAACTTCAATTTACAATTTCAAAGGGAACGAATCTGCGGAAGTTGCTTTTTTTCTTTTTCTTTTTTCTTTTTTTTTTTTTTAGTCCAGGTTAGGAAAGAACCTAAAAAATAGTGGAGATTTTGGGCGATGGAGCGAAACAGTACCTGGCCAGCCGTGGTGGACAGGAGGGAGCAGATTGCCACGCACGGGTGCGGCAGAGATACGGTCCGTTCTTGAAGAACTTCTTCGTGAGTGGCTCAAAGGTTAAACCTACTTAGTCCTTTAGAAAATTAAGGCTCGTTTCAAGACGGTTTTACCCCTGTGCGTAACCCTCTTTCTAGGGTTACAATCCCTTGTTTCGAGATCTGCAATTATTAAATGGAAGCAAGGGCAAGTCGCGCAGCACTCTATGGGTTGAATTTGTTATCGTCTCGGGAAAGAGACAGCAGGTTGTGTCTGCTATCTTCAAATTTTCCGCCTCAGGGGAAGCAGTGTTTCAGCAGGAAGAACATACAGACGGGTCTCTGGAAGTTTAGGAGCCTTCTTCAAACTGCAAATTGGGAAACGCAGTTGAAAAGTGCGATATTTCGTTTGGCTCCTCAGAGCGAATTTCCCAACACGTGGCCAAACACTTCTCTCGGGGAAGGTGTCTTTCCCCTACCTCAAAAAACCTGCAGCCGCACACCCAGAGCTTCTGCAGCGCGGTTTGTAGGGACCGGCTGGGGCAGTCGGAGCGACTGACGCGGGGCAGGGAGACAGATCGGTCTTCTTTGGTGCGTCCCATGGGTGCTGCGACAGAGGAAAGGAGGCGTCAGGGCCAGCCGAGGTCCCCAGGATGCCCTGCCTGGCCCTGGGAGCCGGAGACTCCTTTGTGTCTGATCGGCTGGAGCGAAGCATGGGTCGAGGCTCCCCTGACACCTGGGCACCAGGAGGAGGTGGAACTCGGGGGGAGGCACGGCGGGCAGCCCCCCTTCACCACGCGTCCCCTCTGCCGCCCCCCGTTCCTCCAGTGGGAGATCCTAGTAACCACAAAGGATGCCTCAAGAGCGGGCAGAAAGCATACCCTCCTTTCTAGACCAAGGCTACCTGCGGACCCCCGGCCAATGGGTACGCGGATCCAGGAGGGCTTCAGGTGGGATGTTCAGAAACACACTCCGAGGCAGGAGCTTAGGGCAGGGCTTTCAGCCTGGATGCTAGCTTCTTCCTCCAGAGTCGGAGCCGATAGGGATTCCCGCTGCAGCGGCCCCCGCCCCTGCAGGCTTGCGGCAGGAGGGTCCTTTGAAAGTACCTGGTCGGTGCAAGTGCACCGAAGGAGAACACGGCGCTGGGTTTCACGGCTGCACATCAGTTTGCAGCGATACTGAGGGTTACCCGGGCTGAAGGACTCTGCACCCACGGATCTTGAGCAGCTTGGTCTGGGTGGGAGGTGTCCCTGCCCATGGCAGGGGGGTTGGAACCAGGTCATCTTTAAGGTCCCTTCCAACCCAAACCATCCTATGATCCATCGCAGGTGTGTGAGCCCATGGGAAAGTCTTACAGATAGGACGCCCGGTTCCTCCAGGACTCTTGTGGAATCAACGTCGCCACATCCCGGCCGCCAGCACCGCAGGGCTGGCACCGAGCATCCCTGCCTTTCACTGCCATCGGCCCTTCCCCAGCGCCTCTCGGCTGCAGAGCAGCACAGGCAGGAACACCCTTAGGGCTCCGTGGCCTCTCAGAAGCGGTCCTAGAGCCCCGAGGGCTTAAGCCTTATTTTTTCTCCAAAAAGGAGGCACTAAGTGGATGCAGACCCGTCGCACTTCCCACCCCCTTGGTCCTGCGAGCAACGGCACGCTGCAGAGCCTGCCATCTGGAGCCCACATGAGTTTCCAACTCTTCGTTCGGCTGGCACGGGTAGCGGTCTCAGCTCCACCGGCGAGGTGGTGCACTCCTCCTTTTTACGGAGGAAATGAAAAACAAGCGAACAAACAAACCCCAGAGCAGCCCCCCCGCACAAAGCCACCCCAATACAGCTCCATCGATAGTGCTGCGCTGGCGCCAAGGCTCAGGGGTTCACCCCCAAGCCAGCCGCGCGGCGCTGCGAAGGGACTGTCAGGTCAGCGGGGCAGGGTGTCGGTGGGGACCAAAGTGGGGCGGGGAGAAGGCGAAGCTGTGCAATCACGCCGCAAAATCGCTCGGTCCCATCCGTAAGCAGGGGAAGAGGCCATCGGGGGCTACTTCGTCGGGGCTGGAGCGCAGGTCTTACGAGGGACCTGGGGCTGTTTAGCCTGGGGAAAAGAAGGCTGAGGGGAGATCTCATCACTGTCTACAACAGCCTGAAAGGCGGTTGTAGCGAGGTGGGTGCTGGTCTCTTCTCACAAATGACAGGCGATAGGATGAGAGGAAATGGCCTCAAGTTGCACCAGGGCAGGTTCAGAATAGACATCAGGAAAAATTTCTTCAGGAAAGGGCTGGCAGGCGCTGGAACAGCTGCCCAGGGAGGTGGTTGGGTCACATCCCTCGAGATATTCAAAAGACGGATAGATGAAGCACTTAGGGAAATGGTTTAGTAAAGGGCAGGTACGGTTGGACTCGATGATCTGAAAGGTCTTTTCCAATCAAGCATTTCTATAATTCTATGATCCTCCCTGACTGAACTTCGGACTTCTTTACGCTTCTCAGCCCTTTCCTCAGCCGGGACTCGCCTTGCCCAGCGTGGGCAACCCACGCCAGTGGCATCCCCGCGCCAGTCCCGCTCCCATTCAGCCCAAATCAGGGACGGGGAGAGGGCAGCGGGACGGGATGGGTGTCGCTCCGGGCAGACCTACAGCTGGGGAACAAGGACCGTCCTTGCCGGTCCCGCGGGGACCACGCGCGGCACCAGGCAGTGACTGAAGACAGGCGAGAGCCTCGCAGCTCCTTGTGCCTTTCCTGTGGGGGACCCCCCCCTCCACCCCCGCGGAGTGCTTTGGGCTGTGCCTAGTCTCAGACTCGCAGCGTGTGGCCGATCTTCCCTCTTCCCCTCCACGGGGGAAGCGGGGACGGGCACCGTGCTGCTGGCAGGACGATAGGGCAGGAGCCTCGCTGGGGACACCTGAAGGGCGAGCGGCTCTCCGGGCAGGGCCTCTCCGCGGGGCTGTCCTGACCGGGACCTCAAGGCAAAGAGCAGTTCCGTTCCCACGCGTGTGTGTAGGAGGGACTCAACCTTTCCCATCTCCTGAGTCCCCACGCCGCGACCTGGCCCGAAAAAGCGGGGAGAGCGGGCGGGTTGCGGGCAGTGGGTTGCGGCTCTGTTTCCCGCTCTAACCAGCTCCTTGGTTCCTTTTGCAGGTCTGGGCGACGCCTGGGGGCAGCCGAGCAGGATAGGGCCCTTGGATAACGTGGCTAAGGAGCTCGGATCCCATTTGCTTCAGGTAGTGGATGCTTCCCCTCCTCTCATAACGTGCTGCGCGTCGGGAGCCCGGTGTTGCGGTGGGATCCACCTCCCGTTTCTCCTCCTCCTCCGCTTCCCTCCTCTCCCTCGCACCGCCGCAGCAGCCTGGCTGAATCATTCCTCTTACTCCTGGCCTCACGCCGGCCGGGAAGGGGAAAAAAACCTGAAGGGGTCCTACAAGAAAGCTGGGGAGGGACTTTTTACAAGGGCAAATAGTGATAGGACGAGGAGGATGGCTTTGAATTGGAAGGGGGAAGATTTAGAAAGAAGGAAGAAATTCTTCGCACTGAGGGTGGTAAGGCACTGGCACAGGTTGCCCAGGGAAGCTGTGGATGCCCCCTCCGTGGAGGTGTTCAAGGCCAGGCTGGATGGGGCTTTGAGCAGCCTGATCTGGTGGGAGGTGTCCCTGCCCTTGGCAGCGGGGTGGAACTGGATGGACTTTAAGGTGCCTTCCAACCCCAAACTTTGTACGACCCTATGAAAAACCGAGACACTCCTCACTTCAATTATTATTTTTATTGTTTTCACCTTTGATATTTGTAGAAGCTCCCCGTGACACTAATCGGCTCTTTGTACAAAGCGTCTCCCAGCCGTAAGGGCGATAACCAGCAGCCAGGGTGTTGTTGTAGATGTCCCGCAAGCAGCCCCCCGGCAGCGGGCAGCACTTTTGGGCAGGAGGAGTGCGGAGCATCGGGGATCACCCTTCTCCGACGGTGACTGCGGAGGGGAACCCTGTGGGAGAGCTCAGGGCTCTCAAGGAGGGGGGGTGAACTTGCGGGTCAGACCGCCAACCGACGTTAGCACCCGAAAAACAACGTTGTTCCTAATCCAGTTTATCTGCTCTGGAATTCCTAAGAATCCTCCCCAGCGTAGTAAAATTGAGGAAGTCATATCTGGGGTGTGTGTGTCAGCCGGAGGGGGAAAAAAATAATTACGTTTAGCTCTGATTTTTTTAATATGCGAACTTAACACAGCAAGAGTTTTTCTCCCCCAGTTTTAAAGACCCAGTAAACCGTAATCGTTTAAGGGCCGTTTTTATTGTGGGAGGTTAATTCCTGGTCACAGAGCCGGGGCTGTTTTAACTGTGCGCTCGGGCTGGGGATAAAACTTCAACAGAAACTCTGTTCGGGCTCTGCCGCCGCTTCCCACTCCCTACTTTCCCACCCCGGGTCGCCAGGAGGGCTCGCCCACCCCCGTCCCCGCCAGCCAGGGGGGGTGAGTCCTGGCCATTGCCCCCCTCTCGAGCCCCCGTAGCCCCCTCAGGTAGCCGCCGCGTCTCCCCCAGGCTCAAGGAAAGCCGCTCACTCGGGGGAGGCAAAGACGGGCAGGGAAAAGCCGTGCGAGCTCGTCGGACTTTTGAAATGACGTGCGCAGTTATTTACTCGGTACTGCAGCCCTGCAAAATACCATCCCTTCTCGTGGAGTGGAAAGCAAGCACGGTTTCGGTAGAGCGATTTGAAGCAGGCGTTGCTTACATATAGTAGATGGAAATCTATGAAGTTCAAAATTATCTCATGCGGGGGCTATTTCTATCCTTGAAAATTGTGTTCTCGGTCGCTGATGTCCTCTCAGTTGTTTAGAATCACCGTCTACCTAGAAAATACACATCTAGTTATATCACAAAAATCATTGTTGTTACACTCGCTCCTCCTCCCTGTTAGCTCTTTCAAATTTTGTCTGGCATTAAACGAACTTCAGTAACATTGTAAGCTAATCACCTGTAATGCTCATTTTACAGTTCGTTTATTTCTGAATTATGAATGCTTAACATTTTAACAAACCCACGTTTACTATAATGTCTTTTAAGGATTCTTAGATTGAAAACTTACATGTGAGGTTTCAGATGGAATACGCTTTTCTGTATAGAAAAGTTAGAGATCTACTGCCCTATATAATGCGGTAATGGAAGCATTGACACAGTTTTAGTTATGATATCAGGCAGACAAATTGAAAGATGACAGTGTTTAAAAGCAAAGTTATGGCTAGGGATGCAATAATTTATTTCACTTTTTAATACTTCCACAAAATTTAATTTATGTCTCAAAAAAGAAAAAAAAATAAAGGCAAAGAGTAATCTGGTTTCAATTACATGCTGTAGATTCGTTAGTAGGCCAGAGAATAATTTGGAATATTTTCTTATTGGAGCAGCACTGTAAGAACATGAAACATACAGGATTTTATTGCTTCTCTCCTGATTCGGTAACTTAAAAGAGGAATTAAAGTAGGTGTTTGTTTTATCCGTGTACCGTAAATTTTTTTTCTGTTCCACATATATTTTCCAATGATATTCATAGGTATGTGTTGATGGGGGCTCCCTAAGCTTGTTAGAGATAAAAGGTAATTTTTGACTGAGAATACCAGATACTTTAAAAAGTGCCTCGAATTAGGCACTGAAGAATCAAGGTAACCCCAAACTGGCAATTTGCATGTGCAAATCAGGGCCAATTTTAGCTAAACTGTGCCATTTGCACGTTATTGTTTTTTCTCATATAAATGATCTATGACTAAATTAAACTCTAGCTTTTACTCACACAAGTAGTATTTACCTCCTTATCAATATGCCGCCAATAAGAATTTGTAGGATTGGACCTCAAGTTTGCATTATGTGTTACTATTGGTTGCAATTCACAAACTGTAAGGATATAACTTAATGAGCATAAATACCTCTTTCCAAGTGTGATAAAGTCTTGAATGTTGATTTATTTTACTTTCTTTTCCTAAGTTTGCATAGTTACCTAGCAGACAAACCTCTGTTCAGAAAGACATTATTAAAAATATAGTCAAAGAAATTTAAAGTGTTGCTTATGGTACCATTAAATATATTGCAAATAGCGGTGAGCTGTGTCTGCCAATTATACCATAATAAATGGCTTGCATAGTACTAGACTTTCCCCTAAGTACCACATAGCTCAGGATTTGTATTAAGTACTAAAATAACCAGAATCAACAGGAGAATGTTAACCTAAAGTGAAGCAGTAAAGCTAGCATCTGCGGGGGGAGTGAATTGGATTTCACAATGCATGCGTGTGTCCTAGAGTTTGTAGGAAAGACATTGGATAAAGGTTTCTATTCCTTAAATTTTGCTGCTATTTGCTGCTGTTGAAGTTGGATAACTATCTTCCTCCAAAAAACTTCAAAAAATTTTCAGTGTAAATTGCTTAAACAGAGTGCTTACTTTTTACCCTACGTATTTCTCTTTTTCAGACCTTGGATGGCTTTGTTTTTGTGGTAGCATCAGATGGCAAAATAATGTACATCTCAGAAACAGCATCTGTACATCTTGGCTTATCTCAGGTATGGGTGATTTATTCTGTCTATCTTTAGATATGGATACTAGATTTGGAACCTCACACTCCTGTCTTGCCATGAATATAATGTCATTGGGTTTTAGGGGTATTTGAAGCTTCAAATTTGTTCTCTGACAAATGGCTTTACTTAAATATTCAAGCTCCCTTTACTTACAACCACATCATTACTGTCTTTATATCTTCTCTTGTTCATTGTATTTTACTTCTCATTACCTTTAAGAAAGGCAATAAATAATATGATATTGCAAATTGCAGATATACAGAGAGCTTGAAACCCAAACCTATTGCCTGTGTGGTAATGCTATACGTCTGAAATAAAGTTTAGAATTCAAGTCTATATGTTTTAGATTGTGTAAGATATTGAGGCTTGCTATGAAATAGAGCGGAAATCTGACGTGGAACATGAGTTTTATGGTAAATGTGCTTTAGGAAAAAATAGAGAAGTGGGACAGATTTATGAGTGTTCACATGGAATTCAGGGTAGTTTTTCCTGAGTATTTCCAGCTCAGTGGTCTTTTCAGTAAACCATTTTATATGATTGTGATAGAACTCATAAAACTCAGTTTACTACTGTTCTGCACAAGAAGTATAAGGGGTATTTATTGCTTTTTTTTTTTTTTTTTCTTAGAAGAACATTTCTTATTTTTTGACTTCTTGGGATACGCACAAGGGCAAATAGCCTGAATTTATTGCCTAGTGCAATTGTCCCTACTTTTGTGTGTATATGCATTGCACAAATTCATTGGCAGCACCTGACCTAAATCTTGCTACAATCCAATAGAAAAACTCCTAATTAATTTTGCTGGACCCTGGATGGGACTCACAAGAAACAGACCTGTTTCTTCAGAACCAGTTGCAGCTCAGACACTTCTCAGAGTTAAAGTGAAATAAAGACTTAATAGCAGAGGGAAGAAAAATGAGGAGATGAAGGTGAGAGAGCATAGGATGTTCTGAAAATGTCTGGGGAACATGTCCTGTGGCTATTCCAATAAACAGAGAAGGAACTGAATTGTGGAGATTATATATGTATACTTTAACTTTGGTAGTAAATAATACTTTTGATTGAAAACCTGTGAAGTTCTTTGGTTGGGTGTTATATTAGTGATACTAGAATTAGCAGCAGTAAGTAAAAATAGAACTCTAAATAGCCAGAAAAAGCAAGTATATCATCTCATAAACACCACTTATAAATCCAAAGGTAACCACAATCCCTGGTTTTGTAATTTCTTTTTAGAAAAAGAAATTCTGAGAATCAGTATTCTGTGTGGATACTTTTTTATTGCCAACTTTTAAAAATGCGTCCAGGGAACATTCTTAGTTCAAGTAGTTTGTTCAGTTGAGTCCGTTACAATATAGTATTAGTTGTTTCATAACATTTAACGCAAGTTCAAATTACTTTTAATATTGCTTTGTTTTTGAATAAGCTTTCCCAGAGAATGGCCGTATTTTCTACACTGAATCAACAGTGCTATTAAAAGTTCTTCCCTCCTCAACTTTTAAAAAGATCCACCACGCTGCTGACTTGCTTAAAGAGATTCATTTAATCAGTACAATCATTCCAAAGCACTGAGTGTTCCCATCTGTCCTTGCTGAAGCAGAGTCTCATTGTCCTGTGCTGCCTGCTGTTTGATAAGTGCTAACCGATCTTCCATGTTTTGTCCAGAAATTGTTTCTTTCTTTTCTTTCTTTTTGAGGAACATCAAGTCATCAGCTCTTGTAGGTCTCGGTGTTATCCAGTCTTCTGGTGAAATTAAAGAACTACGGGATCAGTAGGGCACTAAATAGATCTGGCCACATTCAAGGACAAGGAACTGAAACTGTTATACACGCTTTAGTCATATTTAGCCCTCATGCCCTAACGGCCCTCTGCTCAGACTGAATTCCACATCCATTGCACATATAAATATCAATAAACCCTTAGTGCAAGAGGTGCTGAGGAGAACTAGAGGGTTTGCTCATATTACTTATTGAAGTCAGTTTAATAAGCAAAATCACAAATATGTCACTTTAGTGGAGATTTGTAAAGGAATGGGCTGTATTCTTGAACTCCCCAGAAAGCTGTAGATTGGAGACAACAGATGGTTATGAAATTTAAGGGCATGTTATAGACTCCCAAAGTACTAAATATTGCAGTAGTTTCATAGAACATTTTTTTTTTTATTTACAATACAAACCCCCAGCCAAACAAGGCAGTGATTTCCACCCCCACCCTTACTGTTTAATTATCTAAACTATTCTTGCTGTTTCTCAGTGTTCTATTTTCAAAGGAACAATTTTGCTTTAAGAAATACTAGAATTAATACTAGGCTATTCCTACGTGCTAGGATATTAATATGTTAACACCAGGATATTCCTGTAAGTTTCCCAGGGCTCTAAATGAGTTCTTGTTCCTGCTTCTCCGGAAATCAGTGGGAGTTTTGTCACTGACATCAACAAGAATGAGATTGGTCTGTAGAAGTAAATTCTGCAAGTCTCCCTCACCAAGCCATAATCCTACACTATATTTTCAACAAGTGCTCTTATAGAGCTCCAGCCAATACAAGCTAAGACCAGAGTGCTGATGATTTTAGAAAGTATTTTAGACTGTGCATAGAAAGGCCTTTTTATTAAATGATTTGACAATTAACTAGTCTACACATCAATTTCAAGTTAAAGTGCAATTTGCTTAAAAATATATATTTAAACTAAACAAAATGTCCATTTAAGAATGTATTGCAGGATATTCTTGAGGACCTACTACAGTAGCCTTTGTCTTCTAGTTGATCATGAATTTAACTTCAGCAGAAAGAAATTAGAGCTTCGGAATAACCCTTCACTGGCTGGTGTAGTTAAGCTAGTTTAAAATAAAAAAAAAATAAAGGATGGTTTTTCAGCATTACTTCACTCCTGTCTGCACGGAGAGAATCAGAAACAATATTTCTGAAAAGACTATATCTTCATTTGTGGACCTATCAATTAATTTGTGGCTTTGGATTTTGCTCTCAACTGTAGGAATAAATATTGTAAATATTGATGGTTAGGACCCACTCCTCCATGTAATTTCAGACAGCCTCAGGCCAGTGCTGAACTGACTTGTGCTAGCTGAGAGAGCCAAATCCTTACTTCTTTTTTTCCATGGGTAACAAATAGGTTCAAATTCCCCAAATATTTTTTTCCCCTTAGAGTCCAAAAACAAAGAATGAGAGGAAAATCCTCTTAGGAAACAATGGTGAAAGTTTTTTTTAGGTTTTGAAAACCTGGAGCCTATTCCAGCCAATTTCTGGGTCCATGAGGGAGCCAAGCTTATCTTTGACTTCTGATAAGTTTTGAAATATTTAACCGCAAACATCTGAACTTTTCCAAGAGTTTATTTTACTTTCATCAAATAAGTATATGAAAGGCAAAATATGTAATTATTTGCTCTAGAATCCATTTACTTAGTCCTCTGTGTTTATTATGAATTGTTTCTTGGCAGGAAAAAAATGTGCAGCTGAGTTACACATAAAAAACCTCTTAGTAGGAAACAGCGATATTTGGTAGTAAGCAGGTATTTACAGATATTAAAAAGCTACATTGAGGAAGCTGGTTTAATAAGTCTGAGGCATGAGATTTTAGAAAGTTTAAGAACTGAACCATATACTTTATTTTTTTAAGTTTTCTGTGTTTCATTGTAGGCTTTAAAATAGCATGCACACACTACGCATAGCAGGAGACTGTGGTCAGTTTCCAAATTATGTATACATATTTTGGTTATTTGACTCTTACGTAGCCACCATCTCTTTACTGACGGCTTTATGTTTCCACTTGCATTTTTACAGTCAATTTTGGTTTTAGTGTTGTATGTTCACCTCCCCCTGATTTTGCTGGAGTTGAAAATGTATACACCAGAGTAGACAATATTCCTATGTGTATAATGAGAAAAAGTAGTCATTAGTTTGGCAAAGCATTTTAGTTTTGAATTTTAGATTTAAGCCCTGTCTTACAAAGTTCAGTTTTGATTAAACTGTGACCTTGGGTGCAGACCTCTGAATCCCGTGAACAAATGTGTATTTCCATGAGTAGTCCTTTTGAAATAGGTACTGGCTTTTGGAAAAGCAAGAGATACCCATGAGTTATACTTTGTAAGAGAGCAGATGCACGTTGATGTGGTTGCGATTATAGGCAGTAATAGCAGAGATGCAACAAGTTCTTTTGGATTACCACAACTGATGTTGCTAGTCAGGTTGGTTGGTGGTGCTTTGGCAAAGATGTCTTTATATAGGGAGTCACCTACAAATGATTTTTTTTTTTGTAAGGCATGTTCTCTGACACAATTGTTTTAATTTCAAAGGCAAAAGAGACTCTTCAGTAAAATCTTATTAGCCAAAGATAAAATAATAAAACCACGTCCAGAAGTGGTACTCCTTTTGGTTTGGCTGTTGACCACAGTGGTGCATTTTTGCAATGATAATTTTTTTCATGTTTTTGTTTACTAAGAAGTTAGGCCAATGAAATGCCTATAGCCATAAGGATTATTAGATTTATTTATTTGGTTTTACGAGTCTGTAGGAGATCATGGTATCTATGGAGATAGCTATGGACATTTACAATATGTTTTCCCCATGTAATTAAAAACAAAATGAAGCATTGGGAAGCATGACTCACCATGAAATTGTATAGTCTCCTTCCTCCCCCCCCACTAATGTTTGAATATGGGGTGTTACTATAAGAGATCCTCAACTGTTACAATCCAGTGCTTTTTAAGGAGAAATTTTAAAGATAATTATATAAATGAAATAACATAGATCCTTTTTCCTTTCCTTTCCTTTCCTTTCCTTTCCTTTCCTTTCCTTTCCTTTCCTTTCCTTTCCTTTCCTTTCCTTTCCTTTCCTTTCCTTTCCTTTCCTTTCCTTTCCTTTCCTTTCCTTTCCTTTCCTTTCCTTTCCTTTCCTTTCCTTTCCTTTCCTTTCCTTCCCTTCCCTTCCCTTCCCTTCCCTTCCCTTCCCTTCCCTTCCCTTCCCTTCCCTTCCCTTCCCTTCCCTTCCCTTCCCTTCCCTTCCCTTCCCTTCCCTTCCCTTCCCTTCCCTTCCCTTCCCTTCCCTTCCCTTCCCTTCCCTTCCCTTCCCTTCCCTTCCCTTCCCTTCCCTTCCCTTCCCTTCCCTTCCCTTCCCTTCCCTTCCCTTCCCTTCCCTTCCCTTCCCTTCCCTTCCCTTCCCTTCCGTTTCGTCACCTGTCACCTCCCTCTCTTCCTTTCTTTTCTTCCTCTCTTTCTCTCCACCCATCTCACCTTTCCTTTTTTTTTTCCTCTTTCTCTCTCTCTTTTTTTCCCCTACTCAGTGAAATTTTATTCTAGTTACAACATCAAATCAATGTTGATGTTTTTGGTTTTGCATGGAGGGGTTGTTGGAAAGAAGCAGTGGGGAATAGATGGCTAGAGAAAAAGTTAGTTTGCATAGTCTTGGGAAAAAAACATTCCATGAATAATGCAGAAAATGCAATGATGAGAAACGTTTTCGGAAAAAGATTGCTTTGTGGGGTAGACAACTTCATTTATTCCAAAGAAAAGGCAACTCACACATCTTAGCAAATCAGTAGGATTGGCTCGGAATAATAGGTTAAATTGTTTCACCTCTCAGCTGTCTCTGATCTTGGGGGCCCAAGGCACATCAGGCCACACTGAACAATTGGGCAGCCTGACACTAATTTAAAACACAGGCTCTAAGTATTGGTTCACTCCTTAAATCAATTACTGCATCTATCTGGAGACTTTTGTTGGTGAGTTTTATACGTGGCAAATAGAGTTAGCAAAAAGGACATATGGTGCACGCCATTTATTTTTTTGTGCAACAGTTACTATGGGTACAACAGCAGGAAAGATGGAAATACATTTTTATGAGAGCCAAGCTCAAGTGGGAAGAGGGAATACACAGATATTTAAAATAGATCTAGTCTTTAATGTGCGAGTTCACTTAAAGCAATGAAAGCTCAATCCAGTGCCCATGAAAATCTATGGAAGTCTGCCTTTGAATTCATTGGCTACTGTTCTGAGCCCTTCACATACTGTGATTGAGTGTTGTGGATGGTCTTTGAAAAGGCACAAAGGAATTGTGTAAGTCTAGTGATTTGGCTTTGAAGGCTCAGCTGCCAGCTGAATGCAGGTGATAGTTTCTAAGAACCTGTAGAAACATAATTTTTTTTTATATCTGTCTCCTTGAGAGACTTTAATACAGTTCATAGAAATTCATCCCATTTTGTGACAATCTAACATTTCGACATCTACTCTAGTTTATCTCCTCATTTGCCAGCTCTCTCTAACAGCAGCTCTTCTATATCTGGATCATCACCAGAAATTCCCATAAAGGCCCCTGTAATATTAGTTGCTGTCGAAGAAGGTATCAATTCAATTTAATGGGTATAATTGGGAACATGATTTTGTTGCATTCAACTTATGTTTGAAAAATGGTGTGGAGTTACCCAGATGTAGTGCATGCAGGTTACTAAAGAGAACTTTTGGGATAGAAAACCCCCCAGCCAGGTGCACTACTTCATGTGCTATGTGTCTCTTCACAGGTGGAGCTTACTGGTAATAGCATTTATGAGTACATACATCCTTCCGATCACGATGAGATGACCGCTGTTCTTACTGCTCACCAGCCTCTTCATCCTCACCTCTTACAAGGTACTTGTGTGATCTGTGATCAAACTACCTCTGAAAACTAAGAGAAGTAACAATCCTAGGCTGAAATGTGACAAGTCCGTATTTATCTGATATGAAGCTGTGCACAGGAAGGGAGGAGCAGCATGAACTTGAAACTGTGACCTAGGATTTTGATTTGTTGTAGTAAAGGGAATAAGGTATCCTAGACTAAATAACGATTTTCATGCCTTGGAGTCCATGCAGTTTTAAACAAGTTTTTAGATTTTGTTCAGTAAGAATTTATTCTCTTCTATTTTGTTGTCACTGCTGAGGTTGCAGAAATGTTGCAATGGTCTAGCTGTTCACAGCTGCAACTACCTAGTCTTAGCAGGAAGAAAGAGAATAATAACACATTATGCAATTGGGAAATAGGAGGACTCTTTCAAGGTTTTAAAAACAACAGTTAAATCTGAAGTTTGAACAAAAAGCCAGACTTCATACTCTCCACTGTAGGAAGAGCAAAAATAGCTTTTGTCAATGACCTACATTTAGAAACTCTCCTTAAAAAAGTGATCTCTCCAGGTCTTCTTGCCTTGATACTGGATCACTGATTCACCAAGCCTCTCCACGCATCCTGTTCAGGTGCTGCAGATGATTCACACATACCCATGCAGCATGGTGCTAAGCTGGATGGAGTGTCAGGGAAGGCAGCAGAACTCTTATTGATTACGTGAACACCTGGATCAGACTGTTCACCTTGGCTGTACTCTGACACAACACATAAATATTAACATAACCCTTTGTGTATTAATTTATTACTTCAGTGTTGTAAATTTTACATAAATTGCAAAGATATGCTAACCTTTGCATTATCTTCTTCAGTAGCTTTTGCTTCCTTTGGGGCAACTCTTTGAACTTTAAAATACCAGAAATAATCTGGTTCTGGTGTAAAATGTGATTTAACATATATTTTGTAATTACTTAATCAGTTGGAGCTCACATCCTGCTGTTTTTTGCCGGATTTCTTAAGACACAGCTCCTAAAAGGAGGAGCTTTGGGCTTGCACTCAATTCTGTTTAGGATCAGACAATTTTTCACAGTTCAGGTGCCTGTGCATTTTCTGTGCTTGCTAATGTCACCACATTTCTGGTTGCTGTGATTCCACCAGCACAGGACCACGTACCCTTTGCATGTAGGGAAGTTTACTGTGTCTAGAAGCGTATGTATTGCTCTGAGTGGTACAAATGGAAGAATTACCTTAGGCTCTTTCCCTCTTCCTCCTCCCCAAAGAGCTTGTCTTGTGTACCCCTTGATGTCTTGAAAAACAAACTTTTATTTTTCTTGGACTCTTCTGATTCTTGCAGTTACTTGGCTATTTCATAGCCTGCGCATTCCCCTGTCAGGGATTTTTTTTGAAATGTTGACCTTTTTTTAAAAAACAACATTATTTTTTCCTTCTTTTTTTGCCTTACTGTTAAGCAGAGGGGATATCTCGAGTAAAAATCCATGATTTTCAGGTAGTTATGCTGCTATCCAGAATCGATAGTAAGACATTTTTATACCCACTGTCTTGCCAATGGCAATAGCCTCCTGTTTTCTTCAGAATATTTTTGCTTTAAATGTTTTAGTTGGAGATTTTCACAAATTTAAAGTCAAGGGCAACTGATTGATATTAGTTTCTGTGTATAATGCTCTCCCAGTTCTCTGTTTGGTGTCTACAATGACTCCAGAAGCAGTGAGTCAGCACACTAGCACTGCATTTCCAGAATGTGGGGTTTTTGTTCAGAAGTAGGTACTGCCTGTTTCTTGCTTACATTTGGATCTCTCTGGGTGCTTAACTTGCCTGTTAGCAATTGATTTCTGAAACAATCTGATTCCTCTCATTTTTGTTAACTCACGGCCAAATTCTTTATTTCCTTAACAAATTCTCCTCACTGTGAAGTGCAATTCGGTTCTGTTCTGGTTGTGTTTGAAAAGACTTGACATACAATTGAAAATGTTAATTTCAGTTTACTTGCAAAAGTTTCAGTCTGGAATTCTGCTGGTGCTTTAATTAGCCCCAGATATACGCTCATTCTCTGCAGCATTCTTTGCCTCCTTCTACATAGATGCCGTTTGTTATTAGCATCAAGATCTTGTTTCTCAATAGTGCAATTTACTTTGAAATGTTTTCTTATGTTTTGTTTTGTGCAAAATTTTGTCTAGGAGAGGAAACTGATAAAACACGCAAAACAACAGCATCTTATTTAGTTTCCTAGACTTGGAGAAGATAAATAAAGAGTTAAGTTGTGTTCCAGGTTGTACAGAAATTATTCTGTGCAAATCTTACTTCTGTGTGCCTCTTCCCTGTACAATCCATGCAGCAGGCGTATTAAAATATCCAGAATCCATAGTTAAATATTTTTAAAAATCAACAGAGTAGCCAAATATTTACATATATTTGTCTCCCCTATGCCAGTAATTCGATTTTCTGCAGCGTATACGTCTAATCTTGAGGCATACCCTGAAATTACCTGGCCCACAGAAATCAAAGCAGGTTTCCTGTTTTTCTTCAGTGAAGCCTTGAAACCTATTCAATAGATGACAGTAATGAAGCAACTTCTGACTATTTAATAGGTATTTTGAATACTTAAATAGAACATGGAGTTCTACAAATAACTTAGTACAGTGGGAAGCTGAGTGAAAGTGAAAATGGCTTTATTTTCTATTAAAAAGAAGAACAGGATTTTTAAAGAGCATTTTTTGTCATTTCAATTTGCTTTTATTTCTTTTAAACTTTTAAACCATGTGTGAATAATCAAGTCACTGGGTTGAATAAAAAATTTACATTTATAAATTTATTACATTATAGATCTCTCCAGTCTGTGGTATTACTCAGGAGTAAAATCAATACTGCACCGCAGACACAGACATTCATAACACAATTTACAGCTTGGCTCAGGTAACATTACTGGCTCAAGATGTTTTCTTTCGCTAATTTTCAAATACGTATACACATTTTTAGTTCAGTTGCTATTTCAGCAGTGGTAGCTGGATAAAGTCTGTTATGACTGAAATAAAATCACAAATGTAAACATACATATCTATACTTTGTGGTATTCTGTTACTGGTATTGAATAACCCAGAGTATAGATTATTTTTGACCTCCAGTCTTTGTAATCTTTTATTCTCTGCCTTTATTTATTTCTTCATTTGCTTTTAATCTTCCTCACTATCCGTCATTATTTTCCTCAAACCTTCCCCTGCATTTCCAGTGCTTCATCAGTTCCATAGAAGCTTCTCTGAAAGGCTAAACAACATGAGAAATGTAGAGTCTTGCAGCTGTTGAGCTCTAGAAACCTTATTGGCATGAGTTTTTTCTCTCAGGGAAATGCAAACTATTGCTCACTGCATAAAATCAGATATAGTGTTGATTTCTTTATATATTACTCACTGCCATATTGCTTTTCTTCAGATATCTTAGCCTGATACTCAAAAGTCATACATGTCTAAAAGGCATGTAAGTCTTCTTAAATGATAACTTCTAATTTTTTTATAGTTTGCCCTGGACTTCCTAATATTTCAGGTACAAGGCACATCTTCAAACATAGAGAGCAGATACTTTGTTTTTTTTTAAAATACAGTGAAAATTACACAGTATCACAGTATTACAAAGTTGGAAAGGACCTTTGAGATCATCGAATCCAACCTATGACCCCACACCAACTCATTATCTAAACCACGGCACTAAGTGCTTCATCCAATCTCTCTTTGAACACCTCCAGGGATGGTGACTCCACCACCTCCCTGGGCAGCGCATTCCAATGACCAATCACCCTCTCAGTAAAGAATTTCCTAATGTCAAGCCTAAACCTCCCCTGGCGAAGCTTGAGACCGTGTCCTCTTGTTCTGTCACCGGCCACCTGAGAGAAGAGACCAACCCCTGCCTGACTACAGCCTCCCTTTAGGTAGCTGTAGAGAGCTATAAGGTCTCCCCTGAGCCTCCTCTTCTCCAGGCTAAACAACCCCAGCTCCCTCAGTTGCACCTCATAGGGCTTGTGCTCCAGCCCCTTCTTGAATAATCACATGCTTTGAGAACCTGGACTTCATAACAATATTAAATGTAACATAATTTGGGAAAACGGATGTTGGTGAACTAGCTGTTGTGTCATCCCTCTTTAGATAAGTCCAATGTGGCACTACAGCAAATCATGGTAAGGAATGATTTTGGGGCAAGAAACTGGAAGGCAGTGACTCTGAGAAGCATTTAAAGGTCATAAAGGACAGCTTAGTGTGAGGTCCTCTTGTGGTGCTGTGGCAAAAAGGGGTAACGTAAAATCCTTGTGCACATAAGCAGAGGAATAGTAAATAGGAATACCAAGGATGAATAATTATATTCTTTATACAGTACTAGTGAAATGAACACTAGATTTTTCTGTCTAATTCTGTTGTCCACTTTAAAAAAATGGCAAATGGGAGAAAGCATGGAAGAGAGCCATAAAAATGACTATAATGAGAGATGATAAAACACCATCTGTTTGGTTTATCAAAAAGAAAACTGGGAGGTGACTTGGTTACACATATCAAGGACCAATGTCTGTGGGCTGAAGCCACAAAAGCTCAAATTAGAATTATGCATATATTTATAACCAGGAATTTGATTAACTACAGGAACAAAATACTGAGGGAAGCAGTGGTTTCTTCCTCTTTTGATGTCTTCAGATGAAGGCTGTATGCCTTTATAGAAGATATGCTTTAGGCAAACAGAAGTTACTGAGCTCAGCACAGAAGTGACTGAAGTTTAATGAACTGCAACGTACAGGTTAGACCTATGATCTAATGCTCCTTTCTGATCTTTAAAGTCTATAAGCTATGACTCAATGAAAGCCATAAACCCCACGATCTGTGGAGGCTTTGGAGAATTTCAGCTTTAGCTTAGAAAGAGTTTAAGCTGCCTTTTTACTTACATGACCGGCATTGAAAATGTAAAGCAATATGCACTGATCCCTTTGGATGAAAGAAGCCAACAGCTGGACTCTCTGAGGGTGGCTGGCGTGGGGAAAAATAATAATCTCTCTCACATTGACCTTAAAGCTAGGGTATGCATCAGTGAATCACCTCACATGAGTCTTAAGGCCAACTTTGCACTAATTGCAACAAAATGAATCCATTATATTCAAGTGGAATGGGTTAGCAGAAAAAAGAAAAAAGAGAATAATTTGATAGCTTTTCCAAACGATGTAAACTGGCTGTGCTCAAATCTCAGGTGGCTACACTGGCCCTTGACTTCACTAGCCCTTTGCACCTTTCCAGATACTGCTTAATGTATTTCTGGGCTGCAATATTTTTCTGTGTTTTGGCTTAGTTTTTTATCCGTGAAGGCTTACACCTCAGTTTTGCAGTCCCTAAACTGCCTGTATCTGTTGCAGAGGCTGGTATCACGATTCCTGAGCCTCTACCATAAGGAATAGCACACTTCACCAACAGGAAGCCTGGAACAGCTCTGGAAGCCTTTCTTTTCTGTTTCTTCAGGTAGTGGAACTGGGTCCACTGGATGAGATTCTCCTGCTGGAGCAGAAGATAGCCACCCAGCAGGGTGGCTGGGCTCCAAAATGCAGGGAAGATGACATAACAGTAGTTTCTGAATCTTGGAAGACTGCAAGGTTATGTTCATGACTGACTGTAGAGACTCAGTGCATGCTGCTTCTCTCCCTTGCTTAGTGAAGGATACCTAGTAGGTTGTGGTGCCATGCAAAATTCTGCCTAGCCAGCAATAGCTCCAGAACTTCATGGAGACACGTGAGGAGTTTGCCCCTTTCAGCACCTCACACACAGAATAAATGTCTGTCAGTCTAAGCTGTTGCAGCTCAGCAACAAACCCTTTGGTACTAGCCTGGTGGGGGTACGATGCTGGCAGGGTTTTGTTACGGCATGCCCTATCCAGAGGCAATAAGCGTTTTGAATGTGTCTGAAATAGTGGCTGGCATTCAGGGACTGAATTTTGAGGGTTGCACCAGGATTATGGCCTACACCCAGCTCGCCCTAGCATGTTCTTTGAAGAAACAACATACCAACGCAAGCTGGGGTGCACATACCAAGACAAGCCGGGATCTTAAGCCCTCAAATGATGTTGTTGTCAGAAGTGTCTGTACTAACCATTTTTGCAAGAAGTTTTCTTTAATAGCTAGCAGCATAGTGATACACTTGTAGAAGGATAGTAACCCTTACAAAACCAAGTGAAATAAGAGATATTTGTACCGCAGGTTGACTGAGACAAGAAATTCAGCAATGCTGAGAGGGATTCAGCATTATATGCTGCTTTTCCATATGTATATTTTGGTCATTCTGTGACTTTTTTTGCTTTCATATGCTTTTTCTGAGATTTTAATCCTTTAAAATGTCTATAGCTTCCCAACTTTTGCTGACTTGCACACCAAGGGATGGTGTACTAAAGGCAGTTTATTAACATTCCCCAGAGCAGACAAAGGGGAGGAGGAATACTGTAGTTATTGTAGACATTCCGGTTGTCTGCTAACAACAGCATAATCTCTATATGATTAGTTGAAGCCTGATTTAAGTTACACAAGCAATGTGAAATACATTGTGTCAGGATTTCTCCACTCTGATTGATGCTTTAGGGACACTGTTTCATTCAGCTAAGCAGTAAATGCTAGCGTATACTTTTCCTCTCAAGGAAGAACATCTTCCCTACACGTTTTCTTCGATATTAGGAAAAGGGACTAGAAAACTGTATATCTGGAAAGATCTTTTTACACTCAGTTTTAAAGAATTTTCTTCCAGTAGTACATATGCAAAAGACAAATGTTGATATGAATTTTTGTTTTAATTAACTTAAAAATATTTTATAGGAGAACTGTTATTGAAAGATAATGGTTTAACATGTTGATCCTGTTACCACTGCTTGTCAGGGTTATTTTGAACTTGCAAAACCTAGAAAATATTGTTGGTTTAGATGTAAGGAAGTGGAAAAGAGGGCAGACTTCTGGCACCCTGTTGAAAAAAATCATTTTTTCATTGGTAATAAACAATAAAGCACACCAAAGAGAGTAGAGGTCTTAGACTGTCAAACCTATTCTTTTCCTTTCTGTCTAATGCCCTGTTGAGTTTCTTCTTTAAGAAAAGTTTGGAAGCATCACTTACAGGGGCAAAGGAAAATTTGGGCAAATGACTGCAAACAGCTGAGTTTGGATGACAGGAATAATAACAGAGACAACGTACCCTCTCCAGAATTCTGGACACAGTCGGGACAAAGAACAAACTATCCAAATGGGGAGGAAATTTGGGCAGCTTGTGTAAGTTTGGAACTCTAGGACAGAGGCTAACAACAGAACTGATTGCTTTCCTACCACAGCCAAAGCCTTAACAGGCCAAACACAGCCAGCCCACAAGCTTCATTTTTCGACTTAGTATGTGCATGGGAACTTGCTCTCTTAATATATATAGTTTGCAATTTTGCCATTTATATTTCATGATTCAGCTAATGCCACCTGTTTGCTAAAAGGAAGACTATTCTTAAAGTTATACAATTATTCTTGTAATCTGCATGTGTATATATGATGCTGTAGTGTAATAGGGAAAAGGGAAAGTATATTTACCTGTTTCATTTCTTCTCTCTTACTTGGAATAAGCTTTGACCATGCATACCAAGAAAAGAACAGGGAAATGTTATTTTCATACATCCCTTTCCATGCAGTATTTCTCCTTGCGGAAGTTTTAGTCACAAACTCACTTTTGCACTTTCTGGCGTAGTGATAACAAAGATCATCAATATGTACCAGGAATACAGGTACTTATTTTTCATTTGCCAATCTCCAGGTCTGCTTCTGAATTTGTAACAAGAAAAGTCTACCAAAGCCCCTTTTCATACTGACCCTGTTGGTCAGTCCTGACTCCTAGCTTCAAGGTCTACCTTAAAAGTGTGTGTGCTATTATGCAAGCACCTCTTTTCCATGTATTCTGTGGTGCTTTTACCTCTTTCTTGGTTCTAGAAGACAAGTCACCAATGTTCAGAATTCAGAGGTAGAAGTTGTGGCATTTGTCTTGCCTGTGTCTCACAAAAATAACAAATTTGTTATGCTCACAAAAGAGACTAGCCAAGATAATCTCATGCTCTTTTAGTCAGCAATGAGCCACGTGGGACCCAGATGCTTTGCAGATTATACAAGAATAAGAGTGGAACATGTGCAACTTTATAGTACAGAGGAGGTAAGATGAAAATAACCAACCGAAAGGGCAAGAGATGATCTTTTTTCTCAGTCCACTGTGCAAGCAGCATGGAAACCACAGAATTTTTGACTATTTTCTTTCAAAAGAGATGAAAGAAGGAGTGGAAAGCAAAGACGAATTTCAAAGTTGCACCCCCAGGGTTGGATGACTCTAGCTTCCATAAAGCTAACCGTATTTTCACAGAAATGCTTGGAGAATCCTGTTTGGCAGTGCAATGTGAGTGAAAAAATGCAAAAATTCATCAACCAAACCAGCAAGACTCATTTTCTTTACCATTACATATATTCTGTTCATGAAATTAAGAAAATACAAATCCGTCAAACACAACCAAGCTATTTTATTCTTGATTAGTTCTTGAAGTCAAACTATGTTGTATTATATACCAGGCTAAGAAAAGAAAAGGGATCAATGGAGAAGACATACCTTGTAGAAACGGTACTCGGTGCTCTGAGAAATAAATGCATCTTCTGTATGTCCATAGATAGCAATGGTTTTCTATGTTCTTATCCGTAGGTTGCTGTGTTTCAGCTCTGTGAGGATGTTAACATACAGATAAGTTTGGTCTGGGATTTGAATGAAGTCGTTTACTGTCTGTCTCATTTATAGCTTTTAACGAATCTACTCAACTACTTTGTAGCGATGCTTTAGGGAGAATGCCTCTGTAATATGACCAAGCAATATGGTAATAGATTAGTAGAATAGGAGAACTCTGAACCTGATAAGGGAAACATGGAGTTTGGCTAAAAAATAAACAGTGATGCATTTGTAATGGACATCTTGGACACTTTATGTGGACTCTGACTTTCAGGGCCTCCTCCTCTTATAGAATTTATTATAAATGATATATCAATTTTATTAAAATATCTTATAGTAGACATATTGAAAGAGTCAGGACCTGAGTAACCTTAGGTACACCCTTCCAAGGAAGAGCAGCAGGAAAGAGAAAATCTGCTCCAAGTATATAATCATGCTGACCAAAACTAGTGTTTCACCTGCATCAGTTTTCATTTCCAACTATTGCCAGTCACCTAGTTGAGGAAAATTAGAAAACTAGAATTCCAGGATAAAAATTGGGAGTCTCACAGGTCATTTTAAAAGGACTTCCATAAAAATTTGTGGAGCAATGGGGAGGAGAGAATCACTTTCAGATGCTAAACATTGATACAGAGCAAACAAAATCAGAAATTTGCTGTCACAAGTAAATCCAAGTTATAACAAATATTGGAAGTGGCTGGAACAGAAAAACAAACCTGCAATCGTATTCCACATAACTGGATAAAGAAAAGCACTATGCCAAAACTGGGAGGATAAACATTTAGAAAGAACTCCAAAACACTGCTTTTCATCTCTAATTCCTGTAGTAGAGAACCACAACGTCACTAAGTTCTGGGAAATGTTAAAAGCTGTACTAAGATGGCTGGTATGCTTTGCAGGAAGCTATCATCACAGCCTTTCAAGATACTTAGCAATTTGGAAGTGGGGGTGGATGTTTCTTTTTAGCTATAGCCGCTATTGAGACTTTTCCTTGACGCAGCTACCAAAAAAACTTGAACAGACAAATGTACAAGCTTTGAAAATTATTCAACTCACTTACAAAAACAAGGATCAATTTCCCAATTATTTGAGATTGTTTGGGAGAGGGAAACAAGTCACATACAGGTAAAAAGGGAAAATAAATGCTGACATGGAAAGTAAAGGGGAAGGGAGGAAAAGCAGACTCACGCTGCAGCGCTTACGCTCATAAAACAACACCACATTAAAATCTCTCAAGGCAATATACAGCTGCTTGTCAGAATTAGCAAACACTAGAGATGGGGAAATTAGACAAATTTTGTCATATGTGGTGGGCTTGCTGGAACAGTGTTTGAAAGAAATGATGCTGAGTAAGAGATACAACAACAGTGAAATTTATCATGAGTTGCAGCAAAAACTGCCATCTCCATGTGGTGACTGCTCACTTTTTTGATACCTCAAGTGGCTGGGAGAGGAGTGGCTGGAAAGCAACCCTGCAGAAAGGGATCTCATGGTGCTCCTGATGCTAAGTTCAGTATGAGTCAGCAGTGTACCCTAGCAACCAAGAGGGCAAATCGCATCCTGAGGTGCACCAAAGGGTATAACCAGTTGGTCAAAAGAGGTGATTATTCCACTGTACCCAACATTATTGCAGTCTCTCCTCTGTGCAGAGCACTGTGTGGAGCTGTGGGCACCACAATTTGAGAAGGACGTGAAGGTCCTTGAATGTGTCCAGGGCAATAAAGCTCATGAAAGCGATTGAAGACATGTCCTGTGAGGAGTAGCTGAGAATGTTGGATTTGTCTGGTTTTGAGAAAGGAGGCTCAGGGATGTTCTTATTGCTCTCTATAGATTCATGAGGAGGGGAAGTGGAGAGGGAGATGCTGATGTCTTCTCCCTGGTATCCAGCAACAGGACACATGGGAATGGTTCAAAGCTGCACCAGAGAGGTTAAGATTGGACATCAGGAAGTATTTCTTTACGGAGAGGTTGCTCAAACACTGGAATAGGCTTCCTAGAGAGGTGGTTGATACCCATGTCTGGCATTGTTTAAGAGGCATTTGGACAATGCCCTTAACACGCTTTAACTTGGTCATCCTTGAACTGGTCAGACAGTTGGACTAGATGACTGATGCAGGTCCTTTCCAACTGAAGTATTCTATTCTGTTCTGTTCTGTTCTGTTCTGTTCTGTTCTATTCTATTCTATTCTATTCTATTCTATTCTGGTTTCCAGTTTTTCAGCTTGCTTCTGGAAGCTGTAGTCAGTGGGGCAATATACTATATAACATCTCCTGCAGTGACAAATACGAATTTACATATGAGATTATTTTACTCTAATCTAAAATATCCCAAATACCACACTGTGAAGATACAGTTGTCTTAGTGCCAAGTGTTGTGAAGGCACAGTAGGAAAGCACAGCCTATCATGGGCAGCACTGCTATTCTTAATGACGTCTTCCTTGTTTCTTGCAGCTCTAAAAATGCTGGTTTGTGTATACATTGTTACATCTGTACAAACACACACAGAGTACACACACAGAGATTACAGTGCTGCAAGAGTGTTCTTTTAATCATTATCACTAATAATACTACAAAGTGCATCTTCATGCAGAGAAAAGGGGTTTCTTTTTTTAGAGATGAAAACATCTTCACTTTTATTGGTTTTATTTCTTATTTTCTCTTTTTGTAGAAGATAAACCCAACAAAACTAAAGATGAAAAATACGTAGTTATCAACATCCATAGGGTGGGATTACTTTTTCTTCTGTGATACATATGGAAGACAAAAAACAACAAAGGATGTTATTAATAGGATTTTTGTGTGTGTGTTAATTCAGTTGGAACACCCCTGCAGGACTTTCTGGTCTATTCAGTAGCATTTTGTTTCTTGTCTCTCCATTAGCTGGTCTGCATCCTGCTGGTTTCATCTTTTCTCTATAACAAACAGAAATAGTTTCTACATAGATTTTTAACATCTTAACACTTAATGGAACGGTGCTAACATCACTTACAGTGATGCATTTATATAGTTAACATTTCAAAATAATGAAATACAGTGGTTAAGCTTCGGTTATTAGGTAGTATGAATCTTCTCTGATACTTAACAAGGCTTTTTTTCCTTCAGTGTGTTTATATTCTAGTTCAATCATAATTTTTTGCTATTCATTATTCTCTCTCTTAAGTTATATATACATGTGCTTAACCCACAGTTATCTCAACTTTTAACTACTTAAGAACTGGTAGCATTTGGTTAGTTTCCTGTCTGTTTCAAACGTCTTTTGCCTTCTTGGTAGCACAAGAATCTTTCTGTTATTTGGATGTGCTGTGCTTACATGTTTGAAAGAACACTAGTGATATCAATAATTACATTACTAGCTACGTACTCTCAAAATACAAACCCAATGTATTTTCTCGTTTCCTATTCTGCCACTACTTTGGAGAGTACCTTCATTTACCTGCACTCCAAAGGAGGTATTTCTTTCCCTTTACCAATAAGGGCTGGTACATAGCTGTTCAGAAAGTAGGTGATTGCCTGGTGAAGGGTGGTAAAAACAGAAATCTGGAGGCGTAGTCATGCCGACTTGTCCAACTTTCACAGGGAATCCTAACATGAAAGCGAAATAAATCCTGAGGGCAGAGATTGAATGGGAAAGTATTACAGAATGCTGCCTAAGGCTGAAATATAAAAACATCTGTTAAATCGTGGAAGGCAGTGTTATGGAAAGTTGTGAAATATTCGGTAATAAGTAAGCAGTGTGTTTTATGCTTTCAGAATACGAAATTGAGAGATCATTTTTCCTGAGAATGAAGTGTGTCCTAGCCAAGAGGAATGCAGGATTGACATGCAGTGGCTACAAGGTAATGTGTTTAAGCTTCAACCTCCTCCCGCTCCCTCCAGTATTCAACAAGTATAAGCTAATTTATTTGCAATTTTTCACTTGTGTGTAGCTGAAAGCAAACCCTGTGATAGCAAGACTTAGAACAGAGACAAGAAATGCTACTACTGATTGCAGATTCCCTTAGTAATGCAAGTGTAGACTCTCTCGCGGTGAACTGGAGTTTGTTTGACATATTCCCACATCCTGATCCCCAGATTAGGGAACTGTCTGGAGCACAACCACAGAGGTGCAAAGAGAGTGCACAGCCAGGTCTTATTCCCCTATGGAACTGGAGGCAGGTGAGGCAGGAACACACACAGAGGAACTTGGAAGTCTTCCCATATCCCTCTGCCTCAGCACTATCATGCTCTGGCTGAACAGCGACCCAGCCACCCCATTGGCCTGACCAGAATTACCTCAACATTAATGAGACTGCAGCGTTACCCTAAACAATCACTACTATCAACTCAGTGTTGAATTGTACTGAACTACCAAATCTGCTTGTAAATCTTATCGTTTGTATTAATTTATATTTATTACATGAAATCAGAAGCCACAGCGAATACTGAGATTCCATAGCAATGCCTGCATTCAGGTAGCTCTTATTTTCAGCTTTACAGTGCGCATTTGCTGGCCTTTTGATCTAATTCCATCACTTAAGCACCAGGAGAGAAGGGTAGTTCACACGCAGTCTAGTGAGGATTCATTTTGTTTGAACCATTCAAAAACAAAAAGAAAAGCAAGCAAGAGCAGCAGAGCTCTTTTAAGGAACGTGTTCAAGGTCCAGATGTATGTCTGTCTATTTGCACTGCTGTCTACCTGGTTATACTGATAATTTTTCATTACATGGCCCCCTGTTTACTCAGCTGCTTCCCAGCAAAAATGATTCTATCCCAAAGCTGAATCTGCAATCAGGCAAAAGAGCAGAGCTTGTAGCGGTGGTATCTCTGTTTGGGGTTCTTTCCCCTCCATTTATGACCACTAATCAGAGGAATCTTCTTCTTTCACCTTTTGCTCACTTTTAAAAGTTTATGCAGTTAAAAATTTAAGGATATACCTGTCCAGAGAGATGCTGGCCTAAGTTTATTCTCTTTGACTGTAGTTAGAGTTAGGAACTAATAATTTTGAAAATATCACCTGATTAGCCGAAGTGGAGGAAAAACTCATGAATCAAATAGTAGGATCTGCTGAGAGAATATAAATAAGTTTTACTTGCTACTGTGCTTTTGCTAAACATACTAATCACTTGTTGGTTGGGAAGGAGGAAGGAAGGCTATACAGGGGGAGCATATTTACGGGTGACTGTTTAGTAGATTGTTCAGGAGTACTAAGTACAGTGGAAATCAATTCAATTGAACATAGTTGGAAGTCAAAGAAATACAGAAATTAAGCTGAAGAATGTGTAATATGCTTGCTGTTTGGAATAGAAAGTTGGCAGGAGCACAAATTATTTCTAAACACCAGCACTACATTAAATAAATCCTATGTTCTGGAATAGTCCCCAGTTACTGTTCCCCTCCCTACCCCCCTTTGGCTGACATTGTGAATCTTTACAGTCCAAGACTGAAGTTATCACTCCTGTGATTAGGAATTGTATATGAGGATTCAGGACTCTGGCATCAAGACCCTGGGCTTGGTTGCATTTCAAAATAACTCATCTGAACTTGACTTCAGAACTTAAAACCAATTTCTAGTGCATTTACATATACAGCAGTTAATCTTTACAAATGGCAAGCATTGATCTCCACTGAGCTTTTTCAAATGTCTGTTTTTCATCAGAATAACGACTCATTAAAATGGAACTATTTCGATATACCTCTGTGTTGTTTGTGAGAGAGTGTCAACTTAAAAAGCAATTTCCAGATTTTTTGATTAATGAACAGGAATTCTGACTGCATCTACAAGAACTCTATATCAAAGAGAGTTTAAAGTATTAACTAGAAAGCAGTCAAGCTAGTCTCACAGAGCATGTGCTTTAATACTGGATTAACCATGTTGGCAGTAACCATAAAAACTCTGTTTTAATCTCCTTTCATAAATTAAACACTCATCGAAGCCTTAACAGACTACGCAGTACTTAAGTGTTATAAGGATGTATTACTTTACAATCGCATTGAAACTGGGTGGTCAGCTGACTTGAAGCCTCTTCTATTGCATAGGATATCGAGTGTGTTTTCTTCTCGTGCCAGGTGATCCATTGCAGTGGCTATTTGAAGATACGGCAGTATATGCTAGATATGTCTTTGTATGATTCCTGTTACCAAATCATTGGACTGGTGGCTGTGGGTCAATCTTTACCTCCCAGCGCAATCACTGAGATCAAACTTCACAGTAACATGTTTATGTTCAGAGCAAGTTTGGACTTAAAATTAATATTCCTAGATTCCAGGTAAGCAGCTACTTTATTTAACATGAAATGTTTTCGAAGTCAAGTGTTATCATAAGCTACAGTGGTTTCCAAACAAAATAAAGCATTCCAAAATAGATCTGGAACACAAAGACCATGTGAGTTCTTCAGAGGCCTTCAGGTAGCTGGATAGACCCTACTTTGTCTTGAATACCAACATATAAGAGCCTGTACAATTTAACCTACAGTTACTTCAGAGTGTCAACTAAAGCCTTCTTGCTGTAAGTAATAGGCACATAAGCAGGAATACATTTTTGCCTTAAAGGACATACATTTTAGCGTAAAAGCTATCAGAAGGAAGAAAGATGTACCATCATCCATAATTAAAAAACCTCCCACAACTGAAACACTGAGGTCAAATGACGTCCTGGGGTCATCCTGAAATCTTTTAACAGAGTAGTAAGAAAACATAGTCTTCTGGACTTTACTGTAATGCATTTAGAACGGAACCAGCCCTGCCAATGGAGTTGTTAGAATGAAAAAAATTCAATCTACTACATGAAAACACAGCCCTCTTAAACAAAACTTGGGAAAATGACTGTTGCTGAGGAAGGAGAACCCTTGCCTCCACTCTCAGCTGATACAGCTCACATACCAGCTAAGAAGAGAAGAGCACAAGACCAGAACTGAAGGAGGTATGAGTGATTAATTCCTCTCTTTTTGAAACATGGTAGCTTTTAGCATACCATGATACCTTGTACAGCGCAGTACAGGACAGCCTAAGAGGAAAAGCCCAGTTCCCAAAAGGCTATTGACAAGAT
The DNA here is from genome assembly GCA_033558235.1 of Neomorphus geoffroyi. Lineage (NCBI taxonomy): Eukaryota > Metazoa > Chordata > Aves > Cuculiformes > Neomorphidae > Neomorphus > Neomorphus geoffroyi. Next base: position 61,973,383 of record JAUMJM010000005.1, on the reverse strand, counting down.
GATCATTCTTCAAAAATCCCTGCGCGTGGAGCAGTACACCATATACTCTCTCATTTCCCCAGGCATGCTGTATTTGCAAGAAGCAGAAATTATACTCATATGTAACAGTGAAAAAGAGTCCATATCCAAGATAGTAGGGAAGTTTTGCATGGCAGGTCAACCATGCAAGAACATGCTTTTTCTCCATGCTGTTAATGAGATACTGGGCCATCAGCTGCTAAAATACAAAGAACTATTTGTTTCTGGAATTATTGCCCTTTTTTTGGCACACTTTACTTAATATAACAGATACAAAGAAGCACAAGGGATTGAGCAACATGTTTTTACATGTGGAAAAAAGGGGAAATTATGTGCCTAAGAGGAACTGCCTGGAGACATAAGTGTCTTAAAAGGAGACAGTATAACCAGAGGTGTTGACAAGAGCACAGATAGAACCAGTACTGTTGCATAGCTGTGTTTACCAAAGAGCAGATGGGTGTCATCCACATACAGGACAATCAGGGGTATTAAGCATTATCCAAGCCCTTTGCTCTCCCAGCTGAGTAAACCAAATTATATTTGCTCAGAGCAGGGACATATTAGGAATAAGACAAAACTGTTTTCATGCTTGCTTGTAGTATCCATACAAGGAAAAGCATTGCTAGATCTTTAGGGGTAACAGTCGCAGCGGACAGGTCAGTGTGAAAGCCATGGGAAGGAGCAGTTAAATAAGCCTTTCTAGACACTTGATACAACATAAAACATGCAGGAGTTCATTTATCAAGGTCACTAGAAAAACGAGACGTACTTCCCCATAAAGGCATTTGCTGCTTTTAATTTTTGTGGTACATCCTATTTATTTATTGCTACATGGTTTACAAAGGCTTTCAAGAAGTCTAGAGGGCAGAACTGATCACTGGGGAAAGCTCTGTTTCCTTCTGTGTGCTGTGTCACATTCAAAAAAAGTCATCAAAGCCCAAGCTCCCTACATTGGTTTATTGAGTGGTTGGTTTTCTGTTAAGGAAGTCAAGCAGCAGACTTTATTTCCAAAAGTTTGAGTGTCCTCGTAACTGTTAACGATGGTTTTTTGGCCTGTGGGAAGACCAGCTTCAAAGTGAGGCTGCACTTCCAGAAAAATTAACACCTGGCTTAGGTTTGTGGTCTTTTGTTTGGTTTTGGATTAGCTGTTTCTGTACGTACCAATTAAGTGAGCAGGGTGAAACTGTCACCCTTGTTTAAGTTGCACTGAAGTCAGGAGAAGCACTGAAACCCGAACAGGATGTTACACCAGTATTTCACCACGCTGATACACTGAAGTGATAATTGGGGCACTTAGAATTGTAAGCCAGGAGGGACAGGGCACATAGTACAGAGGAGAAACACAAGCATTTATAGACATATCCTCCTGCAGGAAGAGACCACACGTGCTCAATGTGCTTTGGCAGTCTCCCTGATCGAGGCAAAGGCATGCAAAAGTTTCCGAGATGAAGGCGTAGCTAGAGGAGCTATGGATGTATTTGTACTATGTTTATAGTAAATCAGATCGCAAAGACATTTTGTTGTTTATTTTCCTGATTTCCTTCAGAAGAATCCCTCCCTCCAATGATCTCTCTCAAGTAGGGTGTAAAGACTCCAGTCTCTGTGGGGTCCATATGATTGTTTAGTGTTAGGGTAAGAGTAAAGAAGATACAAAGACAGTTATAAAAGAAAAATTAAAAAGTGATCAAAATTTACATTATCTGCAACACCCAATGAGACCCTTGTATCCATTTCTGTAGATACTGCTGTGTTATTATCTGATACAGAATATATCCTCATTAGTGTTCGAGTTCAGTCCAGAGACACCCTTTTGAAGCAAATGTCCTGATCTTCCCCACTCATTGCACCACAGTTCATATCAAAAAGAGGACTTAGGCGTGTGAACTATATTCCTTCTGGATCTAAATAGGAAGAAAACCTCCAAGAGCACGTCTAGAGTACTCCATCTGCTATAAAGCTTTCAGTGCACAGCCCTGGACTAGCGCTAGTTCCAGGTAAAAGTGCCAAAATTAAAATACACAGATACACTTGATGCTGCAGAAGTAGATCCTCAGCAGTAACCATTTTACTCCACAGATCACCTGCTAATGGACTGCGTTGCTTGTTAACATAGTCATGCCTTTGTACGGTACCTCTGTACTGCCATTTTAGGTGAAGAAAGACCAGGACAGAACAAAACACCCCCCAACAACACTAAATAAATAAGCCACATTATGGTTGAATTGCACAATGTGCTTTAAGGATTTTTTGTTCTCAAGCAACAGTACTAAATAAACAAAAGCCCATGCTACACCATGAAGTTTAATTCTTCAGGTCTGGCCCTGTGTAAGTCTGACCAGTGTAACCTGGTTCTATAACATCTGCAGAGATACTGCTCTTTCAAATTTGTTCCTTTATTCTACTCATCATGTCAGAATGTTTTTCTGAAATCTAGCTTCAAGCTTGCTTTTCTTAGCTTGTGATCTTCATAGCCCCTTGTCTTTCTACATTCTCAGCCTGAATAAACTCCTGCTTCCTTCTTCTGTAAGGCGTTAGCCTGAATTTATTTGTAGGCGATGATCACAGCTTCTGCTACACTTGTATGTTTGCAAAAGCAAATGAAAAAGTGTCAGCAGTCCACAAGAGTAGTTTTATTGTTTCATGCAAGGCTCCTCAACTGGATCTTTGTGCAAAGGATCATGCATGGCAGTAGCAAAAGCCTGAAGTGGAAAGAAGTAAAAGAACTCATTTTCCTGCCTGTGTGTAAAGGCTGGCCAGGGAATAGCTGCACCTTGCTTTGGCTGAGTTGAGAGGGTTTATTTTCTTATAAAGATGAGGATTCTGTTTCCAAAACTAACATTTTGTCCTGCAGTTTTTAGGCATTTGATTTGTCGGCACAATCAAATCTCTAGGTTAATGAAACTGAATATACCTACAGATTTTGATTATTATGGAATCTTCCTTTTCCAGAGTGACTGAATTAACTGGATATGAGCCCCAAGATCTGATAGAAAAAACCCTCTACCACCATGTCCATGGCTGTGATGTGTTCCATTTACGATACGCTCATCATCTGTGTAAGTAAAAAGAATGTGAAACTGAAATTTATTAAGTAGAGTGATAAGTTTTGCAGACAACAGGAACTATGCTGGAAAGTAGAAAAAGCTTTCCAAATCTTGACTGGAGCTAGATTTTCAAAACTGCTTGGCTATCACTGAAGGCAATCATTAGTTATGCAAATAAGCTAGATACTCAATATACTGTGCTTCTGAAAAAATATATCTGGCCACCTTTATCTTCCTACTTAAAGGATCTAGGCTCTTTTGAAACTTTTGGACTTGATTCTGGGTGGTGAAATCTTGAAGGAAAAAAGCTGGAAGAACAAGTGAGTGAGAGGAGAAAATCTGATCTTCACTAGCCTCTGTTGTTAAAAGAAAAATTATGTAACAGCTATACGTTTCTTTGAAATATGTTAGTAATAATCATCTCATGTTTGAAGTGAATGCAAACTCAAAAAGTCCTGAGATGAATGTTCATTAATAGCATGTGGATGAGGTTTGGAGGATGGAGTGTCAGGAAAAAAAATTGCACTTTTAATAATTCCCCATCTGCTAACAGAGATGCTAATTGTATCTTCAAACATCTGGATTTGGGAAGAAGTTCATCCAGTAGCAGATTAATTTGAGAAGTAAATTGAGGGAACAGCTGAACTCTGGATTTGACTCACTCTGCTGCAGCCCATATGATGCAAAGTTGACATCAAAAAACCAATGTCAGTGAATTTTTTTCCAGATTGTTCCTGTAGGTTGAAAGTACCCAGAGTGAGACATGGCGCTTTTGGATATGGTTTAGTAGGCATGGTGGTGTGGGGTTGATGGTTGGGCTTGATGATCTAAGAGGTCTTTACCAACCTTGATGATTTTGTGATTCTAAGTCGGTGCTCAGATTCCAAGTGCTGAATTCTGTTGATAGCAGTGTGTGAAACACCTGAGAAAGCAGGAACCGATCTTTACAGCAAGTCCGTATTTACCAAAACACCACTTAGCACTCTAGGCTGTGGCAAACCGAAAACTAGAAGGACCAGTGTACATGGTGATGTCCTGCTGGGAGCATCTTCTTTGTACTGTTAACATCTGCATCTGGATGTGACTGTTGACTTATGCAAAATATCACTCATTATTTTCACAAGACTATTTGAAATATCAGTGTCAACCAGACAGAGATTTTGTTATAGCCACAGTCATCTCTGGAAAACAGTTTTCCATTTTAGAGCAGAGTGATGGATAATTCTGTACGCATGGTACGATTGGATTTTTAAATAAAGAGACATACCATTTACTAAATTACAACTCCCCACACCTCCTCCCACAAGAAAAGAAACCCTTAACCAAACAGAATAACTAAAAGCAGTTCTCTAGATACTTTATCTGAATTACAAAGATAAATTATTGTAACGTTTAAAACTAGAAGAAAAATGCAAGACATATGCAAAGAAATTTATGAAAGTTTCAAAGTAGGAAAATGGCAAGAAGGAAAAACTAATGGCTAACATTAGGGCAACAGTGGAAACAGTGCAGAATCATGGTTAGAATAACAAGTAATATAAATTATGAAACCAGATGTAAAGTGTACAAACTTCCTCTGGGGAAACACTGTTACTACTCCCCCACCATCCATCAGTAAATGTTTTAGGAACACAAACAGTAAAAGGTGGGCAAGTTTGACATACCATTTTATAAAGCAATTTGATGATTAAGTGTCATTTGATGAAGAAATCTGGAGAGAAACATCTTACACCTAATAAGAGTATTAAAAAAAAAAAAAAGAGAAGAAAAAAGAGGCAACCCTAAACTAGGGTAATCATCGCTTTTTCAAAGAAAAATAATTCCCAAACTGAAGACCTAAAGCAACTAAACTGTAAGTTAGGCAGCACAGAGAACAAAACAAAGGAAACACTGAGGAGAACAAGTTAGAAGGGATGTAACAAGAACATCAGGTTATGAGGAAAGCGTAGATGTGAATATTTGCCTAAGGTGTGCTGGCAGCAAACAGTATTTCCTGGTTTACACATTTGATTAGCCTCCAGGTATATGAAAAATCTTCCGGCGTTTGAACTAGTGTGATTTATTTCTATAGCACCATCAATATCCACAGTGTTTGCTCTGCAACTGGGGAAATGTGAACGCACAAATAATGAGTCCCTGCCTAAGGACCTTGCATTCTAAAAGATAGGATAGAGAAGCTGTTCCAGCAGAGAAAAAAATATTCCCCTCTACTAGCGTAGAATATTTATGGCCTCAGAGAAATCACCTCATTTCTACCATCATCTCTCTGTGAGGAGGATTTTGTGCATCCCACTTGTAACATCATTGCTCTTCCCACATAAGATTTTACAAGAGTCACATCTCTGTGCCTTGGCAAGGCAAGACCCAGCCCCAGCTAATATCATCACCAGACTGTTCTGCCGCTTCCTGGAAGTCAACCTATGTATTTTAAAACCTGTCTTATAGCAGAGCACAGTTCATACTCTGTCCATGGAATTGAGGCTACTTTTGCTCCTGCCGCAATCAAGCTGTCTGGCAGAGCTGTGCTGGCTTTCAAGAGGGCAAAAGAACTGTAGAGTCTGCTAGGGCATCATCCAGTGACCACGCTGCTTGAGGGCTGGGCCAATGACATGCCAGGTTGTGTCTGCCAGGGAAGTTAAACAATAACTGCTGAGAGTGTGGAACCCAAAAGTCCGTTTCTCTTAGTGGTATCCTTAAGTGAAGGCTAGGAACTCCCAGACACATGCCCATGAGCCTGCTGCAACCTTTTAAAATAGTCATCTATAACAGACCAGAAGGACCAGCCCAACCAGCTCAGTGCCTTTTTCAGATTCCCTGCTAAACCAGGAGGGAACCACAACAGCGGAACACCCAGTTACAAATGGCACATGTAAGAGCCAAGGCTAAAGCCACTGACTCCTCCCCATTTGATTGCAGCAGAGGCCACCAAGAAGTCTGAGCCTGCACAGATTGTCTTGGTAGTGGATTTACCTCACTCCCATTTCTGAGGTTTCCCAGTCAGCATCAAACCGGGTAATTTAAAACAAAGCCAGACAGAAATTGACCTCATTTAGTGTATCGGAAATGCAGCTACTGTCCCCTAGCCAAGGTCAGACTTTCCCCAGATTGCTAAAAATGCAGGAGACACGGAGTCCTCCATCTCAGAAGAAATATTGGTTTATCCATATAATTAGGAAGGAAAGCTGAACACTGTAGTTCTCAGTGGTTTTCACATCTTTTAACATAGTGTCTTAACTGGAGAACTGAAACAAGGATTTAAAAAAATCAGTGAGAAAGTCAAAACTAGTTAGTTAGCATTCCATTACAGCATTCGTTTCTCGGGGTCAGTGAGGATGGGGTTTTGGATATCCTGCAAAATGTTGTTTATGTTGCTTTCTGAACAAATAGATACCATATCCTGTAATGGAAGGAGAACTGACACTTCCAGAAAGACCCGTCTGTAGTCAATTTGCAAGAGCCTGATTTCCTAGGGAGATAACTTAGATTAGAAGAAAAGTTTAAATATGTTGTGCTGAGCGCAGATGGACAGGAGAGTAAGCAGTGCAGAGAGGTGACCTATATGCTACAGACTTAGAGGACCTTTCAACAAGAATGAGAACTCTCTCTCTTCTGTCAGTTTGGCTATTTACATTATTCACATTGCTGTGGTCTCTGGCTACTATTGAAATTATCAACCCTTTCTCTCCCAGATAACAATTGAACAAAAGAAAAGTCAACCCCAGCAATGACTGTAATTACCAAATAGTAAACAACCCCTCAAAGGTTGCACTCTTCCAGTCCCAATTTAACACTGGATACTCTCCCTGTCAGAAAAATCTTCTATGAATACTAATTCATGAAGGCCATATATTTTCATTTCAAGTGGTCATTTGCCCTGCTAGAGTCAGTTGAAAGAGAAAGCTGTTATTCGATTTCCTTATTATGTATCTGCTTCTGCACCAACCATGTACAATGAGACAACAAAATTACAGTGAACTTTGCTACTAAGTATTCTCCAGCACAAGCCCTACATTTGCAAGCAGCAATTCAATTTCTTAATCATGTATTAAATAAAGGAATTTCTCCTATAGGTCACTTCTTTGGGGAAACAGTGTAGCAAGCTCAATCTCTTATTTCCTAATTTAAAATAAACTAACATTGTAGAGAAGAGTAGGAAGAAGGAGTTTCCTAGAGGAATGCTCCAGGGTCACACAGGAGAAGAATCACTTTTCAAGACTGGATTTTATCTTCCAGTGAATTATGAGATAAAGTCTTGGCACTGAATCAGAAATATTTGTGGCTAGATTCAATATTTAGATGCTGCACAACTCCTATTATAACATAACCTTATGCAAAATGTCTGTGTTCACAAAGAACAGAGTGTAGAGAGGACTACATTTCTAATGAAATCTACCAGATAATTGATTCACCTCCCTGGCCCTGTATTTATATGTGTGTTTAAGAACTGAAGAATATTTTATTACCCCCTTTTAAATCAACCCTCAAAATTTAGAGCTTGCAGAGGAAAAAGCATCATAGCATAAAATATATTGCAAAACACATCACAATATATCAAGCTATGAACGACAAAAGAGCTTCCAAATACACTGGAAAATTCAAGTTAGTTGTGTCTGCTTCAAAATAGTTTTGCTGCCTTGAAGTTTTCTTTATCGATTAGAAGATAAGAAACAGTAAGTATTTTTTCAGAATGTAAGCATAAGAGAGCAGGGTGAACTGGAAAAGAAGGAAGACAAGCCTTAATATTTTGAAACATACTATTTGTAAAGAATAACTTGACCTTGTGTAATTATGTAAGGGGTCAGGACAGATACCTTTGCAGGGGATCAATTTAAACTTTGGTGGGAGAAGGAGGTTTAAGGGAGGGGGAGGAAGGAAAAAGTCCCTGCCTTGGAAATAAATCTCTCCAGGAGGTGGTCACAAGTCCAAGCAATGTGAAATGCTTTTTTGTAATGTATTCACAGTGTTGGTGAAAGGCCAAGTCACAACCAAGTACTACCGACTACTGTCCAAGCATGGAGGCTGGGTCTGGGTTCAGAGCTACGCTACTATAGTGCATAACAGCCGTTCATCACGGCCTCACTGCATAGTGAGTGTCAATTATGTCCTTACGTAAGTCAAAATACTTTGTACCATTACGTGTTACAAGCAATTGATTAATTTTGCATGTTAGCAGTAATTGATTCACTACTAACTGAATCCCTTGAGTTTGCTTTATCATTCCATAGTTGCATGCTACAGCCACTTTTCTCTTCTCATATGCTCCCTCTTTGAGTTACGTTGAGCTAGAGAGAGCTAGCATTCCTGATTACCTTGTAATGCATGCAACACCACTTGTAGCCATTTGTGTTAGAGATGGACCCCAGTTCTGTAATTACCATAAGAACTGCTGTCCAGACACAGAGAAAGCTACTGCTACACAGCATCGGTCACAGTATCAGTTTGGGAGACATAAACAGGGTAGGAAGCATTACTCCTTTCAGAGACAAAAGAATCACAGAGGATTCCCTCACTTGCCTTAGACACTCACTTGCATAGACACTCAGGGCAAAACTACAGTCTCACAATGGCCAGTAGCCCCCGCTGAGCTGGTACAGTGATTCAGACCTGTAGTTTATGAATTCTAGGTCAAGTCATAAAGTTGTTACAAAACTCCTTTCTTGACATTAACCTGAGAGACAGAAATCTATACTGAATAAGAGGGATAAGTAATAGTGAAACAGATTGTGACTGAAGAGACGATCTGTGGGAAAAAAGACAAAAGGGATAGTGGGCACCTGTTGTGTTGGATCGTGTAAAAAGAAGCAGGGAACTATGCATTCTTTTCTTTCATCTAGACCAGTTAATTTCTTCACTCGCTTGAAAACAAGATGTGTTTGCGTGATGTGTGTGGTAGGATCAGATTTGTTTGTACATTACAGTGTTGTCTCTGATACCTGACATTGTGGAGCTAAAGGGTATGAGTTGAGAAACCATAGGGTGTTTCCTTAAACTACTTGAAGCAGGTACATGACCCTAAGCACACTGGCTAATGCTGCCCTCTTTCCTGTACAGATGTGAGTGTCAGCAGCATGGGTAAAAACTCATCTCCGTAACATGCTGAAGTCCCATGAGTTGAAGCAAGTGATTTGGGTAAAAAGGAGGGAACTGTGCCAGGGACATAACAGCATATTCTTGAGATAAATTTACTTCCAGGTTATTCACCATCAAAATTATAGAAATGATCTCTAAGAACTGAGAAGGATTTTTTTTCTAGTTGTCCTTTCAAAAAGATGCTCTGTTGTTGTTACTGACAAAACTAGGGACACCATTTATCCATCAGAATTATCTAAATACATTTTTCAAAACATAATCCACAGACTGTTCTTGATTTGTTTTTTAGCCTCTTGCATACAAATCTACCCTGTCTGTGGGGCAAATAAAATTGAACAAAACAGAGCAGAAATGAAAGTCTAAAGACTGTTAGAAAACCAGTATTTCAACTCCTGTGGTCTAGTTAAAAGCACATTGCGTTAACAGGAGAGGATCATCACTCTTTTTACTTTCCCTGGGACTAGTTGTGAGAGCCAGAGGAGGCCAATTCCTGATTGAGGAGGAGACAGATGGATTGACCTGTGTCTTTCTGTCAGCTGTGACTGCAAAGTGCAGGGTGCCATGGATGGCTGAGAAGAAGCTGGCACAGGTTAGGTTCAGAGAGTGTGAACATTAGGTACAGAGATATTAACGTGGCTCCCAATGGAATGTGGTAGACTTGCATGGGAATGGGATTAGACCATACAATTCACTGCGTGCTGCCATCCCCAGCCTCACACTGCAGACTTAGTGAAAATCTTGGAAAACTGAAAACATTGTGAGAGCAAACATGTATTTTCAAAGGAGCTGTTTTGGATTTGTGTGGTATATTTGAGTATGTAATTTATTGGACTGTTCTTTTGCAGAGATATTGAGTATAAGGAACTTCAGTTGTCACTAGACCAGGTTACCATTTCTAAGTCACAGTTTTCATGCAGAAACTCAGTATCTACCTCGCAGGAAACAAGGAAAACGGTGAAACCCAAAAGTAATAAAATGAAGGCAAAACTCAGAACAACACCTTACCCACAACAGGTAACTTTTTCATCAATATTTATGTACCAATTGTTGTAGTAGAGTGACCGGGACATGATAGAGATCATCCAGAACTGAGCTTACTCTAAACTCACCATAGTTTGCTCTGCTTCAGGAACTCCCTTGTAGGCTGGAGGTAGACAGCACAAGTAGTACAAACCAACTCTGGCAAGTAATGCAAACACAAAAATGTTTGGATTTGGAGTATGTAAAGTACTCTAAACCAATGTGCTTTCTTGGTAAAAAGAAGAGAAAGTTGAACTAAGGATAGTTGTGTCGTGAAAAATTGAGCTAGTGCAGAATAAATCTTTCACTGTCAATATGCAGATAGATATTAGCAGTTTCCTTATGCTGGAAAATGCCTCATAAGAATGAATCCTAGCAAACAGAGAACTGGACTGGGATTTGGAATGCCTCTCACCGTTACTGGGTGAGTTAGTACCAGATGTGAAAGAAAACTATGGAGGTTGTCCATAAAACTATAAATCTAGATTGGTGAGACTGACACCCATCATGAGACATTCTGAGATTTTACAATTAATTATTGCTGGAAGAGGCTGCTACTACCTTAAAACAGCAGTGAATGCAGCCAGCACACATACTGCATCAAAACAATGAGAACCCCAAAAATATATGGAGTTTGGAGAGGAGGGAGGGAGAGAGTGGGAAGAGAAAATAATTGTAATAGAAGCAAATGCAAAGGACAGATTTTGTTTTCCGACCATTCTAAAGCTTGACGTGCCAACATATGCAAAACTATATTCATGGTCTGTTACTCCATTTAAGAGTGACTTCTACTGCTTTACAACAAACGTCTGCCCTTTGGTGCTTACACTTATTAGCTAAAATCCAACTAACAATATTATCAAACAAGCCCTTAACATTAGGATGATAAAATAGTTTTTTGTTCCCAAGTATAAGTGAAGGTAAGGTTGCCATGAAGAGAAGGAACTTTAAACGCACTGGTAAGCCAATCCCTTTAGCCAGGGAGATCGCTGTTAAAGGAGACCAGGTTTGGAAGCCCATATGATATGTTATGTGGTTTCATATAAAGTTAGTCATTTAACTCTCTCCCTCTCGTTTTTTTTTTTCTCCCAGCAATACAGCTCATTCCAAACAGACAAACTGGAATGCAGCCAGGTGGGAAACTGGCGATCCAACCCTGCAGTGAATGCTGCCACCACTCAAGAACAAAACTTCCATTCAGAAAACAGCGAACTTTTATATGCCCCGTCTTATAGCTTGCCTTTCTCTTACCATTATGGACACTTCCCTGTAGATTCTCATGTCTTCAGTAGCAAAAAGCAAATGTTGCCTTCAAAGTTTGGGCAGTCTCAAGGAGCAACTTGTGAAGTGGCTCGATTTTTCTTGAGTACATTGCAGACAAATGGAGAATGCCAGTGGCATTATGCCAACTCCTTGGTACCCAACAGCCAGTCACCATCCAAGAATCTTCCTGATCAGCCAGTGAACATCATCCGACATAATCTTGCACAGAGTTATGAAGGTGGGTGTCACTTAAAAAAAAAAAAAAAGAAAAGCAAAGCTGTGGGGTGTCTGAGAAAGATTTGTAATTGTAGTTTGAAAACAGGAATTACAAGGTGTTTAGGAAACAGAAAATTAGAAATAGTGAAGTATAACACCCACTATGTTTATAGTATTTACATGTTCATCCCTCTTCTCATTACCATAAGCACTTGATTGGGAATATAATCAAAGCATCAGATGCAAAATATGTATTCACCAGAATCACTTTTAGAACAGGGCAGAGATACCACCTCCTTTAATAGCGGCACAGTTTACCTTCACATTTTGCACCATCAGAGTTACGTAGTGGAATTGCTCAAATTGCTTTGCTGAAGTCAGAAAGAAACAAATGCACTTCAGTTCACAAAGAGAAATTAAAATAAACATGATCTTTTTCCATAAGAGTATGGAAGCCTTTCTGAGTATGAAGCCATTCTGAATGTCTTCACATTAGTTACCACAGTGAACGAGTGAAAGAAATGACCTGCCTTCTGCTTTCTTTATAAATCTTTATTAATCCCCAAACAATGGCATCATCTCTCTATGCAGACGGTCAGATCAAATACTTTGAAGGAAGCACTGAAGATACTCACTTCTCTGAAGTAAAAGGGAAGTAATAAAACCCCAAATGCTGCAAAGCTATAAAGTAACTAAATTTTAAAAAATCTCAAGATAGACACTAATCCTTAAATCTCATATACACTACGTATATCTGCACACACCATTTCGATTAGTTAAAAATCACTGATGAGGACTCACTGCTGTTATAAAGTTACGTAGAAACATCCTTTCTTCTAGCTTCACTAAGGACAGGATGAAGGAGTCAGGAGTGGAAATTTAAAATTTAAAAAGCTAGAAAAGATAGGCTAAAGATTCCTGAGCACCAGAAACAAGCACTTAGAGACATGACATGAGATATCCTAGATCTGAAGGGAATACCTGCAGATGTTAAAAGCTGAGCTTGCTACATTAGACACAAGACAGCATCAGATATTGAATGTGTCTCCCACAGAGTAGCAAATAACTTCTGCCCAGGGTTTTGTCCTTCACAGGACTGTTTGACCTCACCTACCTGATTGACCTCACCTAAATGACTGCTCTGTGTTTAGGTTGAAAATGAGCAGGTCTGAAGCTCTTCTTACAGCCTAGTTGCAGGTTAGATGCTTTTCCTGAGCCCCTGGTCCTCTAATGTGCTATCTTTTGTTGCTGTTACGGAATGGGTGTGAAAAGGCATAGCTGTAGACCAAAAATAAGAAACGCTTTTGTCTTTTCTAAAATTGCTGTATCTTTGTGGAAAAGGAAAAACTCTACATCTTCTGAGGATAAGTTTAAAGAGTGAAGTAAATTACCCTCAGTAAGTGTGCAGGAACAAAGCTATTCCAGGTGTACAGAAGTCAGTGTAGCTTTTCTTCTCTGCTTCCAGACTAACAGATGCCATGAGACTGACCAAGAAAATAAATCCACTCCTTGCTGGTCAGAGGGTGCCGTCATATACACTGAGAATGGATGTGGAAAGAACAGCCTGTTCAGAGAACAGTCTGTAAAACTGATCATGGCCATAACATTTGCCAGGAAAGGCCAGTGAGCATAGCAGCAGACAAGCAATTTACCATCAGTCGGTTGATATGGGCAGATAATTCCTAGTAAATGTATTAAGTCAGAAGGATTATACAAGAATACTGTTAAGTATGTTAAGAAGGAAAAAAAAATCCCAACAAAAAACTGCAAGTCACTGATGGTATTTTTCAATTTCATCATGCATGTATACCTTCACCATTTTTTCATGAATAGGAAATGGAGTTGTGATACCAGTGGTTCTTACTTCTAGTTCTACTTCTACTTGAGATTTCCTTGCTTAAGTTGGAATATTTAGGTTTTCTTTTGAGCATTTGGACATTTGATGAAAACTGATTTGGTACAATTAATTCTCTGCAAAAGCGCTTGCAATTGCACTATTTGGGAAAGACAAAAGAATATGGTCAAGCTCAGGCTTGGTTAGAGATCATTGCTGGAGTTCACACACAGTGCTATAAGAGAGGAAAGAAAAAAGGAGCCTCCCCTGCAGGGAGGATTTGCATCAAATTATTAAAGAGTTTGTTTCCTCCTGAGGTAGAAATAGCTCTGTTGTACTTTTGCTGAGGCTGGTGGCAGAAGAGAAATCTAAGCCCTTGGAAGCAACTGTTTGCTTTGAATCGAAAGAGGCATCTGATGTTCCTTACATTGTCAACTGCTGCTTTTTCCAGCAGTTCACTGAAAAACTGACAGCCAGTAAGCTTCAAAGCAGAGAGGATCTGCTTAGCATCATTATCTTCAATCCAAAAGCAATGCCAAATATGACATCTGGCAACCGGGTTGGATGCTAGGGCTATTCCACATCACATCCATAGAGGCATCTGCCAAAAACGCTGTAGGCCAGAGGCATTTTTCTCTATGGAAAATAGTTTCTTTTGGAGAGATCAGAGATTTTAAGATGCTCATGCCAAACCATCAAAGCTCTGAAAAAGCACGTAGCAGATAAAAATGCCTGCAAATCAGATGCTGCTGCTTCAGAATCTAGTTTCAAATCTTCTTCCACTTTTTTCCAGCTGGTCTAGTCATCAGAAAAGGAACTCACTTCAGAGAAGGCAACCATCTTCTTAGGGATGTTTTCTTTGCACGGTTGAATGGATACATTACTACTGTGGGTACCACAGTACTCATTTCTCATTAGGTTACGCTGTTGGCCAGTCTGTACTACCTGTGTGGATCTCAGTGCCACTAATCATGTTGAATCTCAGGAAATGAAGAATACAAAGAAAATCTGCCAAAAAGCTCTGGACTGTCTTCCTCCCCCAACTCAACTCCCCAGGTTTAGCCTTTGACTACTGGAAGAAATATATGACATCATCTTTGAAAAGTGTATTCTGCTAGAGGCAAAGATGTCTTGAAGTTCATATTGTCTTACTATTGTTTTTGGAGAGAGAAGAATGGATGACATACTTATTTACGTCAGCCCATGCCTCAAAGGATTTGCAATTAGTGCTCAGATCAGGACACAGCACAGGTATTGAGCTAATCTAAAAAATGTCTTTTTCATAGGCCTTTTTTGTCTTCATAGGCCTTTTCTGTCTTTTTTAAGACCTGTAGTATCTTTACCTTGTTTGACACAGATCAAAAAGCCAGGGTGACACAGGAGCGTGGGACCTGAGCAACACAGCAGCTCTGCTCGTTTGTCTTCAGCAAAAATAGGAGCAACTGAGTAATTGCTCCTCTTCTCTGAAGGCCCTCTTCTAAAAAGGATTAGGAAACATCACGGCTACATGTCAACATTCAAGGGTTGGCACATCTTCTTTTCAAAACATATAGTAACTGCCAGGCATACACTTTTTTGAGATTAGTGTGGATGAGGAAGCCCAAGAAAAATCATGCAAGGCAAAGCATGCATGAAGAGGGCTTCAGCTGTGTCCTAAAAATGGAGAACGTTTTTCACAGACAGGATGCAAATCTCTGCTGATAAGGACTGCATACCTTTTGCATGAAGATTGGTGCTGAGTCCCAGTCTTCATCTGTCTTAACCTGATTCCAAGATGCCTTTCTTTCATTTTACTGAAATAGTCAGGGGCAATAAGAGGAAAAGGAGCATTTCTAACTATCAACGTCTCGGTACAGAAAGGCAGATTTGTCAATGAAATACCTTCTCTGCAAACATCTTTCCCCATTGAGCAGCATCTGATCTCTGACTGCACTACATAAAGGTGAGGAGGGAATGCTCCTTGCTGCAACACCACGTTTGTCAGGGGAAAGATCGCACAGTGCTAGTGTACTGTATCTAGGAATAGACATGGTATGTTTTAAACAAAGACCAATACCTGCTAGAGTATCCTTCCTGTTCCCACTTGGATGGCTGGATGCTGAAGTCTGAGCAGGCTGCCAGGTGATGGGGCTCTTAACTTCAGGTTTCCTCTCTATTTACCCAAGCTGCATCCTGTGCTCCAGCAGGAAAGCAGAGCTACTTGGCCAGAATTAACAGAGATGTGATTCCTTAAGGACTGTGTTCACTGGTGCAGTTGTAGGCTCCTAAGAATGGAGGCAGTGTGGATAAGGGGCCCTCTAGAAAGGTGTCATCGCTCTGGTATAACGTACAGTCTTAGATGTGCAGTATATCTAGCTCACTTGGCATTGCTGAGCCACTCTGGCAGAACAGTGGTACCAAAAACATCCCCAGTTAACGCATTCACTTCAATGACTGCAAAGTGTGTCTGGTACTGGAGAAGCGTGGAATGCATGGGATCCCCATGCACCTGCTGAGGCAGGTAGGTTGGCAACTGCCCACATGCCAGATGGGTGGAAGCAATGCTGGGGTGCTGCCCTTCTACAGCAGCACAGAGCAGCTGGTAAGCTTTCTTTTCACTTCTGTTGTGAAAAACATCCCAGGAGGAGTGTTTCCCAGGGCATTCTTAGATTTTTGTCAACAAAAGAAGACAAAAGCAAGTTTAAGTCTAGCTCCAGCAACTGTTCTGAATGTGAGTGGACAAAAACTACTGTGCACTGTTGCACTGCAGGCACAACTTGCTTAACTGTCTGGTCCTAACTCCATGAATGTGCTGACAACTTTAATGAAAACCTGCAAACATTACACCAGATGCTTAGCTTCTTCCCCAACAAAAGAGATAAAAAACACGTTTGAGAAACAGGATAGAACAAAATGAATAATATCCTGTAAATCTCCTAAGTATGCAAATTACTTCTCAGTACCAAGAAGGCAGCCATCAGTCCAGAATTTAAGATTACAAGAATGAGTGTAACAAGACAGGGGCCATCCAGTAGCTGGGATGCTTCAGCTTCTTACAAGTGTGGGCTTTAAAAATGGAAAAGGACAATCTTTTGTTCAGAGAACAGAGTGGAGCCATAAGGTAACAATACTCCCTGTTGCAGTGAGAGAACAAACCCATCACTCGTGTGAATGTGCCAAGTGGGAAAAACATTAAAACCAGTACACCAGATTAGTCAAACCGTATTAATTATGTCAGTAGCTCTCAGCATGGATACTTATTTCATAGTAAAAATGCCAAAAGTGGAGTTAAAATTATAGTAATATAATTACACTGGAAACATTTCCAAGTTATACTGAAGCATGAGTTGAATCCCTGGTTTGATTTGTGATTTAAGAGGGTAATTTTTCAACAGCCGATGAGAATTTCATTTACTAAGGACTTCATACACTTCTTGCTACAAAATATATACATGGAAGTTAAAAAGAAACTTGAAAGGTTGTTGTTTCAAGCAGGGTGGTGGGTTGATCAAGAAGAAATTGGATCCAGATTCCTGTTTAAATTCTGGTGTTAATTATGTGGTGCAACTCCCTCTGAAATTAATGAAGCTCTGCATATAAAAGAAGGGTACAATTGAGCTATTTCTGCTTCCTCTGTAATACATGAAGGCTTTGCCAGTCTACTATAGCACAGGGAATATTTAATTATTAGCAGGTACTGCTACATCAGTAACCACTACAGGGGAACTCCAAAACTTTTAAGATGTTGAATAAATTTTTTAGAACCACAGAAAATTCCTTTTACAAAAGGCGTAATAAAGACATCCAGGGCTTTCAGTGAGCATAACACAAAATAGAGTTTAGGTTTAATTTGAGAAATTAGGTAAGTGCCTCATTTAACCTTCAACATAAAATCTTCAGATATGCCTTGGAGAAGCAGTATAACTGTCAAACTGTTCATACAAGACAGTGCAAAAAAATCTAGTACTCAATATTAGCCATATTGTATAGGAATAAACTAGTCACTTTTTCTCTTACCATTTGTAGATAGGAGTGTACAAAAAGGAAGAGCTGCGTAACCAAGCAGAAAATTATGAAAACAATAGAAATTGTTTCAAGAGTTCATCTACCATGCAGAGGCTCAAGAGAAAACTAAGATTACTCAATATATTTTAGAGGAAAAGTCGGAATAGAAATTCTAGTTTTGTACTCCCTTGAAAATTTAAGAATCTAGCTTCTGATTTTCCATGCATACCCCACTTAGTACTCCAATATTCAAACATTCTCAGTGTATGTTGTAAATTACGTTTATATTATACATACAGCTTTATTATGATAATTCCTTAGCAGCATGAGATACAGCATGACTCAAGAAGTATTTATATTAGATTTTAATATCTGATGCTAGCTTTTTGAAAAGAAAAAGCAAAGCCTTTAATGTGACACAATTTAGATACTGCATGTATCACAAATAGCTATGACATACACTACACACTCTCTTCTCCTTTCCTTAAAAGAACAAGCATCCAATATACTTCCACAGTGACAGAATAATCAATTCTGTTTTACTTAAATCATTGACATTTAATAAATGTTATCCACTGTTTGGTAAATTGATTAACAATCTTTGAAAAGAGATTAGTTAAGTCCAAGGTTTTTGATAGCAGGTCACAATCCCAAATATTTCTTTGATTTAATTTCCCTGATTTAACCATATTAATAATGACAGTGATTTATAATTATTCAGTCAAATAAACAAATGGGCATTTCACATGGAAAATCTTTTCAGAATTGTTCAACACTGCTGGCTCTTCTGAATGGGTTGCTTTTTTTCTGATTTTCAGTACTGTCTTAAAGCAAGATATCCAAAACCACTGAGGCAAATAGGAATGTCTCTGATGTCTTCAGTGGAATTGGATCTGGCTCAAACCAAACGAGCATTAAAGTTCAGTCATAAAAAGTGTTATAGTCTAACTATTATATGAGCTTGTTGGCAGAAATTAACATGTCTTCTTTTTCCTGCAAGTGCCCATATCAAACAGAAGATACAGCCAAGATGCCCTATCTGACAACTTTACAAGCTGCACAGCATCCATGCCAGACAGCAGATACAAAGAAGAGATTTATGATTCCAGCATCGTGAAACCCAACAAGATAGAAACCAGGATTCAGCCACCTCACCACCTCATTAAAGAAGAAAACAAGTTAGCTTTTAACAGAAACATACAAGAAAAAATGAGCATTAATGAAAGCTCTTTTTCAAACTCAATTGCTAACTCCTTGCTGCCAAAATCAGAATGTTTCCAGTCTAAAGCTATAGGACAACTAAGTCATCTCCTGCCAGTGCCCTCAGTATATGAGCAAACCAGAAGGATTTGTATTAAAGAACCTAAATATGGGCATATTAGTCACAATGCTGCAAATCTAGACGAACTGGACAGCGATGAGAGAATGACTGTTAAGCTTGATCATGACTCTGAAAGCGAACGTGTGATGGATGTGAGACCCTCTGGACAAGTTCCATTTGTGCTTCTAAATTATCACCATGTTTTAGCTAAACATGGTACATTTCAAACTTCATCATGTACAGCAACAGGACACGTAGGAGAAAATTACGGATACAGTTCCGAGGAAGTAAATACATTCATTTACAAAACCCAAAGCCCCTCATCAGCTTCTTCTCCAGAAACCCACAAGGAATCTGCACTACCCCATTATATTGGAACTTCTGTAATAATAGCCAATGGAAGGTGACGGTAATAGGGGAGTATTTACATTTAATTAAGAAGCCAAACTGTAATGATTTGCAAAAAGCATGAGAAAACACGGTTACATTTACTGAGCATACCTGAAGGTCAATGAGGGACAGACTCGTGCATTCCTGACAAGCCACATCTAACAGTACCTTCAAGGTCAGGAAAAAAACCTACATCTAGCTTCAGTGCTTTTTTGTCACAGATTAAGCTCTGGTGCCATTGAGAAGACGTGTTACAGATCTTATTTTTGTTATTTTAGAGTGTGCAACAAAATTAAATGATAGGTGTTACATGCAGAGGTTTATATGAAGAACATTTTTTTTCCTTAACCTTTCCTTCTCAAAATACATTCAAGGTGTTTTTATCACTATCATAAACTATACAATCTAGTTTAGGTATTTTTGACAAACTGTGCGAAACCTTACATCAACTCTCCACCCACCTGTTAAACTTCTTGACAAATGAACTTTGTTTTGAGTGGTGACTTTTATTATTGGTAATACCGCTGTACTGACTAAACAGAACTCAGTTTGGAAAAAGCGTATTTATTAATTAACAAGAAACTTTTAAACTAAATAAATCAAATCTAGATTTGATTTATTTAACATTGTTCAGTGTTCTGAGACTATCATTACCACCATTTATCTTGACAAGGACAAATTAATACATACAAAGATATGTATTAAAGGGTTACAGGTCTTGTTATGGCAAATTGGGACAAATCTCATAGCAGGAATTAAAGACTATTCCTCATAAAAATGTTGTAACGAGGAAAAGAAACTTCTAAAAAGTGTGTTTGACTGAGTGTTCTGGGAGGAGGCTGTGCAAATTTTCAAAACAGCTAGTCAAAAATACATTTTAATAAGAGCGCCAGAAATGTTTTTATAGTCAAGAGAATAATGAACATTTGTGCTTCATTTTTAACTTACCAGTAGCCACCTGAAGTCTGAAGTTCAGCTTTTAACACACTGAACTTTCCTAAGCATAAATCTCATTGTCAACACAAAGGTAAGATTAAATATTTGACCAATTCAGGCACTTCACAAATAATGTCAGTGGACAATTTGAATACAGAAAGTTGAAAGTTGTCACACAACAACTAAGCCCAATGTTGCACTTGAAATAAAGC
Organism: Neomorphus geoffroyi; assembly: GCA_033558235.1. Taxonomy (NCBI): domain Eukaryota; kingdom Metazoa; phylum Chordata; class Aves; order Cuculiformes; family Neomorphidae; genus Neomorphus; species Neomorphus geoffroyi. Next base: position 61,953,055 of record JAUMJM010000005.1, on the reverse strand, counting down.
AGACTTGAAGTGCATCGATGTTTGGAAACGAACACTTTGCACACATATCAACTTGTGCTAGTAAACTGGAGCAAGCGAGAAGCATACAGCACACATTTGCATTTTGTCCAGCCCACTAGGATCAGAGTTTACAAACGTACTGATCCATGTGTGTTTAATTGACAACAATCTGTCCACTTTGTTTTTAATCACCTCCCCAAACATTCTTTGTGTGCTCTCGATAAAACAAGGAACGGCTCCCTAATAATAATAAAGGTTGTTGTAGATCTAAGATAAAGGAAGTTATAGATCTGTCAGCTATACTGAGCTATATTTCTAGCCCAATTCAAAGCTAGTTTACATTTTTAAAACTTTCTTATATCAGACTCTCTCTCAAGAAACTTTCACAAAAGAAAATGCTTACCTCGCTTGTGCAATATGGAAAAAATATTTGCTCATGGATTGCACCTTCTCACAAAAAATGTAATGAAATACACACTCAAAATTACATGTTATCCACCTTTTATATGCAGCAATAATATTCAGTCACCTCCTTGTACATATGAATATTCATTGCTATAAGTACACAAAAATACTTCAAAAAAACATATGTTTGAGAATGATTTTCAGAGTTTTACTGCTTCCTACTAAAAGGTTAACAGAGAAGGCTTTATTATGAAATTAAACTGATGTTGACTTGGAAGGTCAGAGTTGTCTGACTTTTTAAGTTGCTAAAAGAGCACAAAAAAACCCACTTTTCGTGATAAGTATAACAAAAAATACCTAATCAGTCATTACCAGAACATTGACTTAAAAATCAAAAAAGCAGAATCAAACCAGCATATTTGCTGACTCAGTGTAACTGTGCTCCTTGGTTGTCCTAATGCTAGAGAAGTCAGCAAGTCCACAGAAATGTCATGAGCGTATATTATTGTCATTCTGACTTTATAAATCGAAGCGATGAGACACAAATTGGTTTTAGAGTGGCTTTAATAGCATTCCCAGCCAGTGTTACTATTAAACGTACCTAACTCCTTAAAAGATACAATTATGCCAAGACTTGCATGTTAATTTTGTTAAATTAAAACCATGCCCTATAAAGGAGTAACTGACATTGTTTGCATCATTAAAAAGAAACCTGATGCACAACTCTCATACTATACTTTTCTCTGTACCTCATTAGTGGCGTTGCTGGTGTACTTTTCCGTTCTTGTAAGCACTTTTCACTATACAAACATGTTTTCAGGAAAATACAAATTACGCTTTGGTTAAAAATACTCCACTGATATTTTTCAGCAAAATACCACAAAAATTTTTCCAGTGTCTACCTTGTTATTCACACTTTCAGGCTTTATTCAGTGAGCCTGAGCAGAGGAGGTGTTCCATCATTCTCCCGCAGATGTTTTGCAGTACATGATATTCAGGTACATGAACTTTCCCTGCTAGGCAATAATGAACCAATTATGCATTCACATATGATAATACAGGGCAGCTTTAGAAAAGAGCTGTCATTAAAAAAGCAAATGTGTGAAATATTTTTCTTGCCATTCCAAAACGGAGACAGCAATTGCATGCTCACATCTGGAATGTGAGTAAATTATATTGAGACAAAACCACCACTTCTAGTCAGTTAAACTACAGATGTTCATAGCACACTCGTACTGCAGAATGTGGCACAGCCATTGACGGTGGCAATGCTTTTAATAATTGGAAAAAATTATGTCACAGAAGTGGAGTGTGAATTGGAATATCTTATGAAAAATAACCTCATTTCTCTCTGCCATACTTTGAGTCACTAAAGATACTTTGACATGCAACTTGATAGGATTTTAACTCTTACGGGGAGTTCAGACTTAGCAAGTAAATGATATGGAGAATGAGAAAGAGAGTGAAAGGGGGAACATTTTACCAAAACATAAAGTTGGAAACACTAATCCCATATTGAGATCTCAAAATTTTTGTCCTATTAATAACAGAAACACCACAATGTAAATAAGGTGATAAGGGGCAGACTTCCCTCCAGGTTGCAGTAACCCTGTAATTTGAAAAAGAGTCTTAAAGTAGTTTGATGAAATTAACCACAGTGAACAATATGTGTAAAACTGGAGAATATATCACTGACATAAAGTGCAAACAAATGGAAAACCTGCCAGAATACCAGTATTTCTCTAAAAATATACAAAACAGGACACCAAGTATTTTTTCAACATTTCAGACATACTTCAAAAACAACATAGAGAAAATGTTATTATTTCATCTTTTTTCCCTGAACATTAGATTTTGCTTTTTTTTATATGACGCAGTTAAAAGCTATTTGGCAAATGTAGGTATAAAAGCACGCAAACCAAACAACCTATTAATGCTCAGAATTATATACGTATTCCCTAAAAATGTAAAGCATTTTTGCTTATTTATTATGTAAAACAAAACTGTTAAAACATTAATAAAATCCTGTAGCCAAAGGAAAAATGAGTCTGACTTCTTTAACTACAAAACACAGGGTTTCACAAAGAATAATGTTGCATATTTGAAAATTTATTTCAATTGTAATACATACTATACTGGACAGGTAATGTACTATACAATACAAGGATTTTTTTATTTACTGTATTTTAGTCCTGTTATATTTTAAAGGAAGACTCTCGAAGAACTGAGAATAACGCCTACTCACTAATGAAATGCACTAATGCAAGACACTCAAACGTGACACCACTTTACAATTCTTCCCTGCAGTTTTTTCTCAATTGTGTGTTACGTGACCACAGCCTGTGGTATGCCAGCATTTTTTGACCTCTCTTTTTTTCCCTCAGTCCAGATTTAATTTCTTTGGTGTCTGATCAGTGCGGTGCATCACTGCAGTAACTTATGCATGCAGATGCTTTTATCAAACCAGTTACCCCAGGAATCAGTTTTTCCCAGCACATATCTTGTTCATGACAGATATTAAGCTGTACGTCAATTTCTTTTTTTAATATATCTACTGTATATTCCAAAGTAGTTGCAGAGAATAATTTTTTAGACTGCTGATGTCTTGCAGCTGAATCAGAAAAAGCAAAAAAAAACCAAAAAATTGTACAATGAAGCAGGAGAATAAAGAATTAAACATTTTGATATTATTTCTATGTGATAGACCTTGAAGTAGATTATATTTGTTGGACATATTTTTAAAAGTGCTCTGAAGTTCTATAAGAGCTTTTTCTAGAGGCGAGAGGTACTGTTTGAACTCTTAAATGTTAAATACATTATTACTTTTTCAAATCTTTGGAAACAGCATTGGTGCTGACTGGACACAACCTGCTTACTCTCTCTGCACACAGATGTGAGCCAACATGCCCAGCTTGCTCGGCAGAAGTTTTCCTATCAATAAACAATCTCTACAAATATTTTCACAATGTGTAATGAGAAATATTATAACAGAGTTCAGAAGGAAAAAAATGAAGTCACAGAAATATAGACACCATAATAAATGTTTTTTTGAAAGCACTTCATCAAGAAAATAGTTTAAGATATGACATCAGCCTCACTATGAAAGAGGTGTTTTACTAATCTAGACAGATGAATGAAATGAAACATTTTCAGTGCATTACTTCTGGATCTGGAGTCGCCTGATTCTCTCCATACCTATGCCCAGGGACACTCCACACCACATCTGTCTGTCATGTATAAAGAAAAATAATAACAATGATTTTTATACAAAAATGTTGTGGTTTTCTGGGTGTGCTGAGTTTGGCATAGAAAGAGTAATACGATGGGCTGTGCTTAGCATCTGTCTTAAGGTGAGTGTAGTGCAGGAAGGTTGACTGGCTTTCCCAACAGGAACAGCTGCTAGTTGGAAAGACCTTATGCAGCTGCTCACCACACAACTGCAGTTTGCTCTGTGAAGTTCTTTGGTTCTTCTGAAGTAAAGGTCAGGTTTGTAACAAATGCTTCATCCTACTGAAGGCTGTTTCCTCAAGACAACAGGTAGTTTTATACACACAGAATCAGCCACTAAAAAGTAGAGGCAAAGCAGTACCTGTCCACAGCACCCATCTCTGCTCCAACTAATCCTTACTTGGTCAGTTCTAATTGGCAGAAAGTTCAACACTAAGTTTAATTCCAATGCAAAAAATTCTGAAATAATCTTAGAGCTCGAAGTGAGAACAGAACAGGCTTTTCATTAAGAAGGATATGAAGAAATGAAGAAATCCAAAAGGAACAGTAGTAACCAGGAAATATTGCAGCATTTACTGATAAAAAAATCCATCTGCCTGCTGCTTAGATGCTGTGGTAGTGTAGCTGAGTGAAGGTTTGCAGGTCCTTTTTGCTCTTCATACAGGAACATGTTTTATCATTTTCCATCATCAGGTTTTTAAAATACTTGTCTCTAGCGAAGGGAGAGCGTGTTTTAAAAGAAAAGCGTGGTTGTTAAAAGAAACCTCTACAGGCACTCGCCATTATATCTGAAATATGAGTGAAATCAAAGGTTCTTCCTACAGGCATACCACACAGCACCAAAACAGAGACAGTGTTTCAGCTACAAATATCAAATTGAAGCACAGATCTAAGGTTTCATAAAACTCTGTGGTAGGACGAACAGTACCAGAGCTGACCTGCTGACCCACAGCTGCATGCGTTGCTCTTAAGCTGCGTGAAGGAAAAGGTAGAAAAGAACTGAGGAAGCACAAGGAAGATGTAAGCGTGTGCATGCACATTATGTATAAATGGTTTCTTCTTTTTATTTAGACTTTATTAAGGCAGACTTGAGTTTCATTTGATTACAATATGCATCAATTTTTGATACCGAAATAAAAGTAGTTGCCAAAAATTAACAACCCAAAACAGTTTTGAAAGTATCCGGTGGGAAAAGGCAAAAAATGGTGTTCATCTGTATCATTTTAACTATGCCAATTAACAGCTGTCTACACTTCACTGTACAATTCTATTGGTGTGCAGTGTCATATGACACATCATAGGGGAAAACAAAACAGCAGAGTACAGACAAGTAGGCACAAAGAAAAAATCTACTCTGACTTGGAGCATAAAAACCTAAATGTAAGAGGGACAACTTAATTTCTAGCACTTACTGCCAAACCACCTAAACCCTAATATGTGAGGATTACTCTAAATTACCATCACAGACTAGTTTCCTTGCTTTAAGACTTCTTGGCTTTGTAACTGAAACAATCTACTAACATATTCAGATTGTTTATGAGGTGCACTTTAACCTAAAAAGCCCATTTCTGGCGAGTAGACAGAAGTCCTTTGTGGAAACCAATTTGGCTGATCCACCTTCAGTAGGAACAAGGTAACATAATAAGCAGTGCTGCCTACTTGAGGAAATGAAGCTGGCCACATCACACCTATGACAAACTTCTCATTTGCAGAGAACTGTTTGAAGTGCTGTGGTGGCCAAGCCTCCTGGTGCAAATTTGCCTTGCCCTGGAGAAAAAACTGACAAGTTGCCATCACACGGAAGCTCCCACATGCCTGCTTCATGATGCTTTCCAATCATGGCCAAGCTGTAACACCTAACAGGGACAGGCAGGCCTCAAAGCAAGCTACTTTCAGGCCAGCAGGTGTTAAACTTCCTGCTTTGAAAGGTTAGCAGCAAAACTAGATGCCCTGTTGTTTATGGCAGGGACTTTAAGAGCTGGGCATTTTCTCTTATTTATTTGCTTAACTTCATTGCTATTACCTAGATCTTTCCTCTGCTGACTTGGGAGTGATATACTGCTCCATTCTTAACAGGGGCTAAAGCCTGTTGGAAGGCTATAATTAAAAACAGATACAAGATGATTTACTCAGATACAATTGACTAAGAAGAGCAGAACACAAATAATTTGGACAACCAGCCACAGTTCTTAAGAGCTGATGGAAAACTCTCCAAAAACTAAAGGCAGCCATGAAAGAGCTGCAGACCTAAGACACAGGATGGTGAACTGTTGTACAAGCCCAACATGGAGAAGAACCAAATCAGCAAGGCTCTGTACATAGACCTGAATATAAACACAGTGGTAATCCCAATTATTCAGAAGACTACTATGAGCTCTTCCAGCCGTTCGCACTGCAGACAACACATAAGCCAGAATTTAGTTTAAAAACAACATAGTAAAAATGTAAATACTGTACTGCATTGTGTTAAGGTACAATAAAAACACAGATACAAAAAGAAAATATTTAGCCAATTCAGTTTCTCAAATACAGTGTGTAAATAAAGAGCAAGTTCTGTTCATTGCAAAATATTCCTTTGTAACCAGGCTCCTTTTAAAGACTTAATGCTTACAAAGAATGGCAACGTAGATATGTTTTAAAGTTGGTACAGAAGAATAAAGGTCTTCAGCAATGAAGTTATCCATGTCAAAGAACAAAGATATCAGAAAATCAGAAGAAAAAAAATCCGGTTATCAACTACCCTTCCCACCTTTAAGCAAGTTTAGCTGCTTGGTGCCAAATACTAAAGAGTCTCTCTTTGTACAGTGAGCTCTCAGGATTATCAATGCTTTGGGACTATGAGGTTTCTCAGCATGTCAAAAGAGTTGCCATCTGGGCACACAGACTCTACACCCTTGCCTTCTTCATGAACTTGAAGGTATCCACAATCATCTATCCCAACTATCCATGCAATCGGGCCCTCCTCATTGTAGAGACGGACTTGCTTACCGCTGCAAATAAAGAGAACAAGAGGGTTAGGAAGTAATCGGTGGACACTGCACAAACAAAAATAGCTTTGAGGACTGAAGTTTAGCAGAATACTTTTATTTTGCACGTCATTGTTCCTTTACAGAGATTTTCAGCAGCATTCTCTACCTGTTTTCATTACTTTGTGCAAAATTAACAGAGTTGAAGTTAATCCTAACAGTCTATTTTTTTTTAGAAAAAGACAGGAGTAAAGCAGCTTCACCACTAGCTTAACAAATCATCCCCAATTCCCTTTGTTTTGAGACAATAACATGTAAGATACCTGGAAGCATTCTGTAATTCATGCTAGGTCATGGATTTTACTACGTGTTATTTTTCATTCTCCCTTAAAAACTACATTCTCCTTGGCAGTATATTTTAATTTAGTCACTAGTATTGAAGTCAATCTTGTAGAAAAAGTATAAACAGACAAAAAGTCCAAGAGGATTTTCCAACTTTTCTAAAAGAAAGCTAGAGAAGAACATTATACTTACCTGTGTACCCAGTACTTGTAGTAACGGGGAAGAACTCCGTTGGGCCCTTGCTCTTGAAAAATATCTATGAGCCTCTCTAGGATAGTTACAGTTCTTGCAATAAGAAAGTCTGCAGTTAAAGGCTTCAGCATCGTCCCCTCTTCCTTATTAAATTTTGCGATGAGATCATTGATGCATATGGTGGGGTTGCTGTTACTTACATTAAAACCAAAGCCTGAAGAAGACAAACCAAAAGAAGAGGACACGATCTGTAAATATGAACACTTTGTTACCACCAGAAAGTTAGTACTCCATTAAACTACTTGACACAACTAGCTTTAAGGATGTCTCCAGTAGCTCTTTTTCTTCATTCTCTTACACCTTTAAATGATCCTACTTGTATAATTACAAACCTCAGTCCAGATTTTATTTGTTCCTTGCCCTTAAAATGTCTTCTCGGAATTGTAGAAGCAAATCCAATGCAGTCTTTCAACAAAACACCATCCTAGCAATTAGGGTGAGGAAGATAAGAGGCAAGTTGCACGCTGGTTACAATAATATCAAAGTGTGAAATTCTTTTATTCCCTAGAAGCTGGCAGGTCATTACTTAATTGAGAGTAAATAATTGAACATACTCTAAGCTAGAGTTTTATCTTTCAGGCTAAAATTTAATTAAGAGACCTTTCTGTTTACTACAGTTAGCTGATAAGCCTTGTTTGGCTTGCTCTGAAAAGCCCAGAAGATTTAACTTTGTCATGTAAGACTCCAGTTTGCTTAATCTGTCTTACCACAGCATATCCTCTAGAAGCCTCAATTCTCTGACTGAGATTTCTCCAGCTAGAATAATGCTGGCAGAATGCCCTTATTATTTAAATATGGCTCTTGGGACCTTTTCTGCAGCCCGCTGAAACAGGCTTTGAGGGATGTAAAGAAATATATTGTATTGCCTGTTTATTTTTTTTCTCCTAATAATTTGGATTTTTCTTTCCTGGGGATAAAACCTTGGTCCTGTCAATCAGGTTTAGGCATGATACACCTCCATCTGCAAGAAGGTCCAGATGCATCGTTTTGTAAGTTTATTAATGACACTATTCATATATGGAAGTAATTCATATCAACTGTATGGAGTAGCACCTCTTCAGCGGAAAGGATTTTTTGACTTTTAACTAGTAAGAGAATGCATGCAAAGAAAGCCACAGTGATACTAGAACCAATACAGCAACCTTATGGAAATGAGGAGAAATGTATTATCAGAAAAAGACAAAGGAAAATGAACTGGAAAAAAACCAATGTGCCATGCCAGCAGATCCCAATTCAGCTGTTTAGACTCAAATACAGCACAAGTGAAGAGAGAGTGCCTGTGGCTGTTGAGCTGTGATTGGTAGCGTCAGGGTGCATAACACGGCCTTGGAATCCATCTGCAGTCTCAGGGCACTCCCAGCATACCTGTATGGAGATCACTACTTAGCAATCCAATAGCTGAAATGCACCAGAGACATACTGAGATGATGAACTTGGCTGACTTAGAAGCATCTGGGGATAAACACAGTGGCAAAAATGTAGCCGGCTAATTGGAAAAATATTAGGTGCTCAGGACTCTTATGGCATCTCTGCATTGCCCATGTGAGAAGAGTGAAAAATAAACATTTAGCACTGGCCTTGCAGTCTGCTGATGTGGCTAATACACCTTCCAGTTCTAGAGCTCGCCCTGCATCCAGCATCTGTGTGCTGTTCAGACATGCCTTAGCTGCTCGAGAGTCACATAGAGCTTTTGCAGGTCAAGCATGTTGGCTGTCCCTCGCATTCCAGTTCTGTTTGGCTGCCTATGCCTCTTCCGAGTCTGGCCTTTACATTAATGAAGTATATTCTTCTGCACAACTCTTCTTCCAAAAGTCCCACAATAATGAAGTTCTTTAAAAAAATTTCTAAGAACATGTTTAAAAAGTAGGAACATGAACTGTGTCATGTGTCAAGCCTTCAGCACATGGTATAGGTGAAAAGGCAGATTCATCTCTTGATTTATTCTTCTGAGGTACTTCTCAGAGCTGTGAAGCGATATAGATGACCTTTGATTTTGATAATTTCCCTCATATATGGAAACTCCTCATGAGTGCCATGTAAACAGCGAGGTCTAGGAAAGGAATCTCCATGAATGTAGAAAGGTGATGATGCACCTGGCTTACCTTTCCTGTTATCGAAGTTGGATCTCATTGCTACTACTAACACAAGAAGTTAGATGTCATGAGCTACCCCTACTATTCTCAGTGACACACTTCACTGAAATGATGGAAAAGATCCTTAGACCAGTATGTGGCAAGTAAGTCTCAATCTTAGAAGCTTCCACATGAAAAACAGTTGACAAAAATGTACACCTTTGTATATACCTGAGACCATGACTCCTATGGACAGAGAGTATGTGTACTGAAAGTTTCCATTTGAAGCGAATGTTTTGAAGTTTAGGATATGAAACACAAGATCCAAAACTAATACCTAATGTGCAAAGAGATATTCGATAAGATGAACTGGTTTGGGAGTAATTTTTCCTTTTCTTGTGTTCCCCAGAAAAGGCTCTGGAAAGACATATGGAAGCATTAAATGGTTGACAGGGCACAGAAAGACTCTTTCAAGCATCTTGATTCAACCTTCATTCTGCACATGTAGATTATTTACAAAATGAGGATATAACAGTTGAAGAGAAAATTTAATGGCTGAACATGTTTCACAGAAGGAGGTGATGACTACTTCAACCATTCCGCTTGTTTGCGCCTTAGCATTTACATGTACCTTGACATTCTCTTCACAAAATATTTTACTTATCTACTGTGCTATATTCAAATATAGCCCAAATATTACAAATTTCTTCACCTTTTAGAATTGCTAAGGCATTTTCATTTAATTTTTTAGATGTACTACAAATAACTGTTTTTGGAACTGGAACCTAGAGCTCTGCTGGCAGGTTTCTGAGCATGTCTGTCAGATCTCCTGCTGGTTAGGGGAAACATTTTCCTTAACAAACAGCAGGATGATTATGAGACTTGAAACAAGAAGCCTCTCAATTCTTATTTGTGCACCTAAATGTCTTCTCCTGTTAGAGACTTGTTGGAAAATACATGTACAGCCTTTCTGCAATTGGCTGTGCTAAGTTTTTGGAACCAGCCTTCCAGATAAACTGTTCGTGTTCACAGTGAACAAACAGATTGCCACACTCTGTTCCCTGACCCAGCCTTCCCAACTACTTTGCAAATTTTACTTTTTGAGAGAACTAAAGAAAGAGATAAATCAAATCATTACTTCACGGCTGCTTCAATAGCAATGTTCCAGTTTCTAGAAAGATATCAACAGATACAAGTTATGAATAAATTTTAAGAGGATGAAAGAATAAATTAAAGCATCACTATGTGTATATAGCTCTTTCTCTCCAGATTTAAAAGGCATGTTATTTATTGAACTACTAGTTATGTTGCCAAAAAAACCCTGAAAAAAGTGGATACATTTTTCAGCATATCTTACTAGTTCTGCAACAGATCAAGGAGGACACTTCCCTGTCTTTCCAGTAATGCTCTTTCTTTGAACTCCACTACATCAGCCCAGATGCTTGCATTTTTCTTTTCCTTGTCAAGCATATGGAATTATTAAGAAGAATGAAAACATTTACTTTCTCTGCTTCCCTGATTTAATATTGTGCTTTATTTCATTATGACTGCTGTCATTATTTGTTCTTGTCCTTATCATTTGAACTCATAAAGACATTAATAACAAATTTCTTCAGAAAAAAACAGTATAGAAAAGCTTGAAAACAGACATTTACCGAGAAGTATATAAAATGTTGTTTCAGTAATTGTAGATTTTACCAGAACTCCACCAAGTTTCATAAGATCGCTGTAGTAAATATCATTTGGCCATTTTACTCGCAGATCAATATCCTAAAGAAACAAAAGCATACATTTAGACACACTTCGATACTGATTATAAGAACATGGCTAATTCATCACTCTGTACCTCATATTTTTTGTATCTCTTTGCCACACAGAATGTGATACAGAATGTCAACTCTTTGTAATAAGAAGCTATTTAAGTGCTCCACAATTGTTACTGAAAAAGTCATAGTAACATCGTTACATGGTTTACTAAGGAGGTTGGCAGCTGTCAGGGAAGTGCCCAATTATTAAAAAAATAACTATGGCAGTTAATAAAGGCTTAGATTAACCAAAAGGGTTACTAAAGATACTAGAGATTTTCAGTCTCAAAATCATAAGGCTTTATAGAATTCATTTCCTTCATTTGTGGGTGCCTATTAAAGGATCCATTGAAGAAAGACGGAAACTGTGGCAGCTACCATAGCTCACTGCTGACAAACAATCAGGGTAAGCCCACAGTAACATCAACACTGTATTTGAGGATCCTTGCAGAAACCAGACAAGGAGACAATGCCATCTTGAATTTCAGAAAGGAAATTCAGCAGACAGGAGAAATTCCAGTTCACAACTATGTAAATACTCCAGTAATGTCCTAAATATATTCACGCTTTCGGAAGCTATGCTCAAGCAACACCACGGAGCTGGAAACACAAACTGTGATGTGTGACACCGTTCCACTGCAATAGAGAAGTTTTTGTTGAAACCACGGAACTGAACTGAACTTTGTGCTGGCTACTTAAACACAAAAAGAAAGCAAATGTGCTTCCTGTAGTTTTAAAAACTGCATATGACTGTATCCCCAGAGGCAAATTATGGGAGGTGCTCCAGGACTAGAAGAGTCGCATTCCCTCCTATTGTAGATTTTAAAATCCCTTTACAGGATGTGTGAAAACTGCACCTGGGTCCATGTATACTTTCCTGACAGATTTAAAGGCCAGAGAGGAGTCCATTACACATACATTGCCAGGAAATACTCCCTGATTTTGCTATCAAAGTATTCTAAGAAAGAGTATCGCCAAATCATATTCATTTTGGAAAACAACTTGACTCTGCACTGGGAAAAGATTTATAGAAGACTCTTGAGACATGTGAAGTATGACACAGTTAAACAGTATTATCAGAGTCAAGAGATTTTTTGAAGAGCTATTCAGTAGATCTTAAGGAAAACATACACCTGTGAGACACCAGACAATAGCTCTGCAACTGAAATGAGAACAAGCGTGAAGAACAACCGAGTCAACTGGGTATACCCATGCCATGAACTACACAGCAGAGACTTTGCCACAATACGGAGTAACAAGGTATTGCACTTGTGTGCGTCAAAGAGATGATGGGTGTCACCAAATGTGTGGGCAATGGAGCACAATGTCTACTCTTACTAGAGAGAGAGGCCTGCTGTTCTCAGAATAGGAAAGCAAAGCAGTCTCTCGATATGAGGCCATATGAATTTGCAGCAGTGACATCTGACAGTAAAACTTCCAATTGGGCAGCCAGATTTCCTCTGTTCAGCTGCCTGTTCAGCACAGTCAACATTCATGGCAATTCTAGAAACAATGACTGGCTGATAAACTGACACATAGGCATTTCAGATTTTTGAATGGAAATCCTGAAAGCATAGCGAATGACATTAAAGCATGTTGAGTATGTGGACATACACCAGCAGAGATGTGGAAATTTGGAGAACAGAATGAAATCTCATGTATAGATAAGCCCATCTTTTGCAGCTACTGCAGTCTGTATGACATGGATGTTCAACTGACATGATGATAAGCGCTATGTTATCAAACTCGAAAGGGGAAAATTAAGCATTGAGTTTCTAATATATCTTTGAATATCCTTGCTTTAACATATTTGAGTTCAGAACCTTAACACTGGTTTCAACCATTGACTGGGGTGGATGTACAGTCAAAGAGATTCAGCAGCTTTGCTTTAGTCATAGGAAGCTACGTATTGTTACATGTATTATTGATACATATTTTTTTTATATTAGTATTTAGTACTTCAGTCATCTTTTTCCTCTTGAACGGAATAAAACAAAAAATGCCACAGCATACCAGGGTAGGTGTACGGAAGCAAAATCATCTCCATTCATAAATTAACTCCTTCCCCAGTCAGACTCATATTTTATAAAACTACCTCTTGCCCCTTCTATTTTAAATGGTTAAATTATTCACTCTAGCCAAATATTTTATATTGCAAATTTTAGCCTGAAGCATTTTGTTTTTATAGTCAAGTTATGAAGCACTGAAGTTAGAAGGGTTTAATAGAAAGGCTGACAGACCTTAAACTACAGCAAAGCTACTGGGTGCCACTATAATAAAGTTCATGTGTAAATGTGTATAAGTCATTGATTTTCTCTAATATAGGAAACATATGCTTTAGTTAACTACTTCTGTAAAATACCAAAGTTTTATAGTTAGCAAATATTAGGAAATGGTAACATTAAAAAGGAGATATATGAGGTGATGAAGAAGACTGGTTCTTCATTTTAATACTGATGACAGGACACTTGATTCCCTCTTGAGAGCAATACTCTTAAGTTCTTGCTTCAGAAATCAGTTTTCAACTTTAAACAAGGGTTGGAAAAATCCTTTAAAAGGGATAAAGTGACTGCTGAAACAGCACCAACAAAAAACCCAGAAGATAATTTGTCAGCTTTATTCATTTTTCCCCCTCCCTCTTCCCCAGTTTCTTCAAAGTCAAAACAAATTAACTCAATTGTTAGAGAAACAAAATTGACATTTTCTTTACTGCTGAAGACTGAGTCTTAAGTTTCATAAGATTAATAGTGAAATAAGTGTAGTATGCTTAATCAAGTCAGTAGAAGACATTATTCATCATATGTAGATTAGGTTCATTAAAACACATAAACAAATGTGCATAAAGGCTGTTTACCACTGTATTAGTCCCGAAGAACTATATTATGCATTCAGTCATTCTACACATAGAAGACAGTTAAAATCTGAGTTTAATGAAAAGGCAAATGGGAATTTTGAGAGAAATTAGAATGACATACCTCATATCCTTGTATTGATCTAACTGACTCTACCACTGCCAAGGACATCAGGTGTTGAATAAAAGGAATTCTCTGACCGAGTTTGGAATGTAGAGGAATGGTGATATATAAAGTGGACAACGCACAGCCTACGGGACTGAGCCAAACATTTCCACCACGACCTGGGGAGGGAGAGGAAAAAAGTTAACTTCAACTCAAGAAAAAATATTTAATAAAAAAGACCACTTTGTTAATGTAGTCCACTACAAAAGACAACCCTTCAATAGTATCCATCCAAGAATCAGCTGTAAGTTCTGGAATGGATTTTCCTGGTATCTGGTAATATATGCATTTCAAAAAAACTTGCTTTTTTAAAGTTAAGAAGTATTTTTGAAAATGCCCTGTGTGCCTGTAGAAATCCATCCACATTGTGAATCAACTTGACACAAGTTAGATCTGTACCGAAAGCCAGGTAGGTCTGTGCTCAGAAGAGCTTTTTAGGCTGGGCACTGTGTTCTTCAAATAAAATGAATGTGGCTTTTAAATCAGTGATAGTACGTTCCTAGGAAAGAGACAGAACTTCCTTATATTTATCTTGAAAAGATTGTGAAAGCCCACAGGACAGTTCAGGCAGGTCCTGCAAGAAACCTCTGTCTCAGAGCAAGTCAAGACCCAGTCTTGTTCCAGTTAAGTCAAAAAAGGAGTCCTGATTTGGAAGTCTGACTTGTATTACACTAAATGTAGTGATGGCAGTTTCCATGACTGGGGAGACTTCTTGGCAGAAACTAGAAGACCACTAAATCATTTCTGCAAAAGCCACCAAACATCCAGAAAATGTTTACTTTGGACTCTATTAACTTAGGTTTTGAGTTTGAATCCACAGCTCAAACAGGAGGAGAAAAGGACACGATTATTCTACAGATTATACTATCAAAAATACTCACATGTCTAAGGTATCTAGGTGACATTAAAATGTCCTATGTCACATGTTTAATACACATTTATTAGCACTAGAAGGAAACTTACTGACCTTTCCCTTGTGTTTGTCGAACAGCAATTGCTATTAAACCCATCTCCTCTGGCAACTCAAACATGAACCTGCCAATTAGGAAAAAAACCCCACAATGCTTATCAACTGAACACTAAACTACATTCATGAAAATCTAGGCTTAAATATCAGGTAATATTTTATATTAACATTGCACTACCATTTATCTATTTTCAGTTAACATTTATTCTTGTCCAAGAAGCATTAGAACAGTAAAAAAAAGATTAACTGAAAAATGATAATGTAAAACATTACTATAACCATTATTCTGGAAAAAGTTACTGCCATAGTTCATTTAAGGTGCCTTCTGATAACATACGCTTTTTATTTCTTCACATTTTCTTGAAGTGCTTATTTTTTTGCATGTCGCTATCTTCAGTAAGTGACAACTAGCAATTCTAGACATTTGTTTCTACTTACCGCAAATTTTTGTTCATACTATAGAATATAAGAGCAGCAGTTTCTGATTTAGAAAACCAATATGGTGGCAATAAAGCAGTTTAAAAGATACACTATCCCCTGAGAACTAATTATGATTTAACTACAGTAAATAAATCTACACCTTCTGAGAACTCTAGAGAACACTGGCTTATTTTAGGCTTGTGTTCTGCTTTTAAAATAGTTTCACTTAAAAGAATACTAACTTTCCTCTAGGGATAAGTAGAAAGGGCACTTTAACACCACCAAATGAGTCAATGCGAGACTTAGAAGAAAAAAAAAATCTACTGTGAGAACATTGTTAAAACCACTTTAAAACAGATCTGAACTGTACTACCATCCTTTTCTATTTCACATTTTCAGGAAGAGTTATTTAACAGATAAAACAGATATTCAAGATGTGGTCAGCAAGGTAAATCCAGAAAGTGATGTTTAGCTTATAAATCTACTTCTAATATAGGCACAAATATGATGCTGTTCATTCATACAAAAGGAATCTTGTCTTGGAGATAAGTGCAGTCCAAATCAGCAAAAAGTACTGTTCAAAATTACTTCCTCTGAATTTCAGATACATATGAAAGGTGTTTCAAGTTCTGCAACCAAGCAAGTATCCGTGGGCAGCAAGGACCAGCTGCAAGCAGACGTACTGTGCTGCCACCCACAAACATATATCTTTAGCCTGGCACCAAGCTATGGACCACTCATCCCTCCTACTTCACAAGCTGAAACGTAACTCTTGAGGCTGTATTGGTAGCAAAATACAAGCAGGATCCCCAAGGTTTCTGAATATCTTTCAAATGGATGACTTGCTCTCATGATTATCAAAATGGAGGTTATTATAGCGCTTACGCAAAGTCTGGACCACAAATGTCTTTGCTAATTAGAAATATTTGAACCCAAACCATGAGAAGCTGTAACAGAGTCCACAATGTGGTCCCACGTTACTCCTGAATCAGTGAGACACTGTCTAAGAGCAACAGCCAGAAGATCTTCTTGCCAGTCTCCTTCCATTTCATGTGAAATACAGCTTGATAATTCTTTCCCTTGAACCCTATGGATTTCACACTGAGACCAGGCTCACCTATATACCATCAACCTTTAATACTAAAAATATACCACATTTTATGCTGGTAACTAGGGGAAAATCCTCTGTAGTTCATGAGGCTTCAGCCTTGACTTCTGAGAACTATGTGATTTCAGTTACAACACCAAGGTCATGGTTTTGCAACATGAAAATCTAATTTAAATTTGGAAGCATAGTTAGGAAGAGATTATAGGCTTTGTCAAAATACACTGATTCCTGTTACTTCTCTATTCACATATTTATTTTTAAACAGGCAAAAAAAATGTCATGTGTTGCCATGATGGGTTGAAAATAATCCGAGCAGGAAAAAAAATAATTACGAATCTAAAACGCAGGCTTCTAGAACAAAGAGATATGATTAACAGAACATATGAATGTAGCTATTAGAGGCTTGGCAGCAGGTAACAACATATTAAACGCAGAGACTGAGTTTATACTTTTAAAGGCCATGAAGAAAATCTTTAATGGACACAACATGGGGAAGTTGTTAATACTCAGACTGATACAGCAACAGAGAGATAGATTTATTTTTACTACTTCCTTAGATTGTGCTGGAATTACTATGAAGCCTATGATAATAAAAAATCCCAGACAACTGCCTCCCTCCTCCAACTTCAGAGCTTTGTAAATTGTGTGTGCTTGTTTGGGTGTTTTTCTGGGATAAACAACTTGAATTTTTCTTACCAGAAAAAGTAACTGTACGTGCACTTTTTTACATATTGACTTCCCTTCTTTTCTTTCAACTTAATCAGTTGCAGATTTCAAGATTTCATTTTTCTGCATAGTGACTTAATCACTGTGCTCACCACATTCCCCCTCCCCATTTTTTTTCCTTCAATAAATTCTCTTCTTTTTCTGTGCTCTTTAACTAACTTGCTCTACATAAGTCAAAAGACCACACTGAGATACAAGTGTAGGGAAACATGAAACGCCTGAAGACAAATCTACCGATCAGGAAGAATATCAGATGGCACCTACATGACTGTATAAGATGATACTAGAATTTTATGTAAATTTTTCTTTTCTGCTTTGAACATTTTTGTGGTATTTTCCAAAACGTGAGCAAGACACTTTTAGTATTCAAGAATATCAATCCAGCTGAAATATTAAGAGAGAGATTCTAGCACAATTTTTTACACAAATACCCTCCCCCTGCCCTGCAGTGCATACTATGAATGCTGTCAAGAGTAATAAACAATGCTTAATTGCTTTATAGATATTTCAAGTCTAAGGAGGACTCTGTCTTCATGGTTAGTCAATACAATGACTTTTCTTGCTACATGAACGTAAAATGGGAATTGAAACCACAAAAGATTATGTTTGAATGTTAACAGCCTGACAACTATAAATTTCATTGATGTTGTGGATTTAAGGTTGAAACTCTCATTAATGCATCCTGCTGTGTTACAGTATTGCAAAGATATTACAACAGGCAGCATTACATTCCAGATGTTAAAATACCTGGGCTCAAGAGGGTAAGTTCTGAACGGATTTCTCCCTTCAAGTTCCTTGTCTGAAAATCTCACTCTCAAATAGCTTGTTTGTAGAATATTATAAAAGCAACATAAAAATGCTTTCAATTTTTAGTCAAATGGAAAGGAACATATTTTTTGATCAGTTTCTTGAATTATTTTAGACAAAGAGGTGCCCTGAACACTTGCTTTACTACTTTTTTTCTACTGCTTCTGTCCATTATGCCCAATTTGAAAATGAGCAGTGTGCCTACTAATATTTTTCCTAAACTCTCCTCCATGGTCCTCCATCTCCATTTCATAGGCCTTAACTGCATGATGCTGTGTGTGATTCCAAGCTCTGTGTGATGAATGGCCTGCCAGAAGGTGCACTGGCCAAGCAGAATAGGTAACTCTTGAGTCCATGCTGCAGACTTCTTGATGGCAGCACTACCTAGAAGCCTGTTTTCATAGGAACATGAATACTTGAAGGAGCTCAAAGATATGGAGGTCGTCTATCAAACAGGCAGTAGACTGACTAAGAGGTGGTGGGCCACAATCAGAGGAGAAGCCACTAACAATGACATCATGGTGGGAGTGTTACAGACCACCTCATCAGAAGAAGGAAGTGGAAAAAGTCTTTTTTGAGCAATTTGAGGACATCTGTAGATCACAGATCTTAATTCCTATGGAAGACTCCCATGTCCTGGTATCTGCTAAAAGGCAAACCAAGTGGGATGCAAGCTGACTTGTGGGTGATGCTAGGAATGAGCTCTTAACACAAAGATCAGATGATCAACTGGAGTGGTCAGCTTCTTGATCTGCTACAAACAAGGGAAATCTGACTAAGGAGGTGGTAATCTGTAGTAGCTTTGGCTGTAGCAAACATCAACCAATGCTGTTCAGGATCCTGGGAGGAATGAAGAAGGCAAGCAAAAGCATAAGCCATGGATTTCATGAAAGCAGAATTCAGTTGATTCAGGGACCTGACAGATAAGATATTACGAGAGGCAACTACGAAGGGCAAAGGAGCTCAACAGACCTGGTCTTTAAAGACAACCTCTTCCAGACAAAATAACAGTCCATCACAATACCAAGGAAAATAAGTAGATGATCAAGGAGTCTCATTTGGCTAAAAAAGGGAATTCATGACTGGAAAAAGAACATGCAAAAAAGATGAAAGTAAGGAGAAATGCTACAAAGGAAAAATGCAGAAACACTGCCTGGACAAGCAAGGATTATGTCAGGAAAGCTGGAGATTAACTACAGTAGAGACTGGCAAGAAACTTGGCAACAGGAATTTGTACTGCTGCATGGTAAGAATAAAGAAGGAAAATGTGGGCTCACAGCTGACTGAGGCAAAAGCACAGCAGACATACATAATGCTGAGTTACTCAATGCATTCTTAGCCCCAGTCTTCACCAATAAGGACTCCCAGGCTTCTACATCTAACAGACAGGGTTCAAGGAGAAGAGGAAATACCAACAGTAGAAAAGGATTGATCTCATAAATCTCTTAGGAAATCTTGACTCATCCAAGTCCATTAGAGCAGATGGGATGCACCTGAGAGTGCTGGAAGAGCCCGCTGTGGCACATCAAGGCTAGTTTCTGTCATCATAGTCACGGAGATTCAGGATGAATGGAGAAGGGCAAATGTTGCAACTGTCTTCAAGATGGTCTTGCACAGCATCCTTGTATCCAAGTTTGGTTACTGTAGTCTAGATGGATGCACTACCAAACAAACAAAAAGAGTCCAGATTCTGGGACTGAAAAGTAATGGTTTTACTCTACCTGTAGGCTGGATACAACTGCAGTTCTTCAGGGGTTTATCCTGAGACCTATCCTATTTAATATCTTAATAACTTTATCAATGAGCTGTAGGAAAATATGGCATGCACATTCATCAACTTGTGAGTAACATTGAACTAAGAGGATAAGTAAGCATTGGAATAGAATGTCTAGAGAGGCCGTGGAGTATTTCTGTCCTTGGAGGTTTTCAAGATCTGACTGAAAAAAAAACCCTGAACAAGCTGGTTTGAATTCATTGTCAACTCTGCTTAAAAGGAGATTGGACTAGAGACCTTCAGGGCTCCCTTGCAATCTGAATCATACTTTGACTCCAGGAAATGTAAAGAAACTTGGTATCTTTGGTGTTTCTAGCTGTCCTTTAAGTTTGGCTGAAATCAGTCAGCAACTTGCCATTAGCTACTAATTACTAAATTAGCAATTTAGCCCAGAGGCTGTTCACTGGAATCCACTAGCCCCAGTACGATCCTAGATTAAAGTAATTTTCACACTCTCTTACTAGCCTAAATACTTAATTTTACCCATGTTCCACTTTCCAAGCACTATTTTAAACACGATCAAGTGCAGTATGCAGTCTCCCAAAAGACTGATTCCCACAGCTGGGACAGGCAGAAGAACGCTGAAACAGATAATCATACTCAGGTTTATTTAAATGATAGAAATTTTACTGCTCTGCACTGTTATAATTTTGCCTATATCCAGCAGGCCAAATATGTGCCAGAATACACTATTACATGAATGCACTCTTCTGTTCTATTGCAAAAATTCATAGCTTCTTACAATTTATAGTGGGTTTCCCTATAGCAATGTTAGTACAGAAAGGACCATTTAGTATCAAATTCTCTTTGAACTCTCTAAATACATTAAAGTCCTAAATCACGGAGAAAAATTGTACAGGATTACAATGTCTCAGACTTGTGGAACACTGAAAAAGTCCTGGAATCTTGGACTGCTAGTTTCTCATACCTTACTTCAATAGGTGCTACAAAAAGAAGATTGTCTTATACTAGTCATGACATTTTCAGCAAGAATAATCTACTGATACTACCAGTGACACAGGTTATCAACTTATATATGCTTTAGCTAGTTGGTTAGGTTTGGAGAGCAGTGCACTAATAACAACACAGTTTTAGCAAAACTGCAACATATAGGAAGATCATAAGTAGGGCAAAGTCACGCGAGCTATTTTTTGGCTGGATCAATGCTCTAATCTGTCTCACCATAAATGCACAGTGCTGTTGGCAAAAGAGAAGCAACAGTAAAAGAGGTCAATGGATAGAACCGAAGATTAGACCACCTTTTTCTTACCACCCATGTACTTAATGCGTGATTTAAATTATGGCATCAGAATATTATGTGCTTTGCTTGTGGAACTGCTTTGAGAATTAGTCCTGCTGAACAGACAGGGTAAAAGTCTACCATTAAATGCTCATTTTTTTCTGCTCACTGCATTTTTCAGCTGATAATTTTCTTGTTTCTCTATTTTTATACTAGATATTTTATAATTAGTCCTTTGTATATGTTTATAGGCTTTTCCTCTTAAAAAAAGAAAAAGAGAATTTTAAAACATAGTACCATACAGCCAAAGGTGTCAGGAAACATACCCAAATAAGAAAGGACTCCAAAAAATTGGTTTGCCAACAAAATGCCAGTAAAATTTGAAACCTGGGTTCAGACACACTGGTAATGTTCCAAAACTGAAAACTTAAAGAACTTCTTTATTCAGTAAATCAACTTCTCTGTGAATATCATTGAGACCACAAAGTTACAGTATAAGAGGGAGTTTCCAAGGGAGATGTGAGGAGAGTTTAGGAGTTTAAGTTGTTTCAATTTTTAATTTGAAAAGCGAAAACCTCTACCATTTTAAACAATTTTTTTCCCCCCTATGATATGTACTCTTTTCAATTAATGACCTTTCTTTATTTGAAAAAGCTACCTGAAACATACTGAAAAGTTAACACGGGACAAACACAAATGAAACAGATTTCATTACAAAACGAATTCCAGTGCCAATATTTAAGAAACAGAATAGTTACTGGAATGCAGTGAAACTTATTTATCGAAACATGTTAAGAATAGAGTCTTCAGAGTGGAATAAAAAGTTATAAACATATTGATCAAAACCAGATCCAACCACTCTTGTCCTAAGTAAAGCACACTACGGATGCTATAAAAAATTTAAAGCATACAGATCATTGCAGCCTGTAGTGATGTAATTTTTAACAGTAATTTCATCACACTTCATTAGATAAGACTGTACAAATTTGGTCACTGTCTGAGAGGTAAACCTTAAAGTAATTCCACACAAAATAACAGCAAGAAACAACTGCATTTCAATAAAGTGAAAAGTCTATTTTAAATCAGTACTGAATTAACTAACTTATAGTGTGAGGCATCACAAGCATTACAATCTCTAAAGTAATCCATTGAGATTCAGAATTCATGCAATATTGCTTAAAGTCACCTCTCAAATAAAACAGCAAACTGAGAACTTCTTGCACACACAGAGATTTTAACTTGATGTTCTGGCCAATTTCTAGTCTGGGTAATTACATTTCCTTACAAAAATTTCTTTGCAATTTACTAAGACAGCACTTAATTTCCTGTCTTAAATCATTCAGAGTATTAAATAGTTGCCACGTTTCACCACATGAAACTATCCCAAGTAGCAACTCAAACAGTTTGGGTTAATGTAGAACAAAAGACACCAGACGCATCATGTAAATTCAAGTGAGCAGGAAAAGGAATTCTATGTGAGCAGGAACAAGCTGCCCTCCCCAGACTCTTCCACTGCAACCTGGGAAAAATTAAAGCATTTAAAAAAACCCCCACCCATTCCTTGTTACTTAATTGTAGAAGACATATAAAATTAGGTATAACACTTATTTTCTTTATATTCATGTTTTTTCCTTTATCATTTTACTATTAAAAGTTTAATAAAAAAAAATCATACTTAAAATCATAGAAGTAATTCATAGTAAAGAGAATAATCCCAAAAGCATTTGAAGTTTCCTCTGTGATTTGCTTTAGTTTATTTTATTTTACACCTGCAGCAAACATTGTGCTCCAAACTTTTTGGTGGTTCATGATGGTAATGTGATTGTTGCTATAAACCTATGGATATAGTAAATTTCTAGCCTTCTTAATGCAACGCTAATTAAAACCTAGTTCTGTTTTTTCTCCTCTTTCTAAAGGCACACTCAATAGCTTTTAGTTTTCCCATATTAAAAAAAGAGGTAGCATGTTTTGACATGTTTAGACATTTCTTTTGGTCTACAGATTAGATTTTACCTTCATGAGACCATAGCATCCTTTCTGATAAATATTTTTAACATGAAAAACAACTAAACTAAAACAAATAAATTTCATGCAAATTTCTTAGTTAACACTGTTTGGCCAAAAGCATCTGGGTCTCAATTCTTAAAGTTCCAAGTATTTTCATGCAATTTAAAAATACACATAAAAGTTCTTGTAAGTTCTAAATGCTTGTTCATATTCTTATTTGTATGATACAGGGTACACTGTACAATGCATGTTACAAGCATCACCATGAAGATGGTAATGTGACACATTATTTGGCATTAAATCAAATCTCCATAATTCTCACCAGGTGTTACAATCATTATAAAACAACTGTGGCTTCATAAACTGGCAGGTAAAGCACAATTATTTTACTTGCATCTTTTTTTTTTTTCCCATATGAAAATATGAAATTCTTTTGGAAAAAAAATACTGTCAATATGTTTTTGCTGTACAAAAGTAATCAAAAGCACTGTATTTCTTCTAAAAATGTCTATAAGCCCTGAATTTAATTGCAAAACTCCCACAGATAAAAATGCCAAATTCTGTCCTCTGTTAAAAAGAAATCTTAAATTTCTAGATGATATATATTGTGTAACGTAAGAGATTAAAGCAAAAGGAAAAATACATTGCAAAGCTTAAAAAATCTATTATGTTTGAAGAAAAAGTGTTCTAGTAAGAGCCAGTTTTTTAAGAAATCCTTTGAAAATGACAATTTAGCTCTAAAATTTTAGTTAGCATCTGCAATACTTTGTTTAGCTAGTAAAGGTTAGGTTTTTTTTTTTTAAAATTGTTATTATCTGAAATAATGTAATTTTTCCTTTAAAACACTTGACATTTTTGGGAAATATTTTCAGCCTAGTCAGACATATAAGTTCCTTCAAATGTGTGTGTATGGAAATGTTAAAGTTTTGAATCATTTGAGCTACCCATGGTAGGACAACTGAGCTTTCACATGCCTCAGCTTCCCCTCGAGGCCTCACGTTCCATTAAGCAGCCACATTTGCCATCCAACTTCTAGCTCCCCTTTGTTAAGTCATGCAATGTCTTGACTACAACCAGAGTAGCAACATAGGGTATCCAAACTAGAAACTTCAAGAAACATATAAGTCGAATGCATTTCTAATTCATTGTTGAGCTGACTTGAAATGAAGCACTGAGCTGGGTTAAAAATCCTGAATGTTACACTTCAACATCCCTAAACAGAATTTCCCTGCAATTTCTTGTTCCCTATGTGAAGAAAGAACTGATGAAAATTCAGCTTTTTTTCTGATTTCAAGTTGTAGGTCATGATAGAGATTGCAATCTAGAAAAAATATTGCTTTTTTATGGTGAATAAAAAAAGGAATAAACACAATAGCTGACCTCAGTTGGATCTGTCTTCATGCGTCTAATAATTAAAACACAAAAATGCTCTCATCAAGTATTGGAGTCTCATACTAGCTGCTCCCTCACAGTGCCAACAGAAACCACAAGACTTCTAAATTCAGTATTAAAGCATACAGCACTTTTCTCCTGCAAAAGCCAACATCCAAAAACATATAAATAAAGAACAGAAAGGTCCTGTTTCCAAATATGTTGTTAAATATTTTTAAAACCCCTACTATTGGACTGTGTCAACTTAAAGGCAGACTCCAATAGTTAATTTCATGGGTGATTAAGAGTGGATTTCAAAAGAAGGAAGTTACTTTACGCTGGCCATAGCATCCTTAGTAGACTCCAGAAATATTCACCATAATGTAGATTTCAGCCACAGACTCAAACCAAAACGTAGCCGATATTCAAATCTCAAAATAGTGGATTCTCTTTGTCAGGGCGGGTAGAAGAAAATCCAAAGGTCCCTGTGTAGCCTTGTTACTTCAAGTTCTTCAAATGCAGGAAAAGCAGTAACTTCCTACTTCTATAAAATCCAAAGGAATGCCCATTTTAAGACAATAAAATACATACAAGTACCTCTTATCGTGAGAGGTGGATGAATGGGTAAAGCCATGAATTGGAGAGAGCTGCAATTCAAGTAGGGAGGGCTGCACAACCATCCTGACTCATGTATCCAGATCATGCCTGCTGCTTAAGCAGCAATGCTAGGGGGCCAGAAACCATATAGGTCCCCAGGTAAATCTATACTTGGATCTTGGCATCTTGCCCCTTTTCTGAGCAATAACCACTGACATTTCCACATAGTGGATAATAAAATCTGAATATACCAAATATCGTCAAAGAAAAAATGCCTTTCATTCTTGCATTGTCTTAGTAAACTCAGGAATTACTTGCAAATGCTGACAAATACAATATGTCAAATTGTAACTGTATATCAATATAAACTGTATTTCAACTTTCTTGTATGAAACCCAAAGAAAACTGTAGGATGGCTCACCCCTCACCATTTCCCCCTCTCTCCCATTACTGCTGCAGCATTACGCTGTTGTAGTATCTCAACAGTCAGGATCTGGTCACAAGTCCTGTTCTCTGTTACCAGCTCTTAGCGGATATGTCTGATGACATATCACTCTTGTATTTTTTTGCCAGATATGTAAACAGTACTCATACAGTAATAGTTGAAATGTGTTGTAAATAATTTCTGAACCTCCTGACAAGACCTCTGGGTCCTCCTTCACCTAATTTTTTACACGTTGTTCAGCTGTAAAGTGGAAGCAAAATAGAGGTGTAGAAAAGAAACTTTCTCATTCAGCTCTACTGATACATTTCTACAAAACAGGTGTTCAGTAGACCCTGACACTTGAATTGAGTTGCACAAAGGCTTAATCAGATGTGAAGCCTTAGCAGAGGTGTTTCGGGCTAGTAAATGAATGAGCAGCACCATTCAAATCACATGCAATAGAAGCAAGCATCAAAGAGTAAGAGGAAGACTTGGAGGATTAGTTATATGATACTATGACTCTTAGTAATACTTAACACTAACTGAGACGAAATTGTGAGACAGACATGGTGGAATTTTATTTTAAATGAAACAGCAAGGTTTTACACAAGTTCGGAGTGGTCTGTAATAAATAATTCCTTTGGCTGTAGAGAAGGAGAAAAATGGACTGGGAAGAAGGTCTTAAATGGGAAGCATCAGCACAGACATATATATGGTACTAGGCAAAATCACTCAGAAATAGTCCAAAATTAATAAAGTGAACAAATATATGCAAGAAAAAAACCCCACTAGTTAGCACATTTGTGCAAAGTAAAAATGCACCCCAGAAGCAGAAGGGCATTTCCCAGTACCCAGATTTGTAATCATGGCAAAACAAGCCACAGCTGCACGAAGCAAGCTGAAACCCTACTCTAACCACAGGTCAATGCTGACAGCTACAGTATATGTGTAAGATACCTTCCAGCCCTCTGTGACTGTGGTTTATAATTGTATCTCAGGTGCTATCTAAATCTATGCTTTCCTCTTCTATATCTGGTAAACTTTTCTCTAGTTTGTTCATAAAAAATTACAACAATGGAGAAACGATAGCTTACTTCAGCAAACTACCGTTCTTCAGCAATTTTAAAGGAAAAATCACTGCATCTGCATTTCTGCACTAAAATGTTCCTCCATACCCTTTGAAAACGGAGAAATGCTTACTCATTTTCTTCCTGTAAGGGACCATTGCCTTGAGTAAAGGTTTCCTTACACCAGTCTTGTGTTCTTTTTTCGAAAGAAACACAGTTCTTTTTTTATATCCCACTCTCTTCATTTAAGGAGTCATATTTCCTAGACTTTTCTCTTCTTTGTACTGTATCCAGCAAATCCACACCTCTTGAAGCCTGGTGCTGAAAACTGGACCAATAACTCCAGTTAAGCACTTTCAGTGCTGAGAAGAAGCGAAACAATTACTCTATACATTTTATGTATAGCACATTTTTAAGCACTTCTGTATGAATTTCAGTCTCAGTCCTTAACTCCTTTGTTCCAACAGTAATACTTTACTTAACCTGTATTTAATAGCTGACTCCAATTTCCAGAACCTCTCTTGAAAACTGATATCGAGCCTCTCTATCTTCATTTAACAATTTGCATCTGATTATTACTCTATGTGACACTTACCCATAAAGAGCAGCATCCTATTTATTTTAGGTCATTCTTTGATTCATTGAGATTGTTTAGAGTTTGAAAACTACCTTCTTAAAATCTTATAGCTCCTCCCTAGCTTAGTTTTTGACAGGCAAACGCTCAATTCTGTCATCCAAACTATTAATGAAAATGACTGAGTTGTGCTCAAGCATCAGCAGATATGAAGCCTCAGAAGTCTGGCCTCGTGAATTGCCAGAACCACTAAAGTCACAAGCAATATAAACAAGTACTGCGTAAGTGAAATCAGACAAACACAAGCAATCTTCATACATCTCATGAAGAAAATATGATCTGTGATGCTGACACTCCAAGCAGGGAGATCAATAACTATAACCTTCAACAACCATTTAGATGTCATCCACTTGGCCCAAAGCAGATTAAACTAAACCATAACTAAGAAAGGAAGAACTACAAATACAGTAGAAAAGAAAGCAGTAAGTCAATTAAATGGGGTTTTGTGTGTTATTTAAAACAGGAGCCTTAGCTGTAGCACCTTAAATTCCTTTATTCCAAGAAAAAGTACAAAGCAATTGCATAACTACTATATTGGCCTAGATAAAGTGACTTTACAGAACTACTTTTCACTTTCTGAGTGCTAATGGTAAACATATCATTCCTAGGCAAAGCATTTGGATTTTGGGGAACGTCAGAGATATTTCCCAAGCCCAAGAGCCTCTAATGCACAGGCAATACTGTTTTTTAAAATTATTGCAGATTTTGGATAAAACAAGATCCAGCGAGTATAATGTGCTTTAAAAGTTGAAAGATCTTTGCTAATGCATGCTCCACATGGGTCTTAGTTTTAAGAAGGGTGTTTAAACACTTCAGCTGTGATATTAAGGAGTTAAGCATCTAAAAGGAGAAAGATCACTGAAGAAAAAATGATCGCCTTTTCTTTACTCCACTAACAGAATTTTAACAAGGAACTCTTCACAGAATTAATAAAGTGGCAGTCGTAAATGTCAAGTGCTTGCAGCTGTCTGTTTCCTCCACTTTTCACAATATATTTAGTGTTGAATATAACTAAGAAAGAATAAGGAGAGGAAACACTTTTCCTTTCAGGTGTTTTTTTAAAAAGTGGCTTTTTCAACAAGTACTCCATAAATACTTTCGACTTTTCAACAAAAGATGTAAGACTACCATAAAAGAATACTATATTCCTATCCATCTAGAATAAAACTGCAAAATTCCTCTTCCTATCACCCTTATTATCTTTTATAGTATAATTCTAAACTGCAGCAAATATAAGCTCCTTGTGTCCCCTTTTGAGACCCTTTTCACTATCATTCAACCTAATATCCCACAGTCATCCTGTCCTGGTAGGTCTTTTTCTCATTCACTCTGGGTCGGAAACCATCATTTTGCTTGTGTAACTTCCAGCCTTTGAAACAACGCTAGGGTGGCTCAAATGATTCAACAAGATAAATTGAAATGGGGATGGACTTTACATGCTGTAGGTTGACAAGGCCAAGTACAGGTGAAATACAAGGCTCATCTACCACAGGGAAATTATTCTCTCTCACATACAAAACTCCCACCGGTATTAGCAAAATAGACAGAAGAAACTGAGTTCTGAAACCAGTAAATGAACTGACTATTACCCAACATATGGGTTCTTATCATGAACATGTGTAGATCATAAACACACAGGTTTCCTGGAATTCTGGGAGTATTTCCCATGCACAGAGACTAAACTGTTTCAGGTATCAAGTTGCAGAAGTGCTACATTAATTCTACGGCTATACATCAGAATGTAAGCAGAGACTGAAGTTTACTAACAGGCAAGATATATGCTAAAGTGCTCAATTCAGGCAGAATACTTTTACCCATCAGATACACTTATGCAGCAAGAAATGGCACATTCATTTCAAAATCAAATGCAGGCATGATCAAATAGACCTCTGTCAATATGCAGGGCACAATCTAAGTCTCCAGTGGGGTTTTTTGTTCTATAGATCCTGAAAGCTGAGACATGCAGCGGTGCAAGCCAAACACAACAAAAGGAGTGTAACTCTCAAACTGAAAGTATGTGGCACATATTATAGAGTGACACTACCCGGAAATTCTCCATGGTTTAGCAACAAAAAAGGATGAAAACACTTTTTTTAATAAACCAAAATTTTTGCACCTAATGCAGCAACTGAATGGTTGGATATTGTCAAGTTACATGCTTATTGTCTATTAGTGTGTTTTTATTTTTAAATAAATTATGTATATGACTATTTTTAAAAGCTGGTATAAAATCTTTTCAATAGTAAAAAAATTCTTCCCTCAAGTTATGTATTACAAGTGATAAAACTTATTTTAGCTATTCCAATACCAGATAAAGCAAGGTAGCTTCCAAAACCGTTAAACATATTGTCAAGTTCTTAATTTTAAATGCTTTTTTAAAACCCTGTCAAAAAGATTTCTTAGAAGTTAACATCTAACTTAGAAGTTAAAATACATCTCTGGTTATTTATCACACTCCATATCTCCTCTAACATGAAGACATATTTTTGTTATGAAGAGTTCCTATAATTGAATTTCCTTGTATTCATTAGCTCTTAGTATACTTCCACAAAGAAATGATGACTGAATATTAGAAAGGACATCATAAGATATAAAATCTGACAGCAGAAGAATGCTTTATTCATTTGCCCATTATATCACTGAGCAGTTCTTCCCAGGTGGAACGGACACTTTGAGGAGTAAGTCCAAACAATAATTTTAATATTCTATAGGCATACATCAAAACATAAAAATCCACTCATTCTAGCAACCAAAAAAAACCACTTACAGTTAAAATTAAGTTACTCCCTTTGCCCCCCTTTTGTTGCTTGTGCGCATACACATCAATAAAATCCCACAGATCTCTTCTAGTGATAATTTTTTGATAATCCAGTTATACAGCATTCATTGTAAATTGAAGGACTTGAAAGAAGTAATACATAATTATAGATATGCCTTCCCGGACAAACACAAAGTTATTTGCATGGCTGACTAACATCTCTGGACTCTATTTTGATGGGTTTGGTTGTCTTGCAGCTCTGTGAAAACATTATCTGCAAGGCAGTTTGCCATGAGGCCTCATGAAACGCAGCTGTTCGCATGGCTGCCTCTTTCCCAGACAAACTGAGATTAAGTTTCTGTTGCCACAGAAGCTCTGCAGTTCTGACAAGCATTCTTCTACCCCAGTGCTAGGGCTGTGTATTGGTCTACCATATGAGGATGGCATAAACATGGCAGAGTTCAGTTTTGACATCTCTTAAATAAGCAAATAAAATTATGTGTGTATACATATATAATTTTTTTGAAACCACAGAAAAGAAAAAAGGAGCTGAATAGGATAAATTAACAGTATCAGTCTGCACTTGATAAGAAAAAATTTACATCACTCAAAGTGTGTGTGGGAAATAACACTGAGTTTTTGATCAAAGTCCACTTCTTCGAGCAGTTTTGAATATTCAAGATTGCATGCAAGGAATGGGTAAAATTTTGGTTTCAATCTACTATTATTAGATAAAATAAATTCGATTTTTCTAGACAGTCACTACTTGCTATTCAATCCTCCTCTGACAGTATGGGATCTTTCCATAAACATTTTTTCATGTATGCCTTTGTAGGATCCAAAGCAAAAGCATAATTTTTATGGTTCTGTTTCCCCATATTAGTACGCACTTAATCACTATTTATCTATACTGTTTCTAAGAGATCTTGGAAACCTAAATCATAACTATTGGCAAATCATTCCAAAAACCACAGACGGATGGATGGATGATCCTATAAAAGCACAAAAAGCATACTAGCGCCATATCTGAAAATAGATACAGTTAGTGACTTATATACACTAGGCACTACTGTTCTACTAATTTGTGTTATTATTCTGCATAAGTGATGTTATGAAGAGCTCTGCATGTTCACCAAAGTCCTTCATAGGGAGCAACTTGAGGACGTGCTTTGTTTGGGCCTGTGAAGGCCTGCGCATGCTATTTTAGAAGGTTCTCAGACTCTTGGAAGTAGTGTCTCTAGAACATCCAGATCTCATCTCCATCCAGTAGAGGTCCAAGACTGATTTCTATAAAACAGCTTGAACTAAACTATAGATGAAACAATATCCAAGCACAAAAGATTACTTTGTCATGCTTTCCCACCTTTAAACGCATATGGTCTCTGGTAGCTAATCAAATATCCAGTCATTTTCTTCAAGCTGAAAAATTAAAACAATGAACTTGCGTGCACTTTTTTATTTTTTTAAATATGCATTTGATGCTCAGCAAATCAAGTTAGAAAGAATTAGTTTGACTACTTGTGACTGTAATGATGCAAATGAGATCAAATACATCTGCAACCACCCAAGATATTTCAAGTGCACTCCAAGACACACAACCCAGTCCCAATATACTCATGCAAAAACCATGCACAGCCAATGCAAAAAAATGATTCAATCTCACTCCAGTCTCTGAAATTACAGTTACAACTGAACAGAGGTTCATCTCTGTGCAAAGCTACAAGATACTTCTAGATCTTAATAGTTTTAATTATTTGTGAACCATGGGCATAATACAGTGACTTTTGAAGTTACTGCTAACTGTGTTGCAATACACTGAATATTCTGGGTTTATTCTATGAAATAAGTAATGCATGACAGTGCAGAACAGTAGTATTAGATTCCTGACTAAATGCCAACTATGCAATTACTTTCTGCCTATCCAGTTCAAGTTTTTTTAGTAGTGGGTATGTTGGGGAATGGCTCAAGGAACAGGGACATGGGTCCCTGGACGAGTTAGTTTGCAGCATGTAACAGCGTTAAGCCTGAGCTGGTGTGCCTAGGCCTCCGTTAGCATAAGCGAGCTATGTTAGCATAAGTGAGCTATGCAGGAGGCCCATGAAGATTACGATAACCTTGAGCAAGTAGTAAGCAACATTCCTGGTAACGAGCCAGTATGGAAAGGATAAGCGGCCGGGAAACAAACTGCGGCCGGGAAACTAACTGCGGCCGGTAAGTGATGTCACCAGTAGCCAGTAATGTTATAATACGTATGCATAATTAAAGTAAAGGTAACCAATTATGTTATAACACATGTGCATAATTAAAGCAAAGGAGCATAAAAGAAGCTGTGTCACATCAATAAAGGGAAGCTTGCTTATGATTCACATTGAATACGCGTCTTGCTTTCCTCCACTCGTCGCATGGGTATGTTCCATCCTTAATGTTTGCCTGTCTCCACTTCTGCTTAAGGAATACCCTCCTTCATTTTAGAAATGCAGGCATCTCACATTATTTAAGGGAATAAATTGAGATATTTGCTCATTCAACACCTTAATTTTTAAAGGTATATGTTTTTGGTGCGTATCTAAAAACACGTAAACACTGGAATTCAGGAACTAGGAAACAAAGTTCAATAGGAAACAACATACTCATTAAATTAATAATCAACTCAGCAACAAACTACAGCAGCTGTTTGTCAGCAAAACACAATATTACCTTGCTCTTCACAGCAAGGAATCTGAAAAATATTTTCCAACTGAAAACTGTAAGAGAAATTCAGACAGAAAATAATAACTCTCGGTTATGAAGCAGACTTCATTATGCAACTCATTAGACAGTAATCTATCTAATGAGCACTGGAGACAGTCTCTCTCAAAAAGACTACAGTTTAGGAATAAGATGAGAAGACAGAACAAGTATAAGATCATGGGCAACAACACTGACAAGTATAAGTATTTTTTTTGAATATTTCAAAGCTAGAAGAGACTTCCCAAGATACGGAAAAGAAAAGTGGTCAGAAGCTCCACATCATGTCCAATCTGAATTCTCAAAATGTTACATGTACATTTAGGCTCATAAGATGCACTTTATAAATACTATTTTCCTTCTCCTTCCCTTTTCTTGGTACACTGGTTAACTCATACAGCCTTTATCATAATTAAGAAAATTACACTGTCTCAGGGATTGATGTGCTCTTTTTCTTGCCACCTTCTACTGAATCTAGGCTTCAGTTCGTGGCCTTGACAACAGAAATCCATTCTTTCACGAAGAGTCATTTTTCTAATCTAACTGTCCCACCTTACAATGACAGCTATGAAAAGAAAGCAAACAAAATGAATAGTTATTGTAAGTCTTAGGTAGATGCAATTAGGTTAAAAGACAAATTTAATTAAAGATTTACAAGATTTCTTAGTTCAGTAGTGAAATTATTTATTTTCAGTTCCACCTACATCTTCTCCTCCTCATCTTTCAGATTTTGAACTTGCTGTTAGACAAAATGGCGGGGACAAACAAATCCCAGAAGATAGCAACTGGCAATTTGACTGGCTTCCTAAGGAGTCCAACATTCACAATTTTCAGGAAGACAGCAAACATTATTGTATCAAATCCTTACTCAGCATATACACCGCACTCTTCTGTCATATACAATTAATAAATATACAGTTAATCTGCTGACATTTCACTTAATAGCAGCTTCACATCCAATTTGGGTTAAATTTTCACTATTTCCTGTCTTTAAATAAATTGTACTATCATGTCTTGCAAATCTTTTTCTTGTTTTAATGAATTACTTCAACAATTACCACAATCATTTAAAATAGGGAATTTTGAGAAACAAAAAAATACTACTATTCTTTACTTAAAAAGGTAACTACACTGTTAAGCATGCTCCTTATCAAATAAAGTGTACAAGTAGTTTGTTTCTTTTAGCTTGGTAGTTTACAGCATTTTTCCATGCTATAACAAACAACCAAACAAAAACTTTCTGGGTTTCTTCCCATATTCAAAATTTCTTATATATTTAAAATACAAAGAAAGAAGGGTTGAAAAAAGTATACAACTGAAACACAAACTTCTGGTTTCTGCACACCTATAGAAAAAGTAGTTACAGTTTCAGTTTCCTCCTTCCTCTGATTTTCCTGCAACCACAAATTTTATCCCTGCTGAACATGGCCTTCACCTTGCATCTTTTGCAACTGACTGGAATTGTACTACTAGAATAGTAAGACACCATTTTACCAAGTACATCACTACATATGTAGAAGTCTAAAACTTATAATTTATATACATTAATTACTAAGTCAAGAATTTGATTTTTAAAGGAATTAATCAGCTAGTATCTCACATCCTGAGCTGTTTTACAGCTAATGGCCTCCCATGCAGCCACACTGCTCTCAGAAACCTCTCTCCAACAACCCAGAGATGTGCATTATACAACATTAGTGGTTAAGCATTCAACTATCACAAGATCTCCTGGTGAGAACAAAGAATGCATTGCAAAGCATCACTGGCCTCTGCTTTTATTTTTGTAGACTAGCAAATCTTCTACAAAATAACTTGAGTGCAGGGCAACCCCTCCTGAGCCAGAATCAAGCCATACAAAGTCTATGAATTTTCATATTCTTCAGTACTATGATGAAAAATACTTTTCCCTCAAAAAGCACAGAGCACTCCATACAGAAGAAGAAATCCCTACATCTTCCAAAAAAAAAAATTTCACTCTACTGATGGCAGTTTCAAGGACAGATGATGCCTTTCCTGCCTTGCCTCTAGGAACCAAGTACATGTTATTTTATAAAAAAAAAAAAAAATTGGGATCAGTTCTTAGGTGCTTTTTAGGCTGGCATTGCATTAGGAAGGAACATGACCTCCTCCGCTTTGTGGCAGGTTAAGCAGTCTGATTGAACATTGCTGCTAATTAAGAGCTCTTGTTGTTTGGCAGGACCACCAGAGTACCTTCTGCACTTGTTCATGACAACAGCACCTCTTTCAGAAATTAACTCTTGATGAGTGCAGACAGGGGGCCCAGCTGGTTCTCCCAAATCCTCCAACTATATAAATGAAGCGTAATAAGAACACTGGTGGCTACCGAGGGAAGAAAGGCTATTCGTGACCTCTTTTTAAAAAACAGAGTATACTTTTACATTGACTTAATTTTCTATATTGGGGGTGGATAATGCAGCTGGGAACTGTGTGAACCGAACCAAAACTCACAGGAGGTGATAGTGAATAATTTTGTAAGAAATATTTTATTAGACAAGCTAAAACAATTTTATTCACAGAGCTTTCAAAATCAATAAATAATATTCAGTAATCAGACTACAAAAAGAAATTTTCACAACAAAAGCTGAACATGAAAATGGAAAAGGTTGTATGAAAAAAACATGCTACCAAAACTGATTTGATATTTCATTTCTAAATCTTTAGGATGCATTCAGAAGCGCAGCTTTGTACTATTCAAAATGGTTGCTCCATATGTATAAGCAGTACAGGTTATCC
The DNA here is from genome assembly GCA_033558235.1 of Neomorphus geoffroyi. Lineage (NCBI taxonomy): Eukaryota > Metazoa > Chordata > Aves > Cuculiformes > Neomorphidae > Neomorphus > Neomorphus geoffroyi. The sequence goes on along the minus strand of JAUMJM010000005.1, from coordinate 61,917,587 downwards.
TATAAAACACATAAAGAGCTAAATCCCCCACAACATACACCCTACTCCCATTCAATGTTAGTATTGCAGCATATAGCATCAACTGGCAATTACCAACGTCTCTGCTGACATTTCCGCAGGTTAGCATGACTTTGCCCATCTGAAGAGGCGCTCCCTGAAGACTTAGCATGAAACACACTAGAAGACCAATGGCAGGAAGCTCGTCACTATCTTTACCATACTTAACTCTGCACGGATTTCAGACTTCAGGACAGCTTGCTTAACATTACATTCAAATCAAATTCATAAGGTGAAGTCTACAGATAGACTTCCAGAAAAAACAATAACGGACACCAAGCTGATAATTAAGTACCAGAAGTACTGTCTATTAATATATTAGTAAAGCCACAGTAACAAAACAGTGATTTTTTTTGTTCCTTTGTACTGTTTCAGAATCTGAGCTTTGTGCTAAGATCCTGTCAGCCTTAACTTCGGTAAGAGCTCAAGCTTACGGAGATATAAGAATTATTACTATTTAAATATTACTAGTATTTTTAAAAAACCCCTATCAGTATGGCCTATTATATTATGTAGTGTTTAGAAATAATTACATACAGTAATAATTACATATGCAAAGTGCTTGACCGGACCCTTCTGTGCTAGACACTATCAATCAGATATGATGAATGAACATGAAAAGCTACAATGCCTAGAAATAATAATTTCCCTCTGTAAAAAAATGCATTTAAAATTATTCAGTCCTTGTATTTCTCTTCTCCCCTCCCTCTACCCTTTGGTTACATCTTGCACGAAGCCTCAATTTCAGGGTAGCTGATGTTAGAAGAACCTGAAAACAGACAATATGTATTTGTTTACTTTCAAAGAAAGACGTAAGAATATAAAAAGAACAGTATGCAAATGTTTTCATAAAGTGCCCATCGGCATAAGAAATACTACCAGAAACAAATACTTGGACACATATATGACACATAAACTGCACATCTTTTGTGACCGGAAAGTTTGCAATATACATTTTTACTTAACTGTTATTTGCTAGTTTTGCTCCTGAGGTGATTTCTACTTCAAAAAAAGCAACCAAACATTCAGCCTAAACCAAGATTAACGATGCCTCAGTGGTCAGCACACTTGGAAAACATTTAGATTATTCACAATATTTTGGTGGTGGTAAGATATTACTGCAAATCTCACACTCTGGTGGTAATTGTGTATTTTTTAACATGTCTCAGTTTCTGAAACCCCATAAATATATCCTTCAGTTTAAAAATCCAAACACCAGCCATGACAGGTCAATAGGTTAGACAGAAAAACAGAATTCAAAGGCCAAATAGAAAATAAGTACGCCCACAGCTATTTTTTCTTGATCTGAGTATCAGTGAATGTACAGAGCTAGTACCAACAGAATTTCTTTTCTTCATTTCTTGGTAAATTGCATAGTTCAAACAGTCTCCTTTCAGCTTTTTCAGAATTTTTCTTATGGAACTGAGCATTGTGAAGCCACAGGAGAAAGGCTGGAAGGCAAAGAGCAAGCACCTATGAATCAGTGGAATCAGAAAGGAAAAACATGAGCCGTTGTTAATAGCTATTTCTATGGCAGAGGTGAACAGAAGCACTGTAAATTTTCAACAATCATTTTCAACTGTGAAATACAGCACTAAGAATGGAAGCAGCCTATGACAGCCATCTTCCAGTATAAGGTTTTCCACTGGATTAAGTAGGTGTTATCTCTCGCATTCATATCCCAAACTAAACTCTAATGGACAATGCTCGAGGGCAGCACCAGAAGATGACATGGAAGATTTTTACCTTAGTTTCTCAACAAACCTCTTTAGCTTATAGGATAGATAGTAATTATTATTAAAGTCCGGAGTAACTGTAGCTTAAGATTGCACATAGATCATCTTTTAACAAGGAACTCCCACTTATATTCTTTTCCACTTTTCCATCACAGCTTTAGGAAATGTTTCCTATTCATTATGATTCTTGTTCTGTCAAACAATTTCTACACTTTTTCTGGATGACAGCAAAGGGGGAAGGGAAAGCTGCACATTGAATCTCAAGCCTTCAGTTAGGAGCATAATTATGTGTCATAGTGGGCTTCAGATTTCCTCAAACAAGTCCTTTTTCCAAAATCACCAGTTGGTAAGTGCTCAAAGACAACACAGCCTCAATTATAGGTATCTTTAAGCCATCTGTTAGTTTTGGGATGAAGGTGATTCAAGTCTTCCCATACAACCAGTAATTCTTAATGCAAAAGAAAACAGCTGCATCCAGACTAAAAGTAGGTATATTCCTCAACCTGGAACTGTAGAAAGAAAGAATAGACTTAAAAAGCGATTTCTGGACAAATAGAGGTAGGATATTGCGAAAGGAAAAATTCAGAATCTCGCTAGAGTGGCAGACATCGAAAGCACAGCTCAGGGCTCGAGGAGGAGAATGAAAAATGCCTATTATTTCAAAAAGAATTCCAGATAAAAGATGGCATTCCATATCACAGCATATGTTAGAGTATTGTACTGACACGTAAACTACTTTACATAGTCAAAATGTTACGTAAAATAATAATTAGAGCTTTATCTAACATCCATCAATGACTTTCTACCAGAATAGATGGCCTACAAAACATGCAAAACCAATCGTTCTTAATTCAAGGTGAATAACTGCATACATACTTTCAAAATTCTCTCTCAAACTCAGGGAGATTTTTTCCTCATTTTTTCTGGATAGGGAAAAAAATTAATTCCTTCCCATATCAGAAAGACTTCCTTGAGGCAGCATTTTGTCTTCACCTCTAACGTAAACATCCACCAAGAGCTATAATTCTTTCATAGCTGGCCATAACACCTGGTGGGTCAATAACATACAAATCAAAGCACAGCTAGGGTAGAAAAACTGCCCAGAGCAAGCACAAAGCCACATCTTTCCAGTATAGTTGCCTTGCTTTTAACAATTTGCAGCTTAGAGGCTTCCTGAGCCAAAGGCAGTATCTTTCCATATAAAACCCTCAACTGATTTCTTTTCTATGAACTCATCTGTGCAGTGATTTTATTTGCATTTAAGGAATTACTTTTATGTCTTTATATACTCTGTCATCGGAAAAGGTATACTTTATATGCACTCATTGCTCATTATGTATTTTTCACCTCTTATTTGAAGCTGGTTTCTTTCACATAGTGACAGTCCATTTCTTGTGAGTCACACTTCTAAATTCTCTCAAAACATTTAGCTGGAAGATGTGACATACAATTCTTAACATCAGTTAAAAGTGAAACACAAAAATTAAATGGCTTTGTTCTGCAGACAGAAGAAGCGACTCAACCTTGGAGAAGACACCTATCAACCAAATGGTGCCCTTGTGGGTGATCACAGTACAGGCTAATCCCAGAAGAGCGGTGGTATACAAAATCCTACTTTATGAATAAGTATTTTTTCTTATAACTTGCCATTATTATAAATACTATAATTGTTTTATTCAATTATGTTTACCTGAAGAGATTTAAAGATGCAAAAGAAAAAGAGTTAGAGATAGAATGAATTAATAGCTGAGAGACAGGGGCTCAACAGCCAACACAACAGTTACTTAGTACTTGGAATCTGCAGTGCCACTAGTCATCATGCAGGCATAGGTAGGGATAGGGGACCAAAGGGGTCAACCCTAAGAAGTTCAAGAACACACGGTCCAACAAGCAATACTACCTTTCTTTGCATGCTGTACGCAACTGAAACACTTGTAACACCACAGCTAAAAACCATAGCAATATAACAAATTATTTTTCTATAATATTCTTAATTTCTCTTCAAGATACCTTGGTTTTCTTCAGGCTAAGTCACTTCATATTATATGTAGATCGCTGAGGATGTCAACATGGTTAGGAGATGTCAGCAGGTTGAGGGAGGTGATTCTCCCACTTAACTCTGCTCTTGTGAGACCTCACCTGGAATACTGCATTCAGTTCTGGAGCCCTCAGCACAGAAAGGACACGGACCTGTTAGAACAAGTCTACAGGAGGGCCACGAAGATGACCAGTAGGCTAAAGTAACTCCTTTACAAGGACAGGCTAAAAGAGCTGGGACTGTTCAGCCTGGAGAAGAGAAGGCTACAGGAAGACCTTATAGCGGCCTTCCAGTACTTAAAAGGGGCCTACAGAAAAGCTGGGGAGGGACTCTTTATTGGGGAGTGTAGTGATAGGATGAGGGGTAAGAGTTTTAAGCTGATAGAAGGGAAATTTAGATTAGACATTAGGAAGAAATTCTGCATTCTGAGGGTGGTGAGGCACTGGCACAGGTTGCCCAGGGAAGCTGTGGATGTCCCCTCCCTGAAGGTGTTCAAGGCCAGGTTGGATGGGGCTTTGAGCAGCCTGGGCTGGTGGGAGGTGTCCCTGCCCATGGCTGAGGGGTTGGAACTGGATGGGCTTTAAGGTGCCTTCCAACTCAAACCATTCTATGGTCAATACAACGTAAAGAAGAGCTTTTTAATCAAAAAGTATTGCATAAGAAATCTACTACTATATTCTCATGCAAAACAAGTTTTGTAGCCCATTTGTTATTGCAACAAAGAAATATGACCTTAAACTGATGGTAAACTTATAAATACTTGTGAAGAAACATGTTTAAATGATAAATAATAATATGCAAGTCAGGAAAAAAAAAGAGAATTTATTTACTTTTGTCTTTCTTCCTTCATTTTCATACAAATTCTTAATTCAAAAATTCTTAAAATTCCATTAGCGTCACTAAATGCGTTATTTGCTGCTTGAGGTTTCATTCACATTTTTGCAAGTATCATACCATGGATTTTGCTACTACTTCTGCATAGAAATAAGATACTTAGTCTGCAGCAACACTAAAAACCAAGCAAGAGACAACACCATGACTCTCTTGTACCTTTTATATATATATATATTGGCACAAGTTCCCCATTTAATATCGCAAGACCTTTTCTGCTATAGTTTTGATGTAAAACTTCTTAGTCTCAAATCACACTTTAAAAAGGGTGATGTTTTGGCCTGAGAATTACACTTTAATTCTTTTTTTTTTTTTTTTTACAAATCAAATGATAATTTAGTATGTTTTTTCACAGAACAGTATTTATAAACAATGAGAGCTTTGTCAGATCTAAATTATAGTCCTAACTTTACCATTACCATTACATACCATTTTAGGATTAACACAGAGTTCAACAGAATCCAGTGACAGAATTCAGTGTTTAGCAGGCTAACCCTCACTCTGTCTGCATTCAGACCTGTGGTTGTCTGGTTGTCAACCTTTGCATAACAAGTCATGTGTTAATTGTGGACTCCTTATTCTGTGAAGTGCTAAACTGCAAATATAATCCTCAAAAATAAAAACTATTTTCCAGATTAGTGTCCTATGTTACAGAATTGTAAATTCAGAGGCTTTGATTCCCCATTATAAACACTTCATCTAAGGTTTGGCCTTACCCATTTTATCCAGACATGAGCTACAGCAGGATCTTTGTTATTCCACATGCTCCGCAGTTACAAATGGGCTTTCTGTCACCAATGACTCAGAAAAGCAGCCAATAAATTAGGCTGTAAAAATCACCAAAGATGACGATCTAAAATGAGTCTAAATCTGAATTTATTTTTCTCTTTATATTAAGCTATTATTTGATTAATCAGCTTATACTTTCAGATCAAATATTATCAGGGGAATAGGGCCACTACATTCATTCCCAACAGCCCAAACACCTACTTTCAAATTATACATATACATAGTTGGAATCACAAGGTTCTGCATAAGACAAGTTTTCTGATAGGAAACCACCAAATCCTTTCTTTGATAAGGGAAGCACTGGTACAGCCCTCAGTTGATGATAGAAAACTAAAACATCAGCTTATACTGAAGCTAGAAAAGGCCCACAAATTTGACCCGTGGTGCGTGTATCATTGTACAATAATATTCACAATAACTAAGCTGTTTTGGCATATTTGGTAAGGAGGGCTACAAGGACCTTTTTCTTAAGGTCAGAGATGATTAAAGAAATACATGAATGAAGGTAAATTTAATATAACAAAAACAGAAAAGAAAAGAAATATGGAGCAAATCTGAACTCCATTAAAGACTTCACTATTCTTCCAGGGAGCAATGCAGTCAAATTTAGATCTTTATAGGCTTTTGGGGACAAATTTTACCTGAAATAGTTTGAACTCTTGCAAACCAAATGTGAATTCAAATTTTTTCTTGTAAAATAGTTATATGTACATTGCACTCATGAAAGTTAAAGCTGAAAAGGTGAAAATACAAAAACTGTAAAATGTTTAATTTCCTGATATTTTTAATTGTGATGGTTTAATGAATGTACAAGGCAAAAGTGAATTATAATTAACACTGCTCTTGCATTTTAATATAAAATAGTATTTATTCTTAAGCTACTTTACACACTAAAGAACAATTTGGTTTTTGCTTCACTTTTTGAATTCATACATATGCTATGTTGTTAAATACCAAAAGCTATTACCATCCAATCATAGATGTTTGCTTTCAAACAAAAAGAATCATTTCAGCAAGTTGCAGCTGCCACCACTGAGTTACATTTTCTCAATATTTGTAATACTTTCTTTTACTAGATGTCTTTACCCTGCTCTTGTTACAATACTTTACCATTCAAGTCCTCTGCTCTTATGTGCACCTCCAAATAAAGCACACTGTTTATCCACAGTGGTTCAACATCAGCATATCCCAGAACGAAGGGCTTTTCCCATGTGTATTTATTTCCAGTTTTAGCAACTCTAGGAATTCTATAAATATGCAGTCAAGTAAGAGAAAAACTAAATACAAGACAACAAATTATGTTAGCCTTTGTTCTTGATTTCTCTTTCTATTCAGTTACATTGGTGGTAAAAGAAGACAGGATTTTTTTGTTACACTGCAGGTTTGCAAAGTATAGTTGTGCCATTCGCAAGCTGCAATTGGTTAACGAAGCTAAATTTAATTAGCTCAACTTCCTTGCAGAGCCCATCAAATGCCAGTATTTGATGTATTCTGTAAGATGACCAAGTCTCCTACAGCTGGCTAAGTGTCACAATGAAAAGGCATCTATACTTATTTCTGGGAACTGAAATGAGCTGTTTTAAGTGGAGCTTTTCTTCTATTTTCTGAGGCTGCACTGCTCTGACCTTCCCCAAATCAATCCTTTGCGGATTAACATGTAAAGCAGTGTCGAATTAATTTCAGAAAGCGAATATGAGATCAGCCTGGGATCATACAAAACATCTAACTCCTAAATACACTAATGCTTCTAGCCGCTCAATGAGAAGCTGTCAATAAAAAGGGGGAGGGGGTGGTTGGAAGGATTTGAAGCGTGGAGCAATCTATCAGGCTAGTTAGAGCTTTGCCTACTTCTGTGGCATGGCTAATGCATTCCTCTAGAAGTTAATCCTATTTCTAAAGACCCTCCCGTGAGGAGCACATAGGCCGTGCCGAATGAGAACTAAAATGCATTAAAATTCTCAACAACGTCACCAAAAGGCATGCTAGTAGATTCTGAGATTTGACAATAAGATGGTTCATTAAAAGTGCAAGGTCTTAAAGAACCAACTTTTGTTACAATATGTTGGACAGAAAACATTCAACACATCCTTTCTGATGCACCTGCAAACAGTATCATCTCTTAAAAATTGCTAAAAATTCAAATGAATAAACTCACAATAATGCTAGCACAGTAAATAGAAATTGTCACCATTTCCATAACATTACAAATCCACTAAAGAGGACAGTCAAGCTTCCTTTAAGCAAATATTTACATACAAAACTCTCTTAGCATGTTACAGCGATACAGCATATGCAAGTACGTTTAGGTATGTTTGCTTGTACTTCAGAAAAAAAAAAAAAAGGTAAATTATCAAGTTGCTACCTGAGAACGTGGCACTTGTAATATACCAATGTTGAGTTTTATAAATGCCAATAACATTGCCAAATGCACTATCCGTCTGTACACCATGACACAGATAGACAATTTTCAGAATTTTTAACTGAATATTGACTCTAAGTCAGCAAGTTAAGCATTCGCAAGCACTAAAGCAAGAAAACCTCTGAATAGGCCAAATATAAGCTGGACACCTTCTGCTCTGAAAGGTGAAAACCAGAATCTTTATTCATCAGTAAAGACAAAGAATAAGAGAAGATGGGAGAAAATAGACATAGATCATATGATGAGAAAAAATTTCTTAGCTTGATCCTGACAGGAGCAAGAGGAGGATAAGGGAATCATATTATCTGAATATAGATGATGTAAATCTTTATGAAATAAAATAATGCATTTGTAAATGGAAAGGATACAAAACACAATACAAAATTGTTTATATCACTGTTCTGAGGTTGAAGTGTGACTGGGAAGACAAAAAAGAAAAGCCTTTGCTTCCTGTATACCTAGAATCTTTTGATGTTTTCAGCACATAAAGCACAATAGGAGTAGGTTAAGAAGAGTGCAGCAGCGTCACCAAAACTGGATTAAGCAGGTATCTTAACAACAAGCACACTATGCACAAAGCATTTTAGAAAACTGCATTAAAAACATGCATTTTCTCATTTGTTCCTCAAAGTTTAGAAAGTGAAAAACACGCCCTTCACTCCTAATTAAAGACCACATATCTCATAAAACTTATCACTAATAGTGAACTATACTTCACAGAATATTTCTTGATTATCAGATCCCAAAATAAATCTTTTGGTAAGAAAGGTCCCACTTAATCTGTAACCTGATAAAATCTGATACAGTATAAATGACTAAAACCCAATAGAACTGAGTGCAATTTCCACAAACTCATTTGTCATACTCTCATCATACACATATGCTGTTTAGCACAGTGATTAAAACGGGCTGTGATTTTGCCAGCAGAACTGATCAAGAATCGTGGTATGTTTATCTACTGGACTCCTTCAGTTCAGAAAAGGAATGGAGTTCAGTTTTTTAGGCTAAAAGATTCTGACAAAAAAGAATTTTATGGCTGTTTGAGATCTAGCTGGTTTTTAGTCAACACTATTCATTAAAATGCCCTGCCAACATCCCCATGTAAACAAACTCAGAATATAACATGCAAGACAAGCAAGCAATTCAGCAGTGAGCAATTGTCACTCTAAGCAGGGGGAAGGGATTTGCACCACCACAATTTGCTAAGCCATCACACAACTAACTTTCGGTTGGGTCTGCTTTTGTGATATAATCCTGCAATCAGCACACAAGCACCATCTTGAAGATACTTTAAGAGAAGATGGAAAATCCAAACTAATATTTTTCCCGTGTTTCTGACTACCACAAACTGACCTACTTAAAGACGAAAAAATCCTGTATTAATGCATTTTTTTCCCCTCAACAAAAATGATGTCCATTTAGTCTTTCAAAAAGGGAACTGAAGGACTAGTGAAAGATCGCAATGTTGACACTAAAATATTTCACACCTTAAAATCACAGGAAATGAACCAAACACATAGTTTCCACAATACAATGGTCTGGCATAAGCTCGTCTAAGCTTAATGGGATAACATCTCTGCTCACAGAACTGAATCATGACAAATAGCTACAAAAAAGGTCATTAAGAACAATTAAGTAAAAAGTTAAAACTAAACTAAAAGTTAATTTAGCACTCAGTGTTGTAATTAAAAACTAAGGACAGACTTTTCACTGAAAATCCTATAGCCCTTAACACACACTTCCATTCAGAAAATAAGATAATGGCTTTCTCATATTATTCAGAGCAACAGAAATTAAAAAAAAATATAGAAGTGACACAATGCTGGTAATTTTTAACAATTCTATTACCAAACCATAAAGACAATTCAGTGAAGGCAAGCTAAACAATACACTGAAAACACTGTAATTCCACTTCAACCGACCACTTAATGTGTCATCGGTATTTTTTATATTTATGTTCATGTAGGTTTACAAAAATTTATGTAGAAACTTAATGTGTCTCAGTCTTCTAGAATTTTCAGATTCCATCCTTAATATTTTATCAGAAGAATTATGAAAAGGTATCATTGACCAAAAGTAGATGGATGCAATAGATGTAACTAATTTGTACAGCACAGCAAACATGCATTGGTTTTACTTAAAATACTCCTAAAAAGGGAAGTTAGGAAGAATTTAGCCTGCAAAACCTTTCTTATCAGTTTCTTTCCATAAAAGAGACAAAGCTGGAAACTAACACTTCATGAGATGTAAATATATTTGTGAAAGAATATTGTGAGAAAACCTGCACAGATATGCATAAAGAAAAGATGTAATACTTTTCTTCAGGACAACACTGAGGCTGCACAATACAACTCCTAGTATGAAATAAAGCTCAAGTAAGAAAATCACAACTGAAGATTAGGAGCCTTTTACTCTCTAGTTTGAAGCAAAGAGAAAGAAAAAGAAATTATACTTTCTAATAAAATACTGTGTATTGTGAACTTTATTTTCTTAAGGGAAGGGCAAAGAAGTAGGAAGGGGAACAGTATTTTGAACCATACATATTAATAAGATGGGAGTTACATCATACAGTTGTGTTAAGTCTGATATTACACTAAAAATACACCATGTCCTTGGAAAGGTAGCTCATGGGAAATACTTTATTTTCTCATAACCTAAGACAGCCACAACATGTGAAAATGTTCCTGTAGTTATAGAATAAAGTTGTGCTGCAGAAAAGTCAATGATTGTGAACAACTGGACTGAAAATCAGATTTTTATATGAATGTTCTGTTGTTGTGAACATGATAGTGCTTCCAGTTGCTAAACTGGCAATGTATTTTTATGCCCTTACTGTTAAATTAGGAAACGAAATGAAATTCCATGTGGAATGAAACTGTTATACTGCTATTGTGTAAAGACTACGCTGACCAACAACATACGGTGGGTCTGGATTAATGTGTGCCCACAATAATCCACCATGGAAAAAGTCATGTATGTACAGAAAGACTCTGACCTTTTATAGTAAATGTTTTCCAGGTACTGTTACTGTAAAACAATATATATATATATATATATATACACACACACATATATATATATATAAAGCCAACATACTTTCGTTTTTATTTCACATTTCTTCTATCTCAGGGAAATTTAAGTGTACACTTAAAGTATGCAGACGATGATAACATAATTCTCAAGACCCACATTTTTGCATTGCTTGCTATTTTGCACTTACTTTTCTACACCAGAATATCAATCATTATTAGGTTACGAAGATAAGCCCATTACAGGAAATAAACTACTACTATCACTGTAAAGAAGAGGGTCCCCACATCCTAGAGAAGGTAAGTTATTGATCTGCATTTGGTAAAAGCATGCTCACAATTGCAAAAGATATCAGATGAGACCATATCAAGGTGCTTTGTTTATGTCATACCTAGAAAATACATTACTGATTTCTGTTGCATTTTGATAGCTGCATATCAGAGCTTTTTCACATGTAAACATAAAAGCTCTCCGTAGGGCAGTGTAACCAGTCCAGGCTCTGCATACGTTCCTGTAGGGCTCTTCCATAACCAGCCCTGAAAACCTCCAAAGACAGGAACCTTGGTGTTTATCCCTTAAATGGCCCTAAGGAGAGCAATGAATTGCTTCTTTCTAAAGATACCCACATAGCTATGGTACTCTGGTATTTATCAAAAACATAGCTCCTATGCAAAAATATCCAGTAATACACAGCTGCCAACACACAGTTATTTGTTCATTCACATTGTGTCAGCAAAAGCTATCCAACTGCCTTTATTGACCAAGACCTGCCCAGACAGTCATTCAGCCACCATGATGCTAACACAGCATAGATGTTTTAGAATCCACATAAATGTATTCATGCACCGAAGTGTACAGATTTTACAAGATATCGAGCCCATGAACCACTTACAAGCCTAATAGAATGCACACAATTAGACATTTTGGTGTACAGGAACAGTTAAAAGCGTGATTTTATCATAATATAACCAAATTAATATAATAATTCTTTCAGTTTAGTGTTCTTTAGCTCAAATCTAACATCAAAATACTAACATTTTCTAAATGCTGGCTTTAAGGCCTACAGCATAAACAGCATGGAAGAACCTGCTTAGACTTTTATCCCAAGTCATTTCAAGACAGACAGATGTTCAACAAGATCCAGAAAATGCTGCTTGATGGATTGAAAAGCATTTCTCTAAGTGGATTAAAAGACTACAAGAGTCAAGATGTTTCTATTTGTGCTCCACACAATTATGCTCTTTAAAGAGACTGTGTTAAAACTGTTACCATGGTGTCTATATTCTAAGGTTACGTGTTGACAAGTATGTCATTAAAAAACAGCAGACACTTCAGTGAGAATCTGCTCCTGATCATCAGAGCTAAGCTGTTTTAGAGAGATTGCTGTGACCATGCTTTAGCACATTCAATTCTTATCTACTTTAAACAGTCATAAGAAGTTACTTGTTTCCACGCAATAGCATAAACCATATTAAAATGGTATCAGATTTTACTGCTTGGCTATGCTGCTTTTTAATAACTGAGAACTAATAAGTAGCTTTACCTAGCAAAATATATCCAATTAATGAAGAGCCTGACACTTTCACTGACTTAAATCCAACCTACACTCCAGATCTCACAAAACCAGCAAAAACTTGTTTGGTTTAGCACCCAATCCTATAAAACAGCAAATTCTTCTTACAAGTCTGTAACTCCAGAAGCTTCAGGAGCTAAAGTATGCTTTGCATGCACCCCTCAGTCCTTCTGTCAAAGCTGCACATGCAGACTCATTGTCCTGTTACATGCTGAAGACTAGGATAGATCTAAGGACAAAACAGAGGTGGGCAAACCCACTGTCCATATAGCACTGCATATGCCAAGAGAGGAGTCTGCAAGTGAACCAGGGCCCAGCACAGGCTTCCCCTTCCTTGACTATGAAAGCCCAGTGCGTGTATACCTCGAGTTAGCATGCTGACAAAGGATGCCATTTGTTTCCTTGACTCAATAGGCATTCAATTCATCTGGTAAAACATGCAAAAATGTAAGGGTAGTTACCTTGCCTTTACTAAGATTCTAGTTCTCTGTCAGCTAACTTAACTTACAGTTATAAGTTTGTAACAATAACAATATAAACAATGATACTTGACTTTGCTGTGTCTTTGATGTTCACCTGCTAGAGAGATTTTCTGTTTAACACATTAGAAGTCGGTACAGAAACAATTTATTTTATTTAATTCAATGAAATACTGTGTTTCACTTAAGGGAATTAATGCCTTAAGCAATAAACAGAAGTATGCAATAAATGGCATATGTGGGATCTATTAACTTAAGTGCTTGACTCTGCCATCTAAATATTCCCTTTTTAGGGTTTCAGGTTTAAAATTTATATACAAAAGATTGCTTAAGAAAGTTTATTTATTTAAAAAAGGAGATTAAAACAGACTGTGGATCTAATAGCATGTGTTGCTGCTGAGGATTCAGTGGTGATGCTGGTCTAACTTTTGATCCCCTGAAAGTTTATTTTTCCATCCTCAGAAAAATTACTGGTAGTACAATTTACTATCACTAGATAAACTGTCAGATAAAGCAGGAACTTCTCTGAAGCTCCTGCACAATCTAATTCCAGTTTATGTGGGCAAGGCAGCTTAAAAGTGTTTGTAACTTACCCTCTTTCTCTCTCCCTTTCGGTGTTGCTACCATACATTTTGCTGTGCTGAGGATTTGCTGCCTGCCTGCTCGGTCCAGCAGGTCAGGCTTACCTAAGCTGGCTGGATGTTTCTGTCTTTCTCCTATCTCCTTCCAGTATTGTTTTGGAATAAGAAAACTGCCCAAAGAACAGAGTCAGTAATAAATCATGCAGTTTGGGGTTGGCAGATGTTTAGCCCGGGGGAGAGACAGGTAAGAAACTGGGAAAATAGCACACTGAGGCCTGTTCTCCCTGTTATTCACAACCCAGTCTCCAAACAGACCAAGAAACTGGTGCCTCAGTCAACTGTGGATGAGGCCAGAATCCTTGTATTGGACACCAATTGTAAGAAGTCCAGTTAAGCCACCATTCAGCCTGCTGCTTCTCCTGTATTGTTTCTTACCCACTGTTCCAGTTAAGTAAGAGCAAGACATTGCACAAGTAGGGATATAAAATCTACAATCATTTTGTCCTCTATTACATTCAATACCATCCAGATATGGTCAGACATTCACATTTGAACACTATAGAACTGCAGCAACGACTTACAGTAACCAGGACAATACCTTTCTCCCTGATTAAACTTAGAAAAAACAATCCCAGTCCGTAACATTAAATATTTTATTACCTTTCCCCTGCCTTGTAGATCTCTCTGTATAAATATACATATCATATATCTAACAACTATTATGTGAAACATTAATTCTTTAGCTAAAAGCAAATCTTCTATTATTTGCAGAAAAATAATTGTTTGCTTTTTATCCTTTTCTTCCTATAAACGCATTAATGGATAAGAAAAAATCAGATGAGCAGGGATTATACCTACAAACATCAATGTTAATTCAAAAATGGATTAACAATTAAAGATTTGAAGTACATTAGCATTGATCTCCAGCATGAAATAGTTGTGATCAATAAGTTAATCTGTAAACTTGATTAATTGAGTAAATCCTGTTTACTAAAGTATTCTATAAGCATAATTTACAAATACAAGATGATGAAAATCCTGCTCTTACTAAAAAAAAAATTCAAAACTACCCTATCTGTGTTTAGACAGGAATGGAAAAACAAGATTTTCTCATTCAAGAATGTATTCCTACAGAGATACCAAAACTTCACTGACACAGAGCTGACAATATACAAATCAAGAAATGTCCTCTTGATACTACAGGAATGGGACTGCTGCACAATAAACTTGGCCAGTGAAATAAGAAAAATATAACAGGGCAATAACTCTGCTGGTTTGGGTTTTCCTAAGAGCTTGCTTATAAACAAACTTGTACTGCTTTACAACTATGCTGCTAGACAGGAAAGGGAAATAAGATAAATGGGTGGAAATATATCCCCATACCTGTATAAGTCTATTTATTCTAGGAATTGTATCAATACAACTACACTGGTTAAAAAAATAAATCATACCACTGACTGACAGGTTTAAATAGAACAAAACTGTTTAGGTCAAACCTCAGTATTGAATGTGAGACGTTAAACTGAGTAGGTAAGTGCTGCTAATTGACAATAACTGAGGCATGAAAATGACCAGTAGTGAGATAGGGAATTTAATTTAAGAAAAGAAATAAAGAGATTTATTTAAGAATAAAGTGATTTTTTTCCCTAGCTGTAGGTCGCACGTTTTACTTAAAAGTTAATAAAAGGTATACAAACTTCCATTTTTCTCTGCATTTTTAAGTTTTGTGCTGGGTCAAGTTGAAATGGTTGCACTTCACAATTTATGAAATAATAGCCCTAGTGAAGACAGAAGAGTGATGGGCACTAATGTAAGGAAATTTATGACAGCTCAGAAATGCAGAATTCTTTCCAATTCTTTTGTTCTCCTCTTAACCTCAGCTGAGAGCAAACACTTTTTGCTTTTTCTACACGGTCAATGCTACAGAACTCTACATAATGGAACTGACAGGCCTTGAGATACAACAGATCCTACACCACCAAAATACAGGAAAAAAACCCTGTCATGATAATTGCGATCCTCATATATAGGGAAAAACATGAATGCATGGAAAAAATATCCTTCATCATTCACTTCATGAAAAGGAATGCATTATCAAAACCTAACACAAACTAACAAATAAAACCAATATTCAGACTGCTAAATATTCCAGTAGCCACCTGTAGCTGAGGAAACCCCTTAATCCACCACAGCTGTAAGAGACCAGTAGGTTTTGTGGCAGCCTGGACCCAGAGGAATAAACCTCTGAAGTCTATCAGTCAGTCCGATAACGCTGCACTTCTCTTAAAAGCTTCGTGGTCTCTCTGTCATTGTAGGGAACACCGGCTACATGTAAATAGCAAGCAGTGCACCACGGTACGAGCAGATCTGCAGAGCCAAACAGCTGGTGATGAGGAATCAACGTCTGCACTATAAAAGAGTTAGGGGGTGGGTTTTGCAGTAAGTCCAGCCTGCTTCCAGGGACTAATGCCAGCAACTGGTTGAGATGTACTAGGTGCACTTCTGGAGCACATCTTGCAGGGATGTTTGACCCGAGAGGAACCCAGTTCACACTATGAGAACACTGGAATGTGAGCTGCAGTGCAGTAAGGATAATCACATTTCTTTTAGAAGCTCATTTCTAAACAGGTAACAGAGATGGGCTCCTTGCCTGCACAGGGCACAGCTTTTCCAAATCAAGACTCCACTTGCTCACAGAATGAACAAGTGGAGACAAAACAGATTTCATACAGAATTCTGGCCAGCTCGGAGTTTTTAGCTGTATGCACCACAGTTTACAGTATTTCCCCAAATAATCTGTCATCTACAAGAGATTAAATGTTAAAAATTCAGATAGCACTAAAAATGCAGAGACAACTGTATTTTGCTTTAGAGAACACCATTGTCACATTATGATTTTTAGACCTGCTGTATTGTTATAACAACTAAGCACGAATACAGCAGTTTGTTTACTGAATTTTCTTACATGCCATTTTTTGAATGTTTAACCAAATTTTGTGTTAATTTGTAAAGATGTAAAAAAAAAAAAAAGCCTCATGGCTAGCACATTCAATTTCAAATGGAATTCAAGTAACTGAGCTTTAAAGTTTTCTCCAAGATTTGCAACAGAAACTGCAAAACTGGAATTGAATTTTACCTTTGCTAATGGGTACTGCTACAACTCCCCAGATCTCTGACAGAATATAACGTATTTTAAAATCACATTTTTCCTCCCAGTAAAACTAGAACATGTGAGAATAACTAAGAATTAGTAAGATCAACAGAGGTCAAAACGAAAGAAACGAATGGTAATTTTTACACATTGGAAGAGTTGTTTTCTCACAGAAGTGTAATTTTCAAGAAATTTGCAAGTCAACTGCAATCATGAACATTTTGTCAAACTATATAATGAATGCTACTGTTTTCCGTACAGCCCACATAAACCCATGAAATTCTATACATTCATTCAGACTCTACTCTGCACTCTAAAATTACTCCCACCACAGCAGTTTTCCTTTATTTTATTTCGTTTCATTTCATTTTTCAGAAAAGCAGTATATAAATTGGAAAAAAAGTTAGATTATCTCTTAAAAATTAAAAAAAAAAAAGCTACCTTTAGCTATAATACATACACACTGCTTACTGATGTACTTCATCATCTCCTAACTTATGAAAATATTCCCTCACCTTGTACGTTTGACTTTGGAGGAAAGGAAGTTCAGGTTATTAATTCCTTCCACCTGACTTTATTTCCTCTTTAAAGCAAAGATGATTGCAATGGGACTGGAGCCCATCTTCATCTTAAAAAGCTACGTAACAAAAACTGTTTGTAAAAAATAAATACACATTTTTTTCAAGTGGCTTATCTGTTCTTTCTTATACAGCCCATTTGGCTATAAATCACAGAAATGAATTGGTACTGGGTCGTACAACAGTGTTACCAACAGCTCCGGTTTTATAAGAAGTCTTCAATGTTTTTAAAATTTCAGTACCTCAGAATAAAACTAAGTGTCCAGTACTCAACATTTTTTGCTGTCAGACACATAAGAATAGGAACAGCTTTAAAGCTGTCCCAACCTTATTCTGGTTTTTTGTTTTGTTTTGTTTTGGGTTTTTTTTTGGCTGTACCTTATTGTCAAAATTCCTAAGTGAGGTCATGAATTGTACAACTATAGCTGAATATGATCTGTGGGTAATTTTTTGCCCTTTAGAAGCACGAAGAACTATCAGGCTTTCCCAAACACTGCAAAAACATCACATATTACCTAAGCAAGTTCTGAAATGACAGAGAAGAGGAATTCAGCAAATCAAAGGGAGAAAGGGAAAACTGGCATCCTATAATGAAGTGGTTTAATAATATGTACACCACTAAAGTAGCTCATGGCAGAAAATACAGAATAGTTAGCATGGCAAAATGCATACTCGAAAGCTACAATCGGAATGGATTTAGCACTTGTTAACTGTAGGCTGGACACTGCCATTACTTTAAGATAAATAGTAAGGATTACTGATTCAATTATAAAACTGTACAACATGACTGAAGTGGCTGCACAATACCTGTTTGTGAATACAGGTCTCTGTCATTCGTTAGACAAAAATCTGATAGATAAGGGAAGGCCAACATGGTTGCAATGCCCACTTCCCCTGCAGTTTCCATTCTTTGACCTCCTACCCGCTCAGAGGAAGCTGAGTATTGAGGTTTGCTAATGGGAAAATACACTATGAATAAAACTGCTACTGTAAAAAAAACTGTACAAAGTCTTGCCTAAAAAAAAAAACCATCAGACTGTCCTACATTACTTCAAATTGACAGGTTCCTATTTATGTTATTTTTCTGGCAAAAGCTCTATTTTCGAGCATTAAGCCAGTCCTACACCTTTTACATACTAAATAATTTTATAACTGTCAAACCTGCATTCAATGATTTTTCCTTAGAATAAGAAAGGTGTTGGATGCATCTTCAGTGGCCGAAGAAACTAGAGATGCGGAAAAAAAAACAAATGGCTCTAGTGGAATCTCTAGTGGCCTACACAATAGTCACAAAAGATGTTCTCACTGTTTCTCCTGCCTGTTCCATAAGCTGTCTGAGAGAATAAATAGTTTCAGATTACTTTTCTGTACTGTAATCTAAAAAATAAAACTTGAATATTAAAAAAAATAAATCTGATTCTCATTCAGGTTTAATGGAGGAAAAGTTCAATGAATGAACATTTGATCTAAAGGCTATCTACAGGATTTTATGTATTCACATCAAGAAAAAATATGCAATTTTTGAATTACAATCTGGAACACATATGGAGTGTGATCGCTTATTGATAGTGTCTATCAAATGAGTTTAATATTCACAGATACTGTATTACCTTAAATAAAAAAAGAAGCATTTAATCCAGGAACGTATTCCTTTGATATTAGCATAGTACAAGCTTCCATTTATTGATGTTACTTGTGCAAAATGAAAAAGGAATCATTTAATAAATCTTAGTAGAATTCTAGAGAATATTTCTGTGTGTTGTTCATTGTTTTAAAATCTGATGATCTTTACAGAAAACTGACATTCAGAATGAGTTCCATTACAAAGTCACAGGTGCCAAGGACACTCAAATGAATGTGAAATATCAACTGCAAAACAGTTTCCCAATAATTTCTGAGTAAGTGATTTGACTGAGTATTTAGCTCCTACACCCTCAGGCATATCCACACATCCTCCTCCCTTAAAAGCTACATCCAAAAGCCAAGAAGCACTGTGTAAACACCACATTGAATTTAAACTTGGAAAAAAATCTTTGGGATTTTCACAATAGAAAACTTTCTATGTTTATTTTAGGTATAAGAATGGTTTTACCTGACGGCTTTGATTAAATTTAGATTAACTTACTTCAAAACAGAAGGCTGACAAAACCAAGCAAATAAAAAGTGAGGCTTTCTCTGATGAAACAATGAATAAATAGTTTAAAAGCTGAACTGCACATATCATTTAGCTATAGAGTACTAACTATTGCTTATTTTGAAAATATGTTTTAATTAGAAAGGTGAGACATTGGAAATAAGAGTAGTAAACTTGCAGTTTGTCCATTTCATAACTCTAAGCACCAATGAAAGGATCTTCACCATATAAAAAAAGTGGTTTGCAAAAGTGCCTCTGTGTATCAGCTGGTTTTCATAATGATGTTCTATATTTTTACATTTGCCTATATAAACAATGAACAAATGTCCCTCTTGCGATAAGTCAAATATGTTTCTTTTTGGCATCTTGAGAGAAAACCTGTTTCATTACTATCCACATGATTTCAGGTCCACATGAAGAATAGGAAATAAGCTGTTTTACATTTCATCCTTGGAAGAAAAACGGGACTTGAGAGATTATTCAAGTTCTTTAAAAAATAACAGCACATCTGCACAGTCATTACAGAAACTGAACTTCTGAATTTTCTTGTGGAAAATGAGCTTTTGTAAAAACCAACACACTAGAAAATTCTCAAGAATGGTTTTGCTAGCAGAAAATAAGTATAACATTGTTGTACTCTCATATTAATTTGTTATGCAAACAAGGGCTACAGGGAAGGGAAGACGTAAAATGTTCTTTAATTTTTTTTTTTGCAATCCACAAACTCATAACACAAGTCAAAAAGTAAAGGACTATCATTCATGGCAGCCCTGGGTTTTTCGTTGGATGGAAAAGGCAACAGACCACAGACTTTTTCTATGTCTGGTTGAAATTGCCATGTATTGTGGGACTGTGAGCCCCAAAAGTTTTTCTGACTGTATTTGTCTAGAATTCTCTCTCTACTAATCTTGCTGCTCCTTATAACCACAGAAAATCACGGTTATGATAATACATCTTAGTAATATAGCTTCCAAATGAGTAAGACTAGTGCCTCAGCAAGTTTGATGATGTCGATCTAAGCATTAATCTAACATACAGGTAAGCTAGCAAAAGACACTTAGACATGACTCTCTAATAATGCAGTCCTGCATCTCAACTCAACCATAGCACCATCAGGGGACGTGGCACTTCATAAGAATCCTCTTTCCTAAAATCCCCCTTTTGTTTACCTTCATGAAGGGAGAGTTGACAACACTGTATCACAACAGCTGTACCTATGGCATTGTCCAAATGATGTAGCTAAAACTGATTCTGTTTAGACAAACTCTGACTGATGCATAATGCAGTCTTCAGTTCACAGGTTTGAAAAGACATGGGGGATGTTGTAGAAATCTCCTGTACTTTGTAAAGGCTAGCGGCAGCTTTGGAAGCTAGAAAAAAGTTTCCAAAAAGATTCTTGTCTTTGGAAAAGGGGCTATTCCTCTGTCAGTGACTTATCTCCAATGAGGTCCACATGGAAACAACTTGAGTGGAAACTTTATTGGCAGCTTTGCACAGCTCTCCCCTGGTTGCGTTTTCCATACTACATTTTATAAAGTAGGAGTTAAAGAATAAATAACTTTCAATTTGTAGTTTATTTAAAAAAATGAAGCTGTGAGAGCTATGAAGGCTGGCAACCAACACAAGGTTAAAGTTGAACCTTTACCCTTGCAGACTGTCATAACAATTTCTTTGAAAAGAGTGCTGTATAAACTGAACAAGCAGGCAGTTTTTGTGTTCTCACATAAATGGAAACTATGTCCATATAAAAGAACTTTAATGGGCAAATGACACTGGCTTTTTTTGCAGCAGAGTTTAAGATTTTCTTCCTTTCATTTTTCCTTTTTTCCCCACTTGAAACACACATTCTATCGTGCATATGAGCAGCACAAATGGACAAATACTATCAAAAGTTTCAGTTGCACACAGTACTTCATATTCTTTTTTTCACCATCCACTGCATTTTGCCTAGTGTTGGTGGATGTATCGGTACGGTACTGCATTTTTTAAGGCTTCACAGGGAAAAACTATTACATTACTCTGCATTTCACGGAAAAACTTCACTCTTTACAAAAGAAATGTTGTAGAATTTATTAAAACAAAAACGCCAATAAGATTTTACTTTAATACTCAAGGGAGAAATATGATCATCTGCACGAATAAGAAAAAGATGCATGCACTAGGTGCTCTACTAATTACAACTGCTTTGGTGGGCAATATCATTGGTGAAACAGATGTTAGGGACCTATTAACAAAAGTTTTTCAAACATCTGCTTACAATTTTAAGGCAATTGTAAATACAGCACAGAAGGTCAATTGGGCTCATTAAGGTCTATGTGCAAATCTACTGCTGCAGGTTTCTTTTTAGCTAATACTGACTTTTTTTAACACAGGAAATAGAGTTTAATAGCAACTTGTGTCAATTTTGATTGTGATTTCATACAACAACAAACAACAATCGCATGCCCTATGCTTCACCAAATAACCCATTTTCCTTCCTCTTTTTCCTCTCTACCTACAGCACACTGCCATGATTCTATGAGGTGAAGTGCAAGGTAAAGGAAAGGTTATAAATTGGGCAATTATATAGAAATGATTGATTTTACTTTTAAACATCAATTATGAATCTTGTTAGGAAATCTTCATTTCTAAGACCAAAGACAAATGAGTTTTGATTACAACTCATGGTTACAATATGCAAATTATTCTTAACAACCAGAGTCAGCAGCCCCTCTTAAGTGTCGGAACAAGAACACATATGTTCAGCAGGTCTAAAACATGTTATTGATTGGAAATAGTCTTCATCAGCCTTCCTCAAACAAGAACAACCCAGTAACACTGTTTTCTGATGAACTGTTCAATCACAATTCCAGCGACAGAAGTAAGGAACTACAATGTTTCCATTGCAGCTCTTAATTAGTACTCCAACTAACTTCCACAGGAGCTTCCAAGATTGGTTCTTTGAGAAGAAATCCAGTGAACTTGCATCTCGAGTTATACTTTGAAATAACCAGGTGACTTTGCATTAAACCAGACCTGTAATAGTTGGGACGTTTTGCAAAAAGGGCCCAACTGTCTGCAGCAACCTGCAGCTGAAATGCTTCCTGTACCAATTCAGCTATGTTCCCAAGAACTCGTTTTCCACCTGGAACTATATTGGTTATACATGGGAAAACCCCTTTGTAATACAAAAACCTTAAAGATTTTAACAAAGAGAAAACATTTGTGAAAAGGAGGAGGAAAAACACTGTGTAGAGGCCAGTCACTATTAAAATCAAAGTCTGTGTCCTTATAGTAAAGTTCATAAATTTGATAGCAAGTGCAGATACATGAAAAGGCAAAATTAATTGTTTTGTAAAAAAATTATAAGTAATTAAAAAATATAATTTTATTACTATCCATTGTAATTCACTACAGGAAAATTAATGATTCTACAGTAAAATCGCATTTCAAAGCTTCTGGATTTTGTGGCTTGCACCAAATGATTCCACTTTAAGTAAAAAAGATTCTTCTTCAAGTACTTAACTGCACATTTTACAGCAAACCAAGCGTAGGAAATAACCCTAAACAGTACCTTTTACTATCAGCAGTAGTACACAATTAAAATAATTAAAAATAAATTAAGTATAATATATAAACGAAAGTGTAAAATTTGTAAAAGTTCTTTATATCTGCAACCTTGAAGCTGTGCTCATATAGATCTGAAAAAGTAATATGAGTCCTTCTTGTCCAAACAACAGCTAAATCTGAAAGCAAACATCAGAGCTTTCAGAAAACATTCCCATCAATAAAGACTTGTCTTTACTCAGCTTGGCCCAATATTGCCTGCTTTAAAAACTTATCACCCTATCCATCTTCTCTGTGACTTACCAGAAAGAATATTTTCAATGTCTTAAAAATTTTTTTCCAAGCTATTTTTCCTTCATCTAGCATTTAGAAGAGTCTAAATGAACTGTGGATTTCTTTATTTCTTGTAAAGGAAGTGGGCAGCTTAATTTTGTAGGGCTGAGGAGTCTGGAGATTACCACTGATAATCTGTAAACTAAGCTTTTTGATTCCTGCATTTTTAATCTTCAAGTTAAACTTAGCTGAGCAGAATGTCATTAATTATATGCTTGAAACTGAGTAGGTAACAGAATTAATATTCTTTATTTTTAGAAACCCACAATCCCATTGTGACAATTCCACAGACACTAGGTGTATTTTAAACCAAAAAAGGGAAAAGATTAGTGACATAAATTAACCCATCTTCAATCTTCCCCTCAGAATTCAAATAATTTAAAAATGGTTTGGATTCATGGCACAAAGTTAGTTTTAGTGGTCTAACTTACTTTTACTGAACTGATCCGGACATTTTTCTTGCCTGGGGAAGTGAGGAAGGAGAGAGAAAAGAGGGAAAGGAATGACACTTCCTAATAAAAACAGAACTAGGGGCACCTACACATAAAGACATAGGAGAGAAGAGAAGCTACAATTACCATTTCCAGCAAATTTTTAAATTTCCCATTTCAATACTCATACAACTTCATCTATGCAACTTAAAATGGGATGCCAAAGAAGGTAAAATCCTTACATTTTACTAAGAATTAAATGAAAAATGTGTCCCTTCCTTATAACACTTTTATTTGTTGGATATTAATCAGGACCACTTGATCAAAAAAATAAAAAAGCATATACTTCCAAACCAAATCCCAGAAATCCCAAAGAAATTGGGTGTGGAAAATGCAAGGATCTAACTTGCAAAAAAACCAGCACAAAGGTAACGCTGACGATGAAAGGATTTGCTTTAGCTGAGGAGGACATAAAAGATGAAGTTCTACAAAGGCCATTAAGTATTCATCAACTCACTGCAAACTACACTAAACACTTGGTAAAGAAACATTTGGCAGATGTCTGCAATATGTAAGCCAAATGTGTTCCTTACATTGAAGGATAATGTAACTACAGAGAGGGTTTGTTTTGGAACGATTTCTATAGCACAAAAATAATCTGGCCTCCTCTCCTGGCAAGGTTGAATTTACCAAGGAAGAAATAAGAGAGAATCATGACTACTTATGTGACAAATCCACATTTTTGCCATTTAGATACTTAATATCACTCCTGAAATAAGATATTATACACGAAATTGGATAATAAAACATTTAGTTCTAAAAAAGACTGCGATAAACCTTTAAAAACTCAAATATTTATGTAACCTCTTGTTTTAACAAGTGTAGTATACACACTACTGCATACACAAAACTACTTTTTGAAGTTAAAATCTTCCATACTCTGGATTTTGCTTTTCCTCTATTATCTTTTGCAGCTTTGAAACTACATTCCTAAGTGTGATTTACAAAGTTAAAACAGAACCTAAACCCAGTGAAACCTATGGGATTTTGTTCTTCTCTCAATCTTCAGGTTTACAGAAGCGCACAGGTTCACCTCCCCAGTTATTAGAAAGGCAAACTTGAACATTTAATGTTAAAATTAATGTACTGTTATGTTCTACTTTAGAAAAACTATGCTTAAAAACAAGACAGAAAGGAAGGCATCTGGTTATAATTAGGAAAGATATTCTTAGCATAACTGACCAGGCTGTTCATAAGTATCATTGCTAGGTAGAGCTTCTAGACTTGTTTTGTGGCATATGGATTTCCTAGAATCAAGTCACATTCTTACAGCTCACGCAATCAGTACTCCAGGACTCCATGTGCAGAGCAAGCTAAAAGCAGCAACTGAGATTCATGTGGATTCTCAAACTTGCTGTCACTAGTGAGCTCAAGTAAAAAGTAAGAATGACAGCAAAGCACAATAGTCAAGCTAACTCAGGTTAGGAATCCAGGCTCAGCCAGGTAACATAATGTTGCATATGCTGGTTTAAAATTAGTTCAGATAATCTATACAAGCATCATATCCAGACTAATTTCACTGTACACCTGCCTTATGCCTGAAAAAGCATTCCCTCATGTTGCTATTTTGACTGGGAAAGTTAGCAAGAATCTTTTTATTCACTCTTGTTGTTATACATGTGTTTGATATCTCTAGTTCTTCCCCCTGCCCCCTTCTCTTCTTTAATGTCAGCAGGGCATCATTTGCATCAGCACACATTTAGTACAAACTAAATCAACAGGTTTTAAAATAGAGGGTCCACCCTAATATAATACAGATCTCAATTTTTTGAAATAAAGCGACTGAATTTTAAAATTGCTAAGTTATCTGCTACAGTGACCTACACAGCTACCAAGTTCCACACAGCTGAGACATTTAACGAAAACGCTATTGACTTTTAGTATTATAACACTTATTTTAGAATAGCATAGCTCTAATCCCAGTGAAAGAAATAATCTTGACAGATCTAGTTTTCTGCTTATTGCATGATTGCAAGACTGGCAGTTTCTCCAATAAAACTTCACAACTATGAGTGATCTGGAACTAATTTAAGTAAGGCAAATTTCTATTGGTATATATAATCTTTTGCACCCAGTCACAGAGATACAAATGTCTGCTAAAACTGTCGTGCTTGAACAATCACATACATTTGTCAAAGCCGGAGAAGGGAAAAAAAATCAGGCTTTCCCCCACATACACAACACAGAGTTCCTCATTTTTCTGTCCCCTACAGAACAGTCCTTCACCCTCACCTCAGTTAAATGTCTGTTCATGTTCTAGTTCAAGTTTCCTGAACAAACCCAACCGAGAACAAGATCACTGACTTCTCATCAACTGAAAATTTTACTTTTGCTGAGGCTGACTGAAATCAAACAGTTGAAAGCCTCCATAGCTTAGACTGGACTTCCAGCCAGGAATACAGACACTTTCAGAAGCTTACGCAAAGACTAGCTGTTCAAACAACTGGATCAAAACTACAGCTCACACACTTCAATTGGGAAAGAACCAGCAAGTGGACACATCTTCCAAAAAGAACACATCCTGCTGCTGAAAAACACAATTTAAGATCACGAAACCAGAGTTTTAACTGTTCACACCAGTCTTAACTGGGAGTGAAGCAAGCTGTTCATCGTGCTTCTTGAAATTCTTGATCTGGTACTATCTTGGGGCAGCTGAATTTCTCAGAATTACCTCTTCTCATACATAACTTCCCCAGTGTCAGTTGCATGTATGTACCCACAAAAAAGGGAAGCTGGTTGTATCTGTCAGTCAAAAGACTCTTCTGTTCAGTTAGCTGCATTTTTCCAGAGAACTAGACTGGTGGTTTCTTTGGCAATTTGCAATTTTTCACTGGGCAGTACTTCAAAATGATGGCCCCCTGTGACATTCATTCCTAAAAAATACACAGTGTTGACGTCACAGTAAATGTGCAAGAGCAATCATACATCAATTCTAAATGATCTATCAGGAGTTGTAGTGCCCCAAAAAGAAATATTGCATCCCTAGTAAAACAAACCAATGAACCACCCACGTGAACCAGCACTTACCCAACGCAGTGCAAAGGAAAACACTGCTGTATAGTTATCCAGTCACCTAACCACAGTAAGGAAATACTGTTTCCTCCAAGGAATTCTTTCTCAAGGTCTCTGTTTAAGCACTTCATGCTTCCATAATTCTGTCATAAGTACTTGCCAGAAGCTGTAATACAAACATAATGAATGGCAACCCTCACCAGAGCACAAGCTATAGTCTCTGAAATTTGGGCCTCCAGAGACATCTATTTTGTATAGCCATTTTGTATGTGTAGAGATGTATCCAAGTGGAACTGGAAGCTACACCTGCCAGAAGCAAGCACAGTAGCTGCTGATTATATTCATATAGGATACCCTGAGAAAGCTTCATTTATTGTTTGCAAAACCATGTAGAAGGACTGCAGAAACAGTTCCAGAAGTGGTGGTTTTCTGTGACACTGCTGTGGGATTAAATTAGAACCTATTATCAGAAGATCTACTTCAGTTATGTGGGGAGTGGGTCAAAGGGTGCAATTTGTATTCCTAGTTGAGCTTCCAAGGCCGCCTTCTTGCTCATGCTTCTGTTCTACAACACAAATATTCCATTTATATCAACAGTGCCACCATCCTTTTGTAGTCACTTCAGTGTAACTAATCAGAAATCATCTCCTAGGTTACAAATAAAAAAAATCTCCCAATTTACACCCTCACTGTGGTAATTTGTAGCATCAAGTGTACTGTAGGTCTAGAAAATACTGTCTTGTTAAGAAAAACTCCATATAATCCATTTTTTCACCGTCCTTTGCAGAGCTCTTCCCTTTATATTCATATAAACTTTTGGTTTCCATAGGAACCGCATCTGTTACTTATGGTTTTCCTACTCAACATCTGCAGCATAACAACATAAATATAATTTAGAAATATGCTTGCTGACCATTACATCCAAATTTAAAAGGGTGTAACCTTTGGCATTCTACTTTTCATCTCCGTGATACAATACTATGCAAGAAATTTGTTGGTTTTCTCAAACATTTATACTGAGGTTATTTTGCAACTTTTATTCAATATCCTATAATACACATACAGCTACAAAATCTCCCATAGAGACAACAACTCGCCTGACACCTCTTAGAACCTGAGAAGCAAATTTCATTCTGGGATTTTTTTCAATATAATTTTGAAAATTAAACCTAACCATTCAAATCCCCCTAAGCGTTGAAATAAAATATCATTTTAGTAATTCTCCAAATCATATTCTGTCAACAAGAAAGAGTTTCCAGAAAAATTTTTCAATTTTAGTCTATCACAAACCTTGTGAACCAAAGATGCATGATGTTATGATAACTAATGGATGATATTTTTCTTAAATATGCTATAATGCAACTTTCCAATAAAGTTGTAGTTTGTCCCTGAAAACAGCATAATAGTCATGTTAAAAACGGCTGAGGAAGACCCTTGAAATGTAGTTTCTAGCTAGTTTCCAGGGGACTAAATGTGCCCAAATGCCAAGCATAAATCAGAGTACAATTTTATCAACTTATTCATGGAAATGTATGAGATACTTTAAAACATCATGAAACCACTTCATAAGATTAAATTGACACATAAAAGACTACAAGTAGATACTTGCTTCCTTACAGAAATCTTTACATGCTTCTGTTACCAAACCTCATAACTATAAATGCATTTCATGTACTCGAGTATACATGAGTACATTCTAAACCAAAAGTCTTCTACCGGGTATATTTGTTAAAAATATAATATCTACAGAATGAAAATACACTTAGAGGGCCAGTGCTTTTTGTTCTGGAAGCAAACTTATGAAACCTAAAGAGAAGAAAGAAGAAATTATCCAAGAAAGCCCAAGGAGAAGTGTTAAATTCCCACATTAGGGAAGGTCAAACTACAGTTTCTGTTGCGGTCTGTAGTCTCTACTTATATATTTAGAGCCTGCTGAAAACAATTGTAGATTTAAGAAAAAAAAAAAAAGTTGGAAAATAGCAAAAACATGACATGTAAATTTAGGCCCCGCTCCTTCACCATGTTCTACTTCGCAAGTATCCTTAAAACCACACACAGCCTCAACAAAAAGTGATGTGATTCAACACATGAGTAAAAACACGAGCAAATCAGTCTTGAAGCAACAGTAGGAATACCACAAAGAAAATATTATACCAAGTACTTTACAGCCAGTACTGTTTCTGGCCTAATTTATGAGTCCACATCACACAAACTGTGTACCACCTGAAAAAGAAGGCTTTAAATTATGATATGCAGCTAGATGGGTCAAAAATAGGAGCAAGGCAAGGGGATTCTAATTTCAGAAACAAACAGAAAAAACGCAAAGCCACTAGATTAATCGTAGTCACCAAAAAAAGAAGTTGCTCTCCAAGAAGAATAGGATAAGGGCTTCTGTTGTTAGAGGATTACTTTGCTTATGCAGCTTGTCTAAGTAAATGGCGTGAGACTGACAAACAGTAGACTGGACTCCTAAACAATGAAAGTAACTAAGGACATGGATACAGTGAAGAGCACGATGAAACATAAACATATCATCATTTCTTGCAGGTAGTGATAAAATTCTGAGTTAGAAATGAACAAGCAGAACAGAATTTCTTTCTCACTGTAGATCATACTCACCAATTACGCTCTGGCAAAAGAGAAGCACAGTACAGAGAAGAGGAGAAAAATAAGGAGGGAAACAAGTTCTAGTCAGCAGTTTTTGACAAAGGACTGAAACCGTTATACACACATGATTATGGATTGGCTGAATCCGAAGGAGAAAAATCTGTAGTAGAAGCAAATAAGGTATCCTGAGAATTTCTTGATTCTGCTTGAAACGCAAAACCTTAATGTGAGCATCTGCCATACAGCTGGTGCTTTAAAACAGACGTAGGTAAAATCAGAGTGGACATAAAACCAGCTCACATTTTCTGAAACCAAATCCAACTCAGATTACTGGCAAATAATGCAGACACCACACATAGCTCTAGTAACACGAATATCAGTGTTTCAAACCACCCTCCAGAATGTGTTCACACACTCAAAAAAATACATATAAATGTAACTAATGCTAGGAAGACCTAATACACTATATAATATGGCCCAGTGCAGAAATCTACACACAAATGGCATACACACCAATAATCACCTACTTAGGAAAAACCACATCTAGGGATCATATTCTCACCCTTCTTGTAATGAGGTAGGTATGAGCATAAGATGGATATACGGTTAATGTATTTTGAAACCTTAAAACCAGAGCGAAGCATCTCAGATTTACTAGAACACATAAAGCTGAAAACACCGAGTAGGCAAATACTTCTGCCTTACAACTCATTCCCTTGATGATATTAATATCACACACTTACACAAGAAGACCTTTAGAAATACTGAAATACATGATGGATTGAAAACCAAAGTTTGCGATTTTTTTTTTAAATTGAAGGACATTTCATAATATACAACATTTACGATTTAGCTTTTTTAAAAGTTATGTGGCTGAAGCTTGTAGAGATACTCACAACATGATTTTTTGGAATTCAGCATTTAATGATTATGTCAAATACATATAAAAAACCTCCTGAAGTTTACTGAAGAGCTATTTATTTGTGTCATCTAGCATTGTACTGGATGTGACTGTCAGCTGGCTTCACAGCCAGCAAGAATGGGTGAGCAGTTCCATGAAGGCTAGTCTGCAAATTCACCTGGCATATCTTCTGTGAATTTCAGAGTAGGGTGCCTGGAGCACTGTTGTGAAAAAATGAAACAAAACAAAACAAAACAAAACAAAACAAAACAAAAACCAAATCAAAACAAAACAAAACAACAAACCAAACCAATTTTCTCTTCAATTAAATTAATACGTGAAGTCTCCTATGCCAGCATACATTAGATTTGGAGTAGAAGATAAACATACACATAAAACATTCATCTAAATTATCTCAGTACAAGAAAAAATTGAAAAAGAAATTATAGCATAGTTTGACTCTTGGGTGTTATTTTTTATATTTCATTAATCTCTGAACTAGTACTTTGTAGTCTGAATTTAGCTTAGGCTTTCTTTGTATAGTTGTCAACACTGTTAAAAAAACTTCCCTATTTCCATGAAGGTTTTGTTAGGTACTATCTAAACGCAGTTGCAGATCTAGCCAAGTAAATAAGAGAATCTGGTTCTGGATCCAGTAAATGCAATCTCTGTTTCTATATTTTTTGTTTTCAACACCATGTAAAGACATTTTTTTTTTTAACTGAATAAAAAAGTGTGTGTGTTTAAAGTATGAGAAGAATTCTGCTGAGAATTTTAAGTGAAAATCTATAGCCCACTATCACTAGAAAACCTCCCTGCAAAGAGTTAGAAAACAGTTAAATAAAAGGAAAATTTACATCCAAAATCTTGAAATATCTAGGGTTACCAGACTTCATGAGCCATGTCTAATTTGTATGTGGCACATCTGGTATAATAGATATGATATACAAGCAGGCAAATATTTTAAATAATAAGTGTTTCCCAGTGTTAAAATAAACACCTCAGCACTTCAAATTTTTGCTCTGAGATTTTTCCTCAGTGAGAGAGGAAGCAGGGAAAGAACTGTACTTATCTACTTATCTACTGTTACACTCTATCACTTATGAATTATCACTCACTCACCAAGATTTTTGGTTTCAAATCCAAGTAGAAAGCATTCCATTTCACTTGGCTCAAGTTCACTGCTTAACTTGGCAAAACATCAAAATAGAGCTTTTTCACCCTTCTTAACCTCTTCTGTTGGCACACCAGTTTATTAAGCTAATGCCTCATAGCAAATTACCATTTTCTCCCTAAATCAATATAATTCTGTTGTCATGAACACCCTGTATTACAGCTTCAGCTGACTGAAGGAAAATATTCAACTACTGCTTCACAGGTAAAAGGGTTACAATTTCTGTCCGGTTGTTCCTCAGTCTCCAGTGAAATATAAACTGTCAATGACTAAGTATTATCTGTTCTGATGGTTACTCAACACTGCAACCTCCAAACAGTAATCAAATAAAAAACAGGTTATCAGATAAAATCGCGATGTTTCAATTGTCTGTATTCTCAAAAATGCCTGCCATATTTTATATGTCCATGCCACGTTGAAATAAAAAACAGGAGAGTCTGGAACAGGAACACACCTTCTGCAGGGAGCTAATGACGACCAGCAGACATTCACCCAGACTGAATTATGTTATAGACAACATGTAACAGGACCTGCTTATTGATTGGCCCGGACTTCATAAAAACCAAATTATCAAATTTAGTCCAAGTTGACTTATTCTTCCCTTTTCGTTTCATCCTCCTCTCAAAAATCTGACTGTCTTGTATCTAAAAATCTTCAGAGTGAATGGTTTCTCTGTTCTCCTAACCATCTGGCTTGCATGGAATTCTGGTTTGAAATTTCTGGTGACTCTTGCAGAATAGTATTAATTAGCATTAAGTCTACAAAGTGTTAAATCTATTCTTGCAGATGTCCCAAAGAGACACTTTTGTCTCTTCTTGTTGACTCCCATATAAAACACTAGGAAAAAAAATGTTGCTATTTATGCAACCCATAGCTGAAAATAGTTCCAATTTTAAGAGCTCTTTCTTTCCTTTTGCATTTTCCCTTTTTTAAACTATTTACGTTGTTAGTTAAAGAGAAAGCGGAACTGTGCTGAATTTCATACTTGATATTACTGTTCAGTCATACTGTGAAAACAGTCAAAGGTTTGAATCTATTCTCTAGAGTAAAAAATTACTTAACTTGTTTTAGGAGGAACAAGTGGATGAAAAATAATAAATCCAGTATGCAAATTCCTGATGACACACATCAGAAATATATGTAAATTAAACATTTGAAGTCACTTGACACAGAAAAATAGAAGGAGAGATTTACAATATTACTCACTGGTTTTAAAGTATTTAATCATTACAACTTACTTGTTCCATACTGCATTCAGAACTGTAGGATTTAAAGCAGATCAATGAAGGGTTTTAAGACAACAAAGGATAGGAAAGGCTAAATTCAATACAGTTCAGTGAAAAATTTTTCCATACACATATCAAATCAAGATCTGAGATCCTAAATAAAATAAGATTGATTCCCCTAATTTTTTTTTCTTTACTTATTGGTCAGCAACTATCAGAATTATTTTAAAATGAAATCACATTTAACAAAAAAGACAGGAGTTCTGCAATTTCTAGTTTCAATAATTAGTACTGATTAAGTCGTAGTAATGGTAAGTTATATCTTATTCATCTCAAACGTTTCTCAACCAGAAACTAAACAATAAGGAAATAAAAATTACTGATAACAGCAAATACTGAAAATATGTGAAGAATCTACTAGGAACAGAAATAATACAAGCAGAAATCTTTTTATTGTCCCTAAAAGATAAGCATGAAATTGCAATCCATGTCTATAATAGAGATTAACAAATAGAATAAATTTGCCTTGAAGATTTGAATATGTTTTGTATACCTAAATTTATAACTGCTTAGACAAATTATTAAATCAAATTAAGACTGTTTTATAATACCATTTATGGTGCTATGAAGGCCATGTCTGGCTTTTAAGCAAAATAATTCCTCATCTCACTCTGTCAGAAGGGCTAAAAAAACCCTCAGGAACATGTCATGCAGTGAGATACCTATGACAATATATTCTGTAATCAATTTTCATCTCTGTGGCTGCAGCACATGGCTCTGTGGAAATCTGAGTTAATCAAACAAACTTCAGTTCCTAGGGACAAGATTATTGTAGTCAGTTAAATCCACTGCAAAAGTGATATTCTGTGCCTGAATGCAGTTTTCTAGGCTGAATGTTTCCATGTAGCAGGCATTTAAACTGGCTACATCAAGAATCTTTAATTGTCATTATTTCTTAAAAGCAAGAAACCTCTTGGGATAAGGAACCTTTCCTGCTTGAGGCTTTATAGCACATTGGTACTGCAGCGCACAAGAGCATCTTCCATCTATTTGTCATGTCAGTGCGTTGTCAGTATTCTGATGGAGAAAACATGCCCCAGAAGAAATCTGCACTTAGTTCCAAATTTAGCCAAGTAAACGTAACATCTGAATGGCTGCAGAATGCTGATGCTACGAGAGAAAATGACAGGCAAACAAGCTAGACTGACAGCACTCTACTGGCTTCCGAATACCCTCCCATTAAAATTCTGTGGTGCCTGGTTTCCACAAGAAATACCCAAGCTACTCACAGCTGCTTTTGCAAAACCTTGGCAAAAGGTGATTATTCCACACACGCACACCCCCCCCCCAGCTTTTTTTTTTTCAAATGGATGGATACATTGTAATGGAAAGTATTAAACACTCCACAAGAAATCATCGGAAACCTGACAGGGTCTACTAATTTAAAATTACTCTCTATCACATGAATTCTACATGACATCAACTACCACACAAGTTTTTAAATGTTCATTAAAACAGGTGGCCACCAGCAATTTCTTTTATAGTTCGTGTCTGGTACTATACTCCTTATAAAGTACACACCTTATCTTGTGTTAATAAATAAAGACTCTGATTTCCATTCTTGAAACTTAAAAGCTGTAGAATAGTTTTCTTTCTTTTCTTTTGTATCTGAGGACAGTATTTTATTTTCTTCTTTCAAGGAAGCCTATTGAGATCATATAAGCATTCTTCTATATTACTTCATAAATGTATGACCGTGATAAAACTTCTATTTCAGTAGTCAGGAGCACAAACAGAGATTACTGGAGAAAAAAGGTTAAAAAACACTAAGAAAGAATAAATAAACATTTTTCTTTCTCCTAGGGCTGGGATGAGCATTTATATTTAACTAGGAAAGAAAATCTTTTCTGACACAAGGTCAGTATATATTCAATGCCAGTAATAAACAGTTCTCAAGTGGCTTGTAAGACCATTTCAAACCCCAACACCTGAAGGTACACCACTATATCAAACCACAGAGGGCATAAAGTTCTGGTTTACGCCAGTGAAGAGTGAAATATTTTTAGCCACTACTGTACTGCCTGCATGCTATAGTCCTCCAGTGTTCATAAATCCCAGTTTCACTGCGACAGTCATATTGCGCAACAAGCATCCTTAAAAGAAAGCTGGTTCTATAACAATCAGTTTGCAAGATCAAACTGATTTTCTCATACATCTAAAAGAGAAACCAAGTCTTACATTCAAACAAAGCAACTGATTATATGGGTGAAGTATTTCACCTGAGAGATTATGCTGTAGAATAAAACTATGTTGCTCTCTTTCACCAAGTCCACAGCCTGTCTATCCAAGCGGACCAATAACTTTTAAGGGCTTAGAAATGGGTGAACGAAATTCAATTTTGAAATTTTAACTGCATATCCAAGGATTTGAATAAAGATAGTAAATTAATGGATGGAATGAATTCTGCAGCTTCTCTACTGTCATGTAACATGCAATTGAATGCATTGCACAATATCCAAATAGTACACTGTAAGATGTTGTAAACTGCATTTTTAGAAGCATGAAATATAAGCAATTTAGGGGATTATGATAAGGTACTAAAAACCATTACAATGGTAGGAAAAATTAAAAGGATGACTACAAATAAATGAGCAGTTATGACTAAGTAAAATTATTATTCAGCCTCAATAAAGTGTTCCTCTTTCCTCATACTCCCCAATTTTCCAAACAAAAACCCCCTAAACCCAAACAAAAACCCCCTAAAAACAACCATCCCCCCCCTAAAAACAAACAAAAAACCATGGACAGACTGATGATCCATTCAAACGCAGATCAAATGAAAAATGTCTGTGAGACAGTTGTATTTCACAATTGCTTAATGTAATACATCACAAAAGCTTTGTGTTTGCGAAGAATCCTTTAAAATACTTCTGGGTTTTTTTATGTAAGATAATATCATCAGTAAAAATAGTGTCAGTTCAAGTTTACAAAAAACATGTGGAAGTTCATCCACATTCAACTGTTAAGCAACAAGAACAATGCCAGTAAATTCTTTTGAAAGCAACATGAGGTACAGCATTTTATAGCAATCCTGGGGATCACAAAACTGCAGTGGGGGAATCTCGCTTTCTTTACACACCATTCTAGAGGCCATGACATTTTAGGCTAAATGATATGAGGTGTGACAAATGCAAGCCTTCGTTTGAATACAAACAGATTCTTAAAATATTTTAACTAGGAGTATAAGTGAAAATAAATTAGGCCAGTGGGATTTAGGTAAAGAATTCAGATTCTGTGGGATTTTCTTTGTTTACTGCTTAAGGTAGAAATTACACAAGCTTTGAGAGTTTTTGGCCCTGGAAACAATTAGGGAATTATTCTGATATTAAATCACTATCTTCTTCGATCATGACTGGCAGCATGGAACAAACAACGATCAGTGTATTTATTCTTAACAGCACCAGAACAGGTGCTGTCTAAACTTCCCTGAAGAGCCACGCCGTAAGTTTCTTAGCTCCTACCTTAGCTCCCAAATCCAATATCTTTTTCTTTTTTTTTTTTTCTAACAAGTGCAAAGAGATGGAGATGTGCAAAATAGAAACTGAAAGCTGTGATCTAACTTTGGTTTCTAAGAAATGTTACCACGCTCTTCTTTCTGTGCAATCACAGTGAGAAACTGGAAACTCCAGAGAATAATTCAGACTTATGTCACTGCACTTAGCTGTACTTCAGTGTTCAGTGTTCTTTATCGTAGTTTCAAATAAAAGCAGTTAGAGCCAAAACCTAGCACACAGCATGTTTGTCTCCATGGCTGACAACAGTGATTCTTCCCATCAGCTTCCTAAAACGATCAGACAAAAATTACTATGTAAATGCAATTCCAAGACTGAGGTAGGCCCAATGCATCACTTACAGCAAGAGTAATGGTCAGAGGAGCTGCATATTGGGCTCTGCTTCTCCAGAATTCCCTTTTTCTAAAAAAAACATGCAGTGCTCAGCCAAGTGAATTATATACGAGTTCCTAAACTGGGGATTCTTCAGCCATACCTAAAGTGGACAAATCATTAATCAGACATATTATCAAGTCACTTAGATAAAGAACTGCTATTCTGTTTTATTTGACTGCACCATCTTCTATTTATTCTTTTACTAATCTGATTATTATAATAATTACAATAAAAAGGTAAGGCACAGAAAGGCAGATCCATGACTAGTCCAAGCCCTGAGCTACTCAATGAGGTTAATTAGGGAGGCGGGGATGTTGTTTCATCTGACCGCATTATCATCATGTCTAGTTTTGCTATGCTTTGCCCTCCTCTTTTTAAGTCAGTGGGTCATGTCCTACACTGATTTATGCCTGCCTGAGTCTTTTAACTTATTACCTTAAGTGTGTGACTTCATTAGAGGCTATAGTCTGATCTGAGCTTGGACCACTGGCGGTGAGGTGGCAGGTTTCCCCGCGCACAGAAAGCTGTTCGATGAACACAAGGACAGCCCTATCTGATATGTGTTCACACTGACACTGTTATAATTAACAATATGCTACAAAACAACAATTGAAAAAGCATGAAAATCTCTTTCTAAATGAGGTGCAAACATTAATCCATAAGTGCTTCTAGGCAGTTTAAGCTTAAGCTACATTTCTTGAAAATTCAAAGGCAGAATCGACAGTGACAGTTAGCAAATGAACAGCAGTAATATATCTGTAATATGTTGTAATTAATCTTAGAAATATATCTAACAATATTTTATTTATATTATTATGATATATTGTATTCTATTACATATATACTTGTCAAGTTAATTCTCTTCTTCAAAAAAAGTGATTTGTAACTTCAGTGTTTAATTTTTTCATCTTAACATGATGCGTGAAAACAGCACTGTGCAAAACAAGACAGTAAAATGTTATTGAAACCCTTCCACTTCCATTCTTTAGCTCTCATTTTAACTGTGCAGTCTTACAGGGCTTCCTCTCATATTTAATGAATGATGAGTGTTCCAAGGCTATATGTGTATTCAAATGACAATGCGAATTGTTCAGGAACTTCCAGCAGCAGGGTAATACAATATGCTATAAAAGTTCAATGTGGGTTAATTGCTCTGCAAAACGGGTATCTTTTTTTTATGACTCAATCCCCTTTGGGAATGCCAAACCTCCCCCTGCACTGACCGAAACCATGCAAGTGGGGGGCCCACTTCATTAACAGGAAGAAAACCTACTAATTTTACAAAACTGAAAAATAAAGAGGAACATATTTTGC
Source organism: Neomorphus geoffroyi (assembly GCA_033558235.1). Taxonomy (NCBI): domain Eukaryota; kingdom Metazoa; phylum Chordata; class Aves; order Cuculiformes; family Neomorphidae; genus Neomorphus; species Neomorphus geoffroyi. The sequence continues at coordinate 61,879,580 of JAUMJM010000005.1, read as the reverse complement.
CTTCAGTTCCATGAAAAATCAGACACACAAGGTGCGTGACAGGAAAATAGGGACCTAATTGTTTAGTGCCCTCAAGAACTGTTCACAACAGGTGGAAAGAAAGGCAAGGAAAATTGACGCAAAGGAGATGACAAATCCTAATACAGAAATCTTTCAGCAAGCATGTAATGAAAAATGGTATTGCAGAGAAGAGTCTGGGAATGGCACAGAACCAAACCAGTGCCCAAAACTTCCAAATTCCTCCTTTTCTACAGGCAAGGAAGGGAACAGACTCTTGGCTGTATTACAAAAATTCCTGAGTGATCTTTTGTTATCAGGTTGAAGGACAGATTTCTTTAACACTGGATGATGCAAAACACTACCAGTAAGTGAATGGAAGAATAAAGTATGAAATATTATTGACTTAAAACTAAATTAGCAAAAATTGTTGTTGAAATTAATTTGATTTAAGGGAGACAAACATATTCTGTTATTTGAGCTAATCTTTATCACCAAAGGAAGGTACATTAATACTGAATACTAAATACTGAATACTAAAGAACTCTTAAGGAAAACAAGCATGGAAGCGGCTATTTCCATGTATTAACTTTCTTCTTTTGAGAATAAAAGGCCCTTCAAGCCTGTAAATAAGAAAAAACATGGAAGCTTAGAAGTTAGTAATCCCAATGACAAAGAACAAAGGAAGATGAGATCATATCAAGGCAAAGTTTTAAATGGGAGGGATGCACATTAAAAGTATAAAATTCCTTAGATAGCAGGTCTATCACCACTGGTTTGACATTCACCAATATATAAAGCATTCCTATCTCACACAACAGTTAAACAAATGAAAGCAAGGGAACTAAGCTTTTAAAAGCTGTAAGAACTATTATGAGAGCTCTCTGTACAAATAAGTGCTTGTTATCCAAACTGATAAAACACTTCCGGTTATGCATCTGTAGAAAAAATTATGTGTAAAACGAGTGCATGATTTATACATAACTGACCAACTTATTAGCACACATTTATAAAATATCCAACAGCAATGCCTGTTTCCTGAGAGAAAGGCATACTTCCTGCCCACCATGGTATTTTCCAGCTCTCCAACACGCATTCTTGAGGGAGAAGGGTGTATGGGGTTAATTTTTACAAACTGTTAATGTTGGCGATAAAACATTTATTTATAGCAGACTATTAATGTACTAGGATAGTCTCACCATGTTAAAGACAAAGATCACTCTTTGAAGACTTTGTACTCCAACAACCCACACATCTTCAAGAGAGGAAACCGCAGCTTGCAGTTGGTTTTGACTATTACAGCAAAAGAGCTTCCTCCACCCACCTGAGCCTAGATTACAAGGCACGTCTAGCTAAAATAATATAAAAAGTAGCAAAAAAAATTCATAGCTTTTAAGAAAATGGTCAATCAGGTTGAACTAATAGTTGTGAGAAGAATAATTCTGGCTTGTAGTTACAGTCCTATTGCAATCCTGAGGCAAGTAACTGAGAAGGGAGGCTTTGAACAGGTATGCCTGATGATGGAATGAAAACAAGCACTGTGATTGCATAGCACATTTTGCAAAGGCTATATTAATGCTAAGTTTTATGTTCAAACAACATTTCAACCCGTCCTCCATTACTTACCCGATTTTAATTTGTTTTTTAAAAATACAGTTTAAACAGAGAATAAGGGAGATCACAGAGGTGCATGGAATGACTAAACACGAGGCCACTCTGTTTACACAGAGTAAAACATCACAAGGATTTGAAAAACAAAATAAATCCCTAAGTACAAAATAGAGTTTGTCAATCTCAACTTGTTTGCTTGTGCTTCCAAAGCGCCTTTCTAATCTCCTCCAGCTATATGCTACTCTCACTAGCTCATACTTGCATAGCAGCATGCATATCTGAATACAAGAACAAGTTTTAAAATAAAATTAGTCCTAATGCTCACCTTCCAAAATTAGAGCTGTAGTACAATTATTAAAAATTTAACAATATGAATCTAGAAAAGCATAAAGAAAAAGGGCATCAAAGATGTAAAGGATTTTCTTTTTCAAAGCTTTTAAATGTTTAGAAATTGTTTATACTAAGCTGACATTTTATATAAATACCCTAGTCAGCAATTATGAAAGAAACTTCATCCCACATTTCATTTCCACTAAAATTCACCAGAGTTTGTGTCAAACTCTTCCCAGCAACAGCACTTTGTGCTTCTTAAATATTGGGGAAAAGGGATCAACAATGGCCATATCATATAGAATGTATCATATGCTGGCTTAATCATGTATAAATCAAATCTTCAGCCAACTAAAACATTAAATCAGGATTTAAGGTGCCAGTAAAGACTATAACTGAAATGTATATCTAATAAATTTATTTTTTTATTTAAATGCTTGTGAAACCATTCTAGCCAATTAAGAGTGTGCTAGAAATACTTTTTTACCAATCTCAAGTCTTGTGAGTCTAATAAGTATTTCTCTATAATGTAACACTTATTTCATTATACCACTTCCGTCCTCAAATAATGGTTTTATCTTAAACCATGCGATCCCAAGCATGCTCTGAGGAGAGGAGACAGAGAAAGTGGAACTGCTTCTGGCAAGGTCAAGCTGTTCAGGTGGCATTAAGATAAGTATCTTTGAAGACAAGGTTTCTGAAATTAAACATACAGAAAGATTTTCCTTCTAGAGAAAAAACATAGGAGCCTCTAATCTTTGGTAAGGATTTTAGTTCAAGAAATAAAATGGAAATACTTTTAAAAACAGCCTCAAGTGATTCAAATAAAGCATATAACATGAAATCACAAAAGCAATATTGACCATCTAAAGCTATATGACATTTAAATTAATCTTTATTTTACAATTAGACTAACGCCATATAATTTCAGATACCTACAGGTGAATTCACACCGCGTTTGTCACCTTAGGACACATAAATGTAGTCCAGTGACAATACAGTGTACACGTTAATACGCAAACCACCAAGACCTGCCATCTGGAGAGCTAATGAACAATCAAGAGATCCCATATTAAACTACAGAATTTTCCCTTAGAATCTTTAGGACAACACTGTCAAGTTCAATCTATTCACTTAGCCTCCAGAATCAATTTTTCAAACTTTATGACAGGTCTAATAGTTTCCACCTGTTTCTCTTGCTTGACTTTTGACTGGCACGTTACCAGCCAGGGTGGAAATGCAGACAAAGACCCCTATTAGGCTCCGGCTGTTTCTCTACTGTGAGGTTGCTCAGCCATTAAATTAGTTCCAGTCCACTTTCTCCTTCCACATCTTAATTTTTGGGAAGTATGAAGGTTTGGGGAAGTGGAAAGTAAAAGGAGACAAAAGTTTGATATTCAGTTGGTGGCAAAGGTACAAGAAAATCTGAAGCCTGAAATTGAAATTCTGAATTTATTTATAATCTACTAATTATAAAATTTACTAACTAAATTTACTGCTGATCACAGTACTTAAGTTCTTGAGGTGTTTGTATCATATTTTCAGTCATCACAAGCTTGGTAAAATTTGAGGGACCCTAAACAAGTCTATCATCTAACAAGTGCTTATTTCAATATATGATTACATAAGCACAGTATTGCCTTTTCTTTCTGGGAAACATGAATGATCAATGGGTACCTATTATTTCACCCAAGCAAAGAAAAACTTTTTTCCTGAGATATGTTTTCCTTTCTTTCAGAACCGACAATTAGAGAAAAATGTCATATACATACCCTAACAAATAAATATTGGTTCATTTGGAAGTACCTTAAAAACCTGACAGCTTTTTATTTTTCAATAAAAATTACCTAAGGTTCCACAGTCATTAAAAAAACCAAAATCACCTCTCTCAGCTCCCTTGCCTTTCTTGATAATATACTCATATGTAAATTAGCTAGGCATGATTCTATTTACCTTGTTATATCTAAGCAAATTTACAAAACTCTGAATTATATGCTTCATCTTACTGAGACGTGAATAATGTTACTGAGAACCACCACCAAAAACAATTGTCAGAGAAGAAACTTTGTTGGCTTCTTCATAGTACTTCTGCTCTCAATCCATTGGGCTAAACATGCTATGAATACTAAAAATTAAGAAGCAAATGCCACAAATGCTTCCATAAAATAACTCTTTCCTTTGTGACCTCTTACTTGAACTAGTATGCCTGCCTATGTTGAAAAACCATTGCAAAATCAGTTGCAGGACAAGGATGTAGATGTGGGAGAAGGGGAGTGGCAAAACTACATAGTAACATGGTTTTTAATGTGTATGCACATGATACAGAACAATTTGGAATTAAAGGAAATTGCTATTTGATTCCAAATATTTCTAAAACGCAATATTTTAGCACATTTATAAATTCTATCAGTGTCAACTGTAAGACTACAAATTGATTTACTTTTATACTGTTATAGTGCATCCTCATTCATAGATTTTATGTGCATATATTGTAAAATAAATCACCTTTATTACTCACAACAAGACATATTTTGTAACATACTGGTCTCCAAATTTAGCCTCTCTATCTGAGAACTAAAGCACTTATTGCCGGTTAACTAATCAGTTACAATAACATTCAAGATGATTTAGCTGATGATGTTGATTAAAAAAACAAAATCCAAGACAAAATTCCTGAGGTTATTTTCAACAGTAGAATTCACCTGTAATTTCTGCAGTTAAATTAACACTCATAGTTAAAAGCAGCTGCAGGTAGAAATACTCATAGCAAAATTTGTCCTGAAGAGCAATGACTTCCCAAAGACACTTTATGCCGTAAGACTATTTCATGAAACTTAACAGTATAGTCTTTGTACATAGACTCCAACTGAAGATTTAGTAACTGTGATTTTCATATCGCTTAATCCCATTCGACACTGTACTGAACTACCTTCTCAAAGGTATCCCACAATTCATTCATAAGAGTTATCCATGTGATGATTAAAAAAGGTCTAGCATAATCCTAATCAATGTTTAAAAAACCCCAAACAAACCACTAAAGAGCATCTTAGTGATACATTCAGTAAAAGGAATGAGAGAAAACGGTAATGTTAAAATTAAGGCCACAATCCACTTGGTATTACCTTTGTCAAATAACTAGCTTAAAAATAACTTTTACTAAAAATACATACGATCCTCTAACTATACATATTTAATATCTTAAATTTTCCTATGCTAAAGTTCATGCTTTGCAAGAGAAAGAATGATTAAACTCCACTGCCAAGTAAAAAGCTGTCATACCCACATTTTCCCATCCTTTATGGCTTAGTATTTCACACATTATCAATTAATATTCTCTGAACACAAAGATGTCTATTTTGTGTTCCATCTAGAAGATAATTTTTTTTTTTTGTAGGCAACAAACAAACCAAAGAGAAAAAAAGTTTCTTTCTGAACATTGTGTGCTACTGTAATTGTGAACTGGAGATCAGAAAGCTTATTCAGTATTATCTAGATAACTATCTTACCCATCTAGAAGATCCATTGTTGTTGTGGTAACTTCACTAAAAAAAAGAATCTTTCCAAGCTTCTTCGTTTGAAGATTCTGTTGATATGTCTTCAGGTTGAAATGTTCTGATGAGAAGTTTCCCATCTCAGTGATTACTGGCATGAGAGATGGAGTTATTTCCATTTTTGGTTCATAGTACGGAACAAATTTAAGAGAGATTTTGCTGGATGCTTTTAATCCTTCAGCATTTATATTTCCTTCGAGCCATTTCAGAAAAGAAAGATGCATTTCCTGTGGGCAAGGGAAATAAAATAAAGCATAGAAAGCTGGAACACTACATGTGAAGACATAAAAATATTCTTGCAAGAACATTTTAATTCTAGCAACCATCTTCAAGTTATCTATATTTCCTCTTCAAAGATCAACCTATACTGCTTGTTCTACTCCAGCCCGGCCTGATTACTTGCTACTGTCTTCCTAGATGTGATACCATGTTCCTTTGCAGATTAATCAGACTTAATCTTTCCCTGGAGCAGGGCTTATTGTGGTTCTCCTAGATACTAAAGTATAGAGTGCACACATTTGTCTGTGTCTTAGTTTCCCCAAACCACAACAGTCTGTATCCAGGATTTTCAACATGCTAAGTTTCTTTGCCGGAAGCCCTTTAGTCCATCGCTAAGACTCAATTTGAAGGATAAAGCAGTAGCTAAGAAAAGCCTTTACTGATTTCTCAGCAGAATATCTGCTAAAAGGGCTCATACCTTCAGCTAACAGAAGCTTTGTTACTATTAGCTTAAATATAGACAAAGTCATTGTAAATTAGCCAGCTAAAAAAGAAGCATGTAAATCAAGAACTTACACAACTAAGAAAATTCAATCACGGTATAAAATGCAGTTTTATGTACACTCTGTTGTCCTTGTCTCAGTCAATGTCACAGCTAGCACATATTTCTGTGCAATAAAATTTTAAAGGGAAAATACTTGGACATTTTACTTATCTCCACTCCAAAATTTTTATTTTTCTCTCCTTTATTTTAGGTTGTTCAGAAATACTTTTTTTTTTCAAATGTGAAATGAAGATATTAATTACTGGGATTATTACCTGTCTGGTAACACCATGAAACAACAATTACACATTCATAGCACTCTTTATGGAGATACCTAATTCTCTTCTAAGAGATTTTATATAAGATGTTTGGTTTGTCTTTAGAAACTGTAAGTTAACAGCCCATGAAAACAGGTGTTGGGGCTTCCTATCACAAAGTGTGTAGCTTAAATTTTGAAGATCTCTCCTTCTACAGTCAAAATGGTCTTCTATATGACATACGGTATTTGAAACCACAAAAATTGTGGGGTTTATTCTACTGAAAATAAAGCACTGGTGACTCTTACCCTCAAAATTTTAAGAGGAAGACATTTGGTTTCTAAATAAAAAATTCCTAGCTAAATACATGCCCCTCCTTTCCATTACTGCCATACCCATGAAACAGCTTAGGAGTGGTTCCTATGTGAGGGCCAAATACAGGACTAAGCTCCCTTGCCGTTGCATAAGATGTCTCTGAGCTCCAGTCCAACTCTTTAAAATGCACAAACCAAAATTAAGAGGAAATGTTCTATAAATAGTATCTACCCAAGGAAATTACTCCAATTTTCCACATTCCATTGTTGCCTCTCAAGAAAGAAAGAGAAAGGTGGTCCTGTTCCTAACACCTTTCTACAGATTTTCTGTCCTCAGAAACTACACATTCTCAAGTTTCACGTGGACACTGCTTCTCATGTGACGTTCTTTGTATGCTGAATGTCAGCAGACTAACTAGTCTGCAGCCCTGAAGTGCAGGTAGCAGAGCATGACATGAAGAAAAGGAATAGTCTCTTTCCAACTGCAATCATGCACCAGCTTTTAAGTCCCAGAAAGATTTAAGAGTGAATGAGTAGCTAAATTTTAGTCACAGAGAAATTATTTCTCATTTCTTGGTTTTCTAAAGCTCCATCTGAGCTCTTTCCATCTAACTTCTTGGATAAAATATGCTTTAAATATTTTCTTCCCCCCTTTTTTTAATATGCATCATAAATGATGATGTGGCATTTAAGGTTTTATGAGCATTTCTTTGACTTAATCTGCATAAGGCACTTGTATCTTTACATAGTGTAACATCATAGCTTTGACAGACTGCTGCTAAATTCTTTACACACTATCCTACTTGTTTTACATACACACAGAGTAACTTATTAGCTGTAACTGATATTTAGAGAAACTATAGGTTTCTTACTTGTCAGGCAGTATATGGAAAAACTGCGCTTAATCAGAAAGTGCACTTTTCCTATTGCTTTCCAAACACAGAAATTCCCTTAGCATAATTGAGCACGCAAGTCCTAGACACAAAACCATCATTTTAAGTCACATAAGGACTTGCTTACAGGCTTATAGAAACAGACATTAAGTTAAAAAATAAAAGGTGTTTAGAGTACTATTACATTCTAAACAAAAATCAAAACACTTGATAGTACATGTCAGAAAGTCTGATGTACGTTTGCCAGAGCATACTTTCTGAAAAGCCTGAAATGGCATATATTTATGTGTAATATTACATTATTACAAATATGCCACATAATTCCTACCACCTATCCTCTTGACTATATTCTTTCAGGTGATTTTTTTCCCCCATATTTTTTAGGTTTACTCCTTGATTTAATTTTCTTTTTTCTAACACATACTGAACCATTTAAGAATTGTTACACGTGTATAATTATGAATCTAATTTTTCCCATAATGTACTCCTGTTTATTGAGCCGATCAAAAATATAAACATGAGTAAAACATAATCAAAACCAGCATTTTAAAAAAAATCCTAAACCCCCATATTTTTACATTTTTAACAAAGCAAATTTTAAGTGCTGTCCAAGTACATGCTATAAAAATTAATTTTCACTGTAAGAACCTCCTTCACACAAAGTTACAGAAACACAGATGCTGAATTAATGCATTTTGGTCCCCACAATTACCTGGCACACAGAGAAGTACATTTTTCTATAAAAAATAAACATATATAAGAATTCAGGGTTAACATCTGCTTCAACTCCATTTGAACAGAATATAATCAAGTCCGAACCTGAACTGTGCTGATTTGTTGCTAAGTTCAGGAATCAGCTTTGAATTCAGAACCTATTCCAAGCTGTGTCTGCCGTTCTGCAGCAACCTCTGGTGGCCATTGAAATGAAAAGTATTCGTTCAGGAACTATCTGGCCTTCCACACCTCTGGGACCAGATCAGGTGTGTCAAACACAAGGTAAGAAAATACCCAAGCTCTTGGCCACTGCTGACCCTGAGCATATATCAAAACCCTAAAAGTATGCAGGCACAAGCTTTAAATGAGTAGGCAATCAAAAAACCTGTAGCTGTTACGTACTCAGGCACTGACAACAGTATCTGCAGCTACTTACATGTATAGTCATACTAAAATCTACATTACACATATTATCAGTACCATACTTTTAAATATAGCTACAGTCCGTTTTAAGGTTGCAGAAATATAGCTCAAATTGTTATTTGTTGTTACTGCTTCCATCTTGGATAAGAGAAGTGAAGCCAATTTAATTTCCTATAAAACTGTTCATTTTCCAAATGAATTTTTAGATGTACATTCTCTTAAAGCAAGAATGAAATTCGGCATGTCAACCAAGCAACTTGGCAACAAGAGAGGTAATTACCTTTTCACAGTTAAAATCATCAACTACAAATTTAATATTTATAGTGAGAAAATTTTTCTACATGTATATTAAATGGTAAAAACACAATATATTTCCAAGAATTGTAAAAAACAATTACCAAAAGCAGAAAAGGAACACCAACAGGAACTACCCATCATGTCTCACTAACAAATTCTCCCCCAGTACTCCAAAGCACAACTTAAATCCTCCTGGACAGAAGCATGGAGACATACAAAATTTCAAAGCAGAGATCTGGTACCCAGGAAGAAAGAGATCAACCAGCAGAATTGTGATTGTCAGACAAAGTGTCGCTAAATGAAAAGTTGTTCTGAGTTGACATAGTAGATGTTAGCTCACAAAATTCATAGAAACAGAGTTAAGTTACTGCATACTTCATACCCTCAGCTCCTCCCTTGATCAGCACAAAGGCTTATTAGAGGTCACTGTATCAAGGACTGGAAGTCTGACATTGCAAGTTGTCTAACTAACGTTTAAATGGCAATTGTAATGTAAAAAAGGAAGAGGGAAAGTTGTATTTTGTTTACGATTTAACATCCATTTTCTATGTTTTTAAGAGTTTGGTTAGGTGTGTGAAGAAACTGCTATGTAACAGAAGTTTTCTTTTGCTGTTTAAAATTATTATTTTTTTTAATCATTAATTTCACTTTTTTCTAACTTTTACTTAGTGGCTGACATAGAACAAAAAGGAGAAAAGAGAGAGACATAAGAGACAAAAACCAGCTGCATGCAGACTCTACGCTGTTGTAATATAAAATAACAGAAAATTACAGCTCCTGATGGAGATGATTTTATTTCCACCTGGGCTCTATCAACCAGTGAGACTTATGCACAAAGCACAAACTTTCAGTTATAATGGTTCAAAATAATCCCAAATCTAAGACTTCATGCTTGCATTCTAGTTATATATAGAATTTTCATGTGATTTCTTGTTTTTACACATATGTTCATATACACACACAGATGTATGCAAGTATCTTTCTCATTGGGCATATTCAGGAGCTGCTCTTTTCTACCCAACTCTGTGATGATTTTATCAAGCTCTATATCAACAGAATTCTTTGTTAAGACAGAATTCAGTCACAGCCTAAATTCTTTTCTATTAAAAACATGGAGATGAAATTAAATGAAAGCTAAAAATATAATGCCATAAAATAAACATACATTATACATCAGTCAGTTCTCTCCTTTTGTGGGAGGAAAAATGAGACAATTTTATGATGCTCTGATGACTCAGTCTTGTGACTATAATATAATATTCTATTTTACCTGCTGCTTGTTGAGTCAGTGAGGCCAAGCATTCACTTTCTGGATACACAGGCTAGAACACAATTTAAAAATTTTTCTCCATCCTTGCATAAAATGTAATAATTCCCAAGGAACTACCCCTATTTTTACTTCACTGTTATCTAAAAAAGCTTGCAGTTGATGTATTGATTCACACGTTAACAATTGATGTACTGATTAAATCACATACATATATATGTTTATTAACGTCAAACAAGTGAAGATTATACAGTCAAAAAGCATCAACCTTTCTGAGGAGCACATGAATAGCCCATTTGAAGCATAGCTACATTTATAGATATCACACCTTCAATATGGCTAACCTGCCTTTTTTTTTCCCCCCCAAGACTGGCTGTTTTCAAATGAGTATTATTCTATTCAGATACGATCTTAACTGTATAGATTTCATATGAATTCTATAATAACACTGATGAAAAGAACACATTAAAGAGTGTGCAGCATTTGGAATCTGACTTCATCTTCAGAATATAAAAATACACACATGTATCTACATATACACAAAAATATATCCTCCTTGTATTACACAGCTTTGCTCAACACCCCTACCAGCTTAAAGGTGCTAAATTAGCCATTGGAGAGCTTCCATAGCATCTCTTGAATCCAACAGAAACAAACTCAAGTCCAACGTGGTAGTAAGCAGTAGAATGGTGCCAGCAAAAAAATCACATCTACAGTGGGAACTCCAGCCCCAAATGCTAGTGACTTCAGAGGCCAGCAGCAGGAAAAGTCAGCTATTAGCACAAGAGGGCAAGCTTTTGGCAGACATTTCTGACTAATGAGGCACACAAAATGCTTTTCTGACGCTGCCTATGTTTTTACTTCCTGTAATAATGCCGTACTTTGAGATCTGAAGCAGATGACAGTTTCATAATGCAACCATAGCCCCATTTTAATGTTCATACTTGGTCAACGTAGAAAAATGCTGTAAAAAAATAGATATTAAACCGCACCAAAAAACCTTACTGTAAATATACGGAAGATGTAGAAAAAACATAAAGTTATTCACTATCCCTATTGCTTACAAATCCTAGTATGGATATATTACCTTTTACTGAGGCTTTGTAAAACATTTTACAAATGCTAAGTTTAGTACCACAACCATTCACTAAACAGTATTATTTTCTTCTGCAAGGGAGGGAAACCCAGTACAATGGCATTCTCCTTAGGAAAGACTGGAGAAAGGAGGAAAAAACCCCCAAATTTGACAGATCACATAAGGAGAGAAGATAATATCCTGGCAATCACAGCTTTGATGGAGGAACTGGAAGAGGATGAAGAGAAGGCCTTCTGTGACCTCTTCTACAGAAACACTGACAGAGATGGGAAAAAGGTTATACTTCCCTCCCAAAAAAACCAACACTGGCAACTAAGTTGTAGCAGCCATCTACAGATTCTCTAACCAGATATCTAGGTTAAGAGATCACATTAGATATTCATAATCATTATTTCACACCGTACAATGCCATTAATATGTAACAAAACTACCGAAATACACATCAATGCCTGGAGTCCTGAGTAGTTGCCCTTTTAGACTTACGTAAATGTAAGCTTGAAGATGGATTTTGTAACAACTGAAACCAAAAGAATAAACAGAAGTGTAAAACACAAAGGCTATTTACAAGATATTCAAAACTTGATTTGAAATACATAAAGTACTCAACCGAATTCATTTTCAGAAAGTGTATATAAACTTCTCTCTTAAGATTAACTATTTATAATTAATTTCAAAGTCCGGTTCTTTATCAAGGAAATAGATAAAAATTGAGCAAGCTAGGTAATTTCCCTGCACAGCTCCACTGGCTGATTTTGATATACCTTCAGATTACTTATAATATCTTCTTTTTTTTTTTTTTGGCATACTTTATTATTAGGAAGACCTATTTTAGCTGAGGTCACTCCTCTAGGCTAAGCTGGGGAGAATCTGTGCATCTATCTTACACTACTCAGCATGCGGAGGGCCATTATATTCATGATTCTGTGTTTTAGTTCATAGCATAAAAATCTTAGGAAGGAGAGAAATCCCTAGTTCCTCACTCCCTCCTTTCCCCATCCCCCGAAGAACTTCATAAAGATTTTATTGTAGTACAACTGAGGTGCATTTTCATTTCATGTTCTCATGCACTTTTGCAGTTACTTGGCTGATATTTGCCATGCATTCTTAGGATACTACATAACTAGGAAATCTGTTTCAGTTTATTAATAATATTTTTATATTTCCTAAACCCTGATATGATGCAAAACATTAGCTGATTGTGTAAAATATGGAAGGGCATTTAGAAACATGGCAGAGTTTGGTAACCTTTTTAATTCACAGCCGAATGAATTTTTAGAAGCCTCTAGTGGTTTGGGTAGTTACTTTAGGCTGCCATACACTTTCTCAAGAGAGGTAGAAAAAGCTAATCATTTATATAAGATCATTCTGGAGACAAAAATAAGGAATTTGGTCGCTATACTTCAGTGTATTTTTAAAAATAAATATTACACTACACAGTGCATCATCTCAGCAGTATGGGGAGTAGAAACAGTCACACACAGAAGTGGGGGCATTCTGCCAACTGATGTGTGGAATATCTAGTCTAAAAAGTGTTGCAAGGTATACTTATTCTTTTTATCGCAGTTACATTTCTTTCAGCATGAAGCATCTTAGATTTCAACCCATTCCCAGTCTACATATCCAGCAACTGCTCATAAATCTGTGCTTAAATTTGAATCCAAAATTAAATTTAGCTTTAAAAAGCACAGTATGCAGGCAGAAAAATAATTTATCCAATGTGCAGCAGTCCATTCTAAAAACAGGCTGCAGGGCCCAGGTCAGAATTCACCAACTAATGAAAAATATATCAAATGTCACCTTCTGCAGAGAAAAGAATGCTGTCAATAAAGTTAAAAATAAGATAAAAAGAAACCTACTCAGAATGAAAGGGAAAAATGGTCTTCATGTCAAGTTTTTATATCAATATCTCTTTTTTCCAGCACAATGCTACCTTTAGTATTAGTTTGGTAGAAGGCACAGTCTATTCAGTCATGCAAAACAAATACAGAGAATGAGACAATTGCATTTTTTCTTTATTGTAATACGCAAAAAACAGTATCAAAAATTCTTAAAAGGATGGAACAACAGGAAAAAAATGAGGGAATACTCTAAGCAGAACACATTTGTTTGGAATTTTCAGTTTTGATATAGTACTGCCCTTTACACTCCCTGACTACAGAACAACCTTCGCAGCTGCAGGACAAGGCTGCTTACAGAAGGACTCGCTGCACCATCCTCAGCGCGAAGCACAGCTGAGCAGAGAAACGAAGAGGACAGCAGAGAAATGCTGTAAGGTGCATCCTGGCTTTTGCTTTTCTTACTCAGCTGCAACAGAACAGTCTGGAAGCAATCTTCCCTGCAGCTGCTCTCATCAACAAACTGTTTATTGTAAGAAAGTGGCTGGGTCAGAGGTTAAACGTCATCCAGAACTGAAAGTGTATCTTTAAAAAAAAAAAGTGAAGCCGAACATGCAAATAAAAAAGAACATTACATATGAAAGAGAACCATATTCCATTCTGAAAGGCCAAAAGTCTACTTAAACAACAACTCCTTGCTGAAGCAGTATTTTATAACGCTGCAATGATTTACTTGTGGCTTGTGCTATTTTGAGACCTGTGCAAGGTTTTTAATAAAAACAGAATTTATTTAAAATCCAATCTGTGTTGTACGGTAAAAACACAGAGTTGTATTTTAAAATATTCTACAACATTTTATTAACATTTATTAACACTGAATAAGTTAGCTACATGTTGATGTACAACAACAACAAAACAGTATTCCTCTAATACATTACAAATGCACCAATGTGTTACACAAGTCGAAAAAACAGTTCCAGGCTCAGTAGCAGTTTTATTAAAAAAAATAATGCAGGTTTTATGCTGCAGGTAGGAGATGTACCAAATGCATGGGTATTAAATCTTTCACAAGCACTTGCCTAGTCAGTTTCAAATATTATTTGAAAACTTTTGAGTGCAACAGCCCATATTCAGACAACCTCTTCCAGAACTCCCAGCTCTGTCTAGAATCACTAAAGGATTGAATTCAACCAGGTTTTAAGCCAAACACCAAACATACTTTAAAAAATTGTAATCGCATGTTACCATATAACTACACTTAAGCACATGAACACACACACACACAAAGAAGGGAACAAAAAACACATGCAGCAAAACTCCCTCGTATTTAGCATAATTTTGTAACATTCATAACAAAGCTTCAGTTTCAACTAAAGAATGCTAAAAATTACTGGACAAAATCTCATTTAGTGTTAGTAGCTCCTAATATCAGAAACGACCACTTCTATAAGGCAAACTGGCATCATAACATAGCACAGTAATTGGGGTACTTTTGCTGCAACAGACTATAAAGCTGACTTTGAGGGTAAGGGATCAATAAGAACAAGGTCTACCTTTAACATAACATCACTACATAACACTTCACAAAAATGAGCATTGCAATGAAAGGGCTGATAAATCAGAGGACTAGTAGGTGTTGATTTATCCTACCAGAAAAAGGTGTGATAAATTACGGTTTGACCATTTAATTCTTCATGACACCTACTTTGTAACAAAACTGTTGTTATTTTTTGAAGAAAAGTGTACAGGAAATTAAGCATATGTGCAACTGTGCTAAAAATAAGTAGAGAGAAACCAAGCAGAAGGTAAAAGACATTCCACTGCTACACTAAAATCTGAACATTATGCATATTACAGTGGGTTAAAAAAAAAAATCAAAGTCGGGTTTAGAAGGATAAATTAAGATATAAATCTAACCCTAAATGCTGTATCCATTTATTTTAAATTGCTCTCAAAAGTATTCTGTATTGACTAGAAAAAAAATACAGAAGAATTTTGTTCTCAGCTAATAGGGCAGTAAATTAGATGCAATATATTCAGCTGGTAAAACTGGCTCTGTTAAACAGCTATCACATAATAGTATTTTTATTTGGCACCAAAACTTTTTTTTTTTTTTTAACTGAGGATAAAATTGTTTGTTAAAAATCTTGGAATTAGTAGTAGAATGAGTTAAGTAAATAAAACTTAAGAAAATATTTTCTCTTAGCACAGATAATACACAGTTCTTAGTTTAAGGTTTTCCATCAGGTTTGTTTTGCCTTTCAACAGGTTTATATACATAAAATGTGAGTGAATTTAGTGTTCATGAATATGAAATAGTAGAACAGGAGCCAGAGATTCTCCTCTTAGTACTGCAAATACGTATTAAAGCTGAACGACAAGATTTCAGCTGTACCTCATTTTTGCTTCTTCTGAGCAAAAACTCCAAATTCTGACACACTGTAGGGAGTTTTGAGCTAAAGAAATGTCTGTGAAATATTAGGGTGAAACCACAACACATTTTCACATGTACCACAACTCAGAGATTACAATACAGTTACGTCCCTAAAGTTTCATGGCTAACTTGAACATGTATGATGTATTTTATAGTCCTTTCTAAAACATATTTAGGTTGACATAACAGTTGATAAATAAAAAAAAAAAAATACTAAAAGAAACATCTTGAGAGAAAAATAATACACTGGTTTTGTAGTATAGCTACTCTGAACATAAAAAACAGCATTAATATAACAACTACTAACTTTCACTGTAACTAATATCTCTTTGCTAATCCAGAAATCTAAAGAAACATGACAGCATGGAATTATTTGAAAAGTAAAACGAAAACAGTAAACCAATGCTTCAAGAATTCATCATATATATATATATTCAGCAATGTAAAGTTTAGGTATTAAATTGAGAGTTATGAAGGAAGTCTCAATAATATACAGTTTATCACAAATAATTTTTGCTTACAAAACATAGGGAAACTGTACTATAACACCAAGTTGTAAGAGTGAACGATAAAAAATACATTTACAGCTATCCTAGCTGCGTGTTTTCTTAAACATAGTAATTCTTCTCTCCCATTTTCAGCTCTTTCAGTTTTAACACTTACTTTCTTCTGCTGGGATTGAAAACTTGCTCAGGACAAAAGAAAAAAGTAAAAGTAAAAATTTTTCTCTAAGAATGAACAAGAAGATAGTAAGCAAAGCATCCACTATACCTTCCTCTAGCTGTAAGGGTCCTGATCCACAGGCATCTTCAACAACTAACTTCAGAGCCAGTTACCTGAGAGAACGGCTACCTGAAAGCATCTCTGCAATTGTCGGGGATAAATGGGAAAAAAAACCTCAAAAGTTAATTTGTCCATTAAAGGTGGACAGACAACTTACTTAACCCTCAACAGGAACAAAGCCAAACATTTATCTAGACAAACCCTTTAGCTAGTCCAGGGCTGAGTTCACTTTAGTCAATTCATATACACCACTGGCTTCTACTTTTCTTTCAAAAAGATCACGCTTGGCATACTGAACTTACAGTACTGCAGACAACGCAGCAAAATTCAAAGCTCATGACCATAATACAGGTTCTTAGGAGTTAATTTGGGAAATAAGGCACTCGAAGGAAACAAGACCAGACTCAAGATCAAGGCAAGGCAGTGTATGAGAAGTGGTCAACAGAAGCAAGTACAGGCAGTGAAGAGCATTTTTGACAATGGCACATTCTTTATTCTGAAGGACTTTGAATTTCCTTGACTTATCTCGGAGGATAATCATCCATTTCTATGCTTAGGAATATTTATGTTCTTTTACTGTTAAAAGAATTGAGGGAAGACCCAATCTGTAAAACAAAATTTTGCAGTATTCATTAATGAAACTGTTCACACTTCACGTAGAGTGTGGCCCAAAGAGACCCTATTTAACAAAATCTAACCACAATGCTCAGAAACAAGCTCTTGCACTGTTTTAAGACTCAACTGAATGGTACCCCTCTCATTTTTTTAATTTTTTTCTATTAAAACATAGTATTAACCCAGGTAAGTAAATGTCTTAAGGGGAGCGGTCTGGAGGGGACAAAAACCCACAACTTTATGTAAATACCTGTTGAAAACTATGCTGCATACAGGCACTAATGCAGCCTATTGCAAAGGTCAGTGACTGCAGTGAAGTAGCAAGCCTCAAACTTGTGCAGCAGTATAGAAGCTTTTAAGTAGCATAAAAGTAGAGCTTAACGTAATTTTTTGTTTCAGCTCCACAGACAGTGAATGGAAAAGGATTCCAGCTCCCAAGGCTGTATTGTGCATTTTCTTAGCTTCAGGACTCACCACAGAAAGTGGTAGAAATGGAACTTTTGAACCCTGTCTTAACACTAAAAAAATAGCCAAGGTCTGGGCAAGAGAGTCTTACAGAAATGAAAATTAAAGACTATAACATCCTACCCAGGCTACACTTCTAAATCTGGCCAGAATGAAGCAAAAGCTTCGAAAGACTGAAAACCAGCTCTGCACATATCCACTCCAATGATGTACTCTTAACTAGTTAAATATGAAGCACCTTTGCTGAATGTCCTTATTTAATAGTCTCAAACAAGAGGGTTAAAAAAAATTGTCTTGAGGGAAAGGTTCCAGGGACTACTTAAATCAGTACTAAAACATGAAAAAAAAAGTTTAAAATGAGTTTTTTCATAATGGTCGCACATAAACTAATGAAATCAAGCTACAGAGAAAATGTATATATTCAGTCTGTGATACCTAGTGGTTACTTTATCCTTGGGTGAAGACAGACAAGTTGGGTCTCTGTTTCCTGAACATAAAAGCCAGGGAAACAGGAGATTCAGAGCAAAGTGATACTCATTTAATTTTGAGTTTAAAGTTTGATGTGTACTTTCAGTTTGTCAAGCTAGTGTTATTACATCAAATTAGGACCGTGACAGTGGACGCAAAAAGTAACTTTCTACCAGCAAATTATCATATGCTTCTAGGATGAAAAGACACCCTTGAACAGACTGAGAAATTGTTTTGTATGAAGCAATAAGGATAGCAATGATTGTAGTAAGATTTATTGCAGTTCAAAAATGTCTAATTTGCTGTTCCTGGACTGCTAATTGGAGACCACTATTAGACAGTGATCACATAGGATAAAAAAATATTTAGAGAAGACTGAAATCCCACCCCCAAGAGGAAATGGTTACTGCAAATACAACAAAAGCATCGCTAGCTATTCATACATACCATTTGATTGAACTACCAAATTAAACATTGTTGCTTCCCGGATGAGGCCTATGGCTAGAACAGGTAGAAGGAAAACTTCCCATAATCGCAAGAGCTGATAAACTTTTCTTTCAAATGACAAATACAGGCAGAAAGGGGCAACTCATAAAAGATGCTGCTGCTGCTCAAACAATATCAATACAAGGAAAAAGCAGAAGCCACATCAATAGCATATGCTCCTTTAAGTTTGTACCTTTTCTCCAGCAGTGGCCAGCAGCAGAAGCACGGGGAGAATGCAGCAAGCGTAAGGTAACTATCTCCTCTTCTAGCAATCTACATCACAAGGACTTGTGAGCCAAAGAGCACACGCCTCACAGCTCCAATGAAGTATTCTCCCATGAAAGACAAGTAATCTTTTGAATACAGTTCAAAACATTCCTGATATCAACTGCTCTCATTTAAAAGAACGGCCGAAGTACTCTAATGACAAAAGTACAACTTCAAATATTTCCAAGTATTTCTAACAAAACTTGAGGAATTCTAACAAGCAGCTCAAATATTTATGGTAATTTGCGGCTCATATTGCTATGGTAACTTCATCAAAGTGTCCCTCTCTCTGTAGGAAGCAAAAAATAAGAATAAGCATTTGATTTCAGCTACTGTATTTTCTTTTCCATCAGTTAATACGCTGTACTAATATACCAACATGTAAAACGCAGTCAAAAAATGGAAAACTAATTAGCTAAGTTTTATCTTTGCAGCTGCTGTTCTTGTCAGGTATCTGTGGTACATGAACTAATCATAATACCAACAATTCCATTTTGGACAGAAAGAAAGTATAACTTCCACACCAGAAAAATGCATGAATAATTGTTTATTTCATCTAAGGAGTTCTAAAGTCAAAACACGCCATATGTAATTCTTGATTTAAATTTCAATGATTATGCATCAAAACACAATTATTTTTCAATATCTTCCAAAAGAATTTCAGAAATACTTCCTGGAATTAACTTTTGTCGATTTTGACTAAGTGGAAATGCTGAGACATGCTCCCACAAAATATTCTCTCCATCCTAAAATTCATAGGATCATAACATTTTTCAATTGTCTTTATACTATAGGCAGAGAGCATCCAAACACAGTTTTCTAAAGCAGAGGAGATGGTAATACGCTTTCTCCAAGTGACTATTGCTTTCCCCCTTCAAATAATTTTTATAAAGAGAACAATCTAACTTTTTCTACTGAAGTTATGATCTACTTCATGGGTTGAAAGGTGTTACAAAGAAATGATGACCAATTACTTTGTTGCAAGAAGTGTAACACCAAAAGATATCATGACAAACAGAAAAAGGGAAATATATGCATACTATTCAGTAATACACATTATATTCATAAATCTCCATTCACATTTGGATCTTGGCAAATAAAAATCATGTTATCTTTAATTAGACTTTCTCTCAAAAGTTAAAACATGGTATTCACTTTATAGTAAGTCTATATTTAAGGGCAAGAAGCTGAGCAAAAGTCTAGATGCAGGTTGTTTATCCAAAGAATGTTTTGAGACTCAGCAATCTGTATTGCGTACCCACTTTTAAAGACTTAAGTTATTCAATTATCTATTTTTCTGCCTTAAAAACTTAGTTGTCACTATGCACAAAAATTGTAAATTTATTATGGCCAATGCTCAATACTGATCCTGCTAAGGCTTGGCTTTTAGCTCTTTTATTTATATATTTATGTAGTCTTTACAAATTAAGAAGGATATTTTGAAATGTTTTCTGAAGGAGTACTTAATATGTTTCTTAAATAAGTTCAACGGTACAATACAGTACATACTTGAGAAACAATACATATTGCTAAGGAAAGTGACTCATAATAAAGCAAGCTATAAAAATCAAATCTCGTCCTGTATCTTACTGATCCTAGTGAAATGATCAGTCCAAAGGAGCACAGATTTTATAGCTACAATTTTTAGATATGCATTATAATAAGAAGCAGCTGTAGAGAATGCTAGAAAATACAGTAATAAAATTTGTTTCCTATATGGTCAAGTTTCTCTCCTTTCCTCTTCCCCTTCAGCTGTTACCTCGTTCCCCTTTCTCCACCTCCCACACAGTGCCTGTCTTTTCTTTCATCTGATATCAAACTAGACCCGCTAGCTCTTCCTCCTGAGGTTTCTCTCAAAAAATCTCTTGACCTCATAAGTCAAGGAGCAAACTCCAGTTCATACACTAGATTAATAACTCCCATCTCAACTTTTCTCAGGGCTGGAGTTCTTCTCCAGGGCCACTGGTCTTCTCTGGGCCTGTGTCGCATTTATGGCTTCTACTATATCACACATTTATTAGGAAAGGGGTAAAGAAAAAAAGACTTGACAACTTCTGAAACTTGAGGTCACCAATATGGCTAATAACTTTATATATAGACTAAAAAAATATATCACATATATACATGTACACACAGACTTGATACAAGTCCATATACACACTTCTACACGGACGTAGTGCCATACTTAAGCACAGAACTTCATGGCCACAGAAGATTCTTTAGTGTTTGCATGAGGAAATGCTGGCCCAGATAAAATGGTGACCAGCTGAAATTTTTAAAATTAAATCATGTCATTCTGTGAAGCACAGCTCTGTATAATCTAACTGTAGGAATAAAGGTTGTCCTGATGGACTTAGCTACAGCGCATTTTTACAGAGGATACTTTCACTGGCAGAAGAAAAATACATGTACCATGAAAACAGACAGAACAAGATTTATCCTGTTTTTTTCTTCAAAGAAAATCTTGCTTCAATACTCATGTAAATCATTTGTAATTAATGTCACCGCTACAATTGCCAAGTAGCGGAGTACAGTGGTTTACTAAACTGGAACACTCTTCACTTGTTGTAAAGACTGACTAAAACCCAAATAAAAAAGCTTTCATAAAAGTTGCAGCAGAAATTGCAGCAAAGTTTCTGATTTAAGCTAACAGCTGTTCTTTAATCGGCTTCTCACTCTAAAACCTGCATAATGTCATTCAGATAGTCACGTCAAATTCTATTCCCACTGCACCTGGAATTTCAGCATTTCTTCGATGTGTCAGAAATTCCAAATCACTTCTTAAAATCAATTGTCAAATGACAAATACAATAGAATTTCTAAGTCAGCCCCCTTCCCTGTCAACTGCTGATAGAATTCATACTCGGAATTTTTTCTTGCAGTCTTCCTCATCTTTGACGATAAACTGAGAATACTGGAATGTCTTTTAAATCAATGATAACTCTAATTTAACTCCCATCTTGGTTTCCCAGAATAAATTCAGATTGATAAACTTAAATAATAAGCTTTGTGCTGTGTACAGTTTTTTTCTGATAACATTATTGTGTAACTGAATTGCCAAAGAATTGTTAACAGTCAAAAAAATACATTCAGAAGACTTCAATCTAGTAAATGCATTATTTCAAGAGCAGCTGAAATTTGCAGCTTAATCTTTTTTGCAGAGCAATGTAAGGAGACACTTGTATTTCCTCCTGGTTAGAAATATTTATTCAACTTATTCTTTTAATTAAAATATATAATCTTATATCATCTAGCCATAATTTGTTTATAAGTAAAGATACAAAAGAAGCACTAATTGAACTGTTAGATAACCCTTATGATTTCTCATTGTGGAAACGTATCGTCATTTCTGAGCAATGGTAACATGATAGCATCTCACAGGACTCCAGCTGATGCCAAGCCTGTTCTCATTTTCCCAGTCTCACTTACACAAATTAGCCACAGGCCCCACTGACAGTCAGAAGATCTCAAGGTTTTTATGTTTGGAATTACTCCAGTTTTGTCAGATCTTTACCAGTGAGGTCATAGTCAATGAATTGATGCCAAATTGCCATGGATCTCCAGAGCGTTTGTCACAAGTTATGGATACTTGCTATCTAAAATCACCCATCTGCTCAAAGGCAGTACCCTGAACCCTGACTCCAAAAGGTTTATCAGCTACAACTTCTGAGTGCTGAAACAAAATCCAAGACTGGTCACTTTAAATACAGCCTTCACATTAATATAAAATGAGTGCCTGTATTAGACACAGAGCCAACATGAATTTGGATTAGTCTGTCACTGTGGATTTCACTTTTTTTTACTTAAGATTCTTAGTAGAATCTCCAAGATAAACTGAAACTAAGAAAACAATACTCTCTGCTAAGCGACCTATACTCAAGAAAGGGTACTCAGCCTTAACGCTCTTCTCTATCATTTCAGGAGTAAGAAGTTAGCAGAAGACATGAACATCAAGGTCACAAATGTTTTAAATATATATTACAGAAGCAATTCTGAAAGGGTAATAAAATTTTCCATTCTCTACAGTACAGAAAGAACATGCTACTAAAGAAAGAGGTTGTGAAATATCATGCACATTAGACATGAAGCAAGCCTTGAAACATGATAGAATACACTTCAATGAGTTGTACTTTGGTCAGATGCCAGCACATAATAATTTCATATCAGAGTTAGCTCTACAATAAGATTAAATGCTACTCAGTATAGAAGGCATTAACTTTTAGTTCTCACAGCAGCATAAATACCCTTTTTACGGTGATTGCTATAAACAAGATATTTTCTTTCATTCCTCAAAGTTGCTTTCATTTTCCCAAATGATTGTATAAAACATTTATTGAATCAATAGTAAAAAATTTGTTTACTAATCATAATGCAACATAAGTATGCTATTCACTATTACGTGCCTACAAATGCGATTCATCACTGTTTAACCGAAACAGCATGCTTGCTGCCATCATTCGAGAAAGAAAACATGTTTCTAACTAGAAGAGTGTAAAATAATGGGAATGTTTGCCAGATTTCTCTTTCCCTCTCCTCTAAGTACATGGTGATCATCCCTGAAGAAGAACAACAGAAAAGCAAGAGGTAGCTTTAACAACCACCTGGAATAACTTGGCTCCACATTTGGAGTTCCCTTCATCTCCCATCAAGATTACTTAATTGAAAATGTTTTACTGTATTTTGACACTATACGCCATCAATTCCTGTGGAATTTAAAATGCCGTTTTAAAATTCAGGAAATATTATACAGGGCAGTTGCTGCAAACATGCAAAGATATTTAATGCAAATCTATATAAAACACGCTACGCACAAAATGTTTTCCATCTTTTCCTTATTTGTTGCTCTACCGGGCTCTCTCAATCCAGCTCATCAGTGACCCCTAGTGGTATGACACCTTCCCTCACTAAAGGAGCTGCATGAAAAGCCACAACTGCATCCAGCTTTTGAGAGCAACAGAGATTCCTGGTGATTTTAATAGAACGTGAACACTACTATAGCTCAGCTGATCAATACCAGAGTCTCAAAGAGCTGGTGAATGCACTGGAAACACCTGCAGCATGCCAGCCTTTCTTCAATGTACAGCTCCAGGGAAAAGTGTGAAACATCTTTTACGAGTGAACAAATTAAGAGCCCATTTTAGCCTTCTGATACTTACAGAAGCCAGCATGAACAAAGCCCAACTATCAGTCAGATCCTGAGCCTGGACTACTGATTTAGCACTGAGGAAAAACGATATCTATTGAACATTTCAATTTCGTCTCAAAAGTTAGTTAAAACCAATTCATAGTTTCATAGTCATTTTGCCTGATAAGACTGGTTTAAAAAAAAAGGAGCCTCTGAGCAGACAGCCAGGAAAGCCTAGTTTTGGTTAACTGTGTCTCCTAGTTTAAGTGCAATAGCCCTCATCATCATCTTTTTCTTCATGCCTTCTACTTACAGTCACTATTACTATTTTGGATATTTCCCACACCACCTATTCTCTCTCTCTCCTTTCTCAACAGAGCCAGCTAAACCTTTCTCAACAGCAGAGGCAAAAGAGTTTTTTTAAGAACAAAACAATTTCTCAAGGTGAGATGTCAATTTAACAACCCTCACTGATCCAAGTTAGCTCTTTGTATCTGAAGAGGACCAAGAAGACCCTTTTCAGCCTCTGGAGAGTAAGAATTGCTTCTGTTTCTAGGCAGTGAGACCACCAAGGCTCCAGTCCACAGCAGAGACCTGAAAATTCAGAAAGCATTGCCTTTCCCTGCCTCCATCCCTTATTTGGGGGTGGGGAGGTATTATGAGAAGGAGCCAGTTCAATATCCCATTGATGTTCATTTCTGTGAGGACAGTGTGCTTCCCTTGTCATGCTCTTATTATCTATTTCAGCAATGGGGAAGACATAGGTGTCAGGCAGTAAACCTACACTTACCTGTTACTGTTCTTATCATTGCAGCTCCCCATAAAAATCACCTACTGTGCTTATACATAGAACTGATATCACTCTATCACTCCTAGCCTTTATCTCCAAGCTCCCCACGTCACCTCTCTGTGACACTTCCTTCAGAGAAATTCAGTCCCTCACAAGTTCCTGCCTCTTTAGTACCAAAAAAAAAGAGACTGCTGACTATCAAACAATTGTCCCTTCTCAGAGGGCCATTCCTTTTAGAACCACACACTTCACCACCAAACAGTGGGGACTATTACTAGCATGCAGACACTGATACAAACAGCTTTTCAATGAATGACAACAGGACTGAAATTGTTTTGGTTTATGATCAGTGCAACCCCTCTGGGTCTGCGAGTTTTCTTATAAAGAAACAAAAGTTAATTTGAGAAGGGAAGGGCAAAAAATAAAAAAAAAAAGAAACAAAAACAAACCCACCCTCTATACACACATGCAACTCAAAGTCAACAAATGACTTTCAATATATTATGGAAAAAAAAGTAAACACATGGAGATAAATTACAAATATTTTAAAACTGATAGTATTTAGTTATCAGTCCTTGGGTAAATTTGACAGATAAATTCTTTAGAAAGCATCTTAGAAGAAAAACCATACTACCTGTCAGAAAACAAATGGTTTGCCAAATGCCTCAGTAGTCTACTAGAAATGCAGCTTTTAACAGCAAAAAAATGTTCCACACATGGCATACATTAAATTCATTTCCCAAAGAGAATAAGCTGTTCCAGCAAATACATATTTTTACTGGTACAGATGCATTTACATTGCTGCATCTACATTTTTTTTTCCCTTAAGCAACTTTGCCACAGAAGACATTTTCATTCCTGGCCAAGAGACACTTTCAAGCACAGACAAAGATTTCTGGCAACAAGAGACTATGTGTTTGAAATAATAAATATAACACATTAACAAAAGTAAAAAATGTTAGACATAAACTGTTTATCGGTGATCAACAGAATCCTTCCTGACCTCTCAAGTGGTGTGCGCTTCATTCACATTTTTCCTCAGGTTACTTCTGAGCTATAGCAAAACTCAAATTTACTTTCTGGAATAAATATTTCCAAAGGGATTTTGCTTTTTGTCCTACTGGCTAAAAAGGCAGGAATTATGCTTATGCTTTGAGGATGACAGGAGAAAATAAGCTAGTCTCCTGGTTTGCAGATTGTACATTTTGGTTTCACTTTTAAGCATGAAAACTTGAACAGCAATAAAAATAAGGTTTTGGAGTTTCAGTATAACCATCCCTGACTTCAGCACTGGAAATTTTTTTTAAAAACTACAAAATTTCACAGTTGACTCTCATGTTCTACAATACACATTAATATGTATGAAATACTTTAGAAACAATTGTCTCAAAATGTACCCTGAAATCTAGGTTCATTATAGTGTTAGCTGGGAGTTCAAGTTTCCCATCCTCAAAGTAAGATTTATTCAGGATAAAGTAACTTCATACTCTCTTTGGTGACATAATGGACTTGGAATTTAAAAAAAGCTGATGCCATCACAGAATCAAAACTGCAGCTCAAGACATGTAAATTTGGTCTAACTGAATTCTGATTGTGCTGCAGTGTGCAGAGTTATTCAAATACATTAGGTTGTTTTTGCAATGCATTGCCCTTGTGAAGGCAAGTGTCCTTCAAAGAAAAGTCTGAAATTCAAGAGGTACATTCAATTGTACTTTTTAATTATTCTTTCTGCCTCCAATAAACAAGAGTTAAAATCCCTAACTTCAAGCTTCAGCCAATATGTTTGCACTGGCTGTTTATCATTCTGCAAGAAAATACTGTTTAAAAGATGGACGGTTCCTAGCTGAGCCAAAATAATGAAGACTGATTACTTTTCTTCATTTAGCTGCCATCCCTTTGTAACATATTGAAAAAAGTGACTCAGCCTAACACATCCAGAGGAGTTAGTGGTCAAGTTTAAGAGGCTTCAGATCAGCAAATGTGTCGGTGTAATATACTTCCTAATGGAAATAATCACTATGCTGACAAACCTCTTTCATTCTTCAAGGAGTGAATTCTTGTTTTGAAACCTAGAAGATGTTATACTGAAACTTATGGCAATAAAATACAATCCTAGCATTTATGTCTGAAAAATTATCCTTTAAGATGGCAATGTGAAAGAGTAAATATTTGAGCGTTTAAAGGCAAAGCTGCAGAAAAAATTAGATCTCTACGCTCGAAGCTGCCACTGAACATATGGGTGCCAGACAACAGACTTACAGCAATCACCATTTCTTTCAACACTTTGAGTTTACCCTGGACCACAGTGACACAGAATTTTCTTTTTACAGCAGTGTACAAGTGTACAATTTGCTTAAGAAAAAAGGTGCTGATTGCCAGTATCAATACTTGTCGCTCAAATTACATTTAACACCAACAAGTTGTGCAGATTTAACAGAACTTTTAATCAGCAAGTAACCTGCTTTTCATACTATATTGCTATTGCTTCAAACACTGCCTTCGTTGTTGCTGTAGCACTGTATCAATATAATAGGAATTTTCCCAGTTAATCACATTTAAGTGCCCATATGTGTGTGTCTGAAGCAAACCATACTTGCAAGACATAGTGCGAAACGTCTTGTGATGGAAGAGTTCCCTCAAGTGCCGTTACTTCCCAGGCCCATTACCTTGTAGTCTACTTACAAGAAAGGAGAGCAGGAACAAAAAGCACACACTGTCACAGCAATCATTCAACACCAACAGCAGCGAGCACTAGCTGAGGATTGACTAACATAATTCTACATGGCAAGATCTAGACCACTAAACAGATGGACGTTATCATCCATTATTCAGATACTAAAGCTTTTCTTTGAATTTGAAGCCATAATATTACCAGAATTTCCATCTCAGACTGGTAGAGCCTGTGGACACTTCAAGAAAAAGCCAAGTGAACAAAAGAAACATAGAACAAAAAGGAGACAGGGGAGGAGTAAAAATGAAAATTCCCAAGATACGGGAATCAATCACAGCAATAAAATTGAGAACTGCAATACATACAAAAATTTAATAAATGCTATTTTCTAGTTTAACATCTCAATGTGACATTTTAACTTTCTATTGACAAGTAACCTAAATACTGTTACCCCAACAGTGGTAACAATGTGCCCTGATTTCCACTGTTTAGAGAAGATATTCAACAGCTAAAATGAGATTCAGTGCTTATTTAGTATAGCCTTCAATTCATCCTATCTCTGACTTGAACACAACACAGCTGGAAATCTCTGCCTGTTTTAGAACAGTATCAGCAGCATAAATGTTGCCTAGCTAAGCTATATGCAGTCAATATATGACTTTCTAAAACCTTGACCATCCCTTTCATAACGTATTTTTCTTGAGTGCTAAAGTTCAATCATGTAATTTTCAACATAACTACCATTAGTATTTTTTCCCAGGTCTCCTATGTGCCAACCTAAACTAAGATTTTCTTTGCATATGTTAAAGGCAAAAAGTGCATTATAAAGCTCATACTCTTCCTGAAATATTAACATCTGCTTTTCCAAGTCTTTTTTCAAAGAAAAGGACATTATATTCAAAATTATTTCTGTGTAAATTAATTAATACCTTTGCTTATTTTTTCATACATCAAACTAGTGCCCAATTTTTATTATATATCAGCTTATTATATATCAGCACTTTTTTTAACAATTTGAAGAAATTGCCTCCTCAAATTGCAAAATTACAGTGATTTTCAGAAAACTAATGCCAGTTCTGCCCACATTTTATTAGCTTTTTTTAAATCCATGTAGTAAGACTGTGATTTTAAGATACATGATAACCACATAGAGTAGAAACTAAACTTGTGAATCCTGAGGGGGAAAAAAATACAATTTCTAATCTCCACCTCTCAGATGCATCTAAAAAATTACATTGCAAAAAGCATTATCCAAAACCCAGACAGTATACAGGAAGATCTGAAAGCCTTAATAAACAAATCTATACCAATCAACATAACAGATTTTATGGGATTATTAACAACAATGGTGCAAAAATACTCATATTGTTCAGAAGCTGTAGGCAAAAGAATCTACTTGTTCATATAATAAAGTTCAGTGCTTTATTTGATGTCCACAATATAGAAGAAAATACGTCTGATGGAAGTTCTGAAGTGATAAAGGGGGAAAGAGGACAAGGAAGACAAACCAAGAAAATCACACAGAACAGGGTACAGCTCTACTGTTAATTGAAGCTTAGAAATCAGAAAGAAAAAAATAACCAAACAAGCACTTTAAATTTAAAGAATTTAAAAATGCCTCTTCCTCCAAATCTAAATTTTTTCTTAACGGAGTAGAAAATGCAGAGCAAAATTAATTATTATTTCTTCCACATAAGCAAAAGGAGCTTGTAGTTTCTAAAATTAATTAGAAAAATCCAGCGAGGTTAGGTCTACCAGTGGTTTTTCAACATAATGGTACAGATGTAGCCTCCAGTTTAGGGGGGAGGAATCATTACTGAACTTCCAGATCTTAGAAATAAGGAGAAGAGTGTTCGCTATTCTTCCATTTTCAGAACTGCTAACAGGACATTGAGCTTGCATGATCATTAGTTGACTCATTATGACATTTCTTATTACAGGGAAGGCTAAGAAAACCACCCAAAAACCTCTTGCTGTAGTTCTGGTTTGAGCAAAAGTAGAAACAGTTTTCTATGCTTCCAGCTAAGCCTCATTTACGAAATGAGGATTACTTGGACAACCTCTCAGGGCAAAAATACACTATCCAACACATCCCAGATGACCTGTACTGGACAAGCCCTCCCTAAAAATAGTGACTAAAAAAAAGAAAAGGAAGTTCAAAGAATTCTACAGTTTGCAACGTAGTTTCCTCCATTTCCAGTACTACTGACTCACTCTGATCTTAAACAAGTTTAAGTATTTCCTCAAATTATTCACCTGTCTGGTACATTTCTGGTATCTCCTTGCTTTCTCAGAAAGCAAGATGACCTATGTAGAATGCAATGAATGGAGAAAAATAAATAACTTGTTAGAAAGCCAAACTATCACATACTCCTTATTTATATTACTATGTTATATCTTCATTATTAACTGTAGTTTTTACACTCAAGTTGCAACTTCATTTCACACAATATTCTAGAAGCAGGTCATGGCTAAAGAGAAAGACACTGAAACAATGACTACACTTACAAGGGACAGAAAAAACTACCATTACAAAAAAAATCAAACCACAATTGTGGAAAAATAACTTCAAAAAACTAACTTTGGTATGAACTATAACTATACAATACACATTGTAAAAATATCTTTAATAGATGGCCTGCAACCTGTAATATGCCACTAGATGGCAAGTTTGGATAAAAATTAGCTAAATTCTTTTATTCACAGCATGTTTGAAAATTGCAAGTACATAAGAAAGAAACAATAATGAAAAAAGAATATAGAGAACAAAAGAAGGAAGAATACAAGTCTTCTGTATAGAACATATTTAAGATTAGCCAAAAAAAACTGAGTCTCAGTTTTGTTTGCCACATAAATAGATAACCAATTCTTGTGAACTTAATGCTCACAGGAAAGAACTTGTTTCTTATTTGGTCATAGACAACAGCATTGGTCATAGCAATCATGAGAATCCAAGATCCGGAAGAAGGCTGAGAAGTGAAGCAGCAGAGTTAAGTCTTGGGAAAGCAGACTTCAGCTTATGCAAGGTGTTGCTAAATAGGATTCCTTGGAAGCAACCACAAACAAGTTAAGGGTACACAATACATCTGCAAGAGGAGGATGAGGAAGCTGAGTTCATTCAGTTTGCCAAAAAGGCAGCTAAGGAGTGATTTAGTAACAATCTAACTACTTAAGAGAGCTAAAAGAATAACTTAGTAATGATAGATAACATATTAAAGCATCAAGAGCCTTTATTGCAGCTTGAGGTTCAGGCTGGACATTGGGGAAAAAAAAAAATCACTACAATGGTACAATGGCACTGGGACAGGCTGCACAGAAAGGTGGTAGCATGCACTCTTGGAGGTTTTCAAGATTCAATCAGGCAAAGGGCATGACTGATCGGATCTAGGGCTGGCAACAGCCCTGCTTCAAGCAATAGGCTGGATAGAAGCACTTCCAATGGCCTTTTCATCATCGTGAAGTGGAGACGGATCTGGCACAGTTTGGTGCACACATGAAAGAGGAATCATTCCAGGGGAATAATAAAAAAAAAAAATCTCTCTACATTTTGCCTAATTTTGATTAATTGTTACACCCAATCCAAAATGCTATATGACAGCATTACTTAATGCATCAGTAGGGAGTTTTGGCATTATCTCCAGAGGCACAGAAAACAAACATAGATTTGAATTTACAGACATACTTATTAATAGTATTTTTGTCAGTTTGTCTGGATCTGCTACTGATTTGCCTGCCCTACAATGAAGATACATATTACATATTCCAAATCCATAAGGTTTGCAGTGCTTACCATACCTATCTTCCATATTAATGAACAGTGTTTTGAAAAGTACAACCTAAACCTAAAATATCATCCAAGTTACTTAAAAACACTCAGCTGTCACTTTGTTCATTGATTGATCCTGTAGCCAAAAAAGAATGTTATATATGATACTGCTGGATCAGGTATCCAAGGAGGAGCTTCTATAGATTAGTTCCCCTCAAGACAGACATCTCATTTCTGTATTAATTTAAGTGTGGTACAAAAAAGGAGCAGGAATCAGACAAGTGTGCTAAGAGCAAGTAATGACAGCACTACCTGGGCTGGAAACAAATTCTAAGAGCCTGAGTAGTCTGTATTGCTTTTTAATCACTTACTGCTTTACTCCTTCAGATTGATATAATATGGGTTGTCACGTATTTGAAGTCATGCATAAAGAGAGAGGGTTGAAACTACTGCTTTACATGTTCTTCATAGTTCTTCATAGCAGTGTTTCAAATTGAGAAGTCCAGAACAGTCAGCTGACTATCTGAATTACAAGAAGCTGTTCTATTTACAGGAAACATTACAACCTCCTCAGGAATAAAGCTCTTCACTGTGTAAACACACACTCTTCCCTATTCACTCAGGTCTTTCAGTTTTGGTCTGTC
The DNA here is from genome assembly GCA_033558235.1 of Neomorphus geoffroyi. NCBI lineage: Eukaryota > Metazoa > Chordata > Aves > Cuculiformes > Neomorphidae > Neomorphus > Neomorphus geoffroyi. The sequence goes on along the minus strand of JAUMJM010000005.1, from coordinate 61,847,718 downwards.
CTACCATTCTCCATAATTTGGGTTTCATCTTTTGTTGCCAGCCTATACTGAACTTTCTACTTTGTTTTAAAATAAAAACAAATCCTTTCTTTTATATCAGTTCTTTCTGTAGCTTACAACAGCCTTGTGTTTTGATATTGCAGAAACATGCAAATAAGCATAAAGTTCTTAACAGAAGAAGAGCAAATATATCTGAAAAGTTAAACCTGCACAACTTACTCATGGTTAAAACCAAAACTACTACAAGCAGGTAACAAGGCAGTGACACAGTAGAAATTAAACTTTCTGCTTACCTGTAATACATATGTAAACTTTTACAAACAAAAATATCATAAGAAACAAAGCGTATTTAAGTGAACACTGAATTTGTCTTGTAGGGTAAATCTCACCCTACTGAAATATAAACAGAAAACTTACCTCATCAGTAGAGAGAAGGTAAATAGGTGTTAACATAGGAGTTTCACTTAATTCGCAATTCAGGCCAAGTGATGTTAGGATCTCCTTAAGAACTTCATATCTCTTGGCATTGCTTATCTTAAGCAAATTAAAATCCTCTTCGGTTTGGACATTCAAGGAATTGATATCCAATTCCAAGTGTGCCTGGCAGGATTTGTGCACAGGGAATAGAAAAAAAAAATGTTTTGTTGGTATTACACATTTTAGCACGGCAGAGAGAGATAAGCACAAGAGTTCCAAAAGCTGTTTTGTTTGGACTGTTGTTGCTGAGTTATCCAGTTACTAGTGGAATTTAAAAGTTTCTCATGTCTTCATCTTATCTACACAGGCTTTATTATCCTAATAAAGGAGGGATGCTTACATATTTATAGTTTCTGATTCAGGGATCACAGTTGCCAGTACACTACAATTTTCCCTGGAACCGACACAAAACATTCCTTCTTAATAAACCGGTCTTCTCCTGGAGGAGTTGTTCAAACTCGTATTTACTAATATAAATTTCTCCTTCTACTTTTCATGTCTGCTAGCAAGCTAGAAGCAACAGCAATATCGGTCATATTCTGGCTTGCACAAGAGCAGAATTACATTAAAATTGAAAGAGATATGCACAAGAGGTGCGGTACTCAGAGCAAGTCCTACTGTGTCACATGAATAAAGTTGCAATCAGTGCAGAAAAATAAATGTTTCTGTCTGAAAGAGAAACAAGAACCCCAGAACACCACTTTGTAGAGAATCACTTCTCAGGACTGAAGCAGATTCTTAAAAGGACATATGAAATGCAGGAGAAAAAAAAATCTCCTCTAAACCCCCTTTTTTGTTTTTGGTTGGTTGTTGGGTTTGGGGTTTTTTTAGTGAGTTTTTTTGTATTTGGTGTTTTGAAGTATTTTTGTTTATTTTGTTTGCCTTTTAAATCAGTGATGCAAGGTATTTAGAAGCCTTTGTAACTTACTATATGGATATTCATTTAATGAAAATCACAAGCTATTACCTTTCTTAATTTCTCCAATTTTGCACATTTTAATGATGTTCTTCATTTTTATATATATTCTACTTTATTGAATTTAAGGGAAATATGCTGAAACAGGGGTGGGGAGGAAGAGTACAGAAAAGAGGGGAAAAAAAGCCTGTGACAGAATATTTAATAGCTGATGTCACTGTCAGCCCCCTGAAGAGAAAACAATAAGGCTTTTCAAATCCAGACTGGAAGTAATTTAAAATTATAAAATGACACACTAATCCTTTTAATCTGATTTTTGAACTATACTGTAATGCCCTTTTTCTCGGGAAAACCTCTGCAGTATTAAGTTTTACTACAGCAGAAGGGTCAATTTAAACGGTGCAGCAAAGCAGGTTTCACCATGAACTTGCAGAAATGGATAGCAACAGTATCTAATCAATTTTCTAGTACAAGCATACAGCACATGGGTGGCAAAGCTTCCTACATAAAGCTATAAACATGCTACTATGTATAACAGTTTCCAAAAAGCTAACAGATTTAATCTGATAAACTGATAAGAGACAAAAACACTTGTAAGAAACCCAATGAATATTTCTGTATGACATAATTGCTAGAAGAGTGTATGCTACCTGATACACGAGCAGTTAAATTTGAGTGCTCTGGGCTCCTGAGAAAGTTCTCCTACAACTAAAATATTGATAAAAATAGGTCCTAGAAGCTTTCATAAAGTCGGTTCAGCTACGTCTCCATTATATTTTTCATCTACTTAAATTGCAATAAACAAATCTTGCTCTGCTTTTTTCAATGTGCTGTTTGAGAATAAAAGAACTGATATAATTGTGACCAGCCATGCTCAAAAGAAAATATTTATCTCTGCTCCTACTAAGGCTAACTCAAAATGTGCCAGTTGCCTTCAGGTTCACTTTTAAAAGCTTTACTACTAAACGTTTGAAATTTGTCTAGATTTAATAGCACTGCTTATACACCCAGGTAGAAACATACTTCCAGGGCACAGACTTACTTTTTAAACTTAATAGTACCTTTTATGAACCTTTCTATCACTCAAAACCTTAGCCAGAGTATCTGTGACTATTTAAATAATCAGTGACCAACATTTACCTTTATCACAGCCATGGAAGCTTCGTCATCCATTATCCAGGAAGACGGAGAGTAACAATAACAAAAAAGATTATGAACAATTGAACTTATCTGTTGTTTAACTTCTTGAGGGGTGTGGGTTTTGTTCAGTTGTTTGGGTTTTTTTTAACAGAAATGACAACACCATAACACCGGAGAGGTACCTATTTGCTGGACTATTATTAAGCAAAATGAGTAAGATTTTGGCTCTTTCTAGACTGCCCCACTTCTGTCCCCCAGCTGCTCTGACCTATTTGTTAAGTCTAGAATGTTAACCATTCAAAAGTTTAAAGAGTGAAGAAAGATGGGGAAACAAAAAAGTAAGTTGCCAGCAGACTATATTTCCTCCCCGCACCCCCCCCAAAAAAAACCCAGGACCATATGCTACAGATTGAAAATGTGTCAAGCTTTACAAAAAAACCCCAAGTTTTAGAATTTTAATTTTGATAGTAAATAGAAAAAATGCCAACATCATGAACGTAACATCCAGAAATTAGCCTTAATCAAAAAACTGCTGAAGAAACCATAAAATGGTTTGTTTCACTGACAACACTATGACACAAGCAAAACATAACTGAGAAAATGGTAGCAATACTAGGGAAAAAAAGAAACGACAGACCTAAACCAACAACGGCATTTCAGTGTAGGCAGAGACTAACCTTTATTGTATAGTTACTTGCTCAGGCAAGAATTATACAGTATTTTTTCTAGACATGGCATGCAACAAGTATGGCTAGGATCCTCTCATTCACTAGTCAGATTTCAAAAGTGCTTCAAAACCCTACGAGGAGATGTCTTTCAAATTTCTTGCAACGTTTATTTTACATCCTCTCCTGACTCCCTGCTTCACTGTAGTTCATGTATTTGTAAGGCTATCTCTTTTTCTGTCTTGCCAATACGAGCTTTTATCCCAAATCTACCAACGATTCTGCAAAATGCACAGTTGTATCACCGCAAAACTAGCAAGCAGAAAAGGACAGTTGTGCTCTTGAAGATGCTTGCTTACTATGCAAATTTGTTCTCTACCACCCACTGAGATCTTGCATGACCTACATGTGCATGGCTATGTGGTGAAAACAATGAAGTGGAATGCCAGTGACAATTCTCTAGCATTCTTTAAGCCTCCTGAGTATTAATTGAAGACCATTCTGCACTCAAGAGTCCTTGTACATTCCTGATACACCCATCTATACCTCCTCTTGACACAAATCCCATACAGCATGCAATGGGAACAAGTGGACCTTTTAAGCACACCACAGTTGTGTAGCATTAAGCAGATGAATGCTTCTGCACACACAGTACCTGAGAAAGAATGGCTTCTCCTCCGCTGTCTCCATAAGTCAGATGAACAATAACTATATCTTTATCAGCATTATTTAAGCGACTCAATGTCTTCACTTTGTTGATATCTTTCTTCATCACTTCCTCAAAAATATAGCCACTGACCAAAAGATTTAACTTAACTTCAGTGTTGTCCATTTTAGAGACCACTAGTTCATGAACAGTCTTCTTCAGTTTGCTTTTTCTCTTTATTTGTATGCCATCAAATGTAAAAGATGAAGAAAACCCTAGAATCTTTCCACCTTTAGATAAAAACTTCATAAATTGTTTGTGGTTCTCCGCAGAAATAGGCTTCTCTGTGGCAATGATCAACAGCAGTGAATTATCAACCCAAGGAGCTTTCAGAACTTGTTCCTCATGCAGCTGGTAGATGGTGTAGCTGTCTGCATCAATGCATTCCTGAAGGATTGATTTTAACTGCTGAAATTCCTCTTTTGCAGTTTCAGAGCCAAGATAAATCAATACATTAGGAGGCTTTCCCGCAAGGTTTACTCTTTTTATTTTTCTTGCTAGACAGTCATCGTTCCTCTCTTCCAGTTTGCTATCGCAGTCATCAGGAAGTTGTGGAATGTCTTCTGCAGAGGCAAATCTGACCGATTCAATAGTACTGTTTTCAAGTTGCAGGCACTCATGACAACTGGAAAGATGCAAGTGATGATGTTCTCCAGAACCTGTCTCTTTGTCAGATAGACTGTCGGACTCATCTTCATGTTCACTTTCTTTCTCTAGCTTGGATTTCTCCTCTTCACCTTGTCCTGCAGACTCAGCTACTCCTAATCCTGATTTAACAGTAGTCCCAAAAGTAGCAGCGGGAGTTACTTCCTCCATTTCTTTGCTGCTTACACTTTGCTCTTTTACAGATGGTGCCACCTGTGCCAATTCCTTCAGAGTAGATTCCTGTAAATGGACAGCTGGAAGAGTTAAAGAATAACAAAAAGAGATTATAAAAACATTAAAAGAGTTATGACAAATATCACTGCCACAGCAGGGCTTACATTTCATTTCAGTACAAATCATCTATAATAGTAAGAACATCACTTGTTTGACACATCAAATCCTAACATCTTCCCCCCAAGAAGTCAAACAATTTGCACTCATAAACACAAGTCATTTACAAGTCAAGGACTCCTGGTTTCAGGGGACTCTGACTGAGAGCACAACATTTGGTATTTACAGGGCACATTCAAACAAAATAACATTTATTGAGAGTGCAAAAATATGTGCAAAAAAGTAAAGCATGATTGCTACTGTACACAATGCAGATGTGTTCTTAATGGAACAATAGTTTAAGCATTAGAAGGTGAAGAAGTTCTCATAAATACATCACTTTGTCAGCTTGTTATTTTGCCTGTCCTTCTGTCCCCAGCAAAGGACAAAACGAAGCAAGGTTAGTAGCTCTGGAAAAACATATTTTTTTTAAGGAGAGCAGGGTGGAAAATTGCTTTCTGCTACTTTGAAATAAACAATTTTGAAATAAGTTAATGAAGTGATGGTATTGGGTAAGACAGAGACATTGAACCATGTCTCTTGCATTGCTGAAGGCTGCAGATAAAAGTCTGGCATAAGTAAAAGGGAGTACAAAAAAATCTGAACTGCCTTCAGTCTGCAGAAAGGGAAACATAACCAGATTTGTGAGTTAAGAACCCAAGAGAAAATTACAAATAGAAAGAATTGTTAAACCTTCCCCTTTCTTCCCCCAGAAAGGATAGAAATGCAAAGATAAAAAATTTCTGTTGAATACAAGTGAGAAAAGAAGGGTAAATATGATTCTCAGCATGAAACTTGCAAAGTAAACTAAATAAGAAATAGGAGAGAAAAAATACTTTTCATAAGGTATTTTTTTTCAGCTACTAAGCCATGAAAATATTTCTAATCAAAGCCTGCAAATTTTTTCTGAATCCCTTTTCACTCCTATAAGGCCAAATAAACTTACTATGTTTTTGTTCCTCATTTCTGAAAGACATTAAGTGAGAAATTTCATTAACAAAATAGTCAGCTGACACACAATACACTTTATCAAAGTTCATTCACTTTCTTTACTTAACAATGCTTGTGTTTTCTTGAAACTCTGTTCCCTTTGGCTAGTTTGGAGCAGAAATTTGAAGCAAGATCTTTTCACATCCCAGCAGAATTTCACAGCTACCAGCTTGTACGCTATTCACCAACAGCCACCAACAGACTGTTCTCCTGAAGCAGTTCTAGCATGCACACAGTACCTGATGCAAAATAAGGCAGAAAACATTCTGAAAAGTAAATGACCACACACTCTCACCTTCCATCCTCTCTTTGCATGAATATTTTTGCAGAACAGCACCAAGAGAGAGTTTCACATCAGATACATTTGTAAGCATATTCCTACCCTCTTGCACCCTAGCTAGCTGTCCTTGATTTTGTCATTTCCCAACTTCTGTCACTGCACTATGATCTACATAAAAAAATCAGTCAAGCAAACAAAAAACCCCCAAACAAACAAAAAACCTCAAGCTACCCCTTTTTGGTGGGGGGGAGGGGAGGGGGAGGAGGGGAGAGTGGGATGGGGGAAACAGAATTTTTTTGTAGCCCAAATCACTTTTTTATCATTCTATGTGACCCATAGTTTTATCAACATAGCTGAGAAGACACAAATAGGCAGGAAGAAATGAGACTTTGCTGAACAAATGAAAAAAAACCAAAACTGTGCCTCTACCACCTGAGAGGCCACTACCTGCAATGCCCTGCAGACTGCATATTATGGCACTTCTAGAACAGTGTTGGAAAAAAATAAGTTTAAATCTCATGCAGCAAAGGGAGGTGAAGTTTTGATTTCCCACAGCCCAGATAACACCACTCTTAAATAGAATCGTTACAAGTGCAACCACAACTATTTTCTCTCCTCTCTGTGCAATTAGCCATGAACTCCCTCTTCCCTGCCTTACCTGAAATTACTAAACTAATGAAGACACAATAGTTCATAGTTTTGCAATCATTAAAATCACCCCCTAAAGAGTTAAACCATCCACCAAAAATTCAAAATTCAAATTGTAATTGAATCCTTTCCCTGGTTATCCCTCTGCCTGTTTAGAAAGCATCTGTGAGCTTTTCTCTTGGTGCTCTAAAGCACTGAGATGTTCAATTTTACAACAACTGTTCTCAACCTTTGTTTAGCTTTGAATACATTTTTATTTCAAATCTGAAAAGAGTACATTTACCTAAAAACGTTCTGTATTTTTTTAAAATAGATTAGTTACTCTAACAGACAAGATCTACAGAAACAGTATTTTCTAAATTTACCTTTGTCACATTTATACATTCATGTATTTATAAAAGATTAAATATCATTAGGGATATTTGGATATCTTATCATACTATGGCTGATCATTTGCAGTAACTTACGAGGCATTAAAGAAAAAAGGGAGGGGTTGCTCAAAAAATCTTTTAATTCATTTTTATGTTATTTCTGTTGTTGCATTTGTAAAATGTTCTGTAAAAAGAGAAACTAGCTCAAAAAGTGGTCTAACTTTTCAAAGATTTCTATATTTGACAGTATTCAGTATAAAACAGGGTAGTGATCAACTGCCTGGAACAACAATAGGAAGAAAACATTGTGCCAAAATAAAAGCATGGCTTTTTATGTAGGTATAAAGACTATATGCACAGTCCTAAAATAAGTATAAAATACACATGTGCTACCATTAAACATAATTTGTGAAGATACTTACAAACAATCTTCTGTGGCACCATTCCGTTATCCATTTGAAGCCTGTCTTCCATGAATGCTATTCCAAGGTTACTGAAATTATCTACACTTGCTTCAGCAATCAACTTATAAGGCTCACCAGGTTTATAAGCCAATGGTGAACAATAGTCTGACCACTTCACAATCTAGAATAAAGCATATCCATGTTTTTCCATTTGAAAAGGTTACAGAAAAATTTCAAAATACCAACAGTGTTATGAGTCTGCTAGATAACCTGCAAATAAAAACTGTATTTTCTTCCCAAAGGATTCTGATATTAAAAAGCAGCACAACAGTAGGCAGAGCCAAAGGGACATTATTAAACCAAAATGGCACAACTGACAAACCCAAGGACTGGAAGTAATTTTAAAGAAAGTGTAGCCACTAGGAGTATAGGATACTAAATGGGCAGAATCACTTGTAAGACTTGTTTCTGTGATGCTCAATGTGTTTAAACCTACTACATTTAATAGTATTATGAGCCAACACTTCTCACCTAGATAGGGCTTTCACTTGAAAGTTCCTTTCACACAAAAGTGCACCCTTTACAACTACAAAGGTCTGAGACTGAATGTAACCAAAAGAACCTACTGAGGAAGGGTCGTGTAGCAAAGAAATACCTGCTACAAGATTCAGTCCTGAGAGAAATAAACAAAGCAACATCCATACTAAGCGCTGAACGCACACTGGGAGTACAAACACATCTCTACCAAAGATCAAGGCTATAAAAGCTTCAAGTAACACACAAAATGGCAGGAAAGCAGTATCACGTTCTGTAAGAAAAATTGTATTTATTTCCAACATATGGCTTGCAGCACAAATTCTAAAAAGCATGCTGATAAAGATGCAAAAGTAAACTACTATGGTTTAATAAATAGTACACACTGACTATCAGAAGCATTAACTAAACACGAAAGATCCAAGCTGCTTATCTACATCAAAAATTCTATTCTTCAGAAAAGAAACATTATGAAAATGACACACTTGGGTTTGCTTTCTTCAAGAGGTTTTGTTAAACCCAAGCTACATAGTTGTACCATCTTGGAGAACATGTTTCAAGTTTAACTATAAAAGACACAAGTGGAGGAAACGTGCAACGGTTCCTTCTGAAAGGCCCGCACACTAATAAAGATTACAAATCTGTCTGCCGACTCCTAACTAACAACAACAGCTTTAAAGCCTCACATTTATAAAACAACAGTACCCTTTCTTATGCAGAGAACAAGTACAAGCAGGTAACACCCAAGTCACCTGGAAACTGCAAGGGGGATATATTGATGCTTTTGAGATTTTTTTCTTATGGCACCAAGTAAAACATTAGACTTGCTAACAAGTAAAAACTTGTTATTGCTGTTTAGTGCAAATAAAGTGAATACACAAAAGAAACTCACAAAGTAAGGCTGTTGCCAAGACATATGACCCATAATCCTATTGATGCAACAATCCATTAGCTTCACAACATAACAAAAATCCTCAGAGAATATTTTCAATCAGGCCAAGCTTTCCAGATATGATTAGAAATATTCATCAAAACTCTGTCAGAACAAAAAATGAAAAGCCAGCTTTCAGCAAGAGATAAGAAATTATTTATACCTTGTTTTCTGGGTCTACCTCAGTTTCAAAAGAAACCTTTACAGAACACCGATAGCCCTATGAAGACCGGCTTTTCTGTCTAGATATTATCATAGGTCACAGGAGCAATCTGTTCTTAATCAACAGCTGGCTGCCAAAGGTAGGAGAATTAAAACCAGTTTGCTAGAAGGGACACATACACAGAAGAACAATAAACAAAATAAAACAGCAGTCCCTATCCTCTTTAGTTTTGGTCTTTGCCTGGACTATCACTTTTGAGCTTGATTAAAATATTTATTAACGTATATATAAGTACACAATCATTTTCCATTCTAAAGAAAATGCAAACAAAACCAACATGATTAAAAACTCCACTGTAATAAATCCCAAAGCAATAAAAAACAGAGCGTTAACTCAGATGTTTTTGTGGACTTCTCTGCTAAAAAAAAAAAAAGTAAAAAAGTAAAGTAAAGTAAAACCAAATCTCCCTTAGCCTTCTGTCTAAGTTGGCACAGCACTCCTGAGGTGCACTCTGAGAAAACACAAACAGCACTGCAGGTATCCTATCTAGTTTATCTCCTATAAGTAAGGCCCACCCAGATGGATTGCGGAGATGTACAGTCTTACATCAAAGGCAATAAAACCATTTAGAAACTAGCTAATGTGGCTGTTTATGGTGTGCTCCAAGGAAATATAAGGCCAGCGGTAAGGTCAGAAGACTTCAGCAGAAAAGACCTCAGACTTCTCAACAAGCTTTCAGTGCTTCCAGTCCTCACACTCTGAGTTTCATGGAGATAATGGTTTTGCCTGATGCAGCAGCTCCCCTGGACACCACTCTTCTAGAGGGAAAAGACATGTTCCAAAATCATGACGTGTTCTAGAACTGACAGGCCCTCATGGAGGGTGAAGATACTAAAAACCTGATTTTTGATTGCAGGCACAAATCTGGAATTGTGTTCATTCTCCAATTTCTCCTTCTGTCCTTGCCCTCAGCTTAGGATAAGACTATTTACCAACCACTCTGCTCTCCATGTTCACTCCAGCAAAGGACTCCTGAAGCACCTTCCAGAATAAGTGGCCTGCAAAATACATGTTCCTTACCCAGGGAAATGGACAGACCACAAGCACCTGTGTATGTGACAGGTTTCCTTTAACTCAAAAAAAGGAGCTTAAAATCTGATGCCAAAAAGCAAGGATGACCAAGGGCCCTTTAGGGTGCTAAGCAGGGGCTATTCAGGAAGACTCCTTAGCACCTGCCCCCGGGTGATGATTGTGGCATGGCCCGTTTAATGTGAGGGCTCTGTCAAGTTTAGCGACCACATCAGAGGTTCTACGGATCATGTCAGAGGTTTTTTTGTTGCCCACCTAGTGATATCCTAGAATGCACACTTTTACATTACTTCTCTTTCCAGCAGGCAACGAGGTCCGTTCTGTCCTCTTCACTATGGAGAGCAAACAGCACGCACAATAACCAACTGCCCTAGGAAGGAACTATGACAACCTGTACAACTTAGAATGTTTTTCCTTCCTGCAAGATAAGTTTATGTTTTGGTTTGGGTTACAACCTTTCTCCTCTTTCTGTTCTGTATCCAAGCTGAGTTGCCTAGGCAGCAAACTTCCCCATGTGAGGAAAAAGTTATAAAACCAACAACATTTAGGGGAAGAGAGAGACATTTTCTCAAGTTCATAGTCAGCTTTGATAGGGTCTGGATACTATTTTTATGCATAATCTGTTTAGAGATGCTATATATACAGCAATTCAAGTTTTAGAACATCATATTTTAAATCCAAATTTTCACACTGACAATATAGTAGTGTAGAAGACACTTTTTAGGTTTCTAAGTATTTAGGACACAAACGTTTATAAGTATGCTTGTCATAAGGATTTCAGTACTAGTTTAATTTACCTTTGGATGCCTCAATAACATTTTGTAAGTATTATGCATTAAAAGCCAAACACAATTTATAACAATTTGTAAGTACCAACAGTGACTCATTTGAATGAAGAGATCACCTTTTTATTCCCAATACCACTACAAACATATAAAACCTATCTGCCATTGAATTTTTTTCCTTTGAGTGTTTTACATTTATACCTACCCCATGACCCATCTGTACTACTTTCTATGTAACAAACAAAAAGAACTACTTACCTCTTTTGAAGAGCCAGGTACTTTCTGCAAATTATCTGTCGGACCTGAAACACTTTCTGTCACAAATGCTATATGTTCTGCTGTAAGTAGCTTATCAGGATAAATAAAAGGAGAAATGAGAAGCAGACTCCATCTGTTTAAGTCATCAAAGAACTGAAAGAGACAGGAAAGGACAATAAGTCTGTATAGCAAGCATTTGATTTAATAATCCATTTTTAAATTATGTCCGGTCTAAATTTAAACTGACCCTTCAGCATTACACAAAGGGTCTCTACCATTTCACACTCCCCGTGAGTAAAAAAAGAAGGTAAAGGTCTGAACCATTAAGCAGGAACATATCAAAAGTAAAACCAAAAGTGACAACCAAGCTTTTAAGCCAATTCAGATCCGAGCTTTCAGCTTTATATGAAGAATGCGGAAGGAAACCATTGGCACTGTGACTGGTATGGGCCATTTGCCACAGCAACATTCGTCATTCTGCCCAGTCCTCCCTCCTCTCCCGTTCACACTGTAGTTCACCTTGCCTCCTTATTTCCTTCCCTCTTCTCCCTTGACTACACAAACCCACGGCCCTGCTGTCTCAGTTTTGGTGGCTGAAGGGAACTGTCTGCTACTTGGCAGGGACTGAGGAAGCAGTCACAACACACAGCCTGCCTGGCCGGTCATTAGACCCTCTAACTGCATCATAGTCCGGGCAGCATTCATTCTAGTTGGGTAACAATCCTCCGGGAAACAGACAGTCCCTCTGCCAAGTCATATACGCTGTCTCCACATCTGTCTGCTAAACGCCCAACCAACAAGTGACCCAATTTATAAAGTTTCAGGACTTCTTTTGTAAAGCCAGTTTAAGAGAGTTACATTTTGTGGACACATACAATTTCAGGACAAATTCCTTAAAAAGTGATTTGAAAAATATTTTTTAAATATTTGAAATAAAAGGAGAGGGTACTTTTTTAATATATTAAGTCCTCATGCATTTGCATCAAAATTACTCATTCAGTAAGTATTAAATTTAGAGTTAAGGAAATAAATTTGTCAATAAGGTCTGCTAAATACACACAAATGAACAAATAAAGCTCAGTAGCTGGAATTAATAGACCACAGAATAGTTTTAAGAACCTCAATTCTTCCTGCACCATATTATATCAACTTTTACATAGATACCACATTAAACTTATTTTTTCTGCCATATTTTAAAAGTGGCAAACATTAGAAACAGACATTTTGCTACTACTGTAGTAGAAACACATGCTTTGCACACCTTCACTAATTTTACACAGAAATGTAAGAGAATCTCCTCATAGCACACTAAACTTGTACATCACTCCACATCTAAAAGGAAACCACACAATATTAAGTCTATGGGGATGGACTGCCAAACAAAACAGCTTTACACAGAAGCTGCAAGAGTAAACATTGCTACTTTCCACAGGAAAGGGAACAGAACTTACGAAGCTTTATATTATCTTAAGCATCCAATTTAATTATAGATCGAACAAAAAAACTTTGTAAGTTACAATTTACGACTTGCTAGTACCTTATCTTAAGGAAGCTACTGATCACAGTCCAGAGGCAGTAAGACCTGCTCAGAAAGCAAGTAGCTCAGTTAGCTTCCTAGAAGCCAAAAAAGCACACCAGTTAATCTTTTCTCTCCATAGTGTTCACAGATGGTACAGAGAGCTCTATAGTGATGCTGCCTCTATGTGTAATGAGGCCAAGTCACAGCCCTTATATGCCACACTACAGAGATGCAGCGCGGCAGGCATCTTCTGCAGGGATTCTCTAGAGTCAAATGCAACATGTAACTTTCAACACATATTTTTAAGAGACAAACACATTTTGAACAACAGCCTTGACTTTATTCCAAGCTTCAAGCCAAACTACAGTTCCCTAGAGGGCTTCCCAGCTCCCAATAAACACAAATAAACCGACAAGCTTATAAAGTCAGTCTGCATGAATAACATCGCAGACAGAAAAAAATGTGCTTACTATGCAAGGATCCAGGAGAAGCTATTACAGAAATGAGCAGAAGTGGGGCAAAGAACAGCATAAATTAGTTGAAATATGATTTACAAAACAATAATCCAGGGCAATGCAGGAAGAACTCCTCTAACACATGGGCATTTTGTCTGTTTTGTTTTTCAAGAGCTTTATGGAAATGTGAATTAAGTATTTAACTTTCCTGTGAAAGATTTTGAGATTGTCAACATTGCTTGTAAGTATGAAATAACCTGTTCATTAGATAGCAAAACGACTATTTTTGAAGAAACTCCATTAGCATTCGTATCTTATTTTCACTGCACTGAAAACATCCTCTTTATCCACTGAATTTATGAAGAGCTTTTCAGCTTCTTGAAGAGTAGTACTTAGCCAACGACATGCTTCAGAAACACATTTCAGTAGCGCCCATTTAGGTAAAACACGTAACAACTGAAATAAGTTCCACACATACACGTGTAAAGATCAGCAAAGAGGAGAAATCCAGAAGATTCTTATGCACATGAATCCTGGTATTTAGTGACAGACTTAGAAAAATCCAACATTCATTTAAATAATTCTGATGATCTGGGAGGGAACGCCAGAGGAGCTGCACTTCTAAATCTGTAAATCAGAAGCAAGTTTATTTTCCATTTCCCTTCATGCAATGTCAAGCATTTTCAGGCACTGTGTTTTTCCAGGGTCCTGGGCTACCGCAGCCTCTCTCCACCATCCCCTCTCACTGTCAATTTGTAAAAATGTGATTTTCACAGATCATGTTTTCCACATCATTTCCCTCACTTGAAGCATGTATTTCTCCCTAACCAAAAGCACAATTGAGACCCCATTACAGATTCTGTTACGTTTTAAATCTCTGAGACAAAACTTGAATGCACAAACACAGCATATACTTTTAGACTAAAGTCTTATATGTGCTAAAAGTACGTTACTAAAATATATATAATACTTCTACTTGCCAGTGGTTCTAATTGAATTGACACCTAAATCAAAACTGTAAGTTTATTCCCTTAAGGAATGTCTCACTGAATGGGAAGGTAGGGAGGGCAAAACCATGAATGCTGTCACGGTGAAACAGAAGCCATCTAATAAGAAATCAGTTCTTTTTGTACTTCATCGTTGGATGTTCAGAACTTCTGTTCTCTGACATAACATTAGAAACATTAAAAATCATAGACTCATTTTGGGTTGGAAGGGACCTTAAAGCCCATCCAGTTCGAACCCCCCTGCCATGGCAGGGACACCTCCCACCAGACCTGGCTGCTCAAGGTCTCATCCAACCTGGCCTTGAACACTTCCAGGGAGGAAGCATCCACAGTTTCCCGGGGTAACCTGTGCCAGTGCCTCACCACCTTCAGCGTGAAGAATTTCCTCTTATTATCTAATCTAAATTTTACCTATTTCATCTTAAAACCTTTACCCCTCATCCTATACCTGCACCCCCTGATAAAAGAGTCCCAGTGCTGCTCATGTGGAACTGTGCTTTGGGAAAATCAATTACTTCCTTACTGACAAGAGCTATTGCAGTCTCCTGCAACCGTAAAGAATTCAATTTGTACCATTAACATTAAGTTATGTATTCTAAATTACAGACTACTCTGTTTGCCACGATTTGTGACACATTAGACATTACACTGTATTTAAAAAAAAGGCAAACCCTTCTGCAAGCAGAAGCTATTAAAAGAATACACAACTAGTTACTCATGTGATTTTGAAAGCTACACTTTTCTATGCTTTGCAGAGTCAGAGGCATGAAAACACTGCTACATTTACAAGATCAGCAAATCCATAAACCAAGTCATTTTCCTTACAATCCAGAAGAAGAGCCAGGACTGCACTTTTCAGAACATATAGTTCTTGCTATAGAAGTAAAACATGAATCTGAAAAAATATTTTTAATTACATTTTTCGTCTTTTAAAGTAAAACTAGCCAATGTACCCCTCTACGGCTTCCCCGCAGGCCCCCTTTAAGAAACAGAAGGTCCTGCAGACTTCTCCAGGCTGAGCAACACCAACGCTCTTATTTCTTCCACCACAGGTCCCAGCTCACTGCTGACAGAGCAGAATCTCCAAGCCCTGCCGCTCCCTCCCCTCCGGCCCCTGCCACGGTAACACAGGGATCACCCCCAGGCAGCGCCGGTGAGAGTCCCGCATCCCCTCGGCCCGGGGCGGTACCTGCGTCTCGTCCGTGAAAAAGACTTTGTTCCCTATCCTGAGGCAGACTCGCTCCTCGGGGGGGGGCGGCGCCGGCGGCACCGCCTGCCTGCGCGGCGGCTGCTGAGCGGGTGGCGCGGCGCAGCGGCAGCAGCAGAAGGTGAAGGAGCAGCGGGAGCGATGGAGGCGGCGCACGGTGCGGCGGATCAGCGCGGCCGAGCGCGGGCCCCAACGCGCCCACAGGTACAGGTAGCACAGCGTGATCAGCATGGCGCGCGCCGCGCCACACCCCCCTCCCGGACAGCCAATGGCCGGCACGGGCCTCAGCGGGGAGTCCCCACCCCCTGCCTCACGCCCCGCCCGGCCAACCAATGCCCGGCAGTGCGTCCCGCGGCCGCGGAGAGAGGCCCCGCCCCTAGCCCCGCCCCCTTGTCGCGCCTCGCCGCCGGCTCAGCCTCTCAACGGCCGGCAACGGCGTCAGAGGCTGTAGGCGGAGACCTGGGCCCTGCCCCGACCCGACCCCCTTCCAGCCCGACCAGCCAATGCCTGGCAACGGCCTCAAGGGCTGCGGGGAGATCCGGTCCCCTGCCTCTCGCCCCGCCCCCTGAACCGCCCCCCGCACCGCCCAGCAGCCGGCCCAGACTCCCTGCAGCCGGCAGTGGCCACAGCGGCCGCGCGGGGAGCCCTGCCCACTGTCCCGTGCCCCCACTGCCCCGGCCCGGCCAGCCAATGCCTGGCAGAGGCCACAGAGGCTGCGGCGGAGTCCTTGTCCCCTGCACCGCAACACGCCCTCCCTGCAGCCGGCCCGGCCAACCAATGCGCGGGAGAGGCTGCAGCGGCTGCGGAGAGTCCACGCCCCTTCCCCCCCACGCCCCGCCCCCTGCACGCCTAGCAGCCCGCCCAGATTCACAGCAGCCGCCAGTGGCCACAGCGGCCGCGGGAGGACGCCCTACCCTGCCCTGCCCCGCCCCGCCGCTAGCTCGGCCTCCCACTGGCCGGCAACGAACACGACGGCCGGTCGGAGACGCTCCGCCCTGCCCCTTTCCCCGCCCCTGGCCCGGCCAATCAATGGCCAGCAGCGGGCACTAAGGCCAGGGGGGAGGGGGAGTCGTCCGTTCCCCCGCCCGCGCCAAAGCGAAAGGAGCGACTCGGTTGGGCGACACGAGCCGGCCGCTCTGATTGGCTGGCGGCGCCTCGCGCTCAGCGCCCCGCCCCTTTTAAAGCCCTGTCGGGGGACGTTGAGGTGTTTCGCTTCTCGCTCGCCTGTTGTGACGCGGGGCTTCAACGCGGGGCTTCAACGCGGGGCTCGGGCGGCAGAACCGCTGAGCTGCAGCTGATGTTGCAGAAAATACGCAATTGTGCTTTGGAGCAGGGCGTAAAGAAAAAGTCATTAGGAAAAAAACAGAGAAAAAGAAAAAAGAAAAAAAATGAATAACCATTAAATCATTAACATTATTAAAACATCATGAAAAAATAAATAAAAAATCATGAAGAAAGGCCAGCTTAATGGCTTTATACTGTAAGGGGGAAGATTTAATTACACATTAGGAAGAAATTCTTCACTCTGAGGGTGGTGAAGCACTGGCACAGGTTGCCCAGGGAAGCTGTGGGTGCCCCCTCCCTGGAGGTGTTCAAGGCCAGGTTGGATGGGGCCTTGAGCAGCCTGGTCTGGTGGGAGGTGTCCCTGCCCGTGGCAGGGGGGTTGGAACTGCATGGGCTTTCAGGTCCTTCCAACCCAAACTATTCTGTGATTGCCTCTTTGCACCATGTTAGTTGTCCCTAGGCTCTGGCATGAGGAACAGTGAGGAGGGGCGATCTGTATAGAATAATAGAATGGTTTGCGCTGGAAGGGACCATGAAGGCCCAGCCCTCCTGCAATAAGCAGGAATATCTTCTATTAGATCAGGTTGCTCGGAACACCATACTGGCCTTGAATGTTTCCAGGGATGGGGCATCTTCCACCTCCCTGGGCAAATGATTCCAGTATTTCACCACCCCAAGCACAAAACAATTCTTCCTAATATCTAGTCGAAACCTCCTCTTTTAGTTTAAAATCATTACCCCTTGTCCTATTGCTACAGGCCCTGCTAAAAACTTTTCCCCCATCTTTCTTAGTAGAACCATGTCCTCCTGTCCTAAGCACCACAAACTGGCTCCTCAGGGAAGCCTGCGCCTTATCCTTTCCAAAGTCAATGCTGTCCTGACAGACAATAGATTTAGATGAATGCATATTATCATGAGGGGTTGTGGGACCTGCCCATCAGCTCTGTCATACATGATGCTATCTACAGTATGGGTGCAATGCAGGGAACTGAACTCAGGTTTCCAGTATAAAGATCGGTTTTCTGCCCCATGACCTGCATTTGACTTTGCCACTATGTGTTGCAGAAAAGTACACACCTGGTAAGCAAAACAGTAAGAGCCAAAGTATTCATTGTTCATTTCCACGCAGCAATAGGGAATGGTCTCATCTTCCTCAGAAATGAATCCACACTGCCAACTGACCTAATTTCAGGGTCTATGGTATCCTAGAGGAGCAGTATCCCCTCTGTCGCAAAAACAGATAAAGACACTAGTCTCCAGGTCCCATACTTGATTTGGGGTAGCCAGGAGAGTGCAAAGCAGTGTGGATAGTAGGATGAGAGGGTTTATTCTCCTCTCCCTCTACTCTGCTCTAGTGAGGCCCCATCTGGAGTATTGTGTCCACTTCTGGGCTCCCCAGCTCAAAAAAGACAAGGAGCTACTGAAGACAGTCGAGTGGAGAGCCACAAAGATGATTAGGGGACGGGAGCATCTTTCTTGGTTTGAGCGAAAGAAGACTCAGTTTCTAACTTTTCAGGTAAGCCTTGTCTAAGACTGGGGACCTGGGTCTGTTTAAGTCTGGAGTTGAGAAGACTGCTTATAATTATCTAAAAGGTGGGATGTCAAGAAGATGGGGACAGACTCTTTTCAATGATCACAAACTTGAGCACAGGAAGTTCCACTTCAACATGAGGAAAAACTTCTTTACTGTGAGGGTGGTGGAGCATTAGAACAGGCTGCCCAGAGAAGCTGTGGAATCTTCCTTTCTGGAGATATTCAAAACCTGCCTAGACATGTTCCTGTGAAATCAGCTCTATGTGAGCCTGCTTTAGCTGGCGGGTGATCTCTGGAGGATAGTCCCTTCCAACCCTGACCATTCCGTGATTCTGTGATAAACAGATGCATTTCATTTCAGCCGATTTGTTGGATTCACTGAATGAGACAGATGAAGTCAGGTCTTGGTGGAGCTAGTCATTGAAGCCAGAGAGAAGGATAGCATCTTGGCAAATAAAATTGCAGGATTTCCATGTGCCATGTGTGCTGCAAACACAACTTGGCACTACCGAAGATGCAACAGAGGTAACAAGGTATTCTTTACTCCTCTGGTACATCTAAGCACAAAATTTACTAAATATTTTCTTTATTTTATATGGAAGGTAGTCACAACATTGAGCTCTGTGAAAAGAATACATATGTCAATCTGGTACTAGCTGATATTTAGTGGGTCAGTGAAAAGAGAAGGACAAAAAAGACATGAAAAATGCAAGAAGGCTAGAAGAAAGAAGCTGAGGCCAACATTAAACAATTGCAGCTGTCTGATAGATGACAATCTTTTCCTAAACAGGGTGTGTAGTGACGTTCTTTTTTATTTTATTATTCTGAATTCAAGGCCTTGTACGTGCTTGGAATTTTACCAAAAATAAGTATTCCAAAATAAGTTTCCTGAATGGATCTCCAATAACAACATGTTGGCAGTGTAGATAAACAAGGAACAAATTGGCCCTGCACATTTTGGAGCACACATCAGTACGAAAAACCACCACTAGTACTATGAAAGACATTTTTACTTCTTTAAATCTGTATCCACAGCAGAAGCTTATCCAAAATTATGGGAATCACTGATATAATTTTGATTTCCACAATGCATGGCAGAAACTGGTGACAGTTTCAGTTGGAGGGTCAAATAATTTAAATATTTCTCCTTCTCCATCTCAAGCTTAGGAAATACTAGTCTTGTGCTGCTGCTGCTATATCCTATACCTAATATACAGAGAGAGGAACAAAGCGGTTCTAATTTGGCGTTACACAGTGTTCCTTTATGTGACTTTATCTTATGCAAGAAGTTAAAATACTTACCTTGGCACATCAAAAGAAAGAAAACAAGCAACCTCAAAAGAAAGCTCTCAGCTTTGGAATTCACTTTCTCTGTGATAGCTGCCATGCATGCACATGCATTGATGACCTTCCAAGCACAGTGCAAAACAGAGCTGTTTACATAACCTTTGCACAATGAGGAACATGCTTTGCTTAATCCTGTAGTGGCATTGAATGCAGTAAACAATATTTTGATCTTCTTTTTTTTTCAATGTTCCCTTACTCTGGAAAAGTTTATGAGTAAATGAGAAAACTGAATCAAAACTTCATGATACAAGGGAATCTAAAGCAGAAGAGCATATAAGCAAAAAGAGCCACTATTTTAAGATGAGCTTCTGCAGGTTGGCACATCATAAATTTGCAGAAGGTTTTCTAGTTTCTATTGTAGTGTATCTTAGACTTAACCACAACAAGCTCTGATTAAAAGGTTAAGAATTTTAGATTGGAAAACTTTCTTTTTTTATTATTGTGAAGACAAGGCCTTGCAGATACCAGGAAATTTACTAAAATAGGCATTCTAAATTAACTATGTCAATCAGTTCCTCCTTACAGGAATGCTGGAAGGAAGCCTTGGAAAGAAACAGTGAGCATTATTAGCCCTCAGAATTTCCAGAACACTTGTTTTTTGTCATAGAGAAAAGCTTACAGAAAGATGTTGCAAGATGCAGGACACACACAATACAGACATGAAATTGTGTAAAGAGAATTTGAAAAATCCCAAAGAAAGTGAATAAGCTAAATTTTTACTTTCTACCCGCAAGCTCAGAGAATCCTTCCCCCCTCACAATGGGAGAGAAAGGCCAGCTTCAGTCTAAGGGCAGTAAATCTCCCTTAGGTCTCCTAAGAGTCCATGTGGGAAAAGTTACAAGGAAGGCAACAAAGAACAGGGAACCAACCATACTGTGTAACCTCAGCATAGATAACTCTCTTTTTTTGACTTTGAAAGAGTATTATGAAACTGGCCTTGCTGTGCTTAGTGAGTGATTCTGTTTCCTCCCCCCTCTGTTCTCTAAAAGCTTTTCCAACAGTTTCCCTTTAAGGACTTTTGCATGCTCAGTTGTGCTGTTTAATACCAGGCATTACTGAAAATTATAAATGCTGCAGAGCTTTCCTGTTTCCTTGACTATAGCAATTTATCTTGAACACTTTTTATTCTTGCAAATGTGCAAGTGCTTTCATGAGAAAGAAGAGTTGCGTGAGTAGAAGAGTTTTCCCACAAAGATAAAAATACTTTTCCAATAACACAAACTAAATATCCTATGACTCCTCTCTGTAAAAGTCAGAATCGAGACTGTCAAAGTTGTTCTCGGGTAGTATCAGAAGTCCAAGAAATACTCCTGGCTTCTGCAAAAAATGGATGAGCATCTGTAACAGAATCAGTGTTTTCTGATTCCATGAAGAGCTCTTCACTAAATACAGAACCTCATATTAAAATTAAGTATATTGAAGAAAGTAATATAGTTCTTAGAATTAGACAGCTATGACTGGACTAACACCTTCCTTTTTTTTTTTAGAAATTAGAAATCGTACACTATAACAACTACTTATATTTTACTGGAATAAATAATTTTCCACAGATTTGCAACTTGAATTTAGCTAATGATTTCCGTGAAAGTACAGGTTAAACTTGTGTGTTTTGATTAATTAGCATAATATATTAAGTTACATATTTTTCCTACAGTGTTGCATGTAATTATATTAGATTACATTATAACTTCATTAACAAAAATATATTTTCAATAGTTTTGTAGTAAATTTGGTCTTGAAGGTATTTATCAACAGATTTATTTCATAGTAACTTCATAGTAATTTCATAGTAACTTCTGGAGAGCCATACTTTAGTAGTTTACGCATTGATCCTGCACTAATATCCATGTTAGTAGACTCTACCCAGAGTAATAAATCAATTATCCTCACATATGGATTTAATTGCAAGATCAGGACCGTAGACATCAGTTGGGTAATGCACACTTCCCTTTCAACTATCAAATTAAATTTGCTCTAAATAAAACTAAGCTGGTGAAATTATATATATGTATTTAAGATTGTAAATTCAGCAAGATATTTAATTACAATTTAGGTTATTTAAGAAGATTGCCTTTTTTCTCAGGTCCCATGATTCTATTTAATATATAGTTTGTTATTTGAATATTAATCACTATATTCATTCTAATAATTGAATTGATTTTGATACATTAATGTTTAAAGTTATTAGATTGTGCATATATTTTCTTGAGATCGTGCATATATTTTCTTCTTTAAGATACAGTGTTGTTTACTTAGTTACAAATTTACAAATATTATGCAGCATTAAAACATGGGAGGGAGTAGATTTATGCTGCGAGTCCTCTATTGCGTATTGTCAGTACTTCCCAGAATTGCATTTAATTGCTTTGGCTTTGAGTTTAAACTGTGCCTATTTGTCACAGCAAGAAGGGATGTTTTAAAGAACAGGAAAAATTAATGTAAAAATCAGGCCTCAACAAATCCAATCCTGGAGACTGTAACTGAAAATTGCTTGAAAAATATCAGAATCTGTGTTTCAGTATTACTTTTGGCAGTCTTAGGAGCCCTAAGTAACTAACACAACCATACAACTTGCATCAATGTAGGAAAATCAGTCTGTCTTTCAAATCTGACCTAAGATCCTCCCTCTTGGAAGAAAGATGTTTAAATTTAAGCAAAATCAGTATAATGCACAAAAACCTACACATGCAAAAGTATATATATATAATGTCTTCTAATACAGAACATTTTCAGGGGAAAATGATGTCTCTTAAAGGAATATATCCACGGGTCTTCATCTGTGATTCCAGCTCCTTCCTGTTGACTGGACACGTGCTGTCTCCAGCTGGAGTATAACTTGAGGAAGAGCCACAAGGCTCACCTTGGAGGGTTCAAATTCTCATGGAGAATTTTCAGTCCTCTCAAACTGACTGTTTTGACGTTCTCTTCAGAAAATAGCTAGAAGGGACCCAATTTGCACCCAATAATCAATGGACATTCTATGTTCAGTAAATTAATTTATTTTTCTCTCTCTGGGGAGAGAGTTCACAGTAGATATCAATTCTGTTTGGGAGCTGAATCTGTTCCCTTTGATTTCAGCGTGTAAACAGCACCACTGGAAAGAGAATTCAGCTTTAGGTTTTTATAATCCTCTTGTGTCTCTGCAGTAGTTGGGAAATAATGGAAAATAGGTGAAATGTGGCAATGAACCACAACAATGAAAATCAGATGTCACCCACCAGGTAATAAATTGTTCTTGTATAATGTAAGAGGCAAGCTACAAATGAAAAGAGTAGGAAGAAAGCCTGGACAAAGCCTATTTCTATTCAGTCTTTGTAGGCTTAAGGCATATATGGCATAATTTGAAATGAAAGATTTCTCAAAGCAATGGCATTCATAACCCTGATTCTTTGATAGACAAAGTAATCTTTCTCGGCATAAGTTTTCTTCTCCATCCATCAAATAGCAAATTAAAGCAACATCCCTATAACCTTGAGGAATTCACTTAGCCTGTCTTTAAATCCTCACATCTTCATTGATTTTTGGTATCTCTTTCTCTTTTAAAAGTTAAGACATTGAGAAGACTTCAGTGATTTAAAATAATATTTTACATCTAAAATTCTCTTCAAGTCTCTGTTACATTTTCTAGGCTAGGATGTTGCTGAGTTTTCCCAAGGCATGCAAAAAGAATATTTACATCATATATTTCATACAGATTTTGTTTTACTGTGGAAGAAAGATAAAGGGCAACACTCCCACTCTTGTGGTGACATTTTGACAAACATGGTGACAAACTTAACAAAAAGCCTCTGTTCCCCTAGCAGTCAGTGCTCTACCCAAGACAATCTGCCAACGTGAGAGCCCTACCTTTGAACTGCTTGGGGGAGTCAAAAATAAACTCATTAAGGAGGTTTCTCTCCTTTTACCCGAGGCCGTGTTTGTTTTAGGTAAGTATTCGTTGGAGTTAAGATAAAGGAGGGGCTGAAAGGTCCAGGCAAGCACCCAGCCTGCCACAGGCTTTAGACCATCAAATGCCATGGAGGGTGCAGATACAGGTCTCCTGCTCCAGGCTGCAGCAGGTCGCATCTGTCATCGCTCCCAGGGTGACCAGCTGCAGCAGCACCCCATGCCCCAGCCGAGGGAGCACCCAGAGAGGTAAGGCAACTGTAGGGAGACTTTTTTCAACAGCCTTCCTTTCACAACTCCAACTGTGTCATTTGAGTGTAACGTTTTTGGCACTGAATAGACAACATAAAACTATTTCCAGCTTCAAAAGTAAAAAGCAAAATATGTTTCTGAAAATGTTTCAGTTGGAACAGGCATTTTATTTCTTTTGCTGATATTTTATCCTTTTCAATTAAATATTTCAGAACTTACTTATAAATGGAAGTTTATTTACCTTTTGTATCTGAAAGCACTTTTCCGTTTCTCCAACTTTATGATCTGTTGCATGGCAGCACAGATGGAAAGTACGGTTATAAAGAGCATTCATAACTGTAGTGTGGTTCCCCCCAAACAAAAGGCAGATGTAGCATCCACCACTGTATATGCTGTTGTCAGCTAATTAGATCAGATTGGCCATACCAGTTTAATGCTGGGGTTACTTGTTCAATAAATAACCAGCCATTCAATGGCAGCATGGAATCTGTATTTAGACATTCTGTTAGGGGGGGAGGGTTGCTTTTTATTTGGTAGGAGTGCTGCATAAATAAAAAGATTTCAGTATTAATTACACCATCATTTGGAATTCAATGCAGTCACTTTGAGTTGTGAAATATTAAAGTGAAATGACACCTTAGCTAAAACTATGCAAGCCATTGCCTAGCTTTTAATCAGATTGTAGAGAGAAGACAGACTAATATTGCCACAGAAATAAGATTTACCAAATCAAAATGTATTGATGAGAAAAAATCATATTGTTACAAAAATTTCCAGCAGAATCTAATAAAAGGAGCTGTACTGTATGGATACTGCCATAAAGAATTAACTGTGAGAACACCATTCTGTCTTAATCTTTCAGCAGCCCTGCTTTATGGAGGCCTTGGATACTCACAGAAAGAGACAGACAGATGACAGAGAATCAACAAATGGTGAGATTAAATTCTGGAGGAAAAAAACCCTTGCAGAAAACAGGTGCAGAAATTGAAACTATTTGAACTTAGGAAGTGAGGTTTGGTCATCCGTTCATTTGGTTTTTCAAACATTTCTTCAGTGGTAGAAAATACAATTCAAATTACAGTGTTCTGTACATGATAATGGTTAAGAGTATCTCTGATTTTGTATCAGATATCACATCATCAGTTCTTAAAGAGCTGCAGAAAGTGCTGCTTACTAAAACAATCCTTATTTTAACAGCAGCTTTTATTTGCCTAATTACAGGAAGAAGAATATTCTCAGTTTGAAATTCCAAGACAAGTCCATATATGATACTTTGTATATAGGGGAAGTTTAAATGGAAGTGACTTTAAGATGAAATTCAGGAACTATACTTCTAGGTGAACAATTTTATAGATTGGTTTTGGAGAGGGATGTTGCTATAGCTAAATGTCATGGTTTAACCCCAGCTGGCAGCTCTGCCTCGCACAGCCGCTCACTTACTCCCCCCTGGTGGGATGGGGGAGAGAATCAGAAGAGTAAAAGGGAGAAAACTTGTGGGTTGAGATAAAGATAGTTGAATAAGTAAAGCAAAAGCCATGCATGCAAGCAAAGCAAAAGAAGGAATTCATTCATTACTTTTCATCAACAGGCAAGTGTTCAGCCATCTCCAGGAAAGCAGGGCTCCATCCCATGTAATTGCTGCTTGAAAAGACAAAAAGCAGCATTTCAAACATCCCCCCCTTCCTTCTTACCCCTAGTTTATATACAGAGTATGATGCCCTATGGTATGGGATATGCCTTTGACCAGTTGGGGTCAGCTGTCCCAGCTATGTCCCCTCCCAGCTTCTTGTGCACCCTTAGTTGTGCACCCCACCAGCAAAGTGGTGTGGGAAGCTGGAAAGGCCTTGACTCTATTTGAGCACTCTCCAACAATAACTAACACACCCCTGTATTACCAACCCTGTTTCCAGCACAAATCCAAACATAGCCTCATCCTAGCTTCTATGAAGATAATGAACTCTATCCCAGCCAAAACCAGCACACTAAGCCAGCTAGAAAATCAACAGAAAGGATTTTAAAGTAGCTTTTGCTGCCAAGTGACTTTGAAAGGCATGGTGATCATTAGTTCTGCTTACTCATCTAGATAGATTTGTTAGGCTCAAAGAACAAAAGCAGAGATTGAAAGACATTCAACATAGGTCCCAACAGTGAGAACTTTAAAAAAATGTATTGAAATGATGCTACTTCCATGCTTAGTTTTAAGCACCTGCTTAACTTTTTTTGAGCATTCAATCCATGGTTACATCTTCAACTTTTTACCAAAGGCTCAGCAGGTCAAAGATAACAACTCTCCTTAGTGCAAGGCTTTAAAGACACACAATTTCTACTGTATTCTAACCTGTGCAACATCTTTTGACCTTATACTCTCTATCTGCTGAAGATAGAGGTTGTAGCTGTACAGATCTGAGAGAATGCCTCACTCCTCCCAGCACGTGCCTTGGGAAAGCCTGCAGAAGAAGGTTCTTACCAGCAGTGTTCCAAGATTTGCAGAGGCATCTGTAAATTTGCTGAGGATAAGAGTAGTCTTACTCTCATGAGAGTACATGCTTACAGGGGTGATTTTAAGAAACAAAGGTTTCTGAAACCAGGAAGTCGTGATTTATTAGTGAGGTTACAATTTGGTAGAAAATTGTATTCAACCAGCTCAAAAGTTTGAATTCATACTTGAACTTCTGCCCATTTGTGTGAGAAAAACAAATCAAGTTTTCCACATTCATGCTAACAGCCTGGCATTGTGTCAAGCCAAGTATAACTGAAATAGCTGGCTTCAATTTTTTAATATTTCTCCTTCCTGCTAGAAGATCCTTGTCATCCATACCTTATGCCTCATCCACACTGCTTCAGCATCCTAGATGCCTCTGTAGCTTGGGACATAGTGAGAGATGGAGGAGGGCTTTAGAAGCCCTTTCATATACTTTTTTAGCAGAGTCATAACAACTAAGGAAAGTTGTTTTGTGTGGCATATAGGTAGGAAGAGGTGCTCACTAATGCATACCTTTACCCCACAGCTGTGGAAGGTATTTTCTTTGTTACTGAGGTTTCTAGCAGAAGGCCTTCCAAGATGCGTTGAGCACAACAGCTTTGCTAGTTAGTTGCATGCTAATTACTTTTTTTTCTGAGTGTATACATACAAATGCAAATATTTAAAAGAAGATTGGTAAACTCTCCAAACCCTGGAGAGTGAAGTAAATAAAAAGTTTCAATATCCTTTGTGTAATAATAATTTAAAAAAGAAAAGGAATTTGCATATAAGAATCTAACCTGAGAAACTGAAAGATGGAGAGTAAAGCATTAAAAAAATAAAAGCACCGGTAAAAAAAATTAAACTGTTAATTTTACCTCTATTTCAAGACCACATGTACCAATATATTTATAGTTCCCTGTATCTAATGTACTTTTCCTTATACAAAGAGTAATACTTTTCCTACTAGCTAAATTCAAATAGTTAATTACTTACACCTGAAGAAAAACCATGAAAAATAATTCGTTAGTATTGCCATATCTACAACATGATACAAATTAACACCGAACATTTTCTGCTGTACACAAACAAATGAGTTAGATCTTGCAATTAATTGGTTTTTACCAGAATTGCTTTTCAGAAATGCTGTATTATAGTCTGTAAAGAAAAAACATGAGGGATGTTTAATCAATATGTATTATTATATATACAGTTTAAAAAATATAGTATGTACTCCAAAGAGAAGACAGAAAATACATCTCAATAAAGATAAAAAATACCATTTTAATTTTAAAGTAAATACGAAAGGAGGTATTAGGATCAGATCTACAATGTTCAGCTAGATCAAGGGTTAATTTTCCTAGGTACTAGGAAACAAAGTAAGTGAGTCTCCTGATTAAACACAAAAAAATCCTCGACAAAACCCTAACAGTCTGAAGATAAGTAATTTTGTCTACAAGACAAAAAGGTGGGTATGAGAGAAACAGGCCAACATAAATATACAGGGAGAATTCCAAAGGACCCCTTGCTCAGTTCATAGCCCAAGGGCTTTTTGGGGCCCGCCAAAATATCCATGCTGAAGCCTGTTTCCTCAGAAAGATTGATGAGTTTCTCTGATAGTGGTAAAAGTCATCTTTGTATATTTGTAGCAGAACAAACAGTTTCTAGCTTCTGTTCACTATAAGTTCTAGAATAGGAAAGTTAAATCTTCCTTTTTTATGCAACATCAGGTTTATAGCAGTAGGAGGAAAAAAGAAATCTTATTTTAAGATATGGAAGGACTTTTTCCTGTGCTAAGCTTAATTTTCATATTTAGAATACATTTTTGCTACCTACTCTGTTGCATCAAAAATGCTTGTTTTTGTATTGTTGTTTACATAGAAATTTGAGGTGCCATTTGTCTCTTGATTTTACTGTTGGGACTCTTAACGTGCTCTTGTGATCTTTGATTACTATTAAGCTGGCTGGCTTGAACATTCCAACTCTGAACTACTGGTTATTGTATTTAAAGAGGTATTTTATAAAAACCTAACCTCCTAATCCTTTAAACTGATTGAAAATCTTCTTTTTGATTTTTTTGATCACTGAAATTCTATTTGGTGGTGTTAATAGGTCACCAGACTCTATAGATATTCTGTAAGAACTCAAGCAAAATGTACAGTACTTCATGGCTTTATGGCTCATACAGTGTAGAATTTCAAACACTGTTAAACATGCAACTATGATCAGACTGTGGGCACATAGATTCTCTGGAGTATGCTTAATCAGAGTAAAACAACATGCAGCAACAAACAAAGCAACAGTACTGTATTACAGTTACCTGTAGAAGAAAAAAGTGAAATTTTCATTTTTAGTCTATTCTAAATAAAAAATGTCTCTTTACAGTCAGAACTGGATGGTCAACCAATAAATTTTAGATCAAAAGGCGCCCTGGGGTTTCAACATCCAGTGAGGTGAGTTAAATCCTATCACTTGATACAGGAAAAGCGACACCTTCCAAGACAAGACATACTCTTTCTCAGATGAAGTATCAGTTTTTCTCTGGAGTATCTCTTTTTAGTAATGCAATTTAACTACTTACCAGACTCCATAGATTTTTATCCCTCCACAAGGAAAGATGCCTACACTGATCAGAACCTGAAACAGCATGCTAATGAGAAAAATAAGAAAAAAGTGATCTTAAAAGAAACAATATTCTTCTCCTTCATCTAATTTATATTTATATTTATTAATATGATAACAGGCCCACAAAGCCCAAATAATTAATGTGAACAGCTGCTAATGGAATGAGACTTGTTATAGATCTATGTTGAGCTGGCTTAAATTTACTTGTGCATAAAAATTGACCTCCAGGTAAAGCTTTTCCTATGATTGGGGGATTTATAAGTTTTTTCACCAACATTTGGATTCTTTAAGGCTCAATGATGTAGCAACTCCTGATGTGGACTTTATTTAGAGGAGGAAAATCAATGTAATATCCCTCTTCTTTAGAAGCACCTGTTTTTACAAAAGTTGTAGAATCTTAAATTCTGTGTGATCTTTATCCCTCTGCACACAAACACACATACGAACGTATACAGACCACAGAAATTTTGCTTTGGTGGCAAGGCAGATGAAAACTTGAAATGTAAATAAAGACCGTACATTTAGGATATCAGTACAAAACAATATGAATTTGGAAATAAATATCTCTCCGTGTACACCTCCTCCTCCTCCTGGAGACACAAAACTCACCAAGATCGATTTCCATGCAACAAACTACCCACTCTAATCTTAACCTGATGTCTCAATCTGAATTCCAGAATCCCAGAACAGTCCTCAAACTTCCCCCTGTCCCATGGGACACTTCGATACTGAACCATGCTACAACTGAAAAAACATGCTAAAAACTGTGCAAAACTAAACATCTCAAGCACGCATCATTGCCCTGGCAACAGTTCATCAGGTTAGATAAATGAAACACACAATATGCCCAAAACTACTGAGGTAACTTAAAGTCTACAGTACCTTCTAATTAGCAACTTTTATTTGAAAAGACAAATAACCCTAAGATTCTCTCTCCAAAGAAAGATAAAATCATGGTTTAATACTCAAGCTTGCTTAGCTATAAAAGCATCACATAGGTTCATTCTTTCTCTTCAAATATGTTTTCTTATTAGACTTTATTTGCCCAAGTCCAAATCCCAAAAGTTTCTTAATAACATTGGAGAGAAGGTTCTGGCGAGTTTTCCAGTACAAGCTACAATTCACTTCTACAATGATGATGCCGAGTCTGAGGAAGATGAAGACGAAATCAGTTCAGCCTAATAATGAACAGTGGTCAGCCTTGACAAACACAAGATAAAAATTAAATAATCACAAAGTAAAAAAGGAGCTGTCACAAACCTGTGGACAAACGTCTGACTGAACAAAGAAATACATCAAAGCTCATAGGAAAACTATTTATAACTATCTTACTAAGAAGAATGAGTCATACAACTGGAAACTAAGAGGAAATCCTTTTGTGTTTTGAGACACTTTTAAATAAAACCCTGAGGCTGAACAAAAGATTATAATGTTTTAAATTGAGTTGGTTTAAGTAACATGGATTAAGAATATTAAGAGCACTGTACTTAGGTACTCACTGTTTCTTTACACTGCAGTCCTGATAAAATGAAAATGGGATTGATTATGGGGTAAAATAACACAATGTACAGGCCCAAAATAACCAAGAGGCTTTGCAACACAACATTTGTTAGAATTTAAGTAAGGAGTGATTTAAAATGCAAAGACTAGTGCTTCTTAGCTCCATCGGGGCTTGTTTATTCTGATATAAATGCCATATGAGAAATTGAACTAATCCATTTCAAGAGAGATTCTAGTATATCCCTCTGTCAAGACAAGTCAAACAAAAACAAAAAACCAAAAAGTCAGCTATGACTTAATTTAGTGACACATTAAAATATGCATTGTGGGCTACCTGTGTTTTTGTCTTCATCACAATATTTAAATTTTATTTCTATGGCTTTGTGCACTTCATGATTTTAATTGACCTACTGTTGATTTCTGTCTAATGAGGTCTGGATATGTATCTTATTACCTTGATATTTGTTTTAAATTGATGTTCAGGAAGATGTAAGTTACTAATTTTTAAGCACATTTATGTTATGTATCATGTAGACACATTCATTCCAAAACTATTCTTCCACTAGAAAGCCCTGCTTTTTTAGTACAGTTTATTTCATTCAATTTGGTTTAACCTTTTGTTTGCATAAATTGTGTACACTCAGAATGTTTGCCAGTACTTGTCTTGCTATGCCAGCATTTTTTAATTAGCTCAAGGATTAGCTATTTGGCCCAAATATGTTTCAGAATTATTGTGCTTTACGTATCTTGTTTCTAACCAAAACTGCCAGTTTCCCTAGAGACAAGGCAAAGGCAGAATCCAAGATTCTGGACCTCTTCTGCATTACTGTTGATGGTGTAGGTAAGATCAGGCAGTTCTAAGAGCCACTGAAAGTGTGTATCAGATCTTCCTCTTAGTACAATGTACTGTGAAACAAAGCGATAGTGTTACAAATTCAGAGTCTAGCAAATTAGGATTCCAAATGAACGAACGTATTAGGATGATTTTTTTAAAAATTTCCATATATAAACTGAAAAGCGGAGCTATTAATTAAATTTACACAAGAAGACAGCATCCTGTAATATATGGAATTACAAGAACTAGTTGAAATTGTAAACTCTGGTGTTGTAAACCCTGGTGTGATACATAAGATTTCAGCTTTTACATTTCACTTATTCATCATCTCCACATCTTCACTTCCCAACATATGAAACTAAAATACAGACATTTTAAAGGTCTTTCCATTCTTCCACAAGGTATTATAAAATTATTTATGCTCCAGCTTCATCATTATTCGGTCTGTAGCACAAACAAACAGAAAAGTTTCTAAGGTCGTTTACAAAGTCAGCAATGACATATTGCCTACAATGATCAAATTATTGTACATTAAGCCTCAGTTTCTTCCTTGCAAGAAGCTCTAATCTTCATCAATGTTCACTCCTAACGTTTGGAGTTCTGCTGCTACCTCAAATGCTAAGCAGGGCTTTTTCTCACCTTTTAAGACACCTCTGTGTGCATCCATGCTGCCGTGAAAAAGCATGTAAAAAACCTTCCTGGACAAGCACCAGCAGCATGCTGGAATACCACCAGGTTCTAAGTTGGGTTTTGGTTGATGAATTCTACTTGAATATTTTGAGAAATGAAAGCATTGGTTTCAGTGTACTGTTTCTCAGAAGTGCTGGCAAAGAACCTTTGGTAAGTGGAAATTTCAGGTTTGGTAATCAGAAACACAAACACAGGAGAACAGATAGAGTGTAGACAGTGGCCACACATACTAAGGGAACTACCACATCAATACTGGATGAAGCATCTTATTCTGGGTTTCCTGGTAACATGTCCAGACATAATCTGGACATTTTGAACTTGTCCAGAATTTCCAGATCTACAGAAAACCAAGTCTTACTATAGCTCCATTAAAAATATTCCTAGGCAGAAAAGAGGAGCAGTTTTAAACAAATGCTGGAGATTTGGAAAACCCAGACATGTGACTACTGATTAAATGTAGACTGACTACCCAGAATGCAAGCCATAAGTCTGCTGTATCATGGAAAATTGTATTCATACTTGACACAAATGCTATAAGGGGGAGGGTGGGGAGCGTGAACAAGTATATGGGTTACACAAACAACAAAACTGATAAGAAGCTTTGAGCCTGGACAACATGATAGAGTATATTAATGAAGTCTTTAACATCCTGAGTGGTTTGGAGATGGCAGGGAATGAGTGAACATCAAATGAACGTAGTAAGCAGTGAGTATAAAAGAAATGGAAGCACTTAACCCAACTTGTGATTGTGCTGTGATGTTACTTAAACTAAGAGTTTACCTTTTTACAAAAAGTAAATTAAATATTTTTCTAAGAAAATTACAAAGACACAATCTCTTGCTCAGAAGCTTCACATTGTTGCAGGCTGGGGAAGAATTCCAGTGAAACATCACTGCCTTCTTGCTGTCATCTTTGCTCTTGCTACTGTAGGAGGCAACATTGGCTGGTGTTGGAGGCAGGGTATTAGTTGTATCTATCTTTGGTCTTGCATGAAAGAGACATTTCAATATTCATAAATGGGCTTCATCCTGTTTGTTTCAGATGTAGATTTAATGGCATAAGCAAGTACTGTTACCAATCCACACCTCTGAAACAGAAAAAAATATCCTGAGAAGTGTGTTCTTTAAGACAGTAGAACAGACACCATTATTAGAAAAATACAGTCAGATAATGGATGACAATCTTATCAAAGGCTGTTGGAAATATCAAAATGTATCATCTTGCACATCTGCTGAGGTATGACAATGTGTTAGCAGCCTACACAGATTCAGTTTCTCAATCTCTGTTACACATTTCATTTGGTTTCCCCTGCACTGTCAAATTCCATTTTCAAATTAAGGTAATATTACGGTACTCTTTACCTGATCACTAATATTTAACTCCCGTCATTAGAGGAAGCCAAAATTGTATTATTCTCCCATCAAGCCAAGTTTGGTTGGGGTTTTTTTTCAAATAACTGTCTTTTCAAGTTACAATGTCAACATATCCTTATTTGCACACTTAAATCAAATATGCATTGTGATACCGTACTAATTTGTTAACAATTAAGAGAAGACTAGAAGTGTAGTAGTATAGCATCTCTGTTATTTGACTGCAGTTAACTTACAGTTTTCATTTCTGGTCATCTGTGATTTGACCTTGTTAAGTTTTCAGTGACCTTAGAATCATTCATCATTTACAGGAAAAAGATAACAAAGCATTCCCAAACAATGAGTTTATTGTGAGTTCACTACTTCAAAGACAAGACTAGAAACAGCATTTGACAGATTAAATCATTGGCTCAGGATCCCTGTTCCACAAAACCTCCCTTAGTAGTTCAACAGCTGCAACATTTCCAACAAATGCTACCTTTTGATTTCTATTGTCTAAAAATTAAGATAGTAAAAGACAAGTTAATGTTCCACAGGTACATGAATGCTGTACAGGTAACTAGACCATGTCTACAATTTTATATTTTTACTGTATGTAATTGTGTGAAAAATCAAAATTAAAATATGTTCATAAAACCATCTTGAATTTTACTTCCAACCTCTTTTAAAACAAGATCTTGAAGGCTACATATATCCAAGGGAAGCATAACCTTGCATGACATTAAAGTTTCTTGAGTTTCTGTTCTAAATACGAAGCAGTAATAATTTGAATTAAGAGGAAAAGAATAATTACAGGAACAATTTTCTTCTAAGCTACATTTATACTGAGAGAATAACAACAGCAACAGGACTAAATTCCCTCAACTGAGAAAAAGCAGTCTTCACAATAGCGATTTTATGAACTCTAGAGACAAAATGCATCCAATTCACTGAAACGTACCATTTGATTACACTCCATAAAATCACGACATCCAGATTGGATTAATCTATCAGCTGCTTTTAGCGAAAGGCTGAGAATTAAGTTGATACCTAAACTGCACAGCATACCAACAAAATTTACTTTGGCAATCTCTCTGTAAGGAAACTGGCAGAACAAGCCTAAATGCTTCCAAAACTTTCTCCTCAGAATATGGTTCAACTCATCAATAGAACGAAAGCTACAAAAAGACCCATTCATCCCAGTTCTTTTAGAGCTGTGTGGCAATCTAACAACAGAGCAGCAAGCAGGACTTTGCATTAAACATTTCAGCTACTTGAGTCTAAGTGCCCATGCAAAAGGCGCATTATGGAAGAAAATATATTTACATAAAATCATTTATTAACTGTTCTGTTTATAAGTCAGAAATACTTTATCATTTATACCTACAAATGAAACTGAAGTCCATAGAAACTGCCTGGTAAAGAAATCAATCAGTATTCAAAAAGTCTTTTACAAAAGAGCTTTAGTGGCGAGTTTCTCATTGTACCTGGAGGTGTGAACTTTGTCATGAATGTGAATTAAGTATTAGAGAATCACTGTATTAAGGCAATGATTTCATAGCTTATCGCTCTCGTAAAACTGAATTGCTTCAGACACAGCCAAGACATTGATTTGTTACACTCTCCTAGGATAGAAAGCCAGAGCAATGGAGAAAACTAAGAAGACTCAAACACAATTTAGACTACCTGTTAACCTCCATTCTCGTATTCAAATTTTGTTAGGGATGGAAAATTCACTGTTTCTACAGCTACGATCTCTTCTCTTCATGAAGATATAATTTTGGCCTAACTTCGCCTGATTTAACTGACAGCATCTTAAAGCCCACTAAAAAAAATTGACAAAACCTGTATTACTTTACCACTACCTTTCCTTGTATACATTTTGCTTGTCCTTGGTGGCAGAGTTACATTTTTAATGCTTACAGACCACCTATCACAGAGATGCATCAATGTACAACTGGGGTACTGGAAAGAGATTCACACAATAAAACTAAACCATACGTACATTTTCTCTACTGTTTTCTCCTACTCTTAGAACAACTTCATGCCCACACTGTGGGCAGAAGGAGTCCTCCTGATTCAAATCAATTCTTAACTGTACAGAAATGTTGCCTGCAGCAACAGCAATAAACATTTCATAGTACAGCTTCTTCACTCAAAGGAGAGGGTATTTGATCGTACTGAACTTTTGTTATAAAAAGATCTACAGTAGGGTAGATCTTAAGTAAGGTGTTACTCACCTTTTAGCCTGTTCTCCTGCCCAATCACAAACAATGGTTATTTTAAAGATCATCAAATCAAGCTGACAGCATTCCATAGTGTGCTCAAAATCTATTTTAAATGGCCCGTACACTTCAGACTGCTTTAGGTAACAGTAAAAGTACACCTGCACATCACAAAGAGAAAGACAATTCCATTTTACCGCTGCTGAAAAAAGTTTTTCCATTCAGCCAAGTGAAAGTGAGGCAAGGACATCACTGTCATGTCTACAAACTGAAATAAAATTTGAGATGTTGTGTTTCTTGTTCTTTCTTTTTTTTTATTACAGTCATGCTGTCAGAACAGTAAACACAAACACACAAAACGGTGCTAGCTTTTCACGCATATATGCTTGCACATTTTACTCCACGTGCTTCATACCTTTGACTTTCACAACAGAGCATTCACCTCTTATATATCTCCCTGTTGATCTCCACTGAAGTGGCAAAATACTTGTAATAATGCTTGAAATAAAAATGAAATTATGTGGATACACAAAAAATTTAGCTCTTCTGTGACTTCATATGGGTACACTCTGTATTTGCGCCAAAGCCTCGAAGCTTATGGCATTCAACACAGTGCAATGCAAAAGATCAAACTCCAGGATAACTTCCTCTTAAAAATCATTTGCATGGCTCTGTTTCCAAAGTTTCTTCCAGTACTCCTCAGCTTCAACATCACAAATACATCATCTGTATTTTCACTTGCCTTTACAGCTAAGGTGGTAAGAAGAGAGACATACTTTATCACCTTTACATAAATTTAGCAACCACAGCTCTATTATTTCCCTTAGCATACAACCTTTTCATTTGAAACAGGGCACCTTTGTTATTTTTGTATGAGATGTTTATGCATGCATTCATTCAAACACTGTTGTGGGGAGGGGAACCTGTCTTGCATGATTATGGATATAGCAAGATGCATAAAATAATATCAGTCCTCAATAAAACAAAATCTGCACAAGAATCCTAGAAGGTACAGTAAAAAGCAAGGCTGAAGTTTCATGAATTGCTTTTTTTTCCAGCAGGGGCAAAGCAGTTGGTCTAACTCTATTGGTTACTACTGGTTGTGCTAAAACAATACACCATTAATAAGTCAGAAGGGTGAAAATGGAGGCAAATCTATTTTTTTTGCCTTAATTTACTTATTTATTTGCCTTTATTTTTTTTCCCCGCAGTCTCTTGAGAATAATGGATACCTGATATCCAGTCTTTGAACAGGTATGTTTTGTAAAGAAAGGCACTACTAGTAACACAGTTCAATCATTTCAGGATTTTTTTTCTGAACAATATCTAAAGCAAAATCTATATAAATCCCACTAAATACCTATAAGCGAGCTGTATATTTACAAAAGGCAGAACCTCTTTTCTTTGCTGGTAGAGTTGCATATCTTTTCCTTAATCATTCATAGGTAAAACCTTGAAATGATGGATCCCAAGCACCTGCAATTCCCTACAATAGATTTATTAGCCTACATACACTGCATTATCTGGTTATATTTTGATCACAGACGCCATTTCTGAAGTGTCAAACATCACTCCTAAGTTGAAGAAAAGGTCACTGTGGTGTCTTTGAAGCACCACTGCACAGCAGTGACAGAAAAGTAAAGATTGAGTTTCATGCCTGCAAGTTTTACTTAAACAAACGGTCTCAGTTTGCCTACTCACTTAGGTGCCTCTGTTAGTTTTCCCATAATTGTGAGGTCTGCAGTTAAACAAAATAGCAGATTCATCACAGATAAAATCTTTGTCTGAGGTTTACAGTCTTTCCATTTCTGTGCTTTCAGGGCTTGAGGGCATTTTCCAGTAGTTTTTCTTTACCCTGAAAGGATTTGGGTATCCTTAACAGGGGACTAAATTAATCCTTACATCAAATGACACCAGAAACATGGCCTTCGCTCATTGTCAATTTAGAATTAAAAACTAAATTGCTTTCTCAGAAACCAAAAGGAACATAGAACACAGACAGAAATTACAGAGAAAAAAACATTAAAGTCAATACTTCAGTGTCTACAATGCAATTAGAGAAATGATAAACGAGTAAATGCATCTTCATGTCTGTTGATCACAAAATCTTGCATTCACTCTATGTGCAGGTGTTTGAAGAAAAATTAAATCTAATAGAAGGGCAAAATAGTGGCAGGAGGTGGAAATAATAGCAACTGGGGCCAAACTAAAAAACAGAATTTCACAAAGAAGTCTACAACTATCAAACAAATAAACAGTGTACTAATCTAGTCACTAGATTTAGGTACAATCATGTAATCTTATGAAATGCCCCCAAACAACAATATACCTAAAATCTACTGTTTCAGAGTGTAATGTTGAAAAGTCCTTTTTCCTTCATTACGAAGGAAAATTTCTCTCCTACCCATAATACCTCCCATATTTTTTTTCAAATGCAGGTGGAAAAATAGCAGACTAGAGGACCAAGAAACTACAGATTTCACATTCATATCAGATTGACTGTTATCAGGCCTTAAGACTTCCCACAGCAACCGATGGTTGTTATGATTGATTTCTAAAGAACTGGCATAAGATCCTTCACAGAATTTTTTGAAAATTATCTTTTAATGAAATAGTGATATTTTTAATTAAATTATCTGTTAGTTAGAAGTTGCCTTATAGACCTAACAAATAATAATGAGGCTCTATTCACTGTTTTTTATAACCAGACTAAATAACCTTGACTACTGAAGATAAATGGATTAAAACCAGTAATAACTGGGTTTGTGACTCTTGGAACAAATTGTCTCTCTGTTCAGTAATACACACATGAAAGAAAATTTGCTGTTTAAGGAACATGTGAACTATCGCCATAAGAAGCTGCTACTGTGCTTTGTGCTGTAACCTGGACTATAACTAAAGATGGACTCGTGGGTTCCTGTATTTCCCGAAATTTTCTTGCACCTAGTTTTCAGTATTTTTAGGAATGGTTGAAAAAATGTAATTTCAAGACTTGTTTCTGAAAATCTTCACAACTCATCTTCTGGTAATCTTGGCATTTTAACAATAATCCCACCAATTTGGAAAAAAACCCAAACCAACATACTTTGCTGATTAAAGTTGTGTAAAGCAAAATGGACCACGATATACCTTTACCCAGGACAAATATTGTATAACCACAGAAAAACTGCTAACTTTAAACCAGTAAAAAATTAACCACATTTTATTAATGTTTAAAAATGAAACTGTATATTTACAGCGTAAACACTTCAAATTAATTTAACTCATAAAAAAAGAGCCTCAAGCGTTTCACTAGCAGAACATATTTTCTCTCCCTGAATAGAATGGGAAATAGAATTAAGATATGTCCAAAGCTGATTTTTTTTCACTGTGAGAGGGAAATTACAAGCAGAAATCTACAAGTAACAGAATGCTATTTTAAACTCACAAGAACGGTTAGATAAATCAACATGGCATAACTCTCACATCAATGCAGGTTATTAAGGCACATACATAATAATAAAATCAAGCCATCTGAATGAAGCATGTTAACACAAATTTATTTAGAAATTCAGAATAAATAATTTTTTAAAAAAGGGCTTTGTTCTACAACTACAGAGGGATTTTTTCGCTTGGAGAGGTTTTGATTTTCCTTGAGTAACACCTCCACTAACCCTTTATTCAAACAGATCTTAATAACAACTATGTGCTATTGCAGATTCCTTTTTCAGGAAGGAAAAACACTCTATTTACTTCACTGATGGGAATATCCCTCAATGCTGGAATTGCTTCTTCTTGAAATTTCTTCTGTTGCTGCTTTTTTGCATAGTTATCTACAGGAGACAATGAGAACATTCCAAATATTAAAGACTTATTTCTTTCAAGAAATGTTATACAATGCAACACTATAATTAGCTACTCTAAGCGATGCTGAAAATCCCATCTTAAAGAAGTATAACGAGATGGTCATCAGAAAAGCTTTACATCAACATCTACTAGCAGAGCCCCTGAAGAAATCAACCCTACCCTCCTGCTGAAAATACTGACTGGGACATTGCTTGGTTAAAGATTCTGTATGACATTAAACCATAACTACCCAAAGATAAAAAGAAAACCACCCACAGTGAATAGTTCAGTCTGAAGTTTGAACAATTCGTACTAGAATTTCTGCTGAGAGATGCTGTCCACCCTCCTTTGATCTTGGCTACTTTTTACCCAACACCACAGAACACCCATTCCTATAACAGCATAAACATTTTTACAGGTGCACTTTGAACACAATGATGGAACTGCTCTCTCTGAAAAAAAAACCATCAGATATTTTGGTTTCTCAAAAAGAGTAGGTCCCTCATCCCACCTGCTATACAGCCACACAAACTCTCGGGTTGACACCAAATGAGAGGGTAACATAAGAGTGTGAATGAGTGGGCAGGAAAAGATGGACAACTAAATGGTAGTTCTTGACAGAGTAATGCATTTGCATCACAGCCTCTACTCATTTTTGCTTTCAGCCTTTGCCACTCAGTGCCATGTATGTAGTGCTACATAAGCAGTTTGTTAAAAGGATGCAGTCTTAGCAATAGGTAATTTCCTTGCCAAATTTTACAGTCTACATTTCTTTCTAACAAAAAATGGCCATCTGTAAATAGAACCCCATGTGGAGGAAGATACAGCTCCCTGGAGAATATTGTGAATGTCTAGGACAGGTGTTCATGGCAAGAACAAAGACTATGTAAAAGTTGAGAAAAGAACTGAAGAACAGCTTTTTTAGACAGGGAATTACCAGCATATCTGATTAGGTCTCAACATTGCAGCATCCTTCTTTGTACCACCTTGACTCCTGCATGCCTTCCTATTTCTGCTGCTCTCAGGTAGGTACTCAAGCCCTTCTTCCCATGACACTCTCTTCGTAATGCAACATACAGGTTTGGGAGAGCTTTATGTGCCTAATCCCTGTTCCTCTGCTGTTGTCTGTTTTACCACTTGGAAACCACTGCCACAAGAAGGCAAAGACAGAAGAGACAGGCTCATAGCTATCTTTTCACTCCAGTAATTAAGTACTTCCAAGAACTCTCCTAGATCAAAATATTTAAAGGTTGATATTATATATGGCTACATATATACATTTACAGAAATTATCAATTAAGTATAAAAACATTTAAAAACACCAATAGAATTACCTGTAACTGTATCTGTGGAGTTAAGTGGAGCTGTACTCATCATGTTAATACCAAAAAGTAATATATATCCAATTCCTATGGCAACTAGTAGGTATGTTGGCAAAGCAACCGCCCAGTACCTGAGAAAAAGATTTTGAAGTTTACGTATCATTAAAAACAACATGTTGTAACAGTTCTAATGTAGTGGTTATTGTATCTCGCACTAATATTGTCAAGAGGAAAAGAAACAACACCTCTGAATATGGACCCTGGTCTCTCTCAAGATTACTGACTGCAGAGTCACTGTAGCTGGTCTGGTATAAACCATCAAACAGATTTCTTGCAGAAGGTTTTAATTTTTTTTTAATTACATTTTAAAACTCACTGTATTTTCATTGGCAAACTTCCTGAAAACAAAATGTCAAATTTATCATAAAACATTCAAATACTGTTTCTTTCATTACAAAATGAGAAATTTTCATCGTAGCTACTTATCTACATAAAATAATGCTTCACAAAGACTACAGGCCTCTACCATCAGGAAAAACTGGATTAAATACAAGGACATTATTTAAAAAAAAGTTCTGTTATTTGAAAATAATTAAGGGTGTCCTATACTTACACATATTCAAGCTAAAGAGTTTAATCAGTTGAACTTACTTTTGAGGCCAGTATGTTAATCCCAAGGAGAACAGCCAAGTCTCGGGAACATAAGCCCAGATGAGATACAACACTGCATGAAAGAATTAAAGTCATAATAGCACAACTGATAGTGTTTTACACTTCCTTCCTAAGCTTTAGAGGAATAGTTCCCTCATAATACATGCTGAGGCAATATTTTGCTTTTACACTATTTAAACCAAAATAGCTCTACCAAAACACTGTAAAATATGCCTCTCAGACACAAAACATGCCCCAGCCCTGGAGGTGTTCAAGACCAGGTTGGATGAGGTTTTGAGCAACCTGGTGTAGTAGAAGAGGTCCCTGCCCATGGCAGAGGGGTTGAATCTGGATGATCTTAAAGGTCCCTTCCAACATAATCCCTTTATGATTATGTGAATACAAGGGCAATGTTTTGTAGCTGATTATATATGAATTTCTTGCATGTTGAACTGCAGAACAAAAAAAAAAGCTCTCAGTAAAAGGATGCTAAGTGACTCTGAATACAGAAAATACTAAAGCTGAAAATGATCACACGGTGGGTCATTTTGTCGAAAGAAGAGTCAGTACAATTGCAGTGCTTGGATGGAACTATTCGGAAAAAATACTGGAAATACTAGCTGATCCTTAGGAATTTTGCTCCCTAACAACAAATCCAGAGAAAGATTTAACAAAACTTGAGGAGAACGGGCTAGTAGCCAGCGACATAAGTCATGGAAATGCAGCGGCTTCTTGTGAGAGGAACTGAAACCAATTTGTTTTCATTTCTACTTACTCCGTAGGGGTGAGAAAGATCCTGTTTTATTATTCAACTACAGTATATTTGCAGCACTTTTTTTTTTTTTTCATTGAAAGTGTTCTTACCCTCTCAAGTTTTGGTCCTGTGTGGGCATGCAAGAGATGTCCAGTGAAATGCTAAAGGATCTGTCACACTGGCAAAGAAATGCTGGTATAACCTCAATAATTTTCCCTACCTGTTGACCAGATGGACTTGTCATTCTTGATGATGTCAAAGGTCTTTCCCAACCTAAACTGTGCTGTGATTCTGTGTGACATTTTTTACGGGGAAAGGTTGCAAAACTATCTACAGCGGTTGCTGAATATTGACAATGTATCCAATTGAAGTAAAAAAGTTTCTAAAATGAGAATCCAGAAAACTTTTTAAATAATTTGACTCCATAATACTATTAAAACCCACAAAATAAGGTTAAAGACAGACAAAACACAAGGAAATCATGAAATCCAATGACAGATCTTCGTAACGACTGACAGGCCTGCCAAGTGATGCTCACTGACTGCTTTATCACCTACCCTCACAAAGCAAGGTGGTGTCACACAGCTCTGACCTCTTCCAGCTGGTCTGACTGGAATTATGTTTGTCTTGTAAGCAAAGAAACACTCTTCAAGGAAGCATTCTGCACTCAGTATACTTACTAAATATATATATAATATATAAAAAAGTATCTATCTATATGGACTTCATAAATATATATTATATATTAAATATATATAAAATATGTAATATATATATGTATTTACTAAATATATAAAATATACTTACTAAAGCAAAACCATGATCCTAAAAAAAGAGCAAATCCATATATCGCCCTTTCTGGCAATGGGGCTGGCGAATTTTCAACCATACTGGCCTGTTCCTTTTAACTTCAGGAAGGGGGGGAAGAACACAATAAGAAGCCACCAGAGGTTTCTGAGTAGATTCCTCCCCGAACACCCCGGCATTCCCGGGGTGCCTTTTGTTCCCCAGCCGAAGCACCCACACACATTCATCCCCCAGCCCCGAGTGGGTGTGGGACACGTCCCACCCACGGCAACAGCTGCACCGGCCCCTCCATGGACCCACGGCAGCCGCGGTGCTACCAACCCTCCTCTCCCCTCTCGTATCCCTCCCCTCTCTTCTCCTCTTTCCCGCTGCCTTCTCCACCCCTCCATTCCCTTCCCCTTTCGTCTCCTCCCTCCCTTCCCCTTCCCTCCCTTCCCCTTTCCCTCCCCTCCCCTCTTATCTCTCCTCCTCTCGACTTCCTCTTATCTCCTTCCCCCCACCTCCTCTTCCCCCTTCCCTTCCCTTCCCTTCCCTTCCCTTCCCTTCCCTTCCCTTCCCTTCCCTTCCCACACACCGCCTCCCCGCCGCCCCCCTGCCCCGCCTGGCTGAAGCCGCTCTGTCTCGTTCCTTTCGAAGCCGCGGGGAGGGAATCACACCCGGGATACCCTCCGCAAAAGGAAAAGGAAGAAGGGAAAGGTGGATGCACCCAGCCACGCTCCCTACCCCCGCATCCCACATCACGCGCCGCCCCGCCCCCAAAGCACCCGGCGCCCAGTCCCCATCCCGGGCAGCGCATGCGCAGGGCGCGCGCGTTCGCAGGAGGGGAGGGCGGAGCGGGGCTCGCCAGCCGCTCAGGCGCACGTTGGCGCGCTCCTCTGGTGTCAGGCGGCAACGAGCCAATCAATTCGGGGCCGGGGTGGGCGGGCGCGCGCGCTCGCGGCGGAAGAGGCTGCTCAGTTGAGGTTCAGGGAAGGAGAAGGTGGAGCTGGAGCTGCTGCGACCCTGCGGAACCGGAGTGGGGCTGAGGCGGGGGCTTGGTGAGCGGGGGTCGAGTGACAGAGGGAGGGAGCAGGAGAGAGGGAGAGGAGGAAGCGAGCAAGGGAGAAGAGAGAAGGAAGAGAGGGAGGGGTGGAAGAGGGGTGGAAGAGGGGAAGGAGTTGGGGGGAAGAGGAAGAAAGGGAGAGGAGGGAACGAACGAACGAACGAACGAACGAGGGATAAGAAGGAGAGGGAGAGAGAGGGTGCAGTCATGCGGCACCTGCAGAATGAGCGAGAGATCAGACCCAGCCAGCATGGATTTAGAAGAGGCAAGTCCTGCCTGACCAACCTGATCTCCTTTTACGACCGTGTGACTCGCCTGGTGAATGAGAGGCAGGCTGTGGATGTGGTGTACCTGGACTTCAGCAAGGCCTTTGACACTGTCTCCCACAGCAGACTCCTGGAGAAGCGGGCAGCCCGTGGCTTGGACGGGAATGTTCTGTACTGGGTTAGGAACTGGTTAGATGGCCGAGCCCAAAGAGTGGTAGTGAATGGTGTCTCATCCAGTTGGCAGCTGGTCACTAGTGGTGTTCCCCAGGGATCGGTGCTGGGCCCAGTCCTGTTTAATATCTTTATTGATGATCTGGATGAGGGGATTGAGTCCATCATTAGAAAGTTCACAGATGATACTAAGCTGGGAGGAAGTGTTGATCTGATAGAGGGTAGGAGGGCCCTACAGAGGGACCTTGACAAGCTGGAGAGATGGGCTGATTCCAATAGCATGAGGTTTAACAAGTCCAAGTGCTGGGTTCTACACTTTGGACACAACAACCCCATGCAGAGCTACAGGTTGGGGACAGAGTGGCTGGAGAGCAGTCAGGCGGAAAGGGACTTGGGAGCGCTGGTGGACAGGAAGCTCAACATGAGCCAGCAGTGTGCCCAAGTGGCCAAGAAGGCCAATGGTATCCTGGCCTGCATCAGGAATAGTGTGGCCAGCAGGACTAGGGAAGTTATCATTCACTTATACTCGGCACTGGTCAGGCCACACCTCGAGTGCTGTGTCCAGTTCTGGGCCCCTCAGTTTGAGAAAGATGTTGAGATGCTGGAGTGCGTCCAGAGAAG
Source organism: Neomorphus geoffroyi (assembly GCA_033558235.1). NCBI lineage: Eukaryota > Metazoa > Chordata > Aves > Cuculiformes > Neomorphidae > Neomorphus > Neomorphus geoffroyi. The sequence goes on along the minus strand of JAUMJM010000005.1, from coordinate 61,802,753 downwards.
AGCAACGAGGATGGTGAAGGGCCTGGAGCACAAGCCCTGTGAAGAGCAACTGAGGGAGCTGGGGTTATTTAGCCTGAAGAAGAGGAGGCTCAGGGGAGACCTTATTGCTCTCTACAACTACCTAAAAGGAGGCTGTAGTCAGACAGGGGTTTGTCTCTTCTCTCAGGTGGCCGGTGACAGAACAAGAGGACATGGTCTCAGGCTTCATCAGGGGAGGTTTAGGCTTGACATTAGGAAGAAGTTCTTTACTGAGAGGGTGATTGGCCATTGGAATGTGCTGCCCGGGGAGGTGGTGGAGTCACCGTCCTCGGAGGTGTTTAAGGAGAGATTGGATGAGGCACTTAGTGACATGGTGTAGTTGACGAGGAGTAGGTGTTGGGTCATAGGTTGGATTTGATGATCTCAAAGGTCTTTTCCAACCTTATGATACTGTGATACTGTGAGAGGAGGGAGATCGAGAAGGAGGAAAGGAAGAGGGAGGGAGCGAGCGGCGGGCGCTTCCCCCCCCCTCCCGCGCATCACCGGGCTGGTTCCCGTCTCCGCCCGCGGGGCTGAGCTCAGGAGGTGCTGCCCATCCCTCCGGAGCCCCCGAGGTGGCACCCGGGGCGGAAGCCGCGGCGCTGCCGCCTCCCTGGCTCCGGGAGGAGCGAGTAGGAGCAAGGCAGTTCCGGTGGGACACGCGAGGATGCGCCACAACAGTGGCAAAGCTCGGGGCTGGTAGGACGGGACGGGCAGGAGGGGACGCTGAGCCGCTGGCTCCGTCAGACTGCGCTGCTCCGCAGAGCTCTCCGCTCTCCCGGGATATGGCAGTAATAGCCGGGATGCTGCCTCCGGGAACCGGCTAGGGGAAAATGCAGAGTCCCTCTGCTATGAGGACAGGCTGAGAGAGCTGGGGTTGTTCAGCCTGGAGAAGAGAAGGCTCCGGGGAAACCTCATAGCCACCTTCCAGTGCCTGAAGGGGCTACAAGAAAACTGGGGAGGGACTTTTTACAAGGGCAAGTAGTGACAGGACAAGGGGGAATGGCTTTAAATTGGAAGGGGGAAGATTTAGCGTAGACATTAGGAAGAAATTCTTCGCTCTGAGGGTGGTGAGGCACTGGCACAGGTTGCCAGGGAAGCCCCTCCCTGGAGGTGTTCAAGGCCAGGCTGGATGGGGCCTTGAGCAGCCTGGTCTGGTGGGAGGTGTCCCTGCCCTTGGCAGGGGACTTGGAACTAGAGGGGCTTTAAGGTCCCTTCCAAACCATTCTATGATTCTGTGAACTGCCCTTCCCTTTCCTGCCTGTCAGCTGTGCAGTAGCATGTGGGAGTCCTGTCAGGGACTTAGAAGGCTATTAGAAGCAGTCAATCTAATTAGCTTTTAATTTGTGTTTTAGGTGACTTTTTTTCAACATGAATCTATGCCGGGTAAAAGTAACACTACTTCATCTTCCATGAAACTCTTGCTAAGTTTAATTTTGTGTTGTGATCAATTAAAGTCCTGCAAAAGCATGTGTTACTTGCCTTTTGCCTTCCCTTCATGTGTTTCTCATCATCCTTTTCTTTCAGGATCATGTACCATGGGTGAACCTGTATCCAAATCTGCATTTGCAGCCATAGGTCTTTGTGGCAGTGTTAAATCTTGCTGTAAATTGGTGAGTAGATTTGAAGCTAGTTGGAAAACTTGTAAGGTGTACCATTGGGGTTTATACCTAGATATGATCTATAGAGTAATTGGTAGTGTTGATCAATTCAAACTGCTCCAAAGATACCTTATCATGGAATCCTAGAATAGGTTGGGTTGGAAGGGACCTTAAAGATCATCTAGTTCCAAATCCCCTGACATGGGCAGGGACACCTCCCACAGGATCAGGTTGCTCACAGCCTCATCCGACCTGGCCTTGAACACCTCCAGGAATGGATCATCCATAACTTCTCTGTGCAGTCTGTTCCAGTGCTTCCCCACCCTCACAGTAAAAAAACTTTTCATAATATCTAATGTAAATCTTCCCTCTTTCAGCTTAAAACCATTCCTCTTGTCCTGTCTGTGCACTCCCTGATAAAGGGCCCTTCCCCAGCTTTTCTGTAGGCCCCCTTGTTATGCCATGTTATTAATTTGCAAAAGTATTAAACTAGAGTACAGCATAGAAGCTGTGTTCTCCTACCAGGCAAGTTTTACTGAATGCCTATGAGTATGTTAAACTAGACAGTTGTGCGTAGGTCCTATTAAGAGAACTTGACTAACCTTTTGGCTGTGTATCTAAGCCATACTTAGGATGATGTACTTCAGTTCCTTTAATTGCAAAGCAATCGCATCTTATTTCATGGAAGTTCAAGTCAGCAAATTAACTGCAGTGTTCACCTGTGTTCACCCATTCTTTGTTCTTGTCATCTCTTACATGTTTTTTCTAGGTTTTTGTGCCCAATAAGGCCTCTGCTTATTTAGTTGTTGCTTTTATTAAATAACCTGCAGCACTGTTCTGTTTTAATACTTCCACGAATGCTTTTCTTTTATTTTCCCTTTCTGGCAGTGCTTAAGGAGTCTTAGAAAACACTGTGGTAGTCAATGTTTCTGCTGCCTGGATTGAATTTTTTATTTGTAAAGCTATATCTTTACATGGGACCATTAAGAGTAAAGTAGGGAGTCTCACTGGAAATTGTTTAAATCAATAAAGATATTTTTTTCTTTTTTACTGTGGACAAAACAAAGTACTTTATCAGTTGTGTTGGTATAAGATACTAGAAATTTTGTTGCTTAAGGTGATGTGTGTGCTGTGCTATGGAAAAAAACCCCTTGGTTCTGTGCAAGAGCTACGTCTTGGTTTTCAGGTTTGCTTTAGTGGGAATGCCACTTTTGGCTTGATGTATCGAGGCAGGGTGTGTGTGTCTGTGTGTGGTTTGTTTTGGTTTTAAATATTGTGGCAAAATCCATGCTGTGGAGTGAAAGTGTTCAGTCATCTTTTGAGATTGACTGATTTTGAAATAATTGTTAATTTTTTTCCTCTTTGTTATTGAGTGTCCTGGTCTGTTAAATATGTCAATGTTATAATAACTTTTGAGAATAAGCCTCGACTCACACTTAATGTTGTAATAATGCAGAAATGTTACTTTGAGTGAAATCATGTGATTTCTTGTCAGCACCTTTGGTCAAGTTTGTAAGTCATCATTGCACAGTATGCTAGTATTTCCGGGAAGTCTGCCACTGAGGGAAGAAAGGTCTGTTAAAGAAACTTTCTGAAAGACGTGTTAGGTATTTAGTTCATTTTTATGCTTTTCTCCAGTCATAATCAGAAATAGCTTTGCATTTCTTTGAAACAATGCTGCAGCAATACATGGACATGATATGTCGTATTTATTAAATGTCAGGTATGTGGTGTTTGTTAAAATAATAGATGTTGTAGGGATCTGCAAAACAAAATGAAGTAGTTTCTTCTTCAGCTTGAGAGGCTCATATGGAACACTATGTTTTAAACACATTTGATACAGTATGCTGCCAAGAAGTAATAAATCAATCGCTCTTATTTGTGTGTATATATGTATTTATTTAAATAAACATGCACTAGTTGTCAAAGCTTAATTATTATTTTTTGAAGACCTCTGCTGTCTTCTTAAACATGTTTACTTAGGTATTCTTGAACATTATATTGCTGCCTAGTACCCAATTTTGAATTTTATTAATTTTAGAATGCTATTCCAGTGTGATTTAATGTATTGTTTAAGCTATTGGAAGTTTTTCCATCCATTCATACCTATTAATCTATGGAGATTTTTTCAATGGATATGCAGGTAAATTTATTTTTTTTTTCATAAGACAGCAACCTACCCATTATGTCAGATAATTCTAGTAAACATGCTTTTTCCCTATTTGTTTATGTTTAATTTGTTGCTTTTTGGCTATGCTTAATGCAAATTATGAAGATTGAATCCAAAGAAGATGGTCATTTGGCAGTGCAAAATGTTGTAAACTTCAAGTTTCCTTGTTTTCCTCAGAAAACTGGTGGCAGAAATGCCTAAACATGTGGGAGAATATGGAATGCCATTAGTATTTTATTCCTGGGGAAATGAGATGGGAGGGGAAAAGCAGAGATAATTCACCCACCTCAGATTGCTCTTAGAAGATAATGGGATGCTGGTTAGCACTGAATGAGCATTATTAACACTTTATAAAGTTTCTGTTCAGATTGAATAGGTATGTAAAAATAATTTTCCTGTCTAGGTCCTTTGTTTATGCATGAGTATTTTAGTTAATTACTAAATAATTATTGTCAATGATAGTTAACTAAATAATATTAGTTAACTATTAAGTAATTATGTTAATTAATGTATTGGCATTAGTATTTTTGTTTGGATCAGGAGAACATTTATAAAGCAAATATCCCAGTTGTCCCTGTCTTTCATGTTTTGGCTTGTAGGGAAGAGGTCTTGGAGTGTGTTAGTGGAATTCATTGGGCATGAAACTAATGTAGAAGGTGGTTTTAAGAGTATAGGTAACATGCATTAACCACAAATGGGTACTCTGTCTGGGGGACTAGATTTGAACCAATGCAAATTAAAACTCCTTGAAGAGTTATTATGAAAATAGACAGCTCAGGACCAAATACTTTGCTTGATAGATTTGTGTCCTATTTGATCACGTTGCTTGCTGATGAAGACATAATCATAGACTACCTGTTATGCTGATCTAAATATGTGTAAGAATTACCTTTTCTTGAGAAATGGAATTGGTGACAGAATGTAAAACTCGCTTCCATATTTCCCTTCCCCTGATGTAGACAGTTTATATTGGTTGAATATTTAGAAACAGTTAATCATTGCTTTAGTGTAACGCATTTGCAAGATGTGCAGTGTTTAAAAACTATGTTTATCTTTAGGGTCATGGAGTATTTAAATGGACATCACAGCATAAGCCTAAAACTGGTATGTTAACTAAACCATTATGTAACTTTCGAGTACGCTTTTTATGCTGCACTTGAATCATTTGCGGTCGCAATTTCACTTTTTCTTTATTTTGTCTGAATGAGTAAAAAATATTATTTCTGAGTAGAAGCATTAGTGTGTAATTCTTAGAAGTCTGCTATACATTTGTGAGAACAGTGTAAATAGTCAGTAGTATGTACATTCAATTCCTGTTCTGAGGATGGAGATTTAAAACTTCTATTCATTACTTGTTTTTTAATTGTAGCTAGGTTTTAGCTATGTAGGTCTAAAGACACCTTCAAGTTGATCTTTGTAGGTAAAGCTTTGCAGTTGTAGTATTTCTTTTAAACAATTTTTTAGTAATTTCAGAAAAGCAGGTGGCTCAACAGTATGCAAAGTTTTTCAAAAACTGTATTCGCTGTACAAATGGTAACCTATGGTATATGTGAAACTCAAACTGACACAACCAGCTATGTAAAACTAATTTTTTGCTTAAGTTCAGGCTCTCACATAACATTGCTTTTGTTCTGAGAGTATTTGATGCCACTTCAAAAGTCTACTTAGGACCTTTACCTTTTAAAGACAGTCTCTGAGGAAGATGGATTGTATTTTTGAAAGAGCTTTGCATCACACACATAATGGCCTCTGGAGAAAAAAAGAATATTGTTGATCTTTTTGTACCGTGTTGTTATATGCCACACTAGTCTGCATTTATTGTAGAAAACAATTCAGTGGGTACAGTTAGGAGGGGCTCGTATTTTGTCTTGAAAATAGCATCCCTGATAGCCATTAAACTGCTCACAGCCCTTCAGAAGCAGGCTGCATTTATTAGTCTATAATGTACTATATCAATTCAATTCAGAACACGGGCAATTTCTTGGACAAGGAATGTAAAGACTACTAGCAGATCCCTATTCTTACTTTCATGTAAATTCCCTCTCCCCAGTCAATTTATAAAATACCTCAGGTTGCCAGATGTGTTTATATTGTTCAACTTTTCTAGTTGGTTAGGGAGTACTTAGGAATACAGTACGGAAATAACTGATGATTTTGAATGTTTATTTGTATTTTGATTACTTGTAATGCCTGACTTGTGTAGTCTAATTCTTAACTATTTTCTTGAAGATGTTGATCCCTGTGAAGCGTGGTGCAGTCAGCCGACTGATGTGTTAGGAGAATATTGTGATGTTATTAAAATAAGCATCTTTTGGTATCTTCTCTTCACAAGTGAAAGTAATTCATTGGCGGCTGGTTTGAAGTAAGTAACCATGTTCTCTGAGTGATTTCATCAGCCTTTATTGGAGTTTTTTGTTACCTGTAAAAGATCATTGTATCCTTTAGATAGTGGTCAACGGTCTGTGGGAATGTTTTTACCAGTGAGCGGTTAGTTAAGGTCAGAGGGCATAGTTCTTGAATATACAGAAGAAGATAATTAAGAATGGGTTTCTGAAGCTTGGAACTGAATAGTGTATTTCAGTACTTAAATGGATGCCATATATTTCAAAAGTACCAAAAACTTTGCAACTTTTTCCCCTACTCTGAAGGGCTTGATTTGAGTTTGTAACAATGCTCTTGCTAAGCTATAAATATTAGTAATTAAGACGATGTAAGACAGCATTATTTTTCTGTTTTGAAGCAGTTCAGAGCTTTTAGCTTGGAATTGGAAGAGAATCTGTGATTTAGAGGTTTTGGAAGACCTTGTTGGTTTAATGAAAAAGGTTGCTGTAAGTACTATATTTTAACTTCGTGTAAGTTTGCACACATAATAGGTTAATTAAATCTGTATCTTACGTAGCTTGGGATTATATCTTAAATTAGACATTTCCTTTTGTTGAAGTGAATGAATTGTCTAATAGTTGAGTTGCAGCTTTCTAGAAATAAACTGTGTCACAGGCTTTTATTACATTTGGGATAAATTACTGAATGTTTGCAGAGTCAATAATCAGTTGACTGGGGCACTTGTAAAACGCCAAGGAAGACAGTAATATCACTGAGAAACACAGCAACATTCTTGGATGAACAATTTAACTACTTTTTCCCCCTATCAGTTATTTTGTCCTTATTCAACAAATTATGTTTAAAATTTGCTGTTGTTGATTTAAAACAGAAATGTAACAGTGCAGAGGAGAGAGTGATACAAGAAATGTTGTCAGCAGCTGAAGGGAAAAGGTTTTGGAGTTTTTGGAGCATTTTTTTTGTTTGTTTTTAAATTCAGGTATGACGTGTTTTTAAAATAATAGGTTTGTTGAAATTCTGTGCTCAACACCAAGCTACACTTTTCCAGTCCACCTTACTGTTATGTGACTTTCCATGATTAGATATCGTGGACTATATTGATCTTGTGGGTTCATACTTCCTTATGATCTTTTTGATGCTCCCTCCTTCAGGCTATCCAAGTGCTTTATTTTCACCTCCTTGTACTTTAGGATGTCCCTGCAGTTTTTCCACTTGGTCTTATGTGATGAGTTCTTTCTGCTTTTTTTTTACTCCTCTGGTAGTCTGCTATTCAGCCTTTATATGAGAGGGCCTGTGTATGTTCCCTTTTCCCTGTTTATCTCTGCTTCTCTCTTCTTACTTCTTCGGCCTGTATCTCTTCCTCCATGTAAAAGATTGTATATCCAATAGTAAAATTTATTTGGAGGAGCAGAAGATCTTAGGAGAGGCAGTACTGTTGTTTTGGATGGGTTTCATTGGATGCAGCAGCTGTTTTTGTTTGTTTTTTTTAGTATGTAGGTAACTGCAGAAATGGTTAAAGTGCCTGACTTTCCTAATCAGATGACACAACAGCCATGCATTATCTATTTCAGTGTCATTGTTTATTTTTCAACAAAAATGGTAGATAATTTGCTACTGAAAACAAGAATATTTCCTGAAACTTTGAAATGGATCAAAGCAACTGTCCAAATGATACTACATTCAAGCAGAACAGAAAATGTTAGTGAGTTGAACGTAAGCAGATAGAAACTAAATCTGTCAGATCTTAATAACTTGCTTTTGTTTTTTTTCTCTCCTTCTTCCAGAACGTTCCACATTTTATTGGTGGGATACTGAGAATTGGCAGCAGAATAGAAAATGTAAGTTTCTCAAATTATTTTTAATAGGAATGCTTCTTTGTGTGTGAATACAAACAAAATATTTGTACAAATTTTAAATTACTTCCATATTTTAAAATACTTCCAAATTTTAAAATACTTCCATAAATACAGTCTGTAGCTTTTGGAGTATGTGGTATATAGGACCGGAGTTCCAGTGTTTGCAACTCTGAGCCACTAAATGAAATCTGTGTGTGATGGGAACTGTGAAATAAATATTGTTTGTGTAAGAAGACAAGGCAAACATAATCTATATGTAAAGACAATCGATTATTGTTAGTATAGCTGAAGTCTTCCAGAAAGAATCACTGCAGAAAAAGAAAGAAAACAAGAAAATACTGCTTAACAGAAAAAATACACTAATAATACAGTTAAAATTGTAATACACACACTTCCTAGTATCTGAGCCTTTTCCAGGTGTTGTGCTTACTCTTGTACAGCTCCTTCAGATCCTAAAGTAGGGGTGTCAAACTCATTTTCACCTGGGGCCACATCAGCCTGGTCCTGCAGCGCAACAGGCATCACGCTGCACATGTGACTGGTGCGCTGGCAGGAGCGTAGGGGCAAGGAGCTCAGCACCGCTGCCGGGTAGAAACAAGTTGCCGGGCCGGATAAGACAAGGTGGAGGGCTGGAGTCAGCCCGTGGGCTGTGAGTTTGACACCCGTGTCGTAAAGTGAACGGCTTCTGTCTGGTATCTGTGTATGTGGGGTGAGGTGTATAGTCATTGCTGTGGATAATTCCTTCTTCCTTACTCTAGGATCTACTTAAGTTCCTTATTTTTATGTTTGGTGGTGCACTTTCATACCTTGCTGTTTATTTTCGTTGGTCTGCAGGTTCAAGTTCCAATTTTACTATATATAGTGTGGTTTATGTATGTTAGAAAATGCTTTTGCCCAATTTTGTCCAGCTCTTTTTTTTTTTTTATTTTTTTTTTAATTAAAAAACCCAACTTGGCCAGTTGTTTATAGCCGTTGTTTTTCCAGTGGCAGCTTGTGCCCCATCTAGTGCTATCCCATGCTTGTACTTCTCTAAGCTACATTATGTGTCTCAATTTTCATGGCCTATATTTTATCATATGTGACTTGTATTTCTCTATACTGTATCATTATGTCAGTTATAGCAGAATTAACTACCTGTCGCTACTGTCTGTATGAAAGCTGTTGTTGTCCCATGTAAAAGTAAACCAAACTAGTTGTAACAACCTGGTCAAAAATAAAGCTGCTGTTCCATTTAAAAGAAAGTTAAAACAGAGCTCTAAGCAGGACAAGCTTTGAGTAAGCCGGAGGAATTTGCAGCACTGTGGTCTTGCAAATTGTGTACAAAGCCTGTGGCCCCTTACTAGCAATGGCAATGCTGCACAGCATGGCTAAAGCGCTACCAGTTGGGCAAAGGTTGATCACTGAAATGATGCAAAAGTGCTCCTCTTTGGAGATAGATTGGAAATGTTTTGAGATTCTGAAATAGTGCTACTAATTCATTCTGAAGGCCTTTGAATGGCTGAGTAAGTGAGTGGTTTGGAAACCTGCTGATCCATCTTAATTATCAAATTCTGTGTATGGTAAAGCTGTACTCGTTACATTTTTCATTTTGTAAACTTTGGATTGTGAGCATTCTTAGTTTTCCTGTGTTTGTAGAATCATAGAATCATTTAGGTTGGAAAAGACCTTTAAGATCATTAAGAGTCCAACCCTTAACCTAGCACTTCTGGCTCCTTCACTAAACCATGTCCCCAGTCGCTGCGTATACACATCTTTTAGATACATCCAAGGATGGTGACTCAGCCACTTCCCCTGGCAGCTTGTTCCAATGCTTGTCAGCCCCTTCAGTGAAGAAATTTTTCCTAGTGTTCAATCTAAACCTTCCCTGGAGCAACATGAGGCTGTCGTCTCTCATCCTAGTTCATCACTTTTTCCCCCACTTTCTAGTTGCAGCTGCCTTCTCTAACTGCAAAAACTAAAATAAAAATATTGAAGTTAGAAGACAATAACGTAGCTGATAGCAAAAGAAGAAGCAGAATAGGTACAACTGTATGTTACTGCTGGATAATGCATTTCCTTATTTTTAGTGGTATTTGTCTTCGTCGTGTGGGTTTTCAAATTATTTTTCCAAATATGTAGCCCTAGATAATGTGGGAGTATCCAAGGCAATGAGCGTTTTTCACTCAATCTGTCCTTCATATAGAGCTCTATAGCTCAAACAGTTTAAATATAATTTGAATAGAAGGGAAGTCATGATTTACAGAGTTGTAAATTGTAAATTGCCCAGGTCTGTATGTCTAACAGCCTGGACAATGTTAGGGTTTTTAATCAGGCTTGTCCCTTTACACTGAAGCAGTTTTGCGTGCAGTTACCATAAGCAGATTCTAAATTAAATTCTATAATTTGAATGGCTATCCTGTTGAAAGAACAACTGTGTTCAATGTGTGAATATATCATATTATGCTGGGCTTAAGTTATCCAGGTATTTATATTTGTGCACTGTTGTCTGTTTCAAAGGCTAACAAATCAGGAACAAGTGCAGAGTGTAAGTGCAACAGTAGTGTTGTTTGCTATATTTACATGGAATGTTTCCTCTACATTGCCAGTGAGCTGTTGGTGGTTGCAGTTTTTGTTTTAGGACTTTGCTTTGTATAGTATTAGTTACCTTTTTTCCCCTTTGTCTCCCTTCAATTGAAATAGGGTGTCTTTGATGTTGGGGATGCACTTGACTGGGTCAGATGCATAGGTGGTTTCAGATTTCTGCAGAAGCTGGAAGAACTTGCTGATTTTGGTTTGGTCTGTCTTGAAGTTTTCTTTGCTGAATGTAAGTATGAACACTTTTGAAGAAACAATAGTGAGGAAAGTCACCTGTATTGTAGTTATGACATCATTAATATTTGTATGTATTTCGTTAGTCTGGAAGTGGTGTGTGTGGTGGTGGTGTGGGGTTTTTTTTCTTGCTTGTCAATTACCTGAACCAGCAAATTCTTTCATGAATCTCTACGTGGTTTACACTTACACTGCACATGTTCTTTCCTAGCAGGAGTTCATAACACTTTTTCACTTCGATGTTTATTGTGGATTATATTTATGACCCGTTATCCTTGGCATTAAGTGGAAACTTGTCCAAAATATTATTTTGTCTTTCTGTTAAACATTTTGCAGAGGGTTTTGCCAAAAATATTAATTGAAATTGTAGTAATGTTAAAAAAATAGCTTATGTATCTCATGAGAGTTACCATAGCATATTAACACTAGCAGCAAAAGTTCTGCTGAAGTGACAAAAAAGTTTCCAGACCTGCTGGTTTTGATATGTGTTAATGGCCCATATTCTAGTCTTACTTTTTGCATACATTCATTCTAACTCAGCTGTTGCAGTAAGTGACAGGTGATAGAAATCGAATTTCCATTTGAGAAGACTCTTGTTATAGTTAAATACTGACCTACAAATTCTTTAAAATAGAAGTCTTTACAAATCTTTGAATTTAAAATTTCTTTAAAATACAATAACTTTCTCTTGATTGCTTAAAATTAGACAAGTGCTTAAGTGTCTGGCAGTCTGCAGCCAAATATTTGGGGCTTACCCAATAAAAAATAATTCCTTTTTCTTTTGAATGTTTCTATTGCTTGATTTGTTTCTTTTATTTAGCTAGTATGTCAAATTTTGCTTCTAGTCAGGAAACAGCATAATTCTTAGCAGCAGACAAAGCCTACTTATTGTCCTTGGTAACTTTTTCGCCTACTGTACTTTTCTGGATTTTGTTTACAGGCGGACGTTGTATTACTAAAACTGCTTTGGAAAACTGTAATTTAGTTGAAGAATTTAAAGCTATGACCTGTGAAAACTGTAAGAAGGTGAGAGAAGATATTAGAATGTGTTTGTGCTTTTCTTTTTTGTTGTGATTTTTTGAGTTTTTTTGTGTGTTCAAAGATTATAAAAATGACTGAATAATGAAAGGTAAAGATAAAGGCTTTAAAAGCTTGAGTAAGTAATTGTCCTGACATAGTTACCTTGCGAGGTTCTGGCCTAATAAAAAGAAAATAGTTGTTTACATTGCCATTGTACATTGGAGAGTGTTCCCCTCCTCATCCTCAGGGAACGCACTTAGTGTTGATAGAATATTGTTCAACTTGATCCTTTTGTAACAGAAATAAGATGCTTTCAAATGCTTTGCTACATGTTCCTTTAGTGCAGTATTTGGGTTTTTCCTATAGCAGTCTGGTTAATTCCTGTATCTTCCTTGCTACAATTCCGTAGTTCAGGAGCTACGCTGAAAGGCACTGAGTAGGGAACTGGTTGAGATGTGCTGTACTTGGCCTACTTTGCTGTTTGACACATGCTCTCTTTTGGTGACAACTATATTATGGAACCCAGGAGACCTTTTGAGTTAGTCCTGTTTTTCAATTATTGTTCACTGTATTCTTATCTGCATAACATTTTCATTTGTACACTGAATGAAAAGTATTAAATTACAACTAATAGTGCATACTTAAACAAGCATAAAAACTTATCTGCCTCTTGTTAAATGTTTTGTTTACTTCTCATTGCAGCTGAGGTTAATTACAATGGTTGCCAAGTTGTTTTTTATTGATTTCACAGAACAGTGAGTCTATGAAACAGAAAGGAAACGAGGAATTTTCCCAAAGAAACTTTGATCGTGCTATAATGTCATATACGAAAGCCATAGAATTTTGGTAAGAACTAAACTGGCTAACCAGATTGTGTTATGTCATATGCATTCAGCTCATTCAAATTTATCCTGATTTTGTATAGTTTTGCATGAGCTACTCGGGCCAAATTATACTATTTTTTTTTTAAAAAAAAAAAGCTATGTAATGCATTTCCCATTCTGTTTTATTTCTTGATACTAGTGATTGTTTGCACTTGTACTCTCCCAAAATTCTACTTTAAAGGTGATGTAAATTGACTAACAGTAAGTATAATAAACCTGAAAGGTGATATGTTATTTGGTGTGAACAGCCACTTTTGGTGTCATCCCTCTGAAATATTTTTCCAGCAGAACAGTACGACCACCTGTTGAAAATATTTACCATCTTCACTATGATGCAGAACTAGTGAACAAGAACAAATATTTATTTTTAAGTATCTGTTATTGGCAACTCTGTATGTGACAGGCTTAATATCCGTTGGGGAAAAAAATTAAACAAAACTTACAAAATGCCATTTGTAGAAGAGCTTTGGAGACTTTCCTGGGCTCTCTAAAAGAGCAGGGCAACAGAGATTAAATGAGAATTTGTCCTGTGCACATAGAACATTTACTCCCTTCTTGTAGTCTGCATGTAACATGAACTAGCTATGGAATGCAAGTTTGGTGTAATCACTACTTGTATTGTAGTTGGGCAAATGCAGCTGGTGTGTATAAAATACATTGAAATACATAAAGTTCCACCTTTCATGAAAATGTTTGTGCAAACTGTTTTATTTTTTCATTTTAATGTCTGTAGCTTTATAATTGTGAAGCTGAATATCAGCGTATTGTTGATGTCTTGGTTTAGAATTTGTCACATAGTGTGATACATCCCATATTCAAGCAGACTTTGGCCTCCTTGAATAGCTGAGTAGGCTGGCTTCCATCGAGTGACTGTATCTGAGATGCTGGAGCAGGCTGAGAAGTCTGCTCAGGGTAGCTGATGACGAGGAGGAGGGAGCAGAATTCAGTGAAAGAGCAAAGGAAATCCATTGGTTGGAAAGAACAAAGGAAGTCTCATGGCTTCTAGGGGTTGTAGAGCTAAGCTGTTTTTACAGCGATTTGCTAGAAACTGTTCTTTGTCCTCAAGACCCTGCTGGAAAGTGAAGGATAGCTCAGTGCTGTCTGGCAGCTAGGAGATCCTTCATCTATCTGCTCTGCGCACTGTCTTTTCTTTCTTATTCTTCCAGTGTGAGCTGACTTTCATCTGCTTCATTATCACACTCCTTCACTAATTAGCTGCATCCTCCCTTGTCTTCTTTTCAAGTAGTTGCTGGATTACATGTACTGATTGCCCCCCTCTCTTCTCCATTAGGTACATTGAGGGGAGCAATGAATGCTTCAGCTGTTTAGAACTGCTGCTTAGTCTACCCAGTCAGGCAGAGGATTGTGAAAAAGCTGTAGACCCAGTGATCCAGAAGTGACCATGGGATGTTTGATTTAATCAGGCCTTCAAAATTAGGAATTACAGAACAAAATAAAATGGAATGTATGTGGCAGTTGAGCTAGGTTTTCCATGCTTTATGCATTCTTTTGCCTCTTTGTTTGTTTTTTTTGAGTTTGTGGGATATTTTTAAAGAGCTGAGATTGTAGGGGACATACTTGACTTAACTTTGCACCATTTAAGGTGTGCTTTGATATGCTTGTCAGAGCTAGTGAGCTTGGGAAGGAGTTTAAATCTCTTTTTACTTTTTGTAGGTTTTGGGGTTTTTTTTAAGTAAGCTGAAAGTTAATTGAATTATTGGAAGTTGCATGAGTGGGCTTGGATTTTACAAATTATTACATCATTAAAGCTATTATTCTCAGTGATTTAACTGGTAAATCAGTGGGACTACTTAAGGAAGCTTGTAATTGTTGGTGCTAAAGTGCTTGCAGACTTTTATTGTGAAAACTTGGGGGTTTTTTCCTGTTAAGATTTTCAAAACTAATCTGTGTTACTAACTTTTCTGTATTTTTTTTCTTTTTAGTCCTGTAAACCATCTTCTGTATGGAAATCGAGCTCTTTGTTTAATTCTCACAGGACAGTACAAGTAAGTAATCTCTTGTTTTTAATCTGAAATGCTGTGGGATCTGCAGTTAAAAATTGGCAATATACTTTGAAAAGTAGTATTTTCTTAAAACTTAAGTATGTAGTAATTGTGAATGTATTACCTCATAAAACTCATATTAAGAAAAAATTAGTAGTATGAGCTGTATTTGCTGACAGCATGTAATACCATTAAATTAAGGGGGTGTTATCTAATAGGGGGAAAAATAAATCTCAGTACCAGCAGGTATTGTGATTTTTATTAAACCTCAGTGTGCGTATGAGGATTATCTTGTTTATGAACAGAGTGGATGTATACCATTTGTGTAAAGCCAACCCAAGAATTTACTGTTAGTGTGATTGAAGTCTTGTACTGGTGACTGAGGTAAAGTGTTAAAGGGTCTGATTGTTATTAGTGCAGGTAATTGTTGAACTATAAAGAAATAATAACAATGTAACTAAAATTGCTTATCTGCATGATTCTTGGTTTCTGCCCCTTTTCCTGGAGTTATGCTTACCCCTCCACTGCTCTTCTGAGTGGGTACTAAAGTTGGCATTTCCATTGCTGTAGCAGTGGGGTTAGAGAGCTGTCAGCATGCAGACTCCTCTGGGAGGAAAGCAGTATTCATGCTAATGGTTTCTTCTTCCTCATTCTGGAATCCACTTAGGGTCACTTTTGTATTTGCTAACATGCAATTACACCTTTGCTTTGTCTTTGTTCATCGGCAGCTCCACTTGACATCTGTTTGCTATACGTGGTACTTATAGCTATTACTTTTTCTTTTTTACTCTTAAAGTCTATTTGTCCAGAGTTGGCATGTCTTTAAGTAACCATCGGTGAATTGTTTATAGCCATGGGGTCTCCAGTTTTAAGCTTGTGCCTCATCTCTTTTCGTCTTGTTCCATTACTCCTTTATGTTGCATCCTGTGTCTCCACTTCTCAAGGCCTCTGCTGTCACATCACAGCTGTGTTTCTTTACAGGACATCATCATTTTGGAGTCATAAATACCTCATTCTGTATAGATAGCAGTAACAAGCAGTTATTCCATCTAAATATATGGTTGTACCACATGGAGATAAACAAAGGTAGAACACATTGGCCATAGATACCAGGTCAATTAGAGAAATTGCAGGTACAATTAAACCAAATAAAAGAAAGCTGCAGGTGGGTCAAGATGTCGTTCAGGTTTGGCAAGCCTGAGAAGCCTCAGTCCTGAGGTTCTGCATGTTTGGTACTGAGCTTATGGCCTGCTATTGGTGGTGGCAGTACTATAGTACAGGACTGTGCAGTTCTGTAGTGTTCTGCAGATCATCTGCTGGGGAGTTTGTGGCTTCACCCAAGGTGCGTGTATGCCCCTTGTTTTCAGAGCCTCGTGAGAGGCAGTGGTCATATTCCCTTCTAGGCTTTGGTATGTACGGAACAGGGCCTCTCGGTACAGCTGACTCTCCTCTCCTGATGTTTTGACAAGTGCTCTGGGGCACCTTTCCTAGCACTTCACGAGGCTGTCAAAAGGTGGCACTGAAGGAAGGACTGGTTAGGTGAAAACAAAGCTGAACAGCACATGCTGCATGATGAGACAAGCGCTTCAGGTTTTTTTCTAATCTTTTCAACTGCTTTTGTAATCTCTTAATATCTGTATCCCCAAGGGCTGTCTTTTATGCAAACATTTTTCCTTGTGTTTGCTTCCTTTGCAAAACTTTCCTGGTGCAATTTCTCCCATTCTAGTCACTAGTTCTGCTGGTGTTTTTTAATCACTATTTTATTTTAAATGTATTGCTACATCTCTAAATTCTGACAGTACTATCTGGGGTTTCTGTACCTGGCAGGAGCTGGTTCTGACTTGCTTTCATTTTGCTGAATTAATTCTTCCTGAAGTCTCTGAAAAATTTGGTTGTGTAAAACATACCCCTTCTCTTTCAATTGTCTCTTTCAGGCTTTTCTTTAGTATCCAGTTTTCTTTACCACTAAGCATCTCATTCTCTTCCTTCAGATCCCTCTCTAAAAGCTTTCCTGCTGTAACAGTTACAAAAGCCAGCTGTAGTGACAAGGCAGTTTATGAACACTTTCACGTGAAATAAGATTATTTTCCATATGCCTTCCCTATTGGGAAGGTAAAATAGTTGACATCTCACAGACCTTTGCAGGCCTCTCAAGTCTTGCAACAAACATTTGCTGAAGGCTTTAGAGTCAAAATGACCCAGCTAACAAATGAGTGAGGCAGTTGTAAGCTTCGTCATCTGAAGTAATCCATACTTGACTACTCTTTGTAATTTACTACATCCTGCTGATCTGACACACAGCTGTAGTTGAGTGAAGGATTGGTATATCCCAAAGGTATATAAACTCTATAACTTCTTGTGTCAGACAGCGTTGCTATCAGCATCGCTGCTGCTGCTTTCTGTTCTGCCCTGTGGCTGTAGGGATAGTCTGCTTCTCTTCTGGTCTCACCAGAGCTGTGATTCTGGTTGTTCCACAGCACCTTATATATAAAAAGTCAAAGTTGAGTGTATGCTTTGGGTTTCAGTTGTTGGGAGCTTTGGAGGTTACTGTCTTTCAGTGCTCAGCAGGTAATACTTGCGCCCTCAAATCTCTAGCTACGATTATGTAACTATAATGTAATTTCTGTCAAAATATTTTGGTTTGGTATCCAGGCTTTTTTATTAAAGCTTTGCTTTTTAAAGGAACACTTTGTTAGAACCCAGTTAAGGGGTAGGTATATAAGTGGAAAAGCTGGAAAACCTAATGGGTAAGGAGAGGGAATAAATATCTGATGGGTGAAATATTTTAACCCAGGTAAGTTTCAGCTGAGAAGCATTATCTGACCATACCTTTACACAGGTGAATGAATTGTGCTTTTATCCACTTGATGTTCTTATAGTGCCTTGTCCATCTGATCTGTAGATTTTTCTGAAGTGTGAATAATAAATACTTCTTCTTTTTTTTTCTCTTCTCTCAGGAAAGCTCTTGCTGATGGAAAAAGAGCCGTGATTTTGAAGCCTAATTGGCCAAAGGTTAGTTTCATATACACTTCAAAATTGTCTTTTGTTGGTACTGTAAACCAACATAAGAACCCAGAGTCTGAATTACAAGTTTGACCCAGGTAGATGTGACATATTCTCATCGACATTTAGCACTAATGACAGTAGAATGAACACAGTACCCTTGTGGACTGAGAATTCTGCTTCAGTCAGCCAAATACATACTTTGCTTGTATTTTTTATATTAATAATGTTGTTTTGACGTGCTTGTAAATGTTGTTACATGGTGTTTTGCATGTGTAAAGACAGAAGAAAATGTTGATAATGTTCTGCATAGCTGTGTTATCACAATGCTTTAAAAAGAATACATGTAGTCCTTACAGTAAAAAAAGTCGTTATGACCAACATGTATTTCCCAATAATCTTGGCCTACAGAGGAGTAAATAAGGGATGGTTACAAAATTACAAAGTAGCAGTTGAGATTAGGGGAAAAAGCAAATTTGCTCTTTTATAAAGCCAGAGGCTAGATGGTGCTCCTGGTGAATTATCTTTATGTTTCAGTGTGCTGAGTAGTTGAAAACTTTGATTTATTATTCATCATGAGACAGATAGAGTAGATAAAATTTCACATGCTTAAAAGTTACTTTATATTGTCTGGTGCATTTTTTTTCAGATATAGATTGTTTTCTTGTTTCTGTAAATGAATGATTGAAATTCAAACTCATGTCCATGTAGGGTCACTACCACTTCTGTAAGGCGCTGTCATTATTGGGGGAACACCAGCTGGCTTTGGAAGCAAATGAGAGAGCTCTGGAACTGTGCAAGAATATTCTTGATGGACTTAAGGATCTCATTCAACAAAATGAAAAGTTAAAGAAGACATTAGAAGAAATCAATGGTAACCTTTTCTGATTTCAAGACCTACCTTGAACATGGCAAAACTCCTTCATTGGTAACTTGCCTTTTAAGCTAGCTGATTTTTTTTTCTCCTTTCTATATAATTTTCTGTAGGTATTAAACAGCATGAACTGAAACCAAAGAAGTCACTTGAGAAAAAGTAAGCAACTGTCAATTTTGCTTTTACTTTTAAATGAGCAATGCTTATATATAATATAAAAGGTAACTAATACATAGTATAGATAATAGCTTAAACTTTGTTAACTATCAGTAAATGAAAAAAATGGAAGCAATAAGCTTATCAGAACTCTAACCAGACTGCAGCCTAGGAGTGGAGAGGATGGATAGGAACTAAATAAACTGTCTTGAGATGTGTTAGACTTCCAACTGTTTTCCTTCAGAATTAAGTTTACCCATTGTGGGAAAAAATAGTAAAACATTTTCATGGTTTTTGTCTTCCCAACTTCAAGTACTTTGCTGTTGAGGCAATTTTGTACCTGAAAATATGTTGACTTTGCTATATAAAGTTCACTAGGAGATTAAGCTCATTTGAGGAACTGAGTCCTAGCAAATGCATTTTGGCAATGATAAAAATGGACGTGTATCCTAATTTGTAGGAACTTGATTTTGCCACGTATATTCTGTGCTTTTTCCTTGCCCAGAGAGAAAGAGTTTCTGTATTCACAGATTCAACTAAGTTACAATATATATTGTAACTTTTACATTAAACATTTTTCTGAACAATCTTTTTGATTTTTATTGATCTACTTGTAATGATGTACTGTCATTCGAAATAGTACAGTATGTAAACTACTAAACAGCTTTTTGTAAACCGGAAAACTCTGGAAGAACTTAAATATTTGTTTCCCCTTGTATATCACACAAAAAATGTGGTCTTGGGCATGACTTTTTTTTTAATTATTATTTTTTTAAATAAATGTGCAGTAATTCAGTTCCTGTCCCTTACATAGAAAATGATGTGATTTTTTTGTTGTTGTTGTTCTATTTTTGCATGGCCTTGGACTGTGCAATTTGAAGGTATAAAGAATGGCTGTTTGACCAAATTCTTTAAATATCCAAATGCCATTATGCTTCTATGAGGGGCGGACTCCTTGTATTTCTTCATGATATACATATCTTAAATGCGAAGAAAAAACATCAACATTGGAAGACCTAATGTTCTCTCTTTTTACATATCAGAGACTGCAGTTCTTCAGAATCTCATTTAATAACCTCTCAAGAACAAAAAGAACTAAAAAAAGGCAAAAAGAGAACACAGTCAGATCCTAAAGATCATCTTTGTCTTCAAAAATATGATACTAAGGTAAGTTATGCTACATTTGGAATTGAAAGACTAACAGTGTTTTGATTTTCATCATCCTTCAATGTGTTATTTAATGGTGTGGCTGAAATTTTGCAACCGCTGTGTTTAAGTAATTGTGTACTTCCTCAGCCGTGTGCAATTTTCCTGTAATTCTGAACTACTAGATCTGTGTTCAGAAGTTTGAATTTGAAAGGAGGTGGGAACTGGTTGCTTGAATGAGAAGGTGGAGGCTGTATGCTGTGAGGAGAGGGATCTATTTGGGTTATTTAAAGTGGGGCTGAAGTCACGTCTAACTCGTCGACTGTCTGGTCCTGCCTGTGAGTGTTCATTCAGGTGTGGGCTTCCCTTGGCTTTAGGAGAGGATTCAGGTAACATGTACAGGAGTAATGGAGTTCAGTGGAAGATGCTTTAGTTAAAGTTAATTCACATACAATGTGTTTGTTAAACTGGAGCATTGCTTTGCACTGATATTGTGATGTTAGGCTTTTACATGATTATAGACCATTATTTTCATGCTGTAAAAAACAGATGCCCTTCGTATGGGAAAAACGCTGATTAAAGAGGATGCTTAAGTGGATTTTATTTAAAACTAGGGTCTTGTGGTTCTCAAATATCTGTTTCGCTTATGTGTTTAAAACTAGTATAGTGCTAAAATGCAAGATGGACTTGTGTTATTTTAGAAGCCCTTTGTAATTTTTTAGATTCATTCTTTCAATTTAAAAGACTGTTCACAAGCACAAAATATTCTAGATAAATTTTATGAACTTTTTCGATGAGGAAGGCTTAAAAGAGAAGGTGAAACTGTCGTGGGGCAGAATTAGACTGCTTAAAGAAACACTGCCAAAGGTAGTAGCTAAAGTGGTTTTATTGAAGTAAGATGGTGTAAAATGAAGCCTAACCAAGTCTAATGGTAAGGTTCAGTCTTATTTCTTTGCTGGACAGAGGATATAATAACGATTCAAAGTTACAAATGCAAGATCTTAAGGCCCTGTTATACAGGGTTATATGTGGTATTGGTCATTTACCGAAGATCTGCAGTTGGTAAGGCATCTCTCAACCTCAGAGAGTAAACTTGAGGGGCGTCCCAGCTGAAGGGAAGATGACTGCCATGCTGCCAGCTACTTAGGAGGGAGAGCTCAAAAAAACCTCACTCAGGCTGTCATATTTATGGAATAAAGTGGTTGGCTTGTGGTCAAGTTATGTGCCATGGAAAAGGTAAGCTTGAGATTCCTTGTAACCACAACTTTTGTTCCTTGTCCAAGTTAGTTTTGGAAGAACTGTCTGCTATTTGTGTTAATTGCATGATTAGTGTTCCGGCTTCAAAGCTCTTACACATCAAAGCTCATCGTGTCACCCCGTCCCTGTGTGAGTTTTTAAAGAAAAGGTTGGAACTAGAGAAGTTCTTGGACTGGTCATGGCCTAGGCCTTTGCTTCCTTTGGGACCTGAACCAAACCACCAGTTTGGTCAAGCTGTTAAGTGCATCCATCACAGAAGCTTAATAGAATAATCACAGAATGGTTTGGGTTGGAAGTGACCTTAAAGACCATCCAGTTCCAAGCCCCTGCCAAGGACAGGGACACCTCCCACCAGACCAGGCTGCTCAAGACCCCATCCAACCTGGCCTTGAACACTTCCAGGGAGGGGGCACCCACAGCTTCCCTGGGCAACCTGTGCCAGTGCCTCACCACCCCCAGAGTGAAGAATTTCTTCCTAAAGTCCAATCTAAACCTTCCCCCTTCCAATTTAAAGCCGTTCACCATCATCCTGTCACTACTTGCCCTTACAAAAAGTCCCTCCTCAGCTTTCCTGTAACCTATTCGGGTACTGGAAGGCCACTATAAGGTCTCCCTGGAGCCTTCTCTTCTCCAGGCAGAATAACCCCAACTCTCTCATCCTGTCCTCATAGCAGAGGTGCTCTAGAATAGTATAAACTTAGAAGAAGCTCAATAGAATAAATTTTGTTCATGATTGAATTTTGTTCCTGAAAACTACTTAAACTAAGGATATATGTTAGTGAAGGATGATGAAAGAAATCCACCAACAGAAGCCTCTTTTTCTGCCTTTATAAAGTTATTTTACTGTTGAAAGCCCAATGGCGTACTGTGTTATCAGGGTGTAACCCAGGTAGGCAGCTCAGCCCCTTGCAGCTACTTGGTCACTCCCCTCAGCAGAGTGGGGAGGAAATCATAAGGGGTAAAAGTGCTAAAACTTGTGGGTTGAGTTAAAGACAGTTTAGCAGGAAAAGCAAAAGCTTCACACGTTGTTGCCGACAAAGAAGAGATGCTGCAATACATTCAATGTGAATGCGTTTATTTGGCTTTCTGATTATACTTTTATATGCTTTGTTGTTAACATGATTAATTATCATTGCTTCTAAGAATACACTCATTAGCTAAGGAATACACTCATTATCTATTTCAGATCACTATATAATTAAAATACAGGATATGGAGGATCGCCATGTCCTGCTGGCCCTGATTTTACATCCTTAATTAATCAGTCCATTATTCTTTTCAGATGTTTCCCAGAGATGACACAGCTGGTTGCTTATCAGTTTCTCTGTCTTCATCTGGTACTCTTCCATGGAGCAAGGTCATACTTTGTTTGCTTCATGTTTTCAAATCTTCTGGGCTTCTTTTCCTTAAAGGTCCAGCAGATCCAGTGCCATTTTCTTAGCGAAAAACCTCAGACCCCACAACACATGAGCAAAGGGAAACAAGGGGTTCATTCCCTAGTTCCAGGCAGATGTTTAGCTGTTTCCAGGCAAACAGAGCCTCATCATACTTAATGATATTACTCAGGAAGATAGTTGCTGTAAATCAGGACTTCTTCCGTATCTCCTTTTCCCCCCAACTTTTAGTGTTGTGCACAACGTCATATGGTCTGGGATGTCCTTTTTGGTCATTTGGGGTCAATTGTCCTGACTGTGTCCCCTCCCAGCTTCTCATGCACCCTCAGCCTACTTACTGGTGGGGACAGTATGTGAAATGGAAAACTCCTTGACACTGTGCAAGCCCTGCTCAGCAATAGCAAAAACATCCCTGTGTTTTATTTATCCTATGAAGAGAATTAACTTTATCCCAGCCAAAATCAACACATTTCCATTCATTAAAAAACATCCCAACGCTCCCCAAAAAAGTGGAAATTTGGGGGATTTTGTTGGTGAATATCGGTGGAATTTCCTAGCTGTTGCTGTCTTAGTGCCCATTGCATTTCCAGTATTGTGGGGAGCCTGTAAACCATTCCTGTGCATAAATTTTCCTGAGTGGTTTGCTTTGTTGCACGCATGCAGACTGCGGCCATGCTGCTGTTAACACCATGGAATTAAAACTTTAATAATCAACCTTCAGTTTGCTAACAGACAGTTCTTCTCATTCACACTAATATTTAATTTAAAGGAATGTTTATAGCTCTCTCTCATAATCTTTACCATCATTATTGTAAGCTAATTAATAGATTGTTATAATTGAGCCTATATAATGTGTTATATTTTTATATTATATAGCTTATTTATAAAAGATAATAAAAATATATAAAAATAATATAAATATAAATATTTCTACTGGAAAGATCAAAACAGTTCAACACAGATGTGAGAAAACAGTTTCGGGTTTCACAGGAGGGAGGGGCAGCAAAAAAGAGGTCTGGCTAGTGGGGAAACCGAAACCAATGTGTACGGGCAAAGGGAAGGAAATGAAACTTAGAACTTGTTGAAAAAGAAAGGGATCTATAGATCACACAAGAAGTACTTCAAGATTTTTTTACTTTTTACAAAAACTTTCATCTGCTTTTATGCTGTGAAAATCTTCATAATGTAGGTCTGTTACCTTCCTTTAGGATTGCTATTACTGCAAAAAAAGGCAAATATTTGTCTGACCGGTAGATAATATAAATTGATATGAACTGGGGGACTGTATAGGTGTAGAAATACACTTTGTGTGAAATGAGTTTTCTTTATTTCGGGGGGATGTAAACTACTGTATTGTTATTGTAATTTATTTGTTTAAATTTTAGTGGTTTGGTTTTTTCCTTTGTTTAATTTTAGTAGGGAATGTCTGTTTGTTTTTTCTTATTTGTGTAAAACCAAACTAACATATTTGTCATTAGGTGACTGACATCCAGAGAACAGAAAGCAAAGGTTGGTCTCTGGAGTTTCCACCAAGTGAGTTTATTTTTGCTATTTATCAAGTCTGAGTTGGTTCTTCCCTCTTCTCTTGCTGTTGTCCTTGCAATAAGCAAAAGTGTGTCTAATTTTACTTAGACAACAATAAGCTATCATGTTTCATTTATTTTCCTGTTAGTAGCTTAGATACTTCTCCCCTGTATTTCTGTCTTATTTCCTTCATGCTTTTGTAGTTTGAATCTACTTTATATGGATGAATTCAGAACTGAAACTGGAACTAAAAAGTAGAAAGCTGGGTCACAGGCTAGAAATGCTCTCCCTCCTTCTGAGACAGGTATGGGATCTAAAAGGATCTAAATTTAAAAGTGTGTGGGTAGTTTCAATATTCCTAATTCACTTGTGAGTAATAAAAGCTCCATATAGATCCTGTAGAAAATAATCCTGCAGTTAGGGAGGAAGGAGGCCACAAAATATTTGTCAGAGTGGATCTTTAGCTACAAACTTTAAGAAGTATAAGCTGGTGTGATTTGTTTTTAATTTGTTTTTTTTTTTTTTTTAAAACCCACCCCCTTGTATAGACTTTTATAGAGAGAACTCCCACATTGCTAGAGTGTTATTTTGTGGTGAAAGTGAAGCACAAACAGTTTGGATCTTCAAAGTGAAATGTTTTCCTGAATTTTGCTTGGGTTTTCAATCACTTGCTAAAGCTGCTCTAACCAAGAAAGCTTAAGATATTTCCGTGACATTCAGAACTTGTTCTTGATAACGTTTGTGTGGAATATGCCTGCTGAATCTGGATTGGCTGCATGCTCACGCTTTATTCTAAAAGTTGTGACCTCCTGACCATGTAATAATTTGAAGTGCTTGATGCCCAGCTGTACTCTTCTTTGGTCTTCTAATACTTAAATACTGAGTTGAATAGATGTTGAAGTGCAGAGCACTTCAAAACTTGGTTTTAGGAAACCAGTGGAGATATATTAAAGTACATTATTTTAAAATGAGCAGTAGGATAAATGTAGGTTTTGGACATATATGAACATCTTGAAGAATTAAAGGATTTATTGGGAAATGGAGAATGTGGGAAAGATTGCAAAGGACGAGTCAAGACAAAGTTGTTGAAAAGATATAATGTGGTAGGATAATAAAAGAAAAGAAAGAACTATAAAGTGTTGAAGGAACTTAGTGCAGAAAGCATGAATCAGGGAAGGATTTTTCTAGAAAGGGGAAGTCGAGCTCTGGAAGTTTTGAGGAGCTATAAGTAGATAGTGTGAAGGGGCAAAATAAGAGATGCATGGAAGCTCTAGGAAATTCTGAATTTATTTAGCATCTAAGTGAATCCAGACATTTTCTGGAGTGAGAAGGTGTGTTCCGTATGGTAATGGAGTCTGAGGATTCCTTATAAAATAAAGCTTTATTGAGGCAGTGGAAAAGATCAGCAACAGTGCACTTATAGGAGCCCACATGGCAACCCACCCCATCACTGATAGCTAACAGAGGGTTGTAAGTGATGCTCCAGTCGACCGCCAGGGACACCTGGTGTCCAGCTGACCAGGCAGCAAGCCCAAATTGTGCAAATGCCTTCTGAATATGGGTGGGAGTTGCGCTGCCCCTTGGCTCCACCAGCAGTAGTGGGATTTGGGAGAATTGTACTTTTTACGAATAACGTGGGCGGCGTCCTGTTGCCTGTGTTGGTCAAGGGGTAGGGTGTCTGCAGTCTGTCTGTGCTGCTGATACTGGTGAAGGGGCAGGGTGCCAGAGGATAGCTAATATTTTTAGACAGATTGAGGAGGGAAGAGGGGTAACAAAAGGCTGAATTGAGAGAGAACAGAAAATTCTTCTAGTCTAAAGATTATAGGACTTAAGAACTATTGCATTGAACATAGTAATTTCAAAAAAATCTTGTGCTGATTCCATGGGCTTTTTTTTCTTCCTTCTTTCTCCTCCTCTTCTCCCCCTCATTATGTTGGTACTGATGTAGAAGGAAATATTTGATTTGGCTTTGATTTGAAAGGAGGAGTTACGCTTTGAGTGTCTAGCTAATACAAGTTTACTGTGGGTGGGGAAGAATAGCTTCATTTTTCTTAGCCTTAGTTCACTTAAAGGCTTGAAACTTGCAGGAGATTTAATGTAAAGGAACTTTATGTCACTGTATCTTATCTTAAAGTTACTGTCCTTCTTAATTTTGGTTTTTGTCTGCATATACTATTTTTTTGAGCATGTGTACATTTCTGTTTGTTTGCTCTTAATGGGAATGTCTAGCAAAAGAAATATTTCTACTAATAGATTAAAATGTTTGTGGGGTAAGTGAATCATATTTGCTGTTAAATTAATATAGCTCCTTAAGTATTCTAACTGTAATTCAGCAGGATTTGCTTGTTAATTGTATTTGAATGTATTTTTTTAAAATGTGAAACTGTTGTCTTTTTAAGTTGTGTAGGAAATTTTCTGAAATGAATTTTGTTGAATGGCTTTTAAAATTAGATTATTCTATGAAATAGTAGTACTGATTAATTCTTTCCTTTGGTGGTGAGAGGGAAGGCTTGTATTGCTGTATACCTCTTTGACTTGCCGTGTATAATAAAGAACACCTGAAATGCTTGGTGCTCAGCAATTCCGAACTAAATTTGTCAGCTGCTTGTTTGTTCCTTACCACTCCAGAAATACAGGATTTTTGCCTTGCTTATCTAATGGTCTGGTTACTAGAAAGCTGCTTCCGAAAAGTGGATTTTCTCACTGTTGCTGCTGAGTTGTTAACACCTTGGTAATCTCCAGCTTGTGATTCTTGAAAATTAAAAACTGGGTGACTTAATCATGACTCTACATGTGCATGTTCAGATGCTTAAATTTATGTTTTAATTCCACAGAAAGCGGCTGAGAGATTATTTTGCAGTTAATGGCATGGCTTCCTGGTTTTGACCAATTACAATAAAGTAGTACAAGCTTTCTTCTTCCTTGTTACTAACGAGTTGTTTACTCAACTTGTAGAGCCCTGTAACTAATCAACACCAGTGGGTAGATCTCTAAAATTTTCAAGGGTGTTAGTAATGCTTTGTGTTAAGTCTTTGATGTTAAGTTTCAGAGTTATAAATGAAACAGCGTCACATGATAAATTCTTTCTTGTCTTTGTGATCCAGTATTGCCACATGGTTAGATGCTTTCGTTTTGTTATCAGGGATATTTATCATGATTCAACTCATATGTTTACATTTCTAAGATGAACGTTGGATGAACTTAACTCCTTTAGCAATGAAATCTTGAAGTTGCAGATTTGTGTAAAATTTCTGTAGGCAATCTTGAACATCCATAATGATCAATTATTACCTTTAAAAATTCTAGTTATCAACTAATAGTGAATAATATCAACTGTGGTTTTGTATAACGTACTGATTTCTTTAGGCTGGAGTCCACTTTATTAGTTGTTACAGTATTGTAGAGTCAGATTATATCTTATAGAATTTTTGGTAGTTCTTTTTATTTGAAGTATCTTTTCTCCTTTATGGGATGAATAGAATCTTATACTATTACATTTAATAAAGATAATATCGATTCATACCGTAACACTTGGGTGGCTTTTTGAAAAACTTTTTAGTTGTGTTAATTTTTGATATTGTAAATGTTTAAGTTCTATTATTTATAAAGCAAAATATGAGTTATGTGTGTGGTTTTTTTCCTTTTGTGGTGGTCTTTTTTAAAAATACTCTTTCTTTTTACTTACTTTTTTCTGGTGACTTTTACAGGCCAAAGTCACCAGAACAAAGGAAGGCCAAACCCCAAATCTGGTGACTCTGAAAAGACAAGGTAAGAAATTTATTTTTTTTTATGATTATTTTGAGTTATTTTATGCAGCATATAAAAAGGAGTTAATGCAGCATTGACTTGCTGCGTGCTCTTTGCTAAGTGTTTTGTTTACATTGTTCATGTAGTCCTTAGAATAGAACTAATGTTAAGATACCTGATTGAAGTTCACAAAATTCCAGTTTTCATGAAGAGCCTGAGTTATTACTTGCAAACTAAATACCTTCCAAAGCTCAGTTGAATTTTAGCAAATGAAGGCATAATTTCAATAACCACTCTTCTGTTGCCCAAAAGCAAAAAGCAAATCGCACAGCATAACCATAAAATGTGCTTCATTTATAGCAAAAGATAGTAGCAAGCTTGTTCCAGCTGTTACATTCAAACTTGTGCCACAACATAACTGAAGCTCTATCTTATTTTCAAGACCTGTTTGTACAAGTTTTACTCTCTGTACCAAATAATTTTTAAAACTTCTCTGACACTTCATATGCTTACTAAGAAGAAGAGATTTGACTACAGGGAAAACATTGTAAGTCAGTCTCAGAACTGAGTACTAGAAAAAAGAACTTCTACTTAACGTCCTTTTAGTTGTTTGGAAACTTGAATTTTTGCTTGAAATATAATTGATACCTAATTTTCAGTACGTGAAAAGTCTTTGTAGAATATGCTGAATGCAAATGTTTGATGGTTTGGAGCCAAAATTAAATTAGTTGAGAGAAAAAGTGGTATAGATTTTGTGGACAAAATCTATGTTTCCATTTGTTGTAACAGTTAAACTCTTATGAAAGAAACTATTTCTAGTGATACTGGGACCAATTTGCTCCAAACAGGTTTGGGGAAATCACTGCATTTTGAGGTGATTCAATATGCCACCTTAATTCTTCATCTAATAGATAGTTAAGAAGTAAAGAACTATTACTGGTGACTTATTTGTAAGGTGACTGAGGCAAATAATGACTTACTACTTAGGCCATGCAGAGATAGACGCTTTCAGTGTTTTAAGCCGAGCTGTGAAATTAGACAAATTAAGCTCTGACTATACTTTCTTGCTTGTATATTTTTTTTTTCAGCAAGTGTTTTTTAGTTACATTTAGGATGATGAAAAACGGATGAAGAGTACAGCAAAATAAGCTGTTTATATTGACATAGAAAAGTTTCCATTAAGTGGTGATTTTTAAAGAAATTTCTCATGTGGAAGAGTCCAAGCTATTAGGAAACCTGAGAGCTGAACCTGCTTATCCGCAGTCCTAACCTAAGTGTGACCACAAAATGTACCATCTTTTAATCTATATTTATTACAGTACAGTCCTTTTTCTTCCCCTCCCCTCCCCCCCCAGTTACCACTGTAGCCAAGACAATTGAAACTTTGTCGCAGGAGAGGTCATTTATGTTATTTAACTGGGTTGCCACTGAATTCATTCTCCTTTCGCTTCATAGATGGTTCAGTTACTTAAAAAATGCTTCTCTCATGGTCAAGTTTATTAGACCTATAAAGAACAATGTTTCTCCACAAGTAAGGTCCATGGTCAGTTAGACTCTTATCTCCATGTCTGTAATTATCCCATTGCTTGGCTTCCAAAAATCTAGGGAATCCCTTTGACACTCCAAAGAAATCTCGTGTGATGAGCGTTTGATGCCTTCCAGTGTGGGACAGAACTGAATTTATATTAGTAAAAGGCAATATAGTAGCATTAAGCATTGACTAGCAATCTTAGATTTGAGGATTTAGTTTAGAGTATTAAGGAATACTTTTCCTCTTCACTATATGTTTTCCTTTCTCCATCTCCAGTTGCGCATGGAGTTTCTGATGCAGTAGTGGAAAGGAAGAGCTGGGAAGAACAACTCTATTCCTCTCGTCTGCTCTCCCTACCCTCACTATGCATAGTGTTACATGTACTTGATTTTAGGTGATGCTTGTGCTAGGATAAAGGATCTTGTACTTGCGAAGAGTAGAGAAGGGGAAGGAGGCTTCAGCACCTTCTTATACTGCTGCCTTTGGTATGAGGAAGTTCTGTAGTCACTTTTCCCGCCCCAGTTCAGCTACTTTCCTGAAGCCCTAGTGATTCCTGAGCCAAAAGTGTATGAATATTATCATAACCCTTGATACCATTATAGTACTTAATGCAGTTGTGAAGATGTGCCTACACATCTCTAGTGTGTAGGCAAATGTGATGTGGTTGATAAAAGTGCAGAAATTTGTTTCTTGAAAATAAGAGTGGATATAAAGTATGTGTATGAGCTCATGATGCCATTGTGCTGTTATTTGTAGTGATCCCTTTGATTTGAAGATAGAGTCTAAAGCCATCCAAGATAATCTCTTCTATACGGTACAAAAGGTAACTTGGAATTTATTAGCATACGAGTTTAAGCGTAAATGGTTTGTCACCTTTTAGTAACACTGTCCAAAATCTTGGTTCATTCAAAAATTTAATGCTTCTTTCTTAGCTGGACTTAACAGGAGACAAAGGTTATATGATTACACTGATTTATATTTTCTTGTGGCTGGTAGTTGTCTTTTTGTTGCTTCTCCTTCCTTTCCTGTGAGACTTCACACTGGAAATCAGTGTAACTTGGCTAAAACCATGAGCTAGTAATAGATCTCCCTTGTATCTTAATTTCTAAGAAAAACTACAAAAATTGCTGGGGATTGTTCAGGGACTTATAAAATCTATCCCAAAGTTCTGACTAAATGTATTTTCCTGTGTTTGATACATGCATTTGGAAATATACATAGAACATTTTGTTGAATGGCTGTTTAAAATGGTATAAAATTCATAAATCAAGAATTCTCCTTCTTGGGTCTTATCAGCAGTGAATGATGAGTATCCTGAAGTTCTTGAATGAAATCATGGGGACGCACATCATTAATCATTTCCTTTCTGTTAAACTGGGGAAGTAGATACCAAAAATCTCCATTCTGATTAATTACCTCATAAGACAAAAGTGAATTCAGGATGAGGTGCAGGTTCTGCCTGCAGTGAGATCACTTACTTCCTTTAAAATACCTATATCTGTAATACTAGTGCCTTACTAGTATTGAAAGTAACAAATTTAGTTGGCCTAATCAGCTTCATAAGTCATGTAGCTTAATATTATTAGCTTAACATTAAATTAATATGGTTTATTTCTGTTCTATAACTATATTCTCTGATAGCATCACCTTGTATTAATAGTTCTAGGAAATTAAAATAAGTCTTAACCATTTTTACAATAACTCATTTCTGCATTTTTTTTTGTCTTTTTTTCTATCTGTTGGTAGTTTCCAGTGTCCTGCTGCTTTTGTTTGTAACTGTCATTAGATCATGGGTATTTTCTTATAGTTGTCCCTTTTTTTGCTTAGTTGACAGGATGAACAAGAAATAAGATTGAAGTTCATAGCTGCTTGGGAAAATACATTCTGGACATGCATTAAGTTTAATGTCAAAAGCCTGATTCACTTCACAGGGATACAATGAAGTACACCGTTAGAGTAATGTTAAAAAAAGTGTACAACCTGGAAGTTATGTTCTATTCTTCTCAAACCTTCCTGTTGTTTCTGTTTTTCCCCACATTGTGATCCTGTCTTTAGAATTCCAGGCTCAAATGTTAACAAATGGGGGGAAAAAAGGGGGCAGTAAATGAAAAGCTTGTAAAGCAGGGTTACTTCATACTAAAGATTAATTCGTACTGAAATGAGGTAGTGGCCTAAAATACGCAGGTGGGCCTCCTTGTTACTCTTTGATTTCTGCTTCTGAATGCAGGAGTAAGTGTTGGAGTAGCTTCTTAAACAGTCAAATTACTGCTACTCTGGCACAATGATCTACTTCCCAGAACTGTTTTTATTTATGTGTTTCGGCAGATCAAGGAAATAGAATTTCCTAATTCTGCAACTGCTTGTCTTGATTTACAGTCTCACTGCTAGAAATTCCTGAAGACTTAAGGAAAAATCTATAGTGAAAGGCTAATAAAATGCATTCTGAAACCTTCTAGCATTAACTAGCAGCCTAGATCAAGAGAAAGTGTGGGCAGAAGGAAATAGTTCTCAGTTTTTTCAAAAAAGTTTGTACACAAAATGGAGGGTACAGGTGAGGAAAAGAGAAAAGTCTGAGTCTGTTTCTTTTTTTTTTTTTTATGTAAGAAGGATTAAAATTATGCTTGAACTAAAACTGAAACTTTCTGGAGAGAAAAGGATATAAACTTAAAACAAAGCATAGATTTTTAAGAGATCAGCAGCAGATCTTAAAGTTTCTAGAAGTTGAATTTAAAGTTTTATAAAAGTGTACCTGAATTGCTGCTTTAAAAGTGGAATTGTGATAAACTGTAGGAAGTACAGAATTATAACAGCTGTCTTTAAGTACTTTAGCAAACAACTTGCTCAAAAAAACAAGGGTGTTTTATTTTGAATTTACTGTTTTTCTGAATATTTTAGGTGGATTTAACTATGTTGTCGAAGGAGTTTAAATCACTTGTTCATGATGGTTATACAGCCTTGATGGACCAGCGATGTCACAGTGCTGAACAAGCCTTTTCACAATTGTTGAGCATTCTAAATCCTTCAGAATTAAAGGTAAATTGAGAAGAATATATTAGAAATTAGGATAATTGAGGTTTATGCTTTCAATAATGCGTTTCATTCTTCACTGTGTTTCATTCTCTTTCCACCAAAACAATAATTATTTTTGAATTTTTGCCTGTGATGTTGGCTACAATGCCAGGAGTTTCACTGATGTGTATGCCAAGGAGCTTACAAATGAGGAAGAACTGAGAACAGGATAAAAAAGTCCATAGTAGCACATATATTTTTGTAATGTTCACCATGCACCTGCATTTCTAGATAAAATCTAAAAATATACAAATATTTGGTAAATAAGGATAATAAAATATTCTTATCAAATATCTTATTTGATAAGAAATTACTACCCTTTGTCAGCTAAATCTTTATTCATAATAATATAGGGTGAAAAGAATTTATATTCTTTGGGTCAGATAATAGTCTGATGAAATTTTGTGTATATGTATCTAGCCAATCAGACACTGACGCATTTGTTGTTCTAGATTTCTTTAAATTATTGTACTGTAGTATTAAGTTTTGTGTGGCAATGCGTGTGCACATCCATTGCTGTTTCTCAAGCTGCCGTCTTTGTTGGCACTGCAACAGCCCTCACTAAGAAGTCTGTCCAAGCAAGTAATGGATTGGTGCGTCTGAAATTGTAGCCTAGGTTGAGAAAAGACTTTTTATTTTAAAAATGAAAAAAAAACCAAACAAACAAAAAAAAAAAAAACAAACCAAAAAAACCCTGCTCAATTCTGAACGTGAAATATGGCAAAGATGCTGCACTGCATGGAGTCAACATAGTGGGGCCTGTAGTTACAGCATTTCTAAAAGCAGATGTTTCAGAATGTGTCACTTTGAAATATATAGGGGCTCCAAATGACCAGTAGTAAAGGAGTACTTAATCCATCAGTTTTTATGCTAACTAATGTAAATCTGGGTAGAAGCTATGATAAGAAGGAAGAAAAGTTTCCTATCTCTCGTAGTGAAGATACTCAATTCTCACAGTAGCCAGTGATGTTCTGGTGACCAGTGAAGTGTTCGTGCATGCTACTGCTATAATTTGTCTCTATTTGCAGCAACTGAATCTTCGTGTTATTAATTATGTTGTAATCGTCTATGGACATGCCACTGCCCTTCTTGGAATAGGACAGCCTGAGGTATGACAGCAAGCCACTATTTTGCTTTTATTCAAAATTCTACTTCAGATAGTTTGCCATCTGTTTTTGACTCTTAAAGTAACAGACCTAAAATGAGTGGGGAAGGAAGGCTTTTTTTCCCATTTTAGAAATGGTTTAATATCTGGACTAGATCTTTAATGGGTTTGTGTAAATTAAGCTACCAAATAAAATTTCTTCTGGAGCTTTCAATTGAGATTTTTTTTTTAAGTATTAATGAAACACAGTCAACTGTTTTTCTTCTGTTATGCTCCTTCTTAATGTGATTACACGCTAGTCTTTCTAACACCAACATTCTGCTTCTAAAACAAGAGGAAGAGAATGCTTTTCTTTCTGGAAAACACCAAAATGGAAGTATGAGTTGTTTGGGGTTTTGGGGAGTTCGTTGTGGCTTTTTTTTTTTTTTTTATCCTTTCCTGCAGTGTTTAAAAATATTCAGTATCTTACAATGAATTCGAAAATGTATGTGCGTTTTTAGCTCAGTGAGCTCAATCATTTAATTTCATTAATTTCAAGTAGGAGGAAACCTGTGTTTGCAGGATAAATTTCTTTTTTTTTTGAAAAAAAAAAAAAAAAAGGGAGGCCTTTGTGTGTGTTACTATAAAGTTGCTCAATTCCCTTTACTGTTCATAAGACTGATCAAAGAATAGGGCATACTGACCCACTCTACTGGAGGAAAAAAAAAAAAGGAGAGGAAAAGTGAAAACCTTCTGGCAAAGTGTCACATGTTTTTTGTCTTAAATCTATTTTGAAGGCATTGACTAAGGCTGAAGACCAGTTTAAGAAGATAATTGAACAGTACCAGGAAGAAAGATTTGGTTGTTTGGCACACTATGGAATTGGAAAAGTATACCTCAGACAAAACAGGTTGGTATAATACAAAACTTCAGTATTTGATACCAAAAAAAATCTTTCATTTAGAAAGCCATGCATGGGGTTTTTGTTTGTGAGGGTTTTTTTTAATTATTCTTGGTTAATCACCGAGTTCATACATCAAACTGATTTATTACAACTTTGTTACTGCTAAGGATGTAATGGAAGTCACTGAATCGAGCAGACTCCAGGGCACATGGACACAACTGACCAGCAGTGGAGGAGAGCTCATAAGACAAGGGCAAACAATAATGATCTTGGGGGAGGAAAATGTACTGTAAAGAAAGCTTAACTTATCACCTGGGAGACTGGAGGGTAACCTTGGTTTTAGATAAGGCAGCTGCACCAGTGAGTCACTGGGTTCCCTGAGACAGATAAAGAGTAATGTCTTCCTGAGCTGGCCAAACCGGCATGAGGATAGTGGGGGAGTGTATCCATGGCTCTGATGAACATAGTGCAGAAACTGGATAACTAGTAAACTTTGAGAGCAACAGGCTTGAGCTGGCTTCAACCCATGTATCCCTAGTGGTATTTCTTCCCTGCGTCCTGGTGGTAGGCATATAGAGACCAGTAACGGGAATGACACTTATGTCGATTCAGCTGTGTGTTACAATTGCTATGTTATGTGTGTGCTGTGATTTCAGTATATCACTGTAGTGCTCTACTTAATCAAAACCCTTGTAATGCCTGTGCTGTGTTGACCTTGGCTGGCTGCCAGACTCTCACCCTGTTGAGCTCTCACCTCACCTCCTCAGCAGGAGAGGGGGAGACAGTAAGATGAAAAAGCCTGGAGGGCTGAGATAGACAGGGAGATCACTTGCTCATTAGTCGTAGTCGAAACAGACTCAACTTGAGGAAAAATAATTTAATTTATTGTCTGTTAAAGTAGAGTTGGGTAATAGGAAACAAACTAAAACCCTAAAATGACCTTGCCCCCACTCTGCTTTATCCCAGGCTTGACTTCACTCCCTCATTCCTGTCTCTATCTCCTCCTCTCCCTCAGCCGCACAGGGGGGTGAGGAATGGGGTACTGTGGTTGATGTAAAAGCTTCTCTCAGTGGCCGCCTCCTCCACACACTCCTCCCCTGCTGCAGCACGGGGCCTTTGCATGGGCTGCAGTTCATTTGGGGCACATCCACCTGCTCTGGCAGGGCTCCTCAATTGCTGCAGAGTGGATACCTACTCCAGCCAGGTCCTCTCCAGGGGCTTTAGGGGAGTCTCTGCTCTGTGCCTGGAGCATTTCTTCCCTTCCTCCATCTTGCCTTAGTGCTTTAAGGGCTGTTTCTCACACTTTTTTTTCTCCTTATTCCTCACAGCCACGCAGTATATTTTGTTCTTTCTTGGGCTTGCTTTCCCTGAGGTGCCACCTGAGGGACTCAGCCTGTGCCCTGTGATGTGTTTGTTGGAGCCAAATGGAACCAGGGCAGCCCATCCTCTCCTCCCAGCACTGCTCCCTGCCCCCTCAGCCCAGTCTTGCCCTGTAAACCCAATGCAATGCCAAATACATCAAATAAGTTTGGTATTAAACCCTTCTCTTGTAGAACACCTAAAAACATCTGGTCAGAGAGTACTGGATGCTGAGAGGGGATTCCTCCTTCCCACTGCCGCAGCATAGCCAGCTGCTGTCTGAGACCCAGGAGGTGTCTGTGTCCCAGTCCCACAGATGAGGCTGTTCCCTTGGCAGTTCTGATTCACAGTGAGGCTGCGTGTGTGTCCCAAGGGGATGCACACACAAACATACCTGACAACACGGCTGGCCACCCCGAGTACCCCAGGCAGAGCAGTTCCCATATATGGCACTATCTGACCTCATGTAAAACATCAGTATAGGCAGCGGAGTCCTTTGCCTCCTCACTGGCTGATCAGGATTGAAGGTCACTCATGAACATACATGTGCCCTCACTCTCTATATTGACAAGCCCACCCGTGTTCCTGAATCCCTTGAATATCAGCACAGGCTCTCAGTCTGCCCCAGGTCTGTGCCTGGACTCTGGGCCGCTTACCGG
The DNA here is from genome assembly GCA_033558235.1 of Neomorphus geoffroyi. Lineage (NCBI taxonomy): Eukaryota > Metazoa > Chordata > Aves > Cuculiformes > Neomorphidae > Neomorphus > Neomorphus geoffroyi. Next base: position 61,766,346 of record JAUMJM010000005.1, on the reverse strand, counting down.
GACTGGTTTAGTGGCTCACACCTTGAGTCTTTTGTACTGAAGAGTCCTTATATAGATAACTTAATGAACCAGGTGCTCTTTCATTCCACATACCCTTACAGTTACCATTTTTTCCCTTAAAACTGTCACAGCCCAGCCAACTTCAGCAGCTAAAACTGAGCAGTTAGGCTCCCAGTTACCTTTTCCCCCACCCCCAGGGAAAGGGAAATGAGAGGAAAAAGATTTGTGGGTTGGAAACTAAACCAAAACAGCTCTAAGGCAACAGTAGTACTACTAATAATAGTAAGAAAGAAAATAATAAAATATATATAAATATATGAAATCATGCCCCCACCCCTCCCCTCAATGACTATACATCACCACAAGTGCTGTAGGGCAGACAGAGGGTAGGTGAATGGGAGGAAGGAGGCTGGACCCAGGAACTAGGTTCAGGAACGCATGGATCTGGGATCAGGGACAAACAGGCAGATGAGGTCTCGCTCTCTTCTTCGAGGGCTGACATCCAGTAAGACCCTTGTGACCTCTCAGTTTTATACTGAGTGTTATGTATATGGGATGGAATACTCTGGCCAATTTGGGGTCACCTGTCCTGTTTTCCCCTCCCTGCAGGTGCCACCTTTCTTCGTCTTTGACTTTCAGTACTCGCCTAGCCTAAGAATGGCCTTGGTTACTGTAGGAATAAGTATGGGTGTGTGCCTTTCTGCATATCAATGTCCTGTGTTATCACTTGTAGAGAGAAACACTGTCTGAAAAACATGCAGTTAACTTTCAGAAAATGAAGTTACTTAGACAAAGCTTAGCTGAAGTTAGAAAACGGATTCTTTACTTTAGCTCAAATCACAACAGGATCATAAAATGAATCATGAAAGTATTATAGGCCACGTAGAAGTTATTAATATATGATTCGAACGTGTTGTACCTGTTTCAAACTTCAGATTTTCAGATGCGCTTGATCAGTTTGTGAAATCACAAACGATGGTTAATCACAGGATTGTACCTGGAGTTTTAACTTGGCCCACAACGTCTCAGGTTATTGAAGAGACACGAACAGAGAATTTACAGGTATGGCTTTTAAAAAAAAATATATAAGAAAACCTGTTCTGTCAAATGGCCTTTCTGAGCAAAAAAAACGCCAACCAATCCCCCCCCCCCCAAAAATAACCCCCCAAAACACAACAAAAAGTTGCCATCTTCCTCCCTCTCCTTCAATTGTTAAGACCAAAGAAAGAGGGAGGGTGAAAAGGAGGTTTCAGCCTGGAGCAGTCAGTGGAAGCGCTACTGCTTATTGTTTAGAGTGTTGTCAGCCACAAGATCTGGTCATTGTAGAGCAAAACTCTTCTTGCAATGTCATATTTCAATACCTGGAAAGCATCCTATTTACAGCACAAGGGCAGGTGCTCTGTGTCAGGCTCTGTGCTTGGTATTTATTTGTAATATTACAATATAGTTCTAAACTGAACCAAGTATTTCAAGAAGTGTTAACTTCTTAGTTACCCGCTACTAAACTTAAAGTAGATGTGAGTCCTGGATGTGACATAATGCTAGAGATAACTAGTTAAACATTTGAATTGGCAAAAATGTAAAGCTGAAAATTGCAGCAGGGGTGCTAGTTGAAGAGCTTGGCCATGTAGTTCTTGGTTGATGCAGTGGGGATTGTATGGTATAATTCCCTGTTTGACTTTAACTTGTGGTTCTGACACTACTAATTATGTTCTCACACTAAGCAGGGTTGTTTTTTTCTTTTAGTTATTACTACTATTGTTACTGGTTTTTTTAAAAAAATATGATTGAGTCACTGTTATGTTTAAAGGGTTTCTTGATAAAACCATGACATGAGAGGCAAGACACGTGAGTTCCTCTGACAGAGGTGACTTGACAGAGCAAAACATGCCAGGCTATTCTGCATATTAACTATAAATATGTATATATGAACTATTTACTATACTGACCTGTTCTTTTTCTGGTAGAAGCAGCAGTACTGTTGTTTCCTAAACAAAAATTAACCAGAAGGTTTCTCATAGACCCAATAGGTGATGCACACTAGTCTGACCACAGTAATAAGTCAGTGATCTGGGACTTTGGGAGAGCGTAATGCGAGTATCTGAAAGGCTATGACTGGTGGTCTGCCTGTTTCTAATGATGTTTTATTAATCTGGGCTCAGTGCCAATCCTGTGGAGCTTGAACTGTCTTTACATAAAGCTGCTGTAATGTCTGTACCTCAGACACTCTTCTGGGCCATCTCACTAACTCCAGTGCGGGGCCAGGCCTGAAATGGCCCTGGAAATGTACTCGATTGCGTAACCCAGGTCCTAGGTGGGGTACTCCTGAAGTGCTGGGAATTGGTGGAAATGACCAGATACTCCATTTTCATCACATTATCCAAGTAATCTGGCTCATCATTTTGGCAATGGAAAACGTAATATATTCCCATGCATTTGGAATTGGTGAGCATGTAAAGCATGGTAAACTTGTATCCAGGGAAGCCATGAGTACTTTGCTGAATAGCAGTTCAAATGAGCTTCTGAATATTTTGTCATAAAAGGACAATCTTCCATAGCTTTAACTAAAAAAGAGTTATTCTTTTGATATTAGTTGTCTGCTGTTAAAAAAAGGGGTATGTGTTTCACTGCAGAGTTCCCTGGAAGTTTCTAAGTAGATATTGAATACTTTCCTGGTTTCTGTGCAATTTGTGTTATGTAATTTTGTGTTTCTCAGTTGATTTTGAAGAACTGTATTGAGGAATGCAGGTTCCCTCCAGAACCAGATGCAGTTTGTCGGTATCAGAAGTGCCGTGGCCACTCCAAAATCCAAATATTTTTTACAGACCCAGACTTTAAGGTAAATTTTTAAATTAAAGGGGTTTGGGAAACAGAACTTGGTGTTTACATGTTTTATTTCATATTAAAGAGCTATCTCTAACACACCGTTCTGTCTTCTGTCAAGTTGTACACCATTTTCTGTTTGTTTTTTTTAAAGATGTTAAATTCATACTTTTTCTCAATATTAGGGTTTTATACGTATCACTTGCTGTCAGCAATGTAGAGTGGAGTTTCATATCAGCTGTTGGAAAAAGTTGAAAACAACAAAGTACAGTGATAAAAATGATAAGGTAAGACTTGTGACAGACTACAACCATTTTATTTTTTCTTTAGTCAATTTTATAGCTTTCCGTTTGGTTTGTGGTAAGTGAGGCACTACAGCCTGATGTTCCACCCACATGTGACAATGGCAGGAGAGACAGTGAAAAGAAATCTTTTGCTAAATTGTCTGACTTGGACTTGTGGGTAAAGCTTGCTGTTGTCAACAGAAGTGTTGCAAATCCTGATTTTGTATTTTGCCATCTATGCCAGTTTGTTGCAGATGGATTTTTACATGTCTTTGATTCAGCAACAGTTCAGGATTTATTAATAGTTTTGAGGTAGAACACATTATTAACACCACTTAATCATCAGCCAGTTTAACAAAATGATTCAACAGAATTTGCTACAATCAAAGCAGCACCTTAATGATTAAAAAATGGCAAGGTTCACACAAAACTTATTCAGGGTTTCCTAAATCAAATCACACATGCACAGACACGTATGCAAACACAGATGCATATACAGGCACACAGAGGTTAACCTATGACCAAAATTCCTTCTAGAGTTTAGCAAATTACTCGCTTCTAATGTGTCAGCATTCATCAGTGGGTGTGTGTTGAATCTGTTGAGACTACGCCCTTCATCACAGAATGATTGGGTTGGAAGGGAGCTCTGTAGATCATCTAGTCCAACCCCCATGCTAAAGCAGGATCACTGGGAGCAGGTTACACAGGAATGTATCCAATAGGATTTTGGATGTCTAGAGAAGGAGACTCCACAACCTCCTTGGGCAGCCTGTTCCAGTGCTCTGTCACCCTCACAGTTAAGAATCTTTTCCTTGTGTTGGGGTGGAACTTCCTGAGTTCCAGTTTATTTACCTGTTGCCCCTTCTCAATGGTGCCCAGCAACAGCACAAGAGTCTGGCCCAATCCACTTGACACCCACAGCTTAGATATTTATAAGCATTGATAAGATCCCCTCTCAGTCTTCTCCAGGATAAAAAGACTGAGCTCACTCAGCCTCTCCTCATAAGAGAAATGCTCCAGTCCCCTAATTATCTTCATGGCCCTCTTGTGGACTCTTTTCAGTAGCTCCTTGTCTTTCTTGAACTGGGGAGCCCAGGACACAATACTCCAGATGGGGCCTCGCTAGGGCAGAGTAGAAGGTGAGGGTAACCTCCCTTGACCTGCTTGCTACATTCTTGATGCACCCCAGGATGCCATTGGCTGCCTTGGCTTGTGAGGGCATATTGCTGGCTCATGGTCACCTTATTGTCCACCAGGACTCCCATGTCCTCCTCGGCAGAGCTGCTTTCCAGCTGGTAATTCCTGGCCTGTGCTGGTGTATGGGTTTATTCCTCCCCAGGTGCAGAACGCTACACTTGCCTTTGTTGAACTTCGTTAGGTTCCTCTCCACCCAGCTTTCCAGCCTGTTCAAGTCTTGCTAAATGGCAGCACATTAGCAGCATTGGCATTTATTAGCAGAGAATCTATGAATCCCTGCAAAATCCACCCTGAAAGGTATCCCAACTCAGGGGGAGATGCTGGGTCACAGGCTGCTGCAATTCAGGGTTGCTCAAAGGGTCTCGCTTTGGAATGCTATTTGTATCATCATGAGTTGATTGACTTTGGTCAGTATTTCTCTATTCTGGCTGTAATTTGTGTTAGGTAATTCTGGTACTTTGCAGGTTGTACAGTTTTGGTATCATCCAGACTGGGCTTGTTCCAGGCAACAGCAGTTCCAGGTATGGTCAGGGTGTGCCTGATTGTCCCAGCTCACTGCACTCGTAAACAAGACAAAAGCACAACGAGAGTTTTCTCCCCAAGCATGCATTGGCTTATCCTGAGGTCGCGAAGTGGCCTGGAGTGGGGGTCTGCACCACCGTGAGAAAGGCCTGTCTGTGTGAAGGCTTAGTGTACTTAGCTTGTTTGTTTATTTATCATTTATATCCTTCCATGTGGAAGTTTTATTCCTTTTACAGTCTTGCTGTTGAAGCAACAGTTAACATTGAGTGTGTCTAAAGGAATTTTACGAAGTAGAATATCAGCAGTCAGTATAAAATCAAGGGAAATTCAGGCAGAGTATGAACTCATAGAAGAATATTCTTAAATTTGACTCTTGAATGTGAAGTTGGAAGAAGAGGGGCTTTGCTGTAGTTTTGGGAGTAATGGGTATATGACACAAATCTATGATCCTTCTGATTTGCAGTCCTTGCCCAGTCAGCTGTCACTTGCTTTTCTCATCCAATAAGAATTCAGGACTGTGCTGGCTTTAATTACCTTAGTGACCTCAAATTAAGGAACCATAATCTGTACACGAAAATAGATTTTGTATGAATTTAAGTGCTTTTTTGTGTCTGTCACTTTCTCCTACAGGATTTTCTTCAAGAATTGTGTTTCACTCCTGATTGTACAGGCCTTATTTCAAAAATAGTTATTTTCAGTTCTTCTGGTCTGGTAAAATGTGAAGTAAGTAATGTTTATATAAAATATGAAAATAATATTTTTCTCCTTTACCAGAGTAAATATTTTAAAGTGAAGATGAGAATGTAACTGCAAACTCATAAGTAATATGTTACCTTAACTATAGAATATAAACATTATTTAGGAATATTAATTACCTGTTATTTTCTTACCTGTTCTGTTGGAACAGATGTTAGCTTATGATATTGGTAAGAATTGTGATGGATGGGAACTGGAGCTTTGTTTTATATTTACCTTGTGCAATGTGAAAGGAACTGTTAGCTTAACTCAGAGCTAACCTTGCTAAATGAAATAATTGTATCGCAAGAGTGCTCTTACCCTCTGCAGAGTCGCAGGAAGACAGATACTTCTTTCTGGAGCAGTATTGATCTGTGAGAAGCAAAAAAAATATTGTAAAGTTTGCTTTCTGCACTGGTAAAGCAGAACATCCTCCAGTTCTTCCTGACTTTGTTATCTTTCTGTCTGTATTTTCTGAGGATAAAGATATATATCGCCGTATACCAGGTTGTAGCAGTAGAAGATATTTTTAGATGGAACTTCATGAGGTTTGTAGGCTGCATTATCTCTTTCATAGCATTGCCTTTACAGCTTTCCAAAGCATCAAAAGTGCCTGGGTTTTGAGTAAAGCAATGCTGCATTGTGACCCTAATTTAATTAATATGATGTCCCTTATTTTGGTAGTTTGAACAAAAAATCACAAAAACCAAGGGACCACCAAGAGCCAGTATTAAACAGAAATGTTCAAGGTAAGCTCTCTACTGTTTAAAAACTAAGTTGAATCAGTTTGAGAACAAAACAGTTTTCTATAGGTTTGGTTTTCATGCCTTTTTAAGGATTGCCAAAATACCAGAAATACTTCGGAAAAGCTATTCCTGCCCTTTGCCTCTGATAAACTAAGAAGTCTGATAAAATCTGTTATGATTCAATTAGAAAAGCATTTAAATTAAAGTGTAAAAGAAAACGGGGGTACAGATTTATAACATGAGCACAGGAGGGCATTGTCTGGTATTACTGAATAAATTGTTGGCAGCTCTTCAGTGGTTATACAGTTCTTTAAAAATAATATTTTCAGCTTGGCCACAGAAAACTGTTTTCAAGTATACGGGATATGAGTTGATGCAAATCTTCTTTCCCACACCTCTATATCGAGAGATACGTTGTCCATTGCACCACTGACTTCCCAGCAACTTGAACCAGGAGTTTTTTTAATACAAATTACTGCAGCCATCTTTAAGTCGTTATACCTGACATCTAATTTCATGTTGAAATCTGTGGGCAGCGAAGCAACTTGTTGTTTGGGGAAAATGTGATTTGGAGGCTGTGTGCAGAACTTGAGGACTATTCCTTTACTTGCACTCTCTGTGCATGTCTTTAACTTGTGCTAAGATACTTACCTGTTATTTTAGTATTGCAATTGTTATTTGTTATTCTCCATAACAAATTGAGTGTCTTAATTACACTCTACTTTCACTGCATGTGTATCTATCATAGAACACCACCTTTGTTTTCAGTCTGAGATTGCGAGCGTCATCCTATTCCTTCCCCTTACTCAAGGGAAGAAACTTAGCAAGATTTTTTGCTGCATGGGAGAGATATGGCTGCGTGGCATAAATTCAACACCACTGTTCCACAGATTTTGCTATCAAACCAACTTTGTGTGAATGTTTAGAAAGGATAAACGAAAACAATGATTCTACTTCAGCTGTTGATGCCCTTACCTTTGGCATAACTGAGTTTACACTTTTTGATCAAGTAGGGTTATAGATAATGAAGAATCATGCTGAAAGGGTAAACAAAATGGATTTTTAAAAGTTAAGGAAATCAAGTGTTAATATTGCATTCAAAATGCTGAGTTATAAATTAAGTAAAAAACCTGATAGTATTTAAGTTAATCCTAATTCAGAGAGCTTTAATGGGAGTAAAAATTACTGCATCTTGAGTATATTGTTACATGCTTCATAGTTATGAAACTTAGGAAGTTTTGTCATCTCTTAACTTGTAAATGAGAGCTAGCTCTGTTATATTCATACTTTTGAGCATAATATTTTGTAGTAGAATAGAGCTTATAGCTATTGCAAGACATGAAAAGTAACTGAGATGTGCCTAACTCTTTTTTGGTGACTAATGTTAAGCTTACTGCTTAATTGCTTTTTTCAGTCTTAGGAAGTTAAAAATGAAACAAGAAAAAAAAATACGTAGAAAACGTGCACGAGAGGAGGCACAGAATTCTGCTAAAAAGAATACAGAAGAAAAACAGATGGGAAATGAGCCATCTCAATACAAGGATCACAGTGGTATGTGGAAGTATATATTATTGTTCTAAGTTATCACAAGGTGGCATAATTCGCGTTCTGAATGTCCTAAGTTACCTTATAGCAGAATACTAATATTGAACATAATACCCCTCTTAAAAACAAGACTTCTGTTTTTACTTAAGATTACTTCTATTTCAGTCCTTTTCAAAATTTCTAAATAACTGTGAGTTGTTAGTGTATGGGTAAGTTCCTTGTAAAAAAGCTTTATTCTTGCTTCATTGGTTCATGAAGAAGCAGCCTGAAGAGGGCAAAGGCTCAAATTCCAAGTTAATTTATATAAAAATGGTTTCAGAAAAAGCTTTCTGCACAACAACTTTAGGACACTGCTACAGAAAGGGAAAAAAACCCAAACAAGTGCATACCAGATCAAGAACAAACAATATCCTTGCCGCAAAACTCACGGTGACTTGAAAAGCATATTTCAGAGGACTGGGGAAAATAAAATACTTCAGCTTGTTAGTGTCAGAGGTTGAGAGGCCTATTTCAGGGGAGAGGTAAATCACAAAGAGGGTTTTTTTATTTTGTTTTATTAGTAGCTGTAGCTACCTTTTAAATAAGAACAAATCTACTTGTAAATTGGAGATGAGTGCAGATGAGAGGAGCGCTTGTTTTTATGCACATTTGTAAGATGCAGAGGATTTTAATGCGGACTCCTGCAGGATAAACTCAGGCATGGCTTATACCTATAGAGTTCATTGAATCTGTTAGGATACTTGGAACAGTTTGTGTTTCAATGCTTAATTATTGTAAGTGTAATATATAGTGCTTTGTTTTTAAACCATTCTTTTCAAATCTACATTTAATAACTTTCCATATAGACAAGTCATAGCATTATGATTTTGACACAATATTGTTTTAATGTACATTCTGTAATTTTCAGTGTTGCAGTAAAGCAAATAATTAAAAACACCACTTAGTCCAAATTATCTGTACTTTTAAAATGATGTTTTTAATTGTGGTAAACAGACATGAAATCTGTTTTTGCTTGTTTGTTTTTTAAATCTCTTTATAGGTTGTGTTCCAGACTTCTATGCTCATGATCGAGTCTTGCAGCATATCAGTCGAAATGCTGAGCAAATAAAAACAGCCGTTTGTGATGCTTCCAAACTATTAAAGGAATTGCTTTCATGGTTTGTTATCAGTGAGGAGGATTACACATCATACTCCAAAACTAGTAGCGTATCACACGAAGTGATGGAGCAGCTCATCAGTCACTTAATTCAGGAAAAAAACAGAGTAAAAATAAGAGTTTTCATCTATGTGCTGAGTGAGCTGGAAGAAGTGGATCCCAAGTTACGCAAGTGGCTGAAACACCTTAACAACTTGGGTAGGCTATAGGTTTACATAATAGCAGAAGACCTTAACCTGTCATAATTGTTCAGTTTGCAGATGAAAGGATAACCTCCCTATTTTCCAGTCTTGCTTTCTTAACTTTATATGGTAAAGGAAAGCTTTACTCTTTCATTTGCTTGATCCTTAGCCAGGATTTCTAGAGAAGAAAGCCATGACCATTGGTAACACAAGAACAACCTCTTGTCTATGCAAGTAAAGCATTCTAATGTGGGCAAGGCTTTGTACATGTAGGAAAGAGAAAATCAAACAGACTTACGTTTTCAGTGTCTTTGAATTTCAGAATAGGCTCAAATGATAGTATTTGTGTAAATAATTTGTTTCAGTAAAGTAAATCATGGGGTTTTTGTCATAAAAGTTTAGCTGACTATGTAACTTGGAAGTAATTTGACTTGATGCTTGTTGCTAGTGTTACCTTGCTATGTAGTTTCCTATTGTGTTTAGAACTGGATCAAGATAGAAGTTTGGTTTTGCAGTCAAAATGGACTTAAGATGTCAAAACCTTTGAGATTTGGGGTTTGAATTCTATTCTGTTGCATCCCTATCCTTTAAGGAATTTTATGGGTGCATTATACAAATAATAATTTGGTGTTGACTGACTAAAATTTACCTAAACTCCATTTATCGTTTTTGTTTGCATAGGTATAAAAGTGTTTACATAGTCTGTTTCAGCTACGTTATATTTAATTTCTAGAACAAACTGTTCCTTTTTGATGAGGTTATCACGCTGTAAGCACTAAAACTCTGAAGATGAAATTAAATGTTGAATTTTTTTTTAATTCTTTTTTTTTTTTTTTTTTTCACATCTGTTTTAGGTCTGGAAGCTACAAAGAACTTTCTCCTTCAATATGAACAACTTCTAAAAGAGCTTGACCTATCTATTTTAACCACACTCTGGAATGAGAAGTATGGTAGTAAATTTGACTATGTGACGAGTTCAGAAGACAAAGAGCTTCATGATTTTTTCTTAAAACCACCCCTAGAGAAAACCCGTTGTTTTATATGGCTGTTAGAAGACAACAGAGAAAATTTTCCATGTCTTCATCAAGCTTTAGATGAATTCTTTGATAAAATGGGTAAATATGCAAAGGTCATGATTCTTTACAAGCATTGTATTTTGTCTGTTCTCACACCACATTTGAGGGCCTCTGTAAAGCGCTGATACCCCAGCAAATTAACTGCCTCATTATAGGATCTTTTGCATTTAATGATTGAAAGGCAATATGGCCTCGAAAGACAAGCCACCCTTCTTGAGGTTACGTTCTGCTGTTGGGTTTCATATGCCACAACCCACACGTGAATTTACCTTTATGCATATATGATGTCCAACCAAAATAAGTATTTATCTTTTAGCTTAAGCATAAAGGTTCTGCAACTGTGAGATGCTTTGGTGGTATTTGAGAAAGGATTATAATAATTATTACTTTCATTTTGTAGCTCGCAATTATAAGTTACATAAAATACTGCTATTTCCATTTAGTAATGTGACTTTCTCTTACCCTTTCAATAGATGACCCGAGCATTATATTAAAGAAGCGGGGAAATGAAAATGTATCAGTAAGTCAACCTAATGTCTGTCATACACAAGTATGTATTTGGTGTTTTAAAAGTGTGCAAAGGCGAACAGAGATGCGCATCCTCTTGGTTTATTTTATATCATCATCCTTAAGGCCTGATTAAAGATTTACTCTTTTCTTTTGTCCCCCACCTCTTACCCACCTTTTCTTAAAGCATTTGAAGAACGTGTAGGACTTTCCCTAAACTTGTGTCAGTAAAATACTTGTTGGGTTTTCTCTTTAGGTAAAGTACAAACCAACAAGATACTTTTTAGATTACAAGCGTTTCAAGGATGCATGTTGGATGTGGCCTTGAGCAGCCTGGTCTAGTGGGAAGTGTCCCTGACTGTGGCAAGGGGGTTGGAACTGGATGAGCTTTAAGGTCTCTTCCAACACAAACCGTTCTATGATTCTGAGCAGATGGGGAAGTTGTAGTGAAAGCACACGAGGATACACTGATGTGCTGTACCACCTCATTTGAATAGGGGAAATGAGACAAATAAACTGCATGGGAATAGCATTTACATATTACTTGATAACAGGAGTTCAGTGTTGACTTTAAAAAATGTCTCTCTAGAAGTATTGTTGGGGAATTAAAAAAAAAAACAACAAACAAGCTTGCCCAATTTACAGACTCTTCCTAATTGCCATACCTGCATATTTCAACTGAGCTTGAAGCATGATTCTTCCTTGAGTGTGCTTAACCTGAATCTGCATAATTTTGGACACTAATTGTACTGTATACTTTGCAATCCAAAGCAACAAATGAGAAGATAGCGTATCCCAGCTTTACCTTCAGATGTCATTAAATTGTAAGGCTAGGAATTTGACTTTTGTTCTGCTAAAAGCAAAGTAAATTTCAAATGAGCTGGCCATATTGTGTGTTTGTACATTATAATTTGTAGATGCTTTTCAAATTCAACCCATAAATCTTAAACTCTAAATCATTCTGAATAACTTTTTATTGTATCTTAATTAAAATCTATTCTAATTGGTAGAAGTACTTTTTTATTTCAGTTAATTATGTTTGAGGTACTCACTTAAAAATTATTTTAGCCTGCAGATAAATTTATCTGTACGAAACCAATGTTTGCTTTTGATACAGAATAAATCTCTAGAGTCAATATATTAATACACAAGACATGAAATCCTTTGCTTTTTGATTTCATGAATTAGAAATCCAAGGATGAAGTAAGAGCCATTTCAATAAAACTGCTTCTATTTCAGTGTTACTTATATCCTAAAATAAACTGTTACTAAGTTACTATTAGTAGAGTTTTGTCAATCTATAATCACAGTCCTAATAAAAAGTGAAGATGTGTTTCAGTATTGAAGTGACCACAACACTTTGACTATTCTGTTTGCTTCTTGTTCTGCAAACAAAACTGCATTCTCTGGGATGTGGGTTCACCATGGGTTCACCAAAGGCAAGTCCTGCCAGACCAACTAGATCTCCTTCTAGGACAAGGTTACCCGTTTAATGGACGAGGGAAAGGCTGTGGGTGTGATGTACCTGGACTTCAGTAAAGCCTTTGACACTGTTTCTCACAGTATCCTGCTGGAGAAACTGGCTGCCATCGGCGTGGACAGGCACAGCCTCTGCTGGGTTAAAACCTGTCTGGATGGCCGGGCCCAAAGGGTTGTGGTAAATGGAAGTAAATCCAGTTGGAAAGTGGTCACGAACGGTGTTCCCCAGGGTTCAGTGCTGGGTCCAGTCCTGTTTAACATCTTTATCAATGATCTCAGTGAAGGCATCGAGTGCACCCTCAGCAAGTTTGCAGATGACACCAAGCTGGGTACAGGTGTGGATCTGCTTGAAGGAAGGGAGGCTCTGCAGAGGGATCTGGACAGGCTGGATATCGATGGGCTGAGACCAACGGGTTGAGGTTCAACAAGGCCAAGTGCAGAGTCCTCCATTTGGGACACAACAACCCCATGCAGTGTTACAGACTTGGGGAAGAGTGGCTGGAGAGCTGCCTGGCAGAGAAGGACCTGGGGGTGTTGATTTGAGAGCTGAACATGAGCCAGCAGTGTGCCCAGGTGGCCAAGACAGCCAATGGCATCTTAGCCTGTATGAGAAATGGCGTGGCCAGCAGGAGCAGGGAGGTGATTGTGCCCCTGTACTCGACACTGGTGAGGCTGCACCTCGAGTGCTGGGTTCAGTTTTGGGCCCCTCACTACAAGAAGGACATTGAGGGGCTGGAGTGTGTGCAGAGAAGGGCAACGAGGCTGGTGAGCGGGGCTGGAGAATAAGCCCTACGAGGAGAGACTGAGGGACCTGGGGTTGTTTAGCTTGGAGAAGAGGAGGCTGAAAGAAGACCTCATCACTGTCTACAACTGCCTGAAAGGAGGCTGTGACGGGGTGGGTGCTGAGCTCTTCTCACAAGTGACAAGTGATAGGACGAGAGGAAATGGCTGCAAGTTGTGCCAGGGGAAGTTTAGACTGGACATTAGGAAGAATTTCTTCACTGAAAGAGTGGTCAGGGATTGGAACAGGCTGCCCAGGGAGGTGGTGGAGTCACCATCCCTGGAGGTGTTTATAAAACGGGTGGATGAGTTTCTTAGGGACATGATTTAGTAAGGAGACAGGCATGGTTGGAGTCGGTGATCTCAGAGGTATCTTCCAATCTAGTGATTCTATGATTCTGTGTCATGGCTGCTTAAATATACATTTTTCAGCTCTAAGTAATGTTTTTTAAAAATTAATGTTCTACACGTTTAAAGAGGAAAGTGATGGAAAGGAACAAAATGGATAAAGTCTTACAAGGCTCTGTTTCCTTTTGTGTTTTCCAACTGGGGATGGAGTGGAGAGGGGGAAGGTGGCATACGTAACCTTGTAAATCTTGCTGGTCAAAGCAGAATCAGAATTTTAATGCGTCATAATTTTATTCTAGTTAAAAAAAGGTGACTTTATTTTTGTCTGTTTCAGACTAATGGTATCAAAGTTAAAAACAAAAACAGGAAGAAGAACTCAAAAGACTCGAGGGTGGGTAACTTTTTAGCTGCTTACTATGAATGGATTTTGTGTAATTACTAGCGTTCAGATGTATGCAGGCTGTTTTCTTAAATACCGTGTGAAAACTACTTCTTGAAGTAGTTTTTTCTAAAGTAAAAGAATGCTGTTAAGACTCAATTAATACAGTTTTGTTTTGTCAGGTTAAGAGGTATTTCTAAACTTGAGAAAAAGTTATTGATAACCTTGGTTCTGACTGGATGCGAATATTTATCCAGTGTTTTCATTCTGAATGACTATTTTGATCTTGATTTCCCATATGGAAAAATTAAAAAAACATCTGTGAATACAGTACACTAACTGCACTATGTAATTAATATTTATGTTCAGTTTCCTTTTGCACTGACAAGTAGAAAATTTGGAGAAAGACACTTTACTACTCATTTTGACAAAGAAAAAATATGTCCTTAGAACTCATGAAATAGATCTGAAATTCTGTCTTCAGCTTTCTTTTGTGATAATTTTTATGTCCCTACCAGTAACTGAAGATGTGTTCCATGTATTGCTCAGGAAAATACTACTAGTTGTTCAGAATTTTATAGATTTTGCTAGGAATAATATCCTACCTGCAAATTATTGTCTTTTGTCCTGCTTTTCTAGGATTTTGTTGTACTGAAAGCTTCAGATACAAACTTCTGTGCCCGCACTGTTCTATAATTCTACTAGAAACTGAAGAGTAAACTTCAGATTTTTTTTTTTTTCCTATTCTGATCAGCCATGTTTTTCTTTTTATGACTTGGATGCATTTATATAAGGCACATCTAGGATTTTGAATAAAATGGTAAAAAAGGGAGAAAGTTGGGCTGAATATCCCAATTTGTTTTTCCGAAATAAGTTGTGAAGAATTTATTCATTTTAAATTAAGAACCTTCTCAATATGGCTTATTACTGATAATTATACTTGAAAGTCAGATTGTAACTAACCTAATATGGCATCTGAACGTGATAAAGTTACAGAACAAGGTTCACTGTAAATAAGTTACTCATAGTCCTTACAGTGCATCTACTTTTGTGAAATAAAATATTAATAATCTTGTTCTTAATTAGCCTATTTTAGTATTGTCCAGTGGAGTTAGTACAGCACCACGAGAAGAAGAAGATATATTTATAGAAGAAAATACCTTGTAAGTACAATCTTTGCATCTTTGCTTTCATTGCCCAAACTTCAGAGCGCTTTGCGTGTACCGAGGACAGAGTCTTAGAAACCCCAAGTCTGGGTTAACATCTAAGTGAGTTTAATATGAGCATGTATAGAGAAATTACTTCTCTGCTTACAGGACAAGTGTAAGGGGTATTAGAATTATATAGGTCACAATGTAGAAAGTAATCAAATGGTTGCCAGGCTGCAGCCCAATCCATCTTCTAGCACAGGGTTGTCAAACTCATGTCCTGCAGGCTGAATCCAGCCCTCCACCTTGTTTTATCTGCCACCTTGTTTCTACCCCGCAGCAGTACTGAGCTCCTTGCCCCTACACTCCTGCCAGTGCGCCAGTCAGGTGTGTAGTGTGTGACACACGTTACGCTGCAGGTGCAGGAGAACAGCAGGAGCTGTGAGTTTGACACCCCTGTTCTAAGGCAAAAGGCATTCTTTCAAGTAAGATTTTAGATGCTTTTTCTTCCATTTCAATATAGCAAGAAATTAGCTGATAAATTTGTACGTGCAGGTTGTGATGTTGAATTGAGGTCATGAGAAGGCATTGATCAGAATGTGTGTGTTAATCGGGAGTCAAACTCCTGTATTGTGAGCCTGGTTTTGCTCTTGCTTATAGGTGTGAGAGCTGCTAGGCAAGAGCTAGGCCTTATTATTACTATCTAGTGACAGGATAGTTAAGCTTAGCAGTTAAGAATTTTGAGGTTAGTGTTCATTCTGCTTGTTAGAAAAACATTTGCTATTGGGGTAGATTTTAGCAGTATGGAGTTACCATACAGGATGCTTTTTTTTGGCATGTGTGAAAATCACAATTATTTTCAGAGGCAAGAATTATTGTTCATGTATGCTATTTCTTTCTTTCTTCTCTCCTTTTTTTTTTTTTTTTTTTTTTCAATGCTACAGAGATTTTACAAATTCTGATGAGCCATTTGTAATCCCAGAATATCTTCGAGGGCAACTAGAAGAATTTGAAGCTCTGTATGACATTTCAAATAGTAACAGTTATCAAAGACCTTTGGATAATTACCCAGATCAAACCTGTGAAAGCTTATACGAGTATGTAAGCAATTCTGTGCTTAGCAGTTTAATATTCATAATTTTTTAACATGATGTTAAGTCCAAAATTTGAGTCCTGGTGTTCCAGTATATCTAGGTATCTTCATAAAGGTATGTACTAATGCTTTGAAATAGTTGCATGTTTTTACTAAGATATGGACAAGCAAAGGTATTGCTTAAAATTTCTTTTATGCTTGGCTAGAACACCATCTTCTAAATAATTGTTCTTCAGGAGTTCTAGAGGTTCCTTGCTTTTAAGTATTATTGTGAAAAGATAACATGTGAAATGTAATTTTAGAATTACGTTAAAAAAGTTGATTAATCAGGACAATTTTGGTTTTTTTCTTTAAGATATTTCTCTCAAATCTTGGAAGAACATGGCCCTATGGAAATTAATAATAAATTACTAATTGGGGAATACGAACATTTCCCTGAAGAAGCTCGAAAGATTGTAGAAGATGAAGGTGGTCTCCAGTGTTTTCTTCTGAAATCCTTTCGTTTCATTATGGTGGATAATCTTATTGGCTTAAGAAAGCATGAAGTTCTTATTAAAGAAAGTACAAACAGAAATGAGACTGGAGATAATGAAGAAGAATATGATATAGTCTGTGATGTGCAAGATGTTTCTTCCCAGAACAAACTACAGTTAAATCCAGCTGCTAAGGAATTTAAACCTTTATCTTATCCTCAGCAACCCCATATATCAACATCTACTGACTTAACAGTAGCAAGTTATGAGACTCCACAATATTTGCCCTGGTCTTTTCCTGCTTCATGTAAATTGGTGCGTTCTTTGCACAGTCAGAATATTGATACCATAGAAAATCAGTCGTCATTTTCAAACATTTTACTAAATGGAATGTTTTTGCCTCGGACTTCCTGGGGTTATCAATATGAACAAATATTGCCAGTGCCTTCTCAAATGCCTCTCATGTCAAATGTTGTGGGGCAACCTAGCTATATTTATGCTGATCATGTAGCTTATCAGGATAATGACAAATCAGCAATTTCAAACAGTAAATACGTCCTAAGTAGTTTTACACCAACAGAAATACAAACACCTGAAGATGTCCAGTGCCAAGGGGAGAATTCTGATTACACATCTTATGAAGACAGTTTTGCTGTTGAAAATAGTACAAATGAAGCTGAAAGTGATATACAGGTTACTAAGACCAAAAAAGAAAGCAGAGGTATGCCTCTAATGAAAACCAATCCTCATACAAGGATGATAGCTATTCAGGTAAGAAATTAAAATGGAATTGGGAGTTTGTAAGTGATAAATGACAGTGTTGAGCACTGGAAAGTGGAACCCCTTTTTGAATGATTTCTTTATGACTTCCCAAAGGGCCAAATGGTGTATAGTTTTTCAAGAGCAAATATTCAAGTAATACTTACAGCTACCCAAATGTAGGGGATCTTAAAAGTAGTATTTAGCAGTCTCTAGGACTTGTAAAAAAAGGGCCACTACTTGGAAGATACTGAGGTGTTTATCTGGAACTGGGAAATTCCTCTGAACTGGCAGATTAAGTTGCTGACACTTTCTACAACTACTCTTTTTATTTGCGATTCTTTACTGAAATTTTCACATATCTTTTGATCCAGGATCAAAGGAGGGAACTGGCACACATCATTTTAGACTTTATTGTAGTGGCTAAAGAAAGTCCTTCTGTGTCATCTATCTTCTTTTTGTAATTAGTTGGGTGATTTGTTTTAATTTTCACAATTTTTGATGACTTAGATTGTTTGTACGTTCTAACAATTGCTGGCTGATGCTTCCTTCCTGGTCTTATAGTGGCAGCTGAGCTGGAGGGTGAGTTCAGGGGCAAGCTCCCTCATCTTTTGCCACCTGAAGTAAAAAAATTCTGAAACTTTTGTCCCTGCAGGCAGAGAAGGCTTTGCTGAACACCTTGAAAGGGGCAGGAGATGCAAGTGAATAGAAGAGAGACTGGAGCATTCACTCTTTAGTGGTACCCCAGCGTTAGATCAGCACACACTGCTTGTGAAAACACACTTCAAGTGACAGAGAGAAACAATGGTCACATCCACATTAGTTACAGAAAACATTTTGAATTAAGATGTAGAGTTTTCAGAGTTAGGGATGTGGCAGTCTCACACATCCATTTGTGAGAAATTATCCAACATGCTAGAGAGACTGTTGGGGAGGAGTTCCTCATCTTCATTTGTTTCTTGTCATTAAAGGAGGGATAGCTGTTTATAGCTGTAAGATAAATAGTCATCCTTTTATTATTGCTTTCTAAATTTTTCCTGAGCAGTTCCTGAAAGTTAGTTTCCCATCAGTCTTGGCAGATGAATTTTGTTACTCAGCTGACTGAGCTTTTAAAATGGGATTTCTGTTTGGTTCTTGAACACGTGCAACAAAGGGGTACCAGAAGAGGCAACAGTTTTCAATTTAGTGAATTCTGGTTAATAGAGATAAAAAAAAGTCCTAGACAACAGATAGGTTTATTTGTGGTAGAGCAAGGCATTTAACATTATGTGACTATTTTAATAGCCTATTAAAATGACAGCATCATAAACTGGATCTTTAATATGTTGCATGATTAGATTTTAAACTTCAGTTCTTTCAGTAAGCCCTTGATGGGTGGAATTAGAGGAAAACAAGCAGGGACTCTGAAGGTCCTCCAGTCTAGTCCTTTCGAAGCAGAGGCATTTATGTAGCAGATCTTGAGTTTAGGTGGAGCCACAAAGCACAGGTCCTCTGTGAGCTGTTAGACACTTCTTTTTGCAAGTCATAATTTGTCAGATATTTAGAGCACAGCTGTGTGATAAAGACTCTGAGAACCGTTCTTAATAGAAATGCTTCATGTTCAATTAAACTAGGGAAGGATCATGACAGAAAAATGTGCTTTCATTTAAGATTGGACTCCCATTTCAGCAACACTTGCATAATTTTATCTTATGTTGTAGATGGTTCTGTTTCATAATGTAGTTGGATTTGTAAAATTGTAGTTTAGGTACGAAAGCTCCAAACTAGAGCTGACCTACTAGTTGCATGTATAAGCAGCAAAGTGTTTCAATCAACTAATGATTCTTTGTATTCTAGGTAAATCATGAGGTAGCTGATAGACAAACTAATACCTTGCCTTTTCATCCATTTGAAATGCAACAGGTAAGTTGCCTGCATATTTGTTTATATTTCTCACGAAGAAGGTTAAAGGAATGCTCAAAAATTTAGTAGTGAAGTGAATAAGATTCTCAGAAAATGACAAGTTTTAGCAGGTATTTTTAAATTTGGGGTTGTTTGGTCATGTGTGAGTGGCTTATGGTTTGTTTTTTTAATTCGTATATTTGATTCTCTCCCTTCGTCATGTTGCGCTGAATTCTGTGATGATGTTCTTGGAAACTTCACATAGGCCCACAACAAGTAGGTTTTGGAGCTTTGTTCTGTAGCTCTTCTGATGTTGGAATATGTTTTAGCGAAATGTAATATTTCCTCTCCAAAAATCTTGAGGTTTGATATAAATATTCCATTTGGGCACATAGGCAGCTCAGACTGAGGTTGATGATATTCTTGTGTCTATACAAAGAGAAAACAGTGAGAAAACGTAGCCTTTAAACTCAGCACTTTCCATTCATAGTCAGACACCAATGTACATTTCCTGAGCTGGATCAAAACTGTTACACAACTTTCTCTTAAATGTCCCT
Source organism: Neomorphus geoffroyi (assembly GCA_033558235.1). Lineage (NCBI taxonomy): Eukaryota > Metazoa > Chordata > Aves > Cuculiformes > Neomorphidae > Neomorphus > Neomorphus geoffroyi. The sequence continues at coordinate 61,746,676 of JAUMJM010000005.1, read as the reverse complement.
TTCAAGCACCAAACAAAGTACCCCACCCCAATTATGCTCAGGATTTTGAATCTCGGCTGACAGCAGACTGTTCCTTTTAGACATCATGAATGTTTTCTACCTTGTGGTAACAGATAATAGATTGGATTTTATAACTGATTTGTTTTCAGGGAGATATTCTACGTATGGAAAAAGAGCACCAAGTATTACAAGAACAGCTTAAAGAAGCACAGGAAAAATATGAACAGTTACAAAGCCGAAGCTCGGAGGAAACTGATGCTTTAAAAGAGCTCCTAAGGAAAAGTGTTGAAGAGACCGAGGTAATGTTTTTATCCATGCGACAGTGGGACAAGCTGCACAGGCTCACAAGACTGGTCGCACTTTGAACACACTTAAAAAGAGAGGATGCTGGTTGCCTCCATGTAGTGGATAGGTATTGGGTTTGGTTCAACGCAAGAACAAAAAAGCACTACGCAGCTGAGTCTTCCATTCTTGGTTTGTTGAATTTGCCAACAGACTTTATTTCCTTGAAAATGTCTGTGAGCAAGAGGAGCGGTCCCAAAACAATGCTATCAGGCTGTTGTCACTTGGGACTAACTTTATAGTTAAAGCTGTAAATGCTATGGGCTGCCCATTTGTCTACAACAGGGATGTCAAACTCGCAGCTCCCACTGTTCTGCAGCGTAACGTGCATCACACGCTGCACACGTGACTGTCACACTGGCAGGACTGTAAGGTCAAGGAGCTCGCTGCTGCCACCAGGTAGAAACAAGGTGGAGGGCTGGACAAAACAAGGTGGAGGGCAGGATTTGGCCCACAGGCTGTGAATTTGACACCCCTGGTCTACGTGAAAAGGAACTTTTCCATTTTAAAAAAAATAATAATCCAGGTGAAACAAAAGCCATCTCTCCCCATGCCCTCTCTTAATCTTTAGGAAGCTGAGGCTTGTCATTCCATCTCCGTTTAATCTATTTCTTTTTTCCTTTCAATGATGTGTCGGAGTAAACTCCATTAGCTGCGAGTCGCCTGGCAAACTTTTGCATGGGGGATGATGGGAGTCTCACATCTGTTTTTTTGTGTGACTTTTTGGTATAATGAGAGCTCAAGAAGTTTTGAGCTGACAGCATGGCTGTATACAGGGTGGATGAACTTGAACTTGTCCACAGGCATTATAAGCACTTTTTTAATTTTTTTTTTTTTTTATTTCCCGGTGATTCATTGATGCTACTTTGTTTTTTTAAGCAGTTGAGGCAGCCATAAGGTCACTGCTGTCTTGCTGTGTTACGATTTGTGGTTTCCTAGTTGTTCAAACTGCAACAACAGTATGTACTGATTTTGACTTGGATTTTGGGTTGGATTGAGTCTGAAAGGGTGATTGGCCATTGGAATGCGCTGCCCGGGGAGGTGGTGGAGTCACCGTCCCTGGAGGTGTTTAAGGAGAGATTGGATGAGGCTCTTAGTGACATGGTGTAGTTGACGAGTAGGAGTAGGTGTAGGTGTTGGGTCATAGGTTGGACTCGATGATCTCAAAGGTCTTTTCCAACCTTGTGATACTGTGATTTCAGTATGTATTTGTACGTGATGCTGTGGAACTGGGTTTCTTCTCTTAGCTGACTGCAAAACAGTGTTGCAAGTATTCTGAAGCAATGTGAAGGAGATGTGCAGATCATTGCAGGAAAGCATTTGTGAGAATATTGCCCACATTAAATACCTGAATGAACAGTAAATTAATTACTAGTAAAACTCTGCTACTGTAATTTTCATTGGCTTAGCTTTTGATCGCAACTGTCAGCAGTCTCCTCTAACTTGCATTTGAATAAAATAGTATTTTCAGAAATAATATTTTCTTGTTTTCCACTTTTAGGTATCAAAGAATGAACTGGATTGGCTTCATCAAGACTTAGAAATAAAAGTGAAAAAATGGCAACAAAAGAAAAAAGAAAATCAAGAGAACTTAAAAGCGCTAAAGAACACAGCTAAAAAGCATACAGATACAAATGATAGGTACTAATTTTATATAGAGATTTACATTACTTTCCCTTTGCTTGATTTTTTTTTTTTTTTTTAAAAGCAGCAGTAAGTACAGCTATTTCTGGTAGACTTTGATAGGTTTCAGTACCTACTGATTTCATCATGTATGCAGAGAGAAAACTCAGGCTTGTTGCGCTAATTATGTCATTCTGAAATTAATTAAATGCAATTCTTGGACCTACACACAACATTATTTCACCTAATTAACAAATACTACTCCTTCTCTCTTTAAACAATTCCCATGTTTTCCAGAATCCTTTAGATCTGCACTGCTTTTCTGCTGTTCTTCTTCCTGGCTTACTGTTGCTTTCTCAGCCTGTTCCCCTACTGCGTTATGATTAGCTCTAAATTTTCATATCCATTTTCGTTCTTGCTTCTTCTATTGTACAATCAACCCAACTGAACTCCCGTATACACCTATTTCTCTTACTGCTTCTTTGTCCGTTCTGTCACATAGTCTGAGGGTCATCCAAGGATTGCCTTTTTTTCTAGTCTTGTCACTCATTTCTCAGATTCAAGTAAAACTGCAAGAACCATGAAACTAGGTGGGGGGTTTTTTACCCCTCTTCCACTATAAAACATAAACCTGCAGGGTTTTCCCTGGAACTTAATAATAGCGAAGTATGAATCCCATCATGACCCTGTGTGCAGCAAACCCAGCTGTTCTGGCAATGAGCTCTCCTGGCTATGGAGGAGCAAGAATCAACTGCAAACAGCTTCTACTGTATACAACAAGTATCCATGAGTTCACTGATGCACTGAAAAATAAATCATGTTCCATTCAATGAAGTATTATCAGTGGCTTTTCCCAAAACATTCTAAACACTTTGGAAATCTTGAAGTAACCCAGTCATTGGCTGTGCAACCAGCTATATGTTTTATCACAGCAATAGGCTGAAATATGTATGTCTACTTTTGTATTTTGATTTTACACAGTTATAGGTGAGCATTTAAAAGAGCTTCTACATAGCTGATGAAATTGACTGATTTAGCAATATATTTTTAAATCAGATTTGACAATTCCTACTGTATTTTCAATGTTCTTTCTCAGTTTACAGACCTGAGAAGACTTCTACCCTTGAATGCTGTTGTATTGTCTTTAGTCTGAGTAGTTTGGGCCAAATCTGTCTTGACAAAAAATAGGCCTGATTTTATATTAGTTACTGCTTAATTAGAAATACATTTAAATGCACTTAAGGTATTAAACAACATAGCAGTGCCAATCTGTAGGTTTTCTGCATAATTGTCAGCATGGTTATAGAGAAACCTGTCATGTATATTTGCTTGTGAATATTTTTCAGAACAAGCTTAATAAATGTTTGATTACTCTAGGTATTCGAAGACCATTGATGAGAAGGAAAAGCAGTATAATGTATATTTAAATACATTTCTTGAGACCAGGTAAAATTCATGTACCTTTCAGCAATATTTACATTTTTTTTACTGAGTTGTCTGTTTCGTTCTAGGTGAAGGCTTAGGGTAAAATAAGCACTTTAATCAATACCTCTTGTTCTCAGTTAGTTTACTTTAACATATCATAAGTAAATATTATTTTATTTTAGCTATTTAGAATAATGAAAATCTGGGCTTTCAAAATACTCATTCATTTCCCTTGATTATACGACACTGTGTTCTAGAACACACGTTATAAGTTGGTTGTGGTATGGACCTAGTAAACTGTCGTATGTAGCTTTGAATCTTCACACGGCCCTAAATGTACATAAGGTTATCTAAACATTTTTTAAAAATTACTCATTGCACATAGTATAAAGTCAAGGTTTCGTTTATAGATACATTCTTTATCTATGTGAGCAGGCTCAGAACAGTAATATTGCATGACTGCAGTAGTCAGACTCCTATAAGCTTTTAAGATGGCACAGTGAAATATGGTTAGGAGATCCCAAGGCTATGTCCTTGGGGCCCGTGAAACGGCTCCATGAGCCTGGTGCTGTACCTGAAGGCACAAGCTATACAGTGTAAATGGAGATGTGTGGTTCTGAAGGAGAAAAGCAATAGCTACAGAAAACCTCTAAAATGCTATAAATTTTAAATACTACTCTGTTGTAAATGTTGCTCAAATATTTAACCTCTTTTTATTTCCCAGTAATAAACTTGCTAATGAAAAAGTAAAATTGGAAGAGCTTATACAAAAGAGTCAAGATGACTGCCAGGATTATGTGAACAGAGCTGTTAAAGCAGAGGTACAAACAAAAAGTCTTAAAACGCTTTTGCTAGAGCTTGGATCATTTGCGCTCACTTTAGGTGGGGAAGGTGACTGGTGAAGTCTTACCTAACAATTTACTGTTTAAATAGCTTCTAAAACTTTTCATAAGCAGATAGAGAGTGTTAATCAAACATTGACAAGTGCTGTTCATGATGTTATCCTACAAAACTTTGTAGGTCATCAAGGCACATTATTAGTATTCACCAATATTAAAAGTGCAGAGAATTCGGGGCATATAGCATGGCCACAAACAAAATTCAACTAGCAATTCAGTTTCATACTTACCCTTGTTACAAATAGATTCCATTAGTAAGAATTAACCATAGGAACATTTTAAATCGTCATGGTTAATGAGTATACATCTACTTCTTTATCAGGTGAAATCAGAATGCAGCAACTGACTTGTGTGTTTCACTGAAAGGAGGAGAGTACTGATGAATACCCAGAAACAGTATTTTCTGTACTGGAAATGCTTTCAATATTGTGAATGATTCTCCCTTCTTAAGAAGGGCTTGAAGGCTGTCTTATCTGCAGTAGGATTTTATAAAAAGATTTAGATTGGCGCACATCAGTCTTCAACTGTGCAGTATTTCGAAAAGTCACCTTAATCACTTAGAGTATGTGTGTGTGTGTGTGTGCGTGCGTTTGTGCGGGTGTGTATATGCAGATTGGATAAGTTGCAAACAAAACACTTGAGGAAGCTTGCTACAGTCAGCTGAAGTTAATGTAGCCTTTTTATTCTCCGGAAAGCCAGGGCATTTGATTCCACTTGAAACTGACACTGTAGGAACTGTCTGTGTGTGTTGTATTCTGTATCTTCAAACTATTATTTCAGATGCTTATTAAAATCTATTTTGAGGTTTTATCCCTTGAGCTACCGCAGTACTTTTATGGCACCTTTTTTTTTTTTTACACAGTTATGTTTTGTTTTAGATATCGGTCCTTGAAAACTGGAAGGAAACTGAAGTCTGCAAGCTAAATGGCATAGCTGCCAATGCAGAAACAAATCTCAGAATGCTGAAGTCATTAAGCAGGTATGGAGAGTTTACACCAGAAGTTTCAGTACTGCTCGTTGCTGAACACAAGCAACTCCTATGTTTAATCATGACCTGGACAAGTCAGTTTTGCTCACAAAGGGGCATGAAAGGTGTGTAGAAACATAATAGTTAAATGCAGCTTTCCTGAAGCTGAATTTCTTCTTAAATTGCCAGGACGTGCAATACTTATGTAGGAGCACATTTCTTGCCTTATTCTTTCTCAGCTGGGGAAGATCAGGCTACTAGGAACATTCTAGTTACTCCTGCACAGTATCACTGGGAAAGGGCTACAATGTAAATAGAAGAGTGCAAACAAAACTCCTGGGCATGCAACAACATTGTTTTTTTCCTTACATGGAACTAATTTAGCCATTAGTGTTATCTTTTTTAAAACTGACACCACCATCCCCTTCCCTGTATTGTGTTGCTGCAAAATACTAATTTACATTTGAGGAGTCCACTTATAAGACTGGATAGGTTCAAAGTAATTTAACATATTTAAACTTTCAATTGCTTTAAATCTTTAACTGTGATTTAGTTGGTATGGGAAGGAACTATTGTAGTAAAAACATTGGGCTTAAAAATATTGGGAATGTTGGAGTTCAACTGAAAATCTTGAAAACTTCAGCAGCTCAGCTTCAGCAGCACCTACGTTGAAGTCACAGATTGATTCCTGGGAAATATTTATTTTAAATGTAAAGAAACAACTGGAAAAAGTAGAGGTAAGCCTCAATTTCTCTTAACAAGCTTTAAGTTAAACTTTACCTTACATAATTTTGCATTCCTTTTTAAAACACCAGTAGCTTGTCCTCCAAATACCAAACTGCCTTTTTTTTAACTGCAAAAGAAAGATATAGTTTTAAGCTCCGGTTATTTACGTTCAGTTAAATTACAATGAATATCTTCAATTTTATAAAGGTAAAAATCTATCCTTGATAGATTCAGAATTGGATCCCACATTAACAAGTCTGGTCTCTTGGTTCATTTATATTTTTCGAACTTTAAACATCCATGCAACTTCTTTAAAAACAACAGAAAACTCTGTGAAAAGTTGAGATGTAAAATGTCTAGGCTGAGTTTTAAGATCTAGAAAGGGTTCCCAAACCCTTTTCAAGCATCAATGCGAGTGCTTAAATACAGATTTATGTTACTATAGAAAATGGCAGCCTTACGCCTCTATTTAGAAAGGCCTGGTATCTTTGGTGTTTTGCAAAAAGGCAGTTGTGTTAATGCTGTTTTTAAATGAAGAGCGAGCTTTGATTAATGCTGATGTGGAGGATTATTTGTTTTCATTCTGCAGGCTGAGTATGAAGGAAAAATTCAGGCAGTGAAAAACGGTGTTCGAAGCTGTCTCACTAAAATGGAAACTGTGGAGCTTCCTCCTCCTCCTCCCAGCGTCTTAGTATGTATCTTGCATTCGGCAGCAGTTTGTTAAGAAGTTCTTTAAGTTTGCATTGGCGTGGCTATCTGTTGTCGGACGTGTACGTGACAAATGTGAATATATAGCCTTGAATACAAACTAATCTGGCTCTCTATATGTCTGGGTAATGTTCAAAAGGAAAAGGTGACTGCAGATTAGCATGATGAAGTCCAGTGAAAAGCACGTTATCAGGTCCTTTGAGAAGCTTGAGCTGTTTAAAATTAACTTTAAAGTGCTTCGTGTTTTGCCTGAACTAGGACTGAGGTTTTTGCATATTGCAACTTCCCTGTAGCGCCAAACCCCAGAGACAAGGCCCCATTACACCAACATGTGTAACGGATTACAAATACCAAAAGCAGCTTCCAGTCCTATCTGTTAGGTGAAGTACAGCCATTTATGGGAACACATCTGCAGTGACTACATCTCAGATAAATACTACTAAAAACCATTTTCTTAGGGGCCAGCAGTTCCACAATGGCTTTGCTCAAATCATGTCTGTTACTTCCGAACCCTGCGGTTGTTCCTGGTGGAAGGACAAGTCAGCATAAGTCAATACTCCTTGAACTGTTTGTCAGCACGGTGGTGGTGAGATGCATGACAGTGATAAAATACTTGCAGCCAAGGCAGCAGCGGTGCAAACAACCTATGTGCTGTCATTCACTGATGGCACCAGGGCACAGAGCTGATGCCTGGTCCTGAAGAAAGCATTCAGAAAGCCCTGGGCCTGGGGCTGTTTGGAGTAAGGGAATAAAGGGTTCAGTCATCTCTCAAAATAGGGGAGATTATTGACTCAATAAGTGAAACTCATTCATAGTGCACATGCAGATGAAATCCCTGAATTAGTTGAAGATGCCACACAATTTTTTAATATATATTATTTGCAGAAAGTCTCCTTTTTTTGTATTGTTTAGTTTTGATATAATTTAGATTCAATACTGTTCCAACACTGTATATTCATGATTGATACTAAAGTTTTTCTGGACTTATACAGGTAATGGTTATGCTTACACTCTCCTGCATGCCTTTCGTTCCCTACTTATTTCTCGGTATCTCTTTTCTACTGAAGTAGTATTGGCACAGGACCCCTAAGAATACGTACATAACTTCATTAGTACCCTTAGGTTACCATCAATTTACAGGTTGGGAAAGACTGACTTTTGAGGCTCTTGTTCTGCATTTTGTATCTATTTTTACTACAGTGATGCAGGAGCAACCTTTTAGAAGAGAGATCTGCAATTCTTTCAGGTTTGAGAGGACTTTAATTTACATTCAGTATTTGCTTATTAGAGACTCGATCAAACCCCTTTTTCTCCATTAATAAACACTTTTACAGAGAAGGTAAAATATGGTTTCAAAAAAGTGTTGAATTAACGAACACAGAACAAGAACCAGCAGATTTGACTATGAGAAATCTAGAATTTTAGTTCTGAGTGTTATAAAGCAACCTTCCTAGAGCAGTCAGGTTCTGAAACAAGTAGCAGGAGTCATGGGGTCAAACAAGCAAACAATTTAAGTTCTTTCCATTTATGGAAGAGGGTCATTACTGCAAAAAGAGGTTGTCCTGGATCGTGTCAGCTCCAAGTTTTTCAAGATGATGACTACAGCTGATGTGTTTCTGTTTAAAAAAATTACACTGGATAATATATAAGTTATATAATCTGTTAAAAGCACAGGGAAATCTGTATTTTCCAAGTGATGGCACTTAAAGCAGTTCTGTTTCTACCACCAACTCGAACCTGTGCTTCTGTAGAACATAGAGCTGTCCAACAGCCAGATGTTCTTTAGCAAAGCAAGTGTAAATTAAAGGAACAGTTTGTGTAGGTTCTGCCCTATTTAATCCCATTTCAAACAGGTTCTCCATGTGCAGGACATATCGAAGAGCATCTTTGTGCAATATTTTTATCTAGGTAAAGCAAACTAAGATAAATAGATAAGACCTTCCAGTTCCATAGCATAACCAAATGTGTCATAGTTCGTGCTGCAAGTGCTTAAGAATTCAGCGCAATTTATTTTAATCACTGTTTTTCCTGTGAAATCTGTGTATTTCCTAGGCAAAACCAGGCAGACCTCCCATCAGTGATCCAGCCATTGTCATGTATTCCTCTGCATCTGCATATCCTAATTCACTTCCTGCATTTTCAAGTTCTGAAGATCAAGGTCCAACGCATGCCTCATTTAATACACAGGCTGGAGTTAAGCCAGCATATGCAAGTGCTAAGTCTTGTTCTGCAAGTGAGGGACCAGTGAAAATGCACTCCAAACCTCTGGAAACATCATACGCTGATAAAGTTTTGGCAAATTGCTCATCTAGGATTTCTGGAAGTAACACTCAGAATGTCCAGCCAAACCAGAACCACCAAGGCGACTCAGTTGTACAATTGAGGCCTTCCGGACTTCCAAACAACAAAAAGCTTCCAAAAGCATTTGAAAATATTATTGTGCATCTACAGAGCATATTCCCAAACTACAGCAGGTAGGAGGGTGGTGAGACAGGTTGCCCAGGGAAGCTGTGGGTTCCCCCTCCCTGGAAGTGTTCAAGGCCAGGTTGGATGGGGCCTTGAGCAGCCTGGTCTGGTGGGAGGTGTCCCTGCCATGGCAGGGGGGTTCGAACTGGATGGGCTTTAGGTCCCTTCCAACCCAAAATGAGTCTATGATTTTTAAATGTTTCTAATGTTATGTCAGAGAACAGAAGTTCTGAACATCCAACGATGAAGTACAAAAAGAACTGATTTCTTATTAGATGGCTTCTGTTTCACTGTGACAGCATTCATGGTTTTGCCCCCCCTACCTTCCCATTCAGTGAGACATTCCTTAAGGGAATAAACTTACAGTTTTGATTTAGGTGTCAATTCAATTAGAACCACTGGCAAGGAGAAGTATTGCTATTATGGTATTGTTTGGGTTTTTTTACAGTTAAGATACCTACATCCTAGTTTATTCAGAGGCACTGGAAGTAGGTACTCACTGGAGGTCACTTGAGGAGTCAGTCTCTTTTAAAGGCTATACTGCTGTGAATCAAACGCAGGAGCCTGTGTTCTCCAGGGCTGATAACAGCCATGGCATTGCCAGTCACTATGTCTGTCTTCTTCCCCTTCAGTTCAGACTTTACCAGCTTCATAAAAGACGCACAAAGAAGAAACGGGAATACGCTGTCTGGTTTGAGCTTAGATGAAATTCTAAGCAGGGTGACAGAACTCATTCTGGACCAGCAAAATAAGGTATTATGGTGTGTGTAGTTGCTGCCTTGTCTACTTTGTGTCTGACAGAGGAAACTGCAGCTCACTCCAGAAAAGAATGCAAACTTGCTGTCAAACTCCAAAATTTGAACTTGCTCAAAGTTCTTTTCCAATACCTGTCTAGGCACCAACTCCACTAGGGAGACCTGAGCAGTCGGTATCCTCTGCTTCACCAGCACAGACTGGAACTCGGAGTCGGGAAGTACCCGCAGAAGAAAATGGACCCAGCCTACCTAAGGCAAGGCCTGTGCTTAAAAACATCTCGAGCAAAAATCCATCCCAGCCAAATTCCCAGGCCTGGGGAAATGCTGGAGCAACACCTAAGTCTAAATGGAAAAAACCAGACTATACCGTAAGTTCTCCACTGCTTCTATGAATGTAAAGTTGCCATGTACTTCTTATAAGACATGAAATGTTCAAAATATTGCTGGAAAAAGTAATTGACTGGTTCGTTTTGTGTACAAAAGCTTAAATATATTTGGTTAAAATTAGTAACATTATTAACTTACTAGAATTTGCTGATTGTTGCTAGTTTTCAAATAACTTAATATTTTATTTATAGGTCTCCAGTAACGATCCTTGCACAATATGTCACGATGAGCTAAGCAGAGACTTGTATGAACTAAAATGTGGGCATCATTTTCACAGAGAAGTAAGGATTTTTGTTCCTAGCCCTTGGATTCAAATGTTTATGAATTCTATTTAGTTATGTTGCTGCTCTGCTTTCTAAAAGTAACCTCCCTCCCCCTTACCCTTCAGTACTTAGAGCAACGCAACCTTTTCTTTTACATCCTTTGTACACCGAGACTTGCTGTCTCTATGGTCTTACTGCCTCAGAAAGCTTCCAAGTTTGGATTTTTAACTAAAATGATAATTCACTATAAACCCTGCATGTGCTACCTGATAGCAGGTTTGCCTGTAACTTCCTGTAGTAAGAAAGCAACAACTATGTTAGATTAACTTGATTCTTCTGTCTGTGACCTTTTCCCATTGCCTTATTTCAGGGGTGTCAAACTCATGGGTCCCACCATTCTCCTGCTCTTGCAACGTAATACGCGTCACACTCGCTGCACACGTGACTGGCGCGCTGGCAGGAGTGTAGGGGCCAGGAGCTTGGCGCTGTTGCCAGGTAGAAACAAGGTGGAGGGCAGGATTCGGCCCGCAGGCTGTGAGTTTGGCACCCCTGCCTTATTTGTTATTGCAGAATAAGTGCAAATGTAAATTTGCATCAGAACTGGAGAACAGGTTTCTAACTCCAAATTTCAGTAATGTTGAACATGACGGAAAATAGCCTACCAATTAGTGACAATTATTAACGTACTAAAGCAGAACTCTATACCTGACTTTGTCTCCTCATCATCTTATTCTTACAGTGCATTAGAACATGGCTTAAGCAACATTCAAGTACCTGCCCCATCTGCCGCGATCATGCTTTGCTACTTGAAGACTTCCCTGAGCTTCCTGCACGTAACAAATATCCCTAAACCTTGTTTTATTTGAAGATGTTATAAGATGCAAAGTGGCTGCAGAATAACCACCTGGATAAGGAACAAACATGATGCCTAGAAACTGGCAGAACCCTAGTTTTGTTGAAAAAGGTAGTCAAACTCGGACTGATTCAGTATTTAACACCGCATTAAGCCATAAGATGCTGGTACTGCCACGGCACCTGCAGAATCAAGTTAGCATACTCCAAGATCCAGCACGTTGCCAGGTCACTGCCTAAATGTGTGAAGCGAGTGTAGGTCAGAGGGCGCCGCACAACTGGCAGGGTGTTTTGGCTAAGGGACATTGAAGCTACTCTACTTGTCTCAAAGGATGGTGTTTAGTTCCTGTGAAAAGAGAGTTTTCCTTCAGAGCTTATACCACACTGAAAATAAATTCTAGTATCAAACAAGAGATGACCTGAATGACAGAGCAGCAGAATTTGGAATAGCCAAGACCTTGCCTTTCTCTTCCCACGGGACAATGACCTGAGCTTACAAGGCCTCATGTGGTGCTTAATAAGAGACTTTGCAGCACCTCTCTCCCCATTAAATTCTCTGTAATTGTAGCAATTACAATTTAACTGCAGGATTCAAATCAGGCTTGCAATCATTATGAATGCAGTTCATATCATTGCAGCTCCTTTCTCTGCATACTTAGCTAATAATTCAAATTGCTTTTAATAATTTGAAGCAACAATTTTTTATGTATTCATGTGATTGTGTTTCATTGAGCTGGAAGACTATGATTCAATTCTTTAATCTCAAAATATGGTTTGAATTTCCCTCATCGTTGAAAAGCTGATTTGTTTATATCAGAATTACAGCCTTTTTATTTTTGACAAAGCAACGCTGCATTTCTATTCTGGGTGGGAATGTTCATCAACAGTGTGAGGTACAGAATACAGACAGCTGAAAGAGTGGTTGTCCTGCTGCTGTGTAAATTGGAAGTTGCCAAAGCAGCCCTTCATCACTAAAATATATCTTAAATAGCCAAAAGACCAGGACTAGAGAATGTACAGCCTAACCACTCTCAAAATAAGAGTGTGACTGTTGTTTGGATATCAGTGGTATTAAATTGATTCTATGAGATTGCTAGCTAATTCTAGGGATCATTTGTTTCACTAAGTATGTATCCTCCAGCTGAAGTTTTAAACTATCAAAAATAAAATAACTTCTGCAAGCTGATGTAGGGTTTTTTCTGAGTTATTGGTCAGTTATGCGCTGTCTGCTATGGCGCTATGGCCCCTTGTGGCTCAACAATTAGGTGGTGTGCTGCTCAGCACTGCAGTACCTGCATCCTTTCCAGCTGCCATTATTTTCTTGGGTGGGGGATGCATCTGGATTATCACCTTTGCCTTTCACGAAAGCAGCCTAGGTCACCTTTTCAGAGCAGAAGTATCCTTGACTTGCTCAGCAGTGGCAAAGCAGTCCCGCACCTGCCATATTTGACAGTGTTGTCCAAATAGAGCATAACATGCCTTCAGGTACCAAAAGCAAGCTGGCTGTGGGAACAGTTAGCACTGAACTGAGATTTACATACGCTCACTATTAGCCAGGTTTATTTTTCCTGTACCTACAGCACAGACAGGACTCTGGGTTCCTAACTAAGCAGCATGGAGTTTTGATCTTTGTTCCTCTTCTCTGCTGTGACTCCCAGAAGCCGGAAGGATTTTACTGACTTGCAGCAATATTTCACTCACATCTTTAAAAAGGATGCCTTAGGGCAGCCACTCCCCCCCACCCATTCCTGTATGGGGTGAGAGGTGGGTGAGCAGGCTCTAGCTCTGCACTAGGGCAGCCGATCTACTCTGGAAGTCAGGACCCAAGGCAGGATGAAGGCCAGTCCACCTTTCCAAAGTTTTTGAAGGTGGGAGGTGACAGCGCTACTTTGAGCAGCAGGTGGCACTCTTGTAACATCACGTAGACTAGAGAGACTGGCTTGTTCCCTGAAAATCATCCCATACATTTTCCTATCTTACAGAAGTGTTAAGTTCCAATATATAGTTTAGGAGAGTTTTACCCCTACAGGGCCATTGTAAAGACATGAAACAGTTCTCAGATGTTTATCCATAAGAGATGTGGTACAGAACAAGGGCCAAACCTAGAATTACATTTTTCCACTTGGCAATGCTACTGGGCAAAGCTCAAGGAAATTAGTTTTGGCAGTTTCCTTAATTCTCTCTTTTCAGAGTGTCACCTTTACACTCAGGAGTTTCTATAACACTTCACATACTCAGCCTGCCTCCCTCCCACATAATAGCGTATGGGAAAATTCACAATTAGAATGAAAGGGTGGTTAACTTAAACCAGCATCAAAACCTACAACCTATTTTTGGTGGGAAGGTTATTTCTTGCTGAAACAGTTTTCATATGTAGTTCCTTTAAGATGTTAAGTTACAAACACTTTAATGTATTTGCCTTAAAGTATAAATGCAAATACCAGAACAAGAATAAATTAAGTCAGTCAAACAAGTGACAATGTTAACCCCCAGTACTGGCCTGTCTCCCTTGGAATGGTTATTCGTAAAACAAGGCACAAGATGCCACAGCATAGAAGTTCTTAATGCAGTTTTCCCCCCAACTGCCTGGGCTGGTCTACAACAACTTGTCTGTCCCATGAAAAACATCACTGCTCTTTCTTTTTCACATCAAAACTGAGTGGTACAGGTCTTGTGAAAGGTAAAATAGCATAATGCAAAGCATAAGTATATTCTCCAGCTAAAAATGTTTGACTAATCGTCTTCTTCAGTGCTGTTTTATGCAAATAGCAAAGATTAAGTAAGGTCATTATCCAGGAAAGAGCCCAGAGAAGACACATGCAAACCCATAACTTCAGTTCTAAGCACTGCTCCAATACAGACTCATATTCCATATTTGAGGAAAGTACACTTGGTGTTATTTCACACTATAATTTGTTTCATATCACTTATTTTGCATTCCATCTTACTACTCATACCACATTGTATGGAGCACCATTTATTACACCTTCAAAGAGACTGTTCAGTATTATATTACAGGTCCCACACTCTCCCCCTGTATATATACACCCCATATAACAGAACTTATTAGGTTTAAGAGGTCTTTAAAGGACTTTGGAACAAGTATTCCAAAATGAAACAAGGAAAGAAACTTACTACATATTTTTACAGCTTGTAGAAATATACAGAATAATTCCTTCAGGATTTGTCTGATAAAAATTGGGGAAAACATGGCTGGTGCAGTCAGAAAGACACCTGACGAGGCTGTCTGGATACATACACCCATGTCAGCTATCGCAAGGCAGGCAAAGTCCTAGCAAGATTTATAGAGAACTGAAAGCACGAGAACTACCAGGAGGAAGAAGGAAGTAATGTGCTTTCAGTTAAAATAAGATGGATAAAATTTCACTTCGCCTCTGAAGAACTCTGTCCTTTTTCAGTAAATCCTTAAGTGATTCTCCGCTGGCTCTTTACATCCTGCAGAGCTTCAGTGGGAAGTTCTCTGTGATGAGATGATCATCATGCAGAAGGACAACAATGTTAACTTCAAACTCTGGAAGAAGGAAAAATATATAAAAATAAGGAGTTTGATACCAATGTGAGTTGAAGCAGTAGGATGAGAGGCAGGCAGTTCCTGTTCTCAGACACAACTTCATAGGCTCCTCTAAGCTGTTTCAATACCCTACAATTTTCCTGTGGCAAGGAAGAATGTGGCACTCCAGGCAGATCCACGCCACAGGCATCCCAGAACTTGGACCATTCCTAGAGAACCTTGGCTCATTCTAATCTTTGGAATTCCTCTGAATTCACTTCCCTATGATTGAAAAGCTACGAGATGTCATCTTCCAGACAACAGGCAGAGTTCAGATACCTAACACTGAAATGCACTGGGAAAGACGTCTCACTCCAATACGCACCGTTTAGAACTGGTAAGTGCGAGGTTAGGGAGCAGACTCCTCTGTTGCTGTTTGAAAACAACACAGTCTCAGACTCTTCCATTATGAAATCAAACACCAAAATATAACACATCTGCAAACTATGAAACAAAATTTTCCAAAGGCAATCTGCAATATCATATCTAAAGAGTTAACTATACCTGATTTTGGTTTTAAACAGGTAATAAATGAAGGGAGTCAGAGATCAAAATAAACTGAACATAATTGACCTTTTTTAGAATCTTTGTAATTGAAATAAAAGTAGATACTACACTAACAGCAGCTGTTTGTCACTGTAAATTACTATTCAGTAGCTAGAAATGGTAAAAAGGAGAGAAGAATATTATTCTTGGGAAAAATCACTGTACATGTTAGGTGCAAAAATGCTCTTTGGGGAAGAGATAAATGGGTAGGTAAAGCCAAAAAACTAGTTATGCACATTTGTCCAAGACAAACAGCAGAAAAATATGAAGGGCTTCAGCTGGGAAGGATCCTAAGGGCAGGGACTTGTAGCTTCAACCTGATACAATAAAATTAAAAGATTCCAGCAGGATGAAGGAAAGAAAACCAGACTAGCAACAAGAATTTTTGTAGTAATTACTTGAACAAGCAAGGAAAATCCTAAGTTTCAGATGTTTTGTTAATTAAAATGTTACATTTTGGCAGCAATAAGCAGGAAGAAGCAGGTGACGTAGATCAAAAAAGCAAAGTCTGATACAGGCTAACCTTACTTTTTCTACTTCTGAGTTTGTGCAGCAGAGGAATGGGAAACAAAAGGAAATGGAAAGAGAAGTTCTCTTGAAGTTCTCAAGGGGTCATCTTGACATTTTATTCTTGGACTGTTACTCGAGTGTTTAATCACACACAAATTTTTGGCAGGAAAAAAAAAAAAATCTACTGCCATTGCGCTGCTTCTTCTCTCCCTTTATCATATAATTCTATTGTCAGAAGTAGCTTTGTAGTCGCACAACTGTTTTTACTCAGAAGTATTTGGGCTGTATTTTCCCTACGTATAGGAACTACAGCAGACTGCAATCCTATGTGAGAAACCCTTACACAGAAACAGATGGATGTCCTCGGTTGTTCTTGCAGCACTGACAGGGATTTAGCCTGTCATCGGCCAGAAGCTAAAGTGAAACCAGAAACTTCACTCAGATGAAATATGCCAACACAGCATAAAAACCTACACTCTTACCAACTTTGAAGTTTGTTGTTTCCAGGGTAGGGCAGGTGAACAACCTGGGAAACACCATGTAGATAGGAACTGGTAGACCCCTGCAGACATCTCCATCAGCAATCTGAATGTTCTGTATCTCTGTGGCATCTCTGGCATAACCTTCTGCGCACCCTGGTGAAAGTGGGAAATTCAAGAGGGTGAGGAGGGAAAGGGAAAAAGAGAGAAGAGGAGGCAGTGTCCAAGATATAAAACAAAGTTACACCAAGGTTGAGGGGGATGTATGTGTGGGCAAAACCTTCTGCCCTTTGACCTGCAAGTTGTGCTCTCAGTTAAGGATCACAGAGGTATTTAAATTGATGTTTGGACTATTCCACATCAAGTCGAAAGCAAATTTTTTTTTGCAAGTCTTTTTAATTGTGTGGCTTTGACAATCTTTTGTGTTTAAGCTACAAGAGCACAAGTGGCAACGACAGCAGTCTATACCCGTTCCATTTACAGAGAAACTTACCACAGGTTTCCACACGTACTAACTGCAGCTCAATACTTTTGACTGCCGCCTCTGCATTCTCCACTACCAGCTCCCCTGTCAGTGGCTGTGTAATGATACAGTTTGTAGAACTGAGATGTCCTCTGATGAGAAATTTTGGAAGTGAAGCTCTCTGAAAAGATTGAAAAGAAAAAAAAGAAAAAGAAACAACTGTAAGAGCAGAGTAAGAAAAAAGCACCTTACAGACAGTTATCCAAGCATATAGGAAACCCCCAAAATTGCAAAGTTAAGATCTCAAAAGTTCAGAAATGCCTCAAGTAACATAAATAATGTAACTCCTTAAACATACATCCTTATGCAGATCAATAGAGATCTCTCTTTGCTGCTCTCCACCTGACATGCATTCCTCCTACTCATTCCATCCACAAGAGCATTTTTCCTGGGATGAACTGGCAAAACTTGGCTATTACAATTAATCCAGAAGTCAGGAACCACATGGTGAAGGAGGAAGTAGTGAAGGAGGCTGGCACAAGCTAACAGGGTGGTAAATTATATCAGCTGGTGGTGCTCCAGAGAACTGCACTCTGGTCCTGTTTTGTTATGGATTACAATATAGTCTATCATTTCAGTGATTTCCCCACCTCTTTACATTTCTCTCTCCTGACTGCTATTAGGAGGGAAGAAGAGCATTTACAAATCTTTGTTTAATGCAAGATGTAGCGTACTGCTTATGTAGCAAGACAGCAATTAAGGACAATTAATAAAGATCTTAATTTGAATACAGGATCACACTTCTAAAAATTTCTTAGCAGCAAGCATGTTTCCTGCTTTTTAAGGAAGAAGCAGTAAGAATAGCTGATTGAGGATGGCAGTCTAAAAATCAGTTTCCATAAAAGACCAAAGCGGGGGTTTTGCTCCCCCTGCCCTCCCCTTTTTCAGGCCCACAGACATCACAGATACTCTCTGCCAGCAGAGAAACTCATATGTCAGAAGCTCCAGTTACATTTCAAGTTCTGGCAGGAGGCATATGGAACCAGTCAAGTTTTCTACCCACATCTTCAGCTCTCATCTTCACCATCCAACTTTCTTCAAACTCCTTGAACATCCTACTCTAACTTTCCCCTTCTTTTGCAAGCCTTATTCTTCTCTCCCTCCTTAATTTTTTGTTATTGACATCTTCGATGTTAGCCCCTACCTTCCAACCATATGTTCACACTTGCTTGTGGCGTTGGATTTCCTTCCCCATGTAACTGATTTTCCCTTCTTCAAAATCAACTCTTTTGTCACAAACGGTTTTCCTCCCAATCTGTTTGGTTTGCTTCTTAGTCCTGGCTGCCAGTAGCAATGGCAGAAAAGTTCTCCTCAACTACTGTTTAGACTGTTTTTACTCAGATACCCGACACTTCTGCAGAATGTAGCTGTTCCACTCAAACCAAATCTTTGGGGGAAATAAAAGAGAGAGGAATTTTCATGTGTTTAGCAAACGTGACCTCACTTGGATATTTTTTCCTAACATAAAACCCAGAAGTTACATCTTTGACAAACCACCCTATGAAATATGAAGTCCTCAATGTATTAGTAAAATGCTTTCTTATTGTGTAGTCCCTTGCAGGCTCTTCTCATTGTCACTGTTAGTAAACACAGACTCACTTCCCTGCTTCACAGGGATATCATACAGCTATCCCTTAAAAGTATAGTGGTCAGGAACCTAAGTGATAGAGATAAAAGGAACTTGTGGAACAAGACCTCAAAGCCATTTTCCTCAATCCTAGTCTGAGAGACTTGTTTTTTCAAAGGCATATATATTTCCCCTAGAGCCGTCCTACTCTTGCCAGAGTTCAGCATACTTTAATCCTAGCTAAGTCTTCTCTCATAGGACCTAACATTTACACTCTACTTCATAATCCCTGAAACATGAGAATCAACAATATACAAGCAAACCTAGCCTGGTGTTTCATCTAATCTCTCTGTGCTTTGCCTGGCTACTTGCAAACCTTCTAATCAGTTTTCCAGTAGCGTACCAGAAATTATAGTTCGGCCAGAATTTCCAGACAAACATAGAATTCAAATTTTAGTATTTCAGATGTACCAGAAGAGTGACTTTTTCCTACTTGTCCCCCAGGTAGTCACTTCAGACCCACTCATTTTTCTGATATGGGGAGAGGAATTAAAGATAAAAACACAAAAGGCCACTGCTTGTGCTACCATACACACTCAATACTGTTCTTCAGATAGCTCCACAATGAAATACTAAGATCTGTTGGATCAAAGACATCAGGAGTTTTAGAATACTTTTGTGGTCACGTACTTGAAATGAAGAAAGGCATAGGGTCTGATATTAAACTTAAGAAAGAGCTTTTAATGGACAGGACTTCCTCATGATGTACGCTGCTCAGTCTTTGCTAAGCCAATGAGTATCAAAATACCAAAGAGAAAGAAGAAACAGAAAATAATTTATATGGAATATGGTTCATAGAAAGAGCAGACTGATCAGAGTTTAGTGGTAGTTTCAAAAGTTTCAAAAGTAATTTTACCACCAAGAATAGTTATTATATCTTTCCATTAGTAAAAACATGCTTCCAGTGTTGCAGCAGCATCCAGAGACATGAGAGGCTGCTGGATACAACCCGTCTCATCCTCTAATTCAGCTGGATAATTCAGCCATGACAGCTGGTCAGTTTTCTAGAATCACCTCTTCTACCCTCAAAGATGGTTCATTCCAACACACAGAAAGTCAAGCACAGACCTGCACTGATGAACAAGATACTACTGATAAAACCATAAAGAGGAAGCTTACAAAAGATGGAAGTAGGGTCAGGTGACCCAGGAGGAACATAAAAATACTGTGTGTGAGGGATGGTTTTGGGAAAACCAAAGCCCAACCGAAGTTAAATGAAGGGACATGAAAGGCAACGAAAAGGGGCATCTACAAGTCTACCCTTATCTTCCTTTTGCAGAAGGTTAATGTCAGCCTGCTAATGAATACAGCAAGGGACCTTGTGACAAAAGTCATGAAAAAGGCAGAGGTACTTAAAGTCTTCTCTGCGTCAAACTTTATTGATAAGACTTGCCTTTAGGAATCCCAGGCCTCTGCAGCCACAGGAATTGTCTGGAGCACAGAAGAGTTATATCCTTGGTAGAAGTGGAGCAGGTTCAAGAACATTTAAACAGACTGGATGTACACAAGTCCATGGGACCTGATGGGATGCACCCACAACTGCTGAGGAAGCCGACTCATGTCACCATAAGGCCAATCTTGATTACCTTTGAAAAGGCTGTGACAAACAAAGAAGCTTCTTAAGGAATGGAAGATAGTAAATGTCTTCCTTATCTTCTGTTAGGAATATCCGAGGAACTACAGGCTAGTCAGCCTTGCTTCAATCTCAGGGAAAGCGATGGAGCAAATAACCCTGGAAGCCATTCCCAAACATACAAAGGACAAAGAAAGCAACTCAAAGCAGTTAGCATGGATTTATGAAAATTAAATCATACTTAAC
The DNA here is from genome assembly GCA_033558235.1 of Neomorphus geoffroyi. Taxonomy (NCBI): domain Eukaryota; kingdom Metazoa; phylum Chordata; class Aves; order Cuculiformes; family Neomorphidae; genus Neomorphus; species Neomorphus geoffroyi. The sequence continues at coordinate 61,726,188 of JAUMJM010000005.1, read as the reverse complement.
CAACTTGATAGCCTTCTGTGATTAAACAACTAGCTTTGTAGACAAGCAGAGAGCCGTGGATACTGTTCATGCTGGCTTCTGCACCATTTTTGATACTGTGTCTTGTAAAAACCTCACTGACAAGCTGATGGAGTACAGATGTATAGACTAGATGGAGACTAGACACAGAGGTGGACTGAGAACAGCCTGACCTGCTGGACTCAAAGGTTTGTGGTCAGTAGCACAAAGTCCAGCTGAAGGCCAGTCACTAGTGGTACACATGGGGACAATGTTGGAGCCAATGTGACTTCACATTTTCAATAATGGCTTAGATCATGGGACACAGTGCATCCTCAGCAAGTCTGCAGATAATACAGGGACCTCAACAGGCTGGACAAATGTGTTACAAATGTGTTGCATACAGGTTGAGGGAGATGATTCTCCCCATCTCTTCAGCACTGGTGACAGCGTGTCCAGTTCAGGACTTCTCAGTACAAGAAATACTAGAGAAACTCCAGTCTTTGCTGGATTTGGCCATGAAGATGGTTAAGAGGATGTGACATATAAGAAGAGGTTGAGAGCTGGGATTGTTCACCCTGCAGAACAGAAGGCTTATGAAAATATATATAACTACCTAATGGGAGGAAGTAAACAAGATGAAATCATACTCCTCTCAGTGGTATCTAGTAAAAAGACAAAAGGCTATGGAACAAGCTGAAATAAAAGCAATTACTTTTAAAATTTTTATTTATGTATTTATTCATCCAGTGAAGGTGGTCAAACACTGTAAAGCTGCTAAGTTGTAGCAAGTTTGAGATACTGAAAACTTGACTACACATGGCCCTGAGCATCCTGCTCTAGATGACTCTACTGTGAGCACACGAGCTGGACTAATTAATCTCCAGAGGTCCATTCAAAATATAAATGCTTAAAGGATCTTGGCTACATGTTTTACAGAATGTTTTCCCTTGCTTCACTTCTTTTCTTTCACTCAGAAACATGATAAAAATGTTTAACCGTTACCGAATAAAGTTCCACCTTAAATTACTCACCAGTATCACAAGAGATCAGGCAGAATAATTTTATTGCTTACAAAAGTAAAAAAAAAAAAAAGGTAGAAAATAGCTTATTATCTACAGGGAAGCATGTAATCATTCCTCTCTTGTTCTCACAAACATTACATTTAAAGCAAAATAATAAGAAAACCGTTACCTCTTTAACATTTTGTAAAGTTTCGGGAGTAATTGTGAAGTCTACTGGGCTTGGCATCAGTTTCCCTTTCTGTGACTACAAGTAAGGAAAGAGTCAAAATGTAAACTGTGATTTACAACATACAGAGGATATTAAAAAGACAATAAAATCAAACAGCTGTTGGTTGCGTTAGTTATCAGAATTGTCTTTATACTGAAAGTATACATCTGCAGTAAAAAAACCTGAGATTTCCTGCTTTTGCTGTTAAGTAACATGATACGATCTAAATACAAGCACAATGCATCACAAATCTGAATTTAAAAACAGAATTCTATCAATTTTTGGTTACTTTGTGTTTGCCATTGCAATAAACCATAACAAGTTCTTAATTTGTAAGTTTTTGGCATAAGTGCTACCTATACTAAAAAGAAAAAAGGAAACCAAAAACCAAACAGGGACTACTCTAAACCACCTGGAAAAGAGGCTACTTATATGAACCACATGGTGTGATCCAGAAAGAAGTTAAAATTTCATATGTCTGTATTTACAAATAATTACATTTTATATGTCACTTGCAATGTTTCCTTTCATTACTAATACCTAGTAAATCTGGGCAAGCAAAAGAGGGGGAGATTATAAATTAGGCTGCCTTTTTAAATTATAAATTAAACTGTTTTATAAACTCTCCTCCCTCTTGCTATCTCTGAGCACTATGAAATCTTTCTGCTGCCCTTTCAATAACAGCTCAAGTCTCCTCATATTACTTGGAGATCCTCAGCTGATAGAATCTAGCGTACCATTGATTTAGTGGGCTTAGAATTCCAACTTCTTTAACTGTAAAATAAACAAAACTTGGTCCAGGTTAAGCTTACCACACTCGAGAAGCAATTTTGGGGCCACATTGTTACAGTTCTTCAGTATCTATTCACACAATTTATCAGTAACGCAAGAAGCTAAGTCTTCCTGTAAGTGGCAGAATGGGCCCTGAGCTCTGCTGGGATGGCAGCCTGTACCCTGCATCACAAAAGCAAGCTTTGCTTACCATTCACTGACCTCTCTTCTCCATCCTTATCTCAGTGAGGTGCACAGTCTTCTCCCTACACCTTTAGAGTACGTGGCCAGTGCAGCATCAAATATGAGATCCCCCAATTTTATCTAACTGGGAGTCAGCAGAGCATACCACCACCAATGGGCTTAATTTGAGCTCTCAGTTAGGATTGACCCTTGCTACTTCAGAATTCAAAATAGCTTCTGCTGCCCAGCTGCAAGATGGAAGATATTAGCAAAAGATTGACTGTATTTTCCCATCAATGACAAATCCTGGCAAAGAATAAGGCTAAGGGAAATGGTACATTGAGCACTGACAGTGAGAATTATATGTTCAGTAAAACCTCATTAATTCACCCTGACTGAGAGATTCATGATTTACTGACTTATGATCTAAGACGTGCTGTAGTGGGAACAAGAAATAAAACCAAGAAACTGCATAATATGTAATTTGTTCACTATTTTGACAAATTTGGCTTACTTATCTAATAATGCACCAATAAAATGTAACATAATATATTTCAGAAAATAATGAAATCTTAACAAGAAACTTATTTATAGCATCTCACTGAATCTTTTTTAAAAAGGTACTACAGAACTGAAGTAACATATTTCCACCATTATTCATAAGTAAGACAGAAGAGTCCACTACTTTACTGTCCTATTAGAGTTCAAAGAAATGATACAAACAGTATGTTCTAGCAAGTTGTGGGTGGAAAAAAAAGAGATACTTAATTAGGCCTGCACAGTCTGTACTGACATAAGATTCTCTGGACATGCATACAAGTCAACATAAACTAAAAGCCAATCTGATAATGGAACTTCAAATAACAAGCAGCAAAACATTTCTTGTTAAACAGTCAAATCTCATCCCACAATGATATTTCCACAGATGAAGGATGTCTCCATGTTGCTAATTGCAGGATGTGGATATTTGTTAACCTGGTTATCTTAGCATATTGTCAACCATGAGCTAACTTAATAGCAAAGGTGATTGAGCTGACAAGCTTATTTCCAACTTGATGCAGTCCCAGCTTTGATACTTTTTGTCATAACTAGTCACTTAAACAGAAATCAAATATTTTCTCTTCACCAACAAACTCCCATTTCTAGGGCAGTGCCTGGAACCTTTGTCTATGAAATGCTCAGACCACCTGAAACAGTGTTCAGAAGATGGCCATAATAATTATCTAACCACACCATTGTTTCAGAGCTGAAAGGACGAATAAGAGAATAAACTCTGCGCAGTATAAAAACATCTTATAATCCAAATCCTCTTTGTACTATTTTCTTTAAATGAAAGGAGAGACGTGTTATTCTAATCAGAAGCAACTGACACCCTAGCTTTTCTGGATGTTCTTGTTGTGAGGCTTCCTTTACTCACACAGATCTTGTGTGTCACTATTACACGTTACATGGTTTCACTTGGTTTTCTAACCATACTGCCGAGCTTCATACGAAGTGGGGAAAAAAAAAATAAATCTCACTTTTCATAGTTAATAAAACCCACACTCACCAGTGAGTGGACAATGAATTCACAAGTCTTAGTTAGGTCTTTGGCCAGCAGAGAACGTCGCATATCACATCGCAGGGTGTACTGGCAAAAACATGACAGAAAAGAAAAGAGCTTTAGTTTAGATTTCTTCTCTCTCTCAACTGTTCATCATTTTATTGCACGCATGCGGAATGTTACTGTTTATTAATATTTACGACAGACTAGTTGTCAATGCACACACCAATGATGGGGAAAGGGGAAGTAGATATGGGATATACAATGATTTTAGCTGGTCCCAAATGAAATCTGATATTTGTGTGTATACTCCCATAGCGATTTTCAAATGCTTTCCACATATTCTGTTTTATAACAACCTATGAGATGAGGGACTAATTCATTAATGGAGAGTAGTAGTCTTGCACGGCTTCGGCACCTAAATTACATTCAGTTAAAGAGTGACTACAGTATTGCCTTTTACCATACTCTGGATAATCAATAAGCGATTATCAATAAGATGTTCACAGCTCCTCTAATTTTAATTTTATTTTAAGATTGAATTTAACAGTGGTAACAGTTATAAGCATATTTAATGGGTAACTGTATTTAACGACACAGTTGAACTTAAAAGCAGCGCTGTGCAGCAAAAGTGAGGCAACAAAGTTCATTTTGCTGTTCTCTGTTCAAAACCTTACTGCCTATTTCCTCCTCTTTATCCCCGAAAAAGGGAGCCATAACCACTGACTGAAAAACAACATGACCTTGGTTATCACAGTAAACATACATTTCAGCATCTATGACCTAGCCTTTCAATGTCCTTACAAGACAGGCGACTTCTTGGGGTGGATTTTTTATTGTTTGGTTTTAATTATCTCTTTACAGATGAGGAATTGGCTTGGACCAAGGGAGTCTGCTCCATAACTTCTAGCCCATTGTGTCTCTCTACACATAACCTGGATGTGTGTGCAAGAACAAGACTGAGGAGTCTACCTCTTTCCCCATCACAGACCACAGTTTCCACTGAAATTGATCACTATTGGGAAAACTTTCTATTACTGCACTACACTCAGAAAAGAGAACACAGTGCAATGAGGCAGCAGGACCACACATCTTGCAATTTGGCCCACGGCCTCTCCATCAGTATCTAATTAGAAGGTCTCTGCATGAGAACAGACTTGAATCTTGATACTGAACCCTCCGCTAACATAATAATACCTAGATCAAGAAATAGAGGCTTGCTTTTAAACCGCACAGGACTTGAACAGAGGTCTAGGATCTGTTTCTTAAACAGCACCTTTAGTTATTCAAATGAAAAAATAAATAGCTGGTGTACTGTTTGTAGTCTATTTTTCCATTCCTTGATTTGGGCAGAGAACAAATAAAAACATGTTAGAAGCAAATGAACTCTTTCCTTTGATTTACTTAAAACAAGCAAAGTATTTTTAAGTAGTTCAAGCCTGAATTTCTAGAAAACAGGCTTAAAATTCCCTGATTTATTTTTAAGTATCTGTTTTCTCAGGTATCACTGCACCCAAAAATAACCTTGGAGAGATTATACTTTCCTCTTCAGGAGAGCAGGACCCTCACAGGTTGGCTGAAATCTAATGATTAACCTTTTAATTACATTTTATCCCTAGCTTGTAAAGAGAAGCTATGTAGATGAGATAAGGAATGACAAAACCCAAATATTCCCTGTTAAAGTATACCTTAAACCAACTGATATTGATCACAGGCAAGTTATTTGGATTATAGAAAGCAACTCAACCAGTTTTGCACCATTTCTGACGTATCTACTACAATCAACAAATGTTACATTAGGAAGAAAGCCAAGGCTAAAAAAAAAAAAAAAAAAAAAAGATATGGGAAGTACCTAAAAAAAATATTTTAATATAGTTTTAGCTACTTCTGATAGGCCAACGTGGGGTTTTTTGGGTGGATTTTTGCTTTGTTTGTTAGGGCTTTTTTAAACCCCAGATTGCACTAACAGGTTTATGCTCCGTTATCAAATCCAATATTCTCATTGGTTAGCTACAAGTGTTCATGCGTGTTTGGGGAAGTTTTACAATCTGGTGATTCTTCAACAGCACTGCTCTAAAGATGTTTTGCATTCAGTGGCTCCTTCCACTTTTTCCTAGAAGAACAACAAAACCATCATCCCAAACTAAAACACTCCTCAGTAAGAAAAATAATTGTCTAACACAATGTTTACATTCAAGAGATGGCTGAAGGAAAGACTTTCCCTCAAAAATAAAAAACCCAAACCAACTAAACAGAAACCACCTATGGTAAGACAAGTCTTAACCAAAAAAGGTCAAATTTCAAAACTATTTCCACAAGATTCTGTTACAAGCATGCAGCACATACATATTTGGGCAGGAAATGTTACTACTCATCTCCACAGGAAAGCAAACAATTCATGGTTTTGAAGATGCTACAAGCTCTCAACGCTTAGTTTTGAGTCTTCGTTATGAAATTACACAGTCACATCTGTTTTCAACAAAAGCACACTGTAGTGCAGTCTTTTTTCAAGAAGAGAATGGATATAGCTGTCTACAACATAAGGAGGGATCAGATATACATTACAGTAGTTCTGACAAGGTATTTCAAGGCAAGAAAACATCTTGCTACTGTTCTGCTTATGCCATCTTTCTTTAAAGATTTACTTCATATGGAAGGCCTGAAACAATAAGCGATGGAAAGATTTCCTCTAGTTAAAGGACACTTCTCACGAACACAGGAAAACAGACTCTGAACATTAGGTAGCCTTGTTCCTAATGGACTGATCCCAGTGTCTTAAAATGGATCTGGTAAGTCAGTACATGCTATTTTTAATATTTAAGCATTACTAGCAGTAATTGGTTGTCTGCTATCCTAACAAAGCCTCACTGATACTAGGTTAATAGTGCAGACACTTGTCTCTGCCTGTCTACCAAATGGTAAATACAACTTCTTTCACAATAAAATCAGCACTAGATGAAAACATCACCCTGTAAGAGAGCAGTAGAGGATGTAACAATCACTGCTAATACATTTTATCCTTGAACCCAAACCCCTCACTCCACTATGCTTTTCATTCTCTCTTGTATGTCCTATGTTACATCTGATCAGCTTCCTTACTATGAAATGTTTCCAATAAAAAGTTTAAAATTGTTGGAAAAGGAAACAGATATCACAATGATTTTTTAAAAGCAACATTATATCAATGGGATTCTGAGACCCAAGGATGGTTCCTTTGCCCCATTTAAGAAGTGTTACCACCTCTGGAAAGTGTTAACTCCTAGAAACTGGAACTGAAAAAGGCAACTAGATACTACCTTCAAACTAATACAAGAAGGTTAACATGCATCATTATTTTTAATCTAATTTATATCTAGAAAATACAGTAAGCATCAGAATGCTGCTATATTAATAAAAGGGAAGCTTAAAAGCTATTTATTTCAAAGGATCTAACTTTCTGGTCATTCTTCAAATTGGGAAAACAAAACATATTGCACTACAAACCCAAAACTTTCTAACAAAACTTTATCCTCTGCTTCCATGGAATAAGAAATGCTTTAGAACACATTCTGTAGATAATAAAAGCTCATGTTTTCTGTACAGACATGACCGCCTTACCTGAATATTAACAAACACGCCGTGATAGGTCTCATAAAGAACTTTGTTCCCCTTCACATGCAGCGGAAATTCAAATGGAATTTCTGTCTTGCCACTGGGAAGTTTCCCTGCTTTTACCATTTCAATAGTGCTGTTAATAATTTGAATAGGCTGCAGAGATAAAATATTGAGAGGTTTAGATTGAAGCAGAGTGACAGCCCCACCATTTCAAGAAGCAACAACATCCACTAGACTAACAGACTTCTTGAATTTCCAAAAACTCAGGTATTTCTTTACAACACGTAGCTATCCAGTCTTACAGTGAAAGAAATATTAAAAATATTAAAAATACTTTCCTCGAGAAAAGAACTTGTGATCTGTTTTACAGTTGTATCATGCTAATAACCAAATATATTTAAAGACCTAAACAGCAGAGTTTTAAGTGCTCTGGAAAGCGGAGTTCCATTTTCTAAATTATGACCCTTAATAGTAGCAGCAGGAATCAACAAGTATGTGAGCCAGTTGATCTGCAGTGGGAAGGGGGGCTGCACTCAAATAAGACCTTAGACTCCAAAAATTGGCACAGAGACCTCGACTGCTTTTCCCTCCTATGTTCTTTCCAATTCTTTCCCCATCCCAAAGATGCATATTTAGGGTCGGTTTCTTACTGGTACAATGGTTCACTATGGCTTGACTCAGAAAGTCTGCTTGAAGATTACACTTCACTCCTCTCTTGAGTTTTACTATTATCATGTCTAGCAAGACATGACCTCAATGGCCTCTACAGAAACTATTATAATAGTGAATGATCTGGCACAAAAGTCCAACTAAACTCAGTCACTTAAAAAAACAATCAACCAAAACCAATCACATAATTCATTGGTTTTCTTTAAATCATGGTCTTTCAATTCATCGTCCAGTAACCATACTATTTATGTTACTATATTTCAGTTGTAAAGAAAGCTCTCCAGTGCAAGTTCCTCCCTCAAAACATAATCAAATACCACTATTATTTACATACCATGAAGTACTATAACTACCTGAAAGCCACTAAAGAAAGATTTGAGAAAAGAGACAAAGATTTTGTGCTAAAAATACACAGGTCTTACCTTGACAGAGTTATAGAAAGCTTCAAACACACCCACACTTTTGGCACTAAGCTGTAGATTTACTGATCCTTCCATTGTTAACGAGATACCTTGATGCTGGACTGTGTCCTTACTTGTTATGACCACGACTCCAGAAAGAACTTCCTAATAGGAGAAAACACAACATGAAATCATTTGTTTAAATAAATTTCTTCTATAGCTGTTGCTCAAACAGCATACTAACTTATTTTCAAACTCAAGAAAACTGTTCCCAGGGTACAGTCTAACCTTGTCAAAAAAGACAAAGACTGATAATGAAAGAAATGTGAAGTACAGGTCTCTTCCTCTAGTTTTTCTTCAAAAATACTCTCCTCCTCCTTGCAGAAGTACTAATATGAGCTTCAATTTATTTCCAAAGTTTCAAGATCTTAATCTCTAAGAATATAAAAAATACCCTCATAAATCTATCAGATTGGTTGGTAATAGACAGGTTTCATTTCACAAGTTAGAATGAAATCCCAAGAGGAATTTTTATATGAAGAATGCGATGGTCTGCCATGGGAGAGGGTAGAGAAGGTGTAATTGTAAACGCGATGGTCAAGCTGAGACTCACCTCAAGAGTAGAGAATAGATTTTAAACAAACAAAGTGTTCTGCTACATAAGCAAATGCCATGCTACGTGGGAAATAGTTTAATAGTGTACGTGAATCACAGTCAAAAGCTGTATCACTCAAGAGATGTGCCACTTATGCCATTAAGAATTCTTGTCTACAACATTGTATTTGCACAAAAACACTGCATCTTGGAAGTATCAACTTCAAAGTTCTAACACTGAAAAAAAAAAAAAAATATATTAACTGCAGGAGAGCAACACACAGTTCATTTTACATACCCCACAGTTTATCCTTCCCCTCTCCTACAACAGAGAATCCATTCCAATCCAGAGCTCCATGTCAAACATTCATATATCTAGAAATAGTAGCAAGTGATTTGAGAAACCGAAGAAAGTTTCTTGGGGCCAGCCTTCTCTTCTGCTCGATTTTAATGTTCTCAGCACCTTCACTAGGCTTGCAAATGAGACACCAAACTACAGATTACTCCAGCCAAAGGATAACTCAGACTGCCCACTCTACACTCTACCAGTTAAAACCAGTCTAGTTATGTACATCTCTGACACTATTTGGATTTTGCCAGCCACTATTTGGATGTTTACCAGTGGTACAGGATGACAGTATAAAAAAATGGGTCAGGCGGTTTAAAGCGAAACAGGACAACAGTAGCACATCAAGCATCACAACAAAGGCTGTCACGCTGCAAGTCTGAAAAGAGGACCTGCAGCAAGTGGGAAATGCCAGGAACAGGAGGCAAAAGCATAAAAGGACAGTGAAGAAAAGCTGACCTAAATACTGTACTGCTTTGCTAACAGGCTTTAATTAGTACAAGCAATTAGGTTATTGCTGTGAAAAACGAGTACAGCTGAACTATAAGAAGCAAGGACAATCTGAACATATGAACTGTTTTAATAAATGAGAACAGTCTCCCACCACATAGCAACAACCTATTCCAGAGCTACTGTCTGCGTACTTTCACACAATCAGGGTGTATGTATTTGGGGCAGAGAAAGTCACCACTGTAATTAATCCTCACATACTACAATGTAGTAACTTGGAGTCAGTTGCTCTTACTCACTTTTTATCTTCTCCCTTTCTAGGAACTCCCCATGGTTTCAGCATGTGATAACAAAACTTTATAAGCTGGAACTAAGCTAATACAGTTCTACACAAAATTATTCATCTAAACAGAGTATCTATCCACAGGAAGGCCAGTGTACAAAGTGAAGCAGTCACAAAAGGGAAGTACATATGTTAAACTGCAAAGAAAATATTCTTGTGATAAGAGTCTCTGAGGTTAATGATCCCAAACAAGTTTTTTGGCTTTCTGTTGCCATTCTATTTCCTCACCATTCAGAAAGGCACATGAAACTGCCAGGAGGACTCACACTTTCAAAGTTTCAGTCCCTTTCAAGGTCACAACCAAGATGAACACCTGCTTCACCTGATCCAGTAGCACAACCCTGTGTTTCTCTTGCTGTGGAGCAGAGTAACCAGGTCTGGCTGAGGGCATTTCGGAAGGATCTTAAAACAACTACATTAAATGGTGCATAACACGCATCACAATCTCATCTCAAGAGACCTAAGCCACATGTAGACTTCTGACGGAACTAGACAGCTGTTTAGTATCTATAAACTTCATGCACAGACTGAAAAGATCAAAGTACACACTACAGTATCCCAGAAATTGTTGGGAAAATTACTTTTATCCTAATTCCAACCTGACTGTCTTCACTGCCAGGTTTGTTTGCCACATTAAGGAGCTAGAAAAATAATTTTAGACAGATATTATATTTTCAGATTGTGTCTAACCACTTGAGAGCACCTCCAGTAAGAAAAATCAGCTTTATTCTCTTTTTTCAAATGCAAGGTAGTTTTGAAAAAAATAACAAACAAACCACAAGGCAGGTTTTCAAGAACACTTGAAATCTGTCATCACACTTCGATGTGTTGACAACAGCAGAGGACATGTCTAACATTTCTCTAGTTCCATTTGATATCTGCTATACATCTACAGATTAAAGTTTTCATTATATTGGTAGAATGGAAGACCACGGTCAGCTGGTTAACAACTGGACACCTTAACTTCCATTTATATTCCACTTCTCACATGACAGGCATTCTCTTTTAGGACAACAGCCAAACTTGGCAATTTAAAAATTCACATTAGGTTCACGTAATTCACATTTACTAAACATTTGTGATCATTTTCTTCCATATCAATTCCTCTACGCAAACCACTTGGAAATATTAGCTACACATTCTTCTGATTGTTTAGAAAAAAACTGACCATGTTCAATAGAAAAAGTCTGCTAAACGCAATTAAACAGTCATTCGATGCTTTCAAACCCAGATTTACCAATTAGTTTGCTGTTTTAGAAAAACGTTTCCTTAAGGGCAAATTCTGACTTAAGCATACTTTTGACTAACTTGTCATGAAAACTTTTAGTTGACATTAACTATGGCATGATGCATAATTACAATGCATTTTTCAGGCCTTTCAGCCTAGAATTCTTTTAATTATCAATTTCAGACTAATTGCCATAGTTACTCCAGTCATCCTGTTCACATTTGCTAAATAAAATGCATCATTAGCTGTACCTGTCCCCTCATTCTTCTGGTGTTCCAGAGTTTATTAAATGAGCCTCAATAGCTCAAGAATTCTCCATCCAATTAAAAGTTTCCTGCACACAGATCTTCTGTTCCAAGGAACTTAAGCAATAAGCCTTATTTTGCTATTACAGAACTGTGCCATTAGGATCCATTTTATTGGGTTTTGTTCTTAAATCCCCTACCACTTTTTCTTTAAAAGAAAAACCAAAATAATTCTATTACTATTTTTCCAAGAAATGGCAAACTCATTTTTCACTCACAATTTAAAGTAAATTGTTTAAGTCAGCTTTCTCACACTGAAGTCCGGACAAAATAAAGGTCTTTGTTTGCTTAGTTCTTCTAATTTCTGATGATTACAACTAATGAAAACAAAAATTGCTTACTGTTTATCAGAGTAAGTTATTTTAACCAACTTCCTTTTTAAAAACAGGAACACAATCACAAGCTTGCACAATACCTGACGATTTTACAAATTTTGTGTCTAATTTCTCCCAATTAAAAAAGAACAGTTTATGCAGAAGCAAAGAACAACTAAAAAACAAAAAATGTTGCGTAGTCAACTACCTAGAACTAAAGAAAGGTTTAGGAAGTAAAATGACTTCCACTTGGTGTAGTAGATTGCTCTGGAACAAAGAAAAAATACTTGAATTCAGCTGCATTTAGTATAATCAAGGTCACTGTACCAGGATGACGCACCAACAGGGAACAACATTTGAAGGTTCTGTTATGTGACATTTCAGCGACAAAGAGAAACTTAAAAGATCTTGGTCTGATGGGGAAAACCTGCAATGAAACATATGCATCACTCTGACCCTATCAAAAAAAAAAAAAAGTTATTCTTCATCTTCTCCACTTACCAGCCTCTCATACATACTTTCAACAGTACTTTCCCCTACCAAGACGCAGATTCAGTTCTGTGATAAAATCAGAGATAAGTTTAACTTTCAGAGTTCTTCCCTAAAAATTTATATTAAAAACTCCCACACCTTCAGAGCCTTATTCAGTATGGCATTAACCATTAAGAGGTCCTCAGAACAGTTACTTGTTAAATACAGGTCTCATCTATATTCGTTTGTCTTCATCCCTTCTCTCTTGGAGAGAACAAAGATGTACAGCAAATGCACTCAGCAGATGTAGAGATGCTGACTGATGTACACACAACAGATTGGGAGATGTTGATTGCTAAAAGTCTCTGAATATTTTGCCTGGACTATACACTTTCAAGAGTTACAAAACCAGAACTTGAATGGAAGTATTGGCAGCTACTGCCATTACCAGTTCTTTGATCTATTATCACCTAAAATCACAGGCCGAGATCTTTTAGATCATGGGTGTCCAACTCATGGCCCATGGACCCATGGCCGAATCCAGTCCTCCACCTTGCTTTATCTGGCGGCAGCGCTGAGCTCCTTGCCCCTACGCTCCTGCCAGCGCGCCAGTCACGTGCAGTGTGCATGATGTGTTACACTGCAAGAGCAGAACAGGGAGAGCCATGAGTCTGACACCCCTGCTTTAGTGTGTTCTTCATTCACCCCACCTAATTTTGGTTCAGCTGGTTTCCTGCTCTGTTGCAGTTGCTCCACTATGCCTGATCTCTCTTCTACAGGCCTCCAATACAAAACCATTCTGAACTTGATTGTTAAATATTCCTTTTTCTACTTTATTTGAGAAGACATTCACGAGAAAAAAATAAGAGGATGTCCACGATTCCACAGACTGATCTGTTAATTATTATTGTTTATTTTTTCAGTGTGCCACCTACCAAACACTAGCCATTTCCCTGATCTGGTCTGGTGCATAGCCTATACTGTCAGTGCAAGAAAGGTGGCAGAAATTGAATGGGTAGAGAGGTGAGTGGCATTGCAGTTATACTGGATAAATCAGTCTCAAGCAAATTAGAAAGACATACAAAGTTCACTAATGTTTTAGCAATTTTTTGTGCCATTATAATGTAATAGGCATGACAAAAAGGCTATTATACCAGTGCATAATTTAGACATCACCTTCTCCTATACCCAAATAAAGCTTTAAATAAGTTCAAAAAAACAAAAGACAAAGTTTAGGTACAGCATCCCTACTGCCTTCAAATGAATAGCTAGACATAAAGATTGGGACGAACTACTGTCTCTAGTAAAGGAATTCCTTCATTTTCAAGCAGCATTGATGCAAGCGTATTTTAGGATGAAAGTTGCCATAGACCTAAGGTATTATTAGCACAGCTACTGTCACTGAAGTACACAAAAGCAGTAAATTTCTAAAAAAATCCACACAAATCTGCACACGTTCCATGCCTAATTAAAGAAAGATTTGTAATTCCTTTCCGTGCCTAGGAAATCTCTATTAAAAATTCATGTTGTACTTCTAGTATATAGCTCTTTCATCATTGTGTTTTCACATCACTCATATCTCCAATTTTCAAGCCTAGTTAATGAACTAAAATTATAAACCTTTTCACATGGATTTCAAGTGGAAGCAAGCAAACAATACTGACAGATTTACCAACCAGAAATATCTTATTTATTTTTAGTTTGAAGACAGAAGAAATATCCCTTTCCTGTATCAAAAAAAAAAAAAGTTTAAAGAAATGCAAAGCAAACCATGTGAAGAAACAGAAAATGGCCATAGCATTATGACACTGAAATAAATAAAATCCTTCTAATAACATGCATTAGCAGAACATCATGAAAGTTAGATACAGAAAGTAGTCTTTACCACTATGACGCCACATCAAAGGGATGTATTGTCCACAAAGTGATAATTTAGTTTTACGACAGTCATTCTCTAGATGATTTAACAATTGCAGAACAGATGTATGTCCTTCCACTCAAATCCTTTTAAAACATTTTTCCAGCATTAAACCCCTTCAATTGAAAACATGCTTTCTATACTATAACAGCCATACTAGCGATGTATGTGAAAGCTGTACGTGAAAAGGACTTTTATAATATAAGTGCACAGCTGGATAGCAAAAAAATAACCAACCAAACAAAAAAAAACTCCCCAAACCTGAAAACATGTGCTTAAACAATACATTATTTCTAGAAAACAGCTGTAAAAACAAATCTCAAAGGCATGTGCCAGCTGATGTTTATTTTTTTCCAACTGCACTTGAAGCCTGCAATAATAGAAAAAAACAGGCATGGTATTTTTTCAATAAAGTGGAGAAGCTGAACTGTGCACAATCACTTTGTCAGTATCAACAACTATGTTAGAAAAAAGTGTTAAGAACTCAGATTCTTGTCGAGTGGAGGGAGAAAAAAAAATCTGCATTTGCCTAAGTACTTTCCCTAAGGGTAGATTTCCCATCAGGTACAAACACCACGTCAAGACATTGCCAGGTTTCTTGCAGAGCACAGGAATGGAGCAAGACCCTCTCGCAGCACCCCTACATACTGTATGGAAGCACAGGTCCTATTGTCATAGCCAGGTATGAACACCTCAAGAGACGCTGTCCTATAGGGGAACTCCAGAGGGTCACGTCTCGGGGGTAGGCTCTTTCCTTCCCTTCGAAGCTCTGCAGCCTTCCCCCAGAGCCGGGCCAGCGATGCTCCCGTGGTAAGGGAGGTAAGAGGTCACAAAGCAGGCCTTGATCCCAAAGGCTGAACGCTGCTTTGCGAGAACCACCAAAATCTATCTAAAGTGCAACGTCAGACAGAAAAGCTGCCTCCAGTGGGAACCTCTGCTGCCCTCGGTGGGGACCCAAAGAAAGAGCCGCGGGGTGGGGAACAGCAGCAGAGAAGGCAAGCTCCGAGCAGGGGCAGGGATGCTGCCTCCCCCAGCACGACGGCAGCGGCAGCCACAGCCCCGATAGCCCAGCCACAGCCCCAACAGCCGCCCGACAGCCCCGCCACTGCCCCCATAGCCCCAGCTCCCAGCACTGTCCCTGGGCCCTACAGTTCCCACCATTGCCCCCACACTCCCCCCACCCAGCCCCCCGCCACGGCCCCACCAACAGTCCCTCCGGCGCCGCCACAGACCCACGACCCACACCACGGCCCCCGCCCAGCCCCGCCACAAGCCCCTCCAGGGCCCCCCTACGGCCCCAACAGCCCCCACGGCCCGCGAGGAACGGCGCGAAGTGGAGAGCCGCCACTACCACGGGGCGGACAGCAGAGGGCGAATGATCCCCTCTTCCGCGGCAGCGCCTCTTAGCCACGGGACAAGCCGCGCCGCTCCCGGGCTGCCAGCGAGCCCCAGCCCAAAGCCAAGGCACAGGAACCAGGACGCGGCGCTGGGGGCGACCTCAAGCCGAGCTGGGCGGCCGCAGGGCGCGAGGAGCAGTTGCGGCCGTTATGGCCGTTGGTGGCGGTTGGCGCCCGCTGCGTCCGCACTCACCCCGCAGCGGTACACCTTGTTGGCCCGCTTAATCTTGATGTCCAGCGCGGTGCCCATCGCGGCGGCTGCCGCACTGTCACGTGGGGCCGCGCTGTCACGTGATCCGGGCGAGCGGGAAGCGCTTCGCCAGCCACCCGACTTCCGCCAAGAAGGCGGGCGGGGGGGGGGGGCAAAGGGAGGGAAGAGGGGAGGGTGGGGTCTCTCCCATGAACATCCGGGTCTTCAGTGGCGTCATTTCTCTGCTAGTGACTCCGCTTCCCGGTCGGCTCCGCCCGCTTCCGGGTAGCCATAGCAACGAGGCGGGGGTGGGGGGGTAAATGGGATGAGGTGGGCTGCAAGGCGGGTGGAGCCGAGAAGAAGGTGGGAGCAACATACCCCACCTCGCCCTGGGGACTACAGCTCCCGGCCTGCTTAGAGAGGCAGCAGTGCCTGCCGGGGGATGGAGGAAGGGGCTGCATAGTCTGACGGAACGGGGGGGCGGTGGCTGCGGGGGGGGGGGGGGGGGGGGTGCGCATGCGCAGGGCGGCTCAAAGCGTAACGGTCGGGGCAGGCGGGAAGGTGCTTTTGGCGTGCGCGCGCGCGCGCGCGCAGCCGCTGTGGGTTGGCGGGCAAGGGCAGCAGCTCGGGTTCCGGAGCTCTTGAGGGCGGCAGTAACGAAAATGCTGGGAAATAAACTCTTATCTTAGACTCGTTTTGGAGTTTTAGAAGGACAGCGTCCTTTATTTCAGCGCCGAGTGTGTCAGGGAATGATTTCCATCAATCACGCCTAACGAGATGAGCTGGGGAGAGGATATATTTCCCACTTACTTGCGTGTGTATAAATTTTCCCAGAAATCTTATTTATATTCTGTTACTTTCCAAGGACTCATTTTAATGTTACAAACTTCACAACAGCCAAATTTCTGCTGATAGGAGCTTTGGAATCAGCTCTGTCTGACCTTCCATTTGAGGCAGGGAGAGACTGCAAACAGAGGTGATGACACACATCTGTTCAGCCCACACCGTAATGAACACACGACATTATAATTTCTCTTTGAACAGTGTCTGGAAAAGCACTGTTTGAAAAAACATCCTATCAGAGGGATATCAGAGGGATGTTCTGGCTAACTTTCAAAGAATACGGTTTCTTAGATGAAACTTTGCTTTAGCTTAAGTCAAAGTGTTCAGCTTTTTGTAATAGCAACTACTTGTAACAGCAGGAAACAGAAAGTTTTCACAACCTTTTAAAATTATGATCTTGACAAAGCTGAAGTGGGTCATCAGGCTTACCTAACGCCTTGCAGTCATCAGAATCTGTGTATATGAGGACAATTCTTAGACTCATAGAATGGTTTGGGTTGGAAGGGACCTTAAAGCGCATCCAGGTCCAAGCCCCTTGCCATGGACTGGGACACCTTCCACCAGACAAGGCTGTTCAAGGCCCCATTCAACCTGGCCTTGAACACTTCCAGGGAGGGGGCATCCACAGCTTCCCTGTGCCAATGTCTCACTACCCTCATTGTAAAGAATTTCTTCCTAATGTCTATCTAAATCTTCCCCCTTCCAATTTAAAGCCATTCCCCCTCATCCTGTCACTACTTGCCCCTGTAAAAAGTCCCTCCCCAGTACCTTCAGGTACTAGAAGGCTGCTATAAGGTCTCCCTGGAGCTTCTCTTCTCCAGGCTAAACAACTCCAACTCAGCCTGTCCTCACAGGGGAGGAACTCCAGCCCCCTGATCATCTTCGTGGCCTCTTCTGGACCCGTTCTAACAACAGTTCCGTATTGTTCTTACACATATGATTCAGCATGTTGAATTTTGAAATACATTCTAGCCTCTGTTCTCCCAGGTTCATAGAATCAGAGAATCATCAGGTTGGAAGAGACCTCTGAGATCATTGAGTCCAACTGTACTGTCCACTCACTAAACCGTGTCCTTGAGAACTTCGTCTACCTGTCTTTTGAACACCTCCAGGGATTGTGACTCAACCACCTCCCTGGGCAGCCTGTTCCAATGCCTGACCACCCTTTCAGTGAAGAAATTTTTCCTAGTGTCTAGTCTAAACCTCCCCTGGCATAACTCGTGGCCATTTCCTCTTGTCCTATCGCTTGTCACCTGTGAGAAGAGACCAGCACCCACCCTGTCACAACCTCCTTTCAGGCTGTAGACAGTGATGAGGTCTCCCCTCAGCCTCCTTTTCTCCAAGCTAAACAACCCTAATTCCCTCAGTCTCTCCTCATAGGGCTTATTCTCCAGCCCCCTCACCAGCCTCGTTGCCCTTCCCTGGACGCGCTCCAGCCCCTCAATGTCCTTCCTGTAGCGAGGGGCGCAAAACTGAACCCAGCACTCAAGGTGCAGCCTCACCAGTGCTGAGCACAGGGGCACAATCACCTCCCTGCTCCTGCTGGCCACGCTGTGTCTGATACAGGCCAAGATGTCATTGACCCTCTTGGCCACCTGGGCACACTGCTGGCTCATGTTCAGCCGGCTGTCAACCAACACCCCCAGGTCCTTCTCTGCCAGGCAGCTCTCCAGCCACTCTTCCCCAAGTCTGTATGGCTCACTGCATGGGGTTGTTGTGACCCAAATGGAGGACTCTGCACTTGGCCTTGTTAAACATCATCCCGTTGGCCTCAGCCCATCGATCCAGCCTGTCCAGATCCCTCTGCAGAGCCTCCCTTCCTTCAAGCAGATCACACTTCCACCCAGCTTGGTGTCATCAGTTGTCTGCAGCTTGTTAGATACATTTAAGGAGGCAATGCCTTTTAAAATATACTGTAAGAAAGCCTGTCTTAAAAACCTGAAGCAAAGAAATACCTGATCTGGAAAATGTAGTTGAGCAGCTAATGTGTGTGGTCATGTTTAATATTGAGAAAAATGCTTCAGTCTCTCAGAGATGTGGACCACAGATACATACTTCCTGTGATTTCAGTGGGACCAGATGTTGTCCATTAGCAATATTGCAAGACCCAAAATAAATTTATAAAGTATTAATCTAGTTATGAATTTTAATGCTTTGCTCTAGTCATTGTTCCTGGCATGTTAAGAAGTGAGGACAGCCATTTCATGGAGATGTTACAAGCACAAGGCACCTTCAGAGTCCAGCAACACCATTCTACCTCGTTTTACAAAGTCGGAGTTCTTTAATTCACTCTTAAACTATAGCTTGGTGAGAGAGCAAGGAACTGTGGTAGATTTCTGGTTGTTGAGTACTAACAATCAAAATAACAGAACCAGTGGAAGCCTGAACCAAAAAATATGAAAGTGGACTGTGCAGCTACTGTAAGCTGACTCCACTGTAGCAAATGGGCGTGAAGCACACAGCTGAAGAGTAAAGACAAATTTGTCTGTGGAATGCTGTCTTTCAAGAAGTCTTTAGATGGCCCAAGGCAGACACTCGGGGAATTGTTAGTTAGTGGCATTATGGATATTTGAAACCTGATTGCTAGAGCTGGTTCTCTTGAACGGAGCTTGAAGACGAGTCTCCTAGCATTTTTATTACTGTTCGCAGTGAAAACAGGTGATACAAATGAGTGTAGAAGACATCAGAGAATTCATAAACTTTTCAAGCATCCTAAAGCTCTCTGTATTTAATTTTATTACGTAGTATAAATAACTGCATTTTTTAAAGATTGGTATTTCAAAGTAGCAATCTAAAGATACATTTGTTTACGCTTCACATAGTTAAAAATAAATACATCCCTGATCAGTGGTGGGAGTACCATGCCCTAGCAACAGCATGCAAAGAGACCGTTCCTGAGTGTGAAGAGGCTCTAGAAGTGACAGGAGGGAAGCACTCACAGCTTCCACGAAGTGGTCTGCAGTGCTTTAAGTCTGCATTCAGTCCTGTTGGCTATGTGAAGCTGAGAAGATTGTTCTGTTCTGTTCTTCCTCACCCCTACACACGCTTCAGTACTGAAGACCACCTAAACGCTGTCCCCCTTCCTGCTTAAGTGCTTTACGGGAAGCTTGACAAAAACCAGTGCACGCTCTAGTAATTAGGAGAATCTTTTGTTCGGGGAAGTGAGAGATTGAGTTGTTCAATATTATGCAGGGTGTTTGTTTCAAAGAAGAGAGAATGGAAGTGATCAGTGTAAAGAGAAAGGAGCACTTAAGTTTAATTACTGAGTATTAGTACCGTGCCTCACATAGCTAGTTACTGCGATTAGTTACTGTGAGGCAGGTAAAGAGGGATTTTTTTCATTTTTATTTTTTACCCCAACAAAGGAGAACTCAAAAGAAAAAAATACTTGCCTAGACAATATAGTTGTCCTCTATGTACGCAGATTTTTCTGCCATTGCTTTCACAATCAAGTGTTTTATCATTCTTAGGAAACTTTTCTAAAGGTACTCCAGTTACTCATTTCTAGGAACTGAAGTCTCATGTCCAGAAAAAGCTCCCGTCGGTACAAGCTGTAGCTGCCCATCTGCCTAGCAACACAGATCATCACAAACAAACTGCCTGGAGCATCCTGGCCCTCAATGAGTGCGGTGTCCAAATACAGCCTCCATACTGAAAGTTCAACACTCCTAGTACAATATTTTTTTGCCAGCAGTGGATATCTCCTTCGTGACCATGACCTCTGTTGTAGCATTTGTTCTGGTGGACTAGTGAGGCTGTTGGCTAGAATAAAGACATTTGCAGATCTGACCATCAGTGTTTCTAATGTCTGGACTGAGCTGATAGTAGTTATAACAATTAGAGACATCCAAGCCAGACACCAACCTCATCTCTTCAGTACAACTTGCCAAAATCTGTTACTTGTAATCAGCCCTTCCCCATTTAACCACTTTTATCCCAAGATATTAAAAAAAAATAGGCTTGTCAGAGTCAAAATCAACTCTTTGAGGGAAAGGTTATGAGTCACCAAGTTATAAACTCTTTTATTATTTGTCATGTTACTAGTTACAAACCTAACTAGAATCATTCATAGGAACTGATTTCTTTTGATTCATCTGAGTTACAAATTTTCTTTACTGAGTATCCACCTCAGATTAACAGCTCAAGTTTGAGAGCAGAAGCTTGAAATTTGGCAGAGAGTCCTCTCATTGTCAGGAAGGTGCTGCTTCGGTCCACTTGAGAAATCCACTCTGAATTTGGATAAATGTTGAGACTGAAAACTTCAGGATTCATTTGGCCAATGGGAGGTCCCTCAGAAAGTCACAACTGTGTTTTGTTTGTACCAGCCACTATCCAGGGTGAAGGTGCAGAAGCAATGAAAAGGGAAAAGAGGGTAAGGGGCATCAAGGGGAATGCTGGTGCCCACAAACTGGAGGTAGGAAGGCAGCTCACATGTCACCACACCTGGGCTGAGGGCCACTACCTGTGTGGCACCTGGGGCAAAACGTGGGGCACACTCCCTCTGAGGACAGCTTGTATCGCTCTGAAGCAATCTAAGTAGCCGCGGTCTGTAGTGGGGTTATTCCCAACAGATGGTGTGCGTGTCTACTGTGCCACATAGTGGAATTTGGGAATTCTGTTTCCCAAATTCTGGGAATTTGGTCTTTCTGTTTCTTTCTTTGGCTTTTAGGAATTCAGAAGTAGTAGTTAGATCCTAGAGTTAAAGAATCACAGCTTAAGTAATTATAACCTTAAGGTTACTCTGCAGTCCTCAAGTGCTCTTTCTGTATATGCATTTTAATGACAATATCATACTAAATATTTCTCTCCCTTAAAGCAGTTCTTTTATTCCCCCTTTTTCTGTTTTTTTGTTTGTTTGTTTGTTTTGGGACAACTGTTGTATTGTTTGGGGTTTTTTTAGCACAACATTATTTAGGAGATACCAACTCTGGTAACAGATGGACCTAACCTGAAAACAAATGGAAAAAATATATTAATTCAGTAGAACAATCCCTGCATTTGTTTGCTGCATGTAGCTTATCTCCTTTGGGATATTATTTTAATAAATACGTTTAAATTGTTTAGAATAATCAGACTTCTATAGTTGCCTCAGCCCAGAACTGAAATGTCTGCAGTAATTGGTATAGAACGCTAGCGTTCATAATTTGGAATAAGCAAAATTTAGTCTATGCAAACTGGGTAAACATCCATAGGGAAGCTGAATCATACTCTTTTTCTGCTTTTTCAATAGTTTGGAATCTTTGCTTTGAGAACGGACTCTTTGCTTAGAGAACATACTTAAGGAATTCAATGGGAGAAGTTGGACAGGCAATACAAAGTTGTGACAATAGAAATGTATCTGAAAATTCACTACTTGCCATCAGGAAAGTATGGAGTACATACAACTGAAAGAGATCAGAGATGATTAAATCTAATAAAAAAGTAACTTCAAATATTGTTTGTATATTGGACGATTTTTAGAGCACTACATGGTTTATATAGGCATACATTTGATAAACTGAAAATTGTTTTTTCAACACCTGGCTGGAAAGGCTTTTCTCTACTCCTAAGTAATTCAAAGGAGTTAGCCAAATAAATAACAGTAACTAATATACTAAACAATGGGAACCATACTGAAATTCATTAGCTTTGGTGGAGAAAGAAATCGCAGCACTGTAACATGTAAGTGTTAGTGTTTCTGAACGCCTCAGAAATAAGGAAGATAATAAAAAAGAAATAAAAACCTACTATGTATCGGGGCTAAATAAGCCTTAAATCTTATCAATGTTTTCTAAAACATTTCCCATTGCACAGAAATTTATTTTTTAGTAAAACTTATCCTTTGAAGTTTATCAGACTTAAAAGAACTACATGTGTATATAAACCAGAAAAGGCTACAGAAGACAATAAAATACACCTATTTGTTCTAATGTCGAGGTGGAAAAAGCGAGTCAAGATTAAACTAAGCTGAAGAAAAATCCATATGGAAGGTCTAAAGAAAGCCAGATAGTATATCATCTTAAAATTAAGAGAGCTTCGAAGTAAAAGACTTGGAAAAAAGACATGAGTACAGTAGAAGAATGCAGACGGTCATGTTAATTGGAGGACCATATTCAGCCACTAGAAGGTAAAAAGAACCAAGTTATAGATTCTGAACTGTTGAAAGCTTTTTGTGTTGACTTCAGTGGCAGCATGATGAGTACTTCTCTAAAGAGTCCAAATGCAAACTGATGCGTCACAGGAAATGTAGAGATAAATTTTACTTGTGCTAGGTGACAAAGCAGTGCTGGAAGCTGAGGTGTTGAAAAAGCAGGCAATGGTGATAAGAAGGCAAGAAACTAAATGCAGTTAATCGCAAAATCTAGATAATATATGACAAGAATGGGAATTTCAGAAGTATTTGAGAACGAAACAACTCATTTTCCAGCAAAAATGCACAATTTTAAAAAGAATTCTCAGTAAATGTCATTAGACAATTTAAAAAATACTTGAACTGACTTAAAATTGCACAGAGCTTTACTTGCCTCTAAAAAGAATTAGCAAATATGAAAAATAATGTTACCGAACATGTAGGTGGTGACAACCATCAGTGGATAAAACAAAACCAGTGATTTAGACATTAAACAAATTACTGAAGGAGTCTGGCAGGAAAAGAAAGCAGTGACAGGCAAGGCCCTATCCTGAATAAAAGGTACTTTAGAATCAGAAAAAGCCCTATAAAAATAAATGCTATCTTTTTCTAGTGCAAAAGGTTGATACAGGATATTGTGGAATTCTCTATGATGATGTGCAAGTTGATATCTTTAAAAATGCTGTGGAAGAAGAAATTCTTAATGAAATAGTAAAATTTGCAGACGTCAGTGTGAGAACTGATTGATATAAAGGAACTGTTTGGTACATTGCCAGATAGACTATGGCATGATACAGATATGTAGAACAAAAACAGTAGAAGGCAAGTTGCATGCTCCTACTGAAGCTTGCATATTCTTTCAGCAGCAATAAATCAAAGTAGGCAGTGTTAAAAAAAGGTGTGTTTAAAAAAAAAAGCTCAAATAATATTAAAATAATCACACATAATTAATGTGTAAAATTCAATAAGTCTTTGAGTGCTGACAGCACTTGAAAAATAATTTTATATTTACTTAGATATGGAAAACATCCAGAGAGAAAAAGGATTGCTCAAAATTTGTCTGGGAGCTGGAGATTCTGTAACTTTCCATCATGTTTTTTTATGACAAGTAGATATGAATCGACTCACTAGTTTGATCTCACTTGATAACTTTTTTATTCCTTTGGCCATTAAGCCCAGTACTTAGGTCAGAGCAGCCACTTAGAGAAGCAGAAATTGTTTTCCCTGGAAACAAGCATATGTACTTGTTAATAATGCAATATAAACCTCACATTTTACATTGGCTTTTATAATCAACAGGCTTTGCATATAGTAAGTTTTGAAGTGGCCTCAAAGGAGACTTTACTGTAGGAGAACTTTTAAAAATTATTTTTTTTAAATATTGATTTCGGTCTGGAAAAGAAACCGGTATCACTAACTGATATCAATATTCTCAGCTATTTACATTTTAAAGTGATATAAATAGCTTTTAAAACTCCAAGTCTAAAGTTGCAATTTATGGATCAGTTTTTATCCACTGATGTTTCTTTCTGCTGGTAGTAAGGAGTATGTAAATGGGCATGTGATTTAAGGTATGTTAATGACTGCATATTTACAACCTTGCTATTCTGATCATTGGACTGTGGAGCTAGCTGAGATAGTGCACAGAACTTTTTTAGTTTTCTTCTTGTCACATAAAAGTAAAACTATGTAACTTGGTCCCTAAAATAGCTTTTTCCTTTGGCATGTTATAGGTATGGTGGCAATGAGATATCATCACAAAGTGTTGAGTGACATTGCACATTGTTAATGACGTACTTTTCTGTGTGTTTGGATAGCAATATTTTAAAATGGGGTAGGGGACAATATGAAAATGATTTTAAACTTTCATGTAGACACATATGCACATGTACACAGTAACGTTATCTAATAATTCTCAAAGGCAATAAAGCACATATAAGAACCTTCTTGCTAGTTTTCTGGTTTAGATCTCTTTCGTTATTGCAGCAACACATCCTCAGCTGCTGATTGAGCAGGACTTGGCATTGACTAATAACATCAGAGGAGAAAGAACCCTTTCATTGTGGAGAAGAAAATTTTGATTGACAGGAGGATGCAAAGTAACTCTTCTGCAAGGTAAATTCTGGCCTTTAGGTCTATTCTCTAGTATGCAAGAGAAAGCTAGTTTTCATCCTCTTGCTAATAATGGGCTGCTCCAGCGTCTCAGAACGTTATAAAGAAAGACATAGAAAAAAAGGAAGCCAAGCCAGCATGCCTAAACAATAAAGTAAGGGAGGTTGTTAGAAGAAAGAAGGTATCCTTTGGAAATTGTTTTGGAAATGCAGGAAACAGCTGGGTTCATCAATTCTGTTACATTAATACAATAAGGCAGATCACAACTGAGGTTGAGGAATGACTTGCAAGGGCATGGAAAGAAAATAACAAATCTAAGTAATTTTCCATAAGTATCAGGGACAGGAGGCTTGCCACAGAGTGGGTAGGGTGTGTAGAGCATCAAGGTATAAATGGAAAACTCAGAGAAAGCAAGACCATAGGGGAAAAGAAGACATTCACGTTCTTGCATTTGTATTCACAGTGCAGCAGCTTATAGAAATGCAAAACTTTGCATTATGGGGAATTGAGCAGATCTATCTCAAATATAAATGCAGGATAGAAAAGGTTAGAGAAGAAACAGATAAAATAAGGAACACATCAGAGGGACCTGTTGGCTTCCATCCGGGAGATCTAAGAGAACTCAGTTGTCAAAAAGCTGAAGTACTAACTGCGGCATGTAACCCTACTTTTAGTTCTAAAACCCCTCCCCCTGTTAACCAGGAGGGGAGAGCAAATGTGAAGACCCAGGCAACTACACACGAGTGAGTCTGTTGTGTTGTCTACACTGGGCAAATCAGTAGCATCTGTCCTACAGAGCAGAATCAATGGACACATATAGAAATAAGACATATTGAAGAGGACAATACAGCTTGTGTTACATTATATCAAGTTTTGCAGATCTGTAATTCTTTGGTGATGTTACCATACGTGGAAAAGGGAGATCTTATGTTTAAGGGCTACTGGAATTTCCAGGGGCTGTCAGGTCTCTAGACAAAGTTTCATTAAAAAAAAAAAAAAAAAAAAAAAGGGCAAAAAAATCCCCTACAGCTTTATAAAGTAAGAAGCAAGAGGAATCGATCAAAAAGTGGCTAAATGACTGGAAAGTGAAATAAAACAGAAAAAGAAGATCAGTTTTCAAAGAAGAGGGAGATCACAAGCGGAGTCTGCAGGGACCTGTGCTATGACTTGTGCTGCTTAATGTATTCATAAATGATCTGGAAAAAGAGGGTGAGCAGTGAGATATCACAGATTGCTAATGATATTAAGCTATTCAGGTAAAGGAAAGTTAGAGGACAAACTGTGATGCAGTTAAAGGGCTGACTGTGAAGAAATGAAGAAAGGTCTTACAAGACTTAGTGACTAGATAATAAAATGGCAGATAAAATTCGATGTAGTTGTGTAAAGCAATGCACATGGGGAAAAAGAAAATATATACAGTGATGATGGGCTATAAAGCTGGTTTTCCACTCACAAATGCCATCTTTGTGTTCTGATGAATATTTCTATGAAAATATTAGCACAATGTTCCCTTTTACTCAGAAAACCAAATCAAATATTTGGAATTAGTAAGAGTGGAACAGAGAACAAAACAGAGAACATTGTAATATATCAATCCCTATACATTGTTGTAATCCATCTTCCCCTGTATCAATCCATTGTTCTCTGTATATTGAGTAGTATGTACAGTTCTTCACAACTCAAAAAGGCATAATGGAACCGGGAATTATTCAGAAAAGGTTTGACAAGGGAAACCAAAGAAACAGAATGGTTCTGTATGAGGTGTACCTACAGGCTCTTAACTCTGAAAAGCAGGTGACAGAGGTCTACAAAATCACCAAAGGCAGAGAAAAGGTGAAGTTGGAGACACTGTTACTGTCTTTTTTCAATATAAGTACTAAGAATATTAGTGAAGCCGGTAGGCAGCCTGTTCATGGGTTCTCTACATGATTTTAAGCTGTGGAAATTTCTGCTGCAAGATACTGTAAAATGCTGCAACATGCTAAAAGATTAGGAGACAAGCCCAACCAAGCAAAGTAACAGAAGAAAAGTCTGTTAAATATAAGGGCTCTTAAGTAAGAAAACATCACCCAGCGTCCATACTGCAGATGCCTCCAAGCCCTAGTTAATGGACTCTGGGAGTGCCTGGGGACAGCATGCTGGCCTTGTTCATAAGCTCTTCCCTGGGCATCCTCTGTCGGCTGCTGATGGAAATTAGATACCAAACTAGATGTGTTTTCAGTTCCCAATATAGCAGTTCTTCATGTGAGTACTATAGAAAAAACAAGATTATGAGGTTCACAAGTATGAGGTGATTCAGAGTCATGAAAGGTTAGGAGAAAGACTTCCAGAAGAAAAAAATCTTAATCCCTATAGCTGAAAAATAGTGTCAAGACCAGTTAGGCAGTGAAGTAGGTCACCTGCGTGTAAATACCTAACACTAGCCCTCTGCAGGGAAGGCACGTGGGTGTCTGAGGGTTCTGCTGGTGATGACTGGGACAGCTGCTAGCTACAAGGGCATATCACTGAGCAGAGGGAGCGCATTCACTTAGCATGCAAGAAAAGGAAGGAAGAGCATATGGTGGAAGAGAGGCTGCCTCCTTGTAGGAGAAGAGGCCATCTCAAAATCCTTCTTCAAAAAGAAAAGGAGAATTGCTACGTATGGTCCAAAACATTTAATTTTTTTCAGGTGGCCGCTGCCATTGTGAGAAACAGGAAAGACAGGAGTGCCACTGTGGGAGGTAGTAATGCAAGAGGGAGCATGACTGCCAGATGAGAAGAAATGTGGTTTCCTCCTTTTGTGATTTGTATATTCAGAACTTTCTCTCCCTTTAGATGTATTGTATTACATAGCATAATACTTCAATACAGCCTGAATCAAAACTTTTTTATTCATTTGCATAAAGGTAACCTGAAAACAGACTGTATCAAAGATGCTTATCTTACCTCAGCTGTTTCCACATTCATCAGATTATAATGCTCGTTGCACTGAATTGTATTACCTAAAGGTTGTAGCTGATTATCCTTTCTAATCTCCCTTTTTCATTATTTAAAAAATCCTTTTGCACTGGAGCTTTGTGTGCTTTGTTTCAACTCAAGAGTTACTGGGAAACTTAAGCAAAATCCGTTATTTTTTACTTATATAGCATGAAGGAAAATACATTTTCCGTTAGTCATCAGTTGAAATGTCACACAATCATAATGCAAAAGATGAAATTTGGCTTGTGGGGTCATTAAGGAAGGGAAAACAATCTAAGTCTGAAGAAAATCATATAATTATTTTGATGCTGCAGATATTTAAAACTGAAATATCTATATTGATGCAGTAAAGACCAGTACTCATTCTAGGTGACATATGGAAAAAAAAATGTTTATAGTGCTATATGAATATCAAGCTGCTGTAGTACTAATTACTCTCGTTACAGAGTTACCTTACACCCCAAGTAATGGCCATAAAGGATTATTTGGTTCAAACTATTTCTAACATAGTCTTCTGCCATTGACATTTCTGTTGCAAATGTTGTGCCATTTTGGAGGTCCGGGCCCCCATGTCTCTCCTACACAAGAAGGTACTGGAAAGGTGAGAGTATTTACAAAACTGGTCAGATAGGGAGGGCTGACGGCTCCATGAGTAGTACCTATACTCCAGAACCGAATTGTGATCTGTGTACCACAGGCATGTAAAATCTGTATAAGACAACCAACCTTGACACTTGACTAGGAATATGATTAATTTATGAATAGCTAAATTTAAATTAAATATGTTTATTCCTATAACCGTAAATTGAAACATATAAAAGAAGATGTACTTTGGGAGTCATATCTAAACTATAAGGTACTTCTGTCAGCTCTGAAAAAGCAGTAACTTAACACCTTTTCTCTTAGAACTCACTGCAGCAAAGTCACTGACGGAATTTTGAGATACAACTGGAAGCGGCTGTAAAAAGCCCTGTTTTTGTAGTTTATGATACTCTTTTGGGAAGAAGAACAACAAATGCTTGGAAAACTTCCCGAATTCAGAAGTAACTTTGCAGCAATTTTTTTTCTTCTGTGGAACAAATACCGCGACACTTTTCTGTTGCTTGTAAAAAAGTTGTATAATGTTGTCCCTTTGTTTAAGAAGTAGATGATCCTTAAGGCTATCTGGAGTTTGGGTAAAAATTAATGACACAGTGTTTGGATATTTACCATAATTTATTATACACTGATTTCACTGCCCTGAAAAGCAACATAAAAACACAACAAGAAGTTCTTTCTTGTGAAAATCTAAGCCATAAATATTTTTGTTGCTGTTTTCAGCTTTTTAAACTTGCTTATAAATTTCCCAAACTGAAATATTACTCTTTCCTAAGTAAATTCTTCTCCCTATTCCTTCCCCTTTAAAAAAAAAAAAAAAAAAAAAAAAAGGCAGGGGGTGGGGGGGAAAAATCAGCCTGAAGCAACACCCAGGACAGAAAATTTCTTCCAAGTAGTTAAATCTTGGCAAACCTTTAAACAATGGAAAACAAATGAACAAACAAACAAGGATTGGTTGGATGTTTGCCTCAGCCTGAATATTCTGGACAGACACACACAAAAACCCCAAACCACCCAAAACCCCTCAAAACAAGGCCAGAGAGGCTTCCGCTGTTTCTCAGAATGAAATTTGGAGGAAATAATTTATTTTAAATTTCTGTAAAACCCTTAGACTTTTGACTGAAAACTCAGTCCTCTGCAACCAGGTTTTAGTAATGAATGTAGGTGCTGTCCTGGTGCCAGAGACGGTTTTTCTGTTCCTTTTAGATTTACCCCAAATTTTATGAGTGCTCAAGGCTCTGAGCACCATGCATGCAAGTACAGCGTGTCCAAGACACCTGATGTATTCCACATGTGTGGAATATGGCTCCATATCATGTACAAGAGGGTCTGGTCACCTGACTACATGCCATGAACATAAACTGATTGCATTCAGTGTCAGGCTTATTGCACACTGACTTTGAAACTGGGATGTGGTTCTTGCACCAGGACAAGACAACCGTTATTATTGTCCCCACACAAAATTATGAATGTCTAAAGAAAAACAGTTGCTCATGCACAGTAGAAACTTTGCTAACTTCCCCCCAAAGTTTCTGCTTCTCCAATTAATACAGCAGTAGGTTAATTAAAGTTCCTTGCTCTGACAAATTGGCCACTTCTGTTAAAGACAATAAAAGAAGTGTTTTTACAAATATATTAACGGCAGAAAGAACAACAGCAATGATCTCCACTCCTTATTGGATATTGAGGGAAATACAGTAATTAAAGATGAGGAAAAGGCTGAGGTGCTTAATGCCTTCTTTACCTCCATTTTCAATACTAAGGCTGATTGTTCACTGGACAACTGGTCTTCTGAAGTGGTGGATGGGGTCAGGGTGCAATATAGCCTCCCTGTAATCCAGGAGGAAGAAGTTAGAGACCTGCTGAGCCACTTGGATCCTCATAAGTCTATGGGGCCAGATGGGATCCACCCTAGGGTGATGAGAGAGCTGGTGGATGAGCTTGCTAAGCCACTTTCCATCATTTAGCAGCAGTCCTGGCTCACTGGAGAGGTCCCAGATGACTGGAAGTTGGCCAATGTGACACCATCCACAAGAAGGGCCATAGGGACGATCCAGGTAACTACAGACCTGACAGCCTGACCTCGGTTCCAGGCAAAATTATGGAGCACATAATCCTGGGTGTAATCATGCAGCACCGGCAGAATGAGCGAGAGATCAGACCCAGCCAGCATGGATTTAGAAGAGGCAAGTCCTGCCTGACCAACCTGATCTCCTTTTACGACCGTGTAACTCGCCTGGTGGATGAGAGGCAGGCTGTGGATGTGGTATACCTGGACTTCAGCAAGGCCTTTGACACTGTCTCCCACAGCAGACTCCTGGAGAAGCGGGCAGCCCGTGGCTTGGACGGGAATGTTCTGTGCTGGGTTAGGAATTGGTTGGATGGCCGAGCCCAAAGAGTGGTAGTGAATGGTGTCACATCCAGTTGGCATCCAGTCACTAGTGGTGTTCCCCAGGGATTGGTGTTGGGCCTGGTCCTGTTTAATATCTTCATTGATGATCTGGATGAGGGGATCGAGTCCATCATTAGAAAGTTCACAGATGATACCAAGCTGGGAGGAAGTGTTGATCTGCTAGAGGGTAGGAGGGCCCTACAGAGGGACCTTGACAAGCTGGAGAGATGGGCTGATTCCAATAGCATGAGGTTTAACAAGTTCAAGTGCCGGGTTTTACACTTCAGACACAACAACCCCATGCAGAGCTACAGGCTGGGGACGGAGTGGCTGGAGAGCAGTCAGGCGGAAAGGGACTTGGGAGCGCTGGTGGACAGGAAACTCAACATGAGCCAGCAGTGTGCCCAAGTGGCCAAGAAGGCCAACGGCATCCTGGCCTGCATCAGGAATAGTGTGGCCAGCAGGACTAGGGAAGTTATCATTCCCTTATACTCGGCACCGATCAGGCCGCACCTCGAGTGCTGTGTCCAGTTCTGGGCCCCTCAGTTTGAGAAAGATGTTGAGATGCTGGAGTGTGTCCAGAGGAGAGCAACGAAGATGGTGAAGGGGCTGGAGCACAAGCCCTATGAGGAGCAACTGAGGGAGCTGTTTAGCTTGGAGAAGAGGAGGCTCAGGGGAGACCTTATTGCTCTCTACAGCTACCTAAAAGGCAGTTGTAGCCAGGTAGGGGTTGGTCTCTTCTCTCAGGCAACCAGTGACAGAACAAGAGGACACCATCTCAAGCTTCGTCAAGGGAAATTTAGGCTCAATATTAGGAAAAAATTCTTCACTGAAAGGGAGATTGTCCATTGGAATGCACTGCCCAGGGAGGTGGTGGAGTCACCGTCCCTGGAGGTGTTTAAGGAGAGATTGGATGAGGCACTTAGTGCCATGGTTTAGATGATGAGTAGGTGTAGGGTCATAGGTTGGACTCAATGATCTCAAAGGTCTTTCCCAGGCTTGCGATATTGTGATACTGTGACATGTGGTGGCATCTGAGTTCTGGGCACCCAGACCTCCAGGGAGGGCAATATCTCTTCTGTCTCTTCAGCATTGCTGCTGCTGCTGACTTCCAGAGACCAATATCTCACTGAATATGACAAGGAGCAGGATTACTGCGGGACAGGGGAGAGGTACAAATGAGGGAGGAAAAAGATCTCTAGGGTGTAGGAGAAGATAGAATCAGTCAGTATAGACAGGAGTTTCAGCCTCAGCAAAAAAAGTGTCAGTAAGATTAGCCCTGGGCCTCACGCTTCTTTTGATAAATTCTTCTTGCTGTGCTTTCTTGAGTTGATACCATCAGCCTTCTTTTTACATCTTAGATACAGCCTATGATGTTTTGCAGTATTGGGAGTTGGCACAACTCAAATACAACGTCTTATTTCATCTAGTTGAGCATTTGATGAGGTAACTGGCTTTTCAATGTATTGGGGAGGTATGTGCTCTGTTCAGTGGCCACTGGCATTAACCTAGCAACTAAGAGTAGTATTTAGAGTAGTTAAGTACCAGGAAGGGAGAGTTAGTAATTACAAAACAGAAGATCTAAGTAACAGAGTGTTCTGTACTGTTTCATATTGGAAAGAAAACTGTACACTGTGTCCATTCCAGATACAAAGTACTTGTGTAAATATTAGCACTGGTTTTTTATTAGTCTCCCATGTATATAATTGGCACTGTGTAATTAGTATTTTATGAAATTAATTTAGTCTAGTTCTTCAGGAAATTTATTAATTCAGACTTCTGTGTGTCAAATATGGGCTTTACATTTGATACTGATACACCTAAAATAAACGTAAAAAGTCAGCATAAGTACTTTACATTAGGGTTTTTTTATACAACTTATGTACTTTATCTACTGCTACTTTATATACTAGTACAGACGTATCTTGGCTACAGCAGAGATAGGGTTATGTTAAAAAAGCAGCTAAAAGATTAACATTTGGGATTTTCTCTGAAGTTACTAGGATTTTGATATGAACGCTCACAATTTAGGCACTTTGTATTTTCTATATGCTTTTCATCTAGTTTTGTTATGATTTTTAAATTGAAATCTTCAAAATTATGTTCTGCTTGAAATTTGACTACAGTAGTCCAGTTTCACATACGTGAGGTAATATTTTTAAAAAACCTCCTCTGTCAATAGATACAAAATTCAGTTGAGTCTTATTGTGAGAAGACCTGCTACGACATTGGTTGGAAGGGTGAAAAAAATGGGTTTGAAGTAATTTTTCAGCTTTTGTTTTTCATAACTGAGTTTTATATACCAAGAGATAAACTTCATGTGCTGTGAGCATAACTGTTATGTGCTCTGCTTATAAACTCGATGATGTGTGCACTCATAAGCGTGATAGGCTGTGCATTCATAAACTTGATGGGCCCTAAACACAAAAATATTAGCTATCTGGAGTTATGTTAATTTTAGTCCCCAGAAGGGAAAGAATTTATGGGCAATACACTTAACAGAGAACAGAGAAGTGGGTTTGTGCAACCACTGGCATAGTAAGTTTCATGTGCAGCTGCTGCTGAATGAAATCTTTCACGTCTCTTGCAGACTTGCCACTTTTACCCAGTCCATTCTACAATTTAAAAAAATGACAGTTTTCTGGTGAATGACAGATTTTTTGTGAAACAATTTAAATTGCTTTTTATGAAATACCATCAGTGCAAATGCACAAAGCCCAGCAACAAATCATAAAATCATAGAATCTTTTGGTTGGAAAAGACCTTTGAGTCCAACCATACCTGTCCACTGCTAAACCACATCCCTGAGCACCTCATCTACCCTTCTTTCAGATACCTGCGACTCAACCACCTTCCTGGGCAGCTGTGCCAACTCCTGACAACCCTTTCAGTGAAGAAATTTTTCCTGATATCTAATCTGAGCCTCCACTGGTGCAACTTGAGGCCATTTCCTCTTGTCCTATCACCCATCACTTGGGAGAAGAGACCAGCATCCACCTCACCACAGCCTCCTTTTAGGGAGTTGCAGACAGCAATAAGGTCCCTCAGCCTCCTTCACTCTAGGCTAACAACCCCAGTTCACTCAGCTGCCTCTCATAAGACTTGCCCTCCATCCTCTTCACCAGCTTCATTGCTCTTCTCTGCACGCTCTTCAGCACCTCAATGTCGTTCTTGTAGTGAGGGGCCCAAAACTGAACATAGTATTTGAGGTGCAAATGAAACAGCAGAAGTCCTTTTTCTCCTGCACTCACAAACAGGTTTCACAGCACTTATGCAAACAACACATCTCATCCCCAATTTTGCTACTCATGCTTGCCAGCATTCCATTATCCCCAGTATAAAATATTTTTTGCATACGTCATATAACTGTATCCACCTTCTGCAATTAGTACTGGTGCAGATAAAGGTGAGCTGAAGGAAGTCTGTACCACATACATACACATAACAGAGTAAAGTGATTGCCAGTGATGATGGATAAAGTCAAACATAGTTCAAAATGCTTGGCTTCTTGAAAGCCAAACCATCACTGTTTAAGAGCCAAAATGCAGTTTTAGAAGTTTTAAACTAGATCTAAGACTTTATTCAGAAATGCACTCAAACACACTTAACCACAAGTTTGGACAATGTGTAGTAACGACTTTGTCAGTGTGTAAACATATCCTAAACAAATCACTGGGACTGTGGGGGTTTTGGACAGCTGTAGCACACTAGTGGAACAGCCATGTGACTTGTGTTGCCATAGTTTTACTCAATGTACAAAGCCCAGAAGTGACCTTAATAAAACAGCACATGACAATGCACACTCCTGCAGAGGGAAAACCACGAATAAAGAACAGTCCAACCACCTATTCTGTAATGCTTATAGGCCAGTTCTTGCCCGGCAAGTGTTGCCAAAATGCAAGCATCTGGCCTAGCTCAGGATTTCCTGAAATGATTTGGACGTGGATCAAGCCATTTTTTGCCAAGGTCTTTCCACAAGCGTATCTGTGCTGAATAAATATACCTGACTGCAGCTGAGAAAGAAAAAGGATGCATTATTCCAGATTTCTTTTGGGGCTCTGGAATCCTTGCAAGCTTTTGTCATTTCCTGAGATCTGAAAGCCATAATTTCTCCAAGCTTATTTTGCTCCTCATCCTGACAGTTCAACTGGCAGTTAGTTTAATATTAGAGTCTTGGCACGAGCGAATTAGGGTTGGAAGTCACTAATACCAACACTAGGAGATAGATAACCCTGTAGCCTTTTTCAAAAGAACAGGGATGGAGAACTGCAAGGTCCAACAGAGTCAAGTCAGCCTAACTCATTGCAAATCATCTGATGACCTTCTGGACTCATGCCCAATTCTACACCTCTAAAGGGAACTGGGACCTGACTTAACTGGAGGAAGAGCAGGGCTGGCTGACATTCCAGCACCAAATTGTTTGTATGACACTATTCTTCCCATGCTGGTTTCAGATTTGTGCCCCTACGTGGGCTTCCCCCACAGGTGCTTGTGACACTCTGCCGTCCCCAAGCTATTACAGCCTGGGGAACCTAGAGTGGGAATACTTAAGGGATATCCTCGCATTAGCAGAAAAACCCTGCCTGGCAGCCGACATGCTATTTTAGTAGCTCTGTTCTGGCAGGACTACCCGTGTGGGACTAGACACGGCAGGCCTGCTTGGCTGTAATGCTGGCACACAGTAGTGATCATGATGAGGTGGGCAGGGGCATTCTCAGCATACGGTCAACACCAACCTTGCCAGTTCCCTGGAATAACTTCTGGAGGTGAAACTGCAGGCCCCTGAAAAGTGTACCCACATGAAAAAAAAAAAGGACTGCTGGCCCACATTAGCCTACATTAGCAATGTCACAGAATATGCTCAAGGGCCACAACAGCATGGATAGCCAGGGAACTGAGTATGAAATATACATTATAAGAAGGTAATGCATTCATAGCTGGTTTGTTTTACGTGCACATTGGAAAGAAACTCTTTTTATTCTGGTTTCATAAGGCTGAATGGACTGCCTCTTGATTAGACCCTCAGCCCATCTCTCCTAAGAGTTTTTTAACTCCTAGTAATGCTTGGCCACCTCATGATTTGACAGACTCGTTTTGGGCAGAGATCTCAAATAAAAGAGGTTCAAAGAAGTTCTGTGAAAATTGGTGGCTGGGTTGAGGATTGATCCTAGTTAATTCATTAACTGTTTCTCACTTTGACAAAAGCCAAACTGTAATTTGAACTGTTAATGATTCTCTTTTGTCTGCTAACTGAGAAAGCTGCACACGTGTAACCCCAAATAAGTCACAGTTCACAGTCCCCTTTGCTCAACAGATCTGCAGGGTCACGTGCTGGAGCTTTGGGATAGTTGACTGAGCTAAAAAGAGAATCTGAAAACTTGAAATGAAATATTTGACTGGGTGGGGACGGAGGATCTGGGAAGAAAAAGGGACAGACAACCAAGCATTGTTGCTTCTACTGCTTGAGGAACAATTTCTTGGCATAATGAAATGCTGTGAATGGCAAGTTTAGAGAAATGTGATTTAAAACCTGTCACATTTTTTTTTCTTAGCTAGCAGGAGTGTTTATGGTCATGTAGGCACCTAGCAGAACATACTTCTAAGAACTTTCTTGAACAGATTTGTGAGGTCAGAATACTGCAAATATCATGTGTTGGAACTTCATAGAACGTATCTGTCCAGAGAGAGGACAAGAAGCTTTCTCCTGACATCAAGAATAAAGTTTTCGTCTTAACCAGCAAAGGCATATGTTCTGCTGCACAACTACAGAGTGAGCAAATTGTGTTTTGTATCACTGGATACGTGATAGCTGACAATGAAGGACCTAATTTTAACAGCATTGAGGGCAGTTTTCGACCCTTCCAGGAATTTCTACAGAGAAGCAAAAGCTTTTTACTGAACAGGTGTCAGTAGATGCGACTTAGCTACATTAAAATCAGCAAAACCAAATACAAATTTTCAGAGACACATGAGTTGTCTGGTTCTAGTCTTTTTGGATGTGAGTGAAACTTTATTATCAAATTAACGTAATATCTTTTTAATCTTTCCAAACATAGGGAAAGCCAATCCCTCTAGAGGTTGGAAAGAGTTGTAGAGGAGTTCCCAGAAGGGAAAGGCCTGACATTGTAGCAGTTTTTGAAAGAATCACATCTTCAGGATGCCTGATTTTAGCGGAAAACTGTTCTGCACTCCTACAAATGTATTTATCATGGAAAGTGATTTCAGAAGAATTTCTGTGACACAACTTTAAAGCATACATTTCCCCTAAAATAAGTAACACAGCCTCTTTCCCAGAGGCTTCTTCCAAAATAACCCAAAACCCTCCACTGTTTTGGGGAAGGACTTTTAAACTGGAGTGAGGAACTTGTCCTACTTGGGAGTGGTGATCTTCAACCTACCTCTTTATAGACTAAGAACATGAAGGAATACATGACTGCCGTTCAAGAGAATATCAAATAAAACTCAGGGAGTTGCACAATTTTTCCTGTAGCAAGTCTCATTCAGGAGCAACAGCAGCAATTCCAGGACCTTCTGGTCCAGAGGCGTGCCAGCCTACACAATATGCAGTTCTGGCTGTCAATCCAAACCCTGTACTAGCAAAGCTGGGCTCTGAGGATGACTCAAAAGCCTATCTATCTACATTCGAATAGGTTACCATGGCAACCCCTCTGGCCTAAAAAGAGATGGACCACATTAGTTACTTAGCAGCACCTTTTTGGCAGGTGAAACACAAGCTGCTCACTCCAGATGATGGTTTGATTTAGAATTAAGTCTGTCTGAGAGCTGCTATGGCGTTCTCTGAAGTGTTAATGATGTAACCCAGAGAGAACTTCTTTTGGGACTTAACTTCAGATTGTGGCCCAGCACCAAAGAGACTGAGCTGTATGGTGGCTTTGCCTGAGAAACACAAGTTAACAGAACAGTTGGCATTGTGATCTTTTTTCTATATTATGAAGAAATCCTTTCTGAAGATCCTCTGAGCTAAGTCTGCTGGCCCAAGAAGCCACGCTTGCAGAGGATGTGCAGGATACTAAGGATTATTTGAATTGCCACTGACCCAACAAATCTTCTAGACTGAAGGGTCTATTCAAAGCACAAACCTGGAAAGCCCTGGAAAGGGGTGCCCATAACTGCTGTGAAAGAAGTCTGGAGTTTAGACAGAAATGTACACACTCCAAAGGAAAAACTGCTAGGCTACAAGGGCTTTTTAACATTTGGGTCACAGAATGAAGACTTTTGGAATGTATGGACCCCTCTACTCAATGTTGTAAGGTTGAGAAGGGAAAAACTGTGATTACCCATGGTCACACTCTGTTATCAGGTTAATTGTGGCTGAAAGAACAGAAGGAGTATCTGTAGTTTGAAACAGGAGGGGATGGAACTAAGCTGATAAGATACCGAAGAGCTTCCTAGACTTAGGGAGTACTTAGTGCTTTAATTAGGAAAACATCTTCATCCCACAAATGGTAGCAATAGTGTTACTGATATGTATGCTGAGAAGGCCACAAACATGACTACTGGGACAACTCTACTGCTTTAAGTCTAGGACTGGCAGAATGCTGGGCTGAGTAATTAAAAAGCTATTTGAAAATCCTAGTTATGTGAGTAGGCATTCCTAACTTAAGAGTTATAAGCTCCTGGTAATCTGTGACAGGAAGTGAGGAAGGTTCTGAAATTACCTATTGCTTCCAACATCTGTGAACCCAGGTAAGTAAATCTAGCACCATATGCTGACTTGTAGACTGTGCCTGTAATCAGAGGCAAACAAACAAACCAACGAATGAATGAGCAGAACTGGCCACTGTCGGTATAAGAAGCGCCACGTTTAGCACACCAATAGTCCCTCAACTTCAGTACTGTGCTGTCTCTTGCACAGTAGCTTTCACTACCAGAAATCGTAAAGAAAAAAATTATACAACATGCAGACTTAATGAGTAACTCCTTTTTAATCTTTACTAGATTAGAAGACTCAATGGGTGAAAGTAATGTAATCTTCAGGTTTTCTCTCTGATTTATTGATCTCTTTAATCTGTTTCTTCGGTAAAATGAAAAGTAAATAGGAACAAACAAATATTTATTTATTACTTTATATTCATCTGCCATGCCATAGCCTATGGTTCTTCACTTAGATAACAAAGTCTATGGCTTTTCCCCCAAATACCAATAATAATAATATCCATCAGTCTGGGAAACCCTTTCTTTCCATAGCATGCTTTCTGCAGTAGTACTGCATCTTTGGGAACCCTTGCGATTCTTTGAGTTCCAATTACAACCATTTCTGTACTGATCCCTAAGTCTTCTTCGTTGACAGCACAGATGTAAATGCACACCAAAAAAAGAGAGGAAAACAGGAAGGATTATATTTCTCAATATAATTATACTGCAGGTCAGGAGAGGCAGAAGAGCCAACCAAGGTTGGCTGCAAGGTAAATTTCTGTTCCATTAAGATACTGTAATGTTTTGAATGCTGTGTATCACATCACCTTGTATCTACTGAACTAAGAAAACTTTTGTGCTGTTTTATTGTTTCTTTTACATCTGTTCTATTTCTCTAGAGTGTTCTGTATTATTTTCTCTCTTAGATCTTGTACCCCCATACTGTATTCTTTCCTCTTCATTTTTACTGTATTTTCCCCTCATTTTCTGCTTATTGTTGTTCTTTTTTTGTCCCAAAATATTCTGTTTTCTGAGGGGTTAGCCTCCTAGGAAGAGAAAACCAAGTATTTCTTAGAAGCCTGTCTACTAATTCATAAAGAATATACGCAAACTCCTATTTTCAAATGCGATTCTGAAATAATATCAATCTCCTCTAGGTGCTTTCTATGAAGACTTAAAAAAAAGGACTCTCAGTCTTTCCTATCTCGACAGTCCCTTCCTTCCTAAAGTGAAAAAAAATAAGCTGATCTCTTAGAAGGTAATGTCTCTTACTGTCATATTTATTTTTGGCGTTTTATGGAGTTCACTAGCAAAACTAGTGAAAGTGTGCCTTCATCTTCTACCCCTTACTTCCACTCCACATCTATGCCATACCAACTTCTTGGTTAGTCCAGTACAACCATTTATGGGATGTGTTACACAGTGAATCAGGAAGCTGACCTGATTTTAAAATCAAAACCAAATTTATCTGGATGGAGCAAGAGCCTCGCTTCCCAGACATTAGACCCAGCCTTTACCCTACCTGTATCTGCAGCACAGAAGATGACTCCTAGCTCCTAGTGCTAAGATAAAGGTGGCTTCTGCTACCAACCTGTATGCTATGTTTCCAGGTGAGGCAGGATGCCAGTAGAGTCACAGCTTGGAAGATGCTCAGAACCCTAGTCCTAAACCAACTGATGGCAGAGGACACAGGCAAATCCATCCTTACACCAGCTGTAATCCCAGATTCTATGATTGTAGTAGGATTGTGGTAGAACTGCA
Source organism: Neomorphus geoffroyi (assembly GCA_033558235.1). Taxonomy (NCBI): domain Eukaryota; kingdom Metazoa; phylum Chordata; class Aves; order Cuculiformes; family Neomorphidae; genus Neomorphus; species Neomorphus geoffroyi. The sequence goes on along the minus strand of JAUMJM010000005.1, from coordinate 61,685,813 downwards.
GTTTGCAATGACATTATTCTTTAATTTTAATGATTATCAGCTTCAACGCTTTAACTGTTGAGGACTGGAACAGAAAATGTTGCAGACTATCTGTAGTGTGACATGTGCTTTTAATGAAATGGACATTTAAGAGAATACTGTTGTACAAGAGAAGAACTGTACAGGTTGTTCATTACCAAGATATTAACAAGACAAAAATATTTTGTTGTTTGTGCTGGAAAACAGAATTAAAAAAAGGCCATTGCCTTTTAAAAGAGATTTTATCTCAGCCCAAGTTGCTATGTACCATAACCTTGGGTATAGCCAGCAACATAAAAGTAAAGGACAACTGAGCAAATGCACAAACTCATGAAAACTAAGTAATATTTTTGTTAGCTAAAAAAAGCCCTCACCTCCCCCCCCAAAGTCCAACATGTTATAATACATGCTGTAACATACTCTAATACAGTAAATGGTGTGGCAAGTTTCTGGGAGCTTTGTAGTTACCTACACTGAGTAACACAGAAATTATTCTGCCACTGTACATCACCATTCAAACAGAATTTTAGCAAGGTTTACAAAATCCTCATAGGGACAGACCCCACTGTCCCCAATAGAAGAGCTACCCTCCCTTACTGATGAATAGGGCACAGCATAGGCAAGACAGTCAATGCTTTCCTTTATGTTCTGGATTCCTTGTAACATACCCTGGGTGTGGGGGTGCCCTAGGCCAAAATGCAACACTACTAACTTGGGAATCCTTGGCTGGAAGCAGGCCATCCTATGGGTCTTTGTTATGCTGCAAAATATTCGTGTTGGCTTTCCTTACCCTGGGGGTAAGAGCTGCATTCTGGTCATACTCAAAAGCAGAGAGAGAAGTGTCAAAAGCAGTTCAAAGTGACCTCTTTGTCCTTCTGGGGTTGAGGGAAATGAGAAATGACTGCTTAAATCATGGTGCCCTCAGACACCTACCATGGCTTTAAGGTGCACTTTCATGGATGATTTATTCTAACCTAACACCATGCTGTTACTCAGTAGGGTGGTCCCATAATTCCCCTGCCACAGGTTCCTGCTGTTTCCTGTGCATCAGTATTTCTCCTAGCCATAGAGAACTTATTTTGGGTGGGTGTTTCAGTAATTTGATTATGGCGGCGTATCTGCTGATGTAGGAAAAAGAGGCAGAGGGACTGTGTGGCTAAAGAGACTGGATGGCTGTTTCCAGCTGCAACAAAATGTTAGCTTGCTTGAACTGTGTGTGATACTGCATTAGTGATAGGGCGAGGGGGAATGGCTTTAAACTGGGAGGGGAAAGATGGAGATTAGACATTAGGAAGAAATTCTTCATGCTGAGGGTGGTGAGGCACTGGCACAGGTTGCCCAGGGAAGCTGTGGGTGCCCCCTCCCTGGAAGTGTTCAAGGCCAGGTTGGATGGGGCCTTGAGGAGCCTGGGCTGGTGGGAGGTGTCCCTGCCCATGGCAGGGGAGTTGGAACTGGAGGGGTTTTAAGGTCCCTCCCAACCCAACCCATTCTATGATTCTGTGATTTGTAAATAAAGGCTTTGGTTATTTGCGAGGCACATGGCTCTGGCTGTTGCTGCACCTGCCTCCCTCTCCTTGGATGCTCATTTCGTACCTTTTAAGCTGAGATAAAATATTAAAACAGGGAAGAAAAGCAAATGGAACAAGCATTAGAAACACATTCTAATTTCTTCAATGAGGCTGGCTGTGAACTGGAATGATTAGATTAAAGCATTACATGTTAGAATTAAAGTCTTAGATAAAGGCCACACTCTACTTTTCTATCTTTGCAGGCATTCCAGGATAAAATTATAAAATCCCTGTCGCAGACCCACGCTGGTTGCGCCGCTGCCGCAGTTCAGAGCAGCTTTCTTGCAGCAGCCCGAGGCTCCCCCGCCACAGCGCAGAGCCAGCTTCTCCGCGGGGTTCTTCCTCTTTTTTTGGGAATCCATTTATTTTGTAGCGTAAGTGGGAAGGAGGATGCTCCCGGCTCTTCTCGCCCCGCCCCGCCCCCGGCCGCCGCTGCGCTGGCGCCCCCTGCCGGCCGGGGAAGGCGGCGCCGCAGCCCCGCGGGGCGGGCAGGGCAGGGCAAGGCAGGGCAGAGCGGAGTGAGGCAGGGCAGAGCGGAGTGGGGCGGGGCGCCCCCCCCTCCACCAACCCTGGGCGACCCCCGCGCCGCTGCTCTCTCCCCCTCCCACCCCGCCCCACACCGTCACCGCCCCGGCGACCCTCCTCCCTGCCCCGTCCTCCTCCGTCCCCCTCCGCGCGCCGGGCCCATCGCGGCCCGCAGAGCGGCGCGGGCGCGCGGGCACCGTCGCACGCCGGAGGGCGAGAGAGGAGGGGGGGGAACAGCGGTTGCCAAGGCAACCGGGGCCCGCCCTTCACCCCCACCCCACGTCAGCGCCGTCTCCCCCGCCCGGCCGGGGTGGGGCAGTCGGGTGCCCGCGTGATTGACAGTTGCCATGGCAACGGGCTCGCCCGGCCGCCATTTTGTCCGCTTTTAAATAAATAAATAAAAATAAAAAAACCTTCCCTTTTCCCGCCTGAATCGTGGGTTTTGTTTTTTTTTTTTTTTTTTTTTCTCTTCCTCTTCCCTCCTTTCCCACAGCCACAAGAAAAGAAAAGAAGAAAAAAAAACCAAACCACACCACTGTGTTTCCCAACTCCCCCCGCTTGCAAGGGAACATGCGAGGACTCAGTCCCGCGCGCGCGGACGCGGAGGCAGCAAGAGCAGCGGCGGCGCGGTGCGGCTCGGGAGAGCGCGGACGGGTTCGGCGCGGAGGGGTTCTGCTCGGAGGGGCGCGGTGAAGCGCCCTGGCTGAGGGGAGGGAGGGAGAGAGGAAGGGGGGGTAAGGAAGGAAGGAGGAGCGCGCGGGGAGGGAGGAGGTAGAGGCCGGCAGGCGGGGGAGGGAGGGAAGGAGGGAGGGAGCGAGGAGTTCCCGGGGGCTCGGTACGGCGCTGCGTTTCCCCCCCACCCCCTCCTTCTCCTGCTGCTGCTCCCGCCCGCCGCTGCCCCCGCGCCGCCCGCCCCGGGGCTGAGGCCGCCGCCGCGAGCCGAGGTGAGGCCGGGCCCGGTCGCCGCCGCCGCCGCGCGCTGCGCAGGTTTGGACCGCGCGCCATTTTGTGAGCGCGACCGCGAGCCCGGGAGGCGCCGCCGAGCCGCGCCGGGACAACCCCCCCCCATCCTCCTCCTCATCATCATCTTTCTCCTTCGCCGCTGGACCGCCAGGCCTGATTGCGGTGGGGCCGAGAGCGCGCAGAGAGAGGGCGGGAGGCGCTGCCGGGCCGAGGGAAGCGCCCGCTCCGCGCCCGCAGCGCAGGGAGAGCAGAGGCCGGGAGGAGCCGGGCCGCAGCGCGGGGCCCCGCACGGTGAGTGAGGGCGCCGGGGGGCGGGGGGGGAACAGTGGGAGCGGCGGGGCGGGCGCGGGCAGCGGCCGGGCCGGCGCGGCCGAGGGGGGCGCAGCGCGGGGGGCAGCGCCGCTGCCATCTTAAGAGTCGGAGAGGAGGGAGGGGATGGGGAAGGCGCAGGGGCCCCGGCGGGATCGGGAGGCGCCCGGGCTTCGGATCTGGCCTCCTTCCCTCTCTCCTGGCCTCCTTCCCTCCCTCCTTCCCGCCGGGGAGGGCAGCGGCCTCTGCAGCTCTTTTTCCACCCCACCCCCCCTTTCTCGGAGTCCGCAAGAGGCTGTGGTTGCCGCGCTTGGAAGCGGGAAAGGCCCCGCGGAGCTGGCGATGGAGGAGAGGGCGCTTGCACGGATCCTCTCTCTCTTTGCCTTATGCGCAACGCCCTGCGGTGGGCGGGTGCGAGGCCCTCGGCCTGGGCTGGGAGAAGGGGCCGGGCCGTCAACTGAGCGGGCACCTGTTGGGGGTGGGGTGGGTGAGCTTGAGGTGCCCCTGCCCGCAACCCCTGGGAAGGGGGCTTGTGCGGTGGAGAGGGAGGTGGGGAAGTGGAGGCTGCTGTGGAGGAAGTACCTGTACGAGATGACTGTCATCGGGGCTGGGGGTTGGGGAAGAGGAGGGAGAAGCAGTTGGGAATTGGCACAGGGGGCACACAGGCACTTCGGTGTTTTAATATGCTCTGTTTTAGTCGACTGCAGTCTCGTAGGAATTTAGTTTTGTGTTGCTGGAGAAATTGGAGGCCTCATCTGATGCGTAGGGTGCTCCATCTCTAGAGCGGCATTCCCTCCAGTCGTCACAAAATCAGAAAATGCAATTAAAAGTACTGTAATTTTTAAATTTCGAAATCGGTGCATTTTTGAATCTCAGTCAGCTTTGAAGTTTTCAGTTCAGTCTGTCCAAAGACTATGTAGGGGTTCTTTGATCATGTGTCTAGATTGCTGCTGTTACTTAGTTCTCCTATTACTCCACAGTCATCGGGGGAAATAAACATTCATTGTTCTTTAAAATTAGCAAAGACAGAATATTTGACTACAAAATAAATCGACGAGTGTGTTTTTGACGAAAAGTGTGGGGTTTTTTAACCCGAATGAGAGTGTGCTGTTAGCTTTTTTGCAGTAGGTGTATATAGTCACACTTGCATGGGTGTAATATCATGGGAAGGTCTAGATAAGTAGCAGTTAACAACTTGTTTTATTATCATGTTGGTGTTTGATTGTCCTTTCCTTAAGAAAATGTGTGTGAAGATGAAGAACACATCAGTGATATCTGATGATAAATAATCAAACGTTTTGTTTGTAGTGGTATTTAATTATCTGTCTGTAACCAAGTGGAATGTAACTTGCCCCATTGGAATAGTCTGCAGCCTTAAAAAGTTTTGGTAAACTTGTTTCTCTCTCTCCACATCCTCCTCCCCTCAGCCTCTGTAGGTTGGATATTTTTGGAAAATTAATTATACTTTATAGAATTAGAATAATAGCACTGAAAATAACTCTTAGTATGAGCTAGTATTTGTTAACTATTATCTATATATATTTGGTGTACTTTGGTGCGTGTATATATATAGTCTACTTTTGTAGGCTACGCTTCATGTTTTTGGCTGATATGAATTATTTAGAACTAGAGTGTTTTGATTTGCAATCTGAAGGAGAATGTGTGTGTGATGTGTTAAATTTACATTTTCTGCTGTGAATTAAAAATTCTGTCAAAGTTTATGAAGCTTATCAAGTTTTAATTTGTGGGTTTGGAATATTCGTTGAGTAGAGCAAGTGTATCTTGTTCAAAATTGAATGAAGAGCACCGTCATCTTAAATCAATGAAAGAGAGCAATTACTTCTGTTAAATGATTGTGTATGCATTTACATATCACAGTAGTTTAATATTGTTTCCAGGCAAATAGGTAAGAAAGTTTGTTAGCATGAGCAGCGATATTACAGTTCCTGAATCAATACTTGGGTGAATTTAGAACTTGTCATTGGAATCCCCTCCCCCATGTTGGACAGTGACAGAGGAGCCGCCACAAGGATAATTTTACCTAATAGCAGCCAAGAGTTCTCTATTTCAGTGTCAATTTATGGGTAGTATTCTCTTACTTGTGTAAAATAATGAGATTGTCATCAGGAATTTATCAATTTTTCAAGTATGTTGGTTTTGCATAGACTGTGAATTAATGTGTGATGACCATAAATGACTTTTAACAAACTGGTTGGTAGTTTACACAAAGTAGAAAGGAATTGCTGGTACCTAGTAAAAACTGCATGTCTTATCTAAGCTTTTAAAGTTACAATTAATTAGGACAGACTTGCTAACATGTATGCCACATTTTAAAATCTTAATTCTGGTAGGGCCTTGCAAAGAAACCTATGTTGGTGTTGACTGTATTGTTAGGTTTTGCTTTAACGGACTTACTGTGAGATTTTTGTCATTTGGTTCAAAATAGTTAGTCAATACCTTATCGTAAAGTGAAAAAGTCCCTTTTAGGTTACACTAACACATTTGAAGCCGTACTACCTGGTCATATGGTAGTGTGTGAGAAGACTAGTTAATAAGATGCATGGAAAACTCTATTTGTGATGACAGAATTTTACAGTTTCATCTGAACTGAAATAGGTAGTGATTTGAACACTAAACTGGGGTCTTACCAAAGAAGCAATTTTGTTGCTATAATTAGATTCTCTTTTCAGCATTCCTCTTAAAACCTCTTTATTTCAGGTGTGTTTAACCCTGGTTATGGGACTGTAGGTTGAAAGTTGTTGTTACAGTTTATGTTTTTGAGTAAGAGTTGAAGACCAGTATACGTTTAGTCTTTCTATGGCAGTTTTTAATGCCATTTGGAGAACAATTCTTCAAAGTGAAGTAAAAAACTTTATATCTCTACTTTATGGGAGCATGGAAGACTTACAACTTCTGAAATCCTTTTGTAAGTAGATCCGTTGTTGTAGAATAGGATTATTTACAGAGAATTGCTGCTTTTGTCTTTATAACTGAGTACAATAGATTATTTGTTAAGTTTATGGTTTTATTTTTTATCTTTTTAGCAAGAGTTTGGTAAGAAATATTTACTAATTTTTTAATTAACTTTTTTCTCATCAGACTTTAAGAAGTCTAAAAGATTTGATACTTTTATGCAGTGAGACTTCTTTGTTGCTCTAAGACTATTTGAAATAATACAGAAAATACCTCTCTGAGAAAACATGTCTGTCTTTCAAGCTTACAAGTGAAGGTAAAATTGAAGAAGACATTCCAAGAAGGGAGATACTCTCCTTTTACTTCTTCAGCTCCATGGTGCTTCAAGAGGAGGGTTATGGGGAACTATACTCTATTGATGGTTTAAAAACGCTAGAGAAACTTTTGGTAATTAGAAACAACTGTTACTTGCAGAAAGACACATATTTTATATGTACATTTATCTAGTACTCTGTCTTTGAGGTGACAAAATATGCCAATAGAGATGCAGTGACCTAATCATTAGTTGCTTGTAAGAATTAGTGTAACAGTTTGTAACTGATATCCATTGGTTATCTTTTTCCCCTATGGGGAAGAAAGGTAAAATTCTGCTTTTGATTCTATTTTATTCAAGCGTGACTGAAAAAAATAATTCAGCTGCTTTTGCTAGTATCATTGTATCTCTCTTTAGAATAGGTCTTTAGTTTATACTTACCCTAACTGTATTTGAGTTTAGCTCCATTTCCTGTAGTAGTCGCATCAGTCTTGTCCAGTGTCTTGCTTGTCTGAGAGTACAAGTCAAAAGATGAGCTCCCCTCTGACTAGAAAGCACATAGTGATGAGACAGGCTAAGTTCCATTGTCTTCATAAAGTTTTTTTTCTTGTTTCTTCCTTCCCCCTCCCCCCCTTTTTTTTTTCCCTTCCTTCCCCAGTCTCTAGAGGGTAGGTGAGTTTTTCCACAGTTGAAAAGGTTGGAGATGAGGTGGCTCATCATTGAAGGTCCTGATGTTATCATATCCTCATTCATTCCCAAATGTCTTATCCTTCCCTGTAAATCACATGGATACTTACGGAAGGACTAGGGAAATGTGGAAGACAGTTCCTGGTCAGTTCTGCTAGTGTCCATACAGTGTGAATACTGTGAAGCCTCTGAAGTTTAGACAGTGGCTGTTTCAGTTACTGCGTATGGAGATATAAACCCATAGAATGGTTTGGGTTGGAAGGGACCTTTAGGATCATCCAGTTCAAACCCCCCTTCTGTGGACAGGGACATCTTCCACTAGACTGGTTTGCCTAAAGCCCCATGCAACCTGGCCTTGAACACCTCCAGGGATGTGACTTCATGACTTCTTTAGGCAACCTGTTTCACTGTCTCTCTGCTCTCCCAGTAAAGAATTTCTTCCTACTATCTAATCTAAATCTCCCCTCTTTCAGCTTAAAACCGTTACTCCATGTCCCATCATTACAGTCCCTGATAAAGACCACCTTCCCAGCTTTCTTGTTTTCCCCCTTTAAGTACTGGAAGGCTGCTATAAGGTCTCCTCAGAGCCTTCTCTTCTCCAGTCTGAACCGCCCCAGCTTTTCTCAGCCTGTCCTTGTATAGGAGGTGCTCCAGCCCCTTGGATCATCTTCATGGCCCTCCTGTTGACTCACTTGAACAGATCCATGTCCTTCCTGTGCCGAGAGCTCCAGCACTGAACACAGTACTCCAGATGAGGTCTCACCAGAGTGGCGTAGAGGGGCAGAATTGCCTCCCTCGACCTGCTGGCCATGGTTCTGATGAAGCTCAGGATTTGGTTGGCCTTCTGGACTGTGAGTGCACATTGTCGACTCGTGTTCAGCTTTTTGTCCACCAGTACCCCCAAGTCCTTCTCCACAGGCTACTCTCAGTCCCTTCACCCCCCCATATACCAGGATACCAGGGGTTGTCTCAACCAAGGTGCAGGACCTTGCACTTGGCCTTGCTGGCCAGTTTAATTTCATCTCTAAATATAGTATTTCTTAAAAGCAGTGAAGGTGTTTCTGTCATTAAAGTAATATAAGGTAGCACTTATTTGTAATGTGTTCCTTCCAAAGTTTCCAGGGTCTTAGTAACATTAAATACCTAAAAGTGAAACTGGCTGGGTAAATGAAAGTGAAATAAATTCCATTAAGTGTCAGTTTTGTTCCAGTTGAGAGAAACGAAGCTCTCAATTTGTGTTACATAAAGTTCCAAACCCATCTATTTTTCTCTCCCCTCCCTTTTTCTTTTCCCCTAGAAGCAAACTAAAATTGACTGTTCATTAAAGGAGTAGTTACTAATATATTAATACATCTATGTGTTGAAAAGTTTTCTCTTTCTTTTTAATAACAGTTTGGATGGTGAAATAAGAGAGGAACGGAAGTGTACAAATTAATTTCTGGTGGCAAAATTATTCTTTCAAAATATAATTGTTAAAAATTAGAGTGAATTTTGATGAGTTACCAAAAAAAAATCAAAAGTCATGGTAGAATGATTACTTGGCACAATTGTAGTTAAATGCACTTTAGTAGTTGAATCAAACTTGCCAGTGAAACTTTTAAATCCTAGTGTCCCACAAACCTGTTAATTGTTTTTTTTGGCTTCCTGGCTTCGAACACAGGTAGCTAACATTTTTGTTCATTTAAAAACCTACCTACCTACCTATGTTTGCTCAAATCCAAGTTTGTGTTCCTGTGAACTGTATAAATTGCTGTTAACTTTGCATTGGACCTGAGGAGCCAGTTGGAGCATAACAAATCCACTTCCTTCGTAGAGAAGTTAGTTTTGTGTTTATGCTATCAGTTTACTGTTTGAACAGGGTAAAAAGAGAGAAAGTATTGTCAAGTAGGGAAGTTAATGTATTAGTACTTACTCAGTTCTGTATTTTCCTTAACACTATGAATTTCCTTACACTGATGTCCACTTGGCCTTTCCATTTTAACTACAGCTTTTTTCCTACTTATATAAAGCATGCATATTCTTGTTTTTTAAATACCGTTTTAAAAGGTCTTACACGTGAAATACATATAGGGTGTGTATTTGATTACAGACAAATTTCGAATATAGTCTTGCAAATTCTGATTGGTGTTGCAAACTCAGTAACTTTACTGGATCAGGTCTGATTCTGGCTTCTTTGTTAGTCTTTCTAACTTGTGGGTTAATAAGCATTAATTAAATGGTATGCCAAAATATTGCAAGTTAGTGTTTGAAATATATTTATGTCTTTGTTAATCTTACAAGAAGTTGTTGGTAGAACATTGGTAGTTTAAGTTTCTGTAGAGTTAGTCATAAGTACTACAAATACCGGCTCATAACTTTGGAATAACACAGCTGAATGTACGTTTTTCACCATGATCAGATGTTCATAAGTTTAGAATTCTGTGTTCTAGTATTCAGGGTGCCGTTCCTGTCAATGTCATAGTGTGCCTTCAGAGATTTTTATGGCTGGCCCTATACCAGAAAATGAACATTACTGCAAATGCTGAGCATACACAAGATTGCACCTATTTGTAAATTCTTCCTACTGAGATGAGATTTTTTCACTGAAGTAAAGCTCTCTATATATGCTGAGGCTACAAACTTAATGTTACACTTTGTCCCAGAATCAGAAGCACTAGTAGGGACAGTTCTGGGGAGAGCTCAGTTATCTATGCAGTTACTACAGCTTCATTTTGAGCGACCCTTGCATCTCCTCAAACTTTTCCTGATGGTTTATTATTCTTAATGCACACTGCGTTTTACAAGCTTAGAATCTAAGTGAATTAATGTCTTGTGTGAACTATGTCTACTAGAGACAGCGTCATAAATGATTCATTTATGTTGAAGGCTGAGTGGAAAGAGTATATATGATACTGTGTTACAAACCATAGTTGAAGGTTAGATTATAGGGGCGTAGTTAAAAATTGTTTGGTTTTGCATTGTACTACTTAGAGACCTTAGCTGGGATCTGATTTCTGTTTCATTTTATACTGTACAACATGAAGTAAATATTATTTCTTTCTCCATTTAATCAGTATTTCATGACTTCGAGATGCATACCCATTCATTCTTAATGTTCTCCTGTGTGGCATTTTTGTTGCAGCATCGTGCAAATGCGTATGTGATTGTTTTTTTTGTTCTGGTAAAGAAAAAGGGTTGTGAGTTATTGTAATTTTATAGTCTGTTTTACAAAAGCTTAATGATAGGAGGTCTAAAAACTAATAGTCTGGGTGCGTCAATGGAAATCATTAGTGATACCTAATGTGATCCTCACAAGAAGGCTTATCTCCTGTCTTTGTAGGATTTGTTTGGGGATATTTTCACCTGTGTATTTTACACAGCATGCAATCATGATTTGCAGTTCACAATGTCTACTTTCAGTCTTTTTATCCATCAAAACGTTCATTTATGTATCTCTATGGAGTTAAATTAACCAGAGTCGTGTTCACAGCATGGACACTTTAAAACTTTATGAGCTTAGTTTTGCAACCTTGAGATATCCAGTGGCACGTGTGGAAACAGATTGTTGGAGTACAAGTACTTGGCTGTCTTACCTTAGTGGTTAATGCTAACACTGACAACTTTTGTTGTCATTCTTAAAACAAGATTGGCTTTACTTCATGAGGTGAGGACTAGAAACTTATGTAATGTTTTCCTCGTGTAAGGAATCATTAGAATTGGAGACAATTTCTAAATGTGGATTTGAAGGTGATACATAATGCCCCTTTACTTAGTTTGCATACTGCTGGATAACTGCAGTAAATCAAAATACAAGTTTTTGCTAAAATATTTCCATTTAATTTCTTGCAGAAGTTAATAAAGCAGTTACATATGTGACAAACATTTTTAAGTGGTCATCTGAAGCTCTGCCAGTGTATGCATGTGGTGCTTTGCATTTGGAAATACTAGAGATGATCAGTGACCTATAATCAGTCTGTATCCCTGATTTGTGTGCGTATAGACTAACAGTATTTAACAGCAGAAAAAAAATCTCAATAAACTTTCTAGATGCTTATTAAAACAACACCTTAAGATAAAGAAAACACCAAAATGGAGTAGTTCATGTAATTAAATATTTTCATAGTACTGAGAAGTCCATGTTGGACTTGGGTTCTGCGTAGGAGGTTTTGGTGGTCTTTTTCTTTTCCCCATTCTGTCTAGTGTAATAATTTCTAGTTCTTAGTTTTTTTTTTCATCAAGGACATGTTCTGATTGAGATCAGTAAATATTTTTTTTTTGGTGAAGATTCCCTTGGCCTTAGTTTACCTTTTTTTGCCCTTTGGTGTGTATTTCCAAAGTCTTGGTATAAGAGAGGGGGGAAATTAATTTACCTTCCCTGTGTTTTTTTGTCATCCTTTGTTTATTGTCTATCACTGATGGATTGTTTTTGTTACTGAGTATCATCTTAGGCCTATGTGCCTGAACCAGTATTTTATCATAGTATTGGCCTCACTCTTTTTCTGTCAAGATTTTGAGTCTTGTAGTTCCTGTCTAGTTTTATTGAAATTTGAGAAGAGGGAATGAATATGAGATGAAGAGTTTAATTTTTAGGCTTCCATATTTTAAATAATTCCCCTTGGTATTTTCTGATATTGAATCCTTTATGTATTCTTTACACTAGTTAGAAGGAAGATGTTTTTACACTGAATGTGGTGAAACACTGGAACAGGTTGCCCAGAGAGTTTGTAGATACCCCATCCCTGGAAACATTCAAGGTCAGATTGGACAGGGCTCTGAACAACCTGAGCCTAGTGGAAGATTTCCCTCCTCATTGCAGGGGGATTGGACTAGATGACTTTTAAAGGTTCCTTCTGACCCAAAATATCCTATGATTTTATTATTCTGTGATACGCTTTGTGTCCATTTTCTTTCTCTGGACTACTGCTACTTAAAAAATTGTAACATTAATTCTAATCTTTGTATGGTAAAGCGAAGGGTTTTTTTGCATAAGACAAAACAATCTGAGATCTGTGGTTTGAGTCAAGGTAGAAGCTTGAGATAAGTTTTTAGCAAGCAGATAGTGGTCCCAGAATGCAGTTTCTGTGTTAGTCATTGTGTATGCTCAGAAACCTATGAGCTCACAGCTTGACAGTGCTATTTTGTGTATTTGAGGAAACAGGTAGGCATTATAATCCATATGTTGTAAGCACAGTCTTTCTCCTTTTTATCTTGTGTGCCTCTGTAGAGTTGCATTTGCATTAGTTATTTCCATAAAAATGCCTGAACTAAGTACTCAAGCACTGACAAAAATGGGAAAACTGTCTCTTGCTATTGGTGATTTGAACTGTCTTTCATCATACAGGAAACGTAAGATTTTTTTGTAAGTACAAGTTGTTAATAATTGCACTGTCCAGACCTTGCACTTAATCTCAGGTCTGTGACTTTCTCGTAGGCTTGTGCCCATGTAATGTTTTAGTATCTGAATCTAGCAAATGATAACAGATGCTTTAAGCATCTTGTTGAAGAGAAATGTTTTTCAGTGATTAGGATCTAGTGGACAGAAAAAACTCTCCACCAGACTTAGAAATGTGAATGTATTTTGCTTATTGGCAGCCTAACCTAAGGCACCGAGTTCTTGGTTTTGGGAGTGGGCAGGGTGGGTTCAGAGACTTTAGGCATTTTGTATAGCAATTAACTTCATTTTGCTTTCCATCCACACAGCAAGTTTTGCTTTGCTAACAGGAGATTACATGTTACTAAGCTGCTCTTTAGCAAGGGGAATGAAAGCAAAAAAAAGGTGAAGCGTCCAAAGTTACACAGTGACACAGTGGATGGAGCTGAGGTTAAGGGTTAGGCATCTTATAATAGGATGCTGTGTATTTGCCATTGCATTTGACATGAGTTTATATTCTGAGTGCTTTGTAATACTGAGAAGCAGTCTCTTAAGGTTGGAGAGTGACTCAGCATATCCAGATAGAGGTCTGCTCAAGGAACTTTTAAGATTTGCTTGGAAATCCGGGAGAATTAGAGGTCAAACTCATTTTTCCCAAAAGGAGTTTGCTTGTCTTTAAACAAAAAAATAAAAAAATTACTGCAGTGTCGTTCCCATTAGATACACATACCTCAATTTTAGAAAGAACTGATGGAGCATTTCAGTAGTGTCATTTGTGACACTTACATAGCTGGCATTTACTGTATACCTTTGTTTTCTGTGTGCTGTCCTCGTGATTAACATAAGCATCTGACTAAAATAAAATTTGACTGTGTGAGTAAAGATTGTGTTACACAATTCTGTCTCTTTTATATGTTTTGCATCTGGCCTGCCTTAAATATTTCTTAATGTAGTTTCTGATTTTATGACACTGATGAAACTTTTTTTTCACGTGGAAGGAGAAAGAGTTCTATATGGTATTTATCCAGTTCTTATGATTGAAACATCTCCATCTTACTAGTACAGAAGCTCCCACCTCTTCTAAGTGATATAACAGGGCTGAGTTCTCGGTCTGATGAGCCAGCCACTTAAGAGTGAACACTTTGGGGAACAGTGGGTTGGTTACCTGTGCAAGCGTATACCAGTTAGTTGTGTAAACCACATTTTTGTATGCTTGGGTTTGGTTGGCTTTCACAAGGGGAGAAATGGGTGAATATCTTAAATATGACTCTTCTACAATAATATTCTGTGTTCTAGTTTCAGCTGATCAGTCTTGCCAGTCTTGCTTGGTAGCAGTGGCAGTGAAGGGAAGCGAACTGACAGAAGCTGATGAGTAGAGATTGAAACAATTTGTCTTCTGCTACTACACCTTCTTAAATTTGGGGGAAGTTTGAGAAGACCTCATTATCTTTTTTTCATCCAGATGAATTCCATCTTATAGCATAAGATAAACTGTAGGCTGGTACATAATTTCGGTACTGAGAGAATACTGTGCTGTCCTTCAGCAAAGAGAGCCTTATTCAGAGGAAAACACAAACAACACTGATTTTCTTCTCCCTTTCCTTCTACCCTAAGTTGTTTTCTCCTTCCACGCACTGAAATCTATGTATTCTTTCCTGGGATTAGTGAAAATTACCTTGCTCTGCCCAAATCTGTACCTAGGCCCAATTTGAAGTAATGGATAAAAAAGAAGCAAAAAAAGATGAAAACAATGAGTTGTTGGTTTTCATATCTCATTTATAAGGGAAGTGGGACATGTGCAGTATTTAATCCAGTGACGTTATATGTGTTTGTTTTGGAGTGTAAGTATTAGCAAACTGATGTGAAGTTCATGCTACAAGATGTAGAGCTGCTAAAGGACTTTGAGGGCAGATTGTTGAAAGAGCCATTCTAAGGCAAAGTGTACAACAAGGAGTTCTTTGAAGGCAGTTGGAATTCAAGTAGCTCCTCTTCTCTCTGGATTCTGGCTGCTTATTCCCACCTGCTTTGTGTTGGCACAGCTGTTAGTAAGACCAACCAGTGAATCAGACACAGAAACAGAGTTGGCTGAAATGTATAATTTTATATATATAACACTTGGGTGTGTGTGGGGGCAGAGAATCAGGTTACTTTTCAGTCAGATCGTTTCCCAAACCTGGTACACGGTGCTGCTGCTCAGGCATTTGACAAGATAATGGAATGAGTTGTGGGGGTGGATGGGAACAGGGTGCCTAGAAGAAGAGGTAGGGTTGGTTAACTGGCTCTGATAGCACTGTTACTTAATGAAGAACATCATTCTGAGGAATTTTTGCCACCCCTCCTGTAGTAAATCACTCCCCTGTCAGTCTCTTTCACAATGTCCACCCTTTTCCCTCCCCCCAGCCTTTTGCTTGCCCTCTCAAACTTTTGTGTGTATTCCCTTTCTAATGTTTCCACTCTGATGCTGTCCTCCTGCTTGTGTGCACTCTTAGAACATGCTACCTTGGTCGTGATAACAAGTTCTATCTCCAACTCTCCTGCTTACTCCTGATGCTTCTCTTGCTCTTTTCACTTGTGCTGTCATAGTTCTTCCTCACTCTCGCTTGTCTTTTTTTACAGTTTTCTAACTCCTGCTCATGCCCTTTGTAGTGCTTGGTCTCTCAAGCACCTATTTTTTCTCACTTGCTCAGTCTCTCGCTTGTTCAGTGTTCTCTTCTGGTTGTTTTTTTTTCTGCTTTTTGCTTTCTCTTTCCCCCTCGAAGAACAGTGCTTTTGGGGGGGAGGAAGGGATCCACATTTTAGTATTTAAAACCCCTTAAGAAACCCAAAGGTTTTAATTTTCTGTTCTCCCTAACCCAAAACGTTACCACAAAACAATGTAATATCGGTCTCATGCACTTGTGAAATTTTTACTTGAATTCTGTATTGCCTTAAGATAGATATGTGCACACAAAATATGCATTGTTCCTATTCCGAAAAAGAGAAACTTCAATTTATCTTTCAAAAGTTAATATTCTAATAAAGGTATCTTTCAGCTGTCTTTAAAAGATGTGAGCACAGGCTGTGGGTAACAGAAGCTAAATTGCAGAGTAAGGATACTTAGTTTTCTTGTTTCTGCTATACAAGGAGACCTGAAAAAAAGTTTCTCTTGATAACCTGGTTTTAACATAACCACCAGCCAGACCAGGTATGTTAAAAAACAAGCAAACAAACAACTCTTCCATTTTTGCTGGTGGTCTTAAATAAGTAACCGGAGCTGCTGGGATTATGCTGTTGTTTCACTTCCATTTATTCAGATACCTCATATTTTTGTTGAAGTTACTTAAATTTTGTTGGTAACGATTTTCCTATTACTTGGGAAAGCAGACAAGAGTGCTGATCTTTTAATATCTGAATCCACCTGTATTTTAATATCCATTTGTATTTTAATAATCCAAAGGGACTTCAATTAAAAATGTGAAACACTGAACAATACGCTTTATTAAGAGGGGGAAAAGCAGTGGAATTTTCTGCCTGTCTTCTTTGCTTCTCTAAACCTTTGGGTGGACTGAGAGCAGGAACAGCTTAAGTACCTTGCAAGACATACTTTCTCCACCCATAATGTTATGGACAGCATCTTCCTTTTGCATTCTTATGTGAGAGTGTACTTAAAAACATCACTCTGAGCTTGCAGATTTTAGTTTCGTTAGGCCACCTGTTCTAGGTCAGGTTATTAAGCAGCCTTCTATCAGGATGTACGTGATAATAGGAGAAACACTATTTGGAATTACAACAGTTATCTTTGGAAATGTTCAGTTGGTTCCTTCTGGGTTAGTAAATAAAAGTATTACTCATAAATGCTGTATCTCCTCAGTGAGATCTTTTTTAAATCCCATCCATCTTCCTTTCTGCTTTGGGTCTCTTTCCAGTCTACTCCTTAGTAAACTTTTACGATTTTTTTTTGATGGCTGAAGACTCTCAGCTTTTGATACACAACATAGCATTCCTTGGTTTCTAGTAGTTGAGGTTCCTTGGTCAAATAATGGGTTAGCTACTTTGTTTAGTTCCTGTCTTTCACCCCTCCCGCCCTATTCTTCAGCAATCCATTGTACTTCTCATAAAGCCTTGTTTCTCTTTTTCCCCATCTTGCTTTGAGTTTGAGTATTCTGCATTTCAGAAATTCCTACTTGGGCTGTCTTAGTTGCCCCTCAGGATGTCATGCAACTCCTTGACCCCCTTCAGGAAAGGAAGGATGACTGCTCAGGGTTTTCTAGCAGTGTCTGTGGCAGATACAAGAGTGTCTCGTGCTCCTTCCTAAACACAGAGGCACCATGAAGAACACCTCCATGCTTTCTAGTAATTCCTGTAAATCCAGTATGAGTCTAGCCTGAAATACTTTTAAATAAAAATATTTTGGAGCAAAACCAGGAGAATAGGCCTTGGTTGCTAGACTTATGTGGGGATCCATATTCCCTTATGTTTAGTGTTGCAGCACTGAACTTCATAGAGATATTTTTCTATTAAGCTCTGAAACAATTGTCTCCTTTACGTTCAAGTCACGTGTACTCTCAAATTAGCAGTGTGGATGGAGTAGTGCTTATTTCCAAAGGTGGTGTTTTCTTCTTTAACAAAAAAGTGTAGTGAAGAGGGAAGTTGCAGTTTTGAAGCCTTTAAATGGGGTGTTGATTTTTCTAACTTGTTGGAAAGGAAGATGCCAATATAGTGTGTGGTGTTGTGAACTGGGACAGAGTTCTCCTTTGTGACCATCTTGATGGCTACATTGTGTCGTGGTCAGTGTTTTCTTTTTGCCATGCACTGGGGAGTGGTTGTATGAAGTGCTATAGAGATGAGTCTGTTAGGCTGCAGTCAGTCCAGTTGGTGCACCCACTATGAGCTCTGAGTGTTGCTTTTCTTACCCCATTTGCTATGCCCCCAAAATTTTGTATGTTGCTCTGCCATTTCAGATATGTACAGAAAAATTGTATTCTTCCTAAGGATACCTTAGGTACCTCTTTTGTGGCATCTTCCATACAGTGTGTTGGATCACACTCATGACCTTGTTGGGCTCTTTCATGAAATGGGGGAAAAGAGCAAGTCTGTATCAAAAGTTCTCTTCCTGCAGCAATCTTCCTTAAAAAGCACAGCATGTCATTACATGTGACACACCAGTTCCATAACATAACATTAGTAGAAAATTAAAGAAAAAATCTGCTGGAAAAGTGGCTTTGTTTTGGAGTCTCCCTCTAGCATGCTATTCTTGGTAGTCTAAAAGATTTCCTTGCCTTTTTATTTTCTGGATATCTCAGACATGAGGATCCTGAGTACGGTTTGGAGGCCTGTAAGGTCAGTATTTGAAAACCTTGCTTTTTTTTTTTTTTTCTTTTTTTTAATTTGTCCTCATTTCCTTCCTGCAACTTGCCTTTTTAAAATCACTTCAGGAATTTTTATCAGGAAAAAAAATGCTACAAGCAACCATACTCCTCTGGTCAGAACCCTAGCAAATTCTTACGCTGGCAGATATACTATTGAACAATCAGGAAGTTGTATAATCTGAGCATGTCCTAGAATTACTTAAATGAATAATTTTGTCAAATTTTTAGTGCAATGTCTGCTTCTTGAACAAATGACAAATAAACTATCTCAAAGGTTCTGCTTTTTCGATTTGGCCATATAAAGTCTAGTTAGACAAAATTAATCTGAAAGGTCTCTGTTACAGAGAATTTTCTTGGGGTTTTAACTTGATGAGCAGTGTTTTTTAAAAAGACTTTTGTCTTAGGGCTAACATCAGAGAATATGAAAAAATGAATTGCATACATCTCCATAGTGACTATACTCAAAAGGGATTTGAAACAACACGATCCCATGTTGATAGACTAATCTTGAAGTACACATTCAGGGCCATATTACATTTAAAAAAAAAAAAAAATTGTCCTGAGCTCTTTAAAACTTTTAGTACATCAAAAAATGACATATTTATTCAAATTATTTGGCATCATCTTTGTATGTGAGAAGGCCAGTAAGCAAACCTGAGAAAAGGTGTGTTTCTTTTGGGTGCATTAGTGCTAGAGCAGTGAGGATTGGGAAAGGGAAGAATGTGGGAAGAACAGCCGGTCCTCTCCCTTTTTTCAGCAGCAAATGATTAGATTGGCTTAGCAATCATGTACTACTTCATCCTTAGCCTTAACCTTCTTTTTTGTTGCTTGAGTGAGAGCAAAGTCTCTTATGTTTGTTGTGGGCTAAAGGGGTGTATGTGCGTAGGTGGGTGTGTGGTCAGTGACTGAGAATAAGCTGACAAAAGGTAACTTGCAAACATGATCGTGAATTTGAACCTTAGCTATCAAATTCAGATTGAGTTTCCTTATGTGCAGGGTATCTGCAGCTGTGTGTTAGCTTCTTAAAACCTTTTCCACACCAGAAAGTCCTTGTCTTCTATATTGATAAGCAGGAAATAATAGAGTTTTAATGGTGATTCACAGTCCATTTAACTTAATGAAAGAGTATCATATTTTTTTGAGCTTTGAAGACTTTAAATGATTAGATCTTTTTGTTGGGTATTCCATACACTGATGAAGACTTGATGAGGAATTACTGGGTGAAATTCTAAAAAAGTTGGTAGGTCATATTGGACTATGATGAGTATGTTCTGGGCTTAATGGTGTGGAGTTTTCCGCCAGTTGTTTGTGTTTTGTTTTTTTTTTTCTTTTTTAAACTGTATCAGAAAAGGCAATGATATTATCTGGCAGAACAAGTGTTCTAGAGCTCCATTAAGCTACCTGTAACCATATTTTTTAGAGGTATAGAGCTGCCATGAATGTTTGAAATCTTTATTCAATGGGATAATAAATGTACCCCAGTAAAGCATTGGGTTGATCTGTGTCCACTGTCTGTACTCGCTCTTCTCCCTGCGTGTGCATGCATCCACCCACATGCATATGTCTTGAATAGGATATTTGGATTCTTCTCAATGGATTATAATACCATTTAAAACGGGAAAATTTTGCAGCTTGCTGCCTCTGCGGTAGTATCTTGGGATATCTCGGGATATATTGGGATTTGCTTCAACATTATGCTTTCCAGTAGACGTGAAGGCTAACAAGATAATAAAAGAAGGCCTTTGATTTACAAATCTGAAAAAGAAAGTATCTGGACTTCATCACCAGATTATGTGAAAATTTACTGAAGTTTGTTAATTCATCTCCTTCAATGAGAGTTTTCTAGGTCAGTGATTCCTTAACCAGGGAATAAGGCCATGGTAAATGAACTACAGATGGAATGTAAAACCATGTTGAATTATGTTAAGTTAAAAAATAATATGTTAGGATGATTCGTATTTTGTTAAAAAATTTTTGGAGCTGACAGTGATCTATATTCTGAGAAATGTTAAGGCTGTAGTTCTGGAGTGAATGATGTGGGAAACTGGAATCTTTACTTATCTATGTATTTATTTACTGCATTGAAGGAACAAAGAAGGGGGAAACTCGTTTGTACATTTTTTTTGTTCATCTGCATAGAGACTTCACCATAGTTTTGGGTGGCTTGTGATGTTACATGCATTGGAGACCAGCTTATGAGCATGATACAAGAGTTATGGTAGTTTACGCCTTCGAAGATGGTTTACGAGACAAAGAGGATTTAAGCTAGGGATGCAGATGGACTTGTAGGCCTCATCATTGTAACCCTTACCTTGTGATGCCTGGATATTGCAGGGGAGTATGACATGGCTGTTTGACAACCTGAAGTGGTTTACCAGAGAATGTCTGTATCCACTTTCTCTCTTGGTTAAGCATTGTTGCAGTTTCTCTTCATTGACTATTTTGCTTTATCTTTCTGCACTGGGCCAGCTGAAGAAGCTAAGCACAAAACCCTAATGATATAAGTAAAGATGAAAGCTTTATTGCCAATTTAGCTGCCTGAACTGTTTCATCATAAGGTGGAGGAGTTCCAGGAAGGTGAGTTTGCCTCATCTCTGACTTAATCTTTCCTTATAAGTAGTAGCCCTGAGTTTGGTCAACTTGTGAAGGCATATGCTCGGTTGGAAGTTATGTTATATGGCATAAACTGAGCTAGCAACATATTTTTGGCATAAAAAAGCCTGTTAGCCTTTTTGTTCTATTAAGTTTTTCTTACTCTTTGCTGAGCCAGTTCAGTTTACTAAACTGTCAGGAAATTAACCTAACAGAGATGTGAATGTTTTTTTTCTGTTGAGTTGTTGATTTCTTTTACCGTATATTCAGTGAAAATGCTGAAGCTTTCCAAGAAAAGGGTCACAACTGTGCACCTTAGAGTTGGGCAAGATGGATAGGTAGTGCTGTCCTTCCTGGCAGTTTAGCGTGTTCCTCAGATGGAGAGGATAAAAACTCAATGTTGTTCGATTCCAGTGACAATACCTACATCACCTGGCTTTTCAGATGTTCTTGGCAACCATCCTTGAGTCCCATGTAATCTGTACTATTGAACAAAAAAGAACTAAAGAATTATGGGACAGAGGGAGAGAAAAGGAAACATGACTCTCCAATTCAGTGATTTGCATTCTTACCTTAAGGAAAGAGGAAAAAGAAATTTTCTGGGATTTAATCAGTGCTTATGCATTTTACAGGAAATGGCTCCTGGATAATGTTTTATTTTCTCAGTGGAAAGATATGTGAATTATGGAAATGTAGCACAACCACCAAGTTAGGAATGATATGCAAATTAAGTGGAGAGAGTGTAGGAGAGTATAGATGAAACATAGAATACTTTCTATTAGTGGGACTGTATTCTACTTGCTCTTCAGTTATTTGTTAAGGGACTTCAATTTTTTTTTTTTTTATAGTGAAATTAAGTTAACTTTCTGAAGGACTAATCTGATAAATTGTGTGTCTTTGCATTTGAGTCTTTGTAGTGAGTGCAATTCCTAAGAAATAGATAGCATTGTGCTTATGCTAGAGGTGTCTTGAATTTTTAAACCAGTGCATTTCCTTGGCTTCTCTAAATTGTGATCTCCTAAAATAATAATAATCCCTGTGTGATTATTGCAGTAATTCAAAATAGAATTACTTTTGCTTTAGGATTCAGATTTCTTTCATATTGTTTAATTGTCAACCTGAGCCTGAATTAAGACTTAAAACATATTGTGAAAGTCTTATCTATGTACTTAGTCTGGTGCTTTGAGAGCAGCTGAATGGTAAGGGTGCTGAATTTTGCTGTGGTGAGAAGGCTTTTTTTGTTCATTTTGCTTCCCAACATCAGAGAAGTTTGTAGTTGGCATGCCTGATTAAATTTATTTCTTCAAATTTATTTATGTAGACTATTATGACAGACACAAACTATATATAGAAAAAGCCTGTAAACATTTCACTTGTGTTCTTGAGGCAGAGGTGGGGTCTGTTACTATCAATATCAAACCAGATGTTAGCCGTGGTCTTCAAGGTGCTCTGTGGCAGTTTAGCAAGAACTATTGGAAATACTGTAGCTAGGTTGCTCTTCTCTTGCTCTGTAGGCTGAGAATACAATGCAAGTCTTATGATCAGTAGCTTAACTTTGTGAGCTATCTGCTTTTTTCTTTCTGTGGACAAACTGGTCTGTTTAGACAGTGAGTTTTTTAGGCCAGGATCACCCTTTGTTGCATCACACAATGCCTAACGCAATGAGGTTCTCCCTCCATGAGAAGAATGTCCAGCTTATTACCCTAGCACAGTCCCAGAGCATGGCTGCCTCACTTCCAGTATCGGTTAAGTATTTGGACTCTTGGCGGGGACCTAAGAACTGTCAGTTTCAAAGGTCCAGAACATCAAAGACTGTATAAAAATGCAAATTAAGTTCTTTGTGATCAAGTAGTATTATGCAGAATATAAATGTGTTAGCTGTATGCACGCACTGAAAAGAACAATTAGGTTCTTATTTACTGTGTAGATTTTTAAGCTCAAAGTCAGTTTGGGGCTGTGCAGAGTCAGCAGAAAACTGATCAAAAAGGGTGAATATTTTACATCATGCTAAATTGCAGAACTGACTCAGCGAGACTGGGGCAGGTGCCAGATGTGATGCAAGCCATGGGCCTGCACCGAGTGTTTAAGGGCAAGGAGGGGTATGGGTGGGAACACAACAGCCAAATCTAAGTCAGCTTTGACTTTTGGGGAACTGCAGCCTGAGAATTCTTATTTTAATGAAATAACTCAGTTTTTTTACCATCAGATTTGAATGCATCTGGTTATCATGGAGCCTGAACTTGACTGCTGTCAATTTTCAGAGCTACTGAACTTGATTATGAACTGATATTTGAACACACATTGAGCATTATTTTTAAACATGGTGTTTCTATACTGACATGTCTGGCAAAAGCTGGAGCTTGTTTTTTTTTCTTCCAAGTTAAAAAAGGCTGGAAGAGCAATTGTGGTATATATAGTTTTGGAAATATGGGATTCCTCTTCTTTTTCTTTAGACTTCTTTTTCCCATCTATGAACTTATAGTCCCAGTTTCTTTGCCAGTATCCTAAAACCCTAGATGTAATTCTAAAATTCCCTTCAAGCACATTGATAGATCTAATTAAAAGGGAAATCTGAGTTCTGTAAGCAAACTTTAAGTTGTGGTTATGTCCCCATTTACTACAGTGTTCCATATTCCGTTTTAATACTATGCTCAGGATATGTAGAAAAAGAGGAATAATGCACTGGGACTTTGAGTTGTGCAAGTAGAGAAAAAGGATATCCTTCCACTTTGAAGAGTGTGTTTGGAGTTACTTTTAGGAATAGTCGTTTGTGAGCCAAAACTGCTTTGGTTGCTGCTGTCAACATGCTAAATTAGTCTCTTCCCATTGCCTTGCTGGAGAGGCAGTGTGTAAGCTATTTCTGAAGTACTGAGTTTTGACTATTTTAATATAAATGTGAAGCCTGTGAACTTGTCGTGCATAAAAATAATCACCTAATGACAAGACAGGCTGTGTCTTGTCTGTTTCCTTGAGAGAAATAAAAAAAGGAGAAAGCCTAGAGCTGAGGCCATTCTCCGTGGCAGGCTTCTTTACTGTATCTAGAGCACAGTCATTTATTTTAATATTTTTTCCTAGTGACTGATGAGTTTACCATCAGAATGATGATGTGGCTGAAGTCTTGTTGGAAAGATTTATTATTTGGCTAGCTTGTTGGTTGATTTAGAAGGGCTAGAGTTTTTTTTAATTTTCTTTTATTTTTTGTGGGGGGAAGGCTTACAGGAGATTTACAGTTCTGTAGGATTTCTAGGATGATACAAATATGTATTTGTAGCTGAAGAAATGCCTTCCTTTTCCTGCTCCTTTTAGATGTAGAGGCTCAGAAGCATCTCTGAACAAGTGTCTCCAGAAAAACCCAGTTAAGTGGGTGAAGTCTGATCAATGCATTAAGGAAAATTCTGGGATTTGAGAACTAAATATTTTCATTTAGTTTCTTTGGACACAAGGTGCAAAGTAGGCAAGCTACAGTTTTTCAGCCTAAACTGAAGCTTGGGCAGTGAAATCTGATTTATCATGTTGAAGTGGAAAGGATATTATCACTGCTTCTCCATTTTCACTTCTCATATCAGAAATATACCTGCTTTGACAGGAAGTATGGAGATTGTTGGAGTAAAGTCTAGTTTAAGGCTGAGGCGTATGGTTAACATAAGATCAGAGAGTACCTAGCTAGGTATGTCCAGTCTAAATCTCCTGAATAATGAAAGGCAAAGGTAGATTATGGCATTTTGGTTGTCAGTAGGAGCTGTCATACAGAAATCAAATTAAACAGCAGTTACTCTATGGTGTGTTTGAAAAGATTAAAGAGTATTTAAAAAGGCACACAGACCAATGCATGGTGGAAACAAGCCTCTTGCCCAAAGCCATAAACAAGCACCATCTATTTACAGAGATAGCCAGCAGTTCACAGTTGTGTGTGGTTGGAAGTGTTCAAAATTAAAGTTACTACTGTATCAGGGCAAAAAATATTGAGATTGTTATAAATGTGCTTGAATAAATATGCAGTTTTAGATCATCTTT
The DNA here is from genome assembly GCA_033558235.1 of Neomorphus geoffroyi. Taxonomy (NCBI): domain Eukaryota; kingdom Metazoa; phylum Chordata; class Aves; order Cuculiformes; family Neomorphidae; genus Neomorphus; species Neomorphus geoffroyi. The sequence continues at coordinate 61,661,213 of JAUMJM010000005.1, read as the reverse complement.
GAAAGCAATGTTGGAACTATCTACTGCCAAAGTTGAAACGGAGTAGTTTTGTTTCATTTAGACCTATGATAGCAGTTCTGTGAATTGTTTCCCAGGAAGCTGTGTAAGTTTATAAAGTATTTTCGTAATGGAGTTTGTTGTGGTCTGAATGAGGTTTCTGGTTTTGATCAGTTCTGTTACAGTCATGTTTACTGAAACACGATGATAACCTATGGGTTTATTAATTTCTGGTTCCTGTTACATGAACATTGCAGTGTGATACAGAATTTGTTATGCTTAAGGGTCGAATTAAAAGGGGAAAAGAAAAAGAAAACAGTTGAAACAAACAGTAATGATGTCAAAACCTCGTAACACCCAGATTTAATAAGGATGGGTCACTTAGGAAGCCGAAGTCTTTTGGATGTGTCCTAATATTTTGCTTAAAATCCTGGTAGCTGTGAAAATAGTGTACCATTCAGATGCTTCTTTTATTTTCTTCAGTTTCTTTGATTATTTTTTTTTTAATGGCTGTTTTAGCAGACTTTGATAGAAACTGTTGTCTTTGCTTGATGAAAAATAAGATTTTGTTCTAATCAGTATAAAGGCATTGCATTTAAAACAATTGTATTTGCAGGGAAGAACAGCCACCCTTGTCTGCCATATACGTGTAGTATGTGTGTGTATCTATACGTATGTGTAACGTGGGTCTGAGCTCTTGCCATTTTTAAAAAGTAAAAGCATTTCAGTATGCATTGCTTATCTGGAGAGCACTGCAAGTGCTGTCCTAGCACTAGTCTGGGAATAAAAAGTTGAAGTAGCTACATCTGAGTGCCCTGTCTTGCCAGGTCTCTGTGAAGTAGAGATCCTGTTTTGTAAATAAAAAGGGCACAGCAAAGAATGGGAGTAGTAGTTGGTGACCACTAAATTGGAAGAACAGTAAGCTGTAGTAATATCAAGATTGTAGTAAAGACCTGTAAATTGAATGGTGTTTGGCCACTTTCTGTGCAAATTTTAGACATCATTTAGTTCTTTGCTTGCCTTATGCCTGGAAAAAAAATGAGAGAGAAGTAGGAAGGTCATACTCTCTTGAGACTTCTTAGGTCTAAGTTTCTAAGCTGATGAATGCAAATATATCCTAGCATATGTTTTGCTTTGCATTTTTAAAGTTCTTTTTCCAACCACAAGGAACAGAAATGGGTTTTGTAAATGAAATGATCAATTTTTTTGAGGACATCTGTAGGAAAATCTCAGCTCTGAAAAGTATTTCACAAATGTGAGAGCAGATTACTCTGGATAAACTGGTTTGCAGGCCTCATGGATCTTCAGTTTGAAATGTGACTTTATTTGTATGCTACTGGGTAATTGATATTTAACATAACTAAAATGGCTCTATTTCTTAAAAATATAGTTGCTTATCAGGTGTCACCTTTTAAGGAAGTCTTAGGTAGGATGCATGTGTTTAATATGAAAAAGAATCAGATCGTTAAATACATCTTTTTTTATAAGTTGACATAGAAATAATTTAAAAATATTTGGATTTCATAAATATCCTTCCCTTTCCTGGAATTCTGCTGTCTCCATACTTATGTGAATTTGAGGTGGAATTATTTTCAAGGCTTTCATATAAAAAGGACTCCTTAGTAATTGCATTTATACTTAGCAAAGCCATTAAAAGTACAGAAGAAACTGGTTGGCTCTAAGAGTCAGTGCCATCCAACAGTTGTGAGCGTTTTAGCTGATATTACAGGTGATGGGCAACTCCTGCTGTAGCATCTCTTTTGGTTCTTTTGGATGGGGTGAGGGGAATGTAAATACAGTGGCCTGACTTTGCTGTTCCAAACCAGTTAAAATGTAACCACATCTGTTCTGTTTGACACAATCAAGTTGGGGGTGGAATCCCCCGCTCCTCCCTCTAATTTGTGGTTCTTTACATGGTCGGCATACTGCTTCTAAAATTAATATTTTTAATCGATAAGTAAGACTAGAAACACATGCAGATTACCTAAAAATCTGAAGGTATGAAGTTCAGTGTAATTGTGGGGCGTTTTCTTCTCTCTTCTCTCACCTCCACCTAAATAGTGTCGGTTTAATTCTTCTTAAAACCATAGGCTTTTTTCTAGGGTTTACATGAACAAATAAATATTTAAAACCAAATCCCACGTTGTTTGACTGTATGGGTCAAGTATAAGCGTTATACTGTTCCGTTCCTTCATATAGAAGGAAAGCAGTAAATTTTTTAGAAGTTATGCATTTCTTTTTATGAAAAGGATAGGTTTAAAAAAACTCTGTGTTATATCAGATATTTCAGAGGTTCAGATTGCACTCTGAAGTCTTACTGAATTAATATGGGTGCAACAGCTTTGTAGATTCTTCTATGATAAAACTATGTGTACTTAGTGTTTAGTATTTTGACACTAATAATGGCCTAAGAAGCCACTTGTCCCAGCTGTTTGTTCTTGCTGCCAGGCTGCCTTGCATCTGTAGTGGACTATATTAGAGGACTGATGCGGGATAAAAAGGTATTGGTCTTTTTTCTAATCCTGCTCCTCCTTTTTCCACCTGGGTCACTTTCCCAGTACAGTCTGAGTGACCTGTAACAGTAGCACTGTCTCAGCCAAGCAGGTAGTGGTGGAAAGGATACAGACTGCTTAAGCAGTGCTGCTGCTGAAAAGAAATTCTTGCTATAGTGCAGCTGGAGTTCTGCCTTTGCCAGGTTTGAATTTGGGTGAGAAACTTCATGATGTCAGTAAAGCTGCTTGTACATGCTTTCACACTTACAAGGATGGGTTCTTGCATCACATGTTGTAAATTTAGCCTAGGAGTGAAACTAGTCATTCACAGTATAGTCTTCTTAGAGGAAGTAGTGCTTTTTGGAACACTGAAAATAATTTTACAGTATACAAGAAAAGTTATGTTAAGAGTGTTTTATTTTAGATGCAGTTGTTCCATAAGCATCTTGCAAATATTGAAACTAGCAGATTCTTCTGGTTTAGCAGTGTGCATTTAAAACTCATTGGGAGTGCAAAGTTTAATATGGACTCTCAGGATGAATGGTGCGTCAGTCAAATAAACTCAGCTGATTGTTGTCTTTTCACACTAACTTGGCAACCAGTCATGTTCAAAAATGCCCACTTCCCAAAATTTTAATATTCCCTTTCTTAAGCATGGGGTAAACTGAGATGTGAAGTTGACTCTGTTCATAGGTCTGTGGAATCAGCAAACTGAAGAGTGGTATGTTGTTTTCTTTTTCTTGTTGAATTCTGAATTTTAAAACCTGAAGATAGTCTTAATGTACTTGCTGTCGGTTTCATTTTAAACATTCAGCAAATAGGTTTTACACAGTACGTAAGCACTTAAACCTGGGGGCAAGAATCTGAGAATTCTTTGGGAACATGCTAAATGTGATGCTGAGCATGAATTACTAGTATTTTCCTTGGTACTCAGTGGCTATCAGGTATAGAAAGACGCAGGTAACCATAAAAGTGGAGGGATATATTGGGTCTTCATGCTGAAACCATATCTGCTTTTAATTTTATGTATATGATTTTGTGGGTGGACATGAGACATTTTACTGAGTTCTGTTTTGTATGTAGGCTTTACAAAGTAGTCTGATTTTTTTTTTTTTTTTTCCCTTCTTCTGAATTACTTCTTATGTGTAATATCATATCTGTTGGTCCTAAGTAGAGCAGAAGCAGTAAATGTGTGCATGTATTTGGTTTTCAGGTGTATGTTGTATGTTTGTACTTCTAAACACATATGATTTTACCTAGTAACAAAACACACTGTATGTGCTAGGCGTTGTAAAAACAATGACTTTGGAATTCCTCAGTTGTCTTTCTGGGAACTAGTCCTGGAAATTGACAATTGCTAGCACCCTATGAGATTTATTTATTTACTTATTTTAAATTCGAGCAGTATTGGTTATAATTCACATTTTATTATGTAGTCTTTAAAATGATACACCGAATTTTCTGTATTTGGTGAATCATTTTCTCTGTGTCTTACCCAGAAATCATCATTGGTTGTCTGTGCATAGTTACAGGAGTAGGTTGTGGAGATATAGAGTAACAACAGCTTAAGAAATTACTATTGTATAGATTTACGTATGTCTAGATCCATTATATCCCAGTATGTTAATAATCTCAATGATGTATACCTTAGGATAATTTTCCTAGTCAGTAAATAAATACTGTTACCTCCAAGTATTTATATTTTATGTTGCTAGCAACAGGCCTGCCTGCATTTGCTGAAGGTCAGTGACCTAAATTATGTTCATCTCTGACAGCAGTGTGTAGTCATGAGATATGCAGAGATTCCTCTGGTACTTCATGAGTATGACTGTTGAAATTACAAAATAACCTTTTCACAGAAGAAAAACTTTCAGAACTTTGTTGCGATTAGTTTGCAAAGTCAATTTTTTACAAAAGGTGCCATATTGAATCTTATAATATGGTGTTACTGAATAAGGAAAACAAATCTATTATCAAAGTGTTTCATTAGTAAAATGTTCCCTAGCAGGCTTTGAATTCAGGCTCTTGGGTGTGCTATTGTTGATATTCTGAAAACTCTTATTTAAATTCGTCATGTATAGAATTCTTCATTTGCTTAAAATTAAAGCAAAATTGTAATGAAAATGTAGCCTTTCTTTAAAGGTGTTTATGATAGTTTCCTTTAATGCTTTTCAAACTTGCATGACATAGAATTGGATAGAATCTTTAATAGATTCTCTAATAAATATCTATTATATGAAGTAAATATGTTACATATGACTTATATGTATTCAAAAGTGTATAAAATAATGTAGTTTAAGAAAAAAATAGTCTTTCTGCTCTACCGCATCTCAGTTCAGCTGAATTGGCTTCCTACTGTGCTGATATGTAATAAAATTGTCCCTGTTTGCAAAAACTCATGAGCTGATTGGTACCTGATTGATATCCATCATACTTCAGAAATGGGGAAGTATTATGAAACTTCTTCAGAGAGATGTTAGTAATGGGTTTTGCACTTTAACTTTTAGATTTTTAGAAGTATGATTGCTCTGAAACCAACTTGCATTTACAGTGAACCTATTGACATGAATTTGGTTTTGAAGGAAGGGAGTGGATGCTCTTAAGGAAACCAGTGGAATAAAACATTAGTCCTCAAAGAGGCTGGCAGGCAAACTAGGCTTACAGTGGAAGGAAAAGTCAGAGACACATGAAAGCTTTGTTTCTTACAGTCACCATCTTTATAATATGGTGGAGTAAAACCTGGGATAAAAAGTGCTTAGCATCTTTGACTTATTTAACTAAACATTTTGTAGTAAAGCTGAATTCTACACTTGAAATTATTCATGAATGTGGAGTGGCTTTGGACGGGTAATCCCATTATCAGTATTTTGAGGAGATCAGAGGAACATTGTGTGGGTAGGAAAGCTGAAGAGTAAAAAGCAACAGTAATTAAAATAGGAAATAAAAGCATGAAGTAAAGTTTTAGCCTGGTAGCTTTGTACACAGTTGATTTCTCAGAACTGCTCTCTTTGTTTAAATGAAAGACTTAAGCTTTTATTCTTTGTTTGCTATACCACTTCCAATTATTTGCTTTTCAACACCTTTTTTGTCATCTCTTCCTTCCTCTATTCCTTTATTTCAATTCACTTCTGTTCTGTACCAGTAAGTAGATCAAGCTGGGTTCTTGAAGCCCAGTTAATGTTATTACTAAGGGGATTCTTCTAGAAATGATCTTACAGACTATGCAATGAGTGGGATTTTTTTTATTGCCTCCTCTTATCATCAATTTATTGTCTAAACCAGGAAGCCCTTGTAGAGGCTGTGTAAAAGGCCTTTGGGTTTTAAGAACTTGGCAATGCAGTGGCACAACAGAAGACACTATGTTATTGAGTTCAGTGTGTTTCCCCTGCAGCTATTATGTGCAATTTGGTTGTATCTATTAAAATAAATAAATAAATTAAAAAGTTATGGGATTGTTGTGTGTCTGTGGTACTGTTACCATCACAGTAACTTCTTGTCTTTATTCTCCACTGATGTTTTAAAATTACTTTTTGTGTTGTGGATCCCTTCTTAGAATACAGTACTGCAGTAGACACCTGCCTTTCCACTCTGGCTTTTCATTTCACGCTAGTTGTCCAGTTATTCAGAATGTGATAATTGTTGGAGATTTGGAAGGAGACTGAAGAAACATATTGGTTTGTGATGGATGTGCTTTGCTGGTTGGCTGTGGAGGGGGTGGATGTATTGATTCCCTGTTAATAAACTGTTAATGACTTTATAGTTTTATAAGCAACTCTTTCTTATTGCTGGTAGCTCTAGTGTCACATTTTAAATTCTAAAATAATTCAGGTCTGTGTGTGTTACCTTCCCAGTTTTTCTCCTTTCTTACACCTTTGTGAATTCTGTGCAAGACAAATACTTTTTCAGAGGTAGCATTTTAAGTGATCTTAAATATTCTAGATAAATTTCCAGTCAGCAGAAAGCATAGCATACATACGTATGAAATTGCTTTACTCGTTCTACAAAATCAGCTGTGTGATTTCAGGTTCTGTAGATGTAACTTGGTAGTCTGTGTTTATTGGATAGTAGGTTCTTAACAACTGATTTTCTCTTACGTTTTGAAATAGAAGTGGCAGTCAGTTGCCCACAACAGTGCTGTCTGTTGCTAGCTTTGCAGTCAGTTTGGTACAACATTAGGATGTTATAAGCGCTGGAGATGTACTTACATGCTGCTTTTGGAGTTTACCAGAAGACAATGTGTCAATGCTCTATAATCTATTTTGGCTGAAAATCAGCTAGCTTTGTTCAAACTTTGTTGATTGTTGGAAGTAAGTGGCTTAGTATTGAAACTGGCCTTGTACTGGTGCAAAAGGTGATTCTTGCTGTATTTGAGGTATAAAGTCGTAAAGACAACAGAGTGATGCCTTCAGTCCTTGCAGCTACCACTGGAAAAGGCTTTCTATAACCTTAGTGTCCATAGATACTTTTTCTTAAAATTGCAGTATCTTGGCCAGAAAGAACTTTCAAAAGTGGGACTGTAGCTCTGTAGCCTCAAGATAACCATGTAGACTGGACATATCTGGTGCTCCAGGACTTCTATTGTTTTTTTAAATCCAGGCAGTAGTTAGTGTAAAAGAGACAAGAATTTGCTCTTCCTTCCTTTTTTCTTGATCTTGGATACGAGAGACTGCAACTGCTGAGTTTAGGGAGACTGAGCTCAGTGCAAGACACTGTGTGTTTGATGTATACACCTAGAGTACTTATCAGACTGAGCCTTTTATCCAAATTGAAGAGATCCAGGCACGAGAGTGTCTAGTTTGTAGGACCTTGTGTAGCCTTAGGCAGTACGCGTCAGCCTTGCCACGTTCATGGCTACCCTGGATGTGGCAGTGATATTCTGTGTCTCTGTAGAAACTTCAGTAATGAAAAACTAAGGCTGTTCACTCATGATGTTGGATGAGCAGTTTTTCTTTCCCCTCTCCATCTTTGGCTAGAATGATAGCAAGAATTCACCTGCACATAAAATAACAGTGGAATCACTGCAACATATGCACCTGCATGTACTGTATAAGTAATTCTTTATCTTCCCACCACCCCCTTTTGTGTGTGTGTGTGTGTGTGTGTGCGTGTGCGTCTCCCTTCTGTGGGAGAAGGAAGAAGCCAGTGTGATGGCAGAAAAGCTGACTGGGCTTAGGGTATATACAGTGTTTAAGCAGCTATTGTTGATGGAGAAATGGAGTGAACTGTGATGTTTCTGCTCAAATTGCAGTATCTAAGTGCTGTTTAGGCTAGACACATTTTTTGGAGTTACATGTATCGGGAGATGTTTAAATAGAAATAATCTGTACTCTACAATTTGAACTGTTAGGTAATTTGCAGGCATCTCTAAAATTCTCAGTAATTTGTAAATGGCTTTGAGATTTTCATAGGTTTTACAGTACCAATGATAATTCATTGAAAAATATGTGAAAATGAAATGATTTGAAAAATACCATGACCAGGGGTTGGTTAGTTGTTGGCTGTTGTTTTGGGTGGAGTTTTTTGTTTGCTTTGGGTTGTTTGTTTTGTTTTGTCTTGGTTTTTTTTTTTTGCATAGTACCACTGTTTGTTTGTTGTGGGTGGTTTTGGTTTTTTTTACTTTTGTTAGATTTCTTCCTAGAAATTCATATCTTTATATCTCTGTCTTGTAGCGAGTTATAATTTATTTCCCTGAGCATTTTTCATTTGGTGTAAGGTGAAATTAATTCAATTTCATGTGAGTTGTGAGGAAAAAATTGACTTACTGTTCTATAGTTTGTTGATCCCACAGCAGTTCAGTTGTGTTTTATAAATATTGTCCTGAGTTTCTGTAAAAATCTACATATTTAAGGGGTTTGCAAAGATGGGAAACTGAAAAATTTAACTTTTGCAGGTTTGTGAAGAATTTTTTTTGAATGACCTGAACTTTCAGAAATTTTCAATGACCAGTTGAAATTTAAGTTAATCTCTGAAATTTTGACGCTTAGATAATTTTTTTTTTAATAACAATAGATGTCCATGAATGATAGTCTTTTTAATGTCTGTCTCTACCTTTTACTGTTGGAAAACTTCATTCTTTGTTGGAACTTCCTTGGTTTACCTCTGTCATTATATCTTAGAGCTTGAGTTGAACTAATTAAAATGTAAATCTAGTAGACTGAAGGTTTAATTTCTTTTAGGTGTTATCAGTGTATCTTTACATTTACTTCTTTTTTTTTTTCTTCATTTTGCAGTGTTGTTTGCTGCTGGAGTCCCCCTGTCCCCCCACACCCCCGCAGGATGATATGAGACTTGAAAGAAGACGATGCATACAGGTGATCTTATTTTCAAGGGCTTTTAGAAGGGAATATCTGTGATGTTCTTGATCTACTTTTTGTTTTTATTCCATTTTCTGTACCCCCAAAATTGTCATTCCAGTTTAATAGAATATTTAAGAACTTGCAGGATTTTGAAATCTTTCTTTGCCCTTTGAAACTCTTTCAGCTGTCCAGGAAGAAAATTGTTTCCTTGAATGGAAATATTGTTTCCAAAGTTTTATGCAAAAAAAGGGTCTGCTTTTAAAGGTGGTAACAAAGAGTACTGCTTTTAATTTTGTCCTGTTTGTTACTGCCCCCTTTTAATGCCCCCCACTTGCTAACAGATGTATGTCATCTGTTTTAGCAACACACTGTTTCAATAATTCATTAACTTCCTTTTAAAGAAATGTTTTGGATTCATCTGAGAAAGAGCCTAGCAAGTTAATAGCTAAGAGTTCCTTATGGCTTGTCATGTGTTTATGTCAAGTTACTGTGAGATTTCTCAAGAACTGAGGGCAGGATCCTTGAACATACTTAAGCCGTTCTTAAAATTGATGTTTTTGGAGGTTCTTCCATTTTTTGCTAATCAAAATACTGTAAGTGCCAAGTATATTTGCAGATTAAATAGCTTATCTTCAGTGATACTGTTTTACTGGAAATATGTTTAATATTTTGATATGAAAAATGATCAGAAGAAATAGAATAAAATCTAGGTTGTACAGGAGGATGGATGCAGTTCTTTATACCCAAATGCCCATATTTAAGCAATGAACAGTTCTGTGCCTTATATTTTGAGGCCTGTAACAGTGAAGTACACATAAAACAGATCTTTCATTTGCTTGTTCAGCTTTAAAACCCATGAATCCTTGGTGCTGGAAAAAAGCTAGGTAGATTTATGTATGCATGCAGATCATCTCCTGATTGACAGTTTTCAGTTGCATCAGCTGTTCGTGCATAAACAGCTTTACAGGGTATATTTACATGGAGTATGTTGGATTAAGGCCAAGATGCTGTAAGTGGATATTTCATTCTGTGAAATCTAAGCGTTTGTTCCTTTCAGTTGAGTGTTTTTAAGTTGTATGTTGATAGTTCAAGTAAAACTGGGTCTAAAGAATTCCAAAATTAGGTTGGGCAAAGAGATGAGAAAGAAAAATTATTCCAAAGGGATATATTGTTTGTTTAAAATATATAAATCTAGAGAAATAGCTTCCTCTCAAAATAGAAAGTCTTAAAATTGGATGTTTCATTGTCCTATCAAATTTGTGAAGCTCTGTCTATTGGGCAGTCATTGCAATTGATAACACTGTAGGTCATTTGCGTGTTGCGGTATAGATGAAAATACAGCGTAACTTGAGAAAATGGTTGAAAGCATTAAAAGCATTCATCCCACAACTGAAAGGAGAGAGACTGAGAGAATCAAGTTTCCTATTGTAATACATCTGATGTAAAACTTCAGTATTTTCTGGTTTGGTCAGGATTTCTGATGATGGCGAGCTTGTAGAATTATGAGCTGAAAGAACAGAAATATATACAAGGTTTTGAATTTTAAGTAGTAATTCTGTCTTCTAAAGCCCAAATTCTTTATTTATAAGTCCCGTGATAAATACATAGTGAAAACCAGTGGTACCTTGACAAAGACTTTCAGGCTTCTCATGTGTCATATAAGTTAGGAAGTTAGACAAGTATGATTTATTTGCAGCTTTCTGTTTATTAGGAGAGCCAATGTTAGCATGCTGAGATTCTGAGAATAAACATCATTTCCACGCCTTAACATGAAAAAAATGTACTGTAATTATTTTGTAGCGGAGTAACAGCAAGACTCGTATGATGACTCTGCTGATATCGTTCTCGAAGTTCAAAGTAGCTGGTGAGAACTCAGGCCCGAAGTTGAAAGGTTTTGTGGTTATTGAGGATGGCGCATTAGCATTTTCAACAAGACTTGACTTCTGAGGGTGACTGATCAGACAGAGATGCCTAGTAATAGCTAAGCTACCTTTTGGCTGAAGGGTGAATCCTTCTATGGGGTAAATAAATTCTTTGTTATAATGAGCATCACTTAATTTCAGTGGAAATTGTCCTGCTCTAAAACCCTACAATTAACCACAGCATAGCTGAGGGAAGCAATCCTCTTGAGGGAGAGATGTTTTTCACTTTTTCTGTCTTGGAATACTCAAATTTTAGATCACCACTTAAGCTGAAAGCATGGAAATGTATTAAGGTCCACTGCTTTACAAAAAGTGAAAATATGAAGAAATTAATCTTATTTTCCCATTTGACTACCCAGGGAAAGCAAATTTGCATCATGTCTGAATTCTTTTTGCCTTGTTATTAGCACCTGTGATATGTAGGACACATACAGAGAAGGACACTTTAGGATACTGTTTGGAGGACTGGAAGGTTTTCAATAATTGCTTTTTGTCAATCTTGTTAACTTTTAGATTCTAGGATCTATACTGCTTTTCTGTGAAACACTGCAAAAAGCAAAGCTGGAGCTTCAACTCATAGGAAAAGCTAATTTTATTTCAGACATGCTTGTGCTTTACAACTACATGTTGTGATAACAAAGTTAATGCCTTAGAATGTGGTCTGTGATAAGAAAAAAATTCAGAATGCTATTTATTTATTTATTTTAGTTCTTTATACTTTGAAAGTCAGTCTCTCTGGTCATTTTCTGAAAGAATCAGAAATGCCAATGCTATTACTACCATTATGGCTGTAATTATTATGCTGATAATCATACCAACAAGTGTTAACTTCTCATGGTGTAGTAGTGTCAAATTTGGGATTGTGCTGTGTACTTAGGAGCAAGGATTTATCTTGTGCTTAAAAGTTCATGTTTCCAAAGTGATTGCAACATCTTGGCCTGCACCTGCTCAGCAGAGTAGAACTGTGTAGTTGGTTGGTTGTTGTTATTTTCCTCCTCTTTATAAAAATGGATTGATTTTTATAATAAAGAACTTTCTGGTTTTGGCTTTGATTTTTCTAGTTAGCTGCAGCCTAGAAATATGTAAGAACAAGTAATTAGTTGACTGATATTGAAGCTTTTGAAGAGCTTAAAGCTTCTTTTATTTTCTTAACCATTATAAGGAAAGGACTCATATCTCAGTTGAGAGTGCAATAGACCAGTATAGATCTACTAAACCAAAATTACAAGTTCCAGAAGGATCTCAGGTTCCTGAAGGATCCATTCCTTAACACCATATGCTGATCTTCTCAGAGGAGATTAACTGCTAACAGTTACTGTTCAAGTATTGTTCTTGGAAGCAGAAGGGAAGGAAAAAGAGGCTGCGTGTCCTGAACTGCTTTTTGATGATGATGCATTTTATATTAGAACACAACAGATACCTCTTCCTGATTCAGATCTCCCACAGGAGTACTGAACAACATTGTTTGGGACATTTCTGCATATTAAGGGCAGCATGAAAACAAAGTAACTGTTATCAGTCATGTCTTAAGTAAACACATGTAGTAGTATATATACATACTGTAGTATTTTTGTCTTGATTCTTAAGCCTGTATAAACTGATCTAGAGGTTTGATCATGTAAATTCGTTAAAAAGTAGTGTAAGATGGTTATTTTGTCTTGAATTGTGTGGTAAATTTTGTCATGTATTAACTATTTTTTTAATACATTCACATTTTCATGGGTAGATTTGAAGGTAGAAAACAGATCAAAATAATATTTACATCAAATTCTATTCTTCATCATGAAAATACATTGAAAGCACCAGAAATGTTGAGAACTAAGCAAGTGATATAAAATGTGAGAACGGTATATTCAAGTTTGATAAAACATTGGAAATAATCATGTTATTCTTCACTTAAAAATATTGTTAGTGTTTGGAAAAGCAAAAAATGCCATTCCAGTGCTAGTCACTAAGAACAGTGCAAGAACAATGAAATAGTGAATATTTGCATAGGTACTAAGCTTCCCTTCCCTCCGCAACTGTATTGCTTATTAAAATATAAAAAATTTGGAATAAAAATTTCTGGAAAGTTCTTGGATTGGGTTGAATTTATAGTCTTGAAAGTGTTCAGGTGTTAGTTTTATGTAAGAGTAGAATGAAAATTTAGAATTGGGCCATGTCACTTATTCCTAATATTTTAGTTGCTGATTTCATTAAGCCTGTAGCTATTTTGAATAATATTTTTTATATGTGTCAGTAGTAAAAAAAACCCAAAAGCTAAGTAAAAAAACTCCCACTGTTATTCAGTGATCAGAAGACACTGTGTCCAGTATTGCTGTTCCATATTTTGAAGTTCTTTATACCACATCTGCTGATATGTCTTCAAACTAGTTTGTTGAGAAGTATTATAAATTTACCAGGGAATCCCAGAAACTTACTGGGACATCACCTCTTTATCACTTACCTGTATCTTCTTGTGGAAATGATGACTGTACTACCTATGGTCATTGCATACATGGAGTGTCTTTTGCAAGGTGTATGTTGTTGGCATAAAACCAAAACTGGTTTGTAAAGGAGTCGGTGTTTAGCTTGTGTGCTGATTCCTTGTTGAAGCATAGTGTGGGCTGGTTCCAATTCTGTTTCTGGTTGACGACTTTCTTTCCAGTTAGACTGATTCCGTCCATCAGTAACTTGTTTGTATATTTGACTGTATCATTACAGGCACTTTTTTGTTGGATATTCAGGTCTTGGCTGGACAGATAAAAAGAAGTTTAACATAAACAGAAGATACCAAGAAAGTAAGAGTCAGAGTTGCTCATTAGTAGTGGAAGTTTAAAATATAGATAGATAATGGGCACTTTGCATGAATAAGAATGCTTTTAGGATTAACATAGATACATAGATAATTCTCTTTGCAGGAGCTGTTAGTGCCATCTTTCTGCCTATTAGGTTTTTTGTCAGCAGTTGTGAGAAGGCAGTCAGGAACAAGTTGAATGCAGTTGCTTACTGAAGGGCAACAGTTATCACATTGAAAGTGGAAGTTCTGCTTTTCAGAGATGGAGTCATTGACCTCAATGGATGATAACCTTGAAGTCAAGAGACTAGATTAATGCTCTACTTTCTGTATTTTAGATCAGAAATGTGAAAACCTGGACAGCTAAAGTTAGATTCATGCATCCATATTTAAAAAGAAGTTGCCTATTTAAAAGAAAGGGGATTTTTTTTTTTTCCCCTCCTCCAGAATTGCTTAGCCCCTGTGATACTGAGGATTTAAATTTTCAGCCTCAGTCCTCATCTAAGATGAAGCACATGACAAAAAAACCTGTTCCAGAGTTTTGTTTAGCATGGAAATATAGGACTTTATTATTCAGGAATAGACTGAAGCATCTAAAACAGAAAATCTTGAGAAGCCTCTGTTTTTACTTACTTTGCTTTCACTTAAGAGAAAGCAACTCTCTTGAGAGAGAGGTGGGAATTCCTGCAAAAAGCTCTCTTAGTAGCCCGCTAAGTTATTTTCATGCCTTAAGTTTCATTAGTGTTTTGCAGCAAAAGTAATGGAAATGTTCATTCTTAGGCTGTTCATGAGAGTGTACAGTAGGGCTTACATAGGTGTTGGGTGGCAGTAGTCAATAGCAGCTTGTTTCTTCTGGAGCGCAGGGAGGGGTGTGGATGCAGAGCTCTGGCCACTGCAGCCAGATCTCCTGTTCCTTTTTTTTATGGAGTTGAGATGTCAGCTCAGGGGACCATCAGGAGATGGAAGAGTCTGAGAAGGTTTGCACTTTCAAAAGCATTACATTGCTGCTTAATGCTTAAATAAAAGTATCTTAAAGATATACATCTATGGTTTTAATATGTCGGAAAAGTAATTTGTTCGTTTTGTATCCTGATTTATGTGTCCTCTTAAACTTCTTTTTGAGGTAACTTTAAACAAAGTATTAAGTGATGAGGATGTTTCTTTCTGAATAGTGGAGCTCTAGCAGCTATATTGTGAGGCTGAAATTTCTGTTACCTGTTTCTAAGAGCAAAGACTTACTTAGACTTGAGAAAAATTTGATTTTGAACAAAAAATTCAAATTCAGATGAAGAATTACTGTCATAACTATTATGAAAAACATTATACATTTCTAGAATTATTGGTCAGTCCACTGATAATACCCAGGGTCTACAATGAACATAACACTACAAAGATAGAGTCTTTCTCATAGCCCTTAAAGTCATTAGACAAGCAGCTGTAATGAAAAAGCCCCTGTAGTGTCAGTGTTTTCAGTCTGTGAATGAAAAGTAAAGGTTCTCTTGGGTAACGCAGTAATAGGATGGCTAGACTGCATTTAGAGCTCCTTATGTAGTCTTGGCATTGTGCTAGATCATGTTGACTTACTAAGCCCAGGTGTTTGCTAGTGTTCGCATTCCTGTCTTATGCATCATTGTATAGCAGACAGATTTTTGTCCTGTTTTGTCTGCTTTTAGTAGCAAATGGTGTTCACGGAGTGGTACTGTTTGCCTGGGTTGGGAGGTTTTCTAGTGAAGTTAGGAATGGGGGTGGACTTTGAAGGGAATCTTCTCCCTGTCCTTGGGAGAGGCTATTGGTTTATGTCTAGAGGAAGCTTCTTCCCTTGAACTCAGCAATGGGCAACACTAGTTCAGAGGCTTCCTCTTTACAGCTTTCTAAGAATTACATCTGAATTCTTCCATTCCTACAGTACATTGTAGGGGAAAATCATTGCACACAGCAATAGCTTTATTTGGATTTACTATCTGTGGAGAATAACCTAATTCATTAGTGCTAGGGCTGGTCAAAACTAAACGAGTTTAATAGTGGCTTACCTTAAACATGCACCACTTGAGTTCCTTAGCATTTTCTATGTAAAATCCATTAGCAGGGGAATAAATGTTTGTAGAAGGCATCCTATTTTATATATCATGCAGTCAGATGTAAGTGACCTCTCCTTCCATTCCTGAACAGGTATATTCTTTTGGGACTAGGTTTGAAGATACAGAAAGGCAATAGGATAACTCTCTTAACAAGCAGTCTGCAGTACTTCATAGTTCTTGGTAGGAATTATGCTGATAATACTTTTGTCAGGCAGGTGGGGTGCAAGCAATATGCAAATGTTGTTAATAAATCTTGCTGCAATTGGACATTATGACTTTATTATTTCTGTTTCTAGTCAGCCTGCTGTTTCCTATTCAGTTCAATGCATCCCTTGATATATGGTTTTTAATGTGTTTATATTCAATGCTATTTCAGACAGTGGTGACCACACATTCTGTTAGCTTGATGCCTGACTGGAATGCCAAGCCAGTATATTACCAGCTTGTCAGAGCAACATATGATACGCTAAGACTTGATGATGGAGTTTTTTGCTGAGTTATATGTAGGGGAGTAAGTGTTCCTCTCAACAGGTTTTATGGTGGTTTCCGTATCTTAATATGCAATCAACTGTCCATGCTTATTAGCTTGGATATTTCCATAAGACAACTTTAAGGACATACTTATCAGCCATTTTATGTCGCTGGATGCAATTCAGACATAATCTAAGTGAATCTAGTTAAAACCTTCTGTAACAGGAACATAATTAAGCTTGGAAAATATCATCAAACTGAGAATGTTTCAGTTCTCAGATTTTCATCTTACACTGTTCTCAAAATACGTATTTGTTATAAGCTGTTAAGAACAATGATTAAATTAGAAAGAAACAACTATTTGTTTTTTTGAGTGGTAGCGAGACATCAAATTTGACCTTTTAGTTATCCTGGCAACAATGGGTAATATGCAACACAATGTACATTGATCAACCAAAGGGATATTCTGAAGCCTTATTTCTGAGGCCCAGCACTTCATTTATACTTAGATCTAAATCTGGTTGACATTTTGCTGGGTTAAGTACCTAAATATCTTTGAAGATCTAGATTTTAGTACATTGCAGATAGAGACAGCTGTTGAACATATTTGCTGTAAGGTGGAACAGGTGGCAGCAGTTTTGTTCCAGACATAGATGAGAGATTTGTTCTTGATTTCCTCCTCTCCCATGGAAATTTATTGGTGCCTGCATTTTCCAAACAAATTGGTTATTAAGTGTCCTTCAAAATCCAGTGAATGCAAACATAGTGTTAAGTTCTGCTTGTTAATTCTGGTTCTTCAAACAGTTTTCTTTTTTGCATATTCCTGACTTCTAGTTCATTGTCTTATTGAATCCACTTTATGTATAAACAGAAAATCCAACCTAAAGTTTGGTACAACACCCGATGCTGTTATCTTGTCTCACAGTGTCTTCACTAACATCACTGAGAATTCTTATATTTGTGCATTTTGCCTATTTGAGGTCAGTATCTGAACCTGCCATTTGTTTACACTGCCACTGAAATGTAATGTAGAAGGCTCAGGAGATGTGCTGTGCCAGGAAATGAAGTAGAAGGATCGTGTTTGCAAAGGTGGTTGAAGTTGATTTCATTCTTCCCTAGTTTGTGGACACTAGCGATGTTTTACCTGGTTATGTAGGCAATAAGGCTTTTGCATAGAGAAGAAACATTTGTGATAACAGTGATAGAGTCCTCAGTTCCTCAGGGTTGTCTCACCATTCCACAGGAACAGGTAGTAGTTTCTGGCAATAATACATGAAGATCCCCATACAGGCAGCAGTGATTATAGAAGACCAAGAAGCAGGATGAATGTAACCATATTTTGATGGATTCTTTTTTAAATGCTAGCTTCTTTGTAGTAGGACGTTATCCATCTTCATGGTCCTTCAAGGCCACTGAATATGCCTAGATGACTTGAACTGAGACTGCAACTTCTTAAAATATTAGTAAAAGTATATATAATTTCAACTGTTGTATTTGAGTTCTGACTTGCTAGTATTGTCTCTCAGAAGTAGATCAGATCCTTTTCTGTGAGTTGGATTGAATATAAAACTGATATATTCTTGTAGGCATGGAACATTGGCTTATGTGTGTTAGATAAGCTTAATTAAAAAACTGTGGGGGGTTTTTTTGTTTGTTTGGGTTTTTTAAAAATATTTACTGAGTTCTGTACCTTCCAGTAATATGGAGGCTTTGTGCTAGCTTGGAATAGAAGGGTGAATTTGCCCTTTGAAATATTGTCCTTACTAAAGTTTATTGAAATATCTGTGAAAAACAATGGTTGTCTGTCATACATTGATTTATAACTTTGTTTTAGGAGGTGTTCTGTATTGTGATGTTAAGATGATGCTTTAAGTGGGCTATGCATTAACTCTTTAAAGACTGAAAAAAATGCAGTAATCTGTTGCTATTATTGGATGAGGCTTTGAGTGGCCTTGTCTAATAGGAGATGTTCCTGCCCATGGCAGGGGAGCTGGAACTGGGTGATTTTTAAGATCTTTTCCAGCTGAAACCATTCTATGATGAACTGATTTACTCCTTTGTTAATATTGTTTCTGATGTAAAATTAAGTAATCATTTTACAGTGCTGAGTAATTAATTTACCTGAGTAAAGTGATATATCCACAGCATATAGGCTAAGTGTATTTCTGGTGCTTAGATTCAGAAGGTGGTGTACAAAAGCTCGTGTTTCTTATAAGCTAAATGTTCAGATCTCTGGAATTCTCTTCAAAATTCTGTTTTCCAAAATTGGTATGTTGAGATGTTGAAGGAAAACTTTGATCGTAGTGTTAAGATGATTCTGATAAATAAGTAACTGAAAAAATACAAGGTAGTCTTGTGTGCTTCAATGTAGACTAGTTTGTGAAGGTCTTTGCATGTATATGTTTTGTACTTGGTGATCCTCAATATCAACTAAATGTTCCTGTCCTTTGATCTCACTGTGGTTCTCTCGTTAGAGCACTGGCTTCTTTTAAACCAAGCCCCTTGCAAAGGAACAGATCACTAGGCCAAAATCTTCAAGCAAGCACTACAATTTTTAGATGATAGCTTTTGACATGTCTTCCTTCCTCTTTCTTTGCATGCCAGTATTTTACAAAAAAAAAAAAAAGGATTCGCAATTGAACCTTTTCTGTTTCGCTGCTTTCACTATTAGGAAGGAGATTTTTCTCAAGATAAGTAGAAGACATGATTTGTAGAGTATGCTAGAAGAGAGACGCAAGAGCAGAAGAAATTTAAGGATAAAACTTCACAGACAAAAAGGCCCATGTCTGTGTTAGTAAATTGAGTGTTTGCAGTCACTGAAGCCGATCACATGGAACAGCACACATCTGTGCTAGTTAACTGTCGTAGCCTGTAAAACTGGGTGGCTGCCTGAAAGCTGCCTATTGGGAAGGATTCCTGGAACATGCTGACTGCCACACATTCCCAGGAGTTACTGGGGAAGAGTGCTAGTTGGAACAGATGCTATGAATGCTCTAACACTTTACGAACACACTGTGGATCATAGTTCTGTGTTTAGGAACCTTCCTTGGCCCACCTGGAACTGTTAATATAGATGTACACAACTGCTAGTTCCATGTTTACTGAACTATTCAGTCTGCTGTTGTCTACTAGTCCTTAAAGAAGGACTGGTAGAATCCTTTTTCCTTTCCCTTTAGACTTACTGTTGTCTTGGAAGAAGATTGCCTATTTTTCTTCCTTGTCAAAACAAAGAAAACACTGGGGTTTTTTACCTTTCGTAATATATACATAATATATAAATCTTTTCTTTCCTGACCTGGAGCTGCAGGAATATGCCTTTGCTTCCCTCTCGCTAACAAATCCCAACAGAATTTTGTGTTGCTTTCCTGTAGGATATCTTCGAAAGTTCTCTTTTTTGTCCATCTTCTGACAAATTGTATCTGTAAAGTCTTCCTTGTCCTCTGGCTTAGGCTGCTCATGGAATTCATGGGTCTTCTTGATTTATCTTCTGAAGAAGAGATTTTCCTCAGAAAAAGAGGCTGTTTCACACCCAAATCAGTTGGTCAATTTTCAAGTGAGGATTCTGCAACTTCAGTTTAGAATGCTGTGTTCAGCTTTGTATTCCTACAAAGATACTGATAGCAAAAGCCCCCAGGCAACAACTGTCTGAATCTTGAGAAAGGCAAAAAGTAGTTGTGTTTTTTTGTTTGTTTGGTGTTTTCTTCTATGTCTGGAGGCATGTGGAGCTCCAGGGGAAGACAAGAAGTGAAACTTTATTTTTTTTTTTTCCTTTTTTTTTTTCCTTGGGAGAAATCCAGACTCTATAGGCTGCCATCCAAATGCAAAAATTCTGACACTCTGTTCAGAAAAAGTGCCACCAAAACGTAGCTAGCTGAATACTCCACTTTTTCAATAGAAGGCAGTTTCCTTAAATAGAATTTGGGAGCTAACTTTGTCTAGAGCAACGATTTGGGTTAAAACCACTGCCAGTTCTGTAGTGACGTCTTTTTACTTGAAGTCTTTTACTCTGGCTACAGGTATTCAACTTGGTTGCATGTAAACACTCAATGTTTATTAAGGCAGCTCAGGAATAATTTGTGTCCTGTAACTCTGTGGTCTGTAGCCTATTATAAGGTGAATGAAAAATCCGCCTCATTATTTTTTAGAGGAAGGAATGGAAGGGGTTGATAGAGAATAGAATGAAATTTTTGCTTTGCACGAATACACTTGCTCAGTACTTAATACAGTATTTTATTGTTTTACTTTCTATCACACTTTTCCCCAAAGGTCTGAGTTTATTAGCAGTATCTATTTGCCTTAAAAAATCCACATTATCCTTGATAACAGATTAGCAGTAGCCTTGTCTTTCCAAGAAGCTGCAGTAAACCATTAGGAAGATGGTTAATCTCCCTCTTATCTAAGCCTTTTGATCAATTTAGAGAAAAGTGAATTGGTGTCTTATGAGCAAGTCTATGTAGCAGGCTACTTAAAGTGATTTGGTGTCCTGTCAAGATAAGCTTTACAGTTATTTGTCTAATGAATCAGCTGAATCAAGTCCAGGTAACTAGACGGAGATTGCACCTTTTGGATTCATGGGACCTCTGACTGTCCCATTTGTCTTTCCTTTCTGTCCGTCTTTCCTTTCTGCCTTTCCTTATTCAAAAATATGAACTAACTGCAAGAGTTGATCAGTTTTTGAAAATAATAAATGCTTTAGAAAGTTCTTAGAAGCATCTGTATTATAAGATGCTCCACAGAGAAGCATCAGTGCTCATTTTCTGAAGAGTCGGGCATTCTCTATTTACCCGGTTCATACTGGGGTCCTCAGTATAGTTACAGGGGAAAGAACAAGCATGTTAACTTCTTGAGTGCAAATCTGTATGCCTGATGTGCTTCTGGCCTTCGGTAATGAAATCCTGTCTGTCTGGTTCCTCATCTGAGTCGACTGAATGACTGTAGTAGCTAAGTTACTTGATTTCAGAAGGGGATTGTACGCACAGGTCCACTAACTATTGATATTTCTTCAAGTTACATTCCTTGATTATATAAGCTGAAGAAGGATGGAAGGTCTTCTAGTGTTTCTTATAAAGCTTTTCCTTATTAGTTTGAACAGAGAAGAGAGCAAAGTGGGGGGGGGAGGGGTATGAACTAGCACCATTAGGAAATATTAGCTTTTATCAGAGCTGTCAAAACCTAGCTGAATTTTGCTGGGGAAACTCAAGCTAACATATATAATGAGAGGAGGCGGGAAGGCGTCTCTTTCCTCAGTTTTGGAATTGAGTGTCATTTTTAGAGTAGCAATCCAAACTTTATAGATTATATACGTAGATAGCTATTAAAAATATTTGGTAGTAGTAAATAGATTAACTTTTAGCGTAAGTTCAGTTGCACCAAAGGGAAATAGAAATAGATTTGGACATACATGAATAAATTTGTATTCTTATTTAAGAGCTTTTCAAAAGCTTTGTTTGCACAGCTATGCATCTGCAATAACCAAATGATAAAATTCCTCATTATCTTAGTAGGTTTTTTGGTCAGTGTTGAGAACTTCTAAAAATTCTGTTCCATATGCAGAAACATGTTTGCATGTTTCTTTAAAAATTATGGTAGCTGTATTGTTCTTGATAAAGAAATACGTGAGAATGTCCAGTGAGAGATAAGTGCAGAGGGAAAAGTCGAAGCATAACCATTTCTTTTCATTTGAGGGACTTTAGTTGGTCTTTGATTTTGGGGTAGGGGTTTTTTTGGTGGTGGTTTAGGTTTATTTGGGTTTTCTTCTTTTCTTTATTTTCTTTTTTTAGTTGTTTATAATAGTATTTAATACAAAGTTTACATTCTTGGCCCACATTAGCTTAGGCGTATTCACTTACTTAACCTTGACATGTTAAAGAAATACATTCAACTGAATTTGTTATTTCATTTGTCATCACTAAGCCAGTCTACAAGAAAGCTTGGAAGAGACTTTTTAGAAGGGCATGTAGTGACAGGACAAGGGGGATGGCTTTAACTTGGAAGGGGGAAGACTTAGATTAGACATCAGGAAGAATCTATTCCCACTGAGGGTGGTGAGGCACTGGCACAGGTTGCCCAGGGAAGTTGCGGATGCCCCCTCCCTGGAGGCGTTCAAGGCCAGGTTGGATGCGGCCTTGAGCAGCCTGATCTGGTGGGAGGTGTCCCTGCCCATGGCAGGGGAGTTGGAACTGGATGATCTTTAAGATCCCTTCCAACCTAAACCATTTTATGATTCTATGATATGGAAGAAGGTAGGGTTTAGGAACAAGAGTGTAGGAAGCTGTCTGATCACATTCTTGTGTAGAAGGGTTCTACCCATGACAGAAAGATACTCTCCCTATTTTTAGATAATGAGCATAATCTCACTCAGTCCTCTGTTTATTGGAGGTTTTAAACCCTACGCAAGACTGGAGTACCAGCAAATTTCAAGAATCCTAAGATAACTTTTCTCAGCCACAGAATCAAGTAGACAGACAAGTGTCTGGAATCTCATGCCTTTTGAGAAGGGGTGCTTGGCTCTGGATCATTAGTCTTGCACTGTGTCTGGGTGCAGAAATCTGATTTGCTTTACAGTCACAAGACTAATCTCCCCTTTCTCCTGCGAGGTGTCTCCCAAGTTTTTCAGGCATACTGAGAATTAAGGAGATGTTCACTGTAATGTCATACCTATACATACAGTAGAGACAGATCATTTGGAGAAGTTGTAAGAAAAAGAGAGCATATTCAAGCAAAACTGCAGTCTCTGCATTTAATCTCTGGACCAACTTTATGACAGTTGTCTATAGAACACACAGTGCTATGGCCAAATGTGCATGTGCTTAGTGGTTCGCTACTGAGGACTTCGTTTCCCTTGAAAATCCATGAAGGTTGAAGTGGAGCTGATGAGGGATTTCATTGCTACTAGGAACTTGTTTCTCGTGCCTAAGAAGATGGTTTTGCTTGCTTTCTGTATTTGATACTGTAAGCATTTTAGAAATCCCTGGATGGCCTTGGGATGTGCTTATGTAGGAAGACAGATCAGGTTATGTTATTCTCAATCTTCCCTACAGTTGTGGAACCCACAATGAAATTATCATGAAGTTTAATTGTTACTGACCCTTTGAAGCATTGGTTTATTGGCTGAAGGTGGCCAATACCATGGCGCACTCAAGAGTCTACCGTGGTTTCTTCTTGCAGATAAAGGCAAAAGCAATTTTTCCATTTCTCTCTGCTGCTTTTTGTTTCTAGAGATGTTAGGAATTCTTCCCCTACCCTTTGTGGGGTAGAGGAAGAGAAAAAGAGGAAAGTCCTCCATGGTGCCTTCTGTTTTTACCTGATAGGGCTCTCTGAAGTTGCTAAGAATTGTAGCATTTCTGCAAATTCCTGTAGAAGTCTTGAAGAGCCTGTCTCAGATTGACATTTTGAATCAGTTTTTGCTAGCTTGTACGGCAGTGCCAGTGAACAACACTGTATTGCTTTCAACCCAGATGCTTTGGCAAGTAGCAGCTTCATGTGTTGCCACTGCTTGGCATAATGACTGATGCTACAAAGCAGTAGCAGGTGGTTTGGTGTTTTTCTGCTCATTCTGCACCGAGTCCCTGTTTTTTGCAGTGGCTTTGTAGCATGTTAAACAGTATTGCTCTTTTTTTCTGGTAAGGATTTTAAATTCTTAGATGCACTTGGTAAAAATTTGTGCTCAGTGACAGTCTACTGGATGAGGATACTAAGTTACCCAGCTCTCATTGTCTATTACAAACATCTTACAGGTGACAGATACTATGTTTATTTTATACTTCCCCGAATTCATTACTCTAGTCATAGAAAGTCTTTATTACAATAATGTTTGGATTAGAAAGTTTCATGTTCTCTGGCCAAGAAGGGCCAAGGGTATCCTGGAGTGCATCAGGCACAGTGTAGCAGGCAGGTTGAGGGAGGTTACCTTCACACTCTGCCCTAGTAAGGCTGCATCTGGAGTATTGTGTCCTGGGCTCTGCAGTTGAGGAAAGACAAGAAACTACTGGAGAGAGTCAAGCAGAGGGCCACGAATATGATCAGTGGACTGCAGCATCTCTTTTAGGAGGACAGACTGAGTGAGCTCGGTCTGTTTTTAGCCTGGAGAAGAGAAGACTGAGAGGGGACCTTATCAATGCTTATAAATATCTAAGGGGCAGGGACAAGGCCAGACTCTGTTCAGTTGTGCCTGGAGATGGGACAGTGGGCAATGGGCGCAAACTGGAAGGAAGTTCCACACCAACATGAGGAAAAACTTCCCTGCTGTGAGGGTGACAGAGCACTGGAACAGGCTGCCCACGGAGCTTGTGCAGTCTCCTTCTCTGGAGATCTTCAAAACCTGCTGGGACACGTTCCTGTGCAGCCTGCTCCAGGTGAACCTGGTTTAGCATGGGGGTTGGACTAGATGATCTCCAGAGATCCCTTCCATCCCCGACCGGTCTGTGGTTCTGTCTTTATGGGTTTTTTTTCCTTAAAAAATTGTAATGAGATATTTTGTTGTATATAAGTCAGGTAGAATTATGTTCCATTCTTTTACTTCACTGAGAACACATTTCTAAAATTTACCATAATGCTGAAGCTTTGAAATGCATTGGTACCTAACCTTTCCTTGACTTGCAGTGCCTAGACCCTTGGTAACATGACATGTTAGGAGATAGTGGCTCTTTTGCGTTACAGTACAGTCATGTCTGGTGCCTGTAAATGTTCAGTATGTGCCTATGAACTTGAAGTATACTCAGAGCAGACCACTGACACTGTTGTGTTTGAAATTCTGAAAGAATTAAAAGCCTGCAGGGGTTAGAACTTCATTAGCATTTATGGTATGAACTGAACTTGTGATGATCTTTTCACAGAACACAGTTGCTAGCTGAACCTTGAAGAATTGCTTGTCTGCTTAGTGTTTAGATCCCATTAATATTTTTACATAATCCCCTTTCCTTAAAAACATTCAAGTCTCTTTGCTTAGGTGGAACGTTCTTCTCCCTCTGGCACCTATGGAGGCAAGAAAACCCAAACCAAACCCAAAACCATATCTAACCATCTGGTCACATTTTCCTTGGTGTAGTTTTCTGTCTTTCAAGGAATGCTAGAATGATTTCTTCTCTCCTTACCCCATTTCTTCATCCCTTTTGAAGTAACCTGTCTTCTCTGGTGGCAAGAGTGTACCTCGCTATCTCTCCATTGCTCCCTGTATTGATGCTGCAGATGCGTCTGATGGGCAGCTCTCGCAGTAGCTTGCTCTGAGAATTGACATGTAAAACCAGAGGCTAATGGAAAGAAAGGCTTAAATGTTACAGTTTAAGCATGGCAACTGGAACACGTTGGTTTTGGTTTATGCATTTTCCGTAATGTCTCTAGGGGAGAGAGCTGGCACCTTTTGGAAGGGATTGGGAGCAGTCTAGTCATAGTAAACATGAACTCCAGACTCTGCTTAGAGATTTATGTTTTTTTAACCTGGGAATAAGATTTATAGATTTGTGGAGCTGAAGATTTAGACAAAATTTAAAAGTGTTAAGTTTGTACAGCTCTGATACTTGAGTGGTGTTGCTTTCATCATTATCATTGGTGTGGAAAAAACCTCAAATTTTTAATAGTTAGGTATAATTTTTTAATAAGTACTGTTTCTAGTACAAGCTAAGCAGTAAAGCTGTTGAATGAGTTACACTTCAAAAATAATTTTCCTATAGTATTACCCTAAAGGAATACTGATACGGGTTTTTTTGGTGAGTGTTTTTGTTGATGTTATGGTTTTCGTTTTAATTTTTCTTGTTTTAAGTTTATGGTACTTGAGAGAAGTGAATGCAGTTTACCGTGAGCCCCACTTCGGGGTCGTATTGTTGTTCAGATTAATGAAACTCGGCATCACTGTCTTTTGGTGGTTGCTAGTTGCAAGTGTGCATTCAACCATGCTTAAGTTTTTTTTTTCTCATTGAAAGCTACTACTTCAAAATGAGACAAATCAAAAGAAGTCATTATTTAAATGTGTGTACACTAAATACAGAGATTATTAGCAAGGCACGAAATTGGTCTTTCAAATAAGTGCTTTGGAATTGTTAGGTTTCACTGTACTTGTGAAAACTTGGCTTTATTTCTGATTTTATTTGGAGTTCTCTATGGTCAGCAGTAGCTGGATATGTAAATGTAAACTTTTTACTGAGGAAGTCTTCTGAATGCAGTTTGTCAGGAAGTAAGGACTGGTGTGAGACGGCTGTCGTAAAATGCTAGTGTCAGAATATCAGTTATCACATTAAGAACATAGCAGAAAAATGGTTTAGTTACAATTTGCAGCTTGTGAACGTTTTATAGAAGAAAACAGTTCTGATGCTTCCTGTCTGCTTTGGAGTTAGGAAAAAAACCTTTTTGAATGTTGTTATTTTCCTGAACTATAATATGGATTAATATAGACAGCATGCCTGGGAGTTTCTAAGCATTCTGTTTTTTAGACACTATATCAGAATTCCTGTTTTTAATACAGAGTATAAAAGTATTGGCACCAAATGCAACAAAACTGCTCTATTAGTTGCCAAAACTGAGTATGTAGGATAAACTTCTATTTGAGAGAAATTAACTATTTTAAGATCATATATTAAGTCAGCCATTGAAGGCATTCCCTGAGACATTACACCAGCAGATTCCCCATAATTGAGGTGCAATTCATAATGGTAGGTATTTTTTGTTGTTCAGTTTGTCAGTAAAAAAACCTTCAGTCTGTGTATCAAAGTCTAGAAAAGGCTTCTGTTTGACATGAATTAAGTGTATTTTTTACTGGCATAGCAATCCCAAATGAAGTCTTATATAGCCATTTTGAAATCAGTGAAGAAAAAAGACTTGCAATATCAATAGGGCTGTGTGTTATCCAAATCCTGCAAGTGGAAGGAGGGGACATGGTACAAAGGCAAGCGTGTATTTTCAGAATTTATGCTAAGTAATTTCATTTTTGCAGTCGGTTTTATTTTAAAATTTTCAGCACTGAGATGAAATCTACTTTTATGGTAAACATCAGAATACAAGTTGGATTGACTAACATAGTGAATTATTTTGAAAATACATGTGATTATTTAACTGCGATGTAGAGTTAGAAAGATTTTTGCATCAATTCGTAACGCTGTTTATTCAAACTAGAAAAGTACTTTGAGATCCTCCCCCTGTCTCCTGAAAGCTGTTTTCTTTGGTCAGGTGTTGAATAATTTATATCATGTGAGACTATTGCACATGATGTATTCATCCCTTGTTTAGCTCTTACATTAATGGTTTGGCATGCTAGCTGTACATTGATATGGTAGATGCTTTCCATTTTTTCTGTACCAACTGTTTAAATATATCTTGTGCCTCAGTAACTACAAATGGGAAGTGACTTGAATTATTCTATTTCCCTTGATGGTTTTTACGTGTAAAAAGATTCCTTTTTTTAATATATTTCTGTTTGTACAATAGATTAAAGGAGCCATTTCAGAATTATTATGTTCAGCTGGGAATGCATGTGGAACCTGAACAGTGAAGTTTAGACATTAGGCTAGCTGCTAGCCACAGGTATCGATTAGGTGAAAAATACTTGGTGTTTTTCACTTCTTGTATGGATTGTATGATTTGATGTGTTGCTGTGTAGCAGGTAATTTCTGTTCAATCTTTAATTAGTTTAGCACTGTCAACTGAAAATTCCAAGTAATGTTATTTATATTCTCTTTGGAGGTGGGGAAGAGAGAAGGCACTGCACCAATCCAAGAAACTCTTACTTAACTGCTGATAAAAGTATTACTTTGAGAGGACGGTTGAGCAGACTAGCAGAAGGATTAGTGCTGCAAAGTACCAGCCCAGGCTGGATTGCTTGGAAAATCTTGTAAGCCTGTGGTCAGATAACGCTCTGCTGCTGCTCACTGCTGTTGCTGCTGTGCTGTTACAGGGTTTGCTAGATGAGCGTAAATCAAAAAGCAGTAATTAATTTAGTTTAAAAAGCTTATGTGAGATAAAGAATAGATGTAATTGATTTTTGTATTTGTCAGAGGGGTTGGTGCATGTGCTAAGATAATTCTATGTGTCCCAGGACATGTAAAGAAATATTTTAGTAGTTTTACTATTGATAAGATTTCCAAAGTGGAAGTTGTTAAGTTTTCTAAGTAAGGGACACAGTAAAACTTTGATTTCTGTTAGCATCAGGCTGTGGAACTGACATTTTGGGCGCTTTAAAAACAGATTCTTTAATTCAGATCTGAAAAGTTTTGAGTGTCATAAAGAAATCCAGAGCCTCTGTCCTCTTTAGCAATGACCCAGGTTAGTGGCTGACAGAAAGCCATAGCCCCCCTTTAGCGATCGGCGGACAGAACAGTGTCGTGATCCTTCGAGGGTCTGAGATACAGAGGCTGTCGCTGGCACTGCCATTGCTTTGTATCCCATACCTGGTGTGCACCTGGGCAGGAGATGTTGGTTGCCAGTGTCGGGCACCTTCCACAGGCACTCGAGAGCGAGAAACACACAGGCACCAGTGTCCCAGGTGAGTGAATTCCAGTAGTGCTTTCACATCCTTGTCGGGTTGTGGAAAGTGAAGTAAAACATGCACAGGATCACTTGTGTCTGCCACAATGTAGAGGGAAGCTGTGCAGCTGCGTTCTGCTTTGGAAGAGAGGCGATTGCTTCCAGAGTTGGTCTGTCAGGCTTTGCGTTTTAGAGACTTTGTTTGAAGGGGGATGAGCGACGCTGGTTTGCAAAATGAACATCTGTGTGGGTGGGAAGGGAACCTCCTGAGGAGCGTTGGAGGTGGTGGTGGTCAAGTGGCTGCTGTACTCCCCCGTAGATTCACACTGGCATATGCAGAGATACTTACCTGAGAATATTTACCACGAAGCTTTTAAATTGGTGGGGGAAAAAATTGCCCTCAAGATACCTCAGTTGTTGTGTTCGGCTTTTACTGGTGGTGCAGTTTGGTCAAATGAACTGAAATGGATTTACTTAAAATCTGTAGGTAGGGTAAATAAATCTGTGAGTGGGGTAAATCTGTCGGTGGGGTAAATAATAAAAGAGATTCTTTCTTCAGTGTTTTTCCCCTTCCTTAAAACCCACGGAACAGGAATTCAGTCGCTGGGAAGAAGGGGATGCTGCGTTATGAGCAGCACACACTGCCTGGTGCAGCACAGCAGCCCATAGATTTCATAAGGTGCTCTGAGCCAGCGACAGGGAGCTGTTCTGCCCTTCCCGCTGTGTAAAGCCTCAGCAGAATTTCAGCGGGGAGCTATCAGCCTGGGAAGCGTTTGAACGCGAGCTCCTTGGGCTGTTGTAGCACCGTGTGGGCCGGTCAGGACGCGCTGTTCGAGCCGTGCGGGCAGGGCCGCTCTGATCCGCGCGTATCATGGCTGCATCGCCCTGCCCTTGCGGCGGGGGTGAAACGCAGAGCCCAGCCCCGCTGCACGGAGCCAATTTCGCTCTAAACTTGAAAGCGTTAACAGCGGCTCGAAAATGTGACAAAGCTCAATTGCATTTCTTGTTTATGGCGTGGGTTTCCCATTGGACAATAGGCAGCCGCTCTGCCCTGGCAACTGAGAGCCGCGATTTGCATAGCGTGTGCTGATTGGCCGCGGCGGCGGCGGGCTCGCCCAATGGGGTGGCGGGGCCCCGCTGGTAGGCTATGCTAATGGCGCGCTGTTGCTGGGGCGCGGGGCGGCTTCCGCGCGGCGCGGCGCCGCATTGTGCTGCCCGGTGAGCGGGCGTGATAAATGAGCGGCTAATGAGCTGCTGCAGCGCCGCAGCCCGAGCGAGCGGGGCGGCGGGCGGCTCTGCAGCCTCGCCCGCCCTCGGTACCGGCCGCCTCAGTGTGTGTGTGCTCTTGCACCTGTCTGCATGTGTGGGTATTAAAATGTGTGTGTGTCTGCACCGCGTTAATTAGTCTTCCCCAGAATAGCTTGGAACTAGGAAAGAGCACTGCGAAGATGGAACAGGGCTGTTCTTGCTCTTTCCCTGCTTAATTTATCTTCTTTTTTTTTAAAAATCAAAGTGTCTTGTATTGAATTAGCCAGATTTATGCAGAAAAAATGGCTCCAGAATGTTAATAAAGTCAGCCTTAATATCAGTACTTATTAAAATGCAGTAACCTTTGTATCTGAGTACCAGTAGCTGGGGTGAAGATAGAAAAATCTATTTCTAGAACACACAGTTGCCTTTTAAAAATGGTGTATTCACATGTCTCCATCGCTCATGCTCCCCCTCCCCCCAAAAAAATTAAAACCCCGACCTCACACCAAAACCCAAACTCCACCTCAGCTGTAACAGTTGAGTCTGGATTTTTTTCTGCCCTAAATAATTCCTACCGAAGAGTACTGGGAAATCTGATCTTAACATATATTTGTGGCTTAAATATGTGTTGGGGTTTTTTTTTGTTTGTTTGTTTGTTTGTTTGTTTTTCTGCTTTGCAAGCCTGCTTTTTCTCCTGTTCAATCATGGATTAGTTTACCTTCTTCAGTCCTCTTCCCAGTCCCTCCCTGTGTCTTCCTTGGCTGTCCAAATTGTGGGCTTTCTTTGCATAACTGCTCACATCTTCCTGTCCAACTCAGTAAAACTGACTGTAACTTAATGAATTATTTAGCTGAGTAAATCCAGCTACATAGGCTTGGTGTACTTTCCCTCCTCCCGGCCCCCCTCCCCCTTACCCTTCACATGGGTACCAGTGTGTACCTGAGGTTTGATACCACCTAGCATTTAGTAGTAATGTTGGAAATCACTGGTATATTATTGACCAGGTATAACCCTGGTGTCAGCAGATTTGGAATCCTTTGAGTTCAGTTGGAAGTGGAATTTTAGTAAAAGTGATTCTGTTTGACAGCTATTCTTTGTGATTTTTTTTTTTTTAAACATCTGTGCACAAACCATTTTTTAGTTTTAACCAATTTGAATTAATTGGTACTTCAATACTAATAGAACAGACAGCATTGTCGTAATTTAGAGCTTATACTTAGGACTAAACAAGTTTTGCTTTTTTTAAAACATTGCATTAGTTGAGATGACTGATAGTCTGCAGCCATTTACAAGTTGCGCTCATCGTGAAGACCACAGCTTACTGTTAAACAGCAGACTGATTAAATCTGATTTTTACTTTGGTTGGATTTTAATTTTTCTACTGTTTTGTAAGCCCTTCAGAAAACTGACTGTAGAGGTAAATTTAATTGCCCTTGACTAAAGCAAATGTTTTCTTTTAATAGGGAATCTTGGTGATTTCTGCTGCATTTTAGAAGCTAAAAATGAAAGTAAAATATATTTCGTGTTTACTTGAAGTTGGCTTGAAGCCTTCTAAAATATGAGTGTAGAGAATCTTGTATAGCGTGTTTAACAGAATGACTTGCATAAAATGATGTGAATTTAAGCTTCATGTCACTAAATTTGTTGTCTGTGTTAAGAGCTTACCATGACTTAAGTGTTTTTCTCCTTTACACTTTTTACTTAATGAATTTGACAGAACTTTATGTATAAGCAGTGTTTCTGTTTGTGTTTTTCAGAGGTTGCACTGGGAACTAAAAGGCAGGTGTGGGCTTTTCACCTAGATTAGATATGCTTACATAGATGGAATTAAGTAGTTGTTCTTAAAACTTTGTTTGGAATAACATTCAC
Source organism: Neomorphus geoffroyi (assembly GCA_033558235.1). Classification (NCBI taxonomy): domain Eukaryota; kingdom Metazoa; phylum Chordata; class Aves; order Cuculiformes; family Neomorphidae; genus Neomorphus; species Neomorphus geoffroyi. Next base: position 61,629,611 of record JAUMJM010000005.1, on the reverse strand, counting down.
ACTTTTTTTCTCTATTTTAAGAGCTGTTATGAACTTACACTGTGATCATAAAAAAAGTTGATCTCCATTTCCCCCTGTCTTTATAGTCCTTCTGTTTAAATGGCAGACTTCATCAAATTAGAAAACTTATCAACCTCATAACCTTAGAATAATTGCATAAAATCATAAAGTAAACATAAATTTGGAGGGAGAGAGATAATTCTAAGACGTATCAGAGCCCTGGCCTTCACACATTTCCACCAGCGTTAGTGTCCCCTGAAAACCGGTGTTTTAATCTTGTGAATATTTTAATGTATTTTTCAGTTTTAAAGCAAATGTCAGTCCTCCTCTTTAAATATGATTTATTAAATAGTCAATAAATAAGTATTGATTGCTCAGCTATTCAGTTTCACTTGCTCACTTGGCATAATATAAATACCATCTTCGGCTGAATCATCAGCCTAACTACTTGAATTTGAAGAATATTTCTCAAGCAACAGGTTTAAAATAAAGAGTTGGGCAGAGTTACAACGTAGTAGGAAAACTACTGAAGAATATTAAATGTGTATTAGAAAAAGATAAAACTTTCAGTGATAAATGAGAATGTTTCTTCTCTACTACAATTTCCTCTGAAGGGTCATATGAAGGCAATGTGTTCAAGGGGAGCTTAAAAAAAAAACCAAAACAAACAGTAAACCAATCACCCAACAGTAGAATAATCAAAGTTGCTGATGTGAAGCCTTTTGATTTGTTTCTTCATGTCAGTATCATTGCCTCTCTGAAGGAGGAGAGCCTTAATTTTTGTTACTGTTCAGCAGAGGCCATCAGTTGAAAACTGCAAGTTCACAACAAAGGAGAGAAGGCGATACTTTATGCTGCCTGTGAACAAGCTATGGAGCCTTTTGCCATGGGTCTTCTGGATGCTAAAAGCTGAAGTGCAAAAGGTGGTTCATAATGTCCATGGAAGGAAAGGATTCATGATATCTATGTATGCGTACGTTAATCACAAAGATTCTGCTTCATGTAATTCCTGGACTGGAGACTAGATGACTGTGCTAGGCACCTACTGATGTGTGCTTGCCCTGTTCTCTTGTGAGATAACTGTTGGCCACTTTTCAGAGACAGGACACTGGTGTGAATGGATCTTTGGTTTGAGATATAATTCCTATGTTAGTGCCCTGTTGCTTGAAAGAACTGTAGTCCAGCGTGAATGAAGTATTCCTCTTTGTTTGGGTTTGTTTGCAAGCAGGAATGAATACCCATTTCAGACCTCTCTCATTTGGTTTACTTTTCCCAAATTCCTGAAACATAACCTGTAAAGCTGCTCCTCTCTGGAGCTCTATGTAACAGATTTACCTACTAGTATGCGTTCCTTGTCTTTGTGAAGTCTTTCACATTCTATGTATACAAAATTATCAATATAAAATCATGGAACCCTTTTGTGTTTAACTTGCATCGATCCCTATTTTTCTGCAGAACAGGATAAAATCCTGTCTTGTAAGAATATTGCAGAAGGAAATTGTTACTTGTGAATTATGTGGATACAAATATGACTACTGTATAGAATATGTATGCAGACAGTAATAATTTTATTTAGCACAGTCCAATGGTGTCAAGGAATATTATGATAATTACAATGAAAATAAAAAGATGTATTGTATGGCAACCTATTCAGTGTGTGCTACTTCCATTCTGTCCCTTAAAATAAATAAGAGTATTCATGTAACTAAACTTCATAACTTATTTACATAGAGGCACTGAATTAAAACTGTAAAAGTATTCTGGTGTTTCCTAACTTCTGTGAACAGTACTCCTCAATTTTAGTGTTATTTCAGTCCACTATATACCTAGGTAGAGGCTTCTGGTTTGTGTAGAGGCCTGCACATAGGTTCAGTTCTCACTGTTTATTTGTGGGGTTGTAGATTTATTTTTTTTTAAAATGTGGTCTTAAGCAGATTACTTCTCAAGAACAGAAATGTGAAAGCAGAGTTCTCAGAGCTTGAAAGTTTTGACTTTGAAAGTTAGAGTACTTGTGTTTCCTGTAGGTTTTAGCTGAGAATTTTGACGGTCTTGGTCTTTGTTTCTTTTTTAAAAAAAAAAAAAAAGTAGTTTCACTTTCAGTTTTCTTACTTCTAAGACTCTCCAGAGTATACTCAGTGTGGTATTTGTATTAATGAAACATAGATTTATATAGTGTTACCAGTGGATTAAATCAGAAGTTGCTCGTGAATTTTAGACGTTTCCTTTCCTTGTAGTGGGAGGATTCTAGTGAGCAGTGGCGTTTAGTGTTTCTGGTACCAGATTTTGGAAGTGGCTAGGGGGAGGGACATCCACAATCTGTCTGAGTTGCAGGTCTTAGCCACTGTATTTCTGCAGTAGAGGGAACCGGTGCCTGCTGCGTGCAGGCTTTACTGCATAACAGTAATAAAGCACGTGCATGCAAGACCTGTCTGAAGTCCACCTTCCTGCTGCATCTCATCCAGGGAAGAGGTTAGCCAAGATGGACACAGCGCTGCCAGAAACGTTAATGAAGCCCGCTGTTGACCTGTGTTTTATCCAGGTTTCTTGCTCTGTCTCTGCCGTGTCACCAGACATGTGACAGACAAGTCGTGTCAAATGTGCAAACTGCTGGGAAACACGGCACCCAGAAGTAATTTTATGTCGCTTCCTAAGCACTTTGTCTTCCCTACGGCTCTGTCCATTAGAAAAGACTGCAGGGAGGAGCATTTTGTGGCCTCAGTGTATTGGCCTAGCAAACAGAACTTGAAGGTAGTTGTTTCTAAGTTTAGGGCTTAATTTTGCTTTGAGAGAAAGTAGCATTTGGTATTTCTGTACAGGGAAGTTGACTGAATAGTTATTGTGGAACAGCTTCTGAAGTAGCCATTCTTAATAATATAATTCCTCCACAATAATACAGTTCCTGCAGAGGAGGAAATACTGTGGAATATTTAGAATGGAGTTTTTTGTTCTATAGTAGCTGCTACAGGTAATTTCCTTTTTTTTTGTGGGTTCTCTCACAGCTTTCCTCATTCCAGAGCAAGCTGAGTGAAGTCCATGTACCTTCACATTCTCATGGAGTCATTTTAAATGCAGCTCACGAGGACAATAGGCAAAGCAGTGTTTCAGTAGAGCAGCAGTTCACTTAGAGTTCAAGTTGGCATTTGCTTATTGCTTAAAAGATGATTGTTCTAAACTCCAAAATCCCAAGTGCTTAACATTTACTATGCTTAAGCAGAACACAAGTAGGTCTAACTTGTCTTACATGTGTGTTTATTTGAATAAAGTTCTTTAGATATCAATGTTTCTCTCTGTTGTTAATTGCTCACTGCTTTAGGATGTGCTAATACAGTGCAGAGGTGGTTGGGTATTAAAGCAATGCAGAGATCAGTCTTCTCACTCTTCCCGATTCTCTTCTTAAAGGTAGACCCAATGTAATAGCTGAGGTATTGTAATGCTCATTGCTGCTGTGAACTTTTCCAAGCGTAGATCCTGGAAAAACAAGGTTGACCAGAACTCTGCAAAACGATTAACTTTGTAACAAAAGGTGCATGTTACGTGAAGGAAGGGGACTGTACAGTTCCTTAACTAATACAGGATTTTCTTTGAGGAGACATTTGGCAGTTTTCACATTCAGTTATTTAAATACAGAAAAAAAAAAACCCAAACCAAACCCAACCAAGAGGTTGGATGCCTTCTTCTGTGATGGCATAGCAGGCATTGGAAATAAAAAGATCTGAAGTCTGAACCAGTCATATGCAGTACTGAGAACTACCTTACTTGGTCTGTGGTGTAGGCCCACAAGCTCTTGAACTCTGCATGTGGAAATGAGTGTCCTTTATGGTGAGTGATGCAGTTCAGACTTTATTCTCTGGTCATATTTTCTGGCAGGTTCTCATTCAGCTGTGAAGAGATGACTGAGATGGAATAACTCTGCATATTGCTGAATGACCCAAATAGTAGATAGAAAGGGAGGATGAGGCAGGAGGGAGAGGAGGTGAGAGGAAGCTCAAAATACTTAGGGTCAAAGTAATGATGTTTTTAGGGGAAAATGTTGAAGAACAAGAAGGAAAGTGCTAGCAATGCAAAGAGAATGAAAGATGAGTTGTACAGAGGAGAAAGTTTCATACATCAAAATGAGATGACCCTACAGTCCAGGAAAAAACCCCAAGGAATATAGCCACTGATTCCAATTTAGTTTTGCATTATTTCTGCCAGTTAAATGCTACGGTGCCATGCTTTACCAGTCCTTAATTTATGGATCCAGTAAGAAATTCTGCCTCTTCTTTGAGCTGAGCTGAACAAAGACATGGGAAAATGGGGACAGTGACATTATTAGGAAGCAGACGAAGTGTTCTACAATAGTAATCACTGCCTGGAAGCCAGAGGGAGAGGACTTAGGTACAGGCTGTGAAGTTGTTACAATTTTAAAGGAAATCAGTTACTCAGATAGCAGGTTAGTGGTAAGTTCTCGAAGACTGGGAATGACTACATTTGAACTTTAAAAAGAATAGAATAGAATTCTGATGTGTCTTTCACTGCTTTTGCTTTCTCCATCTTGCACAACAGTCAATAGACAGGGAATTATTTTTAGGGCTGTTAAAAAGGTTATGTTATCTAGCAGAGAACTCTTGGTGTCATGAAATCAAGATCAGCTGCTGCACTGGAGGGTCCTTTTGTCAGTTTTGAGGGCAAGCTTGTGTAACTCGTGTCAGAAGCATTGCAGTGGTCCCTTTTTTGGGTGTAAGTTTTAAGTTTGAGGTAAGTAGGTTTGAAGAAATATTAAGGAAATGTCACTTCTTTCAGTGTTGTAATGATTGTAACGTCTGAGTTATTCTCCTTTTTTAATCCCTAAATGTAAGTATACCTAAATAGAATACTTCAGTTGAACTGTGACAGAGGGACAAAGAGTTGCATACATACCTTGAGAAGCAGAGTATGTATTTAATGAGTTGGGTGACAGAAATGCAGAGAAGCTATCTAATTGCTATGGGGATTTTCAAACGCAGTCCCACATGACAGAGAATCTGATCTAACAACTCCCCGATTCAAAGAGAGAAATCCTGTCATTTTGTGCCAACATTTGTGGCACAGAATCACAGTACTGTTGAGGCTGGAAGGACCCCTCTAGAGGTTACGTGGTCCAGCCACCTGTGGTTGCCCGGGGCTGTGCCCAGTTGGGTTTTAAATGTCTTCCAGAACATTTTATCCATGGCTTCTCTGGTCAGGCTGTGCCAATGTTCAGTCAGTGACTGTGGGAAGGGGTGTAGTGTGGCTCTCAGTTTTGTTGGGCATTGGTCAGTCTTGTCCAAAGAACAGGCTTTACAGTGGCCTGACTGTAGGGAAAACTTAAGGTGAAATTTTCATTTTCTTAGATACCAGATTTAAATTACCACTACACACATTTTTTTTTCTGAACAGTGATCTACTCCTGGAGTGACACAGTCACCTGCAGTTCTGCACAGTCAACTGGTTAATCTTTGTACCTTTCTTTATGTTGAAAGAAGGCCTGCAATGCGTTGCATGACTTGGTCGCCTTATAATACTCTTTTGTGAGGAGGTAATGTTTAAATGACTTATACAGACTGATGTCAAAAAGGGAATAACAGAATCTAAAGTGGATTAAGTAGGAAGTTGAATTTCAAAACTGCATTAAGTTTTTAAAAATCTGTAAAATTATACCAAAAATTGTCCTGTATTAACCCAACTGTAGTTAATTAATAGACTGTTCAATAACTTATCATCTTAAGTATTTTTCTTCCTTGAGTTATTAATTTCTTTGATGCTTGGAAAAGTCACTGAAACTTATTCTGAATGAAGGAAGTATTTCCCATCCTCACCAAATAAAGAAATGTATTCTTGAACTTATGCTCTTCCACTGTGTTAAGATGATGCTTTAAAGAAATAAACCCTGCCCTTCTTCTATGTGATAGAATCATAGAATGGTTTGGGTTGGAAGGGACTTTAAAGATAATCCAGTCCCAATTCCCCTGCCATGGGCAGGGACACCTCCCACCAGACCAGGCTGCTCAAGGCCCCATCCAACCTGGCCTTGAACACTTCCAGGGAGGAGGCATCCACAACTTCCCTGAGCAACCTGTGCCAGTGCCTCACCACCCTCAGAGTGAAGAATTTCTTCCTAATGTCTAATCTAAATCTTCCCCCTTCCAATTTAAAGCCATTCCCCCTTGTCCTGTCACTACTTGTCCTTGTAAAAAGTCCCTCCCCAGTTTTCCTGTAGCCCCTTCAAGCACTGGAAGGCTGCTGTGAGGTCTCCCTGGAGCCTTCTGTTCTCCAGATTGAACAAGCCCAACTCTGTCAGCCTGTCCTCACAGGGGAGGAACTCCAGCCCCCTGATCATCTTCGTGGCCTCCTCTTGGACCCATTCCAGTGCTTCCATATCCTTCTTATGTTGGAGATTCCATAACTGCACACAGTACTACAACTGGGGTCTCACAAGGGTGGAGTAGAGGGGGAGAATTGCCTCCCTTCACCTGGAGGCCACACTGCTTTTGATTATGATTGGCTGCCTGGGCTGTGAGTGCACATTGCAGGCTCATGTCAAACTTCTCATCAGCCAGCACCCCCGAGTCCTAGGGCAATCCATTTTGCAGTATTATGTATTTTCAGATGGTTCCAAGTTATTAACATCTTGAGGTTATAATTTAAGTTTTCTCTGTTGTCAAATTTATGTTGTTGTTCCCCTTTTAAAATTTGTCTTCCGGTTGTAGTTCCAGTGGTTTGCTCATACAATCATGTAGCATTTTATTAATGCTCACTTCTTCCTCTCTTGTTGTTTTCCAGAGAGAGCAAATTTTAAAAAGTCAAGAAGTTACTATAGTTGTAATTTATAGTTTGCTTATATTATGTGCAATATTACTAATGAAGTAGAGCATTCTTAACAGCTTCGCTTCAAAAGAGCTGTTACATTTGTGACTGTAGGAGAAAAGGGACATACACTCTCAAGGCTGAAACAAGGGAAGCCTTCCGTAGCTGAACCTTCTTTATGGCAAGTTCTGATTTAATCTCCTCACAGGGAAATAAATGTTTGTTGTAAATGAAGTAACACATTAGGTAAGGCCCATTCACAAGATAATTCTACCTACTCTCAAACTGTAATCTCTTCCCTTAATGTCCTTCATGCATAGAGATCTTGGCATACTTTTAATTTTCTGTTATTTTGTTTCCTTCCCAGTGTGCTTCACAACATGTAAACATTTGAACTTAGAGTGGCTAGAAAGGAAGGTGAATGATTGACCAGGCCTTGTTCCTTAGATATTTCTATCTGTAGAAGTTACGGATGTGGCATGATGGTGAGCTCTTGTGGATTTTAGCAGCACCATGGTGGTCAGTAGGTCACTTTTTTTTTTTTTTTTTTTTTTTTTTTTCCTCTCTCACCTCTAGAGCTCTCCAGGTGAACTTCAGCCACCAGGGCTGTGAACCTCAACTAATGGATGTACCCAAATGTTTCCGTTTCTATAGCTGAGTGACTCCTCAGCCTAAAACTGAAGGAGGTCAAAACTGCTATTCTATCCATTTCTTCTCTCTCCCCTGATCTCTTCCTAACGTATCATAAGGTATTTCTCTGTTCATAATAGTAAGTTATGAGTATTCCCCTGAGATTAGTTGTACCGGAGTAGGGTTGCAGGTATGAAACAAAGTCTGAAATGTGGCAAGGACAGGTATTTCATCAAGGAGCAGATCCTGAATGTTGCTTGTTTTTGTTGATAGCTAAAACTGCTTTCAGCAAGGGAAATCTGTGAACTCGTATGTCAATATTTTTGTGATAGTAAGAAATCATAAAGATGAAAATTACTTGGCTTCTGATCTTTCATATCCTGTAGTTACAGTTCTTAAAATTTTGACCCAGGTAGTTCTTGCTTATTGCTAGCATGATGGTACCAGCCTCTCCACAGAGACTATTAAAATGCCGTTCTACTTGATAAAAGAACACGCCGTGTGAACTCGCCGTTTCCATCCATCTACTTGTAACAGACTTCAGGTCATGAAACTCTAGTCAAGCTCTTGTGTTTAATGATGACCCCTTTTCTGCGATTCAGTGCTGGTTTGTGAAATTGGTTTGCATTTCTACTGAAGAACAATGGTTTATAAAAATTTCTTGTTGGATACAATTTTTATTCAAATACGTTGACATCATAGGTTGTGTATGACTCACCTCCAAGCAAATGGGTAAATGCTTGTTAATCACAAACATTGACTCTTCAAAAAAATTTTGAATTGAATGAATCACGATAAGTTACTTGTCAAACTGTGTTTCTTGGAGAAACTAACTCAGTGATTCTGCAGTCCAGACCTTGCAGTAAATTCTGAAGCTTTTTCTTGGCCATTACTGTTGAATTAACTGAGTTGGTCCAACTGACCGTTGTCAGATTGGAAGACCAGGAAAGCTACAGCCTTGTTGGCCTCCTAGTGGACTCGAGAGAAAAGGTGCGCAGGCATCAAACATTTAAGGCTGAAGTGAAACATCAGTGTTACTGCTGATCTTTTGTGGGATAATTATGCTTCTAATATTTTTTTACTTCTTTTTAAGTGTGCACATTGCAGTTTATCCTCAGATTTGTTATATTTTGAGTGGGTGTCAGAAGATACTATGAAGTCAAATTGTAAATGAGCACTTCATGCTACTGGAATTTTTGCGTGTGTCTGTGAGCTTTCTGATTTTTTAAGGACACATGCAAGTGTACATTTTTTAGCTTAATAAACCCAAATTTTTTTCTTATGTAATCTGCTAGATGTATAGTGTGCTGTTGGGAAGCTGTCCTGGGGTAACAAAATGCAAGAAATAAAACTTTTAAAGTAATTTGGTACAATTTAGAAATGATAGTGTTTTGACTGTCTGATTTAAATATTGTTTTGACTTTCAATTCAGTCACCATGATGTTGCTAAGCAAAGTTACTTTTTATTCAGGTTTAATTTCAGCAGAAATTAAAAGCGCAGAAAGAAGATATACAAGTAATATCTTACATGTGTTGACCCATTCTTACAGGAGTTTTCATTACATCTTGAAAAATAAAGGTACACTACATTTACCAGGTGGTACAGATGGAAGATTAACTCCGATTGTCTAGTAAAAATGGAGTTTAGATATTGAGAAAATACATTAGTGAGGGGAAAAAATATTTCTATACGTTTTTTACATGATCTAAGTGACAGATGCATAAATATATAAAGGAAACATGATATCTTTGAGAGAGACCAGCTGATGCACTAGAATCTTTGCATGTATTTTCCCGCTGTATTTAAATGTGAACTTGTGAAGTTCATAATACATGGTTTTAAATTTTAAAAAGATGACAACAATCTGTTGCCCAGTTCATGTGTGGATGTAAGATTACTTGGAATGAAAGCAGAAAAATATGCCAGTATTTTGAAAAGTTTGCAGTCAGATATTTAACTGATTTTTTTAAACGTTGGAGGACAGTTTCAGAGCTTACCAGGACCTGTATTCATGTTAAAAATCACAAAGCAATTTTTAATGAATGTTTTACAGAAGAGTTAGAGTAATTTTCTGTGTAATGTTAAGTTGACTTAGCTTATAGTAGTTTTGGTCCAGGAATTTCTTTATTTTATTTCCATTTGTAAGGTCGTCTTGATACTTTATCAAGTTACTAGAGGCACTATAACACACACAAGAAAAGGAGTTTTCGTATATCATAGGTTTTTTGTGAAAGTTTTTTTGTTGTTTTTTGAGGGTTTTTTGTAAGTAAAATGTTTGAAGAGTTAGTGAAACATTGTGAAAATATGTGTGTGTTTGTGGGCCACCAGTTCATTATCCAGAGCAGTTTTTTCTGTTAGTCTTTTAGTTGTACTGTATTGTAACACTGGAGAAAAACACCTGTGGTCTGTCAGTGGGTATTTCACAGTACAATTTTACTTCACCCCTTTTAAAGTACTAGTGAATACATTATATAGAGGCTTTCTTATTTGTAGCTGTTTGAATATTATTTTGACTTCTTAACTGAATATGTTTTCCGAAAATTATCTTAATGTGAAATGGTGTTTTATGTCACCCCATGCTGTTCTTCTAGTGCCCTGATAGGTGCAGAGTCAATGATGCAGTACTGTTTTCAATGTTTTATTTTTCCTTAACTTACAGCAGACGATAAATTTGTTATTTTTAAGAAAGTAAAATTGATTGGAGATGTTGTTTTCGACTGATTGTATTTTTGTGCAAGGTTTTGATTGTAAAGAAAACAAGGATTTCCCTTGCTGGGTTAAAGTGCTTGATTATTTCACGTCTTGCTTCTAAATTTAATCTTCACCAATAATTGTGCTTCCAGATTTCAGCTTCTGGTTCCATGCGTATTCCTTCAGTGGCAGTGTTGGCTTCAATGTGCCTGGCTGCTTGTCCCATACTGCTCTGCCTCTTATGTTGTGCGAACATGCCATCCATTGAGAGAGTTTCCCCCCTCTGGCATAGTCAGCAAAAAGCAGAAGGATGAATGTTAAATGTGGAACACGCTAAACTCTCATTAGCAAACAAAGAAAACTGAATTGTGCTTTAGTCTGTTCTCCACTGGTAAAGGACAGTGAAGACACAAGAAGACTATGAACAAATTAAATACCATCTGATGGATGCCTGAAACTAGAGTTGACAGGTGCGAGATCTGTCCTTGTTAAAGGCAGATTCTGTGCCCGTGGAATTTTGGCATTTTTCAGGATGTTACGGAATCTAGTACTTTAGCCATACAGTTTGCCATTCTCCTGCAACTTGGCACCAAATGTTTTGTTTGTCTCTTGCCTTGCAATTGCTTCTTGCAGTCTGATTTCACCTTCCCAAAAAGGAATAAATTCAAAGTTACAGTGCTTGCTACCTATAGCATAATGAAACTCAGCAGTAGGAGTCAGGAAGCTGAGTTGAAGTACAGTGTGTCTCGGAATAAGGGTGGAAGTTATCAGTGTAGGCTAGTGAGCTAAGCTGTTTGTAGGAAGGCATAAACACCGAGGCCAGGGAAACTGAGCTACTGAGGCTGGGTGCTAGATTTCATTTTCTTTTCGTGCAGTCAATCCAGAAAATTGCGGTGAGCAACCTTGAAAGGTGGAACTTGCGTGTTTTTCTGGCTTTTGTGGAATCCATATGCAAAATTCATATATTTGAAAATACCCCCATCAATTCCTGGTCAAGTTACGACACATAGGTGAAGGTATTAGAAAAGGGACGTTAAGGATAAACAGAAAGAAACAATATTCAATTGTAAAATTGTTGCAATGAAATGGGAAGAAGCATTTCAGCTAGGTAGTCTTTATGTGAGGGTGATTTCTAGGTTCATTGTGAATGAAAACTCTCGTGTGTATTAAAACAGTGAAACAAACTATTAGTTTCTGTAAGCTCCGTAAGCTGGGAGACAGAGGCTAACTGAGATAAATACTTTCAAGCCATTAACTACATTAAAAATTCATTGTCTTTGCAGGAGGAGAGACTTCAGCATGCAAACCTTCATCTGTTCGGCTTGCACCATCGTTTTCATTCCATGCTGCTGGCCTTCAGATGGCTGGACAGATGTCCCATTCGCATCAGCAGTACAGTGATCGTCGGCAGCAGAACATAAATGACCAACAGGTTTCTGCCTTATCATATGCTGACCAGATTCAGCAACCTCTAACGTTAACAAACCAGGTAAGTGATAACAAAAAAAGTAATTTTAGATCTAATGAATCTAATAATCCTTTCTCTAAATATATTGTACACTCATAAATTGCACGATCAGGGCATATGTTTCTGTGTTTTTTTCCTTTTTTAAAATAATTAACTCCTAACTCTTCGAGGATGGGTGGATGAGTAAGTTTCTGGAAGTTGTTCTTAAACATCTGGTACATATTTATTGTGATTATTCTGTTTCTAACATTTTTTAACTGAAAGAGGATGAAGATTGTCCAAGTGGAGATAATAATACCTTCTATTAGGGCTATTTGATGTTACAATGTGATTGCTGTATTATTTGTTCTAATGGAAAGTGTTCTAATCCAGAGTCATTGGTTAGTGTATTTGGAATAGAGAGGTTTGCACACAATACACATTTAAAATACACATTTAAACTGATTCTGTCATTGAGATTTTACTGGCTACTAATTTACTGCTTACTATTATAAGGAGGTAAAATGAACACAGGGATTATGATGATTATGGATGCTTTTAAGCTGTCAAGATCAGTGTTTCTTTCTTACTGCTTTTGAGTTTCTAGAACTGCTGAAATAGCTTCCTGACTTATAGTGCTAGGTTTCTAGCCACAAAAGCCAATATTGCCCTATGTAAGAGAGATTCTGTTGATTTCTTAAAATTGGCACAGCCCAGTTGTGGAGATTTGAATGCAGATAGGTTTCAGAGTTTAAAACCCAGAAGTCTGTAAGTCAGAGCTTCAAAATTTGGTTCAGGCCGATGAGGGATGTTCCACTTAAAGAGAATCAAAAGTGAAGTCTTTTGCTGCTACCAGATTCAGGTCTGTTCTTGGTTTCAAGATGGCATCGACAGAATAATCTACAGTACCATCAAGAGGTGCTCTATTGGTATTGCTCTGTAGGAAGGCACTAATGCAGAAAGAAGGGAAGATCAAAGGCAATCAGAATGGTCAAACTAAGTGTCAGGATATTTCATACTAAGATTTGGAGGTCTGTAAGGACTGGGGCTCTATGAAGAATGGCAAAGTGAATGGAGCTGGGAAAGGATATTTTTACTTGCATGAGACCACTCAGCAGGAAGAGTAAATCTGCTCATATGTAGTAGTATTTACCTTTGAGATATCTACAGAGGTATTTTATGTGACTTTTTTTAGCTTAGAGCTCCCCCAAACTTCCACAGTGAGGTTAATAAATCAGTTTGCTGATCAAGAAAAGTTCCTTAGACTTAAGGAACTTAAGGTACTTCTCTAGGTGTTACAATCTGGCATCATATTTGTGAGCTTTAGTGTAGGGTAGTTGTACTTGTTTGCAAACCAAAAAACAAAATCAAGGAACTTTAATATGTGTCACCATCCATTGCTGTTTATGGTCACAGTGGCTTTAAAGTGGTAGCTGTCTTTGCACCATTAACACTGTTTTAGAATTATTTTCTTTACTTTTCCAGTTCCATCTTGTGTTTTCTGCATTGTATTTTGCCTTCGTATTTTACTGTACTTGCATTGTTGAAGTCTTTATACCCCTCTGCCTAAGCAGCTCAGAATTGTTACTCCTTTATCCTTTGTGAGCTGCTTTCAGCACCCTTGGCTTTGGTGAGCAACTTTTTGAAGTCTTCTGACTTCTTGTCATTTGTGACTCTTTACTCCTAGTTCTTGTGCTTTTACTATCAACAGGTTTCATAAAGAGTTCTCACCAGATTCCAGATTGGTGTGGAGGTTCTGTATGAGCACTGGGGAGTCTCAATGGCTTTTTGCCTTTGCACTGCACTTTTGGTTAATCTTATCTGCAAAACCAAATCCAGCTAACATCTTCATGCTAGTGAGTCAGATCATCTGCTCTAGACCTTGTCTCTGTGCAAAAAATTGTTCTTTCTTTTTCCATAGGCCTTTTGTCAACTCTAGTTAATCTTAAAAATAATAATAGTAATAACAACAACAACAACTCTTTTTTGTATTATTATAAAAGCCATGACCCTCTATTGTTGAAGGCTTTGTGCCATCTTACATTACTCCATTGCTGTGGACTACCAGCTTGCCTTTTGCTCCAGTTGTAATTTGCATGCCATCTGCATTTTCATATCTAAATGGTACATACATCTTACAGGTTCTTTCTTGATGACATTTCTAAAAGAATCCTTTTTATTCAAGGTATTGCCTTGTTTTTCTCTGCCCTTGATAAAAGCAGTCCTGTCTTGTGTATGTCAGTTCTAAAAAACTCTTGCAGAGATCGTTTTCTGAACTGTCCTTGTGTGGTGGTCTAGTTTCTTTGTTGGAATCCCACCACTGGTTCTTCCTGTTGTTATGTGCTTGTGTATTAATAAAGCTTCCTAACACTATACCAACCCTTTTAGTAAAGGCAAATGCTCCTCAGTCACATAAGGTGACGTAGTTCTATGTTTTCAAGTACAGGTATTTGAGAAGATCATGGTTTTAACCTGGGCAGCAAAAGGAATAGGGTGAATATCTGTTGTTGTAGAAGACTTGATAGATTGAGCTAATATAGCCATCAAAAATAGAAGGAAGAAAAAGATTACTTTTGGGAAGTACAAGAAGCATAATTCTTGAAGGATGGATCCTTCCAACGCGACACCTTGCATCCAAACAGACAAGTTAGGTCTCTGGACTTCAGTTTCACAGAATTTCCTGATGCAACCGTGGTCATCAGCAGCCCAGACAGAATCACAGAATCATTTATGTTGGAAAAGGATCTTGAAGGTCATAGAGTCCAACTGTAAACCCTTGCACTGCCAACTCTAGCACTGAACCATGGCCCTAAGCACCACATCTGCACATCTTTTCAGTCCCTCCATTGGGTCAGCTTTGCTGCTACCCTTTTCAACAGCTGAAAAGTAGCCAATTTGAGTGCAAGAGCCCAACAGTTGATAATAGCGAGTTGCCAGCCCCTGTGCTCCTGAGAGTGCTCCGTTTCCTTGTTGGTTCAGTTGCCAGATTGGTCAATGAAGCGAGAATCTCCTAGGCTTGGCGATGGCTGTGCCGGGACTGCCAGGCAAAATTCTTTCCCGCGCTCCAGCCACCATCTGCTGGCCGCAGAGCCGCACTGCATCGCCCACCGCGTTGCCAGGCGGTGGCACAACAGATCTTCCTTGGAATAAACTCGCTTCTTACCAACTCAGCATCTCTGGAATAATTTGCAGAGCAGCGTAGTATATCTTTGGGTGAATCTTTCCTTGAGGTAATCGAGAATACAACTGTTACAAGGTTTAATTTCTTGATTACTACACTTGCTGAACTTTGTAAACAGTGTTTTGTCCACATCCAGGCAGAATTGCTTGAAAATAAAACCCAGGGTGAAGTATCAGCTTTTGGGATGCTGAAGTTTTATAGAAATAAAAGATATCAAGTAGTCCCTCTCTGAAAGCAGATTTTTTCAGGCTGCAGCAAGATACATAAGGATACTGCTTTTAAGTTGCTGAGAGTAGCTGTTAAGTTTTAGGATGCAGAACAGCAGCATTTTCCGTAAATGATGTCATTTTGATAAATAGCAAAGATGATCTGCCTCCTTATGGGTTTTTCAGGTTATTTTTGTGTCTTTCTTTTTACTGAGGACTGACTCCTTTTTGGAGGAGTATTGTCTTGTTCGAGTTCCTGTGATGATTTTCATTCATAACCAAATAGTGGTGAAGCTAGGCCTTGAATGTTAATTTATTGTTTTTATTCCCAGTCTGTGCTTCTTCGTTTTTGATTTGTAATGGCTTGCAGACCTTATTCTGATGTTCTGTGAATCATTTGCAGCTGCAAATTAAAGGTTAGGCAACAATAATGACGATTTATATTGAAGTTATAGAAATTATATGTATTTGTATCATATGTTATTGTTAAAATATTATTTATATAATCTTATCTTGCACTTATTGCTCTGTGGCCACGGTGACCAAAACTTACTCATCTCATCATTGGCAAGGAACAAATAACAGGAAGATACAAAGCCAACAAGATTGCTTTGTTTTTTCACTTATTTATGAGGTTTTAAATTACAGTTTAAAACTTCCAGTTCTGTTCCTTTTTATTTTTTTTTCCTTCAGTAGTTAGACTTAAGGGTTTTGTTTCCCGAAAACTCCTGGGTTGTTAGGGTTTACTTCAAAGTTGTGATTCACCAAGTGCCGGGCCTGCTGGCGAGATGAGGTCCTGCTCTCAGTTGTGTGGTCTTACCTCTTTGACGAACGCCAGAGTCAGATTCAGGAAAGCAGTAAGAGTGTGTGGCCTGGAGTGAGCAGAAAAGATGAGATCTGTGAGACCTTTCTCCTTTAGCAGTAACAAACAGTAATTTTTTTTGTCCTGTTTCAACTGGTTGCATCTTGAGAGTTCAAGCTTGATGTGAATATAAAATAAAACTTTAAAGTTTTCACAACTTTAACCAAGCATTTCTTTTGTGCTGTGTTAATATTTATCTTCATCGTGGATACTCAGCTTGCCTGAAACTTTTTTCAGTTAGGTACAAAAGGTTAGAAAAATGATTTACCTGACAAGCATGTTGAAATGAGATTCCTGAGTAGATTTTGCTAACAAATTCCAACAGTTTAGCTTTCGTAATATGTTCTAGCAGGCAGTAACAAATCCTTAGTTCAGTTACTTCAGCTACCTATTCAGCAACATTGTTGGTCATGGTCAAACTTCACCAGACTCTGTCATGAATGTGTGCAACTCGTGTCAGTAAAAGCATTTCTCTCACTTTCCATCTATCTTGGATGTTTTTTAGAAAAATAGGTCTATGCTCTGGCAACAAGAATTTCGGAGTGGGGTTTTTCATTCTCTTACTCATCCTGCTCCCCACTGCGGTTTTTAAAAAATGTTGGACTGAATCAGACAAGATAAAAATCTTTGCAGGTGACCCTTGTTTCCTTGCTGATTCTGTTGGTTTGTTTATTTAACTTTAAAGTTACCTGTTTCTTACTATCACTCTTATTTGGCAACCTAATTGATTTGGGGCAGGAAACCAGAATATGAGAGAAGTAGTCACAGAACACGAGTCAGTGATTAAAGTAATTGAACTGAAGTTTTGTCCCTACCTGCATGTAGTTCTGTCTCTGAGTACAATCAAGTCCTGGATTTCTCTTGTTTTGTTCTCTGGCACATATACTTTTGTTCTCTTTGGTCATTTTTCTCTAAACCTGAAATTTGTTGTATGTTATGAGGTAGTTATAGTTATCGTGGAAGTTATCGTGGTTATAGCATCTGGAGACACCATTGGTTATGTGGCCACCCACCGTGATGCAGGATGAGTGTTGACTTCCTATCCTATATTAGGCTGATGCAAGAAGGGTTTTGAATAGCAAGAGACATAGGAGGTGAGACTGGTCCATTCGGTTCTTTAGTATGGGAGTCTATTCAGTAGGTCGTTACAATAGAAATTCTTGCTTAAAGTTAGCCTTGTAATATAAAAATCTCCAATTTTTAGTTCTTTTTGTAAAAAAGCAGAAAGTCTTTTCTTTTTTTTCTCTTTTTTTTAATTGATGTGGATGGTAATGGATATTTTTTTTTAAAAAAAATCTGAACTAAAGCATTCTATTAATAGAATATGTGTATATCTGCTCAGAATTTCCCATAATCAAAATAAAATGCATTTAGTAAGGAAGAGCGCCATCTGGTTTTTACATAGCATAGCATATGTTCAAAGAGAGAGAAATTTGTTATCTGTTCCTTCAGTCATTAAACCTCAAAGGCTGTCTGTAAGTTGAGATAACATACCTGAGTTAAAAGTCAGAGTTTCCTTAAAACATGGTTTGTCTCAAATATGTTGAGTACACTTGAGTGGGGCTCTTGGTTGCATTTTTTTGTAGTTAGTTGATCCTTTTGTTTTTTAGACTACTTACCGGGTGCTTATCAGTACTGTCATGTCTGTTTGGTAAGAAAATGAAATTTCAGTTCCTTACTTGCAATGTTAATTTTCATCACGGTACCATCCTAGGTTTCTGTTGAGGCACGAATGTGTGGTCAGAATGTGATGGGTATTTACTGACATACTGACAAGTTTCTTGTCTCTCAGTCTTTGAATACAAGCGCATCTTCTGATGTGTGTTCTGTCTTTGGGAAGATCTGAGGTTGCAGTGTTGCTATCTGGCCACCAGATAGAGACTGAAGCTTGTGCAATAGGATTTTTCTTTTTCTTTGGTTTTTTTGTGGTTCAGCATTGTTTGAAGCCAAGAAGAAAAATCTGTATTACCCAGTGATACAGAATTTGAGAGTGCTGTTATATAAAATCAATAATGACCACTTTGTTGCATAGTCTTCCATCATCAGAAAGGAAGGGAGCAAAAATCTCCAAGAGGATCTTAGAAAAAGAAGAGAATGGTACAAATTTTTCAATATAGGAGAAGGAAGAAGAAAAGATCAATTCTTTCTCCTCTCCCACTCAAAACTTAATGAACCTAGGATAGCAAAATAGTACCTGTTAAAAAGTTAAGGAAAAGTTGTGCCCTCAGAAATGTGTGACTGTCTAAATCAGGGGTGTCAGACTCACAGCTCCTGCTGCCCTGCTCCTGCAGCGTAACACGTCACACACACACTGCACACGTGACTGTCGTGCTGGCAGGAGCATTGGGGCAAGGAGCTCGGCACTGCCGCCAGATAGAAACAAGGTGCTGGGCTGAATAAAACAAGGTGGAGGGCAGGATTCAGCCTGCGGGCTGTGTGTTTGACACCCCTGGTCTAAATGCACAATTAAAAGCACAGTTTTCAACCAAGATACTGGCTGCAGTCAACATTGGAGTAACCTGCAGCATTTTAATTATTTATGATTAGGGAACAGCAAGGAATTAGATTTTTTTTCACCAGGCCACTTATTTCAGAGTTGATATTGGGGGGGAAAATAAAAAGTAAATAAGTAAACTTTACTTATAGGAAATAAACATAAATGATTGTCCTACAAATTGCCTTTCCAAATTAGGGCAACCGTATGTCTGAGTAGCTGATCTGATCTAGATCAGCTGACTGGAGTTCTTCCACATGGAGACTCTTTCCTCAAAACTTGTAACCTGCACTAATAGAAACCCTGTGCTGGTCATGTCAGTGTAGGGCAGAGACTGGTCCCTGCCAGTATTCGTGCATTGCAAGCATGAATTCTTTTGCCAGCAAAATCTACCAGTGTTCCTGTGTTCCAAAACTCTCTTTAAGTCCAGTTAGGAAATTTAAAGGAAATACTTGCTTTTTAAAGCCTGTAGCAGTGATGGTGGGGGTTAGGGACTAGATGTCATTTAGTTGTTTAACAGGGCCATGGCAGAGAGCTAAGAGAGTTCATGTTTAGGTGCGATTTGTTTAATTGTTCACATTTGTTTGACAGATGAATGAAACAAACAAAAATGTTTTATAAATGTCATATAGTTTGTTTAGGAAACTTTAAAACAAACTTTCTTAGTGTTTACAAAATTATGATGCTTGTAATAAAAAAGAATTAAAGAACTAATTTGGTAAAACAGCTTAAGGGAAATTGATGGTAGTGGGCATATCCAAAAGTGAATTGACTGAAACAAACACTTAGGGCTTGAGTTGGGTTAAAATTTCCTGAGGAAAGTTTTAACTGTATCCTAGCGTCTCTGAGAAACGTTCCCTAATCAGAAAGATCACAAATCAGCAGTCTTGCAGGGGTGATAAAACGTTACATATGCTTATTTGGAGTGGTGTGCATCAAAGCTTTGAGTTGCTGTTTCTTGGGAACCTCTAATGCATTTTGTACCTGTTGGGAGTCCTAGCCTCATGCAGATGCAGTAAGTTTCCTGGCAGTTTCTTGCCTACCTCCCTCTCTAGCTTTTTTTTTGTTCATGCTCTGTCTTGGTCTCTCAACCTTCCTTACGCTCTTTTTCGCCCCTATGCAATCTGCACATCCACCAGAGGAGACAGTGAGCTTGGCTTTTCTAGTACAGTTGCTTGGGTACCTAAGTTCAGGTCCGATTTCAAAGAACAAACTCTCTTTATCACTTCTTTTGGCTAGAATGTTTTTGGGTCACTTCAATATATATATATTTTTTACTTGGTCATTGGGCAGAAAATGAGCTATTTGCACAGCCACCACTCTAAGTATTAAGTAAGAGCATGGCAGACAGAAGAGCAGTTACGCTTCTCCGGTTAATTTATTAGTTCAGCAATACTAATACAAAAATCAGTTTCATCACTTTTGTTGACAGTTTATGCTCTTCCCTCACCTTTGCGGGAGGCTGCATATCAGTTTAGCCGTAACAGGAGGCAGCAGAAGAGTTGAAGCGCTTGGAAGTGATGAGAGTTATGAACATGAGCATATTTCATGCCACGAGATGAGATAATGTGAGATGAGAGTAGTGAGGTGGAGCGTGGTGGCGCTTGGTCACTGAACCTTCTTAATAATGAGGAAGGAAGTAGAAGAAGCTTTTAACATAAAAGAAATATGCATTTTTCTAATGGAATTACTTAAACTTGCTCTGTGGTTTTCTGTCATTGGAAAGAGAGAGAATGGGGAGAGGCAGGCTGGGGGACCAGTCACACTAACATTGTCACTCTGTCCTAGCTTCCCAGCTGATGCTCACTGGGTGAGACAGAGAAGTTTCAAGAGCTTCTCTGGTGGTACGATTGTGCTGTTAAATGTCTGCTGAGCAGGTAGTCAGCTATAGCCAAAGGAAATGATTTGTGACTTAGTTGTTCTGTCTTCTCTTTACTGGGGATGCTACTTGCCTCTAGCTTGCCACTTGGAGCTTTACTGTTTCAGGAACTCTTCTGAGATTTCAAACAAATCTTGAGGCATAGAAGTGGATTAGTAGATGCAGAATTTACATGGCATGTGTGTGCAAAGAAAACAAAGAGGCACATGAATAATTTTATCACACACAAGTCTTGCTTCTTCAAGAAATCAAATAAAAAACAGCCTACTGTTGAAGATGGTTTTGTTCTAAATGTAGTCAGTTTTAGGAAGTGCAAATGAGGAACCTAACTATTTTTTCAGGGATGTTGCTTTAAAACTTTACAAGTAGGTATGGTGTTCATGTGCATGCTGTAAGTTTCTTAAGATTTTCTTTAGGTTTTAGATTTAGATTTAAGCCTGGCTATTGCAAAGCATGATAGACCTGTTGAATTTTTTTATTATTATTATTATTTAGCATTTAATGCAGTGTAATTGTGGCAAACGGGCAGTTCTCCAGTAGTTACCAGTTAGGTTCCATTTGTGCTTTTAATGCTGGTATACATTAAATATGATTGCAGTTCCATGTATCAATCCTGAGATAGAGGAGTAATGTCAGCAAGAATCGCTGTTGTCAAAGAAGCTGTATTTTTAACTGAGGAGAAAGCTGTTTATAAGGATTAAGCCTGGTGGGCATAATGGGAGGAGAAGCAGCAATCTTGAGATTTATTTCTTGACTTAATTCTTTAAATATATTAAGAATTAATTATTTTAACTATTTAACTATTATTTTAACTATTTTAACTATTAATTATTTTAACTCCTGTTTTTTGTTTTTTTCATATCAGCTTAAAGAAAAAGATACTGCAATGGAATAGTTCATTTCTGTGAGGAATATCACAGTTTGGTGTAGTCATTGTATCTTTAGTCCTAGAGTTTTTTTCCAAGTTATAATGTGGTCTTATTACAGAGGCGGATGCCCCAAACTTTCCGTGATCCAGCCACTGCTCCTTTGAGGAAACTCTCTGTAGATTTGATCAAAACATACAAGCATATTAATGAGGTAATGGCTCTGGCTGTCTCTGTAATTGTGTATCTTTGTGAAGTTTTTGTTTACAATACATCATTAAGTGTATTTTCTACGAACAATCTCTTGGAGAGATAAGAAAAATAAAGCCTTCTATCTGTTGTTCACATCTCATTTGTGGTCACTGATGTCATGATTCTTCTTTCTGTCCAGCCCACAGGAAATTTTGTATCAATTAGTTTATTTTCTGTTGTTTTATAAACAAATGTTGAGCTTTTCTGTTACATGATAAGGAAATACAAGTGGCAGAAACGCTTTTTCAGGTCATCCTGTAAACCTTTATGAATGTGTCTAAGCTTTTAAGTAAAATAAATAGTGTTTTCTCTAAATTATTTAATGAAATATTATTATTGGCAAATGTAAAATATTACAACAGTGTGGGTAATATAGGAAAGCATCAGTTAGTTTCTAACTCTCTGGCACTTGTAGAGAATGTGAAGGAATTTCTGCAGTGAGTACCGACCTTGAAATTTTTGTTTTCTAGTCTTGTAGAAAGAGCAGCTGTTAACTCTTGTTTTCAGGCTACATAACCATTTTTAAGTCTGCTGTGTGTATAGTGTAATGTGATTTATCTTTTCTTTTTGCACTTGTGAACTCCAGGGATTAGTGTAATTAGTCCATTTATTTATATCTGCTTTCTGAATGTTTTATCCATCAGGACTTTTTTGGTATAATGACTTCAACTAGAGTGATAGCAGGGGAGAAATAGTTTTTTCAGTAGTAGAAGTTGCATTTTAAAGTCACAGGTTTAGGTACAATGATTATAAAAGCTGATTCTATTCTTTATTGAACTGGTGTTATAAAAAGTGCTCTTCTAAGCAATATACTTTTCACATTTAGGTTTACTATGCAAAAAAAAAACGGCGGCATCAGCAGGGCCAAGGAGATGATTCCAGTCACAAAAAGGAGCGAAAAGTTTACAATGATGGCTATGATGATGACAACTATGACTATATTGTAAAAAATGGGGAAAAGTGGATGGATCGTTATGAAATTGACTCTTTAATAGGCAAAGGATCCTTTGGACAGGTAACGTGCGTTAACCGAGCAATGTGTAATTCATGTGAATCATACGGATTTCATTTGAGGTGGTATTTCTGTTTCATTTTTGAACTCAGTTCTTTTCTTAATCCTGCTGTACTGAATGTGTGCTCAGGGCACTTGGAGTTTGTGCTGTTTATTGTTGCTGTAGGTAACATTTTAATATACTTCAGTATGTAGATCAGGTAAAGCATTTTGCAGTGAGCAAATCTTCAGCTTTCTGCCATCAGTTCACATTATTAGCTATTTGTTGTGGGGTTTTTTTGCTAATTAAAACAACAGTTTAGTGCTAGAGATTACCTATTGCTAATAATTGCCTGTTAACATTTGTTTTGGCTGTTTGTAGCTGTAGCCAAGGCTTGAGAAAACAGCTAGAAGGAGAGTGGAGCTTTTCTTTATTGTTTTTGTTAATTTCTCTCGGATTTCGCCAGTTGTTTTACAGTATTGGTTTTGATGATTTGATAATTACATTTGGATATAATTCTTGCTTTAGTGAAGGTCAGTGAAGCCTCAGTTCTGTTTTGCAACATCTTTGCAAGAAATGTCACATTATCAATCGTGGCTTTATTGTAGTATCAAGTAAGAAAAGAAATTCAAGATTAGAAATTTAACTTGAAAGAACAAAAGTTATAAAAATATTTTCTCTGAATTCAGCAGGTGAAGAAAGTTTAGAAAGTGAGTGGTTTTGTATTTAAAAAATTTGAGTTCAGATTTTGCTTATATATTTGACTTTTTTCTTCCAGGTTGTAAAGGCTTATGATCGAGTGGAACAGGAGTGGGTGGCTATCAAAATAATAAAAAACAAGAAGGCTTTCTTAAATCAAGCACAGATTGAAGTGCGACTGCTTGAGCTTATGAACAAACATGACACTGAGATGAAGTACTATATAGGTATTTGAAGTTACTCTTAATTTTTATTTAATCAAATTATGGCTATTGTAGATCTTGCTGCGTAACATAGGATGCTGCAACTAATGTTTCTGGTGCTAAGAAAGGATAATACAACCTTTAATGTTATTTAGGGTACATTGTCTGGTTTGCTTTGCCACAGGACCAGGTCCAGAAGAATAATATAAAATTATTTTGGGTAACAGACTTGTTACTTTGTAGCATTGACATTTCCTGTAGAATTTTCTTTTTCTGGTTGGCAATATGGACACCTGAAGAAGTTGGCATGAATCAGTTTTTCCACATAAGCTGTGAACTGTGGTAGTTTGCACCTGTTTCACTACTTTGAATATATCTTAAATTATCTTAGAACTGTCATGGGTAAAAGCATGCATATTTAATGTACAGCAGCATCATCCAGTACTTTTATGACTAGCGTAATCATTATTTTTTTGAGTATGTGTATTTAAAAAGCTCTAAATTTTGTATAACACACCTGAGATAAGACTTGTGTAAATGTTAAGACTTCTCCATTTAGAACTCAGAAAATATTTTAAAGCTTCTAGTTTTCACTGTTCCTGTAGATTGGAATGCTGTTCCATTAACTGATAATAGTAATACTTCTTGAACTTTTATAGTAATGATGAAATTAAGTCAGCTTATGTAAAAAAGTTTATTGAATCCTATCTATTCTTTGGAGTGGACAATTGGAAAAAAAAGATGGAAGGAAAGCAATAACATGTAAAGAAGAGATGGAGAAGTATGAAAAAGTGATTAAGGAAAATGAAACTGCATTCAAGCATCCTTTATTTTAGCTTATAAAAGCTGAAATACTAATAACTATGATTTTCTAATTTATATGTATATACTGTATTACTAATTTTTATTTCTGTGTTTTAGAAAGAAACCTTTGAAATTCTGTTAATGTTCATGATGAGTCTTCGGTTACATTTAAACTTCTTTTATAGACTATTATCTTTAAAATACACTTTATATATTCAGTTTAAAAGGTTTTAAGGCATTTTTAACTTAAATTTATTAATAAAGTGCTTTTATAAAACAAAACCTAAACTTGACGGCATACTATGTCAGAAAGGTATTTCAAGAGCCTTAAAGACAGAACCAGTTTCAGATTAATAGGCAGCAAATAAAGGCACTGAAAGCTTCACCACATAAGCTCTTGGAATTCAAAGTTTTTAGAGGGCCTATTTGTAAGATCAGGTAAAATGAAATGGACTCAACCATCATCATGTAATCTACCTGTGTGATATAAAGCGGGATGGCTTTATATGGAGAACAGTGCTGAAAGAAAAAACAGGAAGAAAAAAATCCAGATGATTTTGATCAGTGGACAGATAACATAGACTGCCTTTTCTTAGCCAGGTGATTTTTAGGTTTGTTTCAAGCTGATTTCCAAATTTGTTAGAGTGTATTTGAATAGTTTCCATTTTATTTAACGTAGTGTTTAATGAACACAACAGCATCAGTAAAGATCAAAAAACCACAAAGAGATAATATTTTGAATGAATTCCTTGTATTGCATGCTTTGCAAA
Source organism: Neomorphus geoffroyi (assembly GCA_033558235.1). NCBI lineage: Eukaryota > Metazoa > Chordata > Aves > Cuculiformes > Neomorphidae > Neomorphus > Neomorphus geoffroyi. The sequence continues at coordinate 61,604,830 of JAUMJM010000005.1, read as the reverse complement.
AAATGATGGGACAGTGCAGAGCTGTTGGAAAACACAAGTATAGGAACTGTTGCTTATGAACATAATTTTGCAACAAGACTTAATTGAAGTATTCAGTGTGTTATTGTAAAAAGTTGTCTGTAGGACATGTGGACCTTTCAGCCTTGCATAGGCTTTTGGATACATAATGCTGAGAATAGCTGAATAAGGCTGAAAGCTTTGCCAAGTATTGCAATGTACTGTGTGATGGAAGATGTGAACTTCAGAGAGAACGCATTAAATACATTGTAGCCTAATTTTTAAGGACATAAAGTTTAACTGCTTATGCTTCTGTCAGATCTCCTGTAGTACCTTCAAACCTTCTGACTGGTCTTCAGATCTAACACAAGTGTAACAATGCATTAGGGTCTTCAGGTTTTGTGAAAATTGGTTGCAGAGTGGAGGAGAAATGTTCAAGTGTCATATCTTCTCTGAAGGAAAGATGTGGCAAGTTCAGCTTTTACCCAACCTATTTGAGCCATGTAGCGGTCGCAAGTGGTAGTTGCTGGCCAATAGCATGCTGGTATTTACAGGTGGAGTAAGTGGTGTTTCTTGCCTAATTGGCAGGTCCAGCAAGGTTAGGTGGTGTCGGGAGGAAGTGGAATCAAGTGTAGGAAAATCACAAGGACGTGAAAATGAAAAGGTGCTGGTGCGTTCATGGTGGGAGGATATCAGAACTATGGCAAGGATGAGAAAATACAAAAGGTTTAGACCATGATGCATTGCAGGAAACTGGCATCATGGTGGAAGTAAATGGTATTGTTATGGGTAAGTTGTAAGGGACACATGAAGAATTGGCTTTTGATAATGGAGAAGAAAAATCCATAGGACACCAAGTAATGATCCTAATTGAAAGTCTGAATAGTTACTATGCTAATATTGGTTCAAGATTTTATTATGACAGAAAGGGGAGTGTGTTGCTCTTCAGCTGAAGACTGACGTCTTTTCCCTGTTTTGATTTTCTTTTACTTCGGCAACCAACCTGCATGATTGACAGACCAGTAAACCTGTTTGCCTCTAAACAGATAATGTGATGAAATTTTCACCTATTTCATGAAACAAATTGATTAGATTTGGTCTGGATTGGTTGCTTTCATAAACTGAGATAATGCCTGATTTAAATGAAGATAATGCCTTTGGGATATTGATCAGTTTTATTAATTGAAGTAATCAGTTGAAGTCAGGGCTTGTAAATTGCAGTAATGTCTTAATATTTTAAATTCATTTGACATTCAGATATTTTCTCTGTAAATTTAAGGCAAATTCTTAATAAATAATTCAGTCTAAAGTGCAGTATCTGCTTTACTGTTGAAAATTATGTACCTTATTCCAATCTGCGTGGATTTTAATACAGTTTTAGCTTTAGGAGAGTGGAGAAAGATCAAAAGTGTTGTGGCAAAGATTGTGTTACATACAGTTTATGCTTCTTTTGGGTTTTTTTTCTGAAATTCTTATTTACCCACAAATGTGTTTGCCTTTGCTAATAGAGGAGTGATAGCTTATTTTGAAAAAAATCGTATTAATTTTTGGTTAATGGAGCTTTACTGAAGTAACTTGCTGATGTTTAAAATGTCTTCTCATACCCTAGGCCTAGACGTAGATCTAGGAAAAAACAAACACAGCACTGTATTACCTTACTCACAGGTCAGCTTCCTACATATTGATGAAAATATTCACGCGTTATGTTGTAATTAGTAGTTAATACTTCCCACACAGGGTGTCTGTTAATTATTTTCTTCCCCTTTTTAAAGTGCATTTGAAGCGCCACTTCATGTTCCGAAACCATCTCTGCTTAGTGTTTGAAATGCTGTCCTACAATCTGTATGATCTGTTGAGGAACACCAACTTTAGAGGTGTCTCATTGAACCTGACACGAAAATTTGCACAGCAAATGTGCACTGCACTGCTTTTTCTGGCGACTCCTGAACTTAGTATCATTCACTGTGACCTGAAACCTGAGAATATCCTGCTCTGCAACCCCAAACGAAGTGCTATCAAGATTGTTGACTTTGGCAGTTCGTGTCAACTTGGACAGAGGGTAAGTATTAATAAAACTGCTGTTGGATACGTATGAAAAATTTAATATTTTTAAGTCATAATACTTAGATAGCTAATTTAAACTTCATCAATGAAGGTTAGTGCCATAGTACTTAAACTTTCACCATAGTGATAAACTTTCCACCTTTCTTTTCTCCTTGGTTATGTTTTTATGCTATGTTAGCGCAGAATGCATCAGCACTTGATTGTACAGGTCTGCTGTGCTATTACATAAAATACTCATTATTTTCATTTTCCATATGTATTACTTCTTCCACTTTAGCGTGTCCTCTATTTCGCGTGCCTGGCAGAGGAGAAGATATTATAGATTTGAGACAGCACAGTAGCTGGCTCCTAAAGATAGTGGTTATAACTAACCCATTTTTACAAATGTTTAAGCAACTCTGGAAAGACTGGATTGAATTTAGTCATGGTATAGTGACTGTAAATTAGAAACTTGCAGCCTGGGGTGAAGGAAGTCACCAGGAGGTGAAATGAGATCTAACTTGTTTAGGTCAATAATAAGGTAATTTTGAGAGGTTAAGAAGCACAAAAACAGAACCCCAGTGTAATTCCTCATTAAAATTAACTTGAAAAATGATCAGGAAGCGTCACTGCCTTTGTGGAAAGTGCTGGATAAAATTGAATGTTACATAGAATATGAAAGTATAATACTATTTTGGGTATGGTTTTTTGTTTGGTTGGTTTTTGTTAAGAACTTTGGAAATTTTTCTTTTGTTAAAATTGTTTTCTTTCTTTCTCTTTTGAATATGCCTATGTTAAAGCCTGTCTCTAAGTTTATAATCAAGACAGAATTATCTGTTTCTGAAACAAGCGGGATAGTTGGGAGTGGAAGGAGTTTGTTTTTTCCCATGTGTTGTTTTCTAGTTCCTGGAATCACCTGATGATGTAATCACATTTCATCACGTCATGATTATGGCTTTTGATCTTTCACTATCGGTTTTGTCTGAAGAGTTGTGATTCTGATGTGGCTTATGGAATAGTTTTCATAGGGTGATACCAGATTAAAATTTTGTCATATGATTACCTGTAATTACATGAGGTTACATTCATCAGCCCTAAAGTGCAAAATACTGTCATCATGACAGAATCTGTACATTTTTTTTGTGAGAGACTGTGAATGCTAGTATTTTCTTAAGAATTAACATTTACATATTTTTATTAATGTAATGCATAGATACCTTTTAGTATCTAAACATTGGCTTTTACTACAGCAAAAATGTATTTCATGAAAGTTCTATATTGTAATATGGAATCACAATAGAGCTCTTTGGGTGCTTTTATTTCAGATATACCAATATATCCAGAGTCGTTTTTATCGATCACCAGAGGTGCTACTGGGAATGCCTTATGATCTTGCAATTGATATGTGGTCCCTTGGGTGTATTTTAGTTGAGATGCACACTGGAGAGCCTCTTTTCAGTGGGGCAAATGAGGTATGCAGCTATATTACAGTACGAATAACATGACAATTTTATTTTTTTGTTCATTCTTACAATGGCTTTCATCTGTTTAATTGTAATACATAAACTATGGAGGCTTAGTAATTCTAAAATTAATAAATGTTAATGACAGCAATGTTTTCTGTCTGAACTCTAAATTGCCTGTTAATAATTTTATGTTTCTGGGTCTCCTCTCTTACTTCTTATTCATTAGTTTGTTTTGTATATGTTGGATTTTTCTTAAACTTAGTTAATTTAGAACTTGGCTGGGTAGTTTACTGTAGAATATCATTCTCTCACACTACTCAGCTGCCTGTCACATGTTGTTCACAAATATTCCTTGTTTGGAACAGGTGGATCAAATGAATAAAATAGTGGAAGTTTTGGGGATACCACCTACCCACATCCTTGACCAAGCACCAAAAGCAAGAAAGTTCTTCGAGAAGTTGCCAGATGGCGCTTGGAACTTGAAGAAGACCAAAGATGGAAAAAGGGTAGGTTACATAATTAGGAGGAGAATCTAGACTGTCTCTTTAAAAAATATATTTACAAAAAAAGGTGAGATGTTTATTTTACATCTCGCCTTACTGAAAATGTAGCTTTGTGATTATTGATTATTGTTCCACGTTGAAAGACAGGTTAATTAAATAATGCTTTCTGTAGTGTTGAATAGTTTCTTATTTTTATTTGATGTACTTCCTTTTATGGCATGTTTAAACTATGCATATCCAAGGCTTAATATATGATTTAATTTCAAGCAGTTTCTACCTTCCCAACAGGAATACAAGCCGCCCGGAACTCGTAAACTTCACAATATTCTAGGAGTTGAAACAGGAGGACCAGGTGGACGTCGTGCTGGGGAATCGGGTCATACCGTAGCTGACTACTTGAAGTTCAAAGACCTCATCTTAAGGATGCTTGATTATGACCCGAAGACACGAATTCAACCTTATTATGCCCTACAGCATAGTTTCTTTAAGAAAACAGCAGACGAAGGTACAAACACAAGTAACAGTGTGTCAACAAGTCCTGCCATGGAGCAGTCCCAGTCTTCAGGAACCACCTCTAGTACATCTTCAAGCTCAGGTATGTTTTTCTCCTTTATAGATAACAAAGCTGTATTTCCTTATCACATCAAAGGAGTCTATCCCAGATAAATGTAATCTCTTGGTTTTTTTATTTTATTAGTTAAATATGTCAGTCGTACTCATCAAAACAGTTATTTTAATCAGCTGGAGCAGGTGTAACTGCTCCAACAAAAAATAAAAAGTAGATGAGCAAAAATGTCAGTGATTATCATACATCTTGGATTTTTACCTTGAAGCGGTTTAAATATCTTCATGCTGTCGTTGTTTTGCAGCTTGCTTTAAATGTTTTGTCTCTTTAGTAGTTATTGTGCACGTTATGATTTTATAGGTGGATCTTCTGGAACAAGCAACAGTGGAAGGGCACGGTCAGATCCCACACACCAGCATCGACATAGTGGTGGACACTTCACTGCTGCTGTTCAAGCTATGGACTGTGAAACACACAGTCCACAGGTATGCTTATGTACAGTCTGTTTGAGACTATTCAATCTCTAAAACAAATTTACACTTTTATTTCTGGATTGAAGTGGTTTAAACATTGGAACTAGCCATGAGATTTGGTTTATTTTTCACCCCCAGTGCTTTCTATGTTTGTCATTTAGGCAAAAGTACCGCAGGCAGCTGTAAAAATTTCCATAGGTTCTGCAGAGGTGAAGGCTTTGTATCAGTAGCAGTAAGTCAGGTGGAGCTGTCAGTGCTTTGCTTTACACAGGGTATACAGGTGCACAGAACTGCGCTGCATCTTTCAACCCACTGGAAAAACTTGTACTTCAGCGGACTCCTGCAGGAGTTCCTACTTCCATTTTATGGTGTTTGCGTAAGTCACCAACATAATCATTGGCTGAATTAGCGTTCGTTCAATACTTCTTCTTGGAAAGAAGCAACAACTCATTTGTTAACTACAAATAATTTTTATTTTAGTACAAAACAGATAAAAATGTTACAGATTCTCCCAAGTAGAAAATCTGTTTTATGCAACAAATTATTGTGTAGCTAGATCTTGGTATTTAATAATGTTTAATGAGCTGTGTCCTTCCAGAGATGTGGGTAGTACTCTAATGTTGTTGACATAGTTCAAGATATGAACTACAACATAGGAATTTAGCTTAATCATAGAATCATAGAATTTCCTGAATTGGAAGGGACCCAAAAGGATCATTGAGTCCAACTCCTATCCCTACACAGGACACTCCCAACATTCACACCATGTGACTGAGGGCATTGTCCAAATGCTTCGTGAGTGCTGGCAGACTCGATGCCATGACTGCTTCCCTGGGGAGCTGTTCAGCGCTCCATCACTCGCTTAGTATGCTTATTGTATCCAGAGGCCTCAGTCAGAAATTGGGACCTTATTGTTCTAGGTGTTGTACAAATATTGTGTTATTACTACTATTTTGTAAAGTTGCTTCTGTAATTTTGATAGTAAGGTCATATATTGGACTTACTTAGTAACTGTGCTTCAAAAAACATCCAGAATGTGAACTCATTTTTCTCAAGGTATATTTAGGAAAGTGCATTAGAAGTGCTTCTTAACTACATGCTTACATTTCTGGAGTAATTTTGCAACTGCAAGATTTGGTTAACTTTTTTGAAAGTTAGCATAAACCTTTATAACTTATCTCTCATATATTGCAAATGGACAGATTTGAGTAAGCATTTTAATTTTTATTTTGCTTTTTAACAGGTTCGACAACAGTTTCCTCCTCCAATTGGTTGGACAGCCACCGAAGCTCCTACACAGGTCACTGTTGAAAACCACCCAGTTCAGGAAACCACCTTCCATGTAACCCCTCAACAACAGAATGCATTACATCATCATCACGGAAATAGCTCTCACCACCACCACCATCACCACCACCACCACCACCATCATGGACAGCAAGCCTTGGGTAGCCGGACCAGGCCGAGAGTCTACAATTCTCCAACAAATAGCTCCTCCACCCAGGATTCTATGGAGGTGGGCCACAGTCACCACTCCATGACATCCCTGTCTTCCTCAACTACTTCTTCCTCTACATCTTCCTCCTCTACTGGTAACCAAGGCAATCAGGCCTATCAGAACCGCCCAGTGGCTGCTAATACCTTGGACTTTGGACAAAATGGAGCTATGGACATGAATTTAACAGTCTACTCTAATCCGCGCCAAGAAACTGGCATAGCTGGACATCCAACGTACCAGTTTTCTGCTAATACAGGTCCTGCTCATTACATGACTGAAGGACACCTTGCAATGAGGCAAGGAATTGATAGAGAAGAGTCTCCCATGACAGGAGTTTGTGTTCAGCAAAGTCCTGTGGCTAGCTCGTGACTAAACTGAAACTAAGTTTGTTTCTTGTGTGTTTTTATAGAAGTGGTGTTTTTCCAAAAACAAAGTGCAAAGCTGCTTGAATCAGAAGGAGATAAACTCACTGAACCGCTACAGGAGGGCAAAGCTGACTATTTTTTTAAACTTGAAAAGATTGCAAAGGGACAATGAAGTTTTTTGTTGGTTTTGGGGGGTTTTTTTTTTGGTTGTTTTTTTTTTTTTTAAGAGCCATGTCCGGACCCACCTTAACGGATAGCTTAGTGGTGTTCACCTTTTGCTTCCCCTGTTTTAACTTTGCCACAACCTAGTCATAGTTTGGTTTTTTTGGGGGAGGGCTTTTTTTTGGTCTCATTCAACAGGGGTTATTGTTCAAATGTTAGTTGTAGTCGCAATCTAGTTTCTTTTTAAAGTCATTGCACATGATTTATAAAAAGGCCCTTTGAAGTTTTTGGGTGGGAGGGGAGTGAGTAATATATATATATTTTTTAGTTCCCCAAACAAACATGGGCACAGAAATGCAGTACTGTAAGAAAGAGGGACCTTCAGATTACACAAATATATTCTTCAGCTGTAAAAAGGGACGGTTGTAATGGAGTTTGTAAGGCACATTAAGCATGCTAAGTGGCGGTGATCAGAACTCTCCTTTTCTGAATCTACTGAGGATCAAAGCAGCAATTGTAATGGGATTCTGGGGGTCTCATATTTTGGAGACCACAGTCAGTTAGTATTGAAATATGACTGGTTTCATAACTGAGGTGCACTGAGAAGCAATCAACGGGTCGGTCCTGGCCAGTCCTGGGGAGGTCTAAGTGGTGGTCTTTGGGATAACCTTTGGCCTTATGGATTTGGACTCTTAAGTTAGAAGAGCCTACCATTTCAGATGCAATCACTTTTGGACATGCTTTTGCAGACAGTCCTTAATGCTGAAAACACAGAGAATGGGTAATTCAAGAGGCCTTTCTTTTAAAATAGACTTTTGTGACCCACTTATTGTAAGGTATTGCAAGGTCACTTTGCGTGTGTCATAAAGTTGACTTCCTTATTGGTTGAAGGTCACAGGAGTAGTGGTTTGCGTTTGATGGAAATAGCTACAACTGTGTCCCTTCCTGCTTTTTACTTTTTTCTTTTGCTTTTTCTCGGCACGTGGTTTCTCCACCATTACTTCTGCACAAAGACGTCTTCTGTTCATCCTGAACATTTTTAAAAATGCAGAATTTTATGTGACTGCTTTTTTGCCTCACAATTATGCTGTGAATTTTACAAAAATTTATTTTCTTTTTTGATAATTTATTGTACCAAAGCTGTTTTTATAGCACATAGATGTCTGTAACCAATAATGTAGCAGTTCTGCACTTTGACACAAGGTGTAACTAGACCATTTTTAAATGTCAGTTGAAAATTATGGCTGTACTATTGCTTAAACAAAACTGGAACTGTTGTTGAATTCATAGCCAATACATTTACAGCAATCTGTGTACTGAACATAATAGATTGACATCTACTTCGAGACTATAACATCTGTTACATTATAAATGTGTTCAGGCTTCTGAAGGTAAAAGGGACACTAGATCCAGAAGCTATGAAACCAGCAGTTGACTCTTGTATTCCTTATTAACATAATTGTAAACTTGAAGGCAAGACCTTGATTGCATGAACAGGTCCAAAATAATAGTCTGAGTAAAGCAAAACACTCACATGAGACCTGAGGTTACAAGGCTGTATTTAACAGGTGCCTAATTTTTGGGTAACGCTGCCTTAATATAACACAGTCAGCTTGGCAGTTGCAAAATTTATGGGCCCATTTAGAGATTTATTTGTATGAAAAGTAAAAGCTCTGTGAAAAACATTGGAAAGGATAAGGGTAATTCATTGATTGCCCATCCCAGATTAACCTTGTTTGCCCATTATGTATTACAGAAGCAGTGATCTACCTCTGCCAGTAAGCCCTTTTAAAACTTAATTTATCAGAAAATTCAGAGTTCATAGTGGTCAATTCCATGCAGCCAAGTTATTTTTTCCAGACAAAAGGTGGAATTTTTTATACTTAAGTGGCAGTGCAGCAGCTGACTACCATGTAAATGGGAGTGAATTCTTGGGACTACCATTTTTTTTTTTAAAATCATGATTTTTTTTAATCAAGCTATCCATATTTCTTCTGTTTTGACATGTCAACCCTGTGGACAAAAGTGGGGGGTTTTTTTCTTTTTTTTTTTTTTTTAACTCAGTAATTCAGAGAAGTTTACGGGATTTGGAAGGCTGTCACCTTAGAAACAGAATGCTGAATTTAGCAATATAAAAAGGAATCCAGTACTTACTGCTGTCTAGGAATATAAGGGTAATACGAAATCTGGGTAATCTTCGTGTGCGCGGGTTGCCACACCTTAGCAAGCGCCAAAAAATAAAGCAGTTAAAATATCTACATAAAGAAGAAATCATAAAATCCAGTGCTTCTGCATACTGTGTTATGTTACAGTCCAGTTTTGTGTGCTTTACTACACAGTTTGGTTACAGGACTTCTGTGCATTGTAAACATAAACAGCATGGAAAAGGTTAAATACCTGTGTTCAGATTGTAAGATCTAGTCCGGACTTGCTGTGTATATTGTAACGTTAAATGAAAAGACAAGCCCTTTGTATTATAGTCATGCAGTCTTATGTATGATAAACAGTTGAATAATTTGTCCTCAGACTCTTTACTGTGCTTTTTAAAAAAAAGAGTAATTTAAGAAAAAATGTAAACATAGTAAATCTTCCTATGCAATTAACCTACTCCAAGCCATGGTATGGTAGGTATAATTATACTATAATATGTAAATATCAGATACATTGAAACAGACTTAAAAATATGAAAGTAAAAGTTGGAGGCATAACAGATAATTTTGAGTTTTTAATTGAAACAGCAAGGTACAAATCACTGATGTAAGAACACAGCTCTGCTTGATTCTGATGGACTGTACTTGTAGTTTGAGTTCTTCATATTATCATCTGTTAGTTTGGATGTTCTTATATGCACTGCAGCTTTTTACCTGTTGCAGACTAGCTGATTTTAAGGCCAGAAGTGACCACGGTAATGAAATAATCTGACTGGCATGCCATTATCCCTAGAATTCAATCTAGTTATATCTGCATCACGAAGTCCATATCTTTGGGTGCAGTAGAACATGCATTTTAAAAAGATAGCTGATTTTCATATAGATCCTTCAAGTGTGAGGATTTTCTGTGTCTCTTGAGTGATGCAGCTACTTTATTTTCCATACTCTTAGTCCTCCTCCGGTTTTAGGACTGTTTAGTTACTGCTGCTGGCCATCAGATAGCTAGCTGCCTATTAGAATAACGAATAACTACTCTAGTTTTAAACTATTTCACTTTATTCACATAAAATGTTAACTTTAATAATCTATATAGATGGAGTTCTTTAAATCTCTAATTGTAAAACTTTTACGGCTCTTCTGAAACTTCAGATGTTTTAAAATCCATTCTAAAGCGTGGACATAAGAACTGCATACAGCATCTGGTAGTAATTTCAGTATTGCTGTGTGCGTATAGTATGTGCAGGTACATTCTTGAACCTTTCAGTTTATATCTTCGCTTGTTTGTTTATACCTCCAAGGATTGCGTTTTAAAATCTTTCAGTCTCAGTTATTTGCATTAAAAGATTGTAAATTTAGATGATTATCCATCATGATTCCTGAGTCCTTTTCAGAACTGCTGCTCTTCCAGGATGTAGTCTTCCATCCTGTAAGTATAATGATGTCTGAATGGGACTGGTTTACAGAAAGGTTGATTCACCTATAGATGTGACTTGTCTTCATTGTTTATCACTCTGCCATCGCTGTTTTCATTAAACCATCAGTGTGCTTACATTTTATTCTTGATAACTGAAAAATCTTAAATATCCCTGGAGATAATTCCTGTTGAAAACCATTTTTTAACAAGGAAGTGATCTAAAACTCCAGTGTTCTGACTGACACAGTGATTAATATATTGTGTTGATTTATAGGACAAATATATTTCAATAAGATCGTTATATGGAACTTCTGAATAGTATGGAAGTGTTTTTCTAGTCCAAATTACACAAGTAACTGACTGAAAAGTAGAGTTCTTGCTAAGTGTTGATTCCATGAGGGTAGGTTGTATGTGATCCAACATGACTTTGGCACGTGATGGATATTAGAATTGCTCAATATCTTACATCTGTCAAGCAAAGAAAGTCACCTTGCCGAATTGTACTTTTCTGTTATCTACCCCTGGCATTCTGGGGTTCTACAGAAGCAAAATCAAGTTGACAAGTTTGCAAGTGGTATTTATTTCTCCACCTCATAATGATAGTTGAGCTTTTTTTTTCCATATTGATTAAGATGCCTTGTTTTTATTTCAGCAGTTCTCCATGCTAGTCCTATCAAATACATGCATAGGGTCTGCCTAGACCTGAGAGGATTTGCAGTTTCTGTTGTTTATTGTGTTTCGTGCTAGATGTTACAGAGCATCACAGAGTTCAATCCCAAGATGTTCACTGTGACTGTCCTTAAGGACCTGAATGATTTGAGAATGTGATATGTTTCATAAGCCAGACAAAGGTGGTAGTTAAAATCTTCAGGCTCCTCTGCTGAGTAAGAGAGAGAAAATTAAATTCACTTTAAGTGGTGGTCATAGATTGAGAGGGAAAGTGAGGATACAAGATTCAGGATGGGAATTGAGAGGATATACTGTGTGGGAGGGAGTCTAACCAATGTGAATAATAGCATGGGGGAATACCCTTAGCTGAGTGGGATTGCACAGACCTTAATTGAAAATGAGACTGAGAATTTTTTTTTTCCTGTGGTTGTACTCCTAAGAAAGCATGCGAGGGAAGCTAAATGAAAAACTTCATGACTCTGTTGAATGAGGCTTAACAGTTCTATTTTGAGTGGAAAATGTGTTTCACAGAAGATTGGCTTCGAGTAATTAATGTGAGAGATGTCTAGAATGTTACCCTGTGTTTTGTCTCAGGGCAGATTTGAATCCAGTCTGTTTGTCAAGTGGCAAGACTTGAGTCAAATCTGGAAGTCTACAGAAGTGAAAGTTGGGATGCTTTTTTATTGCAATTTAGAATGGCTAAGTTGAAGGAGAAGGAGTTAATTTCTGACAGCTGACCAAATAAGGGTATGCTGGCAAGAGCAGACTGGCAGAAGCAGCAGTAATGGATAGAATGGATTGTCAGCGTGTAGACAACTGAATGGCTTTTAGTTATTTACTAACTAGGGCTGAAATGTATGGCTTAAAATTGGCTGAAAGCAGAGCCTAGTGAGACCTCAAAGAAGGCAAACCACAGTAGACAGAGTACAAATGGAGTTTTAGAACTGTAGAAATAATAGGCGCACACACACACACACACATCCCCATTCCGAAGCAGTGTATGTTGGTGAATCTGTTAACTTTTACAGGTGTTTAGTAGGATGAGAATGGAAGTGAGACTGGCCAAAACAAACACATCCTTAAAAAAAATTGTTGCCGTGGAGTAGAAAGGGCATATCCTAAAAGATGTTTTATGCGGATCCACCTTAGGTCCTCCTTCCTAAGACAGGACATCTTCTGTTTCACAACAAGCAATTTTTCCTCAGTGAGCAAAAGTGTCTTAAGCTAAATAACAATAAACAATGACACACTGAAAAAGCTACTAAACCTCAAATAGAAAACCAGCAAGTAAGGAAAACTGCCCCAACATTTTCAGTCTAAATAACAAAAAGCATCAGCTTTTTTTTGAAAATTAAGGCTACTAATATTACTGACAGGGGAAAACTACCATTAATGTAAAAATGTCGTCCTTTCAGAAGCATATGGACCAGATTAGGCTTTCTAAACCAAATTCTTAAAATCCTGAAGAGCAGATGCATCCTAGGCTGGGGCAAATGGGTCTGAATTTCAGTAGAGCCAGTACTGAGAAACCCGCACATAGATCATGCTTTTTGGACAACAGAATGTAATGTGGCTTTAGGTAAACAAGGCAATGCAATTAAACTTGTGTAGTACACCAGAATTTTCTTCTGTTTCTCTTTGGGGCACATCTTCATGAGAGGCGTTTCTCATCTCTGGTAAGTCATACAAATCTCCACGTACTCTATAGGAACAGCTTCAACAGGAATTTCTGCTTCCCACTGCTGCAAAATCCAGGGTCCTGTAACACAGTTGTCATGATGTCTTCGCATCTGGTTTTCTTTATAAGGGCATTATATTTTTTAGAACCTTAGATGTCTAAATTATTTTAAAGGTGTTCAATTAATTAAGAAAGTACAGAAATGTTTTGACTTTTTCTTCCATCATTGTTTTGCGTGTTAACAGATCTCCTGGAATTGTGTACCATAAGGCAGTGCTGCAGTGTCTTCTAGAAACATGTTGGTTTCCAATATGAATGCTTTTGTAATATATGCAATGTTTTCTTGAATGCACTAGCCTTTGGGTTCCTCGTCGTTGGTGCTTGAGTCTATCACGAAAACTTTCTGGGAATACATTGTTTCACCAGTGGAGCAATAGGTGAGCAGTTTTATTCCTGCTAGAAAAAAATAAATAGAGTCTCAAGGGTTGCTTAACTTTTAAAAAATCATGTTATGTGTCCCTGTTTGCGATTAGTACTGATACAAACAGTTTAATTCAAAGCATTTATTTGTTAAAGGGTGTTGGAAGCTGGTCTGTATGACTATAGGATGCTCTTATTCTCTTAACGTATTTGCACTGCATTTTTCCATTAATTATTCTCAGTTTCAGCCAGTTCTTACTGCTTATAGCAATGGTATTAGCAGTAGCTTATAGTTTTGAAGATCTGGCTTGGTAGCTTTCATTTTTCGGTTTGTTTTTTTTTTAAAAAAAAAAACAACTCTGGCTTTCCTACTGCTGTACTGTCTTTCTGCAGTGGATATATAAAGAAATTTGAGGCTTAATTTTCAAGGCCATCAACAGATTGGTTCCTAAAATAACTATATTTTGAGGGAAGGGTTAAAAACATTGCTTCTCAAATCCAGTTTTGTGTGGTCATTACAGCTGAGTCCTGCTTAGCAGTAGCTTGTGAATCTCTTGCAGAATCCCTTGGTTTTCAAGAATTTCTTGAAGCTTCAGAACTTACGGGTGTTCCATATGGTTTTGAGTAATAAAAAGAACACCAGCACGGATATGCCAACAGAAATTAATAATGAAGTCCACCTCCTGTAGGTCTCCGCATGAGAATTGGGAGGAAAGGATATTAATATGACAGATGTTGACTGTCAAAAGACAATTATTTGGTTAGTGATTGGAAAATGATATATGAAAAAATAAAAGCCGAGCTTGTTCGTCTGAAGAAACTAATCGAAGATGTCAAGCAGAAAACCTCTCTACCCAGATGGCCTTCAGGGTCTCACTTCCTCTTCACCAGTAGGAGAGGTCTATCATGTACCACTTTCTGTGGTGTTCCAAAGCCTGCCTCTTCCCTCAGATTTTCCTGCCAACTTGTAGCTCGTTCAGGTTGATTTCACAACTCCTTCCCAGTGTAAAATGTCAGCTGTTGGTAGATGGAGTTAATAGTTTTGAGACTGCAAGGATGATGATGAAGAGTTCTCTTTACCTAAAGCAGGCAGAAAGGCTAGAGCTGATATGGGCATGTTCTGAGCTGTTCTGCGCTTTCAATGCAACAAACTCTTGCATAATTTGCACTCGAAGGAAACTCCATTCAGTGAATTTGGAGTCAAGAATAAGCTGAGGGATGTTTAGTTTTCAAGGCTTCAGTCTTGCTTATCTTCTTTCCCAGTGCAGGGCCAGCACAGTTGAGTACCAGTGGGATTCCTCTTATTTGCTGCAATGTGTTAGAGCATTTTTATTTTCGTCTGAACTGGTCTCCTTGTCTGAAAAACGTTTGTCTTGTATATGAGGGGAATTTTATCACTTTTTTCTACACCAGCTAAGTTAGTATTTCTTCCAAGAAAATTACTGTACATAAGTTTATTCTATGCTGGAATAACTGACTTTATTGTACTCTATGTATGCTATCACACATCAGTCTGGTCAAACTTCAGTATGCAGAGCTAATACTGTTCTATGTGTGAAGGGGTGTTTGGTCTGTCAGCGGAACATTACAGTGACAGTACCTTGAGATCAGGTGTGTCTGCAGAGGTCTCTTTGATATAGTGACAGTATGAAGGTTCGTGTCCTGATATAACCTCAGTGACCCGAGAAGATAAATCCAGAATTCTCAGGAGCCAGAGCTTTGGAAATCAGAAATGTCATATTTGGAATTCTTTCATGAGGACAATGAGAGCTTTTTGTCTGAAGAAAAAGTCAAACATAGTAACTTGGGTATTCAGATTTTTTTAGCCATTTTCACTTTCAGTAGAAACTGTAGTTAATTTCCTTCTTCAGAAACAATAACATTCCATGGCCGCCTCTCCCCCATCCAAGTTACCGTCCTTTCTCAGTGCTGCTCACTCCCATTTCCTTCCCTACTTTCCACTCCAACCTTTCCCCCGACTTACCTACACTTTTTGCTTTTCTCTTTTCCTGTTTTTCAGCCTTTTATTTTTAACTCTGCTTTTTGTTTCCCTGCTCTTTCTGTGTTTATTTTCCCTGCTGTTCCCACTGCTTTGTTCTGTTGCCTTTCCAGTGTTTCTGCTTTTTCTTTTCACTAGGTTTGTTTTCTTTTCCTGCTTGCTCTTTTCCTGTGTTTTTGCAGCTTTTTCCATCTTCTCCATGCGTGTCTTCCTTGCTTTTGTTTTCCTGCCTGTTCTTCCTGCTGTACTTTTCCTATTTGTGTTGCTCTTTTCAATACTTTTGAGGTCTTTCACCCTCTTCCCCTGCTTTTCCCTTCCTCTCCCTGCTTGTTGCTCTTCTGAGTTCCTCCCAAGTCTTTCAGGTTCCCCTCCTTCTCTTCTTTTTGGTGTTCTTACTTTCCCTGCTTTGACTTTCCCCCCTTGCTTTGACTTTATTCTCTTGCTTTCTTTTTTCCATTTTTTCATGCTGCTCCTTACATTGCCCTTTTTTCATTGCTTTGACTTTTTGTATCTTTCCTGCTGGCTTTTTTGTGCCTGTCTTTCCAGCTTCCTTTTTCATCATTGCTTTGAATTGCTTTCCTCCCTTTGCTTTCTCTTCACTGACTTTCACTGGTTTTCTTTCTAATGTTTTTCAGGTCTTTGCCCTCTTCAGTGCTTTCTGTGTCTTCCTTTTGTTTTTTTCCCATTCTTTTCACTTCTTTTCCATTGTTTTATTTGCTTCCTTTCCTGTCTGTAATGTTTTTCAGGTTTCTTCCTCGTTCCTTCTCCACCTTGTTTCAAATGCTTTTTATATATATTTCTTCTCCCCTGGCTTAATTTCCCATCCTCTCCTCGCATATTTTCCTCTTTTGACTTCTTTCCCATCTTGTTTTCCCATAATTTCCATGCTTTTTCAATCATTTCATTTCCCCTCCACTTCTGTTCCCTGCCTTTGACTGCTTGGAGTTCTTTTGCCTCTTTGTTTCTGCACACAACCCTGATTCTGCTTGTTTTCATTGCTTTTCACTGCTTTTCATGTATCTCCTTTTTATCCACTTTATCTTGTTTTCCCTACTTACGCCTGCTTTGACATCCTTTCCCATCTTTTCCCTCTTTTGACTTGTTTTCACTGATTTTGTGCTCTTCTCTGGCCTTTTCCTTGTTTTCCAGGTCTCTTCCTTGCTTTTCACTGCTTTGTCTTTTACCTGCTTCTCTCTTCTCATCTTTTCCCTTCTTCTCCCTTCTTAGCTTTGCACTGCCTTTCCCTCCTTGTCTTTTTCCTGATTGTGGGGGATTTTCACCTTCTTCCTCCCCTATACTTTCTCTTCACTGTTTTGATACATTTTTTTTCCTTTCACTTTTGACCTCCTTTGCCTAATTTCCCTCATTTCCCCCACTTCTCATTAGCTTCCCTCTGCTTTTCGCTTTCCATGTATTTCTATCCTCATCTTTTCCTTCCTTTTTGTACTTTTATTCCTACCCCCTCCCTGCTTTTCAGTATTTGCAGACTTTTCTCTGCTTTTCAGATCTCTTCCTTGGTTTTCTCTTTTACATACCTTCCCCTTCCTTCCTCACTGCCCCTGCTGCCACTGGTTTGAGTTAATTTTCACTGATTTTCAGGTCTTTCCTTTCCCCTTCCTCTTGTCCCTAGTTATTGCTTCTTGATCTTTCTCTGCTTCTCTTGCTTTTATTTCTTCTCTCCTCCCCACCCTTCTTTTCAGTGCTTGTCAGTGTTGCGACTTATTTTCACTACTTTACAGGATGCTGCTCTCCCCATCCCCTTATTTTTGCTGCTTTTCAGTTCTCTTCTCCCCTCTTCCCCCCTGTCCTCCCCCCTTTCTTTACCTTATTTTTTTCCTTCTCTTCAGTTGTCTATTTTCACTGCTTTGACTGCTTTTCACTTTCAGATCTTTCAACTTCTTCTCCCTTCCTTTGCCTGTTAGTTACTGCTTTGATTTCTAATCCCCTTCCTGCTCCTTCCTTTCCCTGCATTGACTCTCTTACCCAGGTTTTTCCTTCTTTTCCCTGCTTTTCACTGGCTTGACTCTTTTGATGCTTTTTCATGTTTGTATTTCTTTTCCTGGTTTTACTTTTTCCGATTACGTTGCTTTGACTTCTCTGCTTTTCAGGTAATTTTCCTTATCCTTTTTTTCCCCTGCTTGTCACTTCTTTGACTTGTTTTTGCTGATTTCAGTGCTTTGCCTGCTTGTGGCTGCTTTTCAGGTGTTTTCCTGCTTACCACCCCACTGCCCCCTGGCCTTTGTCTCTGCTTTCTTGTCCCTCGCTGTTCACTGCTTTAATTTTTTCCCCTGCTAGTAACTGCTTTGCTTTATTTTCACTGGTTTTCCCCGTATATCACTGCTTTGACTGCCTTTCACTGCTTTTCTGGGTTTCCTCCTGCTTTTTTTTCCTTCTTTTCCCTGCTTTCCACCGCTTTTTAGTTAGTTTTGGTTTGGGTTTTTTTGGGGGAAGGGGATGTCATCCTCATCTCCCCTTTCTTCTGTTTTCCTTCCTTTTTCCTGCTTTTCAGGCTATTTACTGTGTTGACTTTTTTCATCTGTTTCTCTGGTCTGTTTTTTTTTCTTTATTTTCTTTAGTTGTTTCTACTTTGACTACTTCCCACTGCTTTTCAGGTCGTGCCCACCCTTTCCCCTCCCCCTCTTCTTCTCCATTCACTTCACTTCTTTGACCTTTTTGCTGATTTTCAGATCTTCCTCTGCCCCCTTTGCTTCCTTTCCTTGCTTACCTCTTCCCTGTTCTTCACTGCTTCTGCCTGCTTTTGGCTGCCTTTGGCTGCTCTTTCCTGCTTTTACTTTATGCACTCCTTTTTGCTACTTTTCACGTGTGTTTTGTATTGGTTTCTCCATCCCTCCTCCCTTCTTTGCTTGTCCCTTTCCTGCCTTTCACTGCTTTAACTTCTTTAGGCTGCTCTTCCAGTCTCTTGTTTTCCCTGCTTGTCCTTGCTTTTCATGCCTTGTGAGTTTTTTTTCCCCACCTCTTTTCCCCTGCTTTGGCTGCTTTTTCTTCTTAATGTGCTTTACACTATTCTGAATGCCTTTTGCTGCTTTTCACTACTTTGCTGCTTTTCAGGCCTTCCCCTCCTCTCTTCCTCTCTTCTTTTCCCCTGCATTGCTCCCCAACCCCTCCCCCAAAACCTGACTCCCTGCTTTTGCTTATCACTGCTCTTCAGGTCTTTTATCTCCCACCCACCTCTGTTCTTTTATCTTCCTTGTTTTTCTTCTTTCCGTCTTCCCCTGTTCCTCTTCCCCCTTCCTCTTAATCTTTATCCATCTCCCTCTTCCTCCTCCTTCCACTTCCCCTTTCCCTCCCTGTTTTTCCCTGTTGTGATTTTGTTGCCAATTCTCACATCTTGTCTTTTCCAGCATGATTTTCCTTTCCATTCTTCTTCCTGCGCTTCCCACCTTTTTATGGCTTTGGCTTCTCACTGCTCCTTGACTTCTTTAAACGCTTCTTTTTCTTTCCTGCTTTTCCCTTCCCCACTTCTCCCAGCCATTTTGCTGCTTTCCTCACCTTTTTGGTGCTTGTCCAAGATATGCACTGCTTTGGTTTCTTTTCTCTGCCTTTCAGGTCTCTTCCTTCCTTCTTTCTTTTATTTTCTCGTCACTGCTTTGACTTCTCACTCCTTTCTTGCATTGCTTCTTTCAATTTTTGTGTCTTTTCACTTCTGTTTTTTAATTTCTTTCTTCACTTTTCCTTTGGCAATTCTTTCTTCTTTCATTCATTATCACTTCTTTTTCTTTTAGTGTCTTCTGTTTGGATTTGCTTCTCTTTACAGACGTTTGCATCTTTGAGCTTTTTTCAGTTTTTGCATGTCTCATTTTCACACTTCACCTTCTGTATCTTCTTTTGCATTTTTTCTTTTCACCACTTTTCACTAATGTCTGTAACTTCACATTTTTCACTACTTTTCTTTCTCTTCACATCTCATCCTTTTTTTTTGCTTCCTTCCCCTCTCTTAACACTTATTGCCTTTTCACTCTTCCTTCTTTCTCTGCCTTTTCCTTTCCTCCTTTTCACATCTCTCCTGTTCCCATCAGCATGCCAGTCAACCTCTCTTCTTGGCTTCAGTACCTGGAAAAGGAAATAAAATGTACACATAAAGTATATAGGCAAAAATAAAGCACTGATAATCATGTAAACAGCTAATCTTACTTTGTCACTTTTGAATACCTCAAAGCTATTGCCATGTTTTTCTCTTCAGTTAAATCCATTGCAATCACTTTACTGCAGTAAGGAGTTGATCCTTCCATAAGTCGCAATGCATGGTGTAGCTTGTGAATACAATATAATGATAATGCTTATACTTGCAGACAGGCATATGGGGAGAAAAGGTCTGATATACAAAATCATTAAGGTTGAAAAAGACCTCTGAGATCATCCAATTTGACCGTCAGCCCAACATCACCACGCCTACTAAACCATGTCCCGGAGTGCCATGTCTACATGTTTTTTGAACACCTCCAAGGATGGTGATCCCACTACTTCCCCGGGCAAATAACTAGTGAACGTTTCATCCTTGAATAAAGCATTTGGCTGAGATTTGAGAGATGTGGGATCCTAATCTTGCCTGTCCATAGAGGTTCAAAGAGATACTCCTGTACCACCACAGGGCTACTGCTTCTTTCATGTGATTTCAAATTACAAGAGAAGGTGGGAAAAAAAGGAAGAAGTGGCATTTTGCACCCCCCCTCTTGAAATTAGGTTATTGAGCACTAAGGGTTCAAGATTCATTCAGACAGGCAGACAATCCAAAAGGAGAAGCGTGTAGCCTTGTGGCTTTGAAGCATTTCCTAGAAAAGCAGAGAGATTAGGATTAAGAACATTTGTACAAAGAGTGATGTGAAATGTCTGCCAAATATGTCCTGTCAAGCTGAAAACAACAGAAGGGTAGCACAAAGTCAGGGGAAGGTAAGAAACAAAAACTCAAGTGGGGAGTTAAATGGACAGGTGTAGATGATTGCAAAGGGAGGGGAAAATATCCAGGTATTCTCCATAGCAGCACTTCATGCTTTCAAATATCTAGGTCGCAGGCAAAATGCCGCTGGCTGGAGGCAGCTCTGCAGAGTTTTTGCGCATCCCACAGATTCATCTCATTGGAAACTATGGACACATACTGGTTTTACATTGGTAGGGATTCACTGGATGAAGACTTACCAGAATCTTTCATTTTCACTGCTTTTTCTATTAATGCAGTAGGCATGCAAGTTATTAGTAAAATAATACCATGGTAACTAAAAAAACCCACTTTCAGATGTGCTGAAAAACTTCTGACATTTGGCTATCATCACAATATCATCACGAGCTATCGGATTGCTCGCTTTTTGTAGGGGCCGTATTATGGTGGTATTTGGGTGTCACACAACACTTACCATGCACCTAAAGTCATGTTCTCTGATAGTTTCGTTGGGGGAAAGGAAGCAGAAAGATACCCAAGGCTTCTAGGTATTTTTTACAACAAATTGCAAAACTTAGCAGCAATGAAATAGCCAACAGATAAATTTGCTACTCCATTTTTAAAGTTCATTTTTATTAGGAATCAAAGGATCAATATAAACACGATATAGGCTTTAAATAATACTAGTTAGTACTTGAAAGCAAACAATGCTTGAATATCAACCCTATAGCTAAAAGAAGAAGAATGAGAGAAATAGAATAAATAAAAATGAAGGTAGTGAAGAGAAGTTAAAGAAGTAACTAGAAATGAATAAAAATTATAGGATTTTTTTTAAAAAAAATAGAAAATGCTATTGGGGAAGGAATAAGTTGCACAACAGGAAATAAAATTAAAATTTG
The DNA here is from genome assembly GCA_033558235.1 of Neomorphus geoffroyi. Lineage (NCBI taxonomy): Eukaryota > Metazoa > Chordata > Aves > Cuculiformes > Neomorphidae > Neomorphus > Neomorphus geoffroyi. Next base: position 61,583,635 of record JAUMJM010000005.1, on the reverse strand, counting down.
AGACAGAAAACAGTAGAAACAAAGGCAGTAATTGTACACAAATGTTAATAGTAAAATACAAGGGAGAATGAGAGAATCTGTTTCTGCCTCATTCTTGAGGCTTATATATCTTTTACTTTATTAATATAGTCTTTTTAAAAAGGGACAAAGAATAAAGAGAAAAGGAAAGGAAAGTTTTGTCTTTATTCAGCCTTCTACCATTTTTCTCATTGTCTTTTTTGTCACCTAAAAAAAGACAAAAGGACCAAGAGAGGCTTATTTATAAGGCTGATGTGTTTAAATTAGAAGATTTTCAACCTGTGGATGCCTGGATACTGCACTACTTAGAAGTCTGTAAAGTTAACCATGGGAAGCAAATCTATTGTCAGTGTGTTCAAATTTGCTTTTTGTAAGCTGCAGAAAGTACTGGGAACTGGAGCAAAGCATGGACAGAAGGTAGTAACAAGAAAAACATAAGTTCAGGACCTGGTCACCATGACTTTTTTTAAGAACTTCAACTTTAATTCTTGAAACAAAATAATTTGTTCATTAAGTTTCATTATATTGGTTGTAAATGAAAGTCAGTTCTGCTAAGTGATGGTTGAATTATTCCACTAGCTTTTCTGCCCTTGAAGTTCAGATTTATAATCTGAATTACCAGTAAATTATGCTGGAGGACCCTGTCATATTATAGTCAGCTTTTGTCTATATTACAACACTGTCCTGCATTTTTTTTGTTACAGGATATCTACCAGTGAAGCATAAAGAATCTGGGAAAAAAACATTATTTACCTAGATTTGTAAGATTATTTTAAAGATAGCTGTCATATATATGATTTGTCAGTGCAAGAGAGTATTTGTTCAAGTAGCGTTTGATATGTGCCTAATTAGTACTTTGCCTTCCAGCATCCTCCCTTGATACCAGTCTTTCAATGACAAGTGCAGCTTCTACTAAACCACGTAGCACATAAAAAGCAGATACAGAGATCAAGTAGAATGTTATGGCCTATAACCAGTGTAGAAAAGTCATCATGGTTTGCTTAACCTTGAAGACCTGAGGAAGCCTACGAATTAAGGAGATTTAAAGCGCCATCAGTCCTCTCCCTGTCCATAAAACTTGCTTTCCAAGATCACAGTTAGAATGAAGTTTGATTGCTTGGATGTTCAAGAAGAGCAGGCGTGAACTCACCTGAAACACATTTTCTGCTCTGATCTAACAAGTCATTGTTGAAACAGTTCTTTGACATTTACACAGTTCTAGTGATTCTGATATTTTGTATGTGCTGTTTTAGACATCTACATCAACCCATTTTGGTTTATCTTTCTCTCATCTTTCTGTGCCCGTAGGTGAACATATCTACTCTTTCTGAAAATGAATCTACCTGTTCTCTATTACTTCTTGTCGATGTTTTTAATAATAAAAAGATATAGTAGATCTTTTCTAATGGTGCAAGGCTTGCCTGCCAAGGTTCTGACTCTAGCCACTTTATATCACATAAAAGGCAGTTGTAAAACCAACGTATCCAGTAATGAAATCATCCAGTTTTAGAGATTAACCTCTGGAAGACATATTACTCTCACCCAAGTACCAGTTGCATGGCCCATGGCTGTAACAAGTTTGACACCATTCCCCCATTTTCAGGCAGATTTCTTTCTTGTGGTTTTGACCTATAGAAGACAAAGAATCCTTCCGTTTGCTCCAATTTCCAGCAGTTTGACATGAGTTTTCCTTGGTAGGAGAACTGGGTTTGTGATCTTCATGCCTTGCTCTTCATTGCCTCTTTTGCAAAGTATAGTATGGGCAATTTCATTTCAGTATGGGCTTCTCCTGGTTCAAATGACATTTTTCCTGTTCAAATGTTCAAAAGTTTTTTGACTCTAGGCTTTTTTTATGGGTGTTTCAAAAATGATGCAAAACGTATGCTTAAAGAAAATATATTTCTGATAGTGGAAAACATTGGGATTTTGGTCTTTCTAAGTGGAAATTATCTGAGTGATTTACTTGCTAAATGTAGTAGTTATTAATAATTTGTATAAATGACTGAAAATAGGAACTCAGGATAGAGGTAATTTATGTAGCCTTATCTATGATTGCCATAACATGAAATAATCTTTATGACATCTTTTCTCTTTTATTTAGGCACATTTTCTGTGATCAAATATTACAACTAAATTCAGAAAGATACAAAAATATTTCTGTAAACAGGAGGCATTGACTTAGAAGAATGTGTCCAAGAATGCGATGGGTTTTAGCACATATTGATAATACAATTGCAGCTTGTAACTGTGTTCACAATACACCTCTCAATGCTTGAAAAGATTTTTATTTAAACAAGCTTGCTTTTCTTTTTTGATAGCTGTTCTAATATTCTCATAGGTGCCATCTAGATGTTGCTTTGACGGAACAGTCTAGAATACCTTGAGAAGGTAACAAAATAATTTCCATGAGCAGAAGTAGTAATTTTATTACCTTCTTTAAGCTGTACAATGAAAAATGTGGTTAACAAACAAAAAAACACATGTATTTTTTGCATTAACTCTGATGCAAAACTTATGCCGTCATGCAGCTTCCTATAATCACTGATGCTTCTCATGGATTAAGAATGGCAACAAAGAGAAGAAACACAGTGAACAAAATGTAATTAATTGTCATGGCCACCCTCAGAAAAACTGTACTCTGCTTGGATTGTATTTCATTCAAACCTTCTTCCTCACTACTATAACATTAGAAGTCTTTCTGCATTGTCTGCCCATGGCTTCATTCCCTTTTCACGAAGGATTTATCTTCTCAAGATTTTCTGATTCTGGTAGAAGACAAAACGTGGGGGGAGAAAATGAATCTAGTTACCACAGTGCTTTACTTCTGTTTTCAAGGAGGACTCATCATAGAACCCATGTTCTGAGGAGCTAAAAAAGAAAGCAGGAACAGAGGAAAGGAGGAAGAAACCAAGCAGTTATTAATTCATTACACTAACATTTATCCATCTACCTGCCTACTATGATACTATGTTTGTGCCACACCATCTGTGTTCAAGATTACAAGCTCATTGCTGTAGAAATTGTGAAGAGACTGACTGATGCACCTGCAGATGATAATTGCAGAAGGGGAAAATGTAGGTCAGGAAGATATTAGTGGTCCTTGGTTAATTTAAGGAGCCCTCCAAAACAGTCAATGCCTGTAGGAATCTCTGCAGTCCCCTGAACCGTAATTCCACCTGCTTTATTGCCAAGAGGTCCCTCCTCACCTCATTCACTTTCTGAAAGTTTTCTGGGTAACTGCTGCATGGCTCCTGTCTGGATGGTCTGCTTTTGGGAAACACTTCTCCCCAGAAATAGTGCTCTCAGCAACTTTTGATACGGTGTGAAAGGGCCATCTCTAGTGTGGCCCTGCCTCGAGTGTTGTGTTCAGTTTGGGGCACCACAATATAAAATGGACATCAGACTACTGGAGGGTGTCCAGAGGAAGCCACAAAGGCTGGTGGAGGGTCTAGAGGAGAAATTGTGTGAGGAGTGGCTGAAGTCACTTGGTCTGTTCAGAATGGAGAAGGGGAGATTGAGGTGGGACCTCAGGGTCTTCCTCACAAGGGAAGGAAGGGGAGCAGACACTGATGTGGAAGGATGATGTGCCAGGGAGGGTTTCTGTTAGATATTAGGAAGAGGTTCTTCACCCAGAGGGTGGTGGAGCACTGGAACAGCTCCACAGGGAAACAGTCATGGCACCAAGCCTGACAATATTCAATAAACATTTGGACAATACCCTGAGACACATGGTGTGAGTGTTGGGATGGTCCTATGCAGGGACAGAAGTTGGACTTGATGACCCTTGTGGGTCCCTTCCAGCTCAGGTCGTTCTGTGATTCTATGATCTCATCTCTTTTCCCAAGTAACAAGTGGTACAATGAGAGGAAATGGCCTCATGTTGCACCAGGAGAGGTTTAGATTGGATAGCAGAAAACAATTTCTTTACCGAAAGAGTGTTCAAACATTGGAACAGGCTGCACGTGGAAGTGGTGGAGTCTCCTTCTCTGGGGGTGTTAAAAAACTTGTAGACTTGGCACTTTGGAACATGGTTTAGTAAACATGATGGTGTTGGACTGACGGTTGAACTGGATGATGATAGAGATCTTTTCCAAATGATTCTATGATCTTGAGATAAGGCTCTTTTGAGCCTTATCCCTGTTGGATGTCTTATAACACTGAGCACTCCTTTGGCAGATTAATAAACGGCAACCTGTGGAAAGAAATGTTACAGCGTGTGGATGAGCAGTGTGTGAAAACCCAAGAGCTCTGATGAAATTCTGCTAGTGAGTCTTGTAGTTGTTTTTATGCCATCTGTAGATGCTACCTCCAGAGGACATGCCAGATGTTAATTGCTCCTGGACCAGAGCTTGGACCTGTGTTTACACTGCTAATGCAGTCACATCTAAGTGAAGATACAGGGCGGTAAACCGTGACAGAGGTGTAGGCACACTTTCCCTTCTGCCATGGCTGCTTTGGCAGTGTCGTGACAGACAACTGCAACAAAAGTGCTTAGTTGCTGATGTGAGATTCTCCACAGATTCTCCATCAAAGCTCTTAGGCCTTTATGGGAGCAGCATTTCCAGAGGAGCTTTATGGTATAGTTTGCATTTTTTTTCCACCAAATTTTTAGTCAGCTATTTAGATACATGTTAGGAACGACTGTAAATGGTGAAACAGCGTTTCAGCTAGTATTTCCAGATTTACAGCTGTGAAGTCCAGAACAGCTCACTGTGTTGCTGTGACCATACTTAAAGGGGAATCTCAAATAAGTACTAATAAATAGTTTCTCTCCTGCTGTAAGATACATGTGACAGCTGGAGCCATTCAGTATCTTTGTAAAGCCATTTATCTTGAAGAATAAAAGCCCTCTTCGAGTTTTAAAATCTTTGTTACAAGCAAGAAATTAATTTAAGTTCCTTGAAGTGGTCTATCTTACGGATGATACCGCTGCCAACTTTGCTTTTGGACAAGATCATTGCCAGCAACTATAATAAAATGAGAATGCTGGAATTAATGTTGCATCTTACAAATAGTATAAAATACTTCCAAGCAATCAGTCTTTATAAAAACTGGATTATGAAGTAAACCAAATGGATTCTTTTTTAACTTATTCACAATTCCAAGCATAAGTATGACCACTGAACTGTCTTTTAAGACTTTAAAAAGAGGGAGAAAGGACAGGATGAGAAATAGCAGAACAAAATGGATAAGTATATAGCTCATTAGTATTTAAAGTTAGAAAAATAGACAAGAATGTAAACCAAAATTTCGTTTAGTACCACTTCGGTTGAGATAACACTTTATTTTTCTCAATACCTTCATGGTGGCAAGTATCCTATAAGGTACATCACTTCCTTCTTTTTATTATAGTCACAAGCAGATCTGGCTGATAAACAAGGAAGTCTGACTGGAAAGTCTCCTTGCCTTGCTCAGCTTATGTTTTGCTGGTTGTTTCTTTTCAGGATGTTTCTTCTGAATGTTTCTGAAAAATAAATTCAAGCTGCCAGGCTGAAGTTTGGATGAAGGTGTATCTTAAAGCTGAATACCTTGTGATTTGGTACAAAAAGTAGCATGTAAAGAGTCAGTGAGTCAGGTTACAACGTATGTCTTTGGCCTGCTGTACACTCTGTGCACATCAGATTTGTATAAGATGATTTGCTTTCACATGTTGTGCTGTTATTTCTGCATGCATAATAAAGCTGGAGCATCCAGAATGCCTCAGATGGATAAAGAGTAACTTAAGCAAAGACGGACTGTACTGCGTGCATTGTGTGATATTGCACTTGTGCATTGGCTTCCCTGTGCATATACTACTCATAGTATGTGTGTGCCATTTCTGTAAGGCTTCTAGAAATTTGGTAGATTGTTATTAAAAATGATTGTCACTCAAAGCTTAGAAGATAATCAAAAGCACAAGCAATTTCTGGAAGGTAATGTTGGGATTGATAACGATAACGATATGGTGAGGACATAAATGGCAAACCGAATTGTAGTGTCTGACGATACTATAAAATAAATAATAAAAGTACTCTGAACATCAAGTAATAGAAAATTGAGCCATAATCGCCATATTTTTTATTTAAATGGAAAGCAAGCAAACATTATTCTTCATAGAGAAGGGTAGGTATTTTACTCTACTCCATTGTCTGGAATGTAAATGGAAGAGGAGGATTCCTCCCCTGTCTGTGTAGCTCAGGCTATGTACAGAAGGGTTGAAGCCACCTGCATAGAATCACTGAATTGTTTAGGTTGGAAAAGACCTTTAAGATCATCAAGTCCAACTCTTTAAAGAAACCCTGCCAAGTTCACTACTAAACCGTGTCCCCAAGCACCACATCTACACGTCTTTTAAATACCTCCAAGGATGGTGAGTCAACCACTTCCCTAGTAATGCTGGTCACACTATTTCTGATACAAACCAGGATGGTAATGGATGAAGCTTTGAGCAACCTGATCTAGTGAAAGATGTCCCTGCCCTTTTCGTAGAGGAGTGCGACATTTGCTAATCTTCCGTCAGCTGGGACCTCCTCAGTTAGTCGGGACTGCTGATAATTGACAGAAAGTGGCTTGGTGAGCACTTCTGCCAATCCTCAGGTGGTAGTATCCTCAGGTGGATCCGGCTTCATAGACTGTCTTGTCTTTAGGTGGTGTAGTAGATCTCTCTCTATCCATTTCCCCTTGGATTATGTGGTCTCCATTCTGCTCCCCATCCCTGTCTTTCAGCTCAAGGGGCTGAGTACCCAGAGAACAACTGGTCTTAACACCTTCTTTGCATCAGTCTTTCACAGTAAGTACCTCAGTCTTCTCCTCATCTTGTGTCACTATGTTTCCCCTTGCATCCAATAAAGGATGGAGGTTCTCTTTAACCATCCTTTTGCAGCTAAGGTATATATAGAAACAATTTTTGTTGTCTTTTACAGCCAGATTAAGTTCTAACTGGTCTTGGACTCATCTAATTTTCTCCCTGCATAACCTCACAATATCCTTGACGTCCTCCCGAGTTGCCTGCCCCTTCTTCCAGAGGTCATAAACTCTCCTTTTTTTTCCCTGAGTTCGAGCCAAAGCTCTCTGTTCAGTCAGGCCCATTTTCTTCCCCACTGGCTTGTCTTTCAACACATGGGAGTGTCCTGCTCCTGTGCTTTTAAGACTTCCTTCTTGAATAATGTCCAGCCTCCCTTGACTCCTTTGCCCTTCAGGACTGCCTCCCAAGGGACTCTGTCAACCAGGCTCTGCCCTCTGGAAGTCCAAGGTGACATTTCTGCTGATCCCCTCCTCACTTCTCCAACAATCAAAAATTCTATCATATCATGATTGTTATGTCCAAGTTGGCCTCCAACTATTGCATCACCTACAAGCCCTTGTCTGTTTGCAAGAAGTCTTTCTCTGTTCATGCATAAATGGTTTCTGCTCTTGAGGAGTTGCTCTGTGGGAGCCTGGGGGCAGAGAGGGACAGCAGAACTCTGTTTTAGGTGGTAGAAGTTACCACAATGTAAATGAAAGCAATAACAATATTTTAAGTGACAAGCAAAAGGTCCTGGATTAGGATCTATATCTTTACCGGACATTTGGAAAGAGGGTGAGGAACACAATTGGCGAATCCCGTAAATGACACGGGATGGTAAACTTGGGCAAAGTTCATGAAAGCTGTGAGAAACTTGAGAGGTGCTTCACCAAGCTGGGGAATTCGCTGAACAGCACGCTGCCTGCAGTTGAGTATATGCAGCTTAGTGAAAAGGTCTAAGGGGAAGGACTTGGAGAGGATCAATAAGAAAGGATGAACGGAATGGAAAAGCTGTTATGGAGGAAGACAGAAAAATCTTGGGCTGTTTATTTAATGCAAAGGGACAATAGGCATGTAGAGGAATGTAAAAATATACCCCAATATAGCATAATGAAACCTTCTACTCACTTTTTTATTCATGAGGTGAAATATTGTGAAATTGTTTTGCTCCAAAAATTGAATGGAGGTTGAAAATGACAAAGTCAAAGCTTTTCTATGCTTTGCTCTGCTAGGCTGATGTAATTAATTCCTGTAACTCTCATTGGAACCAAGGACTGCAAAGAAAACATTAGAGAGCATATGGATAATGTTTAATCAAAATGAATATCATTTACTGAAGAGAACAAGCACCCTCAATCCTAGCGACATGAATCAGTTCTAATTATTGAAAGTTAGGAGAAAACTTCATTGCTACTTCTTGGTACAAAAAGCTGTCTGTTCTGATTTCTGCTGTAGCTACTCTCTTTGAAGCTTGGATGCTTGCTGTAGCTGGGGAGAAGATACTGAAGATCTTTTCTGTGACCATGTAGGGACTTTTACATGGCCTGTCCTGCAGCCTTCTCCTTCATCACCAAATCCCCATTCAGCTTCAGCTGTATTACATAAAAAGCTCCTTGTCCCTTTTCTTGAACGTTGGCCAAACTCACACAGCTGTGAGTTCAAGAAGGCATGTTTAAAAATCCAAACAAGAGAGAGAAGGATTTAGGAGGTGTAATAGGAGAACCAGGAAAAAGTAGACCTTAGCATGCACATTTCAACCATCTTGTTTTCCCTCCCTGACAAGGTAACTCTTCGTCATTATCTGAAGTAGGTTTCAGTCCACCTCAGTAGAAAGGTGTACTTGAAAAACCGTAAGAAATATCTGAAGTAAAGCGGGTTCTTAACACATCTGACATGGTTTATTCATGTCTAATTATAGCTACTGCTCTGTGTGTGCGTTTGATTTTTGCAGCACGGCTGGAGTAGCTGTTTCGCTTGGCAGCCTGTGTGCTGGCCTGCCACCCCTCTCTTCATTCACTGAATTCTGACACTATGTTTAGAAGCACCAGCCATCCAAATTATAATGGCCCTCATACTTTGCATTTAGACTGCAGAAGTTAAAGCCAATTAAAACAAGTGCCTTAGCATTTGATTTTTTTTTTTTTTTTTATTTCATTTTAAGATGTTCTCTTAAGGGAAATTTTTAATGAAAGCTATTTTGGTACGGTACACTGAAGATGCATTTATTAAACAGGCCTATTTTTTTAAATCCAGTACACTTCTCATACATTCGATGCAATTTCCCCTTAAGTATTAATTTAGAAAAAGGAGACTGTATTTCTTAAAAGTGTATTTGAAGAGGAGGGAAGGAAATGTCTTCGCATGTATCCCTTCTTCATTGTCCCAATAACGGCAGCTATAGCAGTACCTGCCTCTGGGCACGAGAAGGGAGAGTAAATTCATGTGTGTGCAGCCCCCTTCCCATCTACGCTGAAGTAATGTTGACCCTTGGTTATTCTTTGTCTGTGAAGGATGAGGGTTAAGGAACTAAGCTGATTCTTGAAAATTAAGCTCTATACCCATCTTTGTGCCAGATTTTCAGCATAGCTTTAGACAAGATACTTTTCTTCTGTCTCTGAGTTATGCACTCTGCAAAAATCTGTAATAACGGAGCTTTTTATAAAATATATTTTTCAATCTTTCATCTTTCTGGTTATGATTTCTTCATGAAGTCTGAATAATTTCTCTTACGGGCACAAACTGACATGAGTAAATAAGGCAAAATATTATACTTCTCTGGAACTGGTATCTCTGTTCATTCATTATGGAAATGGAGGAGAAGCACTGGGCAGTTTGTGACTAGTCTCAAGTAAGGAGATGAAGAACTTACAATACTCTGTCTGCTGAAGACATGAGAAAAACAATGAAAGTATGCTTGAGGCCAGCAGTTTTGGACCTTGTTCAGGTATACCGTGAGCAAAAAATCTCAGAAAGCACTATTCTTCGATTTGAGAAAACTAAATGTATGGTTTTTACATTCATTAAGGAATTTAAAAAGATATTTGCTACAAAGCCATGGAGGTGGAATTTGTGTTGTTTTTCTGGGGGCAGAAGGACAAAAGTACTAACTCAGTCTACGATGCTTCAAGGAGAACATAATTCAAGAAAGAGAAGACATGCATAGTAGATTAGAAAAAGTGCAGAGGCTGCAACTGTCAATACAGAAATAACTGAAAGTGAATTTGAGGTAAGAGATATGAAGGATGAACAGCTATTAATAATAATGAGACATTAAAAAAATCCCCCAGCCGTTGATGGAAGAAATCTGAGAACGCAATGCTATTAGAAGGATTTGTAAAAATAGTAAGATATGTTTGCAGGGGATGTTTCTCAGTCATGTCAGTGGAGTAATGGAATATAAAATGCAGGTTTCTAGAGCTGGTGCATCAGACATCCGTAAGCAAGTTAGATTTCTGGAGCTAACGAAAATCCATGCCAGAGGAAAAACCTTACAGAAATAGATGAACTGCTGTATCAGATGACTGCAGTGAGACTACATTTAATATAGCATGGAAAGCAGGAACACTTGAACACATCAGTCAAGAGTGGAACGTGACAGGAAGAAAGTGGAGTGGATAAAACTCAAAGAAAGCAAAGAATTTAAGCTACCCCCCAAAAAAAAGAAAAAAAGAAGAAAGAAATAAAAACTCTGTGAAATCCATCTCCGCTTCTGATGCAATTATGATTTTCAATGGGCAGAAGCCATTTTTTTCCTGTCATTGAGCCTGGACAAGAATATGGAGGAAAAAAAAGTAGAAAAATAATGCAGACTCAGTGGAAAAGGTCCTGTACTGGCTGGGTTGAGTGATAACAGGGGTTTTCCATGAACTACAACTGAAGGAGGAGCTCTTTGGCTGACAGCTCTTTTCTTCACAGTGAAAGAAATCTGATTTTATGCATTTGAGAAACCCTGGCCTGATTTGTAGTTTAAAGGAGAAACCTTTACCAGACAAAAAAAGAGAAATCATTCCTCTCCTTTTCAGAATTAGTATAAAAATACAGGATGTCATTGTGGTAAATTGCTAACCAGCAACAGCACAGAGCACCAAATGTCATAGAGGCCTTCCTGCATGTCCCTTGGACCTTCAGCTTCCAAGTAGTCTGAGTCTTATAAAATTTAAAGGAAAGCATCAATTTCCATGAATCACTACAAAACCAAGATAAAATAAAAAAAAATTCCCCTATCAAATGTCTTATTTCACGTGAATGCTCCTTGTATTTTCTTCTGTTCACTGAAAACCAGGAGAGCCTTACCAAGGCAGCAAGGTTTTCTTTTTCAGCTCCAAATGAAGCAAGTTTGCCTAGAAATATTTCAGTCAGGTCTGCTGATGGCTGCTTCTTTTTGCATGAGGGCAGTCTTCCCTTGGAGGGAGATGTGGCTTCCCTCACTGGTCTCTTGGACAGCAACCAGCTGCGTGCAGGCAGCAGGCTGAGCTTGTCTCTGAAATTAAACTGGTATTTTGCACACCCTGGTCATTATTGTTCAATGAGTAAGTATAACAATTTTGCAGTCATTTACAAAACCAATGGTTTTAAGATGATCCCGCAATGTGTTGAGTAGCTCTTCCAAAGTTCATAGATTCTAATTTGGGAAAGGTATTTGTGGGCACCCATGACCTTAAACACAGATCTCCATTCCTGTACTTAAAGACAAAATTTCCTAAATTCGTGTCACAATAACTTCAAATCTTGTTGAAAAATTAATAGAATTTAAATGAAAATGTTGATGAACTTGTGACTGTCTTGCTCCTCTCCCAGCATATTTTAGCAAACGCAAACAGTGTTATTGTTGCATGTTATGGTAATAAAATATGCATGTTGTTTGGAGGGGGTGGGCTCATGGTTCCTTTATATAACAGCAATAGTTTTCTCAGTTTTGTGCAAGACGATAATTTTCTCTGAAGAGTTCACCAATTTTTTTTACTATCCTTGATCCTTTCACAGAAGTTGTCTAATGTGATTTTAAATCTAGCATGAAGGGAGTAATAATCTAATTGACATCAGAGAAAATTGTATCTGAATATACATAGTTTTTTAATACTAGCAGGGGATGGAATCATGGATGATACTGTTTCTCCTCTTCTTTGTCTCCATAATAAAATAAAACCACAGAAACCAATTTTTGGTTATTTACTAGCTTAAGAAAAAATGTGTATTCCCAGGTGTGGGAATTGGTACATTTTAATGACTCATATTCTCAGATTGGTGGTTTTTTTGCTTCTCCATTCATTTTGGGACATTGAATTTGCTTAAATTCTTACCTACTTTTCATGATTTTTATAAAAAATAGTTTGAATCCAATCATTCAACCTGAATGTTCATTTTAGAGGGGATATGATGCTATCAAGTAGTTTAAAGTCTATTCCCCTGCCATATGGAAAGCAAGTATTTGCAAAAAGGTGAAAACTAGCTAGAACTTTGGGGAGCACAAGAAACAGGTTGTGCAAAGGTAAAAGGACCTTCACTTTTGTTCTCTTCCTTCCCTTGCCCCAAAAGAACTCCTGTCTTTCACATCTGAGACACATTTTTCTTCTATCTTTACCATTTTCTTCCTGTGTTTTTTTTCTAACAGTTTATCACAGCAGGAACACTCTTACCCATCTTCCTCCTTCTGTTCATCTCTCGACTTGCCGAGTCTGCTGTTTGTAGTTAATGTCATCTTTCTCTTTAGGTGCTGTCCCTTGTTCCACACTCTCCCTTGGGCTGAAGTACCCTCATGGGCATGTGGGGAGGTTGCTCTGAAAGTGACTCTTGGAAGGGTGCTCCATCTGCCTCCAGCTGTCACGTGGGAGGTATGTGGTGGCCTTTGAAACATCAAACCACTGTCCCCTCGAATTCTCTCTCCTGCTGGCTTCCTTCTGCACGGTCTCCTAGACATCAGCTCTCTAGAGTTGCTTCTTCAGCATTTCTGCAACGGTACCTCAATCCCCACAGAACTCTCTGTGGGAGTTTATAGGGTTTTCCCTATTTGTTGCCATTTCTGTCCCATCCTGTCATTTGACAAAAACCCATCAGCCATCTGTTTGGTAAACTCTGTAATCTGCTTCACTGCCCCAGTCCTGCCTTGTCTGTCCCTAGGGCCAACTTTGCTAAAACACAGATTTATGACCAAAAATTTAAATAAAATGTATATTTAAATGGAAAGTTTTGTATAGTAAATTTAAGTGTAAATTATAAAAAATCTTCTCATTTTCCTTGCCCTTCTCTTCTGCATTTGAGACTAACTCTCCATAAATAGGTACACAGTAGTTTTATGTCTGGTTTTAGTTTTCCTCCTCGTAGCTTCTTTTTTCTTGACAGCTAAAAAAACCTTAGTACTGGTTAGTCCACATGTTTCTTGATATTGAAGCCTTACCCAACTTAACAATAATGCTGCTTCTCTTCTTTTATTTGTTTCTTATTTGTCTGTTGTCTCTAGCTTTGCACCTGAGACTTGTTTACTTAGGAAGTTAATCTAAATTGGCTAATGGAATAATTTGAAGTGGGTTAATTTGATTGCACAGAATCAGTTTATGGCACTTACTCAGAATTTAGATGATTTCATTTGATTCAGTTTATCCCAATTTCCAAATAATGATCCGGCAAGGTACAAGCTAAGAGTTAATTCTTACAGACTTTTCAGAAAAAAAGGATTCTAAAGGACTTGAGGAGCAAGCAGCAGAGATGCGCCTTGGGATAGAGTGCAGCGTGTGGCTAGGGTTTAGTGTAGCAAACTAACTGATGAGGCAAGGGACAGGGCACAGAACACAAAACTGAGTTCTCACTAAACAGACGGAGCTCACTCAGCCTTTCCTCATAAGAGAGATTCTCCAGTCCCTTGATCATCTTCGTGGCCCTCTGCTGGACACTATCCAGTAGTTCATTGTCTTTCTTGAACGGCCGAAGCCAGAACCAGACACAATACTCCAGACGAGGCCTCACTAGGGCAGAGCAGAGAGCGAGGGTAACCTCCCTCAACCTGCCTGCTACACTCTGCTTGATGCACTCCAGGATACCCTTGGCCTTCTTGCTCACAAGGGCACATTGCTGGATCATCGTCAAGTCGTTTACTACGAGGACTCCCGGGTGCTTGTCTGCAGACCAGCTTTCCAGCCAGCCAACTGGTGCAGGGGTTTTACTCCTCCCGAGGTGCAGAACCCTACACTTGCCTTTGTTGAACTTCATTAGGTTCCTCTCCTGCCAACTTTCCAGCTGGTCCAGGTCTTGCTGAACGGCAGCACAGCCTTCTGGTGTATCAGCCACTCCTAGTTCTGTATCACCAGCAACTTGCTGAGGGTACACGCTGTTCTCTCATCCAAGTCACTGAGGAACATGTTGAATAAGACTACGCCAAGTATCGACCCCCCCTGGGGGAACATTACTGGCCACAGGTTTCCAACCAGGCTCTGCACCACTGGTGACAGCCCTCTGAACTCTGCCATCCAGCCAGTTCTCAGTCCATCTCACTGCTCACCCATCTAACCCATGCTTCCTAAGCTTGCCTATGAGCATGTTGGGGGAGACGGTGTCAAAAGCCTTGCTGAAGTTGAGGCAAACAACCTCCTTGTTCATCCGCACCTGCTGTGACATCCATAATTTCTCAAAATGTGGAGCCTTGTAGGTATGCAACCTGTAGGTGAATGCCGGCTTGCAAAGCCAGCAGCTGGTCTCCGGTATGGGAAGGAAACCCAGCTCCAGACGTACTCCTGCAAAGTTAAACCAATAATGCAATAAATCAAAGTCCAGTGAAAAACCATATTCAAAACATGCGTGGGTTTTTTTTCCCCGAGACATGGAATTGTATACGAAATATTCTGGAAAACCAAAGAAAGATGCAAACAAGGGAACCTGCGCTCTGGGCTGTGAACTAAGGAAAGCAGATCTTCATTCTCAGCTCTCGCCTATTGCCTATTGCCATCCCTTCTGTTAGTAGAAATTCAGTGGATGAAATATAAGTGAATTAAATCAAGACAGTGTCCAAAGCTGTTTATTGTTCCAGAGGACAAAATTTATTTATTAATGTCCTTTTTTTTAAAGTGGGCAAACAATTTTCCTAGAACAACGGTTTTGTATAGATTTTGTTTAAAAATCTGATTAGTTCTCTAAATACATGCTTTTCTTGTGCTGTCTTAATCATTTCTTAATCATTTCTTCATCATTACCCACTCACAGGTGTACTGAAATTGGTTTTTGAGAAAGACAAAAGCATGCAAAGGCAGGTTAATAGTAAAAATGTTACTTTTTCATACCTATGTCATATCTTCCCTCATCTGACAGAATAGTGATATCAGCATTCTATGAGAGCAACTGCACCTTCCACAGAAGTTTTTTCTGGTTCGTGATTATTTATTAAGATGATTCGTGCATGTGCATGCACAGTTTTACTCATTTATTCATAAACTGATATGTAAGTATTTTAGGTAGATGCAGTTTCCTAATTTGCTAACCTAATGGTGTTAACATTCAACTTGAGATTTATGCAGAAATGCAGTGAAAACATATTTGATAACTGATTACGTTATTATTTCTTACTCTACTGGGAATCATATGAGACCTCAGGCTTTGAAAAAATTGGTATTTGTGACTACTAATAAATTAGTTTCTAAAATAAAGGCAAAATCTTCGTGTTTATCTGAAGTATTTGCTTTAATTTCTCTCTGTCCATTTGCTGGATTAAATAGAAGAAAAGATGGTAGTGATTTCCTCTCAGGCTCTGACTTTAGACATTAGCCTAAATGTTACTTACAGGTAGCTTTAAAATACTGACCCAGACCTTTAAAATGCTGTTGTTTAGTGTTTCATTTAGCAGTTAAATTACTTAACATTGTGATATTCAAAATCAACTTTCACAGTTAATTTTTTGTAAAATGGTCATCATAAACAACAGAAAAGCAATTTTAGGTGGGTTTTTGTGTCAGATGGGCATTGTTGATGCATACCATGAAGATTTTCAGGTACATAATTTTGAAGATATTTGCCTTTGTCCTTACTGTATCCGTGTGAGGTTCATTGTGTGGCACGCAGAAGATGTTTAGAGGAAGGCAATGTCGAGAGCTTGTTACCTGCTGGCTGCCTGCAGCACAAATCAATGAAGAACCAGCAAACCAAGACGAAAACATTGCCTATTTTGAGGGCTCTACCCAGAGCTTTCAATAGAGGTGTTGATTTTCTGCTACTACTTTCTTGATTTGTCGAGAAAAAGACTGGATAACAAGTTTTAATTCGTTACTGCTGAAGGTACTCTAAGGTCACAGTGTTCCTGATCAGAGAAGTGCTTGTTCCTTATGAACACCAGGTTTCTCTTCCCACAGTGTTTATCAAGAGCCACACTAAGAACATAGTTATCAGGCTGAGCTGGTAAATAAACCCCAAACCGAAACAAAAAAAACCCCACCAACAAACCTTGAAGTGTACAAGTTAGTGGGATATTTAGATGATTATTTGGAGAAGTGGGAGCAAGTCCCTTTTTTTCCCTTTGTTTCCCTCCCTTCATCCTTTTTATATTTTTTTCCCTCCTTTTTTTCTTAACCTCCAGACTTATTTTTCTCCTTTTTTCTGCCTTTTCTGTCCCATGATAGAATTTTTCCATGATGGGAAAATTTTTCCTCAATGCGTGAAAAAAAGGAGTCAGTGCCTCTTTGGTGTTTTGGATGCACTTTGGAGGGCTGTTGGCTGCAACACACTGGCATTTCCATCCCTATGCTCGTATTAACCCTTTCCCTTGATCCTGTTGTTCAGAGGCTGTTGGCTGTGACCATTTTTTAATCATTGATTTCTTAGATGGCCATCCACTTGTTGAAGGTATACAGCTCCAGTTTCTGCTAGTTACCAGAGAAAGTCTCTGTGTCTCACTATGAATTTTGTGGTAGACCTGCTCAGAATTTTTTCAATTTAGCCCTATTTTTTTTTTCTTTTCTAGATAGCTTTTCAGAGATTACAACAGATCGATGGATAATTTGTAACCTGATGGGTAGAAACTGCCACGGGAGGACCGAGATCTGGCGTGCTTCTGCAACTCCCTATTTAAGGTGATCTAAGATTAAAAATTAGACCAGTTACAGGAGGAAGCTGAGCCTACACTTCCCAAATCTCAGGTTGCTTCCCAACATTTAGGTCCAAACCCTTCGCAAGTCCATTTTTGTGAAAGCATACAGAATGTCATATTGGGAATAGTTTAATTTTAGCTGTAGTCAGCGTCATGGCAATGACTGACTCATATTGTAAGGGTAAGGTTGGTGGCAGATATCTTCACTGTTAGTTATCTCCAGCAGTGTGTTTTATTTTTTAAAATATTAATACTTACTCATTTTTACAATAGGTAAACTGACTGATGGTGTGAATTTGTTCGTTATCTGCAAAGATAAGCAAAAATGGATTTTTCAACCCATTGCAAGGAAGTCTGCAGCTGAACAAGACATTTTGTTCTAATATCAAAATGCTTCATTTCTTTATTTTGGAAATGTGACGGCAAAAACCTGTGAGTGGAATATTGCCTTCTGTTTTGTAAAGTGATGTATTTTAACTCTTGTGAATTTTGTCTCTGAAGTAGTTCACTATATTAATTGTGTCCTAGTTATCAGATCTAATCCACACATTATTCAATATTTAATAATTAATTTAAAGACCCCAAAGAAATTACTTCTTTACATGACAAGAATTAGTTTGGAAGGTCACGTTTTCCTGGCCATAGAAATTTTTAGCAAGTCAACCAGGATGTTGACACAAAGAGAGAATAAACTTTGTAATTAAAAAAGGAAAAGGAAATAGCTATTTAAATTTATGAAATATCTTTTTTCTCTGCCGTTTTCCAGGCAAATTTCTATGTAGTTTTCTATTTCTGTTTCTGTTCTGCTGTTTCTCCTCTGGAAAATGAGACTAAGCAGAAACTTAACTTCTTTTACATGTACTAGTTCTCATATCAGGTGATCTTGCTGTGATTTTTCATCAAGATCATTTTCAATTTATGCCTCTCAAGGTACAAAACTTTTTCTACGATCAGTACTGTAGGTGCCTACTAGCATGCAGCTTATTTCTTCCTTGTCATGTTAATGGTGGCAAAAGACCCTAGGGATGAGTTTCTAAAGAGGTACAAAGTTTTTTGTGCATTGAACATTTCCCCCTTTCTTTTGAATTTACTAAGTTTAAAAACAATTCCATCTCTTACTGGTATTTCACAGGGGAGAGGGGAAAATGCTGAATGGCGTTTAAGTGATGAATTCTCTCCCTTGTCTCTGCTCATTATACAAATTTCATTCTGATGAAAAATCAAAAAACTCAGCTAGTCAATTTTTTTAAGCAATAGATTTGCTCATGCTTTATTCTACTATATTTATTAATAGTAACTTTGTGCACGTCAAAGAAATTATACTTGTATATAAAATGTCAAAAATTGCCAGGAGCATTGCTTAGCTCTGAACTTTTGATTCCAGTGGCCCTGCCCTTTGGCCAAGACCTTTGTTTGGTTTCAGCTGTAGACTTTGCACTTATTTGTATTCCTTCCTTTCCATTTCCAAGGATTTTTTGCATTTACTATGAATCATTTTACCTTTTGATTAGAAAGTGCATTATCTTGTTTTCCCATGTTTTAAATATTGAGCTTATCAGTAATGGGGGTTTCTTGTTTCTCTGCCCAGTGATGGCTTTCACTTTTCCCTACAGAAGCTAAAGCGTAAGGGCAAGCTGTGCAACTTCTTGCCCCACTGCCTTGCCTTAACCTAATTTCAATCAAATCTCTTTAAGATACTCAAGTCATTCTTCATTCTTGTTTGGTAGTGGTTTTAGCACATTTGACAGCGCCTTCAGTGATCCCTAGGGTGTACAGGACGTGTGCCAAAAACCTATTGCTACATGTGAGGATTCTTTAGGACTTGACTCATTTTTGATGTGGATGTCATTTTAGTGAGGTGGAGGCCTCTCCTGACTCCATCATCTCCCAGGGAGTCTAAAAGCAGGAA
Source organism: Neomorphus geoffroyi (assembly GCA_033558235.1). Lineage (NCBI taxonomy): Eukaryota > Metazoa > Chordata > Aves > Cuculiformes > Neomorphidae > Neomorphus > Neomorphus geoffroyi. The sequence goes on along the minus strand of JAUMJM010000005.1, from coordinate 61,564,882 downwards.
CAAAAGGCAGCATCAAGTTCTTATGTTGTCATCTGAGCAGATGGTTTCTCTTCACAGGAATGCCTCGTAATTCCTACTGATCTTGGTAAGAGCTGGGAAACGTTCAGTATTTGTGAAAACCACAAGCAGAGATTTAGGAGGTTCGCTCTAGCTAACCATCCATCCAAGCCAAATATGTTTCTGTGAAAAGGAAATAAACTATCATCAACTTAACCAGATTCATTACAATGACTTCAAAGTGTACCAGTTTGGGTTCCCCACCCCCAATCTTACTGATATTTTCAGAGTAGAGATTTCTCATTAAGTTATCACAATCTATTTTGGAAAAGTTCCTTTTTACTTTGAGTTTAATTTGATTAGAGTTACATTCTTGGGAAGATTTCTTAGGCGTTTAAAGAACTTTGCCAGCAGTGTGATGCTCCAGCTCCATTTTCTCAGCTCAGCAGAAGGCTGTGTACAATATGCTGTGCAGGCGAGGTGGACTAGACACTGTATGTTGCGCTGCCATCCTTTCTGAACTAGAGTGGTGCCATCTCAAGGACCACGTCACACCTCCTTTTAGTATGGATGTTTCAGTGAGGAATTTGGGTCCTCCTGGTCACAATGATGGGGAAGCACCCAGGGAGAGTGGCTGGAAGGATTTGTGCTTGTGAGCCTGGAGTCCTCTTTTCCTGAGTTAGAAGAAGTCCAGAGGACTCCAGTCCAACAGGCTGTGAAAAGCGTGTGGAGAAAAGTGTGGTCAGGTAACAGTTTTCCACCAGTTCTTCCAGCTTAGACCTCCCAGAAAATTTAATCCAGGTGACTATCTATAATCATTTGGGGGAAAACAGCTCTATGGCTTGGAAGAGGGGCTGATAAAGACTTCAAAACAACCTGGTAGCAGGGTGACGCCTGTAGCTTCCAGAGGACTGTCCGTGAGATGCAGCTGTGAGTTTGGAGCTGCCACCTTTGAAAAAAAATGAACAGAAAAATGTAGGGACAGCTCTCCCCAGTCCTGCCCTGTGGGAAAAAAAACTCAAAGCAGCTGTTGTTACTTGAAACTCTTAAATTTTTTTTCTATGTGGATGACACACAAGTTGGGGAGGATGAGGGAAGAACTGTGCTTTAAACTTGTGAATTTGCTTAGAATAGAAAACAGACTTCACACTTGAGATGAAATAGCAAGATATTCAGGTCTCTGTAGAATGCAGTCTTTGGATATGACGTCTGTGTGTTATCGGAGTGAAACTGTGTTAGAGCATCAGTATGCAGACAATAGATGGGGAGAATGGCAAATGGTGAATAAGTACATCAGTACACTGAATTTGCCTCTAGATTGTAACCTCTGGAAATACAGAGCATCTGAAAGAAGTGGAAATCAGTAGAAATAAGCTTGCACTAAAGGTACAAAATAAAGTGCACCATTCAATGTCTAACACCACCCTTCCTCTCAAAAAAGCAGATGCCCAGGTCTAAAACTCACTTAGGAAGCATAATTTAGTATGAATTAAAAATAAGAGCTTTCAGGTCTTGTCTTTAAGAATTATACACAACACAAAGCCCAAATTTATGCCTGTTTTCCAAGCACTTGTTTCCAAACAGCACGTTTACGGACTGAAGGAACAAGAGTGGAAGAGAAGCCAACATTTGTTCTTGTTTTATTACATTTGGTTTATAGCCTAAAAAGTGTCTGAGTGAGGTAACATAGCTGTTAAGGAGGCTGATATTCTGAAAAGAAAGATTATTTTGATGGACAGAAAGTACCACAATAGTAAAATTCTATATTTCACAGTTGGAAACTCTGATGGTAGCTGCTAAGGAATGTTCTGCCTGACGTACCTGACTCTCCCATTGCCATACAGACAAATTACGTTTTCATTGTTGAGCCATTAATTCACATTCACATTAAATAACTGGTGGAAGTGGTATAAATTCATCGCTGCGGAAGACAAGAGTCCCAGATACTCCTTCTTCCTGCTCTCCAGGGTTTCTGGGCACGCTTGCACATCGTCTTAGGGCTGCATGCTGCTGTACCCGTCTGAAAGTGAAGCTGGAGTGAGATAAGATGGCTTGGCTTCCTTCCTCCTCCCTCCTCTGGTGAGGCTGATCTGGCAGGTGATGTTCAGAGCGCACCAAACCCAGGCGTTGCAGGATTTGCTCTCCTAGGAGACGTGGTACCTGGTTGCAATCAGAAACATAGGCAAAGGCCATGGTACAGCCTCTGCAGACCGTGGCTGACTACTGGCTGTGCGGGCTCAGGAGGAGAGAAACCTGAGCACGGTTCCTTCCCTAGCCTGAGTTCTGACATTAAGCCAGGGAGTACCCTGATTGATAAGATGAATGCTATTATGGACCCAAGAAATGAGGAATTTTCCATTTTTCCTTTAAAAACACAAAGATTTAAAGTTTCTGTGGGCTAGAGGGAGAATTCAAGAGTCAGTCAACCCTTGGCATAGGGTCTGGGGCTCTGCTGTTGCTATTATGGTCTGTTGAGCCCGGTATCGTGCTGCTGACTGAAATGGGAACTTCTGCCCTGTGGCTGAAAAGAGAAGAGGCATTTCTTCCGTAGTTTTGAAAGACCTGAGTTTCCTCTTTAACTCCAGCAGAGGCAAACCCAGATCTGGGCACCTGCACCCACCAAAGTTAAAGGCAGAGCCTGTTTTGAAGTTAACTTCAGACAATCTGTCAAGTGTTTTCATCTGTCATTTGCCAGCACCTTGTTCCACCTGTTTCAGCAGCTGCCTGCTGGGGACGCTTCTCTGGCATGTGACCTCCTTCCTCCACCTTGCAAGGGATGCGCAGAGCTCTGACTCAGGGCTGTAAAATCCTCTCTGCGTATGCTGTCAGTTCGTGCATGCTTGCAGCAAGGTCCTTCACAGAAGATGGCATTCAATTTTGATCATAGAAGTTAAAATTGTTGGAATGGCTCACGTTAATGCCAATGACTATGGTTTTGTAGGGCAAAGATCTAGATCATACCAACTAGATACATTTAAGGGAATGTTTGCCTTTTTGGACATTTATTTTGAAATAATTTCTGAAATTTATTTTAATGCTGGTAAGGTGGTGTTATATTTATTGTTATCATAGAAGAATCATAGAATCATTAAGTTTGGAAAAGACCTCTAAGATCATCAAGTCCAACTGTCAGCCCAACACCACCATGCCTACTAAACCGTGTCCTGAAGTGCCACATCTACATGTTTTTTGAATACCTCTAGAGAAAGAGACTCCACCACTTCCCTGGGCAGCCTGTTCCAATGCTTCACCACTCTTCCCATAAAGAAATTTTTCCTAATATCCAATCTAAACCTTCCCTGATGCATCTTGACGCCATTATTTTTAAATAATAAGCCTGAGCTTGAAGTCTTTGCCGAAGATCAGATTCTCACTCAGAATGAATTTGTGTTGCTCCATTGAAAGTAGTATGTCTGTGTCTATTATCAACATTAGAAAGATCTGTTTCAGAAACTTGAACAAGGTGAGTTATTAAAAAACTATATTAGTGAGGTATATAGACATGTAACGGGTCTTGATTAATTATGTAATTGATGATATTAAAAAGTTGCATTATTCATGCTCCCATAGGGCACTGGTATTTCGTATACACTGTTTAGGACTAGGAGATGAAGTTTCCAGATTAAGTCATTTGCTGTTAATGAAAACACCACTCAGTATATACGGCTTGAAAATCCATTGTTAATTAACAGCATTCAATTCTTAATTGTCTTTTTACCAGTTCAGTTGAAATCATTGACACAAAATACATCGTTAAACTGCTTAATCAATCATTGTAGAAAAATAGAGGTGTTTGATAGGGACATTCTAGTACAAAGTTTACGTGAAGCTTCCCCGTTGAAAGCTTTGGAGGCTTCTACTTCTTTTTTAAGCTTATGTTACAAAAATGAGATTTCATAAACTTTACAGTCTGTACTACATTAATACCAAAGACAATAAAATACAGGGGGGGAGAGAGAGAGAAACAGACGAACACACACACCTTAAGCTTTAAGTGCCCTATTCACAAAAATATAGCTTACACATGCGCATGCCCCAGTGGTGGAAAGTCTATTTTTTTGTGCTAAAGGACACAAAAAAGGTTTAATTAGGGCCCTGAGCTGCTGTTCTAATCAACACAAACTTTTGTTAAACTGCAGCAATGAATTATAGAGCGGCCCAGTAAATTACAAGAGCAAAAAGCATGTTTATCCTCAGAGGAACGCTTTGCTTTTAGCTCATGCACCTTTCTCTAGGACTGACACGCGTGGGTGGCCTGTTGTTACCGATGCCATGCTAACCTCTGCTGTAAGGCTTCTGTCTTCCAGTGGAGCTGTGAAGCCATCCTTTCTTAAAAATGCTCAGCACCCCTCACGAGTAGCCTTATGAGTGGGTTGTGATGGATGAACTGGAGCACTTGGCAGCTGCTGATGCTGCGGCAGAAGAGTGAGCTTTGAAAAGTCTGTAGCCAAATGAGTGCTGCCTCAGAATTGCTAAATGTAAGTAACCAGAATCAGCAGACTCAGCCATCCCGGGTGGAGGGAACAAAAATCCGCGTTCTATATTGTTCCTTACACCGTACTGCTTTGTGAAAACCTTTTAGGGAAAATAGTCAGCACGGAAACAAAATCTCTTTCCATACTGCCTGGATCTGCCAGTACCCTTTCCCCACACCTTACTCTGGCCCACTCAGCACAGAGCTGAGCTAGAGGACCTGATGAAACTGCCACCAATTAGCCACACTCTGTGAAAGTTAGCAAGAGGCAGTTGTTTCAGCAAAAAGAAAAAGGGAAATAGGTTTGAATTTAATGTGAAAGCTATATCACAGTGCAAAATTTCTACCTGCCCTCTAAGTTTCTCCTGAGGTTATTTTTTTCTCTTCTATTTTAATGTAAATGTTTCAGTACAAAAATGCTTTAGATTCTCTTCAGTGTATTCTTTCTTTTCAGAGTAGGCAGGTATAAAAAACAAAATTAAGGCTGCATCTTCTTCTCCTTCGCTGACAGAAATGACGTTCTTCATGGGCCTGAGCGAAAGCCCACTGAAAGCAATGCTTTTTTCAACAAGTAGTGTTTTATGCACAGTGGGCCTGACTGAACAGTCCTTAGCACGGGCCAATGCTGCACTGTATGAACAGCCCTATATGGAGCATAACTGTGTAGCTGTGTCCGTACACACCAGCTCCCCTACTCATGTGAGAGTTGCCGTGTAAGCTATGCAAATTATCAGTGCCCTGGTAATTTTAAAGTTGTTAAGTTGGAATGTGCAGGATTTACACTGGTTTACAACATCCAAGGAACGAAACTAAGGTAAAGAAAATTGTTAGGGAACCACTCTCCTGAGCATGGGTGGCAGGAATCGTGTATTTAGCTGAGAAACCCTGTTGAAGCATACAGGCAGGGTTGTCACACCATCCGTGACTTTGCAGGACTGGCCAAGCACTGGTGTTGTCAACAAATGAATTTCATTAATTATGGCTTCAGATGAAATTCAGCTGTTTCTTTCCCAGCTGAGTAGCTCAAATCTACTCGCTAAGGTGCAACATTCGGTTTTCAATGGCTTGTGCTGTTTGTGTAGCAAACTACTTCACTGAAATCCCATGATTTGGGTGGGGAGAAGGGAGAAGTTTCCCCAGATATTGCACATAAAGGATAATACCTTCACATGAAACATGCTCGCTATGTTAAGTGTGTACAGGAAATTCTGGTTTGCCATGAGCCATAGATTAAATTTTAGGTCGAAGTGCCAAAAAAATATCCAGGAATGGTTTGCCTTATTTGTAAACATTTTCACGGTATATCAGTAATTATGTTACAATTTGTCTACCCTGCCCTCTCCCAGACTTATGGCTTTTTAGAGTCTGTAAAACAATCTGTTTGGCAAACAGTGAGGTACTCTAAATAGCTGCCAGTCTGGTACAGTGAAGAAAATGTCATGCACTAGAAGAGCCATAGATATAGGGGGGAAAAAAAAATCAATATTACAATCCAAATATTAGAAGAGAAATGCCTACTTGATGGGTAGTTAGTTTTTGCATCCCAGTATTTCTAGAACTTTGTTTCTAAACCTACATTAATTACACATCTATGTACATTATTTAGAAGTTCTTTACTACAGTACTTTTGTACATGCGGTGTTTATTACTAAATGTAAAGAGAAAGTAATTACATAAGGCATATGTACAGTATCGTGTTGGATTGCAGATCCCTCTGCTCACCTTCATCTTAAAGCTGCAAGGCCCATTTCATAGAGGCTTGTCACTCAGTATGTGAGACGGTTCTGAACCACATGCAAACTGGAGCCAAGGCTCATTGCTTTCATGAGGATTAATTACTCTTTCGTTTTAAATCCCTTATATGTATTCCCATTGCTTATGGTTATTTTTGTTGGTGGTGTGAATAAACCTGGATGCCTGAACTCAGAGAGGTGCTGAGGAAGCCAGCAGTCATTACCAGGGTAGGGATTGAGATTCCACCACCAATAATGGGTATTGCAGCTTTAACCCACACCTTTGCTTAGTCTGTGAATCTCTTGAGTTTAAACTGGGCAGGTAGATAATTCGCATCTAAGTATACACCTTCCTGGAATCAAGAATAATAAGAAAGAAAAAAGAAAAAAAGGCTTGTCAGAGAAAGAAAAGGGGAGCAAAGAGGGAGAAGATAAAGAAGGTGGTGTGGCCCTTATGCATCCAGTGGTTCTACACTTTGGACTCATTCTCCAAGTTGGCCACATCACCGTTTCTTTCATTTTGGTCTTCTTGGTTCTTTTCTTCCTCTTCAGTTTCCAGCTCAGCATGCTGGTCCAGCTTGCTGGAAACAGACCACGTCAGAGGCAGTTCTGCTCGGCTGGCCATCTCTGCCAGCTCTTTGGCACTGTAAACTGGTGTGTTGGTCTCATATGTTTCATGAAAACTATTGTAGTCAACTTCATAAAATCCGTCCTCCAGAGTGAGGACAGGGGTGAAACGGTAGCCCCACAGGATCTCACTTGTAATGTATGAACTTCGAGCTTGGCAGGTCATTCCTGTAACAGAGAAAGAAGAAGTGCTGTAACAAGGGCCCACTGCTCTCCCAAATCCTAAATTATTTTTTCGTATAGGCAGAGAAGTGCATGCAAAAGCACGTGCCAGAAAAGAATTTGGTTTGACATATGAGGTTGAGCTTAGAAAGCAATTTTACTGTGTGTAACGTATTTGATGCTCTCTCCTTCTGCTGTGTATACATAAAACAAGGTGGTGAGTGTGTGAGAAAAGATTAACATTTCTTTATTAAATGAGGTTCTTCTTTGTATATTTCATCAACAAGTAATTCACCTGCTGATGAGTCTCAGATGGCTTATTGGGCGTGTATGTGACTTACACCACGCCATCCTTCGGTTGGTAATGAACACATGCTGCCACGTTCAGCACTTGCTCAGGCTAACTGAGGACCTTACGCAGAAGCTTTTCTCTGCTGGAGCTAACCCCTGAGCCTGTCATCCAGTGGTTGACTTTGTTCTACTAAAGGTTGGAGCCACCTTCTAGTTATACTGCTTTGAGGTTTGGGCTGGTGGCCAGTGCACAAACATCAGAAAAACTCCTGAAGGACTTTTTTATAGGGAGTGATGCTGATTTCAGATATCTGTGACTAACATCTTTGTTACCTTTCCTTCACAACTCTTCTGTACCTTACCTCGGGACCTGCTATAGGGCAAAAAATTATCAGTAAGGTTTGTTAAGAGGCATGGAGAGAGGCAGCTGCTCCAAGCTCAAAGTATAGTCCTGACTGTCCTCTGGATGAGAAATCCAGGGACACGTGACTTGGAGAACCTGCCCCATCTCAGGCAGATAACTCAGGGAAGCACTACAATAAAATATTAATGCTCAGGAACAGAAGAGAAAACCCAGCCGACCTGAAAAAATGTCAGGAAAAGTGAAGTAAACCATACTGCCAGATGGGAGTACACATGAGAGTTTTCCTTTAATTATTTGCACATTATCAGCTATATATTGCTAAGCAAACTTCACCTGGACAGTATATGTTGAATATTTATTACATAGTGATACATATCCCTTGGACAAGCCTGCCACAAATCAGTTATTCAGAAGGTAATCATAAGCAATTAAAGTTGTTTAATTTGGGGGGCACAAATGGCAGCCCGTAGAAATGCACGTAAATTCTCTGTACTGCTAGTGTTATATAAAGCCACACAGAGAGTCAGGAAAAGCAAACATCAGTAGTTCAATGTCTCTGATCTTCTTCAGGGCTATGCAAATTGCTCTAGATAGTTCTGCCCTCATTCTCTTGAGCCTCTTCTCCATGTTCAGGTAACTTCCTTCTGATGGGTGAAATCTGCTTGGGGTTTTTTACTCTGTCTTTTTCACTGATAACATTGTGTTCAGAAAGATATTTACTAGCTGTTGGCACGCTATGGTACTTTACCATGTCTTCAGAATTTTCCTCTGCTTACTGCGTTGCCTCAAACCCTGCAGAGCAGTGAATATCAGGGAAAGCTTTAGCATGCAAATTGCTGCACTCTACCTACCTGCTATGGCCACACAGAAATGGGACCACATCTCTACTGCGCTTACTGAATACTGATTTCTCTTTCCTTATGCCTGATAGAAAGACTCAAGACTTTGTTTTTGTTGGTTTTGCAGGCAGGACAAGACATGTTTGCATTTCAGTTCTCAAGTAACGAATGGAAATATAAAGATCTCACCATTTTTATGTTCATTTCACAGGTGGGAAGGGCAGAAGGACACAAAACCATAAAACAAAATAATCTCTTCTGAGATTTTCTATGCCATTTTTAGGCTTAATTAGGTCTTTCCCATAAAATGACAGAGGGCATCGACTTGGCAGCTCGAAGAGCACTATATGTATGACAAACACACTAGTTGTGAAGCAGCTTTCCCAAAGAGTCGTTATGTTTTCGAGCACTCTGGCAGACTCAGAAGTGTGGGTACAGTATTTGGTCTGATCTCCCTGCCCTGGAAGGGAGGCATCATCAGGCTGCAGGCAGGAAGGGCTGGCAGGAACCAGTGCTGGGTGCAGTGTTTGCTACCTCAGACATCTCCCTGGGCTGGTTTCCTGCCAATTCCTTTGCTGCTCCTTGGTGGTGCACCGAGACCAGTGACCCATTGCATGGGTTTCCTCAAGGGAGAGTGCCATTCCTTACACTCATGTTTCTAATCCCTCTCTCCACTTCGGAAATTTAATTTTGAAAGGGATGAGGAAATTTGGAGTTTTCACTACAAAGGCAATGAGCTTAAATAAAATAAACTCCTGACATTCCTTTGAAAACAGTATTACCTTTCTGTCCTCCAACTAATTACTCAGTGATCCCATTGCTTTGGTTAGGAAAAATCTGTTTGACTATTGGGAAAAAGAGGGGCAATTTTCTACAGAAGTCAAGATTAATTGAATTACCTTAGAGTTACAACTCATTAAAAGGAAACTCTCATCTGAAATGTTGACCTACCTCAGTTTTTAATTTAGTCTCCCAATCAGCAATGATTTTATATCTATTTCTTTTCCACAGCTAGACGAAATATTTTCAGAGCTAGAATGAAAGAGTTAGGATTTGTCAAGAAAGTAAGTTGAAATCGAGATAAAGACTTTACTGAGGGGCGTGAGTATGAGAGAGAGAGCTCGTTACGCTCTCTAAAGGTTTGAGAAAGTTAATACAGAAAAAAAATTGTACGTGGATCACAACGACTCCAAATTAAAATGCGCCACAGTTGTTGAGACTCTTGAAATTTTTGCCAGTGCGGCTGTGTGGCTCTGGAAGTGGAACAGAGAGATTTCTGCATTTCTGCATTGTGTGGCTTTACCGGTTTCTGCCTGTGCCTGCACAGAGGTCCTTCAACTCTGCAGTCAGCAGAGCTTCTGGACTGTTTTTTCTGCATTTAATTTCTTATCATATATTATGGTCTAATTTGCACGTTTCATTATACTCCTTGGTTTTAATTGTCCCGTAGAAGGAAATATGACTTTCATTATTTGCTCTGAGCTCGGAACATGCTCTTGGTTGACAGGGGAGGCCGCATCTTGAGTAAGGGAGTTTTAGGCTTTAGGTTTCCAAGCATTGTGTGATTTACTCTGTAATTGTGTGGTTTATATGCAGCCATAGATCTGTTGCACAATGACTTTAAAAATTATTTTTGTTTGACATTTTGACTAGTGTCTCATTTTAATTGGATCTCTTTGAGGTAGCTTAGAGCTAGGGAGCTCTTGGAGCTACTTAGCTCAGCATGAACTGGACATTTTCAAAATAAGTTGGGAAATTAAGAGACCCAAATAATTCATTCTAAATTAATTAAAACTATAACCAGAAGGAATGATGTATTTGAGAAGGAGCATCAGAGCCCAACAAACCCTTGAGGCTGGACTCTTAGGCCCTGCTGTGATGGGCATGGAGTGAAGTGGGGGCAGTGAGTGGTGATGGAGGACATTCCTGCTGGACTGGGCAGCTGCTGGATATCCTAGCATGGTGGCTCTGTAGCTCCCTACACCATCTGTTCCTGCTGCCTGGCACAGGGAACAGCAGCGGCAGGGTTAGGTTGCAGTGCAGTGGGCTTGTGCTTGCACCTGTTCGCCTTGCTACGCGCTGTATTTTAAATACTCTGTGAGATGATGAGACCTTTGATGGTTGCTCTTAACTGCTGCCTAACTCCTTTAAACTTGAAGCATTTTTAATGAGTGGTAATGAGCCTTTGTATAAGTTGCAGCTTTCTGCTAGGTGTTAATGACAGCGTTTTGGTCTGTGTGGTTTATGTTTGCACAGGCTAGGGAATCACAACTGAGCATTGTGCAAATCCTTGATTGCTGGGCAAGTTATCTAAGAAGTAAAATTAATTGCCATCTTTCTTCATTGTGGGTTTTGTTATTATGTTTACTATTCAGCGAGAGCTTTGTGTGCTGTAACCAGTGTCTTCAGAACTGCTACTGCTCTGTGAAAGACACGTCACAGTAGATATTGTTCCTACTGCTCCCCTGTCCCTGTTCCTGGGTCAGAAACATGTGGGCAGAGTTGCAAAATGAAATTTGGTCCTTGTTAAATTGGAGGAAACAGATTAAATTATGTGGATTAAGTGAAGGAGACTTTTTTTTTTACCTAGGCATCCAACCTAACACCGCAACATTCTTATTGTTTGCTTTCCAACAGGAACAAAAAAGGTCCTGCTGACAGCGCTAGGATTAGCTCCATGTGTCTGAAACCAGTAATTAGATACTAATTTGGATAGTCCTGTTACCATGTGACCAGGGTAATTAAAACTTTAATTTATCTTCTAAATGTGTATCATTCCCATTCAACAGGCATGGGGCTGAACTGCACGGAAATTCGAGCAACACTGTGCAGTGAAGAGTGGCTTGTGAGCAAGAGCCAGCCTGTTAAGCCACTTTCTGCCTGCATTGAATTCAGCGCACAGCTGGGCTCCTCCATCAAGGTACCTGTGCTGGGATGGGGATGCTGGATATCTGCCCGTGGGTTAGGCTGCAGAAGACTTGGTCACATCCATGATATTATTTCCTGTTTGCTTCAACAAGAAGTGAAGCCATGCTCTGGCTTCTGGTAGGTGTGGACTGTTCCTCTCCAGAGCACAGGCTGAAGTGGCTCCCTCTGCCTGACTGGACACTATTTCAGTTCACCCCATCAGCAATTTTTCTTGTAGCTAGAATGAAAAGTTTTATCAAGCTTAATATTTGCACCGTGCAGTCTATTAAAATGACAGACTAATTCCCTTAAGCTGTTGGCGATATGCGGGTAAGGTTACAACCCCACCTTTGACTGATTAGAATTAATAACAAAGTTGATGCCACCTCCAGTTTCATTACTCTCGAAAAGTCGCCCTGTGCAGTTATTTTGAGGTTATGGTTTGTTCATGCTGTCTACTGCTATTTAGGCTTATGCTTTGCTCTATCTTAAAGTGCTACAAGGGCTTGGTGTGGTGACCCAAAGTGACTTGATGCATTTCCTCACAGCTCAATTTAAGTTTCCTGGTAGCTTACACAGTAATATGTTCTGTCGTGCACTCTCACCATGTATTATTTCACTTTGTGATGGGAGCCATCAAAAATAAAATGCTATTAAAAAGTCAAGGGAAAACGGGTACTTCAGAATCACAGAATCAAATACGTGTTTGGGCCAAAATACGATGATTTCCAGCTCTAGGTCAGCCTACTGCAGATTACACGTAGTGACAGCCTCATTCAGCTTTTGTTTTACTTGAGGCAGTCCTTATTATAACAGGACCTTATATTTTCAAATTCCACTCCTGTGATTAAAAAAAAGGACTCTAAATAGAAGGAAGAGGGCAAGAATCACAGTCTATTTCTGACTGCATCTTTTTGTCTGACAGCCACAATGTCAAGCTGATGTTGAAGTTTGGTGATTTTCTGCCAGGACTTAGCTGAAAGAGGCAGACCTTTTACTGCACAAACCCCAATGGGATATCCCATAAGAACAACCTGTTTTCAATTGTTGCATGCAAAGTTTCTTCACAGTTCAGCCTGGAGTAAGACCTCAGCCTCAGAGGACTCAAGTGTGCAGAGAAATCAGTGGTGTTCCCATTTCTGGGGTGAGTGGAGTTTCATTCATGTGCAGGACTGCAGAGTTTGGTCTGGGGTCTCCAGCTGGGAGCTGAGACTTCCATGGGCATGTGTGATGTTCGTATTATATTGCTTTCACTCTGTTTTATTCATAACATCTGCTGAGGCATCACTGCAGAGGTTTTGATCTACTTTGTCAAAAGGTTCATTTGTATCATAAAAACCTTTTAAAACCAAAATCAAACACAGGAAATTCTCTACCCCTGGGGATTAATTCCTGCAACTTTTGTGTCAGTGATCGTGTTTAAACTATTTTGCTGTAGGAATTATGGAGATGTGAGAGTGCTGACGCGTAGCGTTAGAGCTGGCTTTTGCAACTTGCCTGAAGCAAGCATGGGAAGATGGGGAATTTTACGTAACCACGGTGATAACAGGACTAATATTGCGGTAGTTAGATGAATATCCACCTAGGGTCTGAAACTCCAGTATGACACTCAAACAAGCCACAGTGACTTTCTACGTTTGTATCTGAGCATTGCTTCAGTGCTTGTTACCTATCGTCAAGCAGCGTGCTACAAGGCAGATCGATGGTCTCTGCCTGGATGACCTTTTGGTCCCAAATATATTTGGTGCAAGATTTGTCAGTCTGCTATTTTTAGTTGTTAAGGAGAACGAGAAAGCAACGCGTGCTATTAAAAACAAGCAACAGGCTAGGAGTCAAGAACTTCTGATTGATTCTTTGGTTCTCCTGCAGACATTGTGTGGGCTTTGGCAAATTACGTAGCTTTGCTGGGTCTGTTTTATTGGCATGCCCCAAGAGACACGCTAAGATTTAAAGGCAGTAGATGTACTTGCAGTATATTTTCTTCCTTATCTAGACTTTCACTGTCAAATTTGTGCTAAACAATTCTCCCTGGTGTGAAGGTGATTGCAGAACAGAGTTTTAGAATAAAATTTCCATAGTTATAGTTAGAAACATTCCCTATTAGTTAATTTGTTCTTTTAAATCAAGCTAAAGAAATAAAAGAAAAGAAAAAAAAGTCATGTTGTACCCTGAATTCACCACTTTACATAAAGCCCAAAGCATCAGATTTCATTGCTGGAAAATGTTGCAAATACCATGTTGTGGTCAGACATTTGGCCCCTCCTTTTTGTATTTGTGTATGTCTGACAAGACTCCAGGGTGTTTTTCAGTTTTGAGTAAAAAATAGATAACGTCTCATTCAGTGCTAGCAATGGGAAATTCCCAAGGGTTCTGATAATGTGATGCAGAACACACCAGGAAATCAAATGCTTGTCTTATCCTGAGTGATGTCCAAAGTTCTTGAAAGGAGTAAAAACTGGAAGGATACTGATGAGCATTTCAGTGTATCTGTGTTTCAGCATGCCTGGAAATCCATGCACGACATCCTTGTGTTGTGGGTTATGAACAACGTGCTTGCTTTCTCCATGTTGCAGCTAGATTGCAGCACAGCCACTTCCAGCTCTGCTGCAGTGACTGGAGAGACCAATGTGTGTGTGAGTGGAAGAGGAAGGGAGTGGGGACAGATGGTTTTTTCCTACAATAATGTAAGGGATTAACTTTCATTAGCTTGTTTTGTTTTGTTTCGTTTTCTTTCTCCTTTTTTAAAACATTAAAACTGGTGCTTTCTTTTCTGTAAATCTTCAAGTAATTTGTTATTTCTATTTTCATATTTCTTACTTAATCAGACCAAGAAGCTGATCACTGCATTTGAAATTTTACCACCTTGATCTAACACCATCTGTGAATTCTGATCACAGGTCTTTGTTGTAGCTGTTGTCTTCATCTTTTTCTGACGACGGGACATACAAAAAGCAAGTTGCCATGGAGTGGGCTGGAGGGGCTGGTCTGACCATCAATGGCAATAAAATCACATTTCCCATGGGAGAATTAGGTCACATTTTGCAAAAGGGGTAAATAGGGGGCTGTGCATAGGAAATTGAGCTGGTGAGAAATCATAACTTCAAGTCAGTGGGACTTTCTGACGCTCCAAGGCATATTTCTTTCTAAACAAGATGTAAACAAATAACAAGTATATAAAAATGGAATTGATATTAAGTTACATTCTAAACAACGTCTAACTTGCATCAGTTAAAACATTTTTTTTTCATTCTGACTTCTTCAAATGTGATACATTGTATAAAGCAGCATCTAAATACTTTATACAGTGGCCATGTTTTAGCCTTTTTCAAAGGATTACAAAAGTGCACATTCCCCCCAGCAGGAAATTTAAATGCCAGTGAAATGATAATTTTCAATGGAAAAATGCTGAGTTAGAAATGTTTGATTTACTTCATTAATATTTCCCCTATCGGAAATTAAATATATTTCACTGAGTATTTGGTGTCTGATTTCTTGCTTTCTAACTGCGTGTAGCTTAGTCTGAAAAATGGTACATGCATAAGGCTGAAAATCTTATCTGATTTAATCTCAAATGTGCTGCCAGTTTCAGCTAGCAGTACCGTATACATCCTCAATAAACATCTCAAAGAGATGGTACAATTACTATTCAGCCAATATTTAACCTTCATTTAGCCTTATATTCAGGCCACGCCCAGGAAATCACACTGCTTGATATGTATGAATATAAATCATTTTTTCAGCTGTGCTTTTTAAAATGGATGATGGTTATATTTTTCTGTCGATGAAATCTGTGGAAATTTAATATATCGAATAGCAGAGAGTCTGACCAGAGAGAGAAGCTCCTTCAAGAATAGGCACTCCAAGTCCTTGGAAACAGGAGACTCAATTCGGTGGAGATAGAACATGAAGTACCAGGATTTTGTGCTCTGTTTTGTGTTTGGCTGTTGGTGTACATTTATAGATTCAGTGGTTTCTCAGGCATTGGATTAGCACCACGCAAGTGCTTTATTTCTCCTAGCAGATGCCCGCACAGGAGAACAGAGGGGAGTTTTGCTTTAAAGAAGCTGCATTACACGGTTATCTTTGGTGACCCTGCTTTCAAAATGCGAAGCGCTGAGTAAACAGAAGACCTGTCCTGAACTTTTAAATTAAAACACATAGCTATTAAACCGTGGACTTTCTCCTGAAATCCGGCCCACAGATGGGATGCTCTCCTCTGGCGCGGTGAGCAGGCAGCCTGCTCTGCAATTCCCTGGCAAACATCCGGGAGCAGGCAACAAAGGCACCGGGCTCCAGCTGAGCTGCCTGCTGCTGCCTTGCTGGAGAAGAGTCTTGGCAGGATTTTTTGCTAAGTGGTGCAACCTGACTGACCCATCAGGGCTGACGTATGGCATAGAGCACAGAGGTCCTAGGCGGCAGGGAGTGTGTCGAAGACCCCTGGCAGCACATTAAGGCTAACAGTCCTGTTTACCGTTTTGGATGTCTCTAGCTGTCTTGCTAGGTTACTTCTATAACAGAAAGGATGACTGGCCTGCAACAATCATAGCTTCTGAACAAGTTCTTGTTGGCTCACTATTTCTTTTCCACAGTTGTAAGCAACATCTTTAACTCTTGTACCAGAGAACCTCGGGAAATACATCTTTCACACAAATATTCCAGTTTAGTTACCTTGGCATGTGAAAGCACTTTGGGCTCAGTCTGTTTTATGATCTCTCTCCAGTCACTAGATTCACGGCTGCTGGGAAAAAAACATCTCATAAAAGCACCAGGAGAGAGTAGAATGGAGGACACGCAGCTGCACACCTTAATGCAGAAATGCTGTGCCACAGCTGGCTTCCTGCAGGATGATCTCAGGCTGAGAGAAGCTAAAGGGAGTCCCTTTTCTTTCAGGGTCTCTGAGTTCCCTGCTCTTTCCATCACTTATGAAGGAGCGGAATGCCACAGGAAAATCTAGTTTTGGATAAAAGGGTGAAGAAGGAGCTGCCTGAGGTGCTGCATTACTCATCTTGGGGAATAAAGCAGTAGAACAGCTCCCGTTCTTCTCTGTTCTGAATAAACCCAAAGGCTAAATGCAATCAGCACCTGAGAAGCAGAATCCTCTCTCTGTCCCCCTTGCTGAGAAGGCAGAAGATGGAAGAGGGACAGATATAAATCACAAGTATGAAATGAAGAAAAGAAAAACGCATCCTCTGATGCTTCTAAGCTTCACAGTTCAATAAATCTCTTTTTTATGTCATTTTGAAAACTCCAGTTTTGATGGGCAGTTTGTATGGGAACTGCTTCTTCTCCAAAATGTTCAGGCTAATACTGCAAGATGCACCGGCTCAGATGCACCTGCAGCAAGCCTCTGAGGGCAACACTCAGGGACAGCATTAGTAGAGCTGCGTGCTCTGCAGGTTGCCTGCTTAACTGTTCAGGATATAGATCCTAAATGCATTTGGCCTTGGAAAGGGGTAGGAGCATTGTTTATATGAGACCTCTTTCAAGATGGCATCCTTTAAGACATGTATCCAGATAGCCAATTTTTTTGTGGAAAAGCATAGCTGATTGCTATGTTGGCCCTATGCTGCATAATGCGTAGGACATGCAGCCCTCTTGAGGAACATGTATTTAGCGTACAGTAGTAAATGGGAATGAGACTAGAATAAAACGTGTTTGTGCATTGCTGAAATCCCGCATTAGCATTAATGTCAAGAGATGGCTGGGAGAAAAACTCCTGTAGTTGGAATGATGCTTGCTGTGAAAGCAGCATTTTTTTGTGTAACAGCTTGCACCTGCTGCACACTTATGCTGTCACGACCATAAGAAAAGCGTTTAATTGAAATAGATGTGCGATCTATCTCACCTCTTGCTGTGCAAACTTCTTAAACATGTAATTTGAGTCTGCATGTTTGGATGGCTTTTGTTTCTCTTCTTAAAATGCTACTTAGAAAAAAGAACAGAACATCCAAGGTTTGCTTTATCCTGAACTTTACTGACTTAGAGCTTTTTATAAAAATGTCATATTTTGCTGTGGAATTGTTTGTGAAACCAGGATTAAAGTCTGAACTGTGAACATGCAGCTAGGCATGCCGTAAAATTCAGAAAATAATCAAGATAACTAGCATTTTGACAAGAAAATCTATGAATCACCAACCAAGTATTCTGGTTTCTAGGTTTGTGGCTAATGGCATTGCTGAAGACTGGTTTAGCTGTTGTGAAACTGGAGGAGGAGACGAAAGAGAGTTCAGGATAAAGCACTTGTTTCTGCCAGGAAGATGCTGGTGAGAAGTGATGTTTTGAATGCAACATAAATAAAGAGAAATTATGTCCTATCCAAAATCACTTGGATTTTTGGTAAGCATAACAACATTTCAGTTGGGTTGCCTGGGCAGTTTCATAACGGTGCATTGGTTTAAGTGGGCTGGAAAACAAGCTAAACGTGGGTAGGTGGTACTCACTTTTAGAAGAGACAACTTGAAGCAAGCAGTTTTTCTGAAGATATCTTAGTTTCAGAGAGGATATTTTTGATTTATTTCACCCAAAAGACTAACAAGAGAACTAGTGTAGAGGTGCTCCATAGTTTTCAGAAGGAAGCCCTAAATCCTGATGACATCGCTGAAAGAGTCACAGCTACTATCTGAAAAGGCCCACTATTAATACTACCACACGTCAGCCTACAAACAGCAGCTGGGCTTGGGGATGTGCGAGAGCTGGGTCAGTCCAGCCCTACAGCACTGGTTGATAACAGCATGGCTGCTTTTTCGTTATTTAACAAAGCAAATAAGCAACCAGCCCTTTCCCTGGTCATTTTGGATGAAGCTGTGCATCCAGAGGAAAGCAACAAGGATGGTGAAGGGGCTGGAGCACAAGCCCTATGAAGAGCGACTGAGGGAGTTGGGGTTGTTTAGCCTGGAGAAGAGGAGGCTCAGGGGAGACCTTATTGGTCTCTACAGCTACCTAAAGGGAGGTTGTAGTCAGGCAGGGGTTGGTCTCTTCTCTCAGGCGACCGGCGACAGAACAAGAGGACACGGTCTCAAGCTTCGCCAGGGGAGGTTTAGGCTTGACATTAGGAAGAAGTTCTTTACTGAGAGGGTGATTGGCCATTGGAATGCGCTGCCCGGGGAGGTGGTGGAGTCACCGTCCCTGGAGGTGTTTAAGGAGAGATTGCATGAGGCTCTTAGTGCCATGGTGTAGTTGACGAGTAGGAGTAGGTGTAGGTGTTGGGTCATAGGTTGGACTTGATGATCTCAAAGGTCTTTTCCAACCTTATGATACTGTGATACTGTGTGATACTGTGAAGCTCAGCTCCCTTTGGTGGTGGTAGTTGGACCTGTGCTTAATTCAGCTGGCAGCTCTTCCTCTCCTCGCCCTGGTGGCTTAAGCATGGATCTGCCTTCAGCCCCGTTCCAGTTCCTATGACCTATTGGCAGTATAGATCTTGGCTGGTGGAGAAATTTTACTTGGATACTTTGAAGCCTGTCTCTGTTTTTACAGGTCTTCAGCATGAGAGCTGAAAGGGCTCAGAGCTGTGATCCTGTCCGAAGGGCCCCCACGCTGTACATGGCCCAGAGCTAACTTACCTGCTCTGGGAAGAGGAATATCTGAGCTACTCTTGTTGGTATTTCAAATGATGGGTAGCAGACCTTACACTCTTTCATTTCCTTAATGGGAGAGAGTTTAACCAACTGAACATTCATTCACACTATGATCTAGTGTGATTGATCAACTCCTTTATAAAAGTGTTTTTAAGGGAAACTGTTAAACACATGAAGCTTAAAAATTCATCTGTCATAACAATAATATTTAATTAAAGTTTAAATTAGGTTTATTGATTCAGCTATTGTTATCTTTATCATAAGAAAGGAATCAGCCAATCCCAGACTTCCTGCAGATCTGATTTGGGATGAACTTCTGCAAGCCTTCTAGCCGTTATGCAAACAAAATCATCTGTGCTGTTAAAATTCTCCCTATGAAATGAAGTAGGTTTTGATTTTATTTTTTTTAGTTCGTAGGATGGGACTTTTTAAGTTAATACTTTAAGGTTAATAATATTGGCTATCTGTCAACATTAGCAGCATATTTTTGAAATGTAGGACTGAGCAAAAACTAGCTGCCTCAGGGAATGAGTTGCAAAATTTTTCTCTTCGAAACACTATTTAATATTCAAGTTATGTCAAAATTTGTATCCATATTTTAGCTTCTTGGCATCCTGTCTGACTGTAGGTGATATTAATATACCTGCTAGTAGATCAATAATCATTTTAGAAAAATTAATATTTTACTTGGTTTTAATTGACTTTGGTTTTATTTGAGGGAGTGAGGAAGAAGCTGATTCTGGTCTTTAATTACTGCCTAGTGTTTACTAATGACTCCAATAAAGAAGAACAGCAGCAGTAGAGTCGGGATTTTAGGAAAGCTTCAGAACTACTCTCCTGATATTTCTATTCTCAGAAAAAATAGGAACAACACACTTCAAGCTTTAGGCTTTTCAGTCTTGCACTTTCCTCAATGCCTGAGTTGAATAGAAAGGCAAAAAACCCCCAACAAAACCCAGAAGCAAAAAAATCAACAAAAATTTATTTTTCTCTATTCTTTGTTCATGTGTTGTAAATATTTAAACTAACCATTCCTGTGAGGAGTGTAGACAAATCAATCCATGAGAATGCACTGTGTTGGATTATGCCAACTGGTGATGGAACAGAGAAGTTCTATGTTTTTTTATATGCACCTCATTTATGGAAACAGCAGACAGTCATCACGACATTTTTGGACCCCCGAATTTTCCTTAGTTTAACAATGTTGATCTAAACTGGTGAGAAAAATTAGTGTTTTAATAAGGAAAAAATAATGAGCTTGAGAAGAGGTGGCTAGGTATGTGGAAAGCTGCCTGAAGAAGCGAGTGCTCACACACAAAATTGCGCAGTTCCCAGAGGAGAGGTACCAGAGGAGTCTGAAACAAAACAACTTGGCTTCTGAAGCAAAAAGCATCTTGTATAAAGGCCTGCATAATATTGTCTATTTCTCCTGAGTAATTAATTTCCTTGCAACACTGAGGATGGGCTTTGGT
The DNA here is from genome assembly GCA_033558235.1 of Neomorphus geoffroyi. Classification (NCBI taxonomy): domain Eukaryota; kingdom Metazoa; phylum Chordata; class Aves; order Cuculiformes; family Neomorphidae; genus Neomorphus; species Neomorphus geoffroyi. The sequence goes on along the minus strand of JAUMJM010000005.1, from coordinate 61,544,439 downwards.
TCAGCAAAGATACGAAGCTTTTTCTCCAGGAACAATGATCACAAAACACTTGTTTGTCAAAGGAGTGTTTATCTCAGAGGGTTGTGGTGCTGGGTGGGCACACAGGGCATGAGTTATTCCAGTCCTCCCTGGCCGTGGCTCTTGAATGCTTTCAGCTTCAGTGCTCTGGGTTGTTTCACTCCTCTGTAGCAGTCATGAGGTGGCACTCTTCTACCAGAAGAGATATCTTACCGTGATTTTGAAGCGTGCATATATATATAAACTAAGAAAAAAGAAGCAATGCCAGGAAAATGTTGTTAAGAGATTATTGCAAAATATACTTTTGAAACGTCTAGGCACCAGGCAGGCAGAGAAGACACCACCAGGATGCTGTGTGTTTGTACTATTTGAAGGAGATGATACCTTGCTGAACTCGCTTTGAGCTAGAGGTTAGTAGCCGACTTGGTTTTCCTCTGCCTCCCATACAGATTTGAGGCATTTCTGTACACCAGCTGCAGTCTATATTCTTCTTCATGACAAGCACAATTACAGTCTCTTTCTTGCAGCTTTTATTACTGCTGCCAGGCCACTGCTAATTTGGAGCACTTCACTGATTTATGCTTTGTAAAATGAACAGTTGGCTAAAACTGGACATCCTTCACTCTGATGAGATCCTGCCCCTCAGAGGATAAACTACACCACTCTCCCAGTTTCAGAGGTAAACAAAGCTAAAAAAATAAACCCAGGCATTGCTGGCTAAAGAGATCTGTCCTTAACATTACAAGCAAGTGTTTAACATGAGGTTTTAAAAAAATGTATGCCATAGCATATGGAAAACACAATGCCAGATTCTAGCCTCAGTCAGCAGCAGTTCAAACCAGGAACATCTTGTGTCAGTATATAGCTGTTCCAGACTAAAGACCTGACTCAGATCTCCACAGTTTTACACCTCCATGGGAACCTTACTAAGTCCCAAGCAATCTAACAGATGTCTGCTTGTGAGGCAGCATCCCCTGGCTTCTGCCGTGTTCCTAAGGCACACTTAACCTCCAGGATGGGAAAGAGAAACAAAACTTGGCACGCTCTCTGTGAAAGCTTACTAATCCCTTTTCTCCATCACACTTGCAGTGAACCAGGCTTGGGTAGAAGGGGAGCTCAGCGACGGCTTTATAGCTAGCTGTGCTTCCTTGAAACAGTGTAACTCACAACACTGGGGAGGAATAAAAGTTTGGAGACAGGTAGGCTGAAGAAGGGAATGTGGATTTGGGAGGAGTTCAAGAAGGCACCAGAAGAATGCTGAATCCTACCAGCCCTGTGCCATGCAGTGAGCCCTTTCCTGTCCTCCTAACATGACATGTTTTCTCTGGCTGCCAAATGAAATATACTGCCACTGCCTTCACTTTGGACTTACTCCAGGCAGAGGGTTTTTTTTAAACAGAGAGATAAAAGATGCAAAATCTCTGCAGAAGGCACTTTATTATCTCAGTAAGCCTGGGAGGTGGTCCTGGGACAGATTGATAGGTTCACCTTGGCTTCTTCCCCTTGCTTCTCCTGTCAGCCCAGATGAGGCTCTGGGCCCTGGTGTGAGTAAGTGCTCATCACCCTCTTGAGGCTGAACCCCTGCCTGGCTAATCTGAGATCAGCATGGGCAGAACTGTCTTGAACAGTGAAGACTATTCTTCTTTTTAATAACATGTTTATAAAGAGAACAGGGAGAAAAAAATGTGATTGCTTATTGCATCATGGAGGGGGGTACTAGAAATGAATTGAAAAATGTAGCTGCACCCCAAAAAGCCCAAACACTGACATTACACATGGCTTTAAGAAGCACCTACAGAACTGACATATGCTGGGTCCTACACACATAGAGCTTTAAATGCTTTGTATTCGGTACAACCTGTGTTGTTTGCTTCTTGTGTTTCCTATAAATTTTTAATTTTCATTTTATTCTGATTTTACTGGAAATGGAAGTCAATGCAAGTGTAAAAATACAAGTGCAGAATGTGTTATGCCAGTGTGTTTGCATCAGAAGCCGGAAGCCCTGTGCAGAATGAATTATTGAGTCTCAGAAAGGATAGCACTAGTAATGTTTGGCTCTTATTTCCTGTGACCTTTTATCTGAAAGTCTCAAAGGAAGGGAAATATTATTATTTTTGTTTTACCAACAGGAAAATTGAGGCAGAGAATGGTGACTTGCTCTGAGGCCTCATAGAAGGTGTGTAGCAAAGAAGTGCTACTGTGGTGAGGATACACACATTTTAATAGGCATCTGGGGGCATGTGGGCTATCTGCTGTCCTTTAACGTGAACTGGGGGGTGGGGGGAGGGTGTTGCCTAAAGCACTGATACAATTTTCATGGAGAGCTAATGTTTTGGAACAGCATTTTTTTCAGATCTTGTCTTTTCAAAACAGGCTTCTCCTCATTACCAGGGTCTCAGCAAAGCTTAAAACCTTCTCCAAGACCATTTTTCTCCTTTGCTTTAAATAGAGCAGAGTATGGATACCAAAACTGGAGAGCTCGTTTTGGGAACAGGAAGCAGATGAGACGTGGAACATGCATGCGTTTTCCTGGACTCGCAATTGTGCTTCTTCAGCCTTTTCCTGTTGTCTGTGCAGTGGAGCTTTCCCCGTCTTTTAACCATGACTGAAAAATTTCTGCTATCAGAACAACAGAGTGCTGTGATGATATGAGGCTGTGGCATGCGCGCATGCACGTACGTACATACAGATACAGAGAGCTGTACAAAGATCAGTCAGTGATTTTGCAGTTCTCCTATACCCAAAATAGCAAATCCTTGACGTGCGAGAGTTGGAAATCCTCAGTTCCTTTAAATGCTTAATGAGATAGGTTGATTACCATCAAATGAAAATTACTGCTGTTGTATGAAGGGAGAAGAGAATTTAACTGGCAGCAGTGTGAAAACAATTAACAGGCTTCAGAGAGGCACTGGGACAGTTAAGACACTGTTACAAGAAACCAGCTGGGAAATAATGCGTAGATCAGGCTATTATAAGCGCATGGTGAAACTGAACAACGAGTCATCACAGGATGCTGTGGTAAAATTGCATTAAATCTGCCAATACAATGAGCAAAGCTCCGTTGCAGCATCATGGTGCAGAAATTTTTGGGTTTTACATTTTTGGGAGAGTTTAATGGCATTTTCTCCTTCTCCCCTACAGAAAAACATTTGCAGTGCAGAAAGCTTCACTTCACTTCTAATTTGGGAAAACGCTGTACCAAAACTCATAATTCTTTTTGCGTACAGTTTACCAGGGTAGTATTACAAGTTTTGGCTGCAAGGAAGCCCTGTAATAAATGATAGCTCTTTCAGCCTGTTGGCAGTACATGGTGCAGCCATCAGTCTTGTAAACGTTCCCATAACTATTGAAAGTTGAAATAATTTGGAACTGTGGGTTAACAAATTATGAATCACAGAGCAAACCCTTTGCTTTTGTTTCACCAGGCATATTATTATAAAGAAGCCTAGGGTTCTCTCAGATGCCAGCACAGGGATAAACGCACATTGGTTCATACACTGCTCCCCTGACTGAACACAGGCTAAAAGCCTAGTATTTCAGGGAACATTCTGCAAAGTTTGGTCAAGAATGAAGGTTTTCATTTAATAAATCCCTTTGTGAACTTGGCCAGGTTGCCTACGTGTTGATGTATGTATATGTGTTTGTGTCTGCAAGTGAAGGAGAAGATGGTTAATATCTTGTTCACTTTCTTGACTGATAACGAGAAACAGAAACACATTATGGTCCCCTTGTGAACTGACAACTCTAGCTGTAACGTGTGCCTTTTGGGCTAACCAGTGATCCCATTTCTGCAGGCTTCCTAAAGCCAATGACAAGGTGATGGCCCAATCCAGGCTTTATAGAAGTCAAAAGTATCTTCTTGTTGTATTACTTGGTTTTGGAAAGGAGTATTTTAATCCTGGATGAGAATGGATTGCAAAGGTCTCTATAGGAATGGGAGTGCACTTCAGGATCCCTTACCTGTGGGGAATTTCTCTGTTTTTTTCATGTGACTGCTGAATCGCAATGTGATAATACATATAGAGTGACAACAAAAGAACTCATTCAAAGGAAATCAGCCCAAGGTAATGCGGATTCCATGACTTGGGTTATTAATACTGAAAAAATATAATTCAGTTTCATGAATTCTGCAATATTTAGCAAGAATACCACAACGGCTTTCCAAAACATACAGTGCCATGTTCAAGCCAGATGAGGCTGGCCTGCTGCTGTTTGGGTTATTGTTATACCTTGAACTAAATTGCTGGGAACAGAGATCTCAAAAAAAGAGCACAGTCAGAGCCCTGACACTACAAAATTCCTAAATAGTGACATAGCTTGCAGCTTTGTTGCTACCACAGGAAAGATAGAGATTAAGATTGAATCTGTAGAAGAAAATTCACTTTGCAGCCTTTTGATGCTGTCACCTTTAAGAGAGAGAGTTACAAGTATAACTGATGAGGTATGATGTTTTAAAGGAGGACAGCTTGGATTTGCAAGAAGCTTTGAATGTCTTGTTTTCCTACAAGCGCTGCCGTTTCCCTGGATAAGCTAATTTTAAAAGTTAATGGACTAGATCCTTCGATGTGTTAATGCTGCATTAGACTGCTTCAGGGGTGCAGTCTCCTTCTGTTGCTGGAGGTTTTTTCCCTGTCCCAGGTAACTGCTGGACAATATGAGTCAGCCAGAAGGGATCTTCCATGAGCCCTGATACGACTGAAGTAAGTCTTCTGCAGAGGAAGTGGAAGGAGAGGTGTAATCATACACCCCAATTCTGAGTGATTACTGCTTTAGGGCTGTAGGCTGGTAGCAAAAATAATTTGACAAGCTACTGATAGAACAAATATTCCCAAGGCTGGAAGAGAATTGGAAGACTTTAAGTGGTGTTTTGCATTGCCACCACTCCACCATCCAATCAGATATGGGTCCAGGCTACTTTTGACTGCATACTTGAAATAAGTCATGAAAACCAGTGAGGGATAAATGATCCCTTGCAATTTGTTTCCTCAGCTGTGCTGACTAAATGACTGATTACCTTTTTGTGTGTGTGTGTGTGATTTACACCTACTGGCACATGGCTGTGGCCGGTGCACATTGCACTGAGTTAGGCACCAGCTGCTCTGGGATCTGAAGGGGATGCTGACCCAGTGGGGCACTGACACATCTATTGTGCAGTCAAAGGGGATTCTAAACTAGTCCTGCGGGTCACACCATCTACCCAAATCCTGTAATGCACCCACTTACTAACTCCATGATTACATGATCCAAACCAGGGTTTTTGGAAGCTTTTTGTAGATCATGGAATGCAGCAGCAATGGTGTCCATTAAAAGAGCACCAACTGTGACAACATTTGTCAGAAAGAAAAAGAGGCCGGATCTTCCAGTAACAACTTTATCTGGCCAGTTTTAATCAGCTGTTTTAAGTCACTTTGCCTTCAAGCCAGGGAGAGATACTGAAAGAGGGAGAAGAGGACAAAGAGAGCTCTGAGCCCTGCTCACTATTTGCCTCACTCTTCTGATGAGAATGGAAGACCATGGTAGACCAACATGAACACGGCATCTAAAAAAGGAAACAGCAATGAATAGGCAATCGCACTGGTCACTGTTACAACTTCTTGCAGTATATAGCAATATATAGTAATAGTTCAAACTTCCTGCAGCTTAATTCTGTCATCATTCAGGAGTCTGGACAGGCTCCGTGCTCCTCTGATTCAAGTTGCAAATTATTTCCATGTAGCAGTTTAAGGTTATTGTTGCTATTTTTCAGTTGAGGAATGAGTTTATTGGAATTAGTCCAAAACTAAAGATGTGGACAGACCTTAAGCACAGATGATGGTTCTCCTCCGTTTCAAGTAAATGGACTGACTTTAGGCCTGGATAGCTCCTCTCCACCCCCTCTCTGGGCAATGCAACACTGCTTAGTAGGGCATAAAACCATGGGTCCCGCCTATGCCGAATGTTGAAGCATTTCTAGAGACACATCTTACCTGTCATTTTATCTCTACAGCAAGAATAAAATCTGTACTTATTTTCAAGGTGCTCATTACCTGAGAGCAGAATAACTGTGATCTGTTTCTTGGGTAAGAGTGTTCAAAATAGAACTTTAAAGTTTTTATAGAGGCAAAAGACCAAGGAATAAACTGCAATGACAACTAAAACTCAGTAGTTTCCATCTGAAGTGCCAGACAGATATTTTTGACCTTGTCTTTTTCATACAAATGCAGAACAGCATGGATCAAAGATAAGAAAGAACAAGCCATCACATCTGACACACACTTCTCCTGATGCAGGGAGGCTATGGAGTATTTCTGATACATTTCAGTTGTGCTGTCTTTAGACACTGCAGCAGCAGGCATACGTCTGAGAATGGGACAAAAAGGACCTCCCTGGGTAGACAGTAATGAGATCAACGAGCAACACTTGCTCCTTAGAAAAGCATCACTTACAAAAGTAGTCTTCTGTTTCGGGACAGTCAGGAAAGGCTGGTGCAAAAGGATACAGCACCGAGAAACCCAAAAGACAAAATAGTAATTTGAGTGGTCAAGAGCATCTTTTATCTTTCCTGAGGCTACATGGGTTGCTGGGGACAGGGTGAAATGGCAGGCCTGAATTTTTGTTTTCTGCTCCTATTGTGCCAAGTATGATGGAGCAGAGGGTCAATCCACCGGGGCAACCATGAGCAGAGTGGAGGGCTCAGTGGAACAAGCTCTCAGGGGTGACAACCATCTAAGCTGGAGGGGTTGAGGGCTGATTCTTTGTTTTACTCTAGGCTTTGATACTCTAAAGGGGACAAGATTTGCAGGCTAACCCAAAGACTTTACGAACCCACTCCCATATTGCACACTTCCCTGAAGGCCTGCCCCTCAGGAGCAGCACAGATAGCATCCAGGCTGAGCAAAAATGCCGTGTCATGGCAAACTGATGCTGTAGAGAAGTGGCTGGCGTAGGAACAAACTTGCTCTTTCTACCTTGTACTTTAGTACAGCTTCACAATATGTCACAGACAACTTGAGAAAGATGTTTTGATTCCAGAAAATGTTGGTACTACATCTCAGTGTTTTAAGGCAATATGGAGAAGATACAACTCTCAGGGTATACCTGTAAGTTGTCATCATCAGAACACAACCTAAAATGTGAATAACAATAGCTGGAGAAATTTTGAACTGCGTACATCAACGTGAGCTACAAGAGCAGACTAAGTTTCACATGTCCAGGAAGGACGTGCATGTGTTTTATGTGTCCTGAGAGATTCTGGTCCTGGTACCTATAACACTCCTGCTATCAGTTGTACAATGCAGTATTTTGAGGCGTTCAGCTCAGGTAAAACTGAGTTGAATGTAAATCTGGACTCTGTGTGGCAGATCTCTTTTAAGAGAGGGCAGTGAGGAAGATAAGAAAACTTTCTTTACTTTTTTCTTTTGTCTATTCTTTTCTCTTTCATTGTCAGAGAATGACAGATGCCTGTATGTCAAACTGACACACCATTGGGTATAATCGTGAGCTGAATGAACACTGTAATTTGATTAAGGGGTTCTGACAGGTTCTGAAACAATGGCATTGTTTTAAGAATGAACCTGGAAGGTTTCATTCATTAATAGTGTAGGTGCTGCATAATGCAGTCTTCATAAACCTTTTTACAGTAGCAGCTGGAACATCTCTCTGTCTGCTCACCCTGCTGAATTCAGAGGTACTAAACAGACCTCAAAGATCTTGTGAAAGGGCAGCTAATGAAGTCAACTTTCAGGGAGGTCGGAGTCAGCAAATGGATACCTGCGGTGATCTGACAGCTGCTGAAAGATCTGTGTGGCAAAGAAGCTGAAACTCCCACAAAACACGGAACTGGTTTGAGATTAATTTCTCAGCTCTCAGCTCAGATCAGTGTCACAAAATTAATAAACCACTGTCATTTGACAAAGTCCATACTTACACATGTGGGCTGATATTAAACTGGTTGAAACTCAGTAAAGTTGTTTAAAATCTATAGTGCTGTCAGCACAGATACAAAGATTGAGGTAAAAAGCTGTGCGTCAGAATTGAAAAGATTACTTTTCACTTGTGCTTCCTCAGAAAGCATTATAAAAATCTTTTCTTCTGTGTCCCATATGAGTGGCATAGCAGCTGGGTGTGAATCAGGCATGTGGATCAGACCTAATTTCCCTTACCTCTAACAGATCAGGTTATGGGATGGCCTTGAGAACCTCCAAGGGAAAGCTGGGTTCCTACATTGCCCATTGTCTTTAATGTTTTGGGTAGAAGACTTTGGACCTGAGAAAGTTAAAAATAACTATTATTCTGCTCATCGAACATCATGAAGGAGCGACAAAGGAAAATTCTCCTCTTTATTTCTGATAGAGCAAGGGTTAGACCCCTCGGCTCACTGTGGCACACTGGCTTCACTCCTTTGGAGACAGCCAAAACATCGTAATAAATAAAAGTGTCTCCTGGCCCTAGAGAGAAAGAAGACACAGTCCTCTGGTAGAAGGGAGGGAATCTCTTTTGTATTCCTGAGAATCTACTTCAGTAGCACCCACGCACTGTACTTTGTATTGGAAACTTAATAACTTCACTTGAAAATCAGGTCTTTTTGATGGCAGTGGAAACATGACTTTTAAACAAGTAGAGGAGACTGTCATTGAAGTCGAGCCAGTTATGTGGGAGTCAGATGATTAAGGTAGATACGATGTAGGAGGGAAGAAATACTATCATTTAGAAAAAATATGGTATTTTGAACAGGTTTAACGTTCTCTCCAGGAAAGTGGGGTTGTTAGTATTAAGCGCATTACCGGCATTAAATGCAAGGCTTGATTCTCTGTTGATGAGCCTTCTCTGTGATTGTTCACATCCTTGCAAATAGCCTGCAAAATGAGTCTGAGTTTTTACTGAGTCGTACAGTTGAAGTGTAGGGGAACTATGTGGTCACTTTTTCAGATGTAGAAACAAAGGAACAGAGAGTAAGGTGAGAGGGAATTTCTCTCTCATCTGGGTCACACCAGTGTCTACCTGCCTGTCTGCTGTGCAGCAATTTGGGGATATATTTTCTGATCTGGTCATAAGGTCTGTTTCATTCTTGTTGGCCCCACCTGAGTGGGACTCAAGGCTCTGCAATGCTGTTCCGTTTTTTGGGAGGAAAGTGCTGCTCCAGCACAGATAACTTGTCCCTTCTAGGTTTATGGAGCTTTGAGTCATGTGGGGGTCTCGAACTGGCCTCTGAGGCTGCAATCCAGCAGTGTTAGGGAGGCTGCTGTGTTGGTGTGTGAAACCAGCCCTTTAATTTATGCTTTGGCTTAAGATATATGCTCAGCACCTTGACACGTAACAGTGCCCAGGGCTAGTGCCACAGCAGGTAGCCGAGGGCAGTGAGATCAGCTGGAGGGCAGAGGCAGCACTGCCGGGTGAGCATGCTGCTGTGTGTGAGCTGCAGCAGCTGGACACCGGCTCACACCGAAAGGTCTGTTCTTGTTGTGAAGTAGGTTTCACCTCTGAAGCTTTAGGCCCTCTGCTCCTCTCTTCGCTGCCCACTGAAGTTGTCTTGCATGGCTTCTTCATTTGTCCTGTTTCTAATTTCTCCCTGTGGAACCAGCCTAAAGCCAGAGGAGGGCAAAAGGCTCGGATTTGAGAGTTTTTTCCCCCTCATCTTATTCCAATGTGGAAACAAAGAGTGTTTTGCACAATATGAGAGTTCAAATTTAGAGCTCGAAGTATTCATATTTAGACTTGAAGTACTGCTTACACTGTACCTTTTCTTTTCCTGCTCAAATGGTCGTGCTTTCAACTACTCTAACCTGAAAAGGGGGGGAGGAAGCAGAAAATCTGCACTAAAACCTAAGAAATTTAGCATGAGGGAGATTTAGTGTTAGATCTTGTGTTCTGGCTGCACGAAAATCTCAGTGTAGTGATTATGCAAATGTGTTAAGTCCTGGTGATGATGCAGTTAGACCTAAGTCAATGCTACAGGAATCTTTCTGTTCATTTCAGTGAATTCAGGGTGTTCTCACACACACTGGCTACTGCTTCATCTTAGGATTTCAGCATTTTAATGTAAACAAGTGCCCTCTGCGTGGCAGCCCATTGCAGTACCATTCAAAATGCTGTGTTTTGGTATGAAAACGTTTTTGTGCTGTAAACAAAATCTCTCCACAGCAAATTTCCTTTTCTCCTCCTTGACAAACCCATGCAAGTTTCAAAGTGGTAGAAAAATTTGCCAAAATACAATCTGTTCTTTAGATATTATACTTTATGCCAGGTTGTAGAAAGCATCTATTTTCTTCCTTAGCACAATTACTGGTCTCTGAGTTTGCAGGGGAGGAGCTAATTGATCCTGAATTATAGCCAGGATGACAACTGACTGATGTGTAACTCAGCTTCTGAGTGTGCAAAATATTCTACATTACAAATATATTTTGATTTGGATCAATTCCTCTACTTTTTTCCTAACCTTTCTTCTCATGTATGTAAATGAGTTAGAGGACTCTGTCACTCATGTCCCTTTGCCTGGGATTTTAGTGACCATTTCTATTTGAGTGGCCTCTGCCCAAACACTTTCTCTGGTATTTATTGTAATCTTATAAACCCAGTGTTTTTTAACAATCAGTGGTTAAAAATTCATTGAGAAAATTACATTTCTTCCTTGGCAGGCTGACTGTTCTCAGGGTTCTTTTAGCACCAGGCCTTCAGACTCATGATAATGGAAGTTCAAGGTTTTAAAGTCTGCAGAACAGAAGGATACTATCCTAGTACAAATATCACTTTCACAAGATTTTCTAGACTGAGCTTACTGTAATTACAAGGCATATATGGCAAATACCCTTACTGCATATTATGACCACCTGCTTGGAATATGCTCTTTATATCAGCATGGTTTCATCATTTAGTTGTAGTGTGATGCTACAGGGTCTCATGATAAAGATATTATTACACATATTATAAGTGCCAGTATGGATTTGTGAGTCAACCTACATTTTTTCACTTTCACAGTACCAATTATACACTGAGTGCTAATCTTCTGCCACTACACCTGTTCCTGCTCAGTACTAGTGTCTTCTCCTTTTGTTTAAACAACCTACAGGTAGGTTATGTATTTTGTACATTTAAGTTACGTCCATCCTCAAATTAAATACTAAATTACTTTAAAATTTATTTTTACTTATCTTCTCAAGGTCTGCATAGCTGGAACAGTGGAGATAAGGCATTCTGTACTGTATTGTGCAGTTTTTACCTGGAAGGTGCTAGCTGAACTGTACTGCTCTCCTAGTGACTAATGATAGGGCAGTGCTGGCCTCTTTGGGGAAATAAGACTGAAGGGTGTTACTGAAAGGCAGACTCCAACTGCTTCAGGACCGTCTGGACCTTCATGAGGTCCCACAAGTGTGATATACCTTCTGCATCTCTGCAGGGCAATACACGTTTTTTTTGTGTGCTCCCATCCTCCCATGTGCCTGGGTGAAACGCAGTGTGCGCTGAAGGTCTGGCCTGTGAGAAGGGGGAACCGTGCCTGGCTGGCTGACACAGGATATATTCATAAATATTGGGTGTATCACTCTAAGTATCTGTTGAATAGACTGCTGAGAGGCAAACCAGACCTAGAAATCTTGCCTTGGAGAGGATGACAGTTTGATCTTTGATTGTCCTGGCTGGGCTGCTGCATTCTGTCTTGCTCAGATTCCCAAGCTGCCTCACCTCAGGTTCAAAACCGTGAACCTTTGTGTGACCACAGTGCAGGGAACAAACAGTCATCCTGTGAACTGTTTGTTTTAGCACCAATGCGATGAACAATCATCTCATATTTCCATCACACACTCAAAGCAGTGGTTCATATTCGGCACAAAGAGCATTAGGTATTTATACACTTGTATTTTAGACGTTACTTTTTGCTCTGTCTTCATTTTTCCAAAGGCTCTGGGGTAGTCTTGGCATAAAGAATTTCTGAGATAGCAGAAGAAAAAAACTCATACCAGAAGCCAATTGAGCTGTGCAGCTCTCTCACGTTATCAGGGACAGGCACCATGACTTCACTTAAATATTTTGTTTGTATTCTCATCCAGCTCTTTTATATATGCATGCACCTACGCACACACACATATATACCCATACTACTGTATAGGATGTAGTATTGCCCTAGAAAGTTAAAGACATTGCTCCTAATCTACACCTAAATTTTTAAGTGCCATGAGCCATCCCTCCACATTGTTACAATTCCTCATACCAGCCTCCCTCAGTCACACAAATCCGTTTTCATCTTGGCGCAAATCAGCCTATAAATTTTCACTTTTAGCTTCGCTGTTGTTATTTCATCACTGGAATGAGACATTATTGCTTGGGCCCTTGAAAGATGAATGTGGTGATTTTGTGTTTCCTGTGCATGGATTTTGATGTCAGAGTGGAGCATTGCATAAAGTTAGAATTCAACACCGGCTGAAGAATGTGGGAAAGGGAGACTCACAGCCCCAACCTCTGGCTGTTCTGCAGTTCTCAGGTGGAAGACGCTGTATGAGTTGCTGGGTAGAAATTGCTATGACTTCTGTGCATTTTATTTTGGTTACTTTGCAGACACCTCTAAAGCCTGACTGTTGCCTCTTCAGTGCCACAGGTTGGGCTGTTGGCCTCTTTAGAAGACTACTTTGAAATATGGATTTCCAATTCTACCTATTGGGTCCTCCTAAAAAGAAGTGAGAATATAAAAAAATGGTGAGGTGCTGATCATGGCAATGTAAGAACAGTGATGTCCAAACCATATTATAAACAGAGTTTCATGCTCAAGAAACCCTCCTTGCTTCTGAAGGGAGAAGGGTTTAATCTGGAAATAACTTCCAGTGGAACTCCTGGAGATATGTATTTTTTTTTCTCTATGTTCTTCTGGTCTGATTGATGTGATATTTGCATAGTGTAATGAGGAAAGTTTCGAGGGAGATGTGACTGCCATGAAGAGGATCAGTCAGAGATCTGTGTGTTTAGAAGAGTCTCTAACTCTCTGCTCTAGTTCTGTTTTCTTTTAAATGAAATCATTAGCACATATTTGTAATGGATCTGCTATATCTGGTGAAAGTTTGGCTCTTGTTTCCTTTCTTTGTAACAGATTACACACTAAGCTGTCTACAAGAGGTAGAAAGTGTTGTAGGAGGCAGTGAATCGAGTACATCATAAGAAAGGGAGATCGAATAAGGTGTATTTTCATGGACTAAGCATTTTTGTACATAACAGTGTTTGTATTTGCTGTGAACAGTTTGTATGATGAAATATTCAAGATTTGTTGGTATTGTCTTTGTGGAACAGCTTGTTCCATCCATATGCAGAAGGAACACTGGCTGCAGAGAACACAACTGCAGGACTGCTGCAGTACGGTGTGCCAGAGGGAATCATATCCTGCCTGATATCGCTGTTCCTCCCGCAGGCGTGAAGTCTCCTCAGATGTCATGAAGTCCCCTTTTAATAGACAAAACTTGCAGTATGGGTACTTTATCTAGATTATAAACATTAATCTACTTCTAATCTTCCATTATTCTTTTAATTAGAGTCTTAATTGCTTCTTCTCTGAGGCCATTAGGGAGCTGACAGACATTGCACAGCTTGATTTATTCTTTTAGGGTTCTAATTCAACGGCCACCAGACACTAAGACCTGTTTGGGAGAGCTTTGGATCAGGGTCAAATCTGTATATTAAATATTTGATACACATTAGTAGGGGTGGTTTTGGATGGGATTTCTATCACTAATGGCTTTTGAATACTTGAACAGTATTTTATATTCCTTTGGAGGGTAAAAGAAGGCAGATGTAGCAAGGTTAAGATTCATGTTTTGTGTCTTAAACCCTGCATCCTGACTAATTTAGCAGGGCTTTAAAACCCCCTTGTAGTTGCATTCAAGCCCTGAGGCAAGAGCCTTAAAGAGGAGTTTGAGCACAGTTACAGAATTAGCTGCTCTGGAGCACAGACAGGCAAGTTTCATTCAACTGTTTCTAATTAATCCATAGGCTGAAAATTGAGTACTGGATCTATTTGGAAAGATTTGTTTTTTGAAAGGACCTAGACCTTTGCCTCATTATTTTTTGCTACAGAAAGAAAAAAAAAGGCAATTTAAATTGTAAAATCGAAAAGGGGAACAGATCAGTTGTTCTTCAGAGGAACAGTTGGAGGAAGCCAGTTGTGAAGGGTGGACTTGTGCTCATTCTATGCTGCTGTGATGCCTCCCTTGAGCTGATGTCAACCCCTCTCTCCTGGTGTCACCTCCCCTTCCTGCCCTGTCCCACACAGCAGATGGTGGTAGAAGTGCTGTGAATGACTGCTTTGCCGTGGTCTTGACACAAAACTGTAATGGTACTTACAGCCTGTATTTCTAAAATTAATAATCTGTAAAAATGCTCTGGAAAGACTTGACTTGCTGTAAGAAGGGCACACAATGGAAGACCAGATCAATCATTCATAAACCACCAAACTTGGTTAATCAGGTACTGGAAAGCTGGGGCAGTTGTGTTGTGAAGCAGCTGCCGGCCTCTGTCTTCCCAAGAGAACCTGCCCTTGACTTGTGATATAAGAGTATTTTCCTCAGACTGCAAAGCTAAACTTCCTCCACATCTGTGTAAATGCGGCTACTGCCTTTGAAACAGCTTTTTTTGGCCAGACAAGAACCCTTTACTGACCCCAAACCTTTGGCTTTGAACTCTTGCACTTTTTCTTGGCATCCCTCATGACCATATTGGCAGTTAGAAACTCACTGCTACATTTACAGTCTGAAAAAGTAGCTCATTTGTTGTCTTCTTATCATAAAAAGAGATTAATGGAAAATGAATCTGAAAATTATGAAAAGGGAAGGGTTTGTTTCCCATCCTGGAGATCTAAGTGTAATGTATTAATACTTCTTATGCAAGGATGAAAAAAATTGAACCTAATGGCTGGGTGAAAGAAGTGTCAGCACAATTTAATTGGACTGCCTGAGTCATAGGTTTTTTTTTTTGTTATGGTGGTGACTGGCAGCTCTGCTATAGTCAGATTTATTTTTCTCCTTTAGTGGTAAGCCCCTGTCTCTTCAGTTCACATTAGTCTGCCACAGTCAGAAATGTGGAATAAAAGTTGTCAACCCTCATGTGCCTTAGGTCTTCCCTAAAGACAATTCTTAAATGTCTTGACTCTATTGCTTGATTCAAGGATACCAGTTGTGGTGATGAAGATGATGGTGATAATAACAATAAAGGTAACTGAGCAATTGCTTGTATTTGTATTTTGTGTTGGCAGCTTGAATCATATAAGGCCTGTCCAACAGAGAGAAGCAGGCAATCAGAGCAGTGATAAATGTCCATCTCAACCTCCCTCACTGTCTAGAGGGGCAGAAAGATGAAAAAGAGGGTGCCTGTAGCCAGGGCAGTGGGATAAAATTAAAGAGAAGTGGGGAATGCTTTGAGTTTGTGCAGTCTTTGTATCAGTCTTTAAAGACTAGTTATCTGGCGGAGCACAACTTTACAAGTTTAAGATCTCCTCTTCCACCAGACCTCCTGGAACAAACCTTGATTGCACAGGCTGCGTGCCTGCCCACAGCAATGGACTCATGCTCTTTACCCAGTTCTGTTACCCCTCTCTGAGGCACTGCTGAATCCCATCATTCAATGGTGGCCACCGAACAGCTTTCAAGCATATAAACCACAATTTCTTAAATGGTGTCATGGGAGAATAATGAAAGCTGTTAGCTGGGCTATTCATTTTTCAAAGCCATTCAGTTCTTCACAGTTATAAAATACTAGGAGGAGCTGGTTTTAAGTTTTATAATCATAGACTAATTTAGACTGGAAGGGATCTATGGAGTCATCTGGCACTACCCACTACACAAACAGTCTGAGTTGCTCAGCGCTTACGCAGTCAGCTTATGGGTATCTCTGGGGATGGTGATTTCCCTGTCCCTCTGGGTCCCCCTAAGTTTTTCCTAGTGTCTAACAGGAATTACCTGCGTTGTGGCTTGTATGTATTGCCTCTCATGCTGTCACTCTGCCCCTCTGAATGCGCCTGCCTCCATCTTCTCTGTGATCTCCCATTGGTAGGTTCAGACAGCAACAAGATCCCCCTGCGCTGTCTCTTCTCCAGGCTGAATAGTCCCAGCTCTGCCTGTGTCTCCTTGTGTATGTCCTGTGCTCCAGCCCCCTGACCATCTTGGTGGACCTGCTGGAGTTGCTCCAATAAGTCCATGTCTGTCTTGTGTTGGGGAGCCTCGAACTGGACACATCACACAGGAGGTGGCCTCACAAGTCACAAACAGAGAGAAACGGTCACTTTCCTCAAACTGAAAGGTCTACTTTTATTAACACGGTCCAGTATGGACTTCACCAAAAGTATTTATTTTGGTGTGTGTCATTCATTTGCTGAATAGCTTGTGGTAAGAGCTGTAGTTTAATGAATAGCTTAGAACTGTGTTTGTGGAGAGTTTCACTTACTTTACTCCAGTGAATTTAGTGTGGGCAGCAATGTGCATTTCATGTGGGAACCTGAGCCCATTCATCTTCTTAGGAAGCCTGCGTCTGAGGGCAGAGGTAGACAGTGGTGCTTGCCAGCCTCCTTCCTTATCTTGTCTTTTTCCTCTTTTATTCTCACTGCCAGTTTGGGGACATCAGGGACATGCCGACCTCTTCCATCTCCGTTTAGTAACAGCTGTGAGTGCAATGACACTCTCTGGGGCTTTGGCTTTCCTATTAGCCTTGGCTAGTGCTGTGAACCGTGCTGAAGCAGAAGTCTTAGCTGCTTTGCCCTTGTTATGATAGTGGTCAGCATTGACACTGACTTAACTGTGTGCCAGTGCCCTCCTCTAGTGCTCAGGGTATGAGATCAAGTCCTCATCAGTTCTGTCTGGGGAAGCTGTTTGTACAGTTCACGTCTTTGTAAAATTAAACCGTTGGGAGGAGCCTGGGAACTTGCAACCTTGCATCCTTTGAAGGAAAGACAATGCCCTAGAGCAGAGGTGCCAAACACACGGCCCACAGGCCGAATCCGGCCCTTCACCTTGTTTTATCCGGCCCAGCACCTTGTTTGTACCTGACAGCAGCACCGAGCTCCTTGCCCCTACGCTCCTGCCAATGCGCCAGTCACATGTGCAGTGTGTGACGCGTGTTACGCTGCAGGAGCAGCAGAACAGCACGAACTGTGAGTTTGACACCCCTGCCCTAGAGTGTGTGTAACCCTTCCCACTATTTATTTCAGAGAAGTTAGTGAAGTTAATCCAAATATTCCCTCTGAATTGGTTTTCTAAGTAAAATTTTGTCATCCCTCTGAAATCTCAAACAGATTTCTCATAACCACTGAAAAATGCTTTCGGTGATCTCTCGTTTTTACTTTCTTTTCATGTTTTGCACATTTAATTAAATCAAGTTTCTTTATTGGCTAAGTTGTAAGAATGGAATAGCTCAAACTCACCAATGCTACATTTATTAAAATCCTTTTTTTTAAGCAAATATTTTCCTCCAATCCACAGAAATCCCAATAAATGAAAATTGTCAGAATCAGGAAGAACAGAATTCTTGGAAAGAGTTGTGACTATTTTTTTCTCTGATTCTTTTAGGAATGGTATAAATGAAGGAGGGTGAGTGAGCAAGAGCATGAAGCTGATCACATGAGCCATTTGTGCCTTTCACATTTGTTGTTACAGTGGCTGCCTCATCGCTCCCAGAAGATCCTCTCTCTTTCCATCTCTTCTGCTAACACAGTAGATTTGGAGAAGTGAGGAGTGGAGTGCAATCAGAAAAATGATTGGCAGTTATACAGGTTATCACATGAATAAATATTTTTTTAAATCAAGATCAACTTTGTAATAGTAAACCCTAGATGTTCAACATCACTTACTGGAACGTTAGCACCTAACATTAAATGGCTTTTAAAATTAATCTGACTCTTTTAAGCTGACAGCGTGCCACATTGGAATATGGCTATTTGGTAGCATGTTCTTGGGTTGAAGCTCTGGATTGTACTTCTCACTTAGTATAAAGAACCAGGCCAGCCTCCCTCCAGGTGTGCATCACAGACTGCTGCTGCTACAAGTTGCACGTGGGAGCACTGAGAAATGTGTGGCTGCTCAGTATAAGTAGTCCATGTGCACACACTATAATCAGTGCCTACACTCCAGCTTGGACGCAGGCTCAGACTCACCGGCATGGTGTGGTTAGTATGCCCCTCTTCAGTGACACAAGTGAGAAGCTCTCTGAATCCTCTTTGACTCCAAAAGTAAATTGGAGCTCCGCTTCTTTGTAGTGTTAGAGTGGTGAAAATCACACAAAGCATGTCAGTGAGTCTGAACTTGTATTTGAATTTCCTTGAAATGCCGTGATTGAGGCCACTGAGACCACTGTCATTCTTTGAAATTTGTTTCTGCAGGAACCCCTTAAGAACTTTTTTATAGTAGCCTTGGGAAGGCCAGAAGTTATGCCATAATGGGAGTTTTCAGTGCTGGCAAAGTCTTTCTAGGATAGAAAGCATATAATTGCAAGTCCTCTCTGTCTTTTCCACATACTTTGTGTAGCCATTGTGGTTAGTTGCAGTCATAGCCTTGTTCTTTTTAATCTGCCAAATGCTGAATTTTAATTTCTGGTTTACTTACTTTACAGGTACTCCTCTATTCATTTTTGTGAAAACTTTCTGCTGAAGGTGAATAATCTATCTGTTTACATTCATTAGAAACCAATGTAAATATTTATGACTTGAGAGGTCTTACTATTATTAAGAAGTGTATTGTAACATGTTCATCCTTCATTACAATTCAGTGAGACAGAACATGAGGAAACAATATTATACATCTGGAAGTAAATAAGCACCAAGGGGAGAAGTGAAAAGGTCTTTTAGAAATATCAGTGAGAATAGAGTTTGCCAAAAATATTTTACACAGTTTTGAACTGCAGGCTAGTTAAGTATGCTTCATATCTAGAGATCAAACACGAGTTAACAAGGTAATCAACATGAAAGAATCAGATCATTTCACCAAAAGTTCTGGGCTAAGACACTGCCCTGACTCAGATCACTGTGTGCCTAGGATTTTATTGCAGGTGCTCAGCAGCCTTCATCTCCAGGTTGGTAACAACCTCGGATGACCCAAAGTGAAAATGTAAAATTAGAAATGATAGCTATACTTATCATTTTGCAAATCATCTGTTTTAGTACTGATCTTTCATTTACACCATTCCAGGAGCAAGCGGACAAACTGAGCATGCTCAGGTTAATAGTTGTTGTCTTGAAAAGTGCTCAGAAATGTAAAAAGCACCTCATTGTCCTGAAGCACTTCTCAGGAGGGCTCAGAAATCATGTCTCCGCTTTGTAAGCAGGTGAAAAATGTTCAGTGAGCTAATTCTGCCTGGGGAATCCTTTGACCTGGATAATACTGCTGTGCCTTTTGCGGAGAATCATCCCTTTGGTTTTGCAAAATGGAGATCTTTGTGATGGAGACTGTGTCAGCAGAGGGGACACAAGCACTTCTCAATGCGGCTCAGCCTCTACTTTCTTGGTCCCTCCAGTAATACACAGTCATTCCTTGGTGTCTTAGCAGCATCTGGAGACCCTAGGATTCCTCAGTACCACCTTCTCAGGTCCCTAGCTTCTCTGCTGAATCTGCTAGAAAACACAGTTACTTGAAGCTATGCTGGAGGCAGCAGTGTTAAGTGTCTGGTACAGCAGGGCTTTAGGGGGATTTTGCTGGTAGTGGCTGGTGAGGTCTGGGCTGGTCAAAGAGGAGGGTGCCAGGACAGCTTCCTGCTGTGCTGTTTTGCTAGAGCAAAAGCAGCCGGGCCAGTGTTAAAGCACAGATGTGTGATCGTGTTATACCTCTGGCTGTGGAGATCACGAGCCCTGCAAGGTATAATATGTGTAGGCTCACAAGTGAGAAGGAGCAGTGAGCAAAGAAAATATTTGACATCTTTCTCTGCTTGCCAGTGTGCTAGGAAAGCAGCAGCGCCAAGAGCAGAGCTCTGTGGGAGCATGCAAAGAACTGGAAACTGCCCTTTCTCTGTGCCCAGTGAAACCTAATGCAGTTTATAAGGCCATGATGTACAAAATGAAGCTCTTTTTCTATAAGTTTGATTTTTGTTCAGAACAGAATTTTTTAATAATATCTAATTAGCTATAAAGAAGTGTTTTTTAATCAAAGAGGCCTCAAACCTTTTTTTTTTTTCAGGGATGAGCAACTTTTTGAGTCTGAGTGTTATATCTGAAAGCTTAGGGGTGAGGGAGCAGCTGTAGCTGCGAAGAGCTAAGCAACTAATTGGTGAGAAAGCTACAGAAGACAGCAGGCTATTATCAAACATTCAATTATGTTTGTATAGTACAGACTATTCAGAGAATAAAGTTGTTAGACAAAATGCACAATCCCTTTTCCCTGTCTTCTGTGACAGTGATATAGACACTTTTACTAAAATTTTGGTTGAAATACTCATAACAGCATATCTCTTTTCTCATGAACTTTGTTTGCCGACTTCTTGCCGTTTTGCATATTGTTTTGACTATTGTGAAATTCTAATTGCCTCATTTAAGCCTTACAGCCTCCTTCGCCAAATATACTAAACTTTTTCACCTGTAGAGAAAGCTGCCTGAAAGAAACATCACAATGAAATCGGAGTGCCTTTCTTTGATGGCATTCAGAACTCCAGCTCATGACTGCAGTCATTCATGTTAGCATCCTTAATTTTCTGTGTTAGAATTAATAATACGGAAACATTTTCTTAGTATGAACAAAATGAATGAGAGCAAGGAATATAAAGTGAAAGGGATTGCTGCCAAACACTAGGAAAAGGGGGCTATATGAGAATTTTAACCTCGATGTCCAAGTCTAGCACCTAGCATCAAAGTATTCTGACAATTCCTGAAATGATAATGATTCAGCTTAGAGAAGAAATAATTTATTCTTAACCTTCTTTAAATTGTGTTTCAGTCAATATATGTTGGTCACATCCAGGAGCACAACAATCAAATCTACTTTCATGAGTCGCCTTGCAGAAACGCTTGGGTATGAGGAATCCTAGTTTTTTTCTTCCTTTCATTTACATTCTTTTAAGAAGCAATTTGAGAGCATAAACATCTCTTCTTTGAAAAGCAGTAAAAAATACTTGTGAAAAACTGTAACCCGAGCAATGCTTATTTGGAGAGAGCAAAGTCTGCTGAGATGTTTTGAAAGGTTGGAACGGCTAACATATATATCCAAGGGAGACATTTGTTAGGATTGGGCAAAGATAAGGGGTAAATATGGCAATTCGTCTGGCAGAAATAAAAAAAAGACAAAAAATCAGTCAGTCAAAGGGGCTGTAGTGAAAAGTGTGAACAGCTTTATATAATGTTTGTCTAGTCGATAGCATCGTTTACTATATAAATAACCATCAATGCGAACATTTTATTGCTTTCCGCATACATTTTCCTCAGCTGGCAAATGTGTTTGTTTACGTATCTAAAAACCATTCTGCAAATACTGCTCTCAAGCTGCCCGTGTGTCAGAATTATAAATGTACACTATTACAAGTTTATTTGTAAAATTATCTGTATGAACCTTAAGTTGTATGCCCAGCTTTGTTGCTTATTTTGGACAGTTATAAATGTGTAGATAATTTTCTCTCCTTGGTACTGCTTCAGTTTTCTTGTTTTTATTTTTAGGCAGAGGAGATTGCCAGAGTGTCATCTAGTGCTCCCTACTGGCCAAATACAACTTCATAAAGTTCGCGGGTCTTGCTGGCTTAAGTAAATTGAAAAACTTTATATTCCTTTCCTGTATTAGAAAATGCTGTTTTCTGTAAATTCATGCAGGTTTAGAGGACAGATTTGAACCAGACTGCTTATGATTCAGGAACTGCATTACCGATAGGACTGTGGGCTATTCAGGATACTCCTCTTTCTCTCCCCTTTTTTTTATAAATCTCTCTCTGAGTTTCTCAGTTTCTTTCTCTCTCTCTCAGTTTCTCTTGCTATTGTAATATAACTCACTTTCCCATGTCACCCCCCCAGATTTAGAAAACTTTCCTTTTCTTCATCTTGGTTTAATTCCTATATCATAATTATATACTTGGAAGTCTTGTTTAATTTTTAAGATGACTAGTTTGCTTATGATCTCCCTTGAAACTAGATTTCACTATAGATTTTACTAGGTGAAAAAGGCTTAAAAATGTCAATTCTATTGTTAGGAAAAGACTATTAATTTATCATAAAAAATTCTCAGTTGTGTGTGGGGTTTTTGTTTGGTTATTTTGTTGTTGTTTGTTTGTTTGTTTCAAAAACCCCCAAATAAATAGGCTCTTCAAATGCAGACTTTTGTGTCTGCTGTTTAGGGGAGACAGAGTTCAGGATCTTTGAGCCTAATGTTTTTTGTTAGTCCAAGGAAAAAAACCTATTTTCTCAAATTCCATTACTATAAATGAGCGTGCTCTAGCAGATCTCTTAAGTGGGCTCCAGAAAATAATATGAAAGCATACGGTAGCACTTTAATATAAACCAAATACTTTGAATGGTGAATATCAAATAAATACTGCTGAACTGAGATCTGTGTGTTAGTCAGGTTCTTTCCAGTTAGTTCATTTGCATTTAATGTCACAGCTGTCCCATAAGGGGTGAAGGAATGCCAGAATCCTGCTTTTTAGGACTGCATAAGAGTGAGACCAGAGCCTTTGCTGGTATGGGGCTATTCTGTCAATGCCACAACTTTAGTTTGACAATGAAAGAAGTGTAAGTGCCTCAGAAATCGCTTCTCTATTGAAGATGAATATTACTTTAGTTTTTACAGAGTTAATATCAATCTTTGCATCATACTTGCACTCCTGCCTGCTGTTAGCATAGCAAGAAATGGAATGGGGGCTGCAAAAGGTTGAAATAGCAGACCTGTCCTTCAGATATGGTGATGATTCGTTGGACTCTTGCCCCCTGATCCTGAAGGCTCATCGGTTGCTTCATGGCAGCATAAAACACTTCACACTTTAAGGCTGCACAGCCCATAAGAAACAGCAGCATGGGTCTCCAGAACAACAACTGTGAGGTGCTGCATCTTCAGCTGAGCCACCAGTCCTCTGTGGTGGGGGCTGCAATAATGTGTCAGCTGTGAGCACTACAGAAAAAGGCTGGAAACACTCACCCATGGCTGTTTTTTTTGGACGCTTGTGAGATGTGCATCAGGATCAGGAAACCCACAAAAGTAAATCTTTGCAAGAGAGTTATCCTTTGAACCCAAATCATTGGTTTTGAATGTCATTGTAAATAAATAAGGAAAATTGCACATTGGAAAGATCCATAATAAACATTTTAAAACATAGTCTTTTTTTGAGTTTTTCCTGATGCTATATGAAGTGAGATTAACTTCATATCTTGTTGAAAGTGCCTTGTTGAAAATTTTGTCCTCCAAGTCATCTTGATGGTAGAATAAATATGAATAGTCAAGATGTAGTGATGCTTCCAAGGCAGATATTTTGGGATCTGTCTTGGTAAAGACATACCTATGACACTTCTTCTTGCATCTCAGAAATATAGTATGATGCTTCCAAGGAAATCAGAGGGTATATGATTTGATCTTTCTCCCGAATTTTAGTTCCGTTACTTATTTCCGTTTCCTTTAATAAGATGCATTGTTCTTCATTTCCTCTCCCAACATGCAATTGAGAGTTCACATGAGACTACACAAGCAGTAGCGTCTCATACTACAGGTAATGTGCTTTTGGTGTCCTTAAGGTGGAAAGTAATGTACATATAAAATAATATCATTTGCTCAGTAAAGCTTTAAACAGAATAATAACAATAATTAATAAAAATAATAGCAGTTGTTTATGTTGAGCGCTTTCCACTGTGTTACTTCTCATTAAAGGTACAAATGTTGTCAGAGTGGGGAAGCTCTGAAAATAGAGAAAGGATTTTTTCACTGGTCAGACTTGAGAGTGGGTTTTCTGATGAATAGCACAAGCTAATGATCTCAATCTGGTTTTGACTGATGAGTAATGATACTGAATGATGATAATGCAACAGTTTCTTAGCTTCAGCTTTAATATTTTTGCATCCCATGCCTGACCAGTATTGGTGGGTACGATGGGTAGTGTGTTGCTGGCTCTCCAAGGTTGGAGATTGCTACTATAAGCAACTTCTTTTGCTGCTCTCACTCTACATTGCATGTAAGAAGGAAATGTGAGTACACGATGGTCTAAATTTTCTTTCAGTGTTTTCTGGGATGTAACTGGAAAATATTTGTAAATTTAAAAGGGGAAAATGTCTAGTTTTGGTAGAAAGTTGGCCTGATTGTACCTTCAACAATAATAACCCAATACACGTGGGCAAAGCACAGAACAAGTGGCTGCTTCTGCACAGCCATGTTTTAGAAATTCTGCTGGTAATTACAGTATTAATCTTTCTGATGCCACAGTTAAGTGTCATTGCTCAATACTCTCTCTTCACTACTCATGCAGGTGCGTGTGAGAGAGCTGACCCAAACAGAAGAAAATGGAGCAGCTTAAAATGGTAAGTGTAGCTACCTAGTCAGTGCCGGGGTAACACCTGAATCCTGGATGGCTTCAGCGGGTTTCCAAATCATTGCATCCAGTTTCTTTGTTCGTATGGACTCTTCTACCATTTTAACATGCACTTTCCAGTCCAAGCAGTCTGAGAGCTAGCCTGCTCTGGTGAAGGCTAATAATGGCCGAGTGGAGGATGTGGATGGTATCAAAGCAGCAAAAGAGAGCCCAGAGAGCTGTGTGAGTATGCGGGGCTGAAGATGAGGTAGAGGAGGGAAGGTTAAACATTGAAGAGTGACAAGGCTTAAGACAACAAAGCTACATCTGATGCACTGCAGAAGTATACAGTGTTTTGATCTTATAGGTATTTTTGGTGAGATGTTTTTTTATACCTCTACTACTTGCCAATCGTTTTTCTGGAAAACATGATGCTCAGTAAACCTGAAAATATCCACCACTCTTTGAGATGTCAAGTTCGTTGCAATTCAGAAATTTTGAAATGGTTTCAGCGAACAAACAGCAATTTCCTCATTGTCTCACCCAAAGGTGATGCAGATGTTTGAAACCTCTGTGCCTACTGCATATATCAGAAACACTAAACATTTCATCTTCATTTCTCTTCAGTACCACCTACTTCCTGCAGAATTTGGAAGCCTTGCATTTACCACTTCAAATTCTCTGCCAAGTTCCTTTCAAAATTTTTTTGCTCCATTTTTGTCTCACACGTTTATTATATGGTGACAAATGCAATTTTCTTCTGACACCACGTAATAGATGTGTGGAACACACACACACACATGTTCAAGTAGGAGACTGCTCTTTATTTCCTGGCTCCAGTTGCAAAACATGAGTCAGGTTTAGAAAGGTTGTACCTCTGTCGGAGATGTGTAATCAGCAACCTCAAACTTTCCTAGCTTTTGCTGCAGTCATGGGGTAAAATGGCAAATCTAGTTCTTCTGTTTCTATACTTAGTGTTTCCTCTTCCCCAAGCACATCTTTTCTTCATTTTCTAATCACCATTCCCTTGTATTGATTACATTTACTCATTTCAGAAAATGATGCTGTCATTAACAGGGAAAAAATACCTCCTGTTCCTAAAACAAGTATACCGATATTCTGACTGCGGGAGGTACGGCAGTTTTAGAGAAAGCATCCTCCTACTGTTCTGGCATTACTGCAAAGAAGAACACTATTAGTCCATTTGCTGTGAATTCCAAGCACTATTTTCTCCATGTGAAGTTATACCTGATGTTCTGCTGTATAATTATAGGCAATGACCAAACAATGTCTTAACAAGACTCTGGTGACAAAACATACCTTATTTATATATACCAGTGTTAAGTGTTCTATACACTTCTGCAGTGTGTAGGGGGCCTCCGTAAAATACAAAATTAGACAGGTCTTTTGTGAACTAAAGTGGAACAAGCCCCATGTTACAAGTTAAAAAAACCCCAAAGCAAACAAGCAACCAAAAAGAGAAAACCGAACACATTATCACTTTCTATTGGATTCAAATAGACTAGGAATTTCACGTGGCAGACAGTTACTCTGCAGTTACCCATGGGTGATTAGAAGCAGCAGGAACTATGGTGCTTCCATATTAATCACAAACAGAGTTTTCTATTGAATATTTTTTTCTAAATAATTTTATCCCACAAGGTCCACAGTTGCTCCTGCAATAGAATGACAAATAACTGTGTGACATGCTGTGAAAAATTTAGAAAATGAGAAATGCTATCCCATTTTCCAAACAGAGCAGAAACAACACTAATTCCACTAGGCAAGATGGAACAGACAATTAATCTGGTCATGCTTTTAATTTTGAAGCTAACCAGATAGCTGGTGCCTTTTTCAAATGCAATGACTATTGAAATGATTCCTTAAAAGTGAAGCAAACCCACTGGTTTTCCTTTCTAAAATTAAAGCATTTACCTTATACAAAGTATAAGAAATGTTACCTGTTGCCTCCACCATTCCTTCTAGGATTACAACAATTTCTAGCTCCTCTTTGGGCAACTGGGCTTTGGAAATCTCCCAGAAAGGACTCTGCTGGTTAATTTCATGGCTGATGATCAGTGGTGAAACCAAAAAGAGACGATCATCCCCTGTGTAATAACCTACGTTGATATCTGTCTGGTTGAGTGGTATAAATTCCCCCTCCTTTGTCTGTTTGGATTTGATCAACTTGGCTCGTATTGATGCCTCTACAATGTGTGAGTTCCTAAGGTCTCCTACTCGGAACATCAGACACAGCTTTCCATCCCGCATGGAAATAACTGCATTTGTAGAAAAAACCAAAGTTTCTGCCCTCTTCTTGGGTTGGGATATTTTCACAAACATGCAGCCAACCATGAAAGCGTTGACGATAGAACCTAAAACAGACTGCACTAAAAGCAGAATTATTCCCTCGGGACACTTGTCCGTGATGACCCGGTAACCATACCCAATGGTGGTTTCTGTCTCGATTGAGAATAAAAATGCTGAGACAAACCCATTGAGGTTGCTGACGCATGGGGTCCATGTGCTGTCCCCTATATGATCCATATCTCCTCGCACGTAGGCAATTAGCCACCATATCATTCCAAAGAAGAGCCAGGTCACTGTGTAAACCATGACAAAGATCAACAGGTTGAACCTCCACTTGAGATCGACTAAGGTAGTGAAGATGTCAGTCAAGTAACGGTAAGTCTCTCTGACATTCCCATGGTGGACGTTGCATTTCCCATCTTTCCTAACATACCTCTGGATTTTTCTTTTGGCACATTCTTTGTTTATGTTTTTTGGCAGATCCTCTCTAGCTTGTTTGGGCAACTTTGGCTGATGAATAGTGACAGGGCTCTCTATGTCCTGCTCCATTGAGTCTTCTTCCAGTACGTTAGCTGCCATTAAAAACAAACAAACAAACAAAAGGCAAGCATTATTTTTCTTATTATCTTTCTAAGTCAATACACAACTTCTTCCTGTATTAACGGCATGAAATCACTGTTAATCAATAAAATTATCATGTTTGTTCTTTGCTCACCTATTAGACGCGCAACACAAAAGTCAAATGATGCCAAGCACCCTCAATTTATTGCTAAATAGAAATACTTTGAAGGAAAACTCTTGTTTCCTATCTATCAGGTCATCCTAGCTAAACCCATATTTATATTCCACAAGACGTGTTTAAGCAGATCTTTCTTCTCCCCCACCCTCCCTTTACAGTTTAATAAATGAGATTTCTTATGCACCAAGAATGATCTTCTGGGAGATAGCAGATATAAGTGAGGAAATGGATTCGCTTGGGGGTTTCAGTCAACAAGATGAGCAGAGAAAATCAGCAATTGTTGCATTATTTTTTCTATCAATTGCCTTGCAATAGGGAAAGTATTAAATAAAAGTAGGGAGTTTTAAAAAAATCCAACAGTTTTTAGAACAAACCAGTCCTACTCCTGTTGAAGGAAAGGTGGGCTGCAGTGTAATATATACCAAAAGCACATTCAAGCATATTTCCATAGAAAATCAGTGTCTCGCTGGTACTGAGACAGGGAATTGTATGTGCTTCTCCCAGTAATGTAAAACATAGAGCACTTCAGAACACGATTTCATTTTAATTCAGTATGCCTGTGGCCTTTAATTCAAGTGTGTCTTTTCCTCTAATGTTATGGGCCTGCAAAGCGTTCCTCCATAAGTGTTGTACAAGAATTGAAAAACCAGAAATGACAGTAAATGCTTTTTTTTTCTTTTTTTGGTTTCCCAGCCTCTTGAGATAAATAGCTTCATTATGTTTATATGCAAGACAAAAAAGAGTTTATTAAGGAGAAAAGTGGTTTAATCGAATGTGTTTTGCATAAAGCTGAGGACATGGTAACTGCTGTCTTTTACTGGAAACCCTTCGGCACTGTGGGGCCTGTTCCTGCAGGAATTTCAGCCTTGAACTGCTGATTTTCTCTCTTCTGACTAACTGTGATCATTTGGCTGCCAGGCTGTGAAAGGAAAAGGCTTCTGCTGGCTCTGACTTGGTGCTTGGCTCTGAGTACAGAAGCACTGATGTGATATTGTACCATTGATTTACAGAGCTGCTCATCTTAAGCAGTCAGGGTGTTGACCTGCAGGTTGTTGATGCACTCTGCAACGGCCACAGTTTACATTAATGTGTTCTGGAAACCACTGTGCAGGCCCAGGAGCGGGCTGCCCAGTCCTGCTGCAGGCAATGACCTTCAGGCAGAGGGCTGGAATCAGGCAGTTTGGGTCGAGAAGCACTTCATTTCTCTGAGCTGTGGTTGCCTCTGAGTACCTTTTTCCCAGCTGGGAAATGGGGGCATAAACCCATCAAAGACTCTGCATGATAGAGTAGTCCTGTCTCTGGCAGCCCATGGGCTTGGATGTCTCCACCTGGTACTGGCCTGGGCAGTAGAACAAAACCTTTTTTGCGTGGAAGAGATACCAGGGAAGCCTGGGCTCTTGTCCAGAGACAGAGTTGCACATGGGTCTGCTACTGGTGGGTCAGTATGGCATGAAGGGCATTTTAGTCTCTCACTCTTAGAAACGCGCTACATAGCAGATCATCTGTGGGGTTTTGTATCACCTGTAGCTTTTCCAAGATACGCAGACTCATCCCTGTGGAGAAAGATCACAGACCCTTGTAAAGTTTTAGGGGTGACTGAGATACCCCCTAAAAAATGAATTGTAGACTGGTTGTCTCATTCTAGCCTGCTCCACTGCCAGCCAAGCCTCTATTCAGCCCTATAGCTCTTCCTGTGTTAAAAGAAAGTCTCAAAGGCCTGACAGTAATACGGAAACCTGATAGCAGTTCTGTGTCTTAAAACTGCGCTCTCCATCCTGTGTCACTTTTCAGTTTGCTGTCATGTCTAAAAGAGCATTATTCAGGCTGATGGTAGCGGCAGCACTGGAAGTCGTGTTCCAAGGAAGTCAGTTCTGAATGAACTTACCCTAGTTGATGACAGTGTGCCTACTTGCATTATCACTAATGCTACATAATGTGTGACGAAATAAACACAATAAAAAGGCACTGCAGGAACCTTGTGAGGCAGTCTTAAGCTAAAGCCAGAAAATTTGAAGTTAAGGCTTCACACTTCATGCTTAACTCCCTATTGTGCCTAAGGAAATTTCAGTCCACAGGAGCTATCACATCACTGCAGTAATAGACCCCGCAAATAATTATGAACAGCCTATGAAGGCTTTGGCTTTTGAGGCTCTAATGGACTATATGTTAGACTAGTAATGTTGGTTTAACATGGTTCATTATCTTTAAGGCATTATGAATATTTTGCTTTCCCCTTCCAATTAGAGCCTGGTATGAACACAGAGACAGTGTGCAGGTGTTCCCTGTTGCCTTTGAGAATACACTTTACTTCTGACCTTGCTTTTAAAGGCAACCGTGTCGTAGAACTCCCTGCCTGGGCATCTCTTATCAGAGATAGCAGAGTGTACTTAAAAATGTAATGGAGCTGAGAGAGGACACAGGTGCTGATTTTATTAGTGGCGTCAGGACAAATAAGAAGGAATGTCTCCACCCAGGGATACTTAACAGTCATATACTGCACCCACCTGTCCTGCTTCACATACAGTGTTAATTTCCTACAGAATTACTTGCTAGCAACTGAAGAGCCTTTTATTCATACAACAAATTTTAGTGATGCTTTCAAAACGCTTTGTGTTAAGTCCTTGTGCATCATAACCAGCCTTTCCTGTCTTTCACAGTACTCAAGCTGACCTGCAAGAGAGGCAAGTGCCTCATTTTCTCAAGCAGTCGTAGGTTTCGTATTGGGAGAAAGGTACCTGCTGTGCTCCCCAGCATCTAGTGGTGGGCTGTCACTGTCACTGTGAGTGGGTTTCAGAGACCTGCCCCTTCCAACATGGGAGAATTCTTCTAAAGTTTGAGAGGTCACGCCAGAGCTGAATTCCATCTGAATATGTAAGAGAGCAGCTTTGGACAACCAAACCCAGTGACTGCATTTAACCTGTCTCTCTCATTATAGCATTTGCTAACACTCTTGTGAACATTTTGTCCCTGGGGCAATTGGCCATTTTGTAAACTCTTCAGGCTCTTTCCAGTGCTGTCATTTCTCAACTCTTAGGCAGTCCCTGAGAGGAAAAAATTAAGGTCAAGTTTTTAGTCTTTTTCTCTTTATGCAAGATGCCCTTTCCCTCACCCAAATTCTCCTACCGAGAGACCCAATGAATACTGGTATGGGGAAGTTTCTGTATCAGAATCACAGTCTGTCACCCCCTCCTGCTTTGAGTTCTCACTCCAGAGGGAACTTTGGGAGCAGCAATTCCTGACATAAGTGATCCAAGGATTGTGCATCTGTGTGTTTCCATGGAAATGCTTGATGAATAAGTTTTAGACACATGGCTGGATCTCTGTTCACCACTAAGGCTAAGGAACAGCCACATATTGTCGGCGCCTTTGCCACAAAACACATTGACTAATTATATTTTTACTTGATATCAACCCAATTAGTTTATGCTGTTTATTTCATTTAATTTTCCTTTTAGTTACATAATGGCTGTCATGGTTCCAAGAACAGGGATTGAATAGCAGCTATCTCACTTGAGAGCTATTTTTGCTCTCTCTGCTTTTCTTCATGACAAAAATATATACATATTATTAATCTGCACTGAAAAAAACAAGGTATTCCTGAACGCTTCCTCCTCTCCCAGTAAACACTATGATTGTTTGCACACAACTGCAAGGTAGCAATACTGTGCCAATTTAGGCCAATTTAGCGTATTCTGTTCAACGTACTTGTTTCAGTGAGTCTCTTAGGCAAATGCATGCACAATGTATGAGATTTCAGTGACTTGTTTCATTTTCCAGTAGATGACAAGGAGCTCTCATAAATAAGTCCCTGAATAGTTCACTTGTGTTTCATCATAGCAGTATGTACTGCCTATGGCTCTATTAGTAAATTAAATATACCCAGGCTGTTCTTTAGCATGGAGGCTAAATGGAATGGTACAGCCCACACTTGTATTATCAAACTCCTGTTGTTTTCAAAGCACGGTAGTCTCAAAAAATCTGCTTATTAGGAATAATCTATGTCCCATGCTAACACTTGAAATGTAGCCAGGTATTGTGTGTACTCAGTTCTGCACTGGTCAAAACCATGCCAGGGACTTTTCTAGGAATTCTACCATACAATGAATCTGGTGCCAGTGCTCAGCAATGCTTTGCCCTGGTCTTGTCTATTCCAGAACAGCACTGGGAAGGCATAATCCAGCGTTTCCAAGCACATATTTTATTTATAGTCTGTAGAATAACATGAATCCAGTGTAAACAACAAACTATGAGCTATACAGGAGATGGTCTCACTATCTTTGTGGCTATGAATGTTAACATATTACTATAATCCCTGAGCAACCATCATCATTAGCAATGTGATATTTTTGTACTTTGGTAGTCCTTCAGAGATCTTGTCATAGTATTATACAAACACAAAGCAAAAGGAGTTATGTAAAGGGCGTTACTCGTCTAACTTAAATACCCATAGCCTATTTTGATTGTATACTCTATTAGAGTTATAGGATGACCTGCAAAATAATTAAGAGCTTCAGCAGAGAATATTACAAATTATAACTGACCTTTTCATAACAGAATCTAATATAGAGAGTTCAGTGAATGTTTCACTGTAATTTAGTAGACTAATTTTATCTCTTGTAACACAGTTGTGAACAGTTCGTATGCAAATTCATTGAAAATCCTCAAATATCAAAGAATAATTTATAATCTATAAATTGTTCTCATGGGCTTTATTGCACATATAGAATCATAGAATCACAGAATCACTAGGTTGGAAGAGACCTCTGAGATCACTGAGTCCAACTGTACCTGTCTCGTTACTAAACCATGTCCCTAAGGAACTTATCCACCCGTTTTATAAACACCTCCAAGGACAGTGACTTCACCACCTCCCTGGGCAGCCTGTTCCAATCCTGACCACTCTTTCAGTGAAGAAATTCTTCCTAATGTCTGGTCTAAACCTCCCCTGGTGCAACTTGCAGCCATTTCCTCTTGTCCTATTGCTTGTCACTTGTGAGAAGTGCCCACCCTGTCACAGCCTCCTTTCAGGCAGTTGTAGACAGTGATGAGGTCTCCCCTCAGCCTCCTCTTCTCCAAGCTAAACAACCCCATCTCCCTCAGCTGCTCCTCATAGGGCTTATTCTCCAGCCCCCCTCACCAGCCTCCTTGCCCTTCTCTGGACGCGCTCCAGCCCCTCAATGTCCTTCTTGTAGTGAGGGGCACAAAACTGAACCCAGCACTTGAGGTGCAGCCTCACCAGTGCTGAGCACAGGGGCACAATCACCTCCCTGCTCCTGCTGGCCACGCTGTGTCTGATACAAGCCAAGATGCCATTGGCCCTCTTGGCCACCTGGGCACACTGCTGGCCGTCAAGCAACAGCCCCAGGTCCTTCTCTGCCAGGCAGCTCTCCAGCCACTCCTCCCCAAGCCTGTAACGCTGCATGGGGTTGTTGTGACCCAAATGGAGGACTCTGCACTTGGCCTTGTTGAACCTCATCCCATTGGTCTCAGCCCATCCATCCAGCCTGTCCAGATCCCTCTGCAGAGCCTCCCTTTCTTCAAGCAGATCCACACTTGCACCCAGCTTGGTGTCATCCACAAACTTGCTAAGGGTGCACTCGATGCCTTCATCGCGATCATTGATGAAGATGTTAAACAGGACTGGACCCAGCACTGAACCTTGGGGAACACCGTGTGTAACCGGTTTCCAACTGGATTTACTTCCATTTACCACAACCCTTTGGGCCCGGCCATCCAGCCAGGTTTCAACCCAGCAGAGGCTGTGCCTGTCCACGCCGATGGCAGCCAGTTTCTCCAGCAGTGAGAAACAGTGTAAAAGGTTTTACTGAAGTCCAGGTACACCACAGCCACAGCCTTTCCCTTGTTCGTTAAACAGGTAACCTTGTTGTAGAAGGAGATCAGGTTGGTCTGGCAGGACCTGCCTTTGGTGAACCCATGTTGACTGGGCCTGATCACCCGGTTGTCCCACGTGTGCTGTAAGGCAGCACTCAAGATGATCTGCTCCATGACCTTCCCCGGTACCGAGGTCAGACTGACAGGCCTGTAGTTCCCCGGATCTTCCCTTCAACCCTTCTTGTAAACGGGTGTAACATTCACCAGTCTCCAGTCAAGCGGCACTTCCCCAGTCAGCCAGGACTGCCGGTAGATGAGGGAAAGGGGTTTGGTGAGAACCTCTGCCAGTTCCCTTAAAACCCTTGGATGGATCCCATCTGGCCCCATGGATTTGTGTACGTCTAGTTGGCCAGCAGATATAATTTTGACTGTGATTCCTGTCTGCATGCAGATCATTCCCCTTTTTCCTGATAGGACAAGGAAAACCTTTAAGTTAAGCAAGTGTTTCTGTTTGTAAGGTCCAAGCTTACCTTTTATGAATAGCCTTCAGTATTCACCTCTCATTTGCTGTGATCACAAGACACTGAACTTATCTGTGGAATGTCTGGCAGTACCAGGTAGCTATTTCTGTTCCCCACTGCCTCTGTGAGATTATTAGGCTTTGACATCAGGAGAAGAAGGCGTAGCACTGCAGGGAACAAAACATTTTCTGCAGTGTTCAATACTCTGCTCTAAAACTGGATCTTTCCGTTGTGATGCAAGGAAAAGTCAGAGAGAGGAAGCAGACGGGGAGTGTTTGAAATGCTTTGCCTGATCTCTGGCTGGTTTTAGTCACCGTTTCAGAGCTTTGTAAAGTCTCGTGTCTGATGAGCTCTGAGGGCACAGGAACAGATATTCTCAGAATAGAGGGGGATTTGCCTGTTTGATGAACTCAGCTTGTATCACTCTCAGTGAGACCAGGTAATCTGTACTGCAAGATGCTGTGTACTACCACTAAATATGAGAAGAAAGAGTCTTGTTTACAGAAAGAAACCAGGATCCTTTTATGACCATTCATTATCACAAAATGCAGATTTGCTTCTGAAAAAGAAAGGAATTAGGGTCTGGTTCTGCACTGTTGAAATCGATGTAAGAGTGTCTATTCACTCCACTGGGAACATTGTCTAGTCCTCATTTTAAAACGTTGAATGTTCAATAAACACTGATTTCGCAAATTTCTTCAAGAACCAAATTACTTATTTGCACTCATAGAATCATAAATATAATTTCAGAGAGAGCATGTGTGTGATTTAGATTTATTTCAGCAGCAGTTTTCACTAGAAAAGAAATGCAAATCGAAGTATATTTGAGGTTAGAAAAGAGGCTGTAAGTATGATACTTCCTTTTTTCACGTTACCTTCTTCATCATTGTCTTCTAATCCAACTTCATAAAAATAACATTTTAATATTTTCATTTCTTATAAGCCTGTACAGTCGCAAAAAATCAGTCTGAGTAACACTTTGCCTCTATGCAGTACAAACAGTTCCATTCACTTCTGATTCTTGGCCCTTT
The DNA here is from genome assembly GCA_033558235.1 of Neomorphus geoffroyi. Taxonomy (NCBI): domain Eukaryota; kingdom Metazoa; phylum Chordata; class Aves; order Cuculiformes; family Neomorphidae; genus Neomorphus; species Neomorphus geoffroyi. The sequence continues at coordinate 61,509,598 of JAUMJM010000005.1, read as the reverse complement.
TATTATGGAGGATGGAAAATGAAGCTGATACATGAATTTAAAAAAACGTAACTTCATTTCTGGTAGTCATTTGACCTTGTAGTTTTCATCTTGGATTCTAACTAACTTTGTTACCTGATTTACCACAGCTCCAGAATGATGTTTTTACATCTGCTTTGCTAAATGTAGCTTCCTCTGAAGCACAGGAAAGTCAAAGAGCCTCAGCTTTGTTATGTATGTGGGACGGTGTAAAAAGACTACATATTGTGAACCTGCAAAGAGGTGTGGAGACAGTTGATTATCAATGTCTTCTGCCTTTCATTAGGCTGAGAATACCAAATTGGATTATGAAACTTGTTTACTACCTTAATTCTGAGTGCTTGGAATCAGTGTTAATGCAGAGCCTTCACTAGTGCAAGTATCTGGCATCAAAAATAGATTTCTGGAGTAAGGGGAGTTTGCTGTTACATATAATATGGATTTGATGGATGGACAACTCAGTGGATAAGGAATTGGATAGTTGCACTCGAAGAGTTGTGGTCAATGGCTCAGTGTCCAAGAGTATTGGGACTGGTGTTGTTTAACATCTTTGTTGGAGACATAGACAATGGGATTGAATGCATCCTCGGCAAGTCTGCTGACAACCCTTATGCTGGAGGGAAGGGATGCCATCCAGAGGCACCTTGACAGGCTGGAGAGGTGGGCCTGTGTGAACATCATGAAGTTCAACAAGGTAAAGAGCAAGGTCCTGCACCTGGGTCGAGGAAATCCCAAGCACGAATACAAGCTGGGCAGAGAATGGATTGAGAGTAGCCCTGAAGAGGACTTGGGGGTTTCTGGTGAATGACAATCTCAACATGAGCTAGCAATGTACACTTGCAGCCCAGAAAGCCAACTGTATCCTGGGCTGCATTAAAAGAAGTTTGACCTGCAGGCTGAGGGCAGCAATTCTGCCCATCTGCTCTGCTCTTGTGAGACTTCATCTGGAGTACTGAATCCAGCTGTGGAGTCATCAGCATAGGAAGGACACGCATCTCTTAGAGCGAGTCCAGAGGAGGGACAGGAAGATGATCAGAGAGCTGGAGTACCTCCCATAAAAGGACAAGCTGAGAGAGCTGGGCTCATCTAGCCTAGAGAAGAGAAAGCTCTGGGCAGATCTTATTGCAGCCTTGCAGTACTTAAAGGGGGCCTACAGGAAAGCTTGGAAGGGACTTTTTATCAGGGAGTGTAGTGACGAGGGGAAATGGTTTAAGCTCAAAGAGGGGAGATTTAGATTAGATACTAGGAAGAATTTTTCTACTGTGAGAGTGGTGAAGCACTGGCACAGGTTGCCCAGAGAAGCTGTGGATGTCCCATCCCTGGAGGTGTTCAAGGACAGGCTGGATGAGACTTTGAGCAACCTTACCTAGTGGAAGGTGTCCCTGCGTATAGCAAGGGAGTTGGAATTGGATGATCTTTAAGGTCCCTTCCAACTCAAACCATTCTATGAGTCTATGATTCTATGATCTCTGCTCCTATCTGATTAGCCTAGTTATATATGATTTTTACCAGATTTTTGGGTTCCAAGAAATCTTGGGGCAGAGTTTTAGAGCAGGTAGGTGTTCTCCTGAAAGCCTATGAATCTACACAAATTAACCTACTGTTTTTGATGTCAGCATACATGCTGATCATTGACCTCCTCACGTATGTGGTGACTGGGACCAATCAGAGTTTTTTGGGGAGTCCAGTCCAGTGTAGCCTAGATGCTACTCTTTTGAGCAGACTCAGCATATGTTTGGGCTATTGCTGATACCACACGTGTTCTGGCTTGTGCCACGTTTTTATTTATCTTATTCCCCTAGATGGTATAAGTACCCTGTGTCACAACTAATGTGTTAAATTAGTAATTCCTTCTTATCCTTTGTGACAGATGGTCTATCATCCTTGTCTTACTCTCACTACCTCTTCATATCCAGCCTCCCCACTTTTGTTCCCTTAGTCTCATTGGAAAGGCAAAACCAAAAATGTTTTCACCTAATAAATAGGAAAGCCTGAGAATGACAAAACCATAGACTTACAAAAGAGAGACAAATAGATGTTCCACGCAATTTCAGGAAATGTTGAACAATGGAGACTAAGCTCAGCCTCCTTTGCTATTGTGTTCTTGTCCTATCCACAAACAATGTAGAAACCAGCCTTCTCAGAAGCAGTGTTTCTTCTGAGAAGGTGAGTATGATAGAAAAGATGCATTTTCTGCACTTTGAAAATGCATAATATTGTCACTGCTGCTGCAAACAGTGGAGTGAGGTGCATGGCAGGGACAGCCCAGGTATTTCACCCTGACTCATGCCACTTTGCATCATCAGACCTTGGCTCATGTCTGGTATTCCCATGTGACAAAACTACTGACAACTGTTTTAGTAGTGATAATAGGGATCAGTAACGATTCACAGTACTGACAGGCCTTAATAACTGCAAATACTGGCCACATGCTTTCTTTCTCATGCCTTTGCACAAAGCACGTCTCCCTGAGTTGCTGTAATGTGTCATTGTCTGATGTGCCCCCTGAGAGATTTCTTTTTGCAGTTACTCAACTCTAACAATTTCTGCCGGTTACTATCACGTGTACTAATGCCAACGTTTCTTACTTGTTAGATGCACTGTTTCTTCAGAGATTTACTAAGAGTATAAACTTCATGTTGTTTCAAATAATTTGAAGCAAAACCACCTCCAATGTCAGTATATTAATTATGCCTTAAACCCAAGAGACGTAGGGCTAAGTGCCCTGCAGTATGGCATGGGCATTCTATATCACTTGCTCTCAAGGCTGCAGAATAATTCCTGGCCTGGTTTTATTCAGCATTGTAGATGTAGTCATATCAGTGATGGGATTGGTGCATTTTCCAGTATGTGAAAAATTTAAAATCAAGACAGGCAGCTGTTGTCATCGTCAAAGTCTATTTGTCCAGTTAAGTCACTAGAGAGGAGTGAAACAAACTCTCACAGAAGGAGTTGATACCACCAGTTTTCTCACTTTCATGTTTGCAGGAGAAGCCAGTCTTTCTCTCTCTTTGCTGTTTCCTTTCTCAATTCTACTCCTGTCCTTTTTTCCTCCCCTTCCTGAAGTAAGGGTGGCTTTTCTTGAGTCTTCATCCTTGGGATAGACAAATTCAATTTTTGCCTGCATTGCTGAAAAACCCTGAGACAGTTTTGTGTCTAAATATTCACAGAGCTTCTTGGGCAGGTGTTGAAACCATCTAGACTGCTGCACAGACATACTCTGACAACTTTCTTTGCTTTGATCAATGAATTATTCTAAATACAAGGCATAGAATATTTTTGTCAGAAAGGAAGAACTTGGTTAAATTAATATGCTGTACCAGTTGACTGAAGCCAATAATGTACGCAATCAAGTAAGCATGCAGACCAAGACCAAGAACTTCTAGTACTTTCCTAGAGAAATGGGCGTAACATGCTATATATTGATACAGATCTTGGACCTGATCAGCTTACGGCTGGGGCATCTGAGATTACTGTAAGAGCCTTTACTTTTTCTCTGCAAAACATCCTCTACACTAAGTAAAATTTCCCTATGTTAAGATGATCATTCACTGGGTAAACCACCTGACACATCATAGCAAAGTAATGCACACACACTACTTTGCAGCTGATTTTGCCCACCAGCAACTTCCTGTTGAAGCAAGGCTTTGGCAGAGTAGTTTGAATGCCATTGGTAAAGACAAGATGTTTGAGCTAGAAAGAACTGTCTCTTGCTATGACTGCTTTTTCAAGAAATATGGACTACAGAGAACAGAGTGGCTTTGAAATACAGATACCTCATTCTTCCTGCCCCCTAATTCTTGAAAGAAGTATGAAAAAATGTCACAAACTTCCTTCCTTAACTTATATCTTTTTTTCCCCTTCAGTTTACATCCAGCTCCATGCCAAATAGGCTGCCCCCAAGTCACAGATGTTGCCTAAGTGTATTTGTTTTCCTTCTGCTATTACTGTTCTGTGGAGTTACAGAAAGGGCTGGAAAGACTGGGAAAATTGAAACAGCCTAAAGTCTGATAATGGAGATTTCTTTCTTGATAGCTTCTTTGCAGTCAAAGGAGGATTTTGGTGGCTTTTGCTTCTAGGCAATTTATTTCAGAAGAGCAAGGTGCTCCTCCCCTACAAAAATTTTAATTTAACTGGTTTTGCACACCAGAGAAGAAAGATTACTATTTCTTTTGCTCATAGTTGCTGGGGAAACAACATTTCTGTGATTGCTACTGTCTGTAGTGGTGGTGACTTAGTGGGTGTATGCAGTTTTCTGTCAGTTGAGGTGAGTGACATTGTTCATTTGGAGTAACATACAAAATCAAATTCCTGCATCCAAACACTTCCTCACAAATAACATTTGTCTCAGAGACCAGGCAGTTGCCTCTCTTACAATTACTTAGTTTATCTGATCAGCAGCCATGTTCTTCTTCCATTTCTTAGTGCAATTCATACTGGGATTCTGGCTGCTTTCTTAAAGCTAAATAATTAGGCCATCACTAGCTTCATCCGCTTTCCCTGCCAAAAGAAGTCACAGTGAAATACAAAGACCTAGTTTCTTGCTACTAACTTCCCATTTCTACTTGATGCAGTTTATAGACTGCAGAGAAAAGAAAACTGAGAAATCAGGCTGGAAGTGACATTTAAAAAGACACTGAGAAAAAGAAATTTTTAGAAAGCTCCATAATTTCAGCTAGCTCAGTGTTTTGTTTCAGGTTCTAGTATTTTGATCACCTGGAAATGGTAAGTGCATAACAGTGCTTTAGCCATGTTTCATAAGGAAACGATGCTTTTCCGTTACTTTGTCTGGCTTCCTCTCAATCACTTTTGAAATTTTGGCTGATATTTAGGCTTTTAGATTTCTTTCAGATCTTCATTTACATTCTGAAATGTAGGCATATCAGTATTTGACAATGTGTGGAGGCCTCAGAAATACCAGTATCATGAAAACAGTCTGAGTTAACGACACTATCAGATGCCAAGGAATCTATTTAAGAGGGAGCTACAAGAAATGTTTCTTTTTCATGAACAGTGGCTGCTCCTAAAGCTACAACCAAATATTTTTTCAAATATCTATTCCACTCAGTGTCCGTGTGAAGTCTTAAAAAAAAGAATTGCTCATGCTTTGTGTGGAGCCTGAAGAGTTATATGCTTTTCTTTTCAGGCAGTAAGAGTGCAGCCACAGGCTTGATCTTCCTGGTACTCATATTTGACAGAAGGACTTACATGTTCAACGAGAGGTTTGTTTAGGTCAGAGTTTGTGGTTTTGTCTACAAAGCAAACTGACTGCAAGAAAATAAAAGTGACTCATGCCTTTTTTTTTTTTTTTTTAAGTTAGTTGTTCAGTTGAATCAGAACAAAGGATTGAACAAACATATGTTTGGTTTCAATCCAAATTTTCTCTTGCCTTTGTTTAATTTGAATAAAACCCTATATATTCTTTCTGAAATGAGCATTAGCTATACAGAATTTTATACAGAACTACATGTGAATTTGTTAAAAGATGTATTCAGGCAAGTACAATGTCAAATCTAACATGGCTGAAAATATAATTCAGAACTACAAAAAAATGTTTCCATGTCAACAAATAGCAACTTTTTATCTTGATATAAACAATTCAGTGGTGTCTAAACTACCATTTACTATGTTATTTCACTTAAGCTACATAATGAACTAAATAGGTGTATAAATTTTTTTGAAAAAAGAATCAATAGAGTTGCTGTGAAATTGCTATAATGGCTGTAATTGCCATTATCCTTTTCTATAGGGAAATAGGTAGCAAAAAAGAACTGTAAACACTGAAATACTTTGTAAATTGCATTAAATTTGGCCAACAGGATATTCCAAAATGTTTTAACATACTTACAAAAATTTGGTATTTTGTCTGTGAAATACGGAAATCCATGAGTTTTTAACAACAGTTTCAGAATTCAAATTTCCGCTCTTTTTTCACAGTAAAATTTAACCTAGCTTTTGGAAACAAAGTTATTTAAAAGGATTAAATAACCTCAAAATTGAAGGATTATATGACTTTGTAATTCCTATCTTGGGTGAAGTAGATACTTTCTCTTTGTTTTTCTTACTTTATTGAAAAGTATGGAAGAGTCTTTTTGATTTGCTTTTGATTTTGCCTATATTTTTTCTGGTCTTACTGAAAATAACCCACATTCTCTCGTTCCATGCACGAGTCACTAGATGACCGGTTTCCTCTCTAAAAATAAGGTAACTTGAGAGGCAACTGGAATCTTTCTGAAAGACTAGATGGTGCTGGGCTCTCATGTTATTCCAGCTGGCTAAATTGCAATATACAGTTTCTGCCAATCTGTTATGGAGTCTTGATGGCATTTGAATCTGGGTGGCTGAATGTAGAGTTTAATACAACAATTAAATACTACTCTAAATTTAAATTTTCTTTCTACAGTATGCATGTATCTTAACAGAGTAACTTGAACCGGTATTGCATTTTTTAAATAATTTACATTTAGCCTAGAGAAGAAAAGGCTCAGGGGAAACCTTATAGCAACCTTCCAGTACTTAAAGGGGGCCTACAGGAAAGCTGGGAAGGGTTCTCTATCTCTTTGTCAGAGAGTGCAGTGGTAAGATGAGAAGCAACGGTTTTAAGCTGAAAGAGGGAAGATTTAGATTATATATTAGGAAGAAGTTTTTTACTGTGAGGGTGGTGAGGCACTGGCACAGGTTGCCCAGATAAGCTGTAGATGCCCCCTCCCTGGATGTGTTCCAGGGCAGGCTGGATGGAGCTTTGGGCAATCTGATCTAGTGGAAGCTGTCCCTGACCTTGGCAGGGATATTGAAATTGGATGATCTCTAAGGTTCCTTCCAACTCAAACCATTCTATGGTTGTATGATTACATGATATATTAGCCTTCAGCTAGGAAAGCCCATCTACCTTTATTGGAGATAGCAAAGCTCAGCATGAGCATGAATAATTCAAACCCTTCATAGCCTTTAGAGTAGTTTTGCTTTTCATATACCTCCTGATTTGTACAGGAAGAAGATCTGCCTCTGAAATCTATTAGCTACGTTTCAGGGATTTGCTCATAGACATCCAAAATACAGATTCCTCTTATTAGAGCTACTATATAAAACAAATATGGTGGAGTAAAATGTGAATTCTGTGTCTTTTTCAGCCAGCTACATGTAGTCGAACTCACTTAAAGAAATAGTTGATAAAGAAGCTGACCTTTTAAAAGACACAACAGTTTCTGTGTAGTAAACAAAAGTATTGAGCCCATAGAATAGAGCTTTTGATAAATGAATAGACTGGTAACAAGAACACTCTTCTTGTGCATCCAAAAGAAAAATTAAATGGAAAACTCAGATGGTAAAAATAGAGCTTGGCTGCTTCAGAGTCTTTCCATGCATGAAATGAGTGCAACATTTGCAAACAAATTAGCTTGTGTGTTGGGTAGTTTTCTGGTCTTCTTCTTTTTAAAACTAACTCAAAGTCCATTTGTGAGGCTGAGATCAGCAGCAGAAGGGTAATGTTTGCCAGGAATGTTGCAGGATTTGAGCTGCCCATCCTGGTGCTTGAGTCTCTCAGCAGCTCAAGCACCACAGGAGCCCACTTGGCTGGTCTAAAGGATGGGACTAGTGGCTTTGTAGATGACCAGGCTCTCTCAACAGGGACAAAAATTACACGACAGGGCTTCCAGATCAGAGCCCAGAAAGTGGCAGAAATGCACATGGATTAATTTTAAATGAAATGACAAAAGTTTTAAAGGGCCTTCCCTAGAAGTCTGATTGTGCTGTCCTGGTGTGCGTGTCAATGTTGGAGCATTAGAGGACATGAGTATGTGGGAAAGAAATGAGGATCCTGGGATGTCAGAGATGCGGGGGTATAGTAGCAGGCAGGGTGAAATATCTGGGCACTGGCATGGGTATGTTTAAGCAGGCAGAAACAGAAAGTGCTGGCAGGCAGCTGGTGAGAAAGGATGGCGGCACTACAGTAACAGTGATAAGGGACTGGATTTGCATTGAGAGAATCATGGAAAAGAAAGAGTTTGTAGGATCCAGACTTCTCTGGTTTGGCACAAAGGATCAGATCTGTGGTGTTATAGAGTGTACCTTTGTCTCATGTCTTTCGATTCAGGTGACAAACCAGCCCCTTTATGCTTGAGCTGTAGCTTCCTTCTCTTTGTGCAGGACAAATGCTCCTGGGATAAATTATGATGGGACAAAGGAAAATAGGTGACTTCTGTAAATTCTTACTCAACTCCTTGACTCTCATCTGGAGTCTCAGTTGTTTCTGGACGCTTGAGGACTTTCATGTACCAGCTACGAGAACAGAGTATCTGCACAGCTCCCCTTGGCATGACAAGATGAATCTTAATATTCCTTATTTCCCATCTGAGGCCTGAGGCCCAAGGGCTGCTTGACTTCCAAAAATGACCCCCAGCCCTCCATGATAGCCACAGCTCCATTTGTTCTTTAGGCCAGGAGCTACCTTCTAAATCCCGGTGACCTTGTATTGTTCTCTGTGTGTGCATGGTCCCTGGACTTCAGGAGGTAATGGACATGGGCAGCCAAAGAGGTGGAGTAGTCCCAGCACCTGCCACTCAAAGAGATGGTAAGAAAAGCCTGGACTCTTGGGTCTAAAGAGGGTGCAAGCCAAGAGGGGTGGCATGAAAACAGAGTATGGAGTATTCCACAGTGCTGTGAATCTCACACAACTAGTAGGAGATCGGTTTTAAAACAGTCACAAGAAAGCGTTTCTTTAACAGCAAGTATCGGCTTCAGGACCTTCCTACCCCTGGGAGGCTGTGGAGTTGGACAACATCAGGAAGTTTGAAAGTGGTTTGGCAAGCCTAAAGACAAGAGGTCTTTGAACGGACAGTGAAAGCGTGGGGTAGGGATGCTCTCTTCAAGAGGGCTAATGCAGGAGGTAGGGTTGCAGTGGAGTAGGTGGGAAATGGGCTGCCATTCTTATGTGCTCTCTCTGTTCTGTCATCACAGAGCCTTTTCCTTCTTGTATTCTCCCAGGCTTAAATGGTTCTCTTTTTGAAGTCACTGACACATCCTCTGAGGTTAATCGAGGGGTTCATAAGAAGTGGTTAGAAGCTAAGATTTATCTCTGTTCTGATAGGATAACTTTATTGTTCATGTAAATACTGTGATGAGTTGACTTCAGAGGTGATTTGGCCTTACTTCATTGCTATAAAATGATTTCTGAGTTCAAATATAGAGTCTTAGACTAATTTTTCTCCTTGCCTTGCTAGTTTCCAAGGAGATATAACCATTTGGATTGTCTGCAAAGGTGGTAATTAGCCAGCAGTGGAAAAGATGGACACAAAGAACTTATTGGCAAAAATGAAAATTTCAAAGCAGTTCTTTCTTTTAAAAGCTAGTATGCAGAAGCAATCTGATCAGTTCTTTTCAGATTGTGAACAGACATCCTCATTTGCCTTCACAGTGTGCTTTTGTGAACAACTGCCTTTCAGATTGGTGGTTGAACAGAAAAATGTCCTCAGATTGATTTGGATGGGATTATTTTTGGAATACCTGCCAATTAAAAGTAGGATCCAACAAATAATTCTGCCTGTCTATAAATAATAATAGTTTGGATTTATAAGTGGTTAGAAAAATGATAGTCATAAGGCAGAGAGGAGTAAAGGCTGTTGCCATTCCCCAAACCTCTTTTTATGCTGCACAGACTTGGCCATTTCAGGGGGTCAGGAGTCTTGGATGCACTTTTGAGTAAGGCAAAGACAGGATTTGAACTTGGGCTGTCCTTTATGCCTGATGCTTACCATAGCTGTTGGGAGTGAGGAAGGGTGAAGGAGAGGTAAGAAGGTTCTTAGCTCTTTGTGATCTCTTGGGAATGCCATCTGCATTTCTTTATTAATCTAACCTACAAATATAATACTGTTTCTGTATATAATAGTTATATTTTCCTCCTTAGGAAATATTAAAAAAAAGTAGTTGCAAAATATTTACTTAGTTTAACCCAAATGTACAGATTTGAAGACAGGAAACTTAAAGCATAGGGTTTTTTTCAGTAAATAAGCTATATGCCATTAAAATGCCTCATGGTCTATATCTCAATGTAACTTTCAGGCATATTTAGGATGATGCTAGAAGAGAAGCTTTAGATAAAAGTCCTTTGCATTATCAGTTGTTGAAGGCTCAGTGTGGTTTAGAGTTACCCAGACACAAGCTGTGAGTACAGAAATGGAAAATCTGTGAGTTTACTCTGGCCTTGTCACTTTGGGCAGTTATGTCATTATTATTACATTTTTTTTGTAAGGAGTGGATTGAGATTTTGAGCTTGTTTCTGAATTTCACACCTCCCATATATCCAAATACGGACCTTATTTATGTTAACAAATTTGTATTTATTTCCATTTACACAGAATATGTGGGAGTCATGTGTGAAATGAATAACGAGAACCTGAGATACATGGAATTCAAAACAATGAATATGTGTTCAGGAAGAGTGGGGACATGCAGAGAAACCTCTTTCTTATCTGTATACAAACAATTTTTTTTCCATCAGCTATTGAGCTCTGAAATGGTGACTAAACCCTTTATTTTGTGGCTGTTATTCCTCCTTCAGCTTGTGCGACTAGTATTTTGTTCTGCAAGGCCAGTACACAAAGCTATATCAGAGATAGTTTTTTCAGACGCTCCCTCAAGCAGTCAACAGGAAGCAGTAGCAGAGCAAGCATTTCCTTCTGCCCGATGTCTTTGGCTGCTGGAGACAGTCCCAGACCTACTGTTTTCCTCTGAAGCTCAAAGGAGTAGTGGGTTTGTAAATCAGCATTCCTGGAGGAACCTGAAATGTTCAGCATCCCTAAGGTGAAGTGGAAAGAGCATTGCTTTCTCTAGTCCCAGACTGACTCTCTCTTGCTGAAGGGTGTCAGAGGTAGTGAATAGGATTTACCTGCTCACAAAGACATCACTGGAAGGTGGCCCAGGTAAGGATGTTATAGTAATGCAATGAGACATTCACTCTCTTGACACGCTTGCTAGTGCTGGAATAAAAAGGCTAATGGCGTAAGTACTTTCTGTGGACTTTAAGAAACAGGAGATATCAGTCTCCACACATTTCTCATTTTTGTCTGTGTAAAGGGACCCTAAAAAGAACTTTATCTGAGGATCCCCAGGCAAGATTCTTTGACCGGGGGGTTCTGCGAACAAAGAGACTTGCTGCTGCACAGTCACCTAAGCCTTCCAAGGACTCAATATTCACCTCTGAAACAGAGAGGATGTCAATTATGGACCTTCAGAAAGAACAAAGAAACATATAGCAACCCACACTGGTTGTTACTTGTGCAGGTAACAAAGAAGTTGCAAACCCATTTCTAAATTAAACTTCAGTTTGAGCTCTGATCTGTACAAGGAGCTGATGCCCTGAACTGCCTCCAGTGCACAACACGACAGGCACTACACCTTCATCACGTTAATGTATTTATTATGACTGTCATCTTACACAGAGCAAGCTCTGCTAGCAACATCTGGCAAGCCATTAATAACAGCTGACTGTGATAAACATCAATTAGTTACAACTGATTGCATAGTTTTATGGCTGACCTGAGCATAGGCAATCAGACTGTAATACTATTCACGTGTAAATGAAGTACAAGTTCCTATTGCAGGGATGCTGCAGTTAACTGGGAAACTTCTTGCTTTTCATCTGTGATCAATTTTAACAAATTGCCTGACTTGCTTGCTTTCACCTTCCCTCTCTTGCAATTATGTTGATTATTTGTTTTCGTATTTGGCATTAGCGTGCCTTGTCTCTGTTAAAGTCTTCCTGTCAAATCAAGACGGAACAGTGCTTCCTGACTCACCCTGCTCATCCTTTCAGTACCGTTTAAGTGTGCTGATGTTACCGGGTCCAGACAAAATTAATAACAGGAACTAAAAAATGCAGCTAGGTGCACTGGTAAGTATGTTCGTAGGAGGCAGCAATGTGTTAAGTTATCTCCACATTGGCAGCAGAAAAGCAGTGCTCAGTGCTGTTCACAAAATGCTTCCTTTCTTTAGTAGTCTGAACACATTTAAACGTTCATGGTGTTACCCTAAGAACATTAGTGCAAATAAGGGTGGCCTGGAATCTCCTCTAAGACAAGTCATAGCTTAGTCAGGAACTGCAGAGTGAAATTTCAGAGGCTGTACTATGCGAGGCACCAGATTTAATGATTTAAAAGGACCTTTTTGACCTTTCGATTAACAAGACTCCCAGCATTTGTTCTCCTCCACCTCCTCATAAAGCTGTCACCGTTTTCAGTCCTTCTGTTATGTTCTCTTCCTACTTAAAATAAAATGAAACTGTCGGCCTTTGGTCAAGTGACTTTGAGCTAGAGAACAAGCTCTCATCCATAGGAGGGAACACCTACACTGTTTTCCTACATAAAGCCAGGACCAGTGCATAAAGTAGGGGACTGGCAATTACACAGCATGGGATCTTTGACCCGGCAAGGTTTTAAGACTGAACCCAGTAATGGCCTCAAATTCTGGTTGACTTTATTAAGTACTCAGATCCTTGTCAGATCCAAAAGCACAGGATGAACCTGCCCTGGATGCTTTCTACTCCTGGCTTCTACATTCTTTTGTCCAAGTGGCTGTTCCTGAAGTGGGCCTAATGTTTTCACAGGGGGCTACAAAAAAGATACACAACTATAATACGATGGGGTTTGGCGCTGATAACTAAGAGCCAGCAATATTCAGAAAGAGGTAGCCAGCTCTGAGCTGCAACACCGTTGGTTTGGGAGTTGTTTCTTTTTGCCCTTCCCTTTTACAAGATGCAACTTCAGACAGAAGGAATGCAAAAGCTGTGTCTATAATGTAGTAAACTCTGGGAGAGATTGTTTCTTACAGCCAAGGCTCTGCCGAGCTCACTACTGTGGGGGTATCTGGGTGCTGGTGAGGACTTCTGTGCACTCTGTGCCAGCTAACTTTACTTGTGCATGCACAGGGCAGAGAGGGTTGCCTTGGAGGAGGTGTAGGAAGCTGCATCACCAGCTGCTTGCCCACAGGAGTAACGTGTACAGGAAGTTTGCATAGTGGGGAAACTCAGGGGGTGGCAGTTTTCTGTTAGTACCTGGCTGCTGAAATGGAAGATCTGCCTGTAATGACAAGAGGACTCTTGGAACGCATCTTCCAGGTTGGGATTTGTAGAATCTTGAATAGTTTTTTAAAATTGTGTGGAAGTATCCTGTTCACTAATTCTAATAGATGTGTTGATATTTAACTTCAACAAATCCACTTTGTTGAGGGCAATCAGACTTCCTGCCAGTTGCAAATTCTAAAGAAACTTCTGTGGAAAGGAATCTTAGAAGTAGTGAAAGCATTTAATTTTTCTCCTGACCCTTGAAAACATCAGCACGAAAGAAGTGTGATGATCGCTCTGTTGACAATGGATATTCTTAGCATTTGCTTACACTTCATAATTTCTGCTCTGTATGAAGTGGTGGATATATGGTAACTGTTTGGAGTGGAAAAGTGAGATGCTCTGAAAACTGAGAGAATCTGCGGCTATAAATGAAGGTATTCAAAGAGGGGAAAACCATAAGCAGAATTTAATAGATGTGGGAGATAATAATATGCTAGTTGCAATGGAATAAAGCAACAAAAAATACTTATGTTGTATGTCAGGATTTGTTGTTTATTTCTATTCACTAGGCTTTTCATCCTCAATAACTTTTCTGACTAAAATAAAATAGAAATACATCCCAGTGCAACTTGGAAATCAATTGTATCTGAATGTGAAAGCCAATTTGGATGGTCTGTTTTCTTTATCCCTTGTCATTTTTCTTTGCATTTTTATAGCTCCTTCTGATTTTTAGAGCTTTGTAGCACAGCTTTTGGTTACAAAGACGGTGGAAATCAATACCATCTTAATATCATGGTCTTTTTTGAATTGTGTACTATTCTCATGAATTTTCAAAGGAGCTGTCAAGGTGCCATTCTGGCTAATGTAATTTATCAGTAGAAGCACCAGCACTTCAAGTTATCAGATGCTAAACTTTCCTCACCAAATATGCTAAATGATCCAGCAACTACTGACCTTCATACTTCTGGATGGAAAAACAGAGCTTTGAAAGAGTCTTAAATCTCTGAGCTGTAGACAGTGTTAATCATGGAGGGAAAAATGAATAACAACAAATGAAAAATGAGGGAAGCCACAGCAGAGATGTTGGTCTACCTTTTCAAATACAGTTTACTACCCAGGCTCTGTGTAAACAATGTCTTTCAGCATTCAGTACCTAGCATTAAAGTAATTATTCATGCCAAGGTAGTTATTAAGACAATCAGTATTGCCTCTACCTTTCTATTGTGGAATCTGTTAGCCTGTTATAGCATTTCAGATGAGGCAGTTGGCAGCGTCAGCACTAGCCTAGTGTGCATATGTGCTGTAAATCCAGTCACTTCCTACCCGTTGCACTCTTCTAAGTCAATTTTTCTTTAAAAACAATATAAAATACTTTCCTTCATACAAATTCTGTGTTCTTTCTTTTGACTGATCCCTTCCAACTGTAAAGGTGCCCTAAGGACTGGGGTGGAAACCAGGGGAGAAGAGGAGATCTGAATGCAAAACTGCCAGGAATCAAAAACCTGGAAATGTCACATGAAACACATGGATTTTTGATTTCATTGAGACTGCATTCTGTAGTAAATGGGTCAATGCAATAGAGATCTTGTGATGTATTTTGCAGTTGTGAAACCTATTGTACAGAAAAAGGGGGTTTAAGAAAGCTCAAATAACTATCTTCAAAGAAGCTGCTAAGAAAAGATACACATGGCTTATGCTTTGCAGAGGATAAGAGTTCAGCTGCTTCGTCTGTGGACAGAGGACAATATTCAAAATGGCACTTATCAATGTAGCTGCTATTGGGACATTGTCTGGCAAGAGTGGCATTTGGCAAGAGCAGTATTTTTCAGGGCAGGGGAGGAAATATTGTGATGCAAAAATTTTTATCCTAAACTGATGTTTCACTAGAGTTACTGAGTTTTCCTCATCTTTGATGATTCCTCCTTCTCAGAAAACATTTAAATTTTTTGAGCTTTGTCTAAGGTGACCCTAAAGAAATTCAAACTTTCCTGTTGTGAAATTCAGGAATTACATATTTTCACATTGCTACAGTTTTATTAACTGTGACTATTTGTACTTCGATTTCACATTACCAAAATATTTTTTCCAGAATTTTCCTTAAAGTTTTGTTTTTTCAAACACACCCAGAGCTTTTCTTCTGTTTCAACTTCCAGCAGACCTAGTTAGTCTTGTATGTCTGTAAACATATTCACTGCAGAAGACAGAATGTGCACTGAAGTTTTCATGGAAATGATAAGACTATTCTTGGAAATAAATGTATGTTTTTGTTGTTAAACCAAAACACCACCCTATCACTTTATTGATTTCTTTTATTGCTTGAATGGGAGAGAAGTACTGGGGAAGGAGGCAGCCCAATTATGGTTTCTCTTGTCTGAGGAAAATGAAGAGCTTCTTCCACCTAGAAAATTGAGCTGTAGTGTGAATTTAATTATCACACTCTGCTCCCAGGAGTATTGTGTCTGCAGAACAGCAAGGCAGGCCCTTCTTTTTCTTTCTTTATTTTGTTGGTTTGTTGGACTTTTTTTAAACCTAGGAGTCTCCATGCTTCCTTGGCTTGCACAGTTGTAAGTTAAAACTGCATCACTGAGAAGGACAGTCCAAAGGTTGTGTGTAGGTAATTACTTTTCAGGTAGAGCACTTCTATATGGTCTTTGTGTTTTCCATTCTGCCCTTCAAAGAGCTCCCATAAACAGTTTCATTAGAATAGATTATATACACAGCAGACTGCCTTCTGCTCATTTATTCAGGTGCTGCTCTAGCTGAGTGTCTTCTGTCTCCTCCAGTGGCTGGGCAGTGAAAAATCTATCTGTGATCAGTGTTTATAATGCTTCTTTTCTAGTTATTGGAGAATACTTCTTACTTTGGATTTTTGCTGGGCTGTTTGCCCTCTTGTGGACTTCCTACAGCTAGTAAGGAAAGCCCCAAGCAGAAACTGAATATGCAGCTGAGCAAGAGATGATATGTTATATGAGGTGCTTTTTATTCAGCAAGGAGCTGGAGTTCCTCCAAAACTACATCAGAGAGACCGCAGAAGTTACTTTCTAGAGCAGAATTTGATCATTTTTCCTTCATTATCTACTGACAAACATCTCATGATTTCTTGGCACTCATACTGGAAAGTGTTTGATAAATATTAATGGAACTTTCTTTCCTTTCCAGTGTTCCTTGATGAATTGGTCCTAGAGAGTTTGCTGCAAATATTCAATATATCGCATTTGAAATCTGGGCTCTGTTCTCCAGCTGGGACTACTCACCAAAATCCAATGACGTTGTTGCCAGTCTGTAGTTGGATGGGTTGGAGAACATGTAGAAACTCTGAATTTGTCACTGGGGCCATAAGTGAGACTAAGACCCCAAGCTTATGCAGTGGCCTGCTGTGTGGGTACACCAGACTGGTTCCTGATCAAGCTGTTGGTGTACTTGTGCAGTGCTGTGCCTGAACTGTTAATTCAGGGTGCCATGAGGCACCTCCTGCTCATGGAACTCTTCCCGTACACCTCTGGTGATGGGCATCCCCTGAGAGTGCATGGGGAGTGCAGCTCTCCAGCACGGCTACCTGCCTCTGGCCTTGGAGCTGCCTGAAGGTTAGTCTGCTGGCACAAATGTACCTATGAGAAATAGCACAGTGAAAAGGAGAAAATCAGAGGGATTTTTTGTTAAAAAGCTTTGTTTCTGAGTGGTAGCGTTGTTCTGAGAGAGATCAAGTTATTGCCAGATGTTCATGCTACTGAAGTTAGCCTTAATCTTGTTGTGTTTGCCATTTTGTTATGAAGGATGTGGTATCATCCTCTAGGAAGAGTTTTGAAAATACTCTCTGACAGCGGTGGTGAGCCAATACAGCTCACCCAATACAGATTTCCTGGCAGGGATGGTCAAGTGACTTGACACAGCGAAGTCCTTTCTGACGAGTGTCTGCTTAGTCTTTTTATTTAAAGAATGATTTCATTTAGTCTTAACATATTTTAGCCTTAGGATGCTGTTCAGAAAAAAAAAAAAATCGTATTAAAACAATACCAGAAGCTAATGATTACAGACCACTAAAAGGAAGAACAAATCAGCCATTAGCTGGTGGTATCTAATGATTAAGAAAACCTTGCACGGCCCACTTTTGAGTGGATTATTCAGTGCTCAGTCAAACTTTGCTGCATTTCTGTGCTTCCTAATCTTGGGAAGATATGTGTTAAATAAATTATATCAAATATTTTTGTCTAGCTGTTGAAAGTTCCACGGCACCAAATGAAGATGCTGCACATCATCTTTATGAATAATAGCACCTAACTATGTTCTGTATACCTGCATTCAGCTCTGCACTGCTTCGGGACTGTAGACCTCTGTAGACTATGGCCTAAATATTGCAGGTGAAATCTAACGAGTGAATTCAAAGCTTAACTCAAACAGTATCAAAGCACAGAATCATAGACTCAGAATCATAGAACTGTAGAATGGTTTGGGTTGGAAAGGACCTTAAAGGTGATCTGGTTTGAACCCAAACTAGCACCTCAACAACGGATTTTTTCATAGCATATAAAAATCTGGAAACATAGAGGGACATAAACTAGAAAGACAAAAGTGATTAAGTTGATTTGCTCTGTTACTGCAGGTTTCTAAAAGGTTTTTTGAAATATTTTTTTCTGTTAATGACTTAGCAAATAATGAAGTTAAATCTGTTCTGAGTACTGGAAAAACACCAACATGATTTTCTACTTTGATTAAGTTTAAAAGGAAAAATTAATTACATTTAGGTTTTTCTCCTTGCATTTTGGTTTTTGAACCTTTAGGTTGTCATTGGATCATGACAGAGACAAACCTCTACTTTTTTAATTGAGATTCTCCCATAACACATGTTTCTAGAAGATGAAAACACCCATAGTGTTCGAAGACTTGTAGGCAGCAGAATGGAAATAACTTTTTGGGAGTATTATGTCTGCTTTTGCTGCCTGCTTAGACTGCCAGTCCGGGTTGAGTCACAGACACCTGAATATATCCCTGCCTCATGTCCCCATACAGACTTTAATTTTCATTCATTCCGTAATATGCATTGGGTGGATGATTGCACAGATTAGTAGAGACGCTTCATGAAGTTTTGTTTCTAAGCAGTCACTATCAAAGTGTATCCTTAAATTTTAAACCTGGTTAATGGGACCTTGAAATTGCTAATCCACAAAAGTGAGATTAAATGTTTTTAATCACATCTTTCACTTTGCTACCTCATTACCTACAAAATCCAGGAAATCCAGGAAACCTTCTTTGTAGTGTATTTTATCATGCATGGTAACTTGGTAGGAAGGTGTAATTCACATAGGACTGCTATCAATACACATATTTAAAACAAGCTGGTTGCTTTCAAAGTAAAAAATTAACAAGCCAGAAGCCACAGATTCCATGGAAACCAAAAGTACCTGAGTCAATAGAGAGGTAAAGTCAAATGCACTCACTTAAATTACCCCTTGCAAATAATTGCCTGAGCAACTGAGGCTATACCTGCTGTCTTTGGAAGCCTGTAAATAAGGTACAATTGTCAAGGTTTAAGAAACAAAGCAAACCACTCCAAACAACCTCCAAGAGAGTGAGCGTTAAAAAAAAAAGGTTTTAACACTGAAAATTTTTTAAGCTCTTGTTTCAGCTCTATATCTGTCCTCTCAACATGGAAATTATTCTCAGATCATGACTGTAGTATTAGTAGGGCTGGTAGCTATTCATCTGCTCCCTGCCAATACACAAATATCTGTACGTGTTGCATTTCCTCATCACAGGGGCACAGTCCTGCAATCTACCACACATGGAATTTACTACGACTGCAGTGGGAGTTACGTGTCTTGCTCTGATTTGTCATGGTTAAGCATTGGTGGGTCAGAAAGACTCTAAAAACCACCTGATTTTTCCAGAAAGTACTTTCATTTCATATTTACCAAGAGAAGTAGTCTAGATTTTGGTTATTATATGCATTGTACAAAATGTCAATGTACAAGACACTTACTGACTTCCGTGAACCTTTGCAAACCTAAACTTCAACCCATGGCTGTTTAAAGACTTGTAGGTAAAGCTGGACAGGGAACAATTAGTTTTTTTTGTGACAGCTGCCACAGTTTTTGTGATGGCTTCTGAGGTTATAAAGTTTTTCTTCAACACTGAAGGAAACCAAAATCCTTAAGAATGCTTTTTATGAAACGGATGTATGTGGAACATACCAATTTTTTTTCTTGGCAAGATCATATTTTTCAACCTGGCTTCATTTTTTCAGTCCCTCTGACCTGATAGCCCAGTTCAAAGCCTTAAAAGTCCCCTTCCAGTACCAGTTTTCCTGAAACTGGAGCCCACCTGGCTAAGCATTTTGGCTTTCAAAGCAAAAAAAGATTTTCAAGACAATGTTTTGTCATCATTCCAGCAGATTTGACTTCCCGGGGTGTCTGGTCCCTACTCCCCTGCTCCCCAAGCTATGTGGGGAAACAACGTAAGGTATAGGGACCTGATGGGCTGTAGGACTTCCCTCTGACTCTCCTCATACCCATTTACTTAGGAAGAAGTTCTTTACTGAGAGAGGCCATTGGAATGCGCTGCCTGGGGAGGTGGTGGAGTCACCGTCCCTGGAGGTGTTTAAGGAGAGATTGGATGAGGCTCTTAGTGACATGGTGTAGTTGACGAGTAGGAGTAGGTGTAGGTGTTGGGTCATAGGTTGGACTTGATGATCTCAAAGGTCTTTTCCAACCTTATGATACTGAGATACTGTGATACTTGCAGCATGGCGTAATGATTTTGTGCAAACTGTGTAGAAAGTGCTGAAGTTTCTCACAACTCTGGTGAGCTAGTCTGGACTCCCGCAGCCTAAGGAGAAATCTGGGAGGAGGGGAAGAGCAAGACGCATGCTTAATTGAGAGAAGTGCAAAACATTTCCACAACTTTACTGTTTCTATGCCTTTCTATCTTGTATTTAATCAAGATGTTACTAATGTCGAGCTGTTTTGTCTTTTCACGTGAGAAGCAGCATATTGTACCACAGTTTTGAGACATAGCCAAAGACTATATGAGACAGAACAGTGCTAGGAACACTGTCTTCCACCCAGGAAACTGCCAGATGTTGCGCTCTACATGAAGACTAAACTAACCACTGGGGAGCAAGGTACTGAAGGAAGAAATTTTCTGGGACGAGCAGCCTAATCAGTCAGAGAGTTGAGGTTTTCTGGGTTACCTCTGATATGAGAAGGCACTAATGTGACTATTAAGCACTGAGCAGCCTTTGATCTGTGAGACAGTCATTCAGTATTCTTGGCCAAATGAGGGCACAGCTGCTTCTCTTTGAAACACAGGGCAGACTTTGGTCTGATTATCTGCTTTCCCCAGGGGTGTGTTACTGGTTGCAGTCCAGTCCCATTTTGCCTTAGCAAATACTGGGAACTTCATAAGATCCCGGAAATTTATTGACAACAGATGCATTTGTCAATCTAATTTGCTATCAGAGAATCATTTAGGTTGGAAAAGACCTTTGAGTCCAACCCTAACCTAACATTATCAATTCTATCACTAAACCATGTCCATAGAGTGCTACATGTACACAACTTCTAAATACCTACAGGGATAGTGACTCAACCACTTCCAGGGGAAGGTCCTTCCAATGCTTGATAACCCTTTCAGCAAAGATTTATTCCTTTTATCCAGACTAAACCTGCCCTAGTGCAACTTGAGGCCATCTCCTCTTGTCATAGAATGAGAAAATAGTTCAAATAGGAAAAGATCTTTAAGATCATCAAGCCAAATTACTGATCCAGCCCTGCTAAGGCTGCCACTAGACCATGTCCCCAAGTACAACATCTACCCATCTTTTAAACATTTCTACGGAGGGTGATTCTATCGCCTCCCTGGGTAGACTATTCCAATGCTTGACAACCCTTTCAGTAAAGAAATTCCTTCCTAATATCCAACCTAAATCTCTCCTGGCTCATCCTGAGGCCATTTCCTCTTGTCCTATCACTAGCTATCAGGGAGAAGAGACCAAATCCCACCCCACTACAACCTCCTTTTAGGCAGTTGTAGAGTGATAAGGTCTCCCCTCAGCCTCCTTTTCTCCAGACTAAACAAACCCCAACTCCCTCAGCTGCTCCTCATAAAGCTTGTGCTCTAAACCCTTCACCAGCTTTGTTGTTCTTCTGGACATGCTCCAGTACCTCAATGTCCCTTGTAGTGAGGGGCCCTAAAATGAACACAGTATTCATGCTGCGGCCTCACCAGTGCTGAGTACAGGGGAAGGATCACTTCCCTATTTCTGCTGGACACACTATTACTGATGCAGGCCAGGATGTCACTGGCCCTCTTGGCCACCTGGGCACACTGCTGGCTCATATTCAGACAACTGTCAATCAACACCCCCAGGTCCTTCTCTTCCAGGCAGCTCTCCAGACACCCCTATTCAAGCCTGTAGTGTTGCATGAGGTTACTGTGACCCAAGTGAAGGACCTGGCACTTGTTCTTGTTGAAGCTCATGCAATTGGCCTCAACCCATTGATTCAGCTTGTCCAGGTCCCTCTGTAGACCCTCTCTACCCTCAGGCAGCTCAATATTACCACACAACTTAGTGTCATCTGCAAACTTACTGAGGGTGCATGTGATTCCCTCATCCATGCCATTGATAAAGATATTAAACAGAACTGGCCCCAGTACTGAGCCCTGGGGAACGCAACTTGTGACTGGTTGCCAGCTGGATTTGACTCCATTCACCACAACCCTTTGTGCCTGGCCATCCAGCCAGTTCTTTACCCAGTGAAGAATATGCCTGACCAAGCCATGAGCAGCCAGTTTCTCCAGGAGAAAGCTGTGGGAAATGGTTTCAAAGGCTTTACTGAAGTCTAGGTAGACAACATTCACAGCCTTTTCCTCATCCACTAAGTGGGTCACCTTGTCATAAAAGAAGATCAGGTTAGTCAAGAAGGACCTGCCTTTCCTAAACCTATGCTGACTGGTCCTGATCACCTGGTTATCCTGGAGGCTACCCAGGCAACTATTATATGTGCAGCACAGTAGGCATGATATAAAGCAGAAGACTTCTGCTGTCAGAAGACACAGAAAGTACACACCAATCTCTTTTCTGTTCTAGCCGGGACACTACCACTCTCCCTTTGTCACATCCTCGCTCTCAATCTATTCAGTCTAGGAGCTGCTGGCACCTGTCTCCTCATGCCTGATGACAACATTCAGATAGATTGACCTGTTGTCTCTTGGAAGATACCCTGGGCAGGATTCTACTGTGCTGTACAGCCTCCTCCATCTCTCCTAGTCCTCTTCACCTTCTCTCTCCCCAAAATAGCCCCATTTCATTGCTTCTAGGGAAAATATGGCAGTTGTGCTAAATAAAGCCTATCCAAATTTGTTCTGTTTGGTTCTAATCTTCTGTGAAGAGGGGATGAATTAAGGGGTTTTTATAATCTGAAATAAAACATAAGTATTTGCTGATTTTTATTGCTTGTACTGCAATGACTCAATGTATTAGGACAAAATGCTATTTAGAGTTAAGAAAGGAATGGATACTTCAGTGACAGCCTTGATTTTGATCTAACACAGACTAATATCTAATGCTGGCATAATGCAAATCACAACCAAATGTGATTTTCACTTGCTGCAACAGAAAATTATTAAAGAGCAGTACTCAGTAAATGCTCTAACATATGGAGATACGACTGTGATTCTGTCTGCCCTCCACATGGCTCACGGAGAACATGTTAAACTCTTCCCTCCTCCAGCTTCTTAAGCAGATATTTACTTCTTAGAGAAGAGCAAACAGATAAAGATCAGAGCTTCTTTTTCTAAGTGTTGTGTTAAATACCTGTTCTGACTCTGATTCCAGCTGCTCAAAGCCAAAACTGGATCTCTTTCACATTTTGCCTGGAAAAGAGAAGGCTTCAGGGTGACCTAATCACAGCCTTTCAGTATGTAAAGAGGACTTAAAGGAAAGATGGAGAGAACCTTTTTACTGAGGTCTGTAGTGACAGGACAAGGAGTAATGGTTTTAAACTGAAAGAGGGTACATTTAGATTGGACATAAGGAAGGGGGCTCTCAGTGCCTCAGGGCTGCTCTCAATCCCTTCATCCTCCAGCCTGTCTTGGTGCTGGGAGTTGCCCTGACAAAGGTGCAGGGCCTTGCACTTGGGCTTGTTGAACCTCATGAAGTTCACACAGGCCCACTTCTCAAGTGGTCCAGGTCCTTCTAGATGGCAAATAGGACTCCTAAATGAGATTCGTTTTCCAATGAAGACCATGCATAGCAATGATGCAGTTGGTGAAATATTTTCAATTTTTGACTTCTCTAGTGAGAAGTAGATACCATTTTGAACACTAGTATTTCCTGGAATCTGGGTAGGTGTATGTGTTGGTGCTTTCTAGAGGACTGTGGGAGAAAGTGGAAGGACTGAAACACCTAATGAATTTTAGGTACATTCACCCAAACCTCAGAAATTTCCCGCGTTTAAATCTTTACAACCCCTGTAATCACGTGTAACAGTTATTCAAGCTTTTAGTAACAGACTCACAAAAACACACAAGAAAAAAAGCCTCAAAAGAAAGTAGGACAATAAAAGAAAACTATTCTGAGAGTTAAGAGAGTAGAGAAATAAATTAGATGCTTTTTCTTCCTGAGGCTTCAATTTTAGGGCTTCCTAAAGGAAATACAAATAAAAAACAGCCTGCATCTTAATCTATTGGGGTTTCCAACAATCTCCTCAGCTTTTAAAAAAACCTTTGCAAAATCAGAAATTAACTTCTATCATGCTATGTTGTAAGTCAGATATTTTGAAGTTGTAGGTCTCCCAGCCATTGTGTGATTTTTAGGAGAGATCTCTCCTATGCACACTGGTAGTTCATTGCACAGCTGGAGGGCCTTTGGCAAATGAGAGGGTTATAATGACTCTGCTGGAGTTGGGCATTTCCTACATCTCTAACCCCTGTCACAAAGCAGCTCTTAGCACTTTTGCTGCTGCATGAGGATTCATGAACTGCTAGGGGACAGAGGGTCCCAGATAGACAGCTGAGAGCAAGGAAAACTGATGTGAGAGGAGGCACCGAGCTCCTGTGGCTGGGAGCTCCCTTAGAAGAAATGGTGGTAAGAATCTAATTGCAAGCCCTTTACTTCCACACTACTGAGAGCAAACTCATGGCTGTGCTTGTCACTGAAGGTGCTTATAGGGTACCACCACTTTAGGGAGTGTTAGAGGTTCCCTGCCCTGCTGCTGAGGCCAAGAGGGCCATGGCCGGGGTGCGAGAGGTATGTGGCTGAGGGTGTCCTCCATAGCCTGGGGAGTACCAACCACACCAGCTGCCAGGTGTGGGTTTGCCTTGTGCAGACCTGTTGTATGTCCTGCATTAAAGTCCTCCCTTTGGAGCATAGTGCAATGTACACAAACTCCATGTCATCATGAAAGTGTGACAGTAACACACAAACCTTGCAACCATCGGGACTAGGTTGATTATGGAGTAAGATATAAGTAACTCCCTCTTGGTGAGAAAGTGTGTGTTAAGGTGTCTGACATTCTTAAAAGTGGTGAGAAAGTGAAATAACATAAGGGATGAATCTCTGACTGGCAGATACTGTTTTCACTAGAGCCCTGTTGATTTATATTAGCTAAAGATCTCATACAAGGTGGGTTACTAAGAATACTGAGGGAAGAAGAAAATCAGATTTCAAGTAAGGAGAGAGCTCAATGCTTTTAATTTAAATAATTAATTGCATATGCTTTTACTAATCTTATTTTTTTTTTTCATTCTTAAAGTTGGCTAGATCTAAATCCCTTGTGGCCTATCAGCATAATAACCTCAAATAAAGCTTGGGAAAAAGTCATATTAGAAAGTTAGATAATACAATGATAACAGAATCGTTAAGGCCCATGGCAGACAATCAGAAGCTGTTTCCATTGAATATCAATTCACATTGGGACCAGAAAGTTGCCAAAATACCCCACAGTTTCCTGCACTGTCAGATTTTCTGCCTTTGTTGTGCAGTAGGTTGCTGAGCAGAAAGTGACTTCTAATCACAATTAAAAAAAAATAGACATCCAATAGGAAAATTGGTTCCTTTTTGATACTGTCTGGCACACAACTTTCTTTGTTTGCCTTTCCAAATCTATCAGCACTAGCTTTAAATATTGCCTGGATTAGAACATATCTCTATGTATCTATATCTATCTATGTCTATATATATCACCTTTACTTCTGTTTGATAAAGGCAGATAAAACGAGATTACCCTGCAAATGTGCTATTTTGAATGTCTGTAGGGGAATATGATAAGGAAATCTCCTTGTCTTCAAATAAGCTGACAAAACAATTCAGTTCATGGCATGAACAAGGTTTCTAGCAAAAAAAATGTGGTAGTCATTTGTAATTCTGCACCTGCCAGATGCTAGCATGAAATATGCACTTTGTTTAATTGAGAAAGGATGTTGCATTGTTTCAAGTAGTAGCTTGATTTTGTTGGAAGCTGTTCTGTGTTTTGCAAATGGACAACAACAACTTAGGTTTTTTAATCATAAATTATCAGATCTTTATGTACTTCACCTCAGCAAAATATATAACATCTGTATGCCAGAAGAAACAGATTTTTTACATCTTGGTGGTGCCAAGACTGAAGAGGAAACCTAAGCAAAATTCACATCTTTCATAATGATAACCTTAAGGTTTTAGCGACTGCCATTATGATACCCAAGAGCACAACAAACCAAAAGAATCTTGAAAGAACTTTCTATAATTTCAGCAAAGATGGTTACAAAGAACACGTCTGCAGAGATAGAAGTCAGCCATCTCTAGGCACCTCTTTGGGGTGGTCTGAATACTGCTTGCTTGGTGATATCAGGGGAGTTCTGAATTGTGGCAAAATAAACTCTCTTTCATTAGCTGTTCTGATTCTTCCTTGCTGAGGTGCTGACTCGGCCTTTTGTTACTGCCTGATACACTGATTTCTGCAATGTGCCTCCTATCCCTATTTTGCCATGGGCTTGGGCTGCATCACACAATTTCCACAATAGAGGTCAACCAGCACAGGCTACATGCATTTGTGCACACATACGATGTAAGATGGCTATACTTCTCGTTTGCCACTGAATGCTACCTCCTCCTCCAGCTGTACAATCCTGCAGGTAGCAGATAGCTACCAGTAAAATGCTTTACAGCCATGTCTGCAGCTGCAAACCAAGATATGCGCTCAATGGATCTACTCAGTGCAAATAGATCACTCCTGCTGCTTTATACAAGTGGAGAGAGCACTGTGGGCTCTTACAAACACAGTTTGAGTTGTACGGCCTGCAGGGTGGTGGGTGAGAGAGGGAGTTGCATTGTATGGGGCTGGTATGCTATACTGCACAGTGCGGCAGTGAGGAGTGAAATACCCTTTCACAAGCCAGTGCCAGAATTTATTTTTGGGTTTTGTTGTTTTCATTTTTCTCCTTGTGCCAACTGTCTAATCTGACAAGCAGGCTTCCCTTTGACATGGAGAACTGCTTGCTGAATAGCACAACTCCATCCTTTCCATACTGGCTGCCTGCTTGCCTTCCCTCAGGTCTTTTCCTATGAAAGGTATTTTCTTTTGTGCCCATATCTGCATGCATATTCTTTGATTGCCAAAACTTCCCTGCATTCAATGGTTTGATCAGTTCCCAGATGTTTATTTGCATGTATATGTACATCCCAGCACTTCTCCCCCCTGCTTTTGTAAAAACATATAAATATTTGAAACAGAAAACCATGAATGTAATTTCCCCACTTTTGTTATTTTTAAGAAGTACTTCAAATATTGCAGTGTGGGAGAAAAAACAAAAACCAGCAGAACCCACACTAAGATATAGCTTTATTACTTGTGCATTAATAGAAAAAGACTGTACTACTTCTAACTTCAAAAGGATTTAAGCGTTAGGTTCCTTCAGCATATGGAGAGTTTGTTTGATACCGACTTGATTAGGAGCCTCTTGGGATCTATTCCACATCCTGCCCATTTGTTTCCTTAGACAGATATTGTACATGATCACTCTCCCTCCCCCCTGGAAATGGTTCATTGCCCTCTGTCTGAACTGCATTGCAAGGATGGTTGTAGGGAGAGTGCGGTTAAAATGACAAAGCCCGCAGTGCATGCCAGGCAGTGGATGGTTCCTATAGCAGAAAATGCAGTCTGTAGAAATCCTGCCTCCAAGTCTGACATCAGAGACAGCTTTTTTCCCTGATCTCCCAGCACTTACAAATATGCTGTTAGGCGTATCTTTTGCGTGAAGTGCTGGGTTTCAAAGCTTAGACAGGTGCAAGGAAGGATGAGATGCATGGGCAATTTGGGAGCGGTGGCACACGTGGGTACAAAAAGAAACAGTTCAGCAAAAGAGCTGCTTTCTATTCTGGGGTTTTATGGCTTTTTTTGTGTCTCCTTCGTTCTGAGATAGTACTCAGATGTATTTCTTCTTTGTTCATGATACTGGCAACTTTCTTCTGGGCTTGCATTGCAATCAGAATAAAAACAGGAAGAAGAAATTATTGGACTGGAAAGGCCGGGAGCCATAATAGAAACCTAAACAAGAAAGGAATGACTTCTTTTTAACACAGTGGGAAATTGTTCTGAGGTTGCTCTCATATAGGGGGTAAGGTGACTACACATTGCCCATAGAAGGTAATTACATCTTCTAATAAACCAACTCATATAACTGGGGTTGAAAACAAACAAACAAACAAACATGCTTTTAGATAGAAGGATTTTTTTAGTTTGGAAATGGAGTGTAGGAGGAATGCATTAACAAAGTAATAACACCTCTGCAGGGGTAACTGGATGAAATACTCTTCAAGTGTTATACAGATATTTTGGTTTCTTCTGACCCTAAAAGCAGTAGATAAAGTAGGAAAAAATATCTGCCTTCCAGGACAGAAGAGTCTATATTCATTGCTGATATGAAGGCATGGATTTATTGAGAAGGGGAAGCACAGCAGAGCTGTAACATGACCTGAACAGCACATGTGCTTTCAAGCTGGTCTTGTTGCACAAGAAGATCCCTGCCTCTTTCCCACTGACAGCACTGGGTCTGCACCCAACCCCTAGCTGCACCAGAATGATGCAGATCTTAAAACTACACAATTGTTTCCTCTTTTTCTAGCCATTTTTTGTTTGTTTTGCTTTTTCCAGGATTGTTCAGGAGTTTCCTTTAATGGAAGAAGATGGGTGTCTCTGAAGTTGTTTTATTTTACTTGTGTGGTATGAGTCACTTGAAGCCTTCTCACTCTGTTCTTTTCTTTGCTGTCCTGTTTTAACAAGTCACCAGTTGTCTGTTTGAAGTGCTACAGTGCAACTAAAAGCCTGCATGGTTCTGTAAGGTACAAGAAACAAGTCAGTGAAAATTGTCTTATGGGGAAAGAGGAGAGGGAAGGGATGACTACTGGCAGGCTCTTCATGTGTTACGGCTCTTGCTTTCAGCAAAAGATCTGCAGTTGTTCAACCCTTAGTTTAGCCTTATTCCTTTACCGTACACCTGATCAAAATGTCTACACTTTGATGTGATTTTACCATGTAATTTTTCTCATATGAATGGCTGGCCATACGATGACACACGGAATCCTCCTGATGCCTCATGTGTCATATTTCATACGAAGATAATGCATGCTGGCTGAAGGACCTGTGCAGAGCAGAGTCACTGCCAAATGCACCCTGGTTGAGTTTGAACACGTTTTCAGATTGCCTGTGTCTACCATGCCGAAATACCTTTTTAGCATTTTAGCAAGTATATTTTTGTCTTTCTGATTTTCCTGATGACTGCTTGCTTGTATCTTGCATAAGCAGGGATACCACAGCTATTATGTCTAATCAAGCCGGATCAATGTACCGAGGCCAACTGTATGAGGTTCAACAACACTAAGTGCCGGGTCCTGCACTTGGGTCACAACAACTCCATGCAACACTACGGACCTGGGGAAGAGTGGCTGGAAAGCTGACCAGTGGAAAAGTATCTGGGGGTGCTGGTTGACAACTCACTGAATATGAGCTGACAGTGTGTACAGGAGGCCAAGAAGGCCAGTAGAATCTTGACTTGTATCAGAAATAGTGTGGCCAGCAGGACTAGGGAAGGGATTGTGCCCCTGTACTTGGAACTAGTGAAGCTGCACCTCAAATACTGTGTTCAGTTTAGGGCCCTTCTCTACAAGAAAGACATTGAGGTGCTGGGGCGTGTCCAAGGAAGGACAACAAAGCTGTTGAAGGATTTAGAGCACAAGTCTTATGAGGAGGGGCTGGGGTAACTGGGGTTGTTTAGCGTGGAGAAGAGGAGGCTGAGGGAAGATCGTATTGATCTCTACAACTACTTGAAAGAGGGGTGTAGTGAGGTGGGTGTCAGTCTCTTCTCTCAAGTAACAAGCGATAGGACAAGAGGAAATGGCCTCAAGTTGCACCAGGGGAGATTTAGACAGAATATTAGGAAAAATTTCTTTACTGAAAGGGTTGTCAAGCATTGGAAGAGGCTTTCCCCTGAAGTCTTTGAGTTACCATCCTTGGAGGTATTTAAAAGTTGTGTAGATGTGGTACTCTAGGGACACAGTCTAGTGCTGGAATTGGCAGTATTAGTTCTAGGGTTGGACTAAATGATCCTAAAAGTCTTTTCCAACCTAAATGATTCCGTGCTTCTGTGTTTCCATGATTAAAGCTTAGTGACCAGAGGTCATTTGTACGGTCAAAGGAGAAAGCTGAGCATCATCTAGGGTTTATTTGGTGCATATGTCTGGGTGCATATGTCTTTCATTTTACTGTCTCCTCTCCTTTATCTACAACAGACGGCCATGCTTCTTCTAATTCAGCCCTCCTTCGGTAGGTACCTAAAGCTATGTATGATGAAAACTGGTTTAAGAGCACTGGTTTCAAATCTATGCTTCATATGTAGAGTGACTGCCCTTCCTTCCACTTTATCTTGCTTTGTTCGATTCAGCAGAGGTTGACATGGATGCAGGGGCCAATATGAACAGAACAAGTTGCAGGTTCACAACTCAGACCATTCTTGATATAAGGGAGAAACAGATATGAAGAAGGAGGAGGCAAGAGGATGCCAAAAATACATGGGTTTAGTGCAATGTAACCAATTATTTTATAATAGAATATAATTGAGCTGTTAATTGGACCTGGGTGTTAACAGAGAGGGTGGATCTGGGTGTTAACAGAGAGAAGGATATTCTTTGGTGATATTAAATAATTATCTCCTGCCATTTCTCTTTTTGCTGCCATGCTTTCAAGCCTAGCTCAATTATCTATTATTCCACATAGTCTATTACTAAGGTCAGCCTGTGCAATATAGTGCGAATTTCTGTCAGTTTTCTTTTGTCTTACTGTGGCTCTGTAGCAAAGCCCATGAGGAAGTCAGTAATTCTTTGTGCTGAACTGTGGGTAAATGATCTGCAAGAAAGAGAGTGTAAAGCCACATTGAATAACAAGAATAAAACAGAATACTGAATATCTTCCAGTCAAGCAAGAACTATGCATATCTGTGCACTGAATGAGATAGGACCCATGGAAACAAGGGATGGTGGTGTTGTGTAATTAAATGCTCTTCCATAATGCATGTGGTGAAGTGGCTGGGAATGTGAAGTTTTCCTGGACCTTCCGAATAAGCACATTTCTTAATTTCTCTTCTTTTCTCACTGCCATATCCAGTAAAATTCTTTGATTGAAGTTGATCCTTAGCATGGAAACTTCAGCCTAAGCAGTTACTCAGATGGGAGATAAAATAAGCTGAAAATTTTGCTGTAACAGGAACTATAATGCAGCTTTAACAATAGGTGATACACCTGGGAAATGCAATTAAGTTATTTTGGCCATGCTTAAATCCATTGTGAAGCTGATAAACCACAGTATCACAAGGCTGGAAAAGACCTTTGAGATCATCGAGTCCAGCCTACGACCCAACACCAAAACCTACTCGTCATCTAAACCATCTCACTAAGTGCCTCATCCGATCCCCTTTTAAACATCTCCAGGGATGGTGACTCCACCACCTCCCCGGGCAGCGCATTCCAATGGCCAATCACCCTTTCAGTGAAGAATTTTTTCCTAAATGTCCATAACTCCTTACGTCTGCCTATATACTAGATTAGGGTTTAGGATCAGGAACCCCAATATTTGCTTTCCCCCAGACAAGTAGCAATGAAACATTGACTGAAAGTGAAGAACCCTAAAGCATGCACTGTTCTGAGAGGTGGTGCAGTTTGGGCCCAGTTCTCCTGCTCCACATGAATTTCACCTGACTTACGTTCTAGCATTAACTGCAGTCCTAATGCTAATAACTATAATTCCTTCTGGTATCTCCATAGACTTTAAAAGTTAACTATTTCAAAAGTATGAACATATTACCAGCTCAGAGTAGAAAATCAAAGTACCATGTCTGCACTGCACTCTGAGATTAATTTATCCTAAACTTTCCTTCATGATCCATGGAGCTGCCTTTTGAAAGCAAGAAGCTGAGATTGGATTCTTATAACCAGGCCCTGTGGAAATGATTTGAGCACTCCTTCAGTAAGGAAAGGCACTGTTGGTACAGCTGACTTTCTTAAGAGTACTTGTGGGAATGTGTTATTGTTTATTCAGAGCAGGATTAACGTTCTAAAACCTGTTGTTCTAAACAATAATGAGTTCAATCTGGACCATGTGTGAAAGCCAGAATTCAAATCTTCAAAGATAAAACCCACAAAGAGTATTCAAACCAGTAGTCACATTGCATTTATCCTCAAGGTGTCTACTGAAAACAGAGCTAGCAGATTAATAGGTAAGTTTGCTGTTTGCTTTTCATTTAATTCTGTTTACTTGTATATTAATTGCTTTCATCTGATATGAATTATTTTTTCATGTGCAAGGTGAGATTGATACGTAAATACAGCTGCGTGGGAAATGCAGGAAGAAGGATGAAGAACTTCATGTAATGAGACATTTACTTAGAATACAAGTGCCTATAAAATGTGAGTTTTCTATCTTTCCCCCTATAGGAATGGGAAATGAAGATAATAATGCATTGAATACATTTAATATTTTTTATTAGGATGAATGGGCAGATGCTAGAAAATCCCCAGTGGTGCTGCACATTGTTTCTCGTAATTTTCCTATCAAAGTAACTCTAAGAGGATCACTGCAGATTTATTTGCTCTGCTGACTTGCTTTGCTTCTTCGGGCTTCCCAGAGCTCCTTTTATTTCCCTGTCATTTTGAGACATTAAACAGTATTTAATCAATGCATGATAATGTCCAAGGCTTCATTAGTGTAGCTTGGCTCTCCTAACACTTGTTCTTTTATAATGAAGCAGCTCAAATCACAGCACTTCAAAATGTGCAAGGGATCTAGGCTGCCTCTATGCTTCCAGGCTTCCCACAGTGCTGTCAGCCAGGGAGCGTGGTCTCATGACTGCATGCTGGTGAGATCGTTGCATTTTCCTTGTTTGTTTTTGGGGTTGCCGACAGGCCAAATTAAACATAGGTGGCAGAAAATGAAAAAGTTCTAATCTGAACTGCCAAGATGCAGAGTGATTTGCTTTTCTTAGAAAAAGTAACTCTTCCGTTTTTCAGGGAAGCTGTAACTCAGACCATCATGTGACTTTTTTGCTACCAGGTTGCTTTAGGCCAGTCATTATGGAATAAGGGGAAGGGCCAGGGTGAGGCAGGGGATGTGGGGTGTAGCTCTTACTCTCCCTTTTAAATTCACCCTACTCAAATGGAGTATAACACGGCATCAGTTAATGTGCACAGAGCGAAGAGTATTGCGTAGTGTCCTGCAGAGACCCTTCCCTTCTCAAGCTATTGTGTAATAAAATACGAGAAGGGGCAAGGCATCCTTAACAACTGCATTCTGATGGAAATCTGTGGTAGTGCAAGAGGAAGTGAAGTCAAGCACAAATTTGCTTGCCTGCAGGTCTTTCTGGTACCTGTGTGAAAGACTGTCCAAAGAATCGGGAAGGATAAAGAAAGACTGGAAGGCCTTGGAAATAAGGTGGTGGGCAGAAAATTCAGACTGAAAAATGCCCTGCTGTTACAGAAAAGGGATTTTGATACACTCCATGTTTGATAACACAGTATGTGGACGTTCTATAGATGTTTGAGTGTTCCTGGTCAGGAATCCTATATGAATCCGAATTTTCTATTTTTGAAGTTGTAGCGGAAGATGCCTTGCTGTTGCAAATTAACTTAACACAGGATATGAGCACCATTCCAAACAAGAAAACATATCTTGCATGCTTTCAGGAATTGTTTAAAGGTTTTTGCTGATTTGTCTTTAGAGGATTTTATAGAGACCCAGCTGCGTGGAAAGGAATATACTCAGCAAGGCTGTGCTGAGGAAGAGAGGAAATATTGCTGTGGATTTTTTTGCTTGCTGTATGTCGTGTCATCTGATTTCCTCAGAAAGTTTCCTGATCCCTCTTCTGCCGTATCATGCCTGGCAGAAATGTCCCTCTGCTCACTTCGTGGTTATATCACCAATAAGGAGATGTTATTGATGGCTCCTGTATCTTTAATAAGATTTTGTTTTGTGTTATTTTGATAGTTCATCACCATCTTGGTGGATTAGATAGGAATTTGGATATTAGTTTTGCTTTTTTTCTGAGGACAGAAATATTACTGCAAAAGGTTTTTTTCTTAGTTTAGTTTAAGAAGTTTTGCTGTCAATGTGACTTAGCATTTTCTCATCTCCAGTGACAAATGTTGAAATATATTTTTGGTTAAAAACCAAAAGAACCAGTATGATCTGTAATGTGTAATGAAACCCTCTGATAGTAGCACAAGAAACATACTTTGGTGTACCAGAGTTTCCTATGGAGTTCTTTGTTGTTTATATGCTTATCTAGGACACATTTGACTTACCTCCTCTGATAGTCAAGTAAAAGAAGCCGAAGATGTAAGGTGCAGGGAGCTTGGTCTGCTCTAGACGGACTGACTTGACAAAATTATTGCATGGTCCTGAGAGATGATGTGGAAGGGAGAAATCTGTCAGGTCTAGATGACTTTGTTTCCACATTTGGAAACAGTCATCTCTGCCACCCCAGATCACTGTCAGAAGTGTGCACTGTTGCACCTAATGAACCCATGTGGTCTATTTATCAATCAGTCATTTCTCTGGAGCAGCTTAGATCACATTGCAGCAGTCATTTTCATGCTGCTCAGATGTACAAGATCACGACTGATATCTGAAGAATCTAAGAAAATTTGCTTGATATTCCACGACACAAACAACAGCTTAGCTTTTGATCACTTGGAGGAAAATGACGAGGGAAAAAGGAGGGAGCAAGGAGAGACTGTGAATAATTAAAGC
Organism: Neomorphus geoffroyi; assembly: GCA_033558235.1. Lineage (NCBI taxonomy): Eukaryota > Metazoa > Chordata > Aves > Cuculiformes > Neomorphidae > Neomorphus > Neomorphus geoffroyi. Next base: position 61,475,254 of record JAUMJM010000005.1, on the reverse strand, counting down.
CATTTGACTGATGCTTTCCTGTAGTTCCAAACTGCTAAGTCTGATATAGCTGTTTAATTTCAACAGCAACTGAACTAAGTTTCCTATTTGTAGAGCAGAGCTTGGAACCAACAAGACAACAACATTCAAGAGCAAAATGATTTTCTCCCAGGTCAGCACTTAGCACTCTCAGAATTTACAGCCTCAATTCACTAGTAAGCCTGAAACAGAAGGAATGGAAGCCCTTCCATTGCACTAAACATTTTACGTTTTACACTCGGGACCCCTTGGGAGAAAAGAAGTGTTTCTTTCTGCGGGAAGCCAGAATCTGCATAAGAGAGCTGTGCCTAGGTGGTGACAGAGCACATACCACTTTGAACTGATTTTGCATCCACACTCATGCTCTTGGGTCAGAATTCATTTCTTGTCCTTTAATGGGACGAGGGATGGCTAAGGAGGGAACAGCACTTTAAGACATCTTCTGTGGCTTCCCTGGAGTCCAAACCTCGAGGTTTAACTCCTGATCTGTACTGTACCTTTCTGCTCTTCAGTGGTCCCATTACTTGGAACACAGAAATTACGATGAATGTCAATGGACATGTGACTGAGTGAAGGTAAAAACTAAAAAAAACCAAAGCCCTTCTTCCCTCTGCAGCTCTCCCAGGCTGTAACATTTAGTTCAAATGGGAAACCATCTGTCCAAAAGAACTTCTTTTAGATAATCCAGCAGCTGGTTGGTTCCAGAGACTGCAAATATCTGGGTTCCTATAGCTCCCCCATGGAGAACAAAGCAGTAACTTAAATGGCCAGAAGAGTCTTTCACTGTGTTGATAAGCCAGATAAATTTGTCTGGCGTCACTCAATGGACAATCCTGTTTACCTTTTCAATTGGCTTGAAAAATTGATTATATCATCCTGAGTTTAGCTCTTTGGTTTGCTTGTGCTCCCTGAAGGACTTGTGAGACTCTGAGCAAGCTACAATGGTTTAGCACTGATATGACCAGTGCAAAGAATAAGCCAGCCACCTTGTCCAATTTTAAGAATCCTCTTCTAGACTGTCTTAAACTTAGAGAATCCAGAAAAGGGTGCTTCTCTTCTGTTAATAAATGTGAAGATGCAGGAGATGGTCTTAACTTCCATCTTTTATTAGTGATCAGTGAAGGGAAGAGGCAGCCTATAAAACTCAAGGTAGCTCCAGCCCAACAGCATGGCTGATTGCACAAGATCAGGGCCATGATATTTCCTAAGGGTGAGGTTTAACTTTCCTTGAACAAGAATATCAGTTCCCAAAGAGCTGACTAGCTCAGAAATCAGCACCTTTTTCTTTTGCCCAACCCTTTGCTTTGCTTCATTAGCAAATCTTCTTTAAGAGTTGACACTGAAGGAAATACTTGGCCGCAACAAATACTGTGCTTACTTAGCCAGCTATCACATGGACTTCAGGCTAAGCTCATGTGCACAGAAATCAGGCAGTTAACCTTTTGCTCATTAAATGTGCTTCTTGCATGGAAGCAACAGCTTTAGCATAAAGTGGCTGGGTAACAAACGTGGAGGAGAGGACTCTGTTCTGAAATTACAGTGTAGCAGAAAAATGATGATAACTGCAAAATATACTTATTTTCTTGTGTGTCAAAAGGGAAAGATAATTTAGGGAATCAATGTTGCCTCTCAGTTCTGTGTCTTCTCCCTTCACCCTGAAAAGTCTGCATCAAGCTGTGATGCAGCTTGTGTTATTAAAATTGAATGCCTAGCTATATGAGTCGACAGCTATGTCCTGATTCAATGTATGCCACCTGAAGAATGTTCACATTGCATCCTCCTCCCTCAAATAGTTAGCAATTCTGATGTATTTTCACATGAAAGAAGCCAGTCCTAATTACTGATGAAGGATTCAGAGAGTATGTTGCAAAACTCTTAAAGGCCATTTTAAAGGGCTTGCCAGAAAAAGACTACTAGGAAAATGATACACATGGGTCTTCCTCAACTCATAGTGCTGGAGTTCAGCAACTGGAATACCTTCCTCTGCATTATTTAGGTAAGCTTTCACCACAAATCTTTCCTCATCAGTCTCTTCCTTTAGGTGGTGGGGTATGTTGTGTACTATTAATCAGAATAGATATGCCTCTTATCTCACTACGGTACAAAGACTCAGCTTACAATATGAGGTGCATTGCATTTGCAAAACATTTGAAGTAACCAAAAGGATTTTAACAGAAGTATGTTTAAGATGTTTTCAAAGATTGTTCTCCTATTATATTCCATATTCAGTACCACTAGAAGTTGGCACATTGTGAAGTTTCTGTGGGCTGAGCAAACTACACTAAACAGGCTCTCTTTGTTTCACTACTACATTTCTTTCTCCTAAAGGTTTTCTCCAAGAGTCAGAATTTCCCTCATGGGCTTCCCTTTTCTTCCTCTGATTGGTCTATAGCAGGGGTGTCAAACTCACAGCCCGCAGGCTGAATCCTGCCCTCTACCTTGTTTTATCCAGCCCAGCACCTTGTTTCTACCTGAAGGCAGCTCCCCGCCAAGCTCCTTGCCCCTACGCTCCTGCGAGTGTACTAGTCACATGTGCAGCACATGACACGTGTTACGCTTGAGGAGCAGCAGCAGGAGAACGGTGGGAGCCGTGAGTTTGACACCCCTGGTCTATAGCCAGCCTAATCAATGGTAAAGGCCAGTGACTCGGTATACTGGTTTTGACAGGGGTAGAGTTAATTTTCTCCATAGCAGCTTGTATGGTGCTGTGTGTTGTACTTAACAACCAAAACAGTGTTGGTAACACAGGGAGTTTTCAGCTATTGCTGAGCAGTGCTTGCACAGCATCAAAGGCTTTTCCATTTCTCACACAGCCCCACCAGTGAATTGGCAGGGGGTTCATGAGAAGCTGGGGCGGGGCACAGCCGGGACAGGTGGCCCCAACAGACCAAAGGCATATTCCATGCTGTATGATGTTGTGTGCAGCAATAAAAGCTGAGGGAAGACCAATAGAAAGGTCGAAACATATTTATCAAGAACTAAAAGCCTAGATGGTGGATTTCTAAGTGAAGAGCACAAGCACATGAAAATCATTTAGTTGAGCACATAATTGCTATTATTCCACTGAAGCAAACTGTATTTTGAATACTTACTAAGGCCCTCAGAAGCAAACATCATATTTAAAGTTTTTGGAGGTAATTTGGTGAAGTAACTTAGTTGTCAATATATTAGATGCAACTACTTGATTTCTTTCTTTTACTATCTTCCAACATGCAGCTTCTTTTTCTGTCACAATAAAAGAGTGACTGGACAACTATAGCATGCATACGCACCTCTGAATGTCCTACCTAGGAAGGTGTATACTGTAGGGTTTTGGGTTTTTCATTTATCCACAGTTTTTAACATTTGTTGGTTTTGATTTGGAACACTAAGATTACTTTAAAAAGCTTTTATTTTTACCTGTAAGGATGAGAGAGGCAAAAGCAAACCTACAGCTGACTTCTACAGTCTATGAGGATAGAAGCGTAATCCCCCTAACTCCCATCTGCTTCAGTGGGTGACCTGCTTGGGAAATTGAAACATTTCTGCCTACTGTACTTTTACTATGGGTGGGTTTTCAAGAAGGAGAAATTTCTGTCAGATACTACAGGAATGACCACTCTTTATTTTAGTAAATCCACGTTTTCCTTCACAAATAGTCATATGAATCTTGTTCATTTGTAAGAACTATGCATGCTGAGGTGAAGATTATTGTCTTGGGTTTGTCATGTGAATATGGAAACTTACAGCTGAAATAAATACATGTAGCCCTAAGGTCCATCAGCTTGGATGCTGATCTCCCCATATTTTTGTTTGTAGACAGAGGAGGAAGAAGATCTCCTCCAGAGTTCCCTAATTCAGAGTTTTATTTGCATTTAATGGCCTCCACTTCCATTGCTGGAGCTTATCTGCCAAAGGCCACAAGGTGCTTCAGGGAAAAGTTTGATTTGAATCTTCTTGTCTATGTCTTAGTGCTGGTGTGCTACTTCAAGAGGGTTGTATGAGCGACACATTTCACCAAGCTGCCAAGCATGCTGTTCCATCTAGAAGGAAAAAGAATCTCTTCTTTCCTTCAGATATATTTCTTGCTATGAGCTGGCAGTAACAGACAACCGTGGGCTCTTCAAATGCTGTGTTGTTCTTCTTTCACTATAGAGAAAGGGTGATTAGGCTGTCTGTCTGCGCATGCCTGAAGAAAGGGAAAAATTCTGGATGCTCCCAACATATCCATCTTCCTGTCAGAGTGACAGCCAGCTGACACAGAGTTATAGTGTCTGCATTCTGAGATTTAGTGCTATTTCTGAGTTGCCTTCAAACTAGTTACTCTCTGCAAAAGAATTCACAACACACTAGAATTCCTCCCTGTACCTAGGCAGTCTGTGGGAATTCAATGAAAGAATCACTCCAGGGCATTTCTGTCTGAAGGCAGTAGGAGCAGCTACTCTGTATTTGCTGCTCACTGATTAGTTAATGGCAGTTTGGCACATCCCTGCGGGCCTCTTCTAGCACAAATACAGAATTCTGCATCTCTGGCCCGAGGGGACCTGCCAGGCCTGAAGGTGCCTTGGACTCTCTCTCTCTTTCCCTGTCAGGAAGCTGCTTTACCTATTTCATGCTGGGAGACTGTGATTCCTTTTTGTCTTTACTCTTCCGCTTGGGCTCTGCCTCTGTTGCAAATGTGCCTGGTAATCTACTTGCTTGGAATATTTGTTTAAACTGAGCACGCACACAAGCAAGGTAACAGTTGGTGTGCGTGCACTAATCATGAAAAGTGAAATTAAGCTTCCGAACTGTGTGTTTACTGAAGTTTTCCATTCCCAGCTTAGAGGTCAAGTGCACACCAGGCTGCTAGCAATTCAATGAAGTGGTGATCACACTCAAAATCCAAACAGTACGTGAACCATAGCACCCGGAGAACCAGACTTTGTAAAAGGAAAGTAGTTTTGCTTGCCAGCCTGAATAAATGTATTTATGACTGGATAATACATGCATAGAAGGTATGATTTTCATACACATAATTCAGCTCTACCAGCTCCCTATACCCACTTCATCTTTCCGAAGGAGATGGAACACAGCTGTTGATGAAAGTAAAACATAGCTGCACCTTTCTTACTTGTGAGCTGAATAACAGGATTAGGCTCAAAGTGATTAATACTGTATTGCTTTCCTGTGCAGAATGTGTATATAAGACTAGATTTCCTCTCAGGCTAACTAGCATATTTACATTACTTGGGGAGCTAGCAATGAGCATTCGAGGTGGCCTGAGGTATTTCTGTAAACAACCTTAGTAACATTTATATCACAACGTGTCCCAGAAGAAAACTGTACTTGTGCCCAAGGCACAGAATCCAGGGAATCTGTTCCCCACATTTCCATAGGCATCTTTTGGGATCTCTAGCAAACCTTATCAGCAGATATTTTTTTTTCTGGCACATGTTCATTGAAACTGGGTTCTTTGGATTTTTTTACCCCCTTCAAACACACACATTTCTGCTGCAGTGCACCACAGCTCAACTCAGACTTTTTGAAAATATAAGCCTATGTTTGTACCTCAGGGAGCAAAAGTACCTCACCCTGCAAGCCTATGGAAAGGTGAAACTAATCTTTCTGAGGAGCTCAAATAACATGTCAGTGCCTTTAAATAATGAAAAAAAATCTCATTGCCAAACATTCTTAGTAAATTGGCTATTTTATTTTTGCCCTCAAACAACTAAAAATGTATTATTAAACAAAGGCAAATAGAAATGCTAAGTAATGTGAAGAGCTTGACTCAGACCCAGAGTTTAAGCTGGAAATAATTGTCCTTAATCCACTCTGTAATGCCCTGTGGTAACATGGGTTGTCAAGCTAAAAGTCTAATAGAGTGCTTACATCCTCCTTGGATAGCAGAACAAACTGGACCAGGCACATTTTCACTGCAACATGCATTGAGTTACTCATTGCGCTCCTAGCGGGCATTTAAAAGAGTGTTTACAAATATTATTATTATTAACTGATTATTGCAAGACATTTCCTTGCTGTATAAATCATAAGTGGAAATTCAAGTTCGGGTTGCTTATGGAACACACAAACTGATTATTTTACCCTTGCACAATTAATAAAGCTTGAGGTGCTATCAGAAGCTTCAAACTATAGGGTCTCTAGTCTTTTGTTTCTGTATTTGTGACTTTTTTTGGCTTTAATGACTAAATTGCTTGACTTGGAGTACTTTCACATGCAGCAATACCTAGAAACTGCACATTAAGCTTTGATGTAGTTGGACTTGTTTTGAGATACTTGGAAGGAATTTGGTGAATGAAAATCTCTTTAAATATTTGTAAATATTCTTGAAAATGTATATATATATTATATCATGTGTGTAGTAAAGTTCTTTAAACACAATTAGTAGTGTTACCCCTTTTTTACGCCTGTGGAAATGGAGTCATTGGGAGATAGTGGGACACAGGGGCAATGATACTACTGAAAAGTGCAGAACAAAACAGATATCAAGTTCAGACTACCTGTGAGATCTCGCAGTTCTTTTCAGCATAATATGTATGCCTTGGGATTGCTGCAGTGCTTAACTGAATAACCTCTCCAAAGTCAGATAGCAGTTAGTATACAAAATATTGCTATTGCTGTCAACGGCTGGGAGAGTTTTAGACAGTTGCCACTGTCCATTGTCATGCTGCCCATCCTTTCATTTTATGCTACTAATTGGTGACATTGCCTTGTGATCAGCTGGAGGATCGGTTAATTGAAGAAGCAAGTTAGATGCCTGTGACTCATTTTTGAAGCAGATATGAATTTCTCCCAGGTTAAATGACTGTTTTCTTACTGCAGTCCTGCTTGTGATTTTTCAGTTGATAGAAATGGTTTCCCTGGCTCTGTTACTTCAGTGAAAACAGGCAGAAAAATCTAGAATGTCTCCAGGAAGTGAGTTAATAATAAATAAATAGTATAAGAAATGAAGTTCCAATACTTCACTGCTACACTATCTCTTGCTCTGAGTTGCATAAGTGGTTTTACCTTCTCTGATCCTGTGCCTCAGGACAGGGACTGTATTTTCAATTTCTGTTGAGTATACAGAACATCAAGCTCCTTAACAGACAGCTTTACAAACAAGTCATATTGCTGCTTGTGATTCTGTCAAAGCTGTAAGTGAATTTCTCAGAATGGTGAATTTACTGAAGACACTGCACTTAAAAATATACATATGTTCCTTGAGCCACATTTGAGATGACTTTCCTAAGACTTCTGGTACAACTGTGACGGTATCTCTAGCCTCGGTCGACTACGGTGGTAAGTCAGGCAGGTGGTCCTAGTAGAGAGACCTGGAGGATCTGGAAGAGTTGCTTGTGGCCTCAGTGGGTCAGTGAAGAAAGTGATGTGCTTTCACAGGAGGATCCACAAACCCCCACAGGCTGATCTGCCTCTACTGCCACTGAAAGGGAAAGGAGCTGACACTGGTTACCTCAAACTAACCACTTGAGTAACTATTCAGTTTCTTAATTGATGACAAGGTATGACTGAGCCTGAAATGTCATGGATACTCCTGATTATTTGCCTTAAAACACCATGCTGTGACCTGCAGTGACTGGAGAGCTGCCTGCTGGGCAGCTCAGAGCTCTGCTGGGCAGAGGCCCTGAGGATGACGTCCATAGCGATGCCTGGTAGCATTTGTGGTTTTCTTAAGACAAGCCTGTACTAACCTCTGCCAGATTTGTCACTTTATCAGGCAGACTTTGTTCCTGGTGTGAACTTCCAGGCTGTTGCTTTTTTACTACCAGCTAGGTCTAAACCAGCTGGTTTAAAACTAATGGGGAATGTTTGGCAAGTTACAGCCACAGTGGGAACTGCAGCGCAGATCTGTCCTGATGCTCCAGTTCAACAACAAAGTGCAATGTTCTAACCAAACAATTTAAGCCTGTTGCATGATTTGAACTAGAGTCTGTCCTGAAATACTGGAAAGGGTAAATGCCTATAATGGCTACTTAGTTAAAAATTCTGTTGATATTTTCTTGGCTGATTTCTGATAAAAGTGCTGTGATCTTATGTGATTTTCATTTCTCCAGAAAAGAGACTCTTGCATCCTGGAGGATTAAATTAAAAGTAATGTTAATATATGTAATGTATGTGAACAATTACAAATAGAGGAAGGGTAAATAAAAGTACAGGTAAAGAAGGGCAAGGACAAATAGCCTTAGTAGGATGGTGTGTTCCTTCACATGGGCAATGTCTGTCTTGTTTCCCTTTATCCACTTCTACAACAACTGATGATTCATTTTATTTCCAAGGGCAGAGTAAGGTTTCAAAGATGACTCATAGAATCATAGAATAGCCCATGTTGGAAAGGACCACGAAAAATAATCTCGTCTGAACTTCTGTGGGGAAGGGAGCCTGACGAGATTATCTACCACCCTGTCCAATTGCATCTAGGAAATCTACAGCCATAGGGACTCTACCATGATCTTGGAGAAGTTGTTCCAGTGAATGATTCTTCTTACCATAAGAAACTTCTTTCTTATGCTAAAATTATGTTGAGATTTTCAGTAATCTAATGCAACAAGACCCGCAAGAGTCTATTAGAGCAGGAACACGGGTTTTGTCAGTTTGGCCAGGAGGGTTATTAGTTCTAAACCTCTATATTAGACTGTTTCATTATGAATACAGAAATTATTTTAAACCAGGCACCTAATGACAAAGTTTAAAGCAACAACAAAATTATGACTGATGAAATATTATCAAGCATCTCACAAACCGATGAATTTATGCTATGGCTTTTTCCCAAGGGTTTATTAGAACTTAGAGATGAAAGCTAGAATACCAAAATCCAGCCTGCCATTGGCTATTTTATCCTAGGGGAAAATATATATGCGTTTTCAAAGCAAAATATAAGGGTACCCAAAGTCATTACAATTGTAATGAAATGTTGTACTCAAATCATGCATGTTGTTTGCCTGTAAAATATTGTGGTATGTTTAAATTTGCTTTATTCTTGTTTATATAATGGATTATTAGAAAAATTCCTTTTTTCTCTTCTTGGTGCTTCCTGCTCACTGTGTGTAGTATGTGCAAGTACTGCTCAACCGTAAGACTTGCCTTGAACTTGCTTGGTTTAAAGGATGGATTGAAGTGGTCTCTGAAAAGAGTCAATAGGCAGCCTGTGTGCACCAACCTCTGTTGCACCCAGGAAGCATCACTGATCCAAATAGTTGTCAATAACACAGACGACACAGTGTTGGAGGCACACTCTTTTCTCCTTGTAAGGGAAATTCTGTCTTTCTAAGCATTGGTATGTGATGTGTAGCTCTACTGAGGCATATTGGATTCAGGGGAACCTTTCAAATGGGAATGTGCTCCAATTTATTTTTGTATTTATACATAGCTTCATTTTCTATTAATTCATTCATAGATTACAGTTACGAACTTGGAATATAAAGTGTCATAGATTCTGACATGTTGCACTGACTCCAGTATCATGACTGCTACTGCTGGCGCCAGAAATCTGCTCATGGCTTCATAGCACTGAGTTCCAAACCCAAGATTCCTATGGGAAGAGTGGGACCAAAGAGGCTTTTGATAGACCTGAAGGTATTTATTTACAGACCTTGTAATGGCTACTGAACAAACTTTGATTTAAGAAGCACCTTTTATCTACTATGCAACTTTAGCTGAACTAAATGCTTGTTTGTCATTTTTTTTCCTGCGGTTTATTTTCAGGCAGGTTTTTTTGGAAGAACTCTAGGTTTTTGCTTACTAGTGATGTCAACAGTGCTGTTGCCAGAATCCTCTGTTTTTGTTGGAAAACTAGGTATCCTGGTGACGGGGGAATAGAGTATTCTCTCAGCCCTTTCACCTCCAGTCTTTTCTGTGGTATGGTAGTGAGTTCTTAGCAAGTGAACCAAGGACAAGGCAAAGGAGAGTGATGGCTCTCTTCAGAGGCTGAGACATTCATGCCAAGTTCTGAGTGGTGGTAGTGAATGTGACCACCTCCTGAGTGGAAAGTATTGGAAGAGGAAAAGGTGATGATTCAGTTTGTATGTTCCCAGTTGAGGGCAAAATGCATCATAAGCCAACTGTAATTTCTGCACTTGTCCTTAGGAAATAGTGTGGGCATGTAATAAATCTCTGTGGGCTTTCTTGGTGCAGAAGCCAGTGAGGGAATATAGACAGATGGAGACCTATCAGAAGACTCGTTTTTCCTGAGGAATATCAGTTGTTACAGCATTGGTGCCATACCTCCCAGCTACCCTGTGATATGAGTAACACTACCCTGGAAGCAGAATGAGGCAGGGAGGCGTAATGGGAAGAAAGGCATTTGTTCACCTTGGTTGTCTTCCTAAAGTATTGTGATGGGCTTTTTAAGCTGAGCAAAGAATATGTGCACGTAACTTTGTATGAAGGCACACTGAGACCAGACAAAGCTCTTTGGTAGTTCTCACATTTACAGCGGTCGGCTCTGGGAACCACAGACTATGCCTGCCACCATGCTGCTTGTATTCTGCTTGGTTGCACTACTGGGAAATAATGACAGCCTGTATGTGCTGAAATGAATGAGGAAATGAAACTTGCAGGGGACCTTGCAAGTAGACCTCCATAGAAGCAGAGCTGGAATAATCAACTGCTCTTCACTATGTGTTTGAAAGAACCGGGATCTGCAGGACCAGGAGGGCTATGGGAACATGAGGATGAGGTGTACTCTTGTCAGGAGAAACTTACATGGCATCTTTCTCAGCTGCTCCTGGCTTTTTCCTTTGCATTTGCATTTGCTTAAGCACTAAATCAGGACTGAAGTTTAAAGTCTGTTAGACAGCAGTGATTTGAAGTACTGCCTATACAACTTTGCTGAAATATACATGAAATGAATTTCAGCTAATACATAATTAATTTTGGTAATGCCACGTATCTAGCAACTTCAGATATATGGGGTAATGAACGTGTGTATTTAGAAAATTTGCCTTACGTATGTGTGCATGTGTACACACCTATGTGTGTGTTACATGTTTGTGACTGTAGGTTTTTTGTAAGCACTGCTTAAGATTCAGTCTTGATGCACATTGGAGATAAAAAGATTTGTATCAATTTTTCCTTTTAATTTTTTAGTTCCTGTTTGGTGACCTTTTGTTCCTAATGCATTAAGAGAACAGAAATTAATGCCTTTGCTAGCTATTTATAGGAAAACACCTTAAAATAATATTTGGGAGGGATTTTTCACAGAGCATTTTATTTATATTATAAAGCTGGAATAAATAATTCTACACCATACAGAGTAGCAATTCCTACTTGTCACGTTTTTACAGTCTTCATAATATTTATCACTTTTAGAAACTTGAATAATAACTTTCCCGTACTGCCTTCCATCAAAACTAGCTAGAATAGATCTTAAATTGGCAATTCAGTCAGGTGTTGTCAATGTAGCCGCAGAGCTTTCCATCATTTTCTGAACTGCATTGCTTATATAATAAAACTAGTAGCAAATAATAATCTTTGGTGACATATGTTTCTGTTCTTGGGATTCATTTAATGAGGTGAATACAAAATAATGCAAAGTAATGATTATATGAAGAAAGAACAAGGGGTAATCCTGTCAGTCTTCTACACTACTATAGACAAAATGACTACTGCAATAAAATAATATTATGTTATTTTTGTCACTTTATTCTCCAAATAGGGCTAAACAAATTTAATCAGTTTCAAATTTGAGGGGGAAACTACAAAAATTTTGCTTTACATGAATTGATAATATGGAAGGACTAATTGATTACTTTTTATTTTAAAACAGTATATGTATGTGTGCTTGGAGTGATTCCAGTTCTATTTGGTTTGTTAAACACACTTTCCTTGCATTGAAACCCAGCTTCAAAACAGATAGCCTTAGTTCATTGCATGATCATATTTCAAGATCACTTTAAAATGAAATTCTTATAGCTCTCTTCATAATATATAGGGAGGTCTGCTCCATTAATTCAAGTCTGAGGTAAAAACATATCGATATGCTAGATTTTCAGATGGAAACACAGTACAAAGTTATAGTCTTTGAATAGCTGCTGGATTTTACCATGAACCCTGTGGGAATCAGCAGCACTGAGACCTTGTAATTCTAAGGGCAGGGGCTTTCTGCTCTACCACTCTTGGGAGAACCCATGTGGAGGGCAGATCTTCAGCTCTTCTTGAAACTGGTTTAGCTGATTTGAGGAGATTCATGTCTGTTTCTCGCAATGAAATAGTAAACTGGTTTACTGTTATTAGGGTTTTTTGGAAGTGAATATGAAATGCTCAATAAATCATATCCCTTTTCTGTACGTGATTATCTATCTCAGCTGTTGTGCTAGTGCTTATTATCACACAGGGTTGTAAATGGTGTTGCTCACCTTGGTGTGAGGACTGAGTGATGCATTATCTGTCTTGCAGGCAGTGAGAGATGAAAAATTGAAGTGCTTTTCTATTGTATATGTGAGAACATATTCCCAGCAATTCTCTCAGAATACTTTTTATACGATGTGCAAAGGCAGATACATTGCCAGCTCACCTTTCTTTGATGTTAAATTTCCAACACACAGTGTAACAACAACCACTTACCACATAGATTTATTTCAGTTTATGAAGATTAGTTTCTTTATTCTTAATGGACTAGTGGGTGGAAGTAGTGCAGAAATTTTACCAAAAAATGGAAGAGGAGAACCTGGATTTTCTCTAAATACAGTCACAGTGTATTGAACAGCTGCCACCACAGAAGGTGCAGAGGGCTCCAAAAGCCATCCCCACTCCTAAAGTAAGTGCAGGTATCTGTCATGCTGAGTTAGCTTTGTGCTCTGCAAAGCTTCCCTCCTTTCCTTTCTCCTTTCTCCTTTCTCCTTTCTCCTTTCTCCTTTCCTTTCCTTTCCTCTTTCCTTTCCCCTTTCCTTTCCTCTTTCCTTTCCCCTTTCCTTTCCCCTTTCCTTTCCTTTCCTTTCCTTTCCTTTCCTTTCCTTTCCTTTCCTTTCCTTTCCTTTCCTTTCCTTTCCTTTCCTTTCCTTTCCTTTCCTTTCCTTTCCTTCTTTCCCCTTCCCCTTTCCTTCCTTCCTTCCTTCCTTCCTTCCTTCCTTCCTTCCTTCCTTCCTTCCTTCCTTCCTTCCTTCCTTCCTTCCTTCCTTCCTTCCTTCCTTCCTTCCTTCCTTCCTTCCTTCCTTCCTTCCTTCCTTCCTTCCTTTTCTTCCTTTCTTTCTGCCATACAAAAAGGCAGCATTCCTCCATCAGTGATTTATAGCACTGGCTACATTACCCCAGCACCCCACTGCTTTTAAACAGTGGCTGAACAGTTCGATGAGAAACAGATACAGTGGGGATGTCTGGTCACAACTACCATGATTTCTTATGCCAGAAAGCATTGGGCCAAGAAGGAAGTGCATTCTTTAGGGGTCTGACATTAGAAGTGGTTTATCAGCAAGGGCTCTTCATTAATGAAAGCTAGGCTTTATCCTTCATGGATGGAGCAGAGCTGGCGGCAGAATCAGATCACAGGTCCAGCAGCATCACTGCCCGTGAAACGCACTAAGGCTGCATTTCAGCGCAAACTGTGTCCCTTTCCTCGAGGATCCTCATTGCATAGCACAGCTACTGCTGCACGGGTAACACCACACCTACTGCTGTTTCAGCGCACTTTAGTTCCCTAGTGCTTGGTTCAAGCAGAATGAGATCTGCCTTCTGCCACTTAAGCAGCTATTTCTGTGCCACAAGATGAGGGAGGGAGTCTGCTGCACTAGTGTGGGATCTGTGTTTTAATCTGCTGCTGATTGAACATACACATGTATTCCAACTATATTGGATGATTGTATGATGACAGGTAGCTTCCTCTTCCTTTTAAAAGAAGAGCTGGTATGCAAAAATAACTGTATTAAAAGATCTTTTTAAAGCCACAGTGTTAGCAAAATTAGTATGTGAGTGCTAATAATATGGTCTCTAACTGTCCATTTCAACTGATTCATATGGGAAATCTCCATCTGCAGGAGTGATGTTTAGTGTGTGAATCAGGGATATGTGGTGAAAAAGGTGGCTGGATGTACATCAAATTTCTCTTTCACTCATAAAATTCATGGGCATATAAATAGTGACCTTGTAATTAGATGTTCATTTAATTCTTGGTCCCTAAATCTCGTTTAGTTGTCCTTTCTGAAAGTTTACAGAAATACTTAATCGAGGTTGTGATTGGCTGTCATTAGAATCACACACCGTAAATTTCCTGGGTGCTCAGCTGAGACCTCAAGATTCTGGTTTTAATCTCAGTTACCAAGCCTTTGCACCTGACCTTGACAAGGTTTAGCACCTTTGCCAGAAGATGGACTATGGGTAGGGACATTGTTAGTTGTAGCCCTTGTCTCTGGTTCTTCTAGCGGCCCTTGACAGGTAAGTCTGAGCTCCCATCTCCATTTCTGTCTGCAAAGTGGAGATTGAAACAACTTCCTTTATTGTCTCCTTATTGTCTGCAAAATACTTGGATGCTACGTTGAAAGTCCTGTGGGACAACCCAGGAGGAAATATGTGAGCAAGTTGTGTGACCCGAGCATTTTAGTTATTGGTACTTCTGAGCTTGAGAGTGCTCTGAAACCACAGCTGCTTCAAGCCTTTCACTGCAGACTGAAAGGCACAGAATCTGTATAGCAAAACTGCTTTTTTTCCCTGCTGCTTTCATACGAGACTGTCATTTACAGATCAGCTGTTTCTCTTTTACATTACTGGCAGTGTAAGGTTTAAAGCCAAAACAAATTCTCACCCAAGAAGTCAGTCCGTCACCACCTCCTCCAAACTAAACAATCTAATCAAACGTTGTGCAAGATACATACACATTTATATATACACAAATCTGTGCATATATGTGTGTGTATATATATCCATTTAAGATACTTCAAAAACCTTTGTGCACGTGAAAATGATTGTATTTTAAATGAAAAAAAAGTCAGGTCTTTAATCCCTAGCACTTCAAGCATTACCTCTGGTCATGTAGGAAGAGAGCTGAGGATATTAAAGCCTGAAATTACTGATCTGTTTGTAGAAGTAGATAGTGAACGTGGGCAATAATCTGTTGTTTAAAAAGCAAAATCCCCAAGGATTTTGAGTCCATGTGTTCAGTGTGCATGCATGGCATGTCTGTCTAATAGATCAATATTTCACAGACCAAGAACAATTTACATGACAGACTGTAAATTATAATGGCTCCAAAACCAGCCAGTATAAATGGATTTTAAGCAGTGTGAATCAATAACAGACGCTTCTCTAATAGCTTCCCTACTGCTGGTGGGACAAAAAAGCTAAACCACCACATCTGTTATTCTGTTGCTTGATACTGTGTATCCCATCCAGATCTTTGTTCTAGTCTTTTTTTAACATTTTCCATTGAAACTCTTGGCAAGGTAACTTACAGCCTTGTGTGGAAACTTAAGGTCCTCACTATGCCCAGGCAAATCAGATCTCTTGTATATACAGGCGCATAGCTGGCATTTATTTAAGTGCAGTGTGCCATTGATTTCATAGCCAGGTATCAGAAATGGGACGGTATAGTTTTGTGGGGCAAATAGTTCCGTCCCCAGTGGGAAGTCTCAGGAACATAATGATTATTAGGTAGTTAATACTTCTGAAATGCTAAGTGTAGATCATGAAGAGACACACTGTTGCTAACAATTTCCAAAGGGACCCTTCAGATAACCCAAATTTTCTCTCTTCTTCTGTCACATCTATAAAGCCTTCACTTGAGCTGCTTCTCTGAAACTACTCCTGCTCAGGTCGCTAATAACCTCTTTAATTTGTTTGTTCTAGTAAAAGAGTTCATCAATCCCTTCTATGCTTCTGTAGGTCTGTAATGAATTTTCTGTACTCTTTTTCAGTCTCTCAGGTCCTTTGCTGTTTCTCCTTGGATCTCTGCCATTTTTAAGCTCTTTTAGTTTTCTTCCTTTTCCGCAGACTTTCATTTGTTCCTGTTGATTCTGCTATGCCTCCTGTCACGCCATGCTACATTTTTTTCATTTATGGTGTGAGAGTTATTAGTAAAGAAAAAACCTTCCCCTCAGGAAAAAAAATAGAAAAACAATCCCAACAAAAACCCCAAAGGCAAGACCTTCTTTCCCAGCAATCTCTGATTCAACAGCTGTGTGGTTTATACACATCTGCTGGTGACAGGAGTTAAAGCTTAACTCTTCCCCTGTTGCCATTGCTCACTTATCCCCATCCTCATTAGCCTAATTGCTGTGTCCTAATAGTCTCTTTACTTTTGATCCCTATTCATTGTCCTCCACCCCTCTGCATGGTGGTTTTGAACTGTGAGATATGTGAGGATTTGTCCTTCAGTATCTGTAATTTCAAAGAGGTGTGGTTTTTATGAGGTTATACAAGTGAAAATAGGATATGAAGATTTTCTCCCTTCTCTTTCACCCTCTGAACTTTTCTCTATTTCTAGTGAACTGTAATTTATTCTCTAATTTCTAGTTTAATTTTCTTAACATCTATCTGACAGCTGAATGATAATATGTATAAGAAAGGATTTTTTACTCTTCCTTCCAGAAAAACTCCTTTGCTTTCATTCCGAATTCCAGTTATTGGTGTGAACAGAACTCTATTATTTCTGTCTCTATAGCATTTTATTATTTCAGTATCATCTTTAACTGCCCTGGTATTCCCTCGCTTCTTCACTACCTGATTAAGAGTTTTTATAATTATCTTGTCTTTCCAGTCACAAGTGATGTTCTTCAGAGCTCTGTGTTGGGTTCACTCCTGTTTAATATCTTTATTAACTATCTGGATGAAGGGAATTGAGTGCACCCTTAGTAAGTTTGCACATGACACTAAGCTGGGTGAAAATGTTGATCTGCTTGAAGGAAGGGAGGCTCTGCAGAGGGATCTGGATCGATGGGCTGAGACCAATGGGATGAGGTTCAACAAGACCAAGTGTTGGGTCCTGCACTTGGGACACAACTCCATGCAGCGATACAGGCTTGGGGAGGAGTGGCTGGAGAGCTGCCTGGCAGAGAAGGACTTGGGGGTGCTGGCTGAACGTGAGCCACCAGTGTGCCCAGGTGGCCAAGAGGGCCAATGGCATCTTGGCCTGTATCAGACACAGCGTGGCCAGCAGGAGCAGGGAGGTGATTGTGCCCCTGTACTCAGCACTGGTGAGGCCGCACCTCGAGTGTTGGGTTCAGTTTGGGGCCCCTCACTATAGGAAGGACATTGAGGGGCTGGAGCGCGTCCAGAGAAGGGCAACGAGGCTGGTGAGGGGCTGGAGAATAAGCCTTACAACTGTCTACAACGGCCTGAAAGGAAGCTTTAGTGAGGTGGGTGTTGGTCTGTTCTTCCAAGTGACAGGCAATAGGACAAGAGGAAATGGCCTCAAGTTGTGCTAAGGGAGGTTCAGATTAGACACCAGGAAAAATTCTTTCACCAAAAGGGTTGTCAGGCACTGGAATTGTCTGCCCAGGGAGGTGGCTCAGCCACCAGCCCTGGAAGTGTTTAAAAGACAGGTAGATGAAGCGCTTAGGGATATGGTTTAGTAGTGGACAGGTGTGGTTGGACTTGATGTTCTCAAAGGTCTTTTCCAACCAAGTGATTCTGTGATTCTTTTATATCTAATCACATCACTAAAACTACTGTAATACATACTCTGTGTAATATAAACAGACTAACACACAGTCTGCAAAGCTGTGGCTAGGATTTCCCCTTCCTTCCCCTCCGCGCATATAATCTCTCACATATCCCTGCACTGTTCACTGTTGCAATTGTATTCCCACTTTTTTTTCTCTACCTCTACTAGCACGTTTTCTTTCTATTATTAAATTGAAGTTTCTTCTGCCTTTCAGAAAGCACAAGAAATCAGATTCTGGTTATAGACCTTCTCTTCATTCCTCTGTCTATTCACCCTGTAAAAGTGCATTTCCTAAGGATGTCCCCATCAGTCAGTTGTGTTCACTGAAGTACATATTCCTCACTGCAGTCTTTTTTCTTTTAAGTGTGAACTCACGGGTGCAAGAGCTGTATTAATGACTTGCTGCAGATTGCCTTTTATACAAGTCAGCGTATGTGTCTGATACTCTAAAAATTAAAAGCTTTAACGGCTAACCGGCACGAAAAGGAAGAAACAGCAGACAGAGGTGCGGAAAGGGAGTTAGCACTGAGAACACAGAGCTACCTGGTCAGTCTCATTGGAATAGTGTCTTTCTAAGCCTCAGGACAAATACTACAAATTGCTTAGTGTGTTTTGTGTATAAGAGGGAGAGGAATGGAAAAGAGGAAGAAATAAAACAGTCTCTTTTTCCTCTGCAGTAATCCATAGACGCTTGGCTGAGATGGGCTAATATTAAAATGAAAGCACACTGTCACACTCTTCCCACACCTCCGAGCAACAGACTGAACTATACATAAGAGACAGTACTCCCTAACATCTGACTGAAGCACATTTGCTTTCACTATGCCAAGAGGAGGATGGAAATTGTATCAACACCTTGCTTTAAAATTGCTGTGAGCAAAGATTAAAAAAAAAAAAATCAGAAGAAGGCGGCTTATATTTAGAGCTCAAATTGTGATTTACACTGACAATTTCAGTGGTAAGGAATTCCATTTTTTTTCTTCTGCCATTTTACAGGTTTTTACCTCTTAGATCTCCCTGAAGCTATAAACCACCTCAAGCACAGTAAACCAACTGCAGCAGTAGCTTTCTCTTAGGCAATACTACCGTTGTCCTTTGCTGGACTCCCTGCACCTCAAACCAAGATAGTCTATGAATTTTTAATGTCCTTCCTTCCTTCCTTCCTTCCTTCCTTCCTTCCTTCCTTCCTTCCTTCCTTCCTCTTTCCTTCTTACAGAAGCTCCCCTTGCTCCTCATTGATATATAGTCTATTGTGATTCCTTAAGTCTTATAAATGTCAGTCCTTCCCCCAGCCTCCCCCTAGATTCTTCTGTTTCGGTTCTCCAGCATCTCTTGCTATATATAGTCGATTTGTCTAACTGAGTAGAAAAAAAATTCTTTACTTTCTTTAGGGAATACCAGCAAAGCAGCAAATATTGCCATGGCAACAAGCCTCTCAATCCATCAGACTCCCACAGTATCTAATACATAATCTGTAAGGCGGAGACTAGTGTTGAAAAATGAACATGACATATTATCACTTCAGGATTTAATATCCCTTCCCCATGGCCTTAATTAGCTCACCTTATTTTGGGTAATTATTCAATTTCTGATGGAAACCTCTATTTTATTTTGCTTGACTGAGAAATCTAATGTGTGATTTGCCTTCATTAAAATGCAACTTTTGACTTTTTCCCCACAAACATGCCACAAAATGGGAGTTTCTATAGTAACACACAATGCAGACTTAATTTGAAATTATAATCTCTTGATAAAGATGAGATTCCCTCAGCCCCCTTCTAAGTGTATTTTTTTTTAAAAAAAAACATTGGTTTTGTCACAGTGGTACACCTCTCTTTTTTTCCTAGTTTGAAAAGAGTTTCTTAAAATTAAAATCCATCATTTAACAGCACTGCTGAACTTAAAAATATGCATTCTCAGCACTCATTTTCCTTATAAATTATAAATTTTGTATAATTTGGTTACTTATTGGCCTCCTCTTAATCTTAAATTATTAAATTCTTTTGCTACCACAGTTTATTTAATGCCATAGAAAAAGGATAATTGCATTTAAACCAACAATACTTGCAAGGGTTGCTGTAAAGGCTTTTATTGGGTTTAATGCTGGGACTTGGATTTCTACCCTAGCTTTCTAAGACATACACTATTGCAGAGTCTGTTTATTGCTCATTCAGTGTAACAACTTAGAAAAAAATGTCATTCACTGACCAATTTCAACAGCATTTAAGAAGCATTTTCAGGCCTTCTGCTGTTGAGTGGGAAGATGTAGATCTGCAAGATCTTTTATCAAGGACTTAGAAGTGGAATTGGGAGGGAGGGAGGAGAGTTTGATTACAGTTGGGACATCCAAAAAAGCATCACGCAGGAGTGAAACGTTTCATGGAGAACTGGACTTTCCTAGTGAGCCAGAGGGTGTCAAGGGGCCACTCTTAAACACTGGGGTGTTTAGGGATGGAATTGACACCTAGTGTAAATGGTTCATGTAAATGCTTTGAGACGCCAACTCTCATTAAATCATTTCCACAGAACGAAGCATAAATCCTACTCTTAATACCTTCCAACAACAATGTTTCTCCAGGTGTTCAAATCAGACTTCTCACGGCTAGGACGCTGACCATTTGGACTTATCCACCCAAGCTGTGAACGTGATCATAGAGACCACTGCCTCCTTCTCCTTGTGGCTCTGCATCTCAGAGAGAGGGACTCTCAGTTATGGACCCTTGACTTTCTTCACAGGCATTTGCACAAAGTTCTGCAGGTGTTTCTGAACAGTGAACAACAGAGTTGTGCAAACAGTGCACCTGTTTGTGAACGGGCTTCTGTGTGGTTATTTCAGAACTACCTTAAAAGAGAAGAAAAAGTGAATTGTATTGATTTGAAGAAAGGTACTTTAAAGTTAGACCATTTCAAGCTGCTTTGAAATGTCATAATTTAAAATGTTGCCCAGCTGAAAGGCATATTTTTTTTTCCAGCAGGCTTTGGGAGTTCTGTAAATGTCAGTCATGTATGTGGTCAAACCCAGAGCAGAATCTTTTGCAGCGGGGCACAGAATGAACTGAGACAACACTGGGGTTTAGAAACCTATCACATGCTGAAGACATGACAACACAAAGTTATTTAAGACCTTGACATTGGCAGTCCTTCCATTGGATAGACTGTTCTACCCAAAAAGAAGTCAGTGGGGTCCTACCTTAATGCAGGGGTCTACCCGCTCAAAGTTACTGACATAAGGAAATAATTTAAATGAGTTCATGAGTCTCTCTCCTTCCTTTTCATGTTAATATCTCAGGCACTTTATAAAACTCGGGAGGCAGAAAAACAGTAGGAGCTTTTCTGTACATTTTAATGGGTTTTGTATCATGCTTTTCATGAATACATTTTTAAACATTACAGCCCAGCACATATGATTGAACGGATACTAAAAATACTCAGCATTTACCCTCAAATTAGTACAGCAGCATGAGTTACTTGCACCTTAAATAGTAATACTCCCCTAAATAATAATGTTATTACCAAAAAGACACTCAACCACATGCAAGAGCAATATGCCATAAGAAACAAACTGACTTAGCAGGAGGTCTGTAGATAGTTCTTTTCTGCCTTATTAAAAAAAAGAAAAAAAGATAAGAAAATGTGCACCAATACACCATCCAATGTTTCCATAGGTTTCAGAGGAAATAGTCTTTGCCTATCATTAAAA
This sequence comes from Neomorphus geoffroyi, assembly GCA_033558235.1. Lineage (NCBI taxonomy): Eukaryota > Metazoa > Chordata > Aves > Cuculiformes > Neomorphidae > Neomorphus > Neomorphus geoffroyi. Next base: position 61,453,970 of record JAUMJM010000005.1, on the reverse strand, counting down.
TAACTATTCAGACAATACTAGAAAACATGGCAGAACAAGATATTTAAACTGCCTCCTAAATCTGTCAAGCGAAAGTATAGGTTTTCTAAACTCAACAAAAATGTGTCACTCTTAAGGACAGGTAGTCATGCTATTTGTTGTCCTTTTGATTTGCAGCTAGGTTAGCAAATGCTTCATGACACGTGACAGGACTCCATTGTGTAAGTTCCTAGGAGCAACAGAGGAAAACTGCGATGTAGAGATAGCAGGCTCAGCTTGACAATGATAAATATGTCAGACGATGACAATCATTCTGTGAATTTAATTCTTTTGAATGAACAAAAATGGTAATTTAAAGTGTCATGATTTGGAAGCACAATCATCTCTCTATCAGTCATTCACAATCAGTTGTAGCAGAATGGAGCCTGATATTGTTACTTGCATAAAGCGTGAGCTGTGTGAAGACATATGGATACAGATTTGGAGTCAAACAGGAGCATCAGGTCTGCCCTCCTAGATAAAACAAGCAATTAAATTTCACTCAATGACTGAGCCCAATCACTTACATACCACTAAAATTCAACTGACTTGATGGGGATGAGGCAGAAAATATATGCTTATACAAGTCAAATATATTGTGGGTTTTGTCTCCAGTCTCTTTGGCCACACTACTCAGTACTCACGCTAGCTGTGTGAGGAAAGACCCAGCTGAGGAAGCTCAGTGAAAGCCCTTGCAACAGTGACCACTGACTCTTCCCAGCTTCAGAACTATCATGGGTTTTCTGCCTCTCTGTAACCTGCTACCTTGCCTTGGGAATTCAATAGGATCTCTAAGGTCTTGAGACCGAACTGGAACAGTTCTATAGCTGTGCTTAGAGCTCTTAATATTGCTCAGGTGGACATAAGTGGCCCATACTGACCTTGGATTAAAAGAGTCCCTGGCCTTAAAAGTATAGGAAGACAAGGAAAGTTACAACTGCTGAGTGATACTTCTTATGTGGGGCTGACGGTTGTGGTGGTAAAAGGTGGTGTTAATAGGTGATGAAGAGGGAGCTAGAAACCAGTCTCTAAAGCACCTAGTCTTTACTGGTTAGTGAATCACTTCCTTCTAACCTTCCTGCAACTGGATCATCTCCTTGCATTTTAACATCTAAATTACTAAACTGCATGTTTGTAGCCCACCAGCCCATCTCTACCGGGATTCATTTAAACTCTTTACGTACTCTGTAGTACTTTGTGGCAAAGTGTTTCATAGGCTGAGTGCGCTATGAAAAATGTTTCCTCAGATGTGATGGTAATAAAGTCTTTTGCCATCTCTCCTCTCCACAAGTTGGTGCCATCAGGAAGGGTAAAGAGAAATGCATCTGTCTAAGGTACTATTCCATCACTAGGGCTGTCACTCAACAATGGTCAGTTATAGCAGCTTGCTTTTTACTAAGAACACAAAGTGCAAAGTTTGGGCTCTGACTCAAATATCTGGCAGAAGATTTCCAGATGAAAGGGGATACGTGAATGCAAGAGCTAGGCATCTCGAAAAACAACTTTGCTGCTACTACTTCTGTGTTGAGAGTGAAAGAAACACTTCATTTCTTAAGCATTCCTTTTTAATTGCCAACTAGGTGAGTAAGAGATGCATGTCTAATTTTGCTGCTAACAGTATTCTTTTTCTTTTGTGCAAGCCTTTCTGTTTTCCATTACTCTGCTTATAGGTATGTGGATTAAGAAATGTGCTTATGAAATGGCAAAGCGGAGGGAGTTCAGCAAAGAACAACCAGGACTGGAGGCTTCAAAGCCTGCTGAAATGGACTATAAAATGCTGAAATGGACTATAAAATCGAACTCTGCCATTTAAATATGAGTTGATTAGAAAGCAGTTCTGCAAGCTGGCATATATTTGAAAAGAGGAGATGAGAATTATTTCTAGGAGGGATCATAATAGAAAGAAGGAACAACATCAATCACACAATATCCTGCAGTGCACAGAGCTAACAGTGAGGATTAACAGGTGCACACAACTATCTCCTCCCTTTCCTGTAGGGAAATACATCTGTGTAACACAGGGCAAATGGGGCAGAACAGCCTCATTGCACAATCACTGCTATCCCTGCATCTGTAAACGGTGCTGCACTGACTCAAAAGAGGACAGACTGTACTGGTCTCGTCCGTCTTGTTGGTTTATCTTTTAACAGCTCTCTTACTTTTGGCAATGACTCTCACTGGAGTCTTTTTCATTTTCTCATCTATGTAGTTCAAGATATTTTATGGTAAAACGACTAGCAGTAAATAAAGTTGGAAGAGCCTGAGCTATGAGTGCAGGCAGTGGCTCAGAAATAATACACTTTGAATTAATGTGTTCCGTGCACAAGAGAGAGTTTGACTTGTAGGCATTATTTTGTCTGTAATATGGTTAATATAGTTCCTATTATCCCTTGTCAAATGTTTGAACAGTAATGGAAGCAGGTGAAAAATACTGGGAGAATATAGCCTAGCTTTAGGGATTAATTTAATACCCGATTATAAGGCTTTTAAAAGACATCTGTCAAATATAAGACCTTTCACTCATTGTTTATATTGAATAATGCTACTGAGCCCTTTTTCCAATGAAGTGGGGTGTTTCTCTTTCACATCAAATAGTTTATCCTACCATGTTCTACGATATTTTCCATTCATTGATTCTGGACACCTTTGTAACTAATTTGCAGAGCCTATGGGTCTCAAAATCCAATAAATTTATGACACTACCTGTTTAACAGTTATTCTTGCACATTTTAGATACCTTTTTTGGGGGGGGTTGTTTTTTTCATTAACTGTAGACCAGCATTGTTTGCTATTCATTATGCTACGCTTATTTCCTGGAACGAAAATCCATTCTGATCTCTTATCTGCTTGAAAGCAAAATAAGCCTGATCCAGGTCAGAGAGTTTTCTACAGCTTTCAGAAACATTGATCCTGTTTTTCACCGTTTAATTCAACTCATCTGCTCTCTGTGAAGACAGTTGCTTAGACACTTTTTTGTGACTTTTTTATCCTGAGTGAATACGAACTTCCTGCTCTTTACATGTGGGCTTTTCTTTCAGGACCGCACACCGCTCATTTTTCTCTAGCTGAAGTCCAATGTTGGTTAGCACCTCTGGAAGATTTAAGTGCATGTTAAATAAATATAGAAAAAACTCTGCATTAGAAGAACATGAAAACTTCGAAGCCCTGCTGCTGATCAGAGGATGTTATTGCAGTATGACTGTGGATTGGGTTCAGTGGAAAGCAGCGCTGTGGGAAGCTGTGAAGGTGTTTTATCTAATAGCTTTGTGTCCAGATGACTTGGATTTAGTATAGATGATAAGTGTTTGCTCTGGGAAGCATGTGACTGAAAATTCAGGTTTCCTGTGCCATGGCCCATGACAGCTCAAAGGAAAGGCACTGAGAATTCTTAAATAGTTCCAGACTGACTGTAGCCTCTGTTTTAGAAATGGATGATTCTGAGCTAATAAAAATAAAGGAAGTATTGAAACACACACCTACCATGGAAAATGACCACCTCAATAGAATAAAAGTTAAAGGAAATCCTGTGTTTCAATAAGAAGTAGCACAATGTAGCCCACACGTAATCACTGTTCCTAGCTAGAAAACCAGAAATTTTTACTTCATTCATAATTCAGGTCTTGGTTATCTCATCCCTGATATTTTGAGTTCAATTTTCATGAAGATTTTAGCTTAGCAAAGTAATACTAGCAGGCTATCAAAATTTAATATGTTTTTGAATAATCTGAGCTTCTAGAACCATATGACTATACAAGACTTTTGGTTTTCATTTGGGAAAAAAACATTTCTGTCCCTCACACTTGCAGAGAGAAATTAAAGACAAGACCCTTAAAAGCTCAGAGAATGCAAAGCAAATACTCCTTACATTGTTGTATACTTGAATATTGGAAATATTGTCAATCAGCTTCCTGATTAAGACAAGTGTTTTTGTTTCTTATTGCCTGTATAAGTTCACAGTTGTTCTAAGACTCTGCCAGTGCATCGCTGAAATAACAGAACTTCTTGTTTTCTTGCATAATGAACTCCTGTTTCAGAATTTCATTCTCCTCTCAAAAGCTGACATTTACCATGAAGAACAGACTGTATTTTCACTTAATGATAATAGCATTGCTCTTTCTGTTCTTTTTATTAGAGGCATCAGCTACTTTCTGTTGAAATAATAACAACAAAAATATTATTATTAATAATAAAATAAAACATATTCTAGTTACTTGGAATTTAAAGTTGATCAAAGATTTAAGGATTTAATTTTGAAATAAATGTTATCAACACATATATACAGTATTAAATCAACAGTAATTAGATGTTCCACTTAATAAAGCATTTATCTCTGTGGCTTAACATTTGCTACAAAACTACTCCTCCAGAAATAACTATCACAACAGAGCTCTTTTCTTACTGAAAAATAAGAGGTGATGAAAATATGTATTGTGGGAAAAACAACTTTCATGTTCTACTCTTGGCATGCCCTCTTAAAGAAGCCAACTGTAAAAGAGTAACTGGGTATCCTGAAAATAAATTGCTCTAACTTCCTCAAGCATGGGTAAATGTCTTTCTTGAATGAGTTTTCTGAATTCTTTGGAGTTTCTGCACTTGAGTTTTGCATTGTAAGCATCTGCTTTTTCTAACAAATTGATGGTACTTTATATCAGTGGGAAATGTTGAGCTGGATATTTGTATTCAGAAATGCTTTCTGAGAATGAAGAATCAGTATTCTAGATTGATGAGATAGAAACTCAGGCTTTAGGAACAGATCTTCAAAGTCCCATTTCTGTGTATGTACAACTGGTGCTGTGTTCACACAAAAGAGCATTTATTCATGGACCAACAACTCGTGATGTGAAAGTAAAAAGATTAGATTTCTGAACAAAAGACAAAGATAAAAGGTGTAAGACTGGAGAAAAAAAGTTGAAGCTGCTTCCTATAGCAAGAGAGAGTATATTGGATATGCATTTACGGTAACTTACCACACATTTTTCTTATATGTCATAAAAAAATAATTCAAAATAATTAGAACTGCTCAAAAAATTCCAGACTACCCTGGCACATGTAAATCTGAAAATGCTGTGACTTTTATGTAACTCAAAGCAGAAATATTTTTCTTTTTATAAACTCTCTCTACATGTATCAGAGAGGAATAAAACCACATCAGATTTAGACACTGGAGACAAGACAAAAAAAAGCTTTGGGGAAAAGCACTCCATCACAAACCAAATGTCTCCTAGGGTTTGTCTGTTGCTGAAATTCTTTCAGGTTAGCTTGATTTCTTTTTCTGCCCCCCCAAGTAAAATTCATGGCATCCATAATTCAGCAGGTTTTATACGGAGCCATCTAAGGTCTCAGTATCCATTATTTCATTGTCTTTGGAAGAAAAATTTATGGTCATTTTGAGTAAATATTTTTGTAACAAATGAAGGAACACCCTTATTTTTAACCAGCTTTTCTGCCTCTGGCTGCAGGTGTATCATGTGGCTTAGCCGGGTAGCAGAACAAACATAACTGTTTATTGATGTGCTCCTACTGTCAGAGAACATCTTAATTGGATGTCACTTCTCTGTTTAAATGCTTTAAGGCAGCCAATCATGCCCATTTTCGATTCTAGCCTGTAGCAACTTCACACTGCTCATGTCACACATTGATTATGCTGCAGCCATCATGTGGCACGCTGAATCCATGCTTCTGCATTATTTGGAGCTAAGAGCAACCACAGACTTCCTTATCACGAGAAGAGTTTGTACAAACTAGGCTGTATACTGGACTCGATGATCTCAAAGGTCTTTTCCAGCCTTATGATACTGTGATACCGTTGAACCGGAGACCTCAGAACTCAGTCTGGATGAAAGAGAAGAGACACACTCATTTTCTCATTTGGTTTTCAGGAAAGAGCCTGTCGCTAGCAGGGCTTTTAGAAACATCAGGACCCTAAGCAGAGTTTGCAGGTGCTATCCAAGCCAGCGAACCACCACATCACATAAGAAGCAACCAGCTAGCCCCTGACATAAGGCAGACATCCCACAGATGCCAATTAAGAGTCATAATGCAGAGAGCTTGCTTTCATCCAAGGGAACAGGAACATGCTGCATACCTTGACTAACTGGATAGCAGGAGAAGAAACTGATGGAAGGGAAATTCTTTTCAATATCATTACACTAGACCCTAAAACGACTTTTCTAAGGTACTATGAAGTCAACACCATATATAGCTTCTTACTGAATGTCTTGTAATAATTCTTATTCCCAACAGTATTCAAAATGGTGACTGGAGACTGGATAGTCTGTACAGGATGTTCCTCTGAATACCTAATTTTTCATGTTGGCCAAATACATAAGGCTGAATACCTGATATCTTCCTGTACCTCTTAATATTAGCTCTTCTACATTGCTTGCTGTGCTTTAGCTATTTGTGGGCAATATGGTGGTATCATTTGGGTTAAAAATGACCCCCAGTGCACGAGAAGCATGTGAACAAAGGGGACAGAAGGAAACCAAAACCATAGGGAAAATTATTTGGTTCCTGGTTTCATTTGTATGCTCTGCTTTTAAGTATCCTGAGATTACATGAGGTAAATCGCGCAACTCAGGCTGTAAAGATATTTCAAAATGCATATGGATTTTAAGACATTATAAAGAAATTCTTGGACAGCTCCCTGGGGCTCAGTGTAATTGTGGTGGTTTTCTATTAATTCCGTGCAAGTGTTGTAAAATAATAACTTGGGGCAAAAAGTGGTCTTATTTGGTATGCATTTCTGCTTCTATATCAGCTCTAAGGGACTATCGCAGAAAAATTATCACAACATTTATTTCTAGTTTGTACATTAACTGTTGTATTAAAAAGATTTTTCCTTTTCCTTTTTTTTTTTTTTTTTTTTAATCTTTCAAGGCAAACAGTTGTCTCAACACACACAAGTACAGGGCTCTGCCATGATACCTCATATCTTTCAATCATCATAAAGGTCCTATAGAAAGCAGGACAGAAAGCATTAAAAGAGTTTTTTCCTTACCAGTCTTCCCTAAAATGTAACAGATCCTCTGAGAATGGAAATACAAAATGCGACAAAAATACAGACTGTTATTCCTGCTGGCAAAGCTAACAGACTTGGAACAGCTACTACATCAACGTTCTCTCAGTCTCCTTCTTAGCAATGTGACATGAATCTCAGGTATGAGGATTTTCTTACTGCAGAAATATCCAGAGAATCGTTATGGAGAAGAAGGGGCAGAAAGCAGTGCTTGGTAACTTCATCAGAGCATTTAGACAGAGCGAAAAGATAGAGCAGTGGAGGGAGGGAAGGTGATTGATTTTTTCTGGAACTGTGCAAAGATGTGAACAGAGGAAAAAGACAAGAAGCACAGCCCTTTGTTGAAACTGAAAGGCAAATAATATTTTTATTATATTGGTAGCATGATCAAGCTATTTCTTTGAAGCTTTTTAAACCCTCTAAGGTCTCAAATACCTTTCTTTGTTTTTTCAGTTCAAGGAAAAGGCCCTGCAGTCCAAAAGAAAGGCCCACCCTATGCAGTTTGCTGCTTCCCCATTTCATTTATTTCCTTTTAACCTGCACTAGCTTTAAAATAAGCATGGTGGTACATTCATTAAGAATTTTCTTTTCAGATTGCAACACTGTTTATGATTTATTAAAAATATTTAAAAACGTCATGAAATCATCCGAAAATTTTATAAAAGTCTTGCCTGAAGTGGACAAATGGACAAATGGACAAATGGACAAATCCTCGTACAAAGTAGTAGTAAATCCTTTTATAGAAGTATAGAAGCCAAACAAAAGTAATTTCAAAGACAAATAGGAATCCTAAAGGAACTGCACAGTGCATTTTTGAGCTTTTATTCCTGATCATTTACGAAGTTTTACAGAGGCTGCTCCTCTGACTCTTCTGACCATTTGGAAAGTCTTCTTGCCTTCCTTTAACACTTCCAGAGTAAAATTCCTTCATCTTGTTTCAGAAAGGTTGTGCAAACCCAGCAAGTACCTAATTCATAGGGCAGATATGCCTTACATGCCTCTGCCTTGGATAACAAGTTCCTCTAGTGTTCCACCCATCTCCCACCTACCTGTCAAGACATAATTATATAGCTATCCACCATCCAGTGACAGCAGAGAAGTGACAGGGTTGCAGGATGGTTCTAAGAATTACATTGTACATCCATAGACATTAATGGAGCAAAAGTACCACTCCCTTTAGCAGAGAGTTTCTCTAGGGTCTGGTATCATCTAGGGTCTGGTATTGTTATCCTTTTGGGCCTTGATATACTGTAATATTGACCTTTTCACTGTTACCACCTAGGCTTTTTGCACCATGGAGAAATACTTCTTTCCACTTATGAATACTGCAAAAGGTACAGGAGTGCACATCCTGCTGGTATCTCAAAAATGGAAAATCTCATTGTCTGTTAGACACTTGAATTTTGCCAAATCTTATATGATGCACACAGTGGGGGAGAAGAAGAAGCAGACACAGCAGCATTCAGATAACAATGCACATCTCCACGCCGAGAACTCCATCAAGTGCTCTAATGAGAGTTCAACTACCCATCAGTAGGTTGCCATGTATCTTACGCCATCGCCCATAGTCTGCTGCTAATTAGCAATGTTCTCCCCATGGGGAGAGGACCTCTCAGGTTGACTGACTTCTGCGTCCTGCATCTATGCATGAAGCTTTAGGAATATGGCCTTTGCTACATGGATGTTCAGTTGCCTCTATTGCATCTCCCAGGTCTGCAGTATCTTTTTGTGGAGTAGTTTGTTTCTGATACTGAAATCAATTTTTATAGCTAGTAATGGTGACTATGCCCTGCAATATGTAAGGAGATACAGAGAATGATACCCAAAGGAAGTGATGTGAACTGTAAGAGCAAAGAGGCAGGGAAGTGCTGCTACCATAGGAACACTCCTCCTGTACAGAAACAGAAAAAAAAGTGGAAAAAACTTTCTAATATAAATGAGTCTTATGCATGTCTGTATTTCTGTCTTCCTACAGTCCCTGGTTAAGCAGAGTGAAAGACTCCTCCCTTTTAATGTTCAGTTATTTAAACTTGCATAGGCTATGGAAATAAGTTTTGGGAAAGAGACAGTGGTTTGCCAGGATTTCATCCTAAATTATTTCAAAATTTTGCCTAGAAACAGATTATCTGGTATAAGTCTCTCAATATGGGATCTAGATAGTGGAGTAGAGCCTTTAAACACTTGTAGCTGAAGCAGAAGCACAAACTACCTCTTGTTGGTTACATATTTAGGACAACGCATACATCTTCAAAAACAGTGAATTAAATGGAAAGCTTTCCACATGTATCTCTGGGCACAATTCTTGTTGGATAAATCTGGCACAGACAGCAATTCTGAATAATTGTTGTGCATTTAGTGTGACCTTTTGTAAGCTCGTGAAGGAATCTATGCACTAACCTAAGTGAAAGAATTTAGGCACCCATTAAATCCACAGGTCTATTTAAGTAAAAATCAGACTCATGAAGTCAAATATGTAGGAGCTCCTTTGCTGGATTTAGGTCCAAATGCAGTTGATTTAAAAAGCATGTGAAGAAAATGGCAGTCCTTCTTTTGGGGAATTCCATTTTCTTTTTTTTTAGGAGTGGACTGATTTCTGATGAAGTTCGAAGTGAAGAAAAGGATTGAATGAGATCCTTGAATGTAAGTGCTATTTTCCGGTTTTGTGGCATTATGTAAGGGAAGGGAACAGATGGAAAAAGAAAGTGATCGAATTTCCTAATTGTACTCACTCATCGACTCTGTCAATTTGGCCATCTCTGTTTCTCTTTGGGGCTTCTCCTGGGGGAACAGACAAAATAAAAAACAAATATATATGTATAATCTGTAGAAATAAATATACACTTTAGTGGCAATGTGAGGGAAGGACATTACTCATATATATGTTTCTATTGTATTTAGGAATTTAACTTTACTCCTAAATAGCCTGCACCTCATGGGGCTTTTTTTCTTGTATTCTCTGGACTGTGTCAACTATGAAGCATAAAACTTGCATTTATTTCTGCGTAAGCATGCATGTATGTACCTAGTTGGAGTAATAGAATTTATACAATCGAAGTCATAATGAAGGAGGAAATCCTCCTCCTTTTCTGCTCTGCACTAAAACTTACAAGTGTGTTAGGACTTCCTGACAAAAGATATGAGAATGACTATGCCATGAAACAGATACACAGAAGGAAATCCAGCACTTATTTAGAAATAAATAAATTTCAGATAAAAGCTGGGGTGAGTGATATGGTACTGGGTCTGACACTGAAACAAACTGACTGAAGTAGTGCTTCATTTATTTCTTTAATACATAAGGGACTCCCAATCAAACCTTCTTGTCTTTGTCACTTGATTTTGGCATAATTTTTTAAATCTAATTTTGTTTTCCTGTTTCAGACACTTGTAACTCCTGTAACTAAGCCTGTTTTGACAGAAGGCTTGGTCAATCAAAAGCCCTTAGATGTGGTGGAAATTCTCTTAACAGGGATCAAGGTCTCAAACCATGCCCCAACCAAAGCCATGGATACTGGGTCCAGTCTACTGATTTCAGAGCCAGAGTTTGGGCTGAATTAAAGCACTCAGCCCTTCAAAGCCCTTTAAACTCTAAGTAGCTGGCTTTGAGAAGATGGGGCTGCTCTCACCCTTACAATCCCTGAAACTATACAAGCATCTTTGGTGACTAAGTCCCAGCCCTCTGCGTAAGTAGAGCTAGTCCTTAACCTCACAGCTGTCTTCAAAACACAAACAGCCCAGAAGTTCACTAGTTTTAACCACAGCTGACAAGTCCAGTTGGAAAAGCCAAAGGGAAAAGGGCCGATTGTCAACACTTATTAATAATGGGTGTGGAAACCCTGCCTATCCTTCTCTTAAGGCTTCAAGAGGTGGTCTTGTGGGCCATGGGTGTGCAGATGTCAGCTCTTGATCCAAGCACCTTTTTTCCCCCAAAACCTCAGCAAAGGAGAGAACTTCATCCAAAATATGGGCAACATCCCCAAGCAGATGCCCCCTGCCCCCTCGGATCTGGGACAAGGTGCAGGTTTCCAGGCAGAGTGGCCTACAGTAGCTGCTGAAATGGCTGGGGACAGCATGGTGGCATCTCTCTTCAGCTGAGATTATACCAACAAACAGCAGTGGGGTGAACCACAGGCTGGGAATGGTGTAAGAGTGGTTCCTGCCAGATGTTACTAGCTATGACAGGAGCAAACAGCCAGGCTGTCACAAGCACTACCCTTCCTGCTTTATTTAAAAGAATAGGATCATCTCACGACTGGAGAGGAGATGAGGTCTGTCTATCTCTGTCTTATCCCAGTACTGGCTTCTAACTAGTGCAAAAAATCTTGAAAACCTATTTTCTATACCAAACATGCTACTGCTTCCACTTCAGAAAGCTAGAGATCTGCTAACAAAAAGCTTACATTTCATAGTAATAGGAAATATTGGAATGTGTGAAATGCCTCACAATTGTATGCACATGCCTTAGAATTTGTATTAAGAGAAAGGTTTAAGGTTATGTCTTGAATCTGTGGTGAGGTCATGCCAATAATGCAGCATTCAGCATCAGATTCATGCATACTATCAAAGAAAAAATAGGAGGGAGAGAGAAATAGCACAAGAATTCTAGTTTAAAAAAAATAAAACGGGTCCTGTATGGCAATATCTTGCATGGTATTAATCATCAAAGGGAAGCACAGCACTGTGACAATCATCAGTAATCTGTGTCCATGTTGCTTTAGAATGTGACCTTAAAACACCTCCTTCCACTAGAGAACTTACAGTTTATCAGGAATGAACACTTGGGGAAGAACACTGTTGAGCCCTGAAGATGGAAGGCTGGATTTATTAGACTAAAAACAAGCTGTGATTTTAAATATTAATACTTTGCTCTTGCATATTATTAAATACTTTTTACTAATGATGAGGTCTATTGCAAGGACGTAGGAGAGTAGAATGTCATTTCTTTTAAAGTTAAATTATTAAATATAATATTTAAGGAGAAGTTATAAGGTTTCGAGCCTCTGAGTTCTACTTGTGATCAAATATTTGTTTTGAAGAAGCTGGTAAAGGCAAGAACTAGCAGAATAGACTTCTTCATCCTGTAAGGACCTGAGACAACTGACAGGCAAGCACAGAAACATTTACATGTAAAGCAAAGAGATACATTGCAGCAGCTGGGGTATAGTATGGTAAAGAAGAAAGCTAAGGTTCTCAGGCTTATGATACTGTTACCTGTGAAAATTTCCCTATTTGAAAGAACATGAAATGGCAGACAAGATTCAACTATTTGCTGCATTCAAAAATTCAAAAACTGAGAGTTGAAAATGAATCTCTTTTATGATTATTATTGAAATTTAGGAGCTGCATGAAATGATTCTCTTGAGTTTTGCATTTTTCCATTTCTCTAATGATCATCAGTACGAGCACACATACTCACTCTGAAGTTCTTCTGGAAACTCTAAGCATATTTATCAACTTTTTTGTTTTATCAAAATGGCATATTTCAAGAAAATTTGGACACCTCTAAGAAATTTGGGGTTTGATGGCAGATAAATAAGGAATTCTATCTTTTCTGACAGAATGAGTTTTAACAGATTAACTTGGGGAAGGGGGAAATTAAAACATAATTTTGGTCTTGACTTCAGCAGATGTGATTTTGGGTACAGACTGACAGCACAGCAAGGCCCGCCTTATTTTTTTTTTTTTTAAAACAAGCAAAAAACCAAACAACACAGTATTTCATTTCAGGACGGAACTCGTCATTACAGGCAGACTATGGTAGCATTGCCTCTTGAGATTACTGGATAAACAAGAATTGCTATGTCAGAAAGCCCATCAAGGAAAGTAGGCCTTATTTTTCACCTAACACAGTGGAGCTCACATAATTTTTTGTAGTTATTTATTCAGCATGGAGTGATTTCTGCAGGAGATGGAATCCATGGGCTGTTGCTGACAGTGTACCTCTTCTGGGGCCAAGAATCCAAACCTTCCACAACCTCAGGGGAGCAACAGAGACAGACTCGGCTCTTGTAGGAGACTGGACTGCATGCAGAGGTATGTTACACTTGCATACCTGTGTGAGATGATTACCATCTTCCTGGGTGCTTAAAAATAAAATCTTGCTCTTTGTATTTTAAATGATATGCATGTAAATTTTAAGTCATAGATCACACTGTCATGATGCAAGAAGGGACATGTGAAATGTAAATTGGCATGTGAAGCATGCTAACTTCAACTACTAAAATGGCTATTTAAAATGCTTCTTTATACTTTTTGCACCGTTGGTGAGGTCTTTCATTCACTGAGTGTGTAAGAAAGAAGCTACAAACTTTCCCATGCTGCACAGTCTGCCTTAGGTTCTGTCAGAGGGCACATAAGAAGACGTCAATAGCACCAACAAGGCAGTTTAGACTTAATGTTTTCAGTGTCGTGCATGAGCAGAGAATAAGGATTGCATCAAATTCCAGAGCGACATCAAAACATGGGGTACGAAGATCACTTGTCTTGTAAGAAAAAATTCCTAGGTAAAACAGTGCATGATCTTCCCATATTTTTCCTGATAAAGGGACATGGGCACATCCTGTAACTTCTGGTTGAAATGGCTGTTAGCTTCAGCTGGCACTAATTGATCAGATCATTATCTTTGTTCTGTTTGCTTACTGCACAGCTGAAACTTGTCTTGTACTTCTGCCCATTTACAAGTGCAGAGATGTACTGACATGCTACGAACCTACTGAAGGAATCTAGAACTTGGGGTAAAATTTCTAATACGTCTCATCAATCCTGTAATGGCTGAGCTATGGAACAAAACTCAAATAAATACATTATACACACTTTTTGTGAAGCTTTATTACTTTTGAAATCAATTCAGTAGCAAATCCCTAGTAATTTCATTGATACATCCTTTAAGTCAATAGCTATTCAATCACTAAATGCAAATTCAATGAGCAAGTAGCAAAGAAGAACCTTCACTGAAATTTTAGCTTGGAGTAATCTATCGTGGGATATCTTAAATTACTTTTCAAACTACATGGGAATGGTGTTATGTTTGAAACACCATTAAATGAGAGTAATAGAATTTCATTTTATATAGTGTCTTTCATACTTGTGTCACCCTCAAATACTTTACAGTAATGAATTAGCTACCGGTTGTTAGGCAATGGTGTGTAGGCAAATGCAGCACTCATTATGTGTTATTCATTTTAGCAATAGCCTACACTCAGCTTTCAAAAGCATAGCTTATTTTAGGTGGAGAAGGATTGCTCGAAGGAGTTGGAGCTCTTCTTTCTGAAAAACAACATAGGAAGTTTCATATATATCTGGACACACGTCGAACAAAGGCAAAAAAATAGCCTGATAGCCCATCTTTAGGACCTCTAGCTATGAGATGCACTATGTTACTGCAGTATTTTACTGTTACTAAAACTTGAGCTGTGTATAAGACCTGCCTATATTTATGGGAATTGCTTTTCATACCTTCCTGTCCCAAAGCTAAAATACAGTGTATGTCCTGTTTATTGTTATTATTCTGTCTCGCCCATCCCAAGAAAGGTAGTTGGTCCCAATTGCCTGTTTTATCTTGTCTTCTAGAATTAACTCTTCAAGTAGCGACTGTAACGACTATACTTGTGCAGGACCCAGAACAGTGTGATCTCAAGCAAATTGGCTTCATCCTCAGCTTTAAAGGTAAGACCATTAGCGAGTAATCTGCATTTCCTTGCAGTGATCCCAGTGTTTGAATAGCTAAAAATACATTTTCTAGGACTATCTTGTGCTTGGCACAAAAGATGATTTCAATTTGCATCAGGTGGAATGAGCTTAAAATATGGTATTTGAATAGATGGAGCGAGCAAAGTTCACAGAGGGGGTTACTTTAGCTGGGTTCACTTAAGTTATCGAGCAGTAGGGGGAGTATGGCTCATTAATGTGTCCAGATGTCATAAAATCACTCTCAGTAGCTCTGATATAAGATGACTTACATGGAGGATATTTGCATTAACAGCAGGAGGAACTGAATATATTTCTCTGAGTTCTAAAATTTAGTTTTTATATTTCTCATAGGTTTTAGTTAACTTACTCATCGTTCACACTTGGTCTGTGAAAATGTATGGAAAAATCACTGTTTTTTTTCCAGGCAGAAAATCAAGCAGCAGTTCCAGAGAAGCTTGTCAGCTCCTCTCAGACTCAAGATACAAATCTCACAAAGTCATATATTAAATCCACTGCCAATACAATGTCATTCTCTAACTAATAGGAACAAATACCCACATATTAAATTGTGAGGATGGTGTGTGGTGGTTCTGAGGGCAGGAAATCTTTCTAGGAAAAGAAGCAGCATAAATAAATGTTACTGACTGCTGCTGACTATGTGTGAATGTTCTTTAATGTATTTGCATCTAGTAGAACACAAATCAAAAAAAAATAAAATTAAAAAGATAAAGAAAAAAAATAATCTGAGAGTTTGCAGGAGAGAGAATATTCACAACTATGGAACAAAAAAAAAAAAAGCAAAAGAAAATGAGAGAGACACTTGATGGTTTTGGCATTTTAAGATATCTAAGCTGTAGTAAGTCTCAGGTTTCCAGTTTTTCTTAAATAACCTAAATAACTTCATATTTTTAAACCATTAAAATTGTTTGCAGAGAACATAACTCTAAAAATATTTTTAAAACTATCTTTGAGAGTAAACATCAGAACTACAGGTATTAAGTACCCTTAATTTATTGTGGTAATGGTGCTAGAACATGCAATTTATTTTATGAATAATTCTGGCTTACATTTTTATGCTGTTAAATATTTGTTGCTTCTGCTGTCAACTGCATAAGAGTCACTTAAGCATCAGTATGAAATGGCCATTAAGGAAGTAATGGGAACATTACACAGTGATAGGTTAATAAAGAAATATTTTGGGTATCTAAAGGACAAAAGGTAGGAGTTAAGTAATTCTGTAGTATTATTACATGATTAAAGGCAGGTATATTTTCTTAAGTTTCTTTGCTCTAGGGGGTGAAATATGTCAGCTTAATTTTCATCTCAAATTATAAAGACTCTACAGAAAGTCTGAAGATTCATTTGATTCCCTCAGACTCCAGCAGAAATATGACTTCTAAGACAATAAGTTGGGTTGGCTAAACATTAGGAAAGCCTCCATTTCCATACTTTGGCAACAAATGAAACGTATGTACTGCTTGTTTTGAGAAGCTCAGCTTGGGTGTTCTACCTAATTATGGATGAAGGTAATTGCAATGGGGTATTTAAATCTTACGTACTACATTTCTAGCCTACATTGTGAAACTAAGCAAGTGCAAGTATAAGCTGAAAATCAAGAAGAATATCCTGGCAACAAAGTGATGTAATGATGCTGTACTAAAAAGGTTGGAAAGCTTTTTCCTTAAGGCTGTCAAAATTACATTGGACAAACCAGCATAAATTATATGTTGGCAAATGGTCTTCAAGACAGAGTGGATAATCTTATATATGCTTTGTCATCTAAGTCTCCAGACTGCAGGTAGGGTGGCTGTATACAATTAATGCATGGTGAAAAGCTCTATAGTCAGTGGAAATGTTCTTACCAGTTAAAAAACCTTTGGATCAAACTCTTAAGAACCTGCTGTTTTCCTTTTAGGGCATAATTCTTGAATATATTTAGAACCATAATAGAAGAATGTAAGTTAACTTGAGATAACACCAGCTAGCTTATTTTAAAAAGTTGGTAGAAATACAAAAGAGGAGATTCACTATAGAAAAGAGACTTAAAAATGCTTACCCAATCTTTTCAGCTGTTAATGTGTATGCTTAGTTTTTCATGAACTAATTGCTTCTGTGCCCCTGAAATGGAAAATCTCAACTGGTTGTTTGTATTCTTCTAGCACTAAATTCCAGATTTATGGTGGCCAAGAAGGCCAATAGCATCCTGGCTTGTATCAGAAATAGCGTGGCCAGCAAGAGTAGAAAAGTGACTGTGGCCCTGTACTCGGTACTAGTGAGGCCACACCAGCTTTGGGGCCCTCACTACAAGAAGGACATCGAGGTGCTGCAGTGCATCCAGAGAAAGACAGCGAAACTGGTGAAGGGTCTGGAGAAGAAATCTTACGGGAAGTGGCTGAGGGAAACTGGCATTGTTCAGTCTGGAGAAGAGGAGGTTGAGGGGAGACCTTATTGCTCTTTAAAGCTACCTGAAAGCAGGTCACAGTGAGGTTGTTGTTGGTCTCTTCTCCCAAGTGATAAGTGATAGGATGAGAGGAAATGGGCTCGGGTTGCATTATGGGAGGTTTACACTGGAAAAATTTCTTTACTGAAAGAGTGGTGAAGCATTGGAACAGGCTGCTTAGGGAAGTGGTGGAGTCACCAACCCTGGAGGTGTTCAAAAACGTGTAGACATGGCACTTCGGGAAATGGTTTACTAGGCACAGTGGTGTTGGGCTGATGGTGCGACTTGATGATCTTCGAAGTCTTTTCCAGCCTTAATGATTCCATAATTGTATGATTTCACTAAGAATCTCTTAAAGAATATTTATAGACTGTGGGTTTCACAGAAAAATTATAGGTAGAAGCATGCCTAAACTAATTTGGAAACTTTTATTTAAACTATTTAAGAGTGGAATGTAATAAATTATGCTGTGTTTATTACTTGCCTTGATGTATTGTAAAAATAACTCATAACTGAATAGAATAGATCAACCATTTTAAAAATGAACCTGTATTTTCAGATACCTTGTGAGACTTCAATGATGAACATAAAACTAGGGCAACCGACATTTTTCTTTGTTTTATGTTATGATCATGTTCATTCAATGAAAGTTCTTAAGAACTGTCTTCAGTGCCAAATTTGGCTCCGATTGAATAACACCAAAAGTATCTCACACAGTTTCCAGTTTTAGCAGCCTTTTGTTTTTCAATCTATTAAAAAAAAAATCTTCAAAAGCAGATACATTGAAAAAGAACAAGCACCACATCAGATGATGCAAAAATGTTAATAATGAAAATACCTCTCCATCCTACTGAAAAATACCTAAAAATACCTTCCATTGCTACTCCCTGAGAGAAAACTGAGCTTTTAGTTGCTTATGTTGATATTCAGGCTAGCTTACACAGATCTTTATATGGCGAAACTGCAAAAGTACTAGAAAAGAGAAATGCTGAGGTAAACCAGCCTTTCTGAATTTAAGAACTGAGACTCTGTTCTTGAGTTGGTGTCTTCCACACAGAAAAAACGGAAAATAAGAGTGTAGCACTTTCCATATGGTTACTTAGTTATCAGTGACTTTAGGGTGAAACTCCCATCTTTCCCCAAATGCACAAAGTCACAACCCTGGCCTTTGATCTGCCAACTTTTCGAACCTAATGAAGAAAATCATAGGAACTGGAGCAGAAACACTCAAAAAGGGATCTTGGAACATATAGCTTTGGATACATGTCACCCAAATTCAGCCCGATAAAATCTGGATATACACTCTAAGCAAGTTAATTAGATTTCCTATAGCATCAATAAAGGGAAACCAATACCTCCAAAGGCAAGTTAGCCAGGTGTCTCAAGTAAATGAATCACAGGTGGAAGTGCTCAGCTCATTAAAAATACAGCTGACATGACTAAATCAAACTAAATACTTGTTTTATGGCTAAAGACAGGGAGTATGAAGCCTCTTCCTTCTCTGAAATTACTGTGGTGTTGACTGTCATCTTTCTGCTGTGCTGAAGGTTCGCTCGTACCCTTCACCTCTGTTCTTCCCATCCCCATATGCTGTTTCTTCTTGTTCTCTTGTCTTATCCAGCAAATCACCTTTCCTAAAACGTTCTCCCCCTTCTCTTTTCTCTCCATACAACTTAATAACTAAACTTTGTTCTCCCTCTTTTCACCCTCTTTCACACTTGCAGTACTAGTGTGTTGTTTGTTGCTATCATACTCTGCCTGTCTCCCTCTCTACCTCTCAAACCCACAAGTACTGTATATCTTATCTAATCAGACTGTATGTCTCTGAGGCAGGCACTGCCTACTTCTTGAAATATGCATGCTCAATCAGAGCACAACTCCAAGTCTTTAGACTCTGTGGAGACGTTCCTATTTAAATGTTGTGTACTGTTATAAACCATTGTAAATGACAGAGAAGTATAAAATGTTCATTAATAAAAATGCAAAACTGGTGTGTAAAAATCATTGCACTGTTGCTCTTGCCATTCTCCTCATTCTTAGACCAAGATGAAACAGGGTTCTCGCTGTTCTAGGAGACCTGTGCACATTGTCAGCTGAGGCTAGAGCTAGCATTCATGTTGATTGCTTCAAACCAAAACTAAAGGCCGTTTTTTGCAAGGGAATGCTGTCTTGGCACAGTGCAATGCTGCCTAGAGATCCCCAAGCAGACTCCGAAAGAACCGTAACTGTCAACAAGTAAATTAGTCTGCAAGAACCTTGCACTAATATAACTGCACTGCTAGTACTTGAGTTAGATTTTTACTTAGAAATGTTTTACATTGTACCATGTAGACATCTGTATTTAGTCTGGGAGATCTGAATTCTTTTTAACTGAAATATCTGGACAAACTGCATTAATCAGACTAAAGATTTAGAAGTCAGACACAGCAAATCTTTGTGTTCCTCAGACAGTACAGCTGATTGCACGTTATATACAGTGTACTTTATATACATTACCATATAATGGAGAGATTTCAAAATGTACTAGCTTGAGTTCTCTCTAAGTTTAACTACCTCCAAAATATGTATGATGCTAGTGATAAAATGTCAGCTCATGAAGCTGTCCATTACTGTTGCTTTTAATCTAATTAAGTGTTAATAGTAATAAAATATTAATAGGTATTAGCTTCTACAAGGAAAAGTACAAGCTTTATCAGAGATGGGATGGGATAAAGCATTTTATTCCACTGCAAAGATACTAACACTAGTAGATATATCTTACAGCAGGGATGTCAAAACTCACTGCCCATGGGTTGAATTCGGCCCTCCACCTTGTTTCTACCTGGCAGCAGTGCCAAGCTCCTTGCTCTTACACTCCTGCCAGCGCGTCAGTCGTGTGCAGCGTGTATGACGCGCAATACACTGCAGGACCAGGAGAATGGCGGGAGCTGTAAGTTTAACACCCCTGTCTTATAGGATCGTCTGGTGTACCTTTATGTCTCTAAGAAGACTGCCCATCACTTTCCTCCAGTTTCTCTTTCCTGGGCCTTCCAAGCTCCTGTATCATACGTCCTTCCCTCAAAATCACTCTAAAGGAGTCTTTACTCCTTCTACATTACAAAGCTCTGCTTTGTCCTTTAAAAAAAATCTATTCTATTTTTAACTACTGCTCTTTTTTGTCTGAGATACCTCCATGCATAAATTAGAAGCAGCAGTATGGTAGAGAGCAACCTCTGGAGTTGCCCATGGACCTAAGTCATGTGTGAAGCCTGAAGGCTCCCAGTGTGGATGAACACCTTGTATGGTGGAACAGAAAGAGCAGAAATATGTTCAGGCCCACCGTGTGTATGAAAATGTGAGGTGTTCCTCTTGCCCTAGACCTGCACTATTACAGTCAACACTCAGAGAGGGCAATGCCAGGCAGCAAATGCTCATAAAAGTAACAGAGTTTTATTGCACATCAAGCACAAACTGATTATCAACTGGCAATCCTTCTCGGCTTCTGTCACCTTGAGAGAATTTACCTGTAAACTTAGGACACGTCTCCTCAGTACATAAGGCGCCGTGCAGACACCTCCTGTCTGCTCCTGATGTGATCTAATACAGCCTCACGCCTGCAGAGGGACTGGACTGGGAAGCTGTATCGTAGTAACGCTATGGGTATATCTCATCAGCTCGGCCCTGGCATGCACTGACATGACTGTAGTGTCTCCACTTTCAGAGGTAAGATGGTTTCTTATAAGTTGGATAGAACTGCATCATACTGCACTACATAGTATAGAAGTCAGAAGTCTCAAGGTTGTTTTGTAAATTTCCTGGTTGTATTATTTTGATTCTGGGTTTTCTTGTTCCTATCCTTTATTTATTTATGGTTAACAGTGGTTACCGTTTTGAGAAAAAAACATTACACTCATTTTCTTTAACACTATATTCTTCTGCACTTAAAATTATTAAGTTCATTATTACTTAGAATTACAAATATATTTCCTAAGAACTGTTTTGTAACATTTTGATCAAGAATAAATACAGTCAGAGAAAGCTGTTATTTTTCTCTATTTTTTAAAACATGTTTATTTGCTATTGAAATGATTTCTTTTCTCCTCGCCAAAATCTAGGTTATGACCAACATTCATTGAGTTATGTGCAAACCAGGTTAATAAGAAGACAAGCACATGACAGTTCCCAATCTGTCCTATTAACATAAGCATTCTACCACAGTAGAAAATAGATGAGAAACATAAAAATCCTCTGAGTTTTGCAATTTGACTTCATTTTGATGTCTGCTGTGTAATTCTTAAATGCTTAAGACTTCAGAAAACTAGGTAATTTAAGGCTAAATTAATCTTTACTCACAGAAACTGGGAACAAGGTTTAGGCAAGATGTTTTGTCATTTCTTTGTATGTTTTAGTTAAAATTTGTCTTTTTTTTTGTTTAAAAAAACAAAGCTCTGCTTCTAGTCATTCGTACTACAATAGATCAGTTCCAGGCTTTCCCAAGCACTCAATGGAACAGCTCATTCTGCTTCAATGTGTAACTTTTGGGTCTATTTTTCATCTCTTACTGTTTTTCTCTTCCTTTTCAGAGCAGTTTCACCTGCAGAAGCCTGGAGAATGCTATCCAACGTAGGCATATATGCCCTGATTGAGAAATTAAGTGCAGGCAACTGTCTTCATGAAGCTCTGCTTGATGTGGTCAGATCACAGATAGGCTGAGTCAATGTCTCAGTGGAGGGGAAATGCTTAAAGCTCTGACTTCCTTCCAGGTTCTTCTGTGGTATTTGAAAAGTCCCAAATTAAAGTGACTACCTTGGTGTGCCTTCTATTGGAGAGAAATCAATTCTCCTTTTTCATTTTTCTGAGTATACAGTAGTAATATCTTCATTTTTCTGTCTACCTTCTGAAATCAACTCTGTTGATGCAATTTCTCAGATTGCAGTGATTTTCACTCTGCTAAATTGATTGTTAGATAATTACTAATATAATACAAGGTGCTATGAATCATGACTACAAAGGGTTTCATATCAAGCAAGTTAAGAACATGATGTTTACCATAGTGCTTTCAATTACAATTGGAAAATTTAAAGCAAGCACTTTAAACCCGTACATGAGGGGATAAAGACTTGTTTGGGCTTTATGAGATGGTGTGCAATTGTTTCTGCAACTGGTTGTATATATCAGGTTTATGGAACATCATCAGAACAACCCAGACCTTCCCAGGTTACAGCTGTCAGTCTTTTCCGCAGACAGGGCCACAATACATTGGAGCCCGGAACAGGATTTCAGTATCACAGCCTCAGGGACCAGCCTTTTGTGAAAGGCTTCATCCAGTACTTCTGAGGACATAGTTAAATGACACCTGCCTTTTCCATATTGTTCCCCACTTGCTTACAATCTGTCCTTGCGAAAAGTACAATTTACTTTCCACTTTTCTAGAAACTTCATAATTCAGTATTAATATACTATTTGAATTTGTGTTTCTGCTACTGAAAGTGGCTGATGTGTGTAACTCCTAGCACCAACATTTATTACTGTTTTTTTTTTTTTCCTTTGAGTGAAATGAAAGCAAGCAAAACATTTTCACTCTTACACCTCTCTGTCTTCCCCATTTCTATGAAATCTGTTCTTTTAAAGTTTGGTGTTACTTTTCATTGTGTTGAGAGTCACTGCTACTTTATGGCTTTCTCATACTTACTTGGCAGTTTTTGCAATGAAATTATGAAGAGTGTCGAAATCCTCCAAGCCACCAAAAGTTTTTTGATCCTTTTAAAGGTGTGGGTGATGAATAGTTTCAGAAATTAGGCCCTGAATTTTTTAATAGAGTCATTATCCCAGTATGTTGTCACAACAACTAGACCCTTTCAGTGATTCAGATCCAAATGGAAAATCACATCCCAAATTACAATATATGTAGGTACATGCAATTATCATCACAGAAGGCACTTCAGTTTCCATGCTCATTGAGTCATGTTTTTCTCGGCTAAGCCTGACAACGAGGGTACTAATTAATGTTTTTTCTAATGTGGACACCTGCCCATTAGGAGCTACCAATTCTTCGTATACAGAGAAAGCTGTCAGATGGTAATCACCTTTTGTTTTCTGCTACTGAGGTCTCTGGAGGAGAAGTTTTTCTCACATTATCAGACAGGTATGAGACCTCTAGCACCTTTGGATACTTTTTAACTTTCTGCTTTGGAGGGCTTCCTTTGGTTGGGTAATTTTTTGGGTTTTGTTTTGTTTATTAGCTCTATTTGACCATACAAGGTCACATCATTTCCAAAATCCCCAAATCACTTAGTTTGTGATTTTAGGGAAATTTTAGATTCAAGGAGAAAGAAATCATTATTATATTACTAAACTGGTCTAGAAAATTACTTTTGCACCCTCAAGCACACAATTAACAGTAGTTAAGAACTAGTGGGTTTATCACATCACAGTTCCACTTCCAGAAAATGTATACAGACTGTTTAATCTCAGTGTTTTATAATTACCTTATACTTCCTTATTTGAAAAGAGAAACGCCCCACTATAATTCTTTAATGAGTAAAATCTGTCTTACTACTTTGAGACCCCTGGGCTGCATTTTTCAGCACAAGTTTTATCGGTATGATGTAAAATCCTTGCTTCATTCTGCCTAGCACAATACAGTACATTCTTTAATACAGAAGTTATGCACAGTATCTCCATTAGCAAAAGCAGTGACAGCAATTTGAGCTTAGAGAAATCAAAAAGAGCACAAACTGTCTACATGCTCCCTGCCTGGTCTCCCCTCTGGTCTCTTTCTTGGTAGATGCAGAGTTGCATAGCCAAATATAGCCACTCTCTGTGTTTTGGTTGTATATTTTGTTGAAACGCATCATAACTTAAGCCGATTTTCTTGGTTTTCTCTGAATCTGAAGGTCCCTGATTGACAGAACGTGTTGTATTTGAAACACATAGATTTTCATTTACTACCCTTTTACTTCTTGACGCTGCTGCTGATTTTAGTGACTTAAAATCCTTCTTCAGGGCCTCTTCTATGAAGCACAGCCACATTGAGTGGTACTTTACTCCTCAAGAGATTAGCTGGGCTGCTTTCTGTGGGAAGAAGCATCAGAATTTGGCTTTCTATATTTAACCCTAAGCAAATCAGCTGTCTTCAGCAGAACCAGCTCATGCTGCGTGAGTAGGGGAAAGGGGGATGATGGGGAAATAATGTCAGATAGAGGAGAGGAAATACCATGTAGGGGTAGAAATGCTTGAATGAGCTCAAAGCCATGGAAAGTCAGGAGAAACCCACATGAGCAAAGCAAAGAGGAGAGGGCTGCATGGTATAGCACAGTTTCAGTTTGGAGATTGGAGTCAGAATAGCTGTGTCAGCACTGCAGAAAGAGTATCTAAAAGAGTCAGTCAGCCTGCTGAGGAGCACAACTTATTAGCTTGGACATACCGCTGCGCTGACATGGATGAACCGTGTTCAGGTCTTGAACTACTACTCATGTAAAATGTACTGTGTGAAAGGGTACCAGCCTATTCAGGTCTTCCTGAGGAGGCTGGACACTGGTGAATTTATTCGGAGTTTATCTTTAGCCCTTGAAAGTCCAAGATGGTTCCACTTGTTTGAAGGAAGAGTATGGAAACAGCTGAATAGGGAGGACAAATAAAAAAATCACACCAGAAATGAGACAATGTTCAGTTTCAAAGAGATTGTGTGGACATGTGCATACTTTTTTTTTTAAAATATTTTTGTTTTTTTTTTCCCCTCCCCCCGCCCATCCTCTAGCCAAGGCAATGGCAGTTAGATGGATGAATCACTGGTCTTTCCTGGCAGGGCTGAAGGAAAATCTAAACTAGTGACTACTTCTTTGCACTTTAATGGAGATCCTGCAGCAAAGATTGGCATTTGATGTGACTGAAAAAAATGTCCGTTTTTTTCTGTTTGGACACATTGATGTTAATACTTTTTTCTATGCTAAATCTGGATTTTATTATTATTATTAATTCAGCCATAAAACATTATTCTTTTTTATTCTGATTTCCAACTGAAACAAGTCTGCTCTGACTACACTATTTATTGTCTTCCTCTAACAATATTTCAACACTTTTGAGATCAGTTTCACCACGTTTTTCGGAGAAGTTAAACATTTCAATCACATTAATTTATTGGAAAAACTTTGACAATTGTCAGCTGAGAAGGAGCTATTGCTTGAACTGAACTTACTGCTAGGCAGAGGAGAATTCATATGGGACAATTCCACAGGAATTTGTGCCTTCTGCTACTGAAAGAATTACCTACAGATGATGCAGAATATGTACCTTCAGGGGCTAAAATGATGAAGGTTCTATGATTCATTAAACTTCAGTGGCTTCCCTGAAGGCTTTGGTAAGCCATGACAGTCAATATATTTACCCCCGAGGCATAATTTCAGCTGTAGAGTATTATTTGTCTTTAGTGTATTTGGTTAAGTTACAAGTTTCTGTTTATGGGACAGAAACTTTAATCAAGTAATGATTTATATTTAAATGTATTGCACACAACCTTGCTTGCACAACTTTCTGTTGCTGTGCAGCTCTTTGTATTTCTCATTTTGCCACAGTCCTGTGTCTTCCTGGAAGAATAGAAAGTTACGTCCTCCTTATTCTGGATGTGATGGAACTTGGAGGATAACTCTTAGATTGTCATTTTACTTTCCTTAAATGGATGTGTCTGAGATTTTACATCATCCAAGAAAAATGAGTTTGACTTTTCATTTTACCCATACCCAAGTAGAGTAGTTCTGTAGTAGAAAAAGAGTACCGGTTTAATGTAAAACACGCTTTAATTAGTCCCTTTTAGAAATTAATTTGTCACTATTTTCTCCTTCCCTTTGCTGAGGTGACCTGCTGCTGACTGTACAAAGTACACTTAGTGCTGCGTTTTTTTGACTAAGTTGAAAAATATTGGTGGTCCAGAATCCTTGACAAAGTCTATTCCTCTGCTTGCCAGGCTTCATCACGGATTAAGGCAACACTGCAGAACCTCTGTAGCCAGTAGAGCAGTGACACACCTGTTCAAGCAGATGGTTAAATGCCACTGAAATTGTTTTGTGATGGCATAATGGAGAAGGGTACGAGGACTTGTATGGATAGAATGACTCCATTATGAAGAGATGTTCCTGAAATGACAAGCCTCCATGAAGTTATTGAGAGCAGGTGCAGATGAATGAAAGGATGAATGAAGAGGGGTGGGAAACAGTAACCTTAGTGTTTTTCTCCCAAAATGTGGCTATCAATATAAAAAGACTAGGCCAGCTGGTTCTGGATAAGAATTAAGTAAAGGGTGATTGTTTTTTTACATCACAGTTTGGACATTTTCCGCTCATTGGGACAGCTCATGACAGATTGTGTGATGGCAATCTTATGTGTGGTGTTTGAATATATAATAGGAATAGGATCCAACAGCATGTGTATACATGGTGCAGAACAAAATGTTCTGTAAACCTTGTCAGAAAAGTACATGTCCTTGCCAGAAATACATACCCTTGAAAGACACAGAAAGCTGTTAATATGTGTACAGTCTATCAGGAGTGAAACTGAAAGGGGGAGGTGAGACAGGGGAGATTTTATGGCCTCTATTGCCATTTATCACTTTCTTCAAATAGACTGTAACCCATGAAGATATCCAATCTCATTTTAGGAATACCCCAGATTGAATTGCTGAGTTCCCTGCAGGAAATTAATTCATCTGTCTGCCAATCCTTGTGAATTATTTAACTCCTTCTGGGCTGCTCAAAAGAGTGTTACTTTGGTTTAACCTTGCAGGCTGCACGGATCAGAAAAAGCACGTCCTTTACCTTCTATTTGTGGTCTCTTTTCACTGTTCTTTCACACTCTGCCATCCTGGGAAGCACTATGTTATAAAGAACATTGATCACATAAAGATCATAAAGAGGTTATAAAGAACATTGAGCACATATTGAGACTGGCATAGGTTTCAGAAGCATCTAGGCAGGTGCTGACACTGAGAAATGGATGGGAGTAGATGTCCAGCCAGTTCCAAAAGTACTTTTTGGGACACATCTACTTATTTTGGCACCTATATGCCTTAAAAAGACTGGTCCTCATCATTTTCTGGAAAACAATAAAGACTTCTAGGGTAAACTACTTCAAACATGAATGCATAAGTAACATGCAAGAGTTGCATTGCTACAATTGTTAGTACTAGGAATACAAATTCTTCAAAAAGGGAGCTGTAATCTATGCTGCAAGTAACACGAAGTGTGTACTGGCAGTGTTGAAAAATGGTTTTGAAATAAATTCGGAGGTACTTTTAGGATATTGTTGTGCTGTAAGTGTAACGTTTTATTCTTTATTATTTATAGGAGTATCTCTTCACTGCAATGGGAATACATTCACATTTTAGTGGGGAAACAGCTTCTGGAGTTGTAGTATGGGGTATCATCTCTGTGAGAACTTTATGTGTCCCAAGTGAAATGAGGTATGATATTATAGAATTATACTTTTGTTAGAGCAGATGTTTCTGTCCCAGAATATTCTGTCAGGACATCTATGTCAACAAACTGTCATGTCTCTAACCCATATATAAGTAGCCAAAACCAAATGATGACACAGTCTTGACAAATGCTGTTTGCTGTTATTCTTTTGTAAGGATTAGTAACATTGTATCCTGAATTCCTGTGTTTATCATTCCTTATCAAGTGCCCAACAGCATGTTCTGTATTTTTCTTGCTTGTTGAAAAAGCATTAGGTTAAGACAATGCTTTTTTTCAAGTTGAACCAATTAAAATTTTATAGTAGCAAATGTCAGGAACACTTCTTACTAAGCAAAGATTTCAGAAGTAAAATTAACCTTTGAAATATCCATTTTACTTTTGGCTAGAAGCAATCCCTTTAGGCTTTGGACCAGATATTTGAACTGGCTAGAATACAAATCAATCTATATGGTTTTTCCATGAGTGCCCTAAGGTGTTCAATTATGTCTAAAAAAAATAGACTGATTTGGATTATAGACAAGTCATTCAATTTGCATAAAATAAAGATCTTCTCTTTTGCAAATCTTTGGGGTTTTTATGAACCCTAGTCCAAAGACAATTGCACTGACACCTGTCTTTTATCCTGAAAAGAATATATCAGTCTTTTAATCAGAAAAAGGGTAAACAATGGTATGAAAGATACTATTTCTTTTATCCTCTTGGATGAAGTCAGAACCATAGCGCTGGAACTTCATCTAGAAGTTTGTTTGATTTTGTTTTAAACAAACAGATTACACAAGCATCTGAAGAGAATCTGAAAAACTACATATTTGCTGTTTTCCTATCTTTGATTTGAGCAGAATTATCTTGTAAATGAACCAGTATTTTTAAGAACTCTTGGTGCTTTATGAACATTTTCTGAGAAGTTTTCATGTCTCTCTGAAGAATTGCTCTCTTTCTATGGAACCAACACTTTAAATATGCAGCTCTGAATCTTTTCTTGCTAGCATTTCTTTTCTTCCTTTGTTGATACTGTTCTTTTTTTATTTTCCTATGGAAGCTAAGCTCAGGAGAGAGGTTTTCATTGACTGTGTTGAGCTTGAATGGATCTACCTAAACACAGACCAGGTGTTCCTTTGTGTTATCTAAACCCACCATCTGTGGCACAGGTTTAACACAAGGTTTCTTGTCACATGCTTCTTCTCAATGAGATAGGTATGTATGTTTGTCTCTATATATGAACTTATCTATCCACCTGCCTGTCTATATGTCAGTCTATCTATCTGTCTGTCTGTCTATCTATCATTTGCATGATATGAATGTCTACTTAATAATATGAGGACCCAACTGCATTTGCACTTTGTGCAAAACAATGTTATGATTGAGTAATTCATTACTAGACAAGTTCAGATTTCTGTTGGTGGTAGTAAGGTAATGGTAATGGTGATGTCATGTTTCAGAGTGCTTTATGTGCATATCTTTTAAGCCTACGAGTGTAAATGATCTAGCCAAGTGAGACAGATACATATTTTTCTTTGGTCAACATTATGATGCATCACTTCAGAAAAAATTACTTGTCTACAAAGGGAAAAATCTCTTCCTTTGTGTTCTAGAGACATTTGCTGGAGATTTTTTTTCTTTTTTAAAGATTTTTTACTCTCTATGATTTTTCTTGATTTTCATCTTTATCCCCCAGCTGATGAGTGAGTCCTTCCCTGCTCCCCTCCACCTCCCACCAGTTGTTAACATGTTACATTGTTTCTTCTCTAAATTTAATCCACTGACTCAGAATACAAGGAAGTAAACAAATGTTGCAAGTGTAGGCTTTTATTTATTTATGTTTTGGGACAGGTAAACGGTGTGACTGCTCTGAAGCAGTGCATGCAGGAAGGCCCCACACACAGTTTGAACTTACACTTTTATCAAGATGTAAAAAAGAGGAGCAACACACCACAGAACACTGGAAACCAAAGGTCTAGTTCTCCACACTCCTGTGTGGACTGCAAATAGCCTTTCAAACACTTTTTTCTCCTATGATTTTAATATGTCAGCTTTTGTAGTCAGCAGTGTCATAGCCTTTAAGGAGTGACCTCAAGAACAGGCATACAAAAACTGTGCTATAGGTCAGCCCACACTAGGAAATTGGGGAGAATATTTTTTCACTAAGAACTAAGCTAATGTACTATAAATAGCCAAAGAATTGAAAGGAAGCATTTGTGGAATCTGAAGACAAATACATAATGCAACTACAGTTGTTCCATTCTCTACAAACAGTTCAGCACCAAACTGGTCAGGACTCCATGTTAGAAGAAATTGTTAGTTAAGTGCCTTTCCCATAGAGTCATTAGCTTTCAGTTCTTACAAATCAACAAGAAAGGGGTACCTGAACAATATGGTAGGAAGATCACTATCATCAGTGAGAGCAGGATTATCTTTGTGCATAGAAACAGTAGACAACAGACCATAGGTAATTTAAAAATAGCTATTGTCTTGCAGCTTGGTCTAGCCAGAGGTCTGGGAATTCACGCTGCTGAGCTGAAATGGTTTTGCCTGAGGAGATGAGGATAAATTTACAGAACCACAGAATCAGTGAGACTAGAGGGAATCTCTGGAAGTCATCTGGTCTGACCCCCTGCTCATGCAGGGTCATCTAGAGCTGGTTGCCCAGGACTATGACCAGATGACTTTTGCGTATCTCCAAGGGCAGAAGATTCCACAACCTCTATGGGCAACTTGTGCCAGTTCTCAATTGTCTTCACAATAAAAATGTGTTTCCTGATATTCAAAGTGTCCCATGTTTCAACTTGCACCCTGTCACTGGGCACCATTGAGAAGAGCCTGGCTTCACTGTCTTTGCACCCTCTCTTCAGGAATTTCTATACATTGATAAGATGCCCTCCCGAGACTTCACTTCTCTAGACCAAACAGTCCCAGCTCTCCTAGGCTTTTCCCATATAAGAGATGCTTCAGTCCTTCAATCATTTTCATGGTCCTTCATAGGGCTCTCTCCAGTATGTCCATGTCTCTTTTGTACTGAGGAGCCCAGAACCGGACACGGTACTCTAGGTGTGGTCTCGCCACTGCTGAGTAGAGGGAAATACTTGCAGAGGTATGAATTTCTTTTCTTTCATCTACCTAGTGGAAGGAGCAGCAGGACGCTGCCTCATCACAGCTTTCCCCAAGGCCTCTCTCTACCAGCTTTGCCCATTTATCCTTCTCATATCAAGAGCTGTTTGGCTCAAGCTCTCCATTTTGCAGTAGTAACCATTGACCACGCAGTGCTTCTGAGAAGCTTTGAGCCAGCTCTGCATGTGGCACAGCATAATACAGCCCTCTCCGATGGAAAGCAGACATTGGCTCATCGTGTTTTAGTTCAGTCACATTTACACTCCACACACTTAGAGCTGATCCAAGGCCTATTGAAATCAGTGGGAGGCTTTCACTTGGCTTCAATGGGTCCTTGATCAGGCCCTTAATTAGTTATACTTCCACTATTTCCCAGCAGGAGTCTGAAGGCACAACCTTGTGCATTCCTGACTCTTTTTTGTCTTGAGAATACTCCTGTTATTGAAACAAGATGTGACGAACCTCCCTAATGCACAGTAAAAAGGGCTTTGTTCTCCCCTCAACACTTCATGGTTTCACAGAAATTTATAGTTTCTTTTGTTTTTCTTTTGTTTGTTCCCTCCTACAGTAAGCACACTAATTACCTGCTCCTTTCTACTTTCAGTTACTGTGACCTTACTGGAAAGGACTGGTAATGAGAGACACTTCAGGACCTAGACTGAAGCAAAAAGAAGTTTAATATATAGAAGCATCTGAGTGCTACAGGTTCTGTTATCCCATTTTGAAAAGCTACATTGAGACTTTATGAGCCTTAAATTTCTAGTTCAAGTCTGTGGGAGTTTGGAGTGCAACTCAGGCTAGAAAGTTCTAGCAGAGTACAATCTGCATCACTGCAATCCCACACAACTCTGCAAAGCTAGGAATAAGAATATTTTTGAAAAAGGTTTGGGAAGGCAGAGTTGAAGACATCTTAAACTGCACTGAACCAAATAAATATTAAGAATTTACTGTGTGATGTGCTAGGGTGAACATTTACAGGCTTGCTATCCTGCCCTAATGTGGTGTGTGAACACGCTCAGGACAGCATTTACCTCACCTTGCTTCAACCATCTGCAAGTTAAGCATCCACTTCTGTGGGTCATCCTGTCTGTCATTAGAGGCAACCAGGAAGAAAAGGCACTGCTTTATTCCCTCCCAAAAATGTCATGAGGAATTGTCCTCTGGAGGTATCTGTCTCCTTTGATTGGTTAGAAAGGGTAGAGCATAGTATTCTTAGTTCTGTTTGCCATGGGTGTGTTCATGCTGAAGGTATGGTTCACTATGGGCAAGCGTATTACAGGCTGCCTAGGGCTAAGCATAAGGACAAAACTAGAGATAACAGACACCTTTGTCAATAAAGTGTAAACCTGTCATGTCGATGCCTGGAAAACTCCCAGTCTATCTAAGGCATTATCAATACTGAAAGGTTTGGGTGCAATGACTAGGAGTATATTTCACCCAGAAAGAAAATCACCTCACACATCAAATATATATGCATCGTGGTATTTGAGGCACAACCCGTGAAAGCAGAGAGAAATCCATCTGGCCCACCATTTATGGGCACTGCATTTTTACTGTCACTTTTAAAAAAGTTACGTTAACACCCACCTCCAGGCTGAGTTTTCGCGTATGCAGCTCTGTTCTAAAAACATACCCTTTTTCAGCTGGAGAACCTGCTCATGTTTTCCCCATCTCTATAGTTATTCTTCCCTGTTGCTGGTGCAGAACAAGACACTAAAAACTGCTGCATAATATGTACATGTCTTTGGGAAAGGTGAGGAGAGGAAGCTGCTGCCTTTGT
Organism: Neomorphus geoffroyi; assembly: GCA_033558235.1. NCBI lineage: Eukaryota > Metazoa > Chordata > Aves > Cuculiformes > Neomorphidae > Neomorphus > Neomorphus geoffroyi. The sequence continues at coordinate 61,421,472 of JAUMJM010000005.1, read as the reverse complement.
AGGACACAGAAGTGCTTTAAAAAGAATTTTTATGACCCTGTCTGAACATGAGTGACCACTACTTGAAATTAGAACGTAAAGTAAAGCATACACAAAACGGTATCTTCTAATAAATTTATACAATTTACCTAACATACATACTGCAGTATTTTTCATGTGTGACATGAAATGCATTTTCAAAGCTCAGACTTAATCTGGTACTTCATTTACCACCTTTCATGTCAGTTTCTTCCACTCTGGTACCATATTGTTTATTTCCATAAATAATATACTGCTCTTTTCTCACTGACCAAGACACTAGTTCTTAAGAAAGGAATTTCTTGATTCTCCTTATTTGATAACATCACCAAGGAATCCTAGATAGAAAGAAATAACTTTTCCTATTGTGTTAAGCCTTAACAATTTGCAGGTAATTCTATTGCAATAAATCCTACTATGTGAAATTGTTATATCTGAAAACCAGACATCTACCTGCACTGTTATAAGTTGCAGTTTAAGGTGTGCTAATTGCTTCTTATTACAGTGTATGAGCAGGCAAGGGAGACTCAAGGGTAGAAAACAGGCTGAAAGTGTTTCCCCTGAGCCACACTAAATTTTCCATGTTGTCAATGGACTTCAGAAAGTTGCTGTGATCCTGGAGGCATATGGTTCTTTCCTCTCCAAATATACAAAGTCAGACACTAGTTGTTGAATAAGATAAGTTGTCACAGAAGTTGAACTCTGATAACCGGCAGAGCTAATAAGGTCATAATCTAAACACCTGAGCAGAAAATGAAGAATCTTAATTGGAAACACACGCTGAGGCTTGGCATCTTCTACATTTCTATTATAATGCAGGTTCAATGGGAGTAGAGCACAATAGGAGTTCAAAATTCTACAAGAACAAAACACGCTGTCCTTTTAAAAAAGAAGAAAAAAATCTTAGTCATCAACTGGACTTGGTAATACTGATTTAACCGAGTTAGATTTCTGAAAATTCAAAGATTTTGCAATATTTGTGTCTCAGAGGTGCATTGCTTTGTTTTTAATTGAGGAGGTAGGAGGATGATCTGTTTAGGAGAATGTGGTGGTGGTGGCATTCCCTTTCCTCAAATTTACTGTAATTGCTCCAAGAAGCGAGAAATCAATCAGGGAAGTGAAATTCTGAATCTTGAAGTCTGCTGTGCTGGAGAAATCCTGTGAGACTTTGAGTCACTAAGGTTATTTTTTCTCTGTTTCAGCTCTGTGTCTCCTGTTATTGCCCTGTCTACTAGTTACACACTGGTGATGGACTCATCCTTATGAAGCATGCATATTAGAATGGTATCATGACCATTGTCATGACCAGACATGAGTGGGCTAATATAATTTTGAAGAATGTTAGGTGGATGACCTATTCTGCCACCAGTATCTGAACTGCTATTTGCAGGACCTGCTTGAGCATTTTTGCATATCTCTGTGCTGTGCTGCGCTATTGCCTCTTCACATAGGTAGATCACACATATACCTAGCAATTGACTGTCACAAGACAGGCGACTGTTGCGAAGTTGTTCACACTAAAGCTATTCAATTAGCTCTACCTTTGAATTTATGCACACTAGTCCATAAATGTGCAGTTATATCTCTGCACGTTCTCACGTATGAAATCATGTGGGTACAAACACACATACTGTCTGCACTTCATTTAATTTGCATTTTAATTTTGTTATGCTTGTTTTCCTTGTTATTCCTGGCAGTGATCTTAATGGACTCCTCTCTTCCCTGTTGACTGATTCCTGAACTCCCTTCATGGCAAATGAAAAGAAAAGACAATATATGGAGAAAAATTTTGCGGAAAGTTCTTCTCTTCAGTCAACAATGTACAGTTCTGATGCGTGCCGTACATTTTTTACTCATGAGGGCGATACCTCCAGCGTGCTTGCAAGGAATGTTATGCTTACAGAACCAGTGAAGAATATAATAGTGATTCACAGTGAAAATTGGTGAGGAAAATTTGCTATTTACAGTCAAAGTCCTCCATGTACTTCTGACTACATAACCTTTAATATAGAAAAACAGCTAATGAGAGTTGCTTGTAGGTTTGCAATATTGAAGCAGAGGCATGGAACTGCATGTATAATGGGATTGGGAAGCTTTCATAATTTTCAGACCTTACAAAAATAGTTGATGTTTAAATATTTCATCTTGGCTTATTATGAGCTAGCATTTCTCTGTACTTACTAATAAATGAATGTACTGCGGCTTACAAATACTTCAATGCAGCCTACCTGAGGGTAGAGACAGTCAGCTAGGAAACGCTCGAGGGAATCAGAGGTTGGTACAAAGGGCACGTGCCTGGATATGGACTAATAGGTTGTATAGGTTGGAAGAAGAGATAACATGTTTTCTTTTAAGCATGTAGTTTATATTGATCTTAAGGCAGTGTGTCCTGGAGACCACAGCCATATTTTGTCTTTATGGAATTTTTCAACAATTTTATTCCAGTTCTGTAATTAATCAGTTAGCACTGTTGATTTGATGCAGTGGAGGAAGGTGTTTTTAATGAGAAACAACAGGGAGAAGTTATAGCCAAACAAATACATTCAAAAAGAGAGGCACAAATGTTTAGTAGTGTTTGTATAATGACCTATGTGTGTAGCTGCCAGGTAGTAGTGTATTCACCACTACTTGAGTTCTCATGTCAACACTTGGACAGGTCCTGTAAAAATATAATTTTGCCAAAGACAAGCTACTAGGCTAGGGTTATGTGGTATGGTTTGGTTTTTACAGGAGTAAGAGCAAATGAGCTAGTCGTGACCCTACTCTTAAAACCAACAGAAAAAGGCATCTGTGAGTCATGTACTTCCCTTGGGTTACAGGTTCTGCCCTACAAAAAGCAGGATTTTAGCTAAATGTTTGACAGACCTGGGAATAAAGCACTGGTTGCTATTAATGGATATGGTTTGAAAGCAGATATTCATGAGAAACCTGGGGCTTGTATCTTCAGATGTCCTAGCAACTTCAAACCTTTCTGCCAAGAGTTAAACATCTTTCTACAGAGCCACATTCAATCCAGAAGGGACAGGGAATCTGAATATATTACTTAAGTTGCCTTTGAATCTCCTTATTTTAATGAGAGTGTTCTAAAATACATAACTATAGGAATGCTTAATGTAATGACAGGTCTCTCTTCATTAAATAGCAGACCCTTCTGTGTCTCTGAGTGCCACACTCTTGTTTTTTTCCAATAGTAAATGAACTCTTTTGGTAAGTAAAGATATATTTTTATATTTGTACCCATTGAATGTCAAGTTCTTTGGTTTGGTATTGAATTATCTATTGGAATGGTCTCCAGCTTCTAGAAACTTGAAATAAAGTAGTTACTTGGTTTAATATTGAATTAATTTTAGATTCCAGTCACGTGGAATCATGCAGTAATCTAAAAATATATCTTGCAGAGTTTTGTATATTATTCTCAAAGAGACATAAACAGCATGACTAGATATATGATAAATCTAGTATATTTTTCTATCTTTATTAAAAGAATATTCAGTTTTGATATCTATGTTCGGTAGTTATTCTCCTTCCTGCATATATCCAGTGAAATCTGAAAGTTAGTTACAGCATATTTCCATAACAGGACAATTTTATTTCAAGTTCATTCCACAAAGTACAATGCTGCCTGAAAACTTTAGGAAAAATATAATCAGAGATTTCACAAATTATTCATGCGGATATATTGACTGTATTCCTCCAAACTGTTTTTAAGAACTGTTTTACCACATCATTCTCCCTTTAAAATATCTACTCCTTCCAGATGGAGAAGGTCGTCTCTGCTGGCAAGATCCAGTGTACTGAACAAAGGCTCAAAGCCAGGAACTCCTTAACTCTAGCAGCAGCTTGCTCTGTCCCTTTAACAACACGTCTCTTTCTTTTCAGGAGGATGCACCAAATTAAACTTTCAGTAGAACTTCCCATGCAACCACGTTTGCCATATGGAATATATTCACCAAGCCTGTAGAAGTTAAAGAAAGCTTAGGTGGCAGTTGTGGAAATGTTTTCACCTGCTTTTGCTTTCTTAAGTGATGATGCCATTTCTGTTGTGTCTGTAGTCAATGGAGGCAGAAAAGCAGGTGACAGGCAACATGAGGCAACAAGCACGCACTTCCAGAAATAATTTTATCCCACTGAAAACAGGATTTGAGATAGGAAATACTTATTTCCTCTTCGTTGACTGACTGTAGAGGGAGCAGTCCAACTTACTTTAAATGCCTAAGTTTTTGACAGCTAGTATGACTGAAATAGCTGATTTTTACTAAGATACATTAGAAATTTTGACAATTTTGACCATCGTATTGTGCATTCTTGATGGAATAGTAGCACTGAGCAGCTATGTTCTCCTTTCCAAAGTTAAAGAGCAACAGTTAGCATAACACAAATCAAGATACTGCTTACAATTCCTCTATGCTCCAAGGCTCTGTCTACATGAGTAAGTAAAAACCTATGCATAAATTTTGTGGCACTCAGTTGTCTGTAATTCTGAACTGTTAGAGTCTGCATGAGCATAGTTTTGGCCTCTAACAACTGGTAGTCTCCCACTCACAAGTATTACTTGGGAGTTATATGGGTCAAAGCCCATTCCTGACCAGAAATTTGGACATAATTGTACAGTTTGGACTAGAGTTTGGTACTAGTGCCTCCATGTCAAAGGATGGTCCCAGGCATTAGTTTATGATCACATTGGCTTACTTAGTTACGCTTCCCTTCTTTATGAGACTTTTAAGCCTTGGTGAAGCCTTTCTGCTGGGTTTTGTAACAATAACACTACATGTCCTATAGGCACTAGGAGGTCAGGTGGAGTTTAGACTCCAAGTCATATAAAATTGTTCTTGATATATTACAGATATCCTACTGGTACTGGGAAACTAGCACTACTGCATCTACATAATTGGAAACTGAGTTCATTTATGCTTCTTTTAAACTTTTTATTTCACTCAGCTTTTTATTTGATGAGGAGAAATAAGATACTTAAAATGCTGGCTACATAAGGGGTTTTTAGTTGAGAGATACCAATTTATTTATCAACTTCACAGAAAAACACTTTTAAGAGATAATTTTTGTACAATCTACAAACATTACGGTAAAAACTATTAAAATGCTCAGAGTGTCAAAACAGTGTTTCATTTAGCTTTCCCCCTTCTCCCTTGAATCATGATTTTCTTTTCTAGTTACTAAATACGTCTCCCACTTTACTGCTGGAATATACACCCATAGGATTTACACTATATGGCACTGTCTAGTATTTTATTGTGTGATCTTACAACTTAGAGTGCAAACTTACAAAAGTGATAATCTGCAGATTGTTTACTTGTGGAATAATTTTTTTCTTTCCTAATGACAATTAACTAAGACAGAGGAAAAGTTATATCTAATGTCTGACCAAGCATACAGTATTTTTACTTTTTCATATTGTATCAGTGACACAATCCTAATGTTATTCACTTGACTAATAGGTAGATCATTTTTATGTTCAATTTTTTTTTCACTTTTTTCCCCCACAAGTTATCACATATCGCTTCCAGCAAAAGAACTGCATTCTATAAGAAAGAATTTTTCTTATTCCACCTATCAATGCTGGAATTAATAGCACTCACTCTTCAAATATTTTTTTGCCAATGACTGCCACTCTTACTTTTAAATCATATATCTAACATCAGAAGTATTCAACTTTTTATGTAAAATCATGTACTTATGTTTGACTTCCAGGTGAAACATACAAGAGAGTACTGAAGTCTGTCTATCCCATGCTATTGATGAAGTTTGAATTAAAAAAAACACTAATAAGTTAAACTGGAAAGATAACCCTGAAGATGTCCTTTCTTCTGCAGTGGAAGTTAAAAGAGTCTCATAGATATCATGGATATTACATTTATTTTTCATCAAAGCTTATAGTGTAATAAAGATATACGTGTTAGACACTGTAAGGATTGGGGAATATCATATTTGAAGAGGAGGTGTGAAAGAAAAGATTGACAAAACATGGACTAAAAAGCTACAAAATCTTAGGCTCAAAGGTTATTCAGAATGGTATTGTGTAAGTAAAGGAAGCAGCTCTGCTGCCCAACTGCTCCAAAGATGCCAACAGTTGCTTTAATCTTGCCAAAGGGCTAGACGCCAGTGACAAAAATTAACATAGTGTAACATCTGTCTTTTTGTGATTGCCACCCAAAAATGAGAAAAGAACATTCAGTTGCTTCAATCAGTGCTTTCTGCACGGATGATTTTCCCAACCTGTTCTCCTATTCATCCCACATATTGTATGGGCTTCAAGACAATGACATTTTAGGACTGGCATCAAGACTCCTCCCCAGTCATAGCTGTTTGTGGGGTCCCAAGTCCAGCGTGACTCAGTTGGTGTTCTGGAGCCTTTCTTGGTAAAGGCCTCCTCTCACCTCCTCCTCTGCCAAATGTCCCAGTGAGGCAGCCAAGCATGCTTAATCCTTTCTCAACATCCGCTCACAGGGCAGGATACTTCTGGCAGACACAACCAGTCTGTTGTAATTTACAGGCAATGTGATAAAACAGCTGTCCTACATTTCTGAAGTGCTGAACACCTTGAAGAAACATTTGGCTAAAAGCAACATAAAACAACTTTGAAGTCATTTACTGCAGAGGCTCTGTGATAGCAAAGCATAAGAAAGAATGTAAAAAGTCATCAGGCATGATCAAACCTAGCTGTTAGAAATTTGCTCTCAGGAGCAGCTTGCATGTCCTATCTTGTACCTCACTCCCTAGAGTAAGAGAGAAGAATCAGATGTTTCAGGATGGAATACACAAGATCTAGTGTGTTTGGGAAAGGTATGTTTTTCTTCAACTGTTTCCAGTCTTTTATTTTTGTAGCCTACTATTGTTTTATTTTTAGGGGAATAGCCTCTGTTACTGTTGAATTCGAATCAAATCTTTCAAACATTTTCTTCTCTTTGTCAGGATAATTTTGAATGCTAATATTAACCTCTAAAACACTTGCATATTTTATAAGTGCAGTTAATTCAATCATTCAGAGCATCATGTGTTATAAGACAGAACTGGACACTCTAGAGAGCCAGCTTGACACATCCTTCCATACTGGGAGTGAACCACTGATAACTCTTCCCCGGCACACTTTTACAACTAGTTTTGTAACCATGACTAGGTAACTTCTCCTAGACCAGATTTCACTGCTTCCTTATAAGAATACTGTGGCAGATGGTGTAATGTTTTAATAAAATCAAAATATATGACCTTCTCAGCTTCTTTCTTAGCCTGTGTTGAGGTACTGTGGAATGAAATTAGACTGGCTTGATGCAATGTGCTGTTGATAAAATCATTTAGGCAGCTGTCAGAATATACTTTCTGGTGCCTAAATCAGTTTTTATTTTTTAAAGAGCTTAAGTTAAGGTGAGTGGTCCATATTGCACCAGTTTCTCTTCCTTTTTCTGCCAAACATCCTTCTTGTTAAAGTCAGGCTCTTTTCAATCTGCTAGAATTTCCCTCATTCTCCATGAAGTCTCAGGTAGCTTTGATGTTGTCTCAGACAGCCCTTCTATGTATTCTTCAGGTTTAATTAATTTTAAAACATCTAGCTTTATGTACACTGTAGCCTGTACCCTCCCAGCTATAGGGTAAGATCATCCTTCTCAGTTTGAATGGTACTAGTCCCTTGCTTATCACTGAAAGCTTATGAAAAACCCCACATAAAATGCTTCTTATCCTACGAAGTATCATCTGTAGCTTTCCTTCTCGTTGAGAAGCAGACCAAGACTCTTCCAGTGCTGTCTCTTAGTACTAATATACTTATAGATTAATTTCTTGCTATCACTGATGCCTCTTGCAAGCTGAATTTCTTGTTGTTTCTTGGATTCCAGAGTTAGCCCTTTTCCTTCAGCAATTATCTTCAATGCTATAACATTGTTTGTGTATGTGTCTTTTTTGTAAGGTCAATGTGAAATTCACAAGTTAGCTCAGCTGATCTCTTACTACATTTCTTATACTTCATCTGGATTACTTTGTGTGTGTGTGCGTGTGTGGGTGTATGCCCTTTCTCTGAAGGACAGCTTTCCTTAAATGCTGTATTCTTCTACAAAAATCCCCCAAATTGCTATGATCAACAGCTCCTGCAATCTGGGAGATTCTTTTAATTGCCCTCAAAATAATTCATGTACTGATTCTTCTAGTTCAGTGATCTATTTTAAATCCCCAGTGTATTAGGCTCTTGTTCCTTTCCTCTTCTATCATTACTTGGACACTTGAATGTAGTCCCTCCCTATACATAATATGGCTGAATAGGCACTAAACAAACCTGCTGTGTCAGCCACCTCTTCAAGCCTTTGTTGCGCCAGTTAACTTGTTATCCTGATCATCTAATAAGATGTTGGTGCTAATGCAAGAAAGACAGGAAATAAAAGGGAAATAATTGGACTTGTCCAATGGATTGACTCATTCATTCACTTCTTCCCTTTTATGACCTTTCCATGAAGGGCCCTATGAAAGCCTTTGATTTTAGGTCCTTGTTAAGGTCACTGGTGTTCACACACAGCAAGAATCATAGAATCATTTAGGTTAGAAAAGGCCCTTAAAATCACTGAGTCCAACTGTATGCCTAACATTGCCAACTCCACCAGTAAGCACTTCATCTACATGTCTTTTAAATACTTCCAGGGATGGTGACTCAATTACCCCTCTGGGAAGCCTATTCCAGTGCTTGACAACCCTTTCAGTAAAGAAATCTTTCCTGAAAGTTTCTGTCATACTTCTCTTAAAGGACAGTTAAGGTCTTCCTCCAGGAGGAAGTTTATAAGCAAAGGTTGTCTTCCTTTGTCAGAAGGTGCCACTTTTATCACTAGCCCATGGAACACCATTCTGTGGTCAAAGAAACCACAGGGCTTCCCAGTTATACCATCTAAGCAGGATGGGCTGAACCCTAGTTCTTATCGCTTTGTGAACTTGTCCCTTCACTGAAAGAACTGACCAAGACCATGTTTCTGATGCCTGTGTTCTCTGTATTTCCCCAAGTCCTTTGCTTCAGCTCTCTGAGGTTCCTAATAAATTTTGATTCATTCATTCAAGGTAGTATCAGTGTCTGGAGTAAGAGGTGTGGTTAGTGGTACAGGCAAGCCTGAGTAACTTGTCAGAGTCAGTTCAGACTCAGACTGCTTGGCAGCAACTCATCCTCTGAGGAGCTCTTTCATAATAGATTTGGAATAGATTTTTTTCTGCCTACCAGGACGATGTGTCTGTTCCTAATCTCCACAGATGATTACTCAGGTGCTGGGAACTGTCTGCCTCCAAAGAGAGATGTAGCCAACTTTATCACTCCTTTTCCCCCTGTACTGTTACTAATACTCTTGCAAAACCTATGCAATCACCTATTGCCTTTGGTTTGGAGGTTTCCTGTGTTAAAATGTTTACGATCATTTCTTTCATCTGATGGCCCAATTTCACACCTTTTATTGACGAGTCTTATGAAAATATATTAAGTGGCATGTCCAGTGCTGAATATCTTTCTCCTTGTATTTAATAACTTTTGGGAGCCGCTGGGCTAGTGGCTTACTGAGCTGTTTGCCTAGAGGAAATCTGGTGCTTTGCTGAAAGGAAAACACTGAATCCTATGGTGAATTAATGGTGGGACATTTTGTACAGAATTGCTAACTTGGGTTCTAAAGTTGTGTCTGTGTCTCAAGATAAGACTGGTTTTGGATCTGAAAGCAGCTCAGCCACAGTTCAGCCCCTACGCTACAAATTGTGGCATGATTTATATGCCCAGTACAGAGCTCAAAACCTTATGTGTATCTTGAATAGTGGGATTTTACTAAGTAATCAGTACTGATACTCATGATGTTTGACCTTTATGGTTTTTTTAATCTCTGTTCAGATACATTGGGAGAAATTCACACCCTTGCTGAAAGACTAAAGCTCCTTCACCAAAAAGTTCGCAAATTTACAAAGATAATGTGTTCTCTTGGACTCTGCAATTAAAACATCAGTCTCAGCACTCTCTATCCCACAACTGCCCTCTTTTTTCATTGTAATTTTACTATATTTTATCAATAGCCGACCTGATTCTCCAGTCTATCATGCCTTGTATGTGCAAATGTTGCATGTACAAATGTTGTACCTTACAGTATTAGTTGTATTAAGAAGAAGAATTTACTTTACCTCAGGCTAATGCCAGTAGGCTGTGTTTGAGACTTGCTCTACTGATTCTGCATGCTGTTCATACTCTTGCAAAGTGGATGTCAAATTTTCCCATCCTGATTTTCACAAGTATATACATGACTCCAGAGTTCAAAACAGGGATGAATCACACTTACAGCACTTTTAACACTGTTATTTTGTAATGAGAACTGGTCAACTGAGAGTTCATGCCTTTCTCCAAAAACATAACTGAACGTAGTTATGCTGTGTTGAGCTTGGCTCTTAAGCTTTGTTTGCATCCAGCTTTTGCACATGGATGGTTATATAATACTGCAGCAGCATGGCAAGACAAGAATTACTTGATGAGGAAAGTGACAGTGGAATGAAGCACTGAATTTCATTAAAAAGGTGAACAACTTCAGTTTGTGACAGCTAAAAGAATGAAGTTCTTTAATGGGGATTATTTGGATTAGAGGATAATTTTACCAGGCAAAATGTCCATCTCTCCATGTATGTAATAAAGTGCTGTAGCTCATGAATTTAATTCAGTCACCTGAATTAAACCGTACATGCATAATTGTGTACTTATTACAACATTTCTGTGGCCCCAGTTTGGTGCAAATAGTTGACCATTTGCAATAGTTGACCACGACATTCTTCTATTGCTCAAAAATCTCCAAGTGAGCATAGCTATATGATCATCGGTAGCATGGGGAAATCACTCTGAAAGCTTTTGAAACATTGATATTCCTCATCCATGGCACCAGACCGAAGGCACTAAGAGCCAGCTGGTATAGTACAGAGCAACTATATTGTCTATGTCAGCAAAGAACCCAACTGAGACTGGGAAAACACTCTATTTCATCTATGAGACAACTTCCCATACATATGCCCACCCATACTGAGGAATTAGCTGCGTAGAGAAACAATTTCTGCCTGATACGGGATTGCTGTATTCAGCAAGTCTCTGAGTATCTCCCCTTCAATATATGATCCCTTTCATAAAACAGCAGTGAGATTTTATGGCATGCAATTCAGGAGTTACTTTGTCCTTCATCTCTTTCCATCATATCAGATTTTATGGCACTGCAAATAATGGAGACCTGTAAGATGCTGTGTGCTGTATCTACTGTGTAGAGGCTAGGTTTGAAATGTTTCTGTGGGAATTGCTAGAGGCAGGAGAGCTTTACTTTGAGTTGCTACTTAAAAGTTCAAAGTGCTAGTAATTAGGAGAAATAATTTTTTGACTTCAAACTGAATGTGTGTCATCTGAACACTCAAGAATCTTTGATGTGTCTGAGAGAGAATAAACAGAGCCCTGCAACTTTGCTCTCCTAGTCATTGTCCTAACACTCCTGCATTGTTTCCTGAACTGAACTCTGCTTTGCGTTTAAGGAAGGACTGTGTTCTTTAACTTTGTCCCGTTGCCTATAGAAGGGGTACTGGTTAACAAGACCTATAATGGCTTTTTGTTTAGACAGTGGAGTACTCCATCTGCCTGTGTTTTGTGCTCTAAGGTGTTCCTTAGCACTTCTCAGCACTTCATCCCTGCGGACTCTTGGGGACAAAATAAGTAACATTCCAGTGGAGAAACGAAAACCATTGCAGCATAGGTGAGGGTATGTACTAGAGGATGGAGTTTATTCCCTTCTTATGTGGGCCAATTAGAATTTGCTTGCTCCTCACAATAGGATAATTGAGTAACCTTTCAATACACTCTTGTACCTCTGATCTTTTTTATTAACATACATGGATGAAAAAAGAACACCTTCAGGAGGGATGTGAGAAGTTCCTCCTGTCACATTTTTGGAGGCCCAGTCAGGAGCTTTGTTCAATGGCCTTGACAAACTGATTGAAGAAAAAATACACCTCCCCCCCCTCCTCCCTCCCTTCTCCCAATACAAGGAACAAGAGAAGGAACAAGGGGAGAAGATGGTAAGGGAAGGATCAGCCACTTGAGGGGGAGTAAATAATGAATGTTTAGCTTATTTTAGCACTGAAACACCTGTGGTGGACAAGGGTACAGTCCAGAGAGATTCATGTTCATGGAGTTAAGAAAGAAGCAGTAGAAACAGTTTGATCAGAAGCATAGCAGAACAAGGGTATATTTGTTTCAGAATCCCTTGTAATGCTCTGGCTGTGATTTTATTAGTGGACTTAAATGGCAGTAGTTTAATTCAAGTCACTATTGTGTCAATGTAAGTCAATCAGAAATTTAACTCTCCTAGGAAAAAAACCCTCTGATTACGTGACAGTTAATGCAGTTAATTCACATTTTCAATTATTATCCCACAAGGATATGTCTATGAGGAAAACATCGCTTTCCTAAAGTTCTTCCATGAAGATTGGTATAGATGACAAAATTTAATTAAAAGTTTCAATTTATTCCCACTGAAATGAGTAGGAAAACTCTGATTCACTTCAAAGTAGCATCTACTTTTTATGTATTACTAGTAGCAAAAATACACAGTTGAAAATATCAGAAGAAATTAAGCTCATGATAAGGACTCAGAAGTAACCAAATCAAATTTCCTATATTCCTATGTGTAACTGTATACGCCCAGATAGCTCTTTGAACTTCAGTAGTGCAGAGCTGATCACAAAAGCAACATTTGCCAAGCAAATGATTAAATATTTTTATCATTTACCTTTGTTTGCTTCAAAGGAGTTAAAAGTTTCTCCAAGTTATGTAGCTTCTTATTCCAGAACACATGCACACAGAAAGACTGTAGGTAAAGTATTTGGTGAGGGTAGGAATTTTGTAAAGGTAAGAATTTATAAAGGAAAATTCCAAATCCACTTCCGGGCTGGGATGTTGTACCTTTACTTTCTATAGGAGAAAACTTTACAAATGAAATATAAATATTCTAGAAATATGACACAAATTTGGAAACGATTGCAAAGTAATCACTAGATGATAGACTATTCACACAGAAAATCAAGTCATACCCTGAAAATCAGCCAAGTTAGCAGCAAGAGACAAGGATATTCAAAGCAGAAGGACTTATTAAATTTAAAAATGAGAATAATGAACACAAGAATATTAAAAATAAAACTACATAAGGAGTTCCACGATGACTGTAATGAGTAAGATTATATACTTTCTTTTTAAGAAAGACAAGAAGATGGATTTAGGGAACTAATTAACCTTTGCTCAGTCCTTGGAAAAACTATGGACAGAATTATCAGAAAAGGTATTTCCAGACACATGAAAGACAAGACCATGACCAGGAAGAGTCAGCTTGGATTTTCCCTCGGCAAATCATGCTCGACCAATCTGACAGCCCTCTACAATGAAACTATATTGTCTGTGGATGAAGGAAAAGCAACAAGTCTTTAGCAAGACTTTCTACAGTATCTGAACTGGATGGACAGACTGTAAGGAGGGGCGGAAAATTGGCTGGAGTTTTGAACTTGAAGGTCTACACTTCCAAGTCTAACAGTTCATAGTATTAATTGGATGTTGATACCAGTTAGGGCCAGTGCTAATGTCTTCACCAGTGACCTGCAAAATAGGACTGAAGACATCTTAACCAGCCTGCAGATGTCACTGAACTGCAAGGTGCAGTTGATGCACAGAGAGGGTAGAGATGTTATTCAGTGGGACTTAGATAAGCAAGAGGAACGGGCTATAAATAACCTCACGAAGCAAAAGAAGGACAAAGCCAAAGTCCTGCACACGAGGAAGAGCAAGCTATGCAACAATACAGGCTGAGGACCAGCTCGCTAGGTAGCAACCCTGTAGGATAAGGCCTACAAGTTACACATCAGCTGTGTACCCTTACGACAATGAAGACTGAATTTATACTGGTATGCCTTAGTATCAAATTAGGAAGCGTGTTGAGGGAAGGGATTATTCTGTTCAGCTTGACACTGGTGAGGTTTGCCTAGAGACCTCCAGAGTCCCTTCTAACCTGTTTTTTCTATAATTCTGTGAAATGATCTCATAATTCTTATATTCAGTAATGTTCACTTGGTTTTGTTCTGAGTTCATTAGAAGTTCGTGATAGGGGTTAAGTTAGAGTAATAACTATACCTACACTGAAAAAGAGTCTTTGTCACATTGAGTGCAGTCTGAAAGTCGGTAGGACATACAAAACGAGATCCATGATTATTGTCACAGAGGAAATATTCACAGGCAGTATAAAGGTATTTTCAGTTACTTGTATAAACATTTTTATTTGGAGAGGAGGAATCTTTTTATAACTTACTAACTTCCAGTTCTAATAGTTCTAATTTTGACCTCTGTACTAATTATTAATAAATGTTTATCTAGCTGCATCAGAACTACACTGTTCTTAGCCTCTGCCTCCCACATTGATGTGCAGGATTAAGTAGAAGGGCTTATTCTAGGTTATTTGGGATGGCTTTGATGATTACAATTATAACTGAAGAGTAAGGTTTGAGGTTTAGCTTTGAGTTTTGGGGTCAGGATTTTTTGGGTTGTTTTGTTGTGGGATTTCTGTGTTTCATTTTGTTTTGTTTGTAGTGGTGTTTTGTTTTTTTTTTCCTTATAGCACATCTTTACCAAGGAAGCCAAACTGACTATGAAAACAATGCACAAAATCCAGTCTTTAGACTGTGACATGCTGAACTGTGGAATGTATGCTTTGGATCCAGCCTCGCTCAAATTTAGATTTCACTGAAATGAAAAGCTAGCCTGAAGCCAGAAATCTAATTGATGTAGAAAGTTGAAGTTCTTCCTCTGTGTAATTTGCAAAAAAATGAAGTCTGATTTTTCTCCCTCTTCTACTTATAAGGGGGGTGCCTGAGGCCTTCTTTTCAAGAACACAATGTCATTTCAGTTGCCACTGTTTCCTCTCACTTTTCCTAACTGCACAGCCCAGCTTCTTAGCCTGTCATTGTCTTGAACCATATGGGGTAGATCTGCCTACACACTTGATAGCTACAATGTCACTTGACATTTTAATGGGTCTACTATTCAAGAAAAGAATTTTCCATTATTCTTGATCTAATGTTTACTTACTACTGAAAAGGTCCTTTTTACACAGGATCTAGTCCAGCACAATTATGAGCCATGATATCTGTTTCAGGAAAAACATATTTTCACCTCTCAGTTTTTCCTTCATCATAGTAGTCTGTATAAACAGCTGATCTAAACTATTTTTGCTTTGCTCTTAAGTTGAAGGAACGGTTAGACTTATTGCCATAAATTGATATGGGTCTTATCCTGCGCTTTGCTCTTAAGCTGAAGGAATGGTTAGACATTGCCATAAATTGATATGAGTCTGATCCTGCAGTACTTGTTTATGGAAAACTTAATTAAGAGAAATTAATAATAGCATGAATCTGAACTTATACAGAATCCTAAAAAGAATTAAGATATTTCATTGCTTTGTGTGAGGAAATATATCAGATGACATTTTTATGCCTCTAATTTCACCATTTCAGCTGTGCTCACCTCTATCACTGTTGACTGGCATTCTATGCAAGTTGCAACAACCATTAATTTTAAAAGAATCTGCTTTGAAATATATTTTCATCTTTACTCCCAAATCCATGCTTTGGCCCTAAAGCAGGCTGATCTTTACTAAAAGTCAAGCAGAAATATTCAGGCTGCAACTTGTGGCAAATGTTTTGGTTGATACACTGCTGACTCTTGAAAATGTTCTATGTTTACTCCTGGAGAGATCCAAACTCCCATAGGAGTAGCACGTGCTTGCACTATGGAAAAATGTAAGAAGCTGCATCTTAAAATCTTGACAAAGGAAAAGTATTTTCAATACTTGTAGACATTTCTAGAATATTTTAGTTGATTTCTTTCCCTTTATCTGCTGGCTGCACACTTAAGAATTATGTAGCACAAATAGGAACAATGTTTAGGCTGGATTATACAAAGATTTCTGATGACAGTTTTAAGTAATGAAGTCATCCTGAGATGTACTAAGTAAGCTGTATGTCAGAGTTCTCTTTCCTATATAGTAGCCTATTTAAAATAAATTTACATTTAAGGTCTGATATGAAACCCATTGAAGTTAATGGTAAGACTTTAATGCTCTTTGACTAAAATGCATGCACAAGATCACATATTTTCTGTGATTCTATTTCTGTAACAGCCTGGCAGGATTTGCTATTTCTATACATCAGGTTTGAGCAACCTGATATAGTGGAAGGTGTCCCTGATTATGCGAGGGAGGGCTGGAACTAGATGATTTTAAGGTCCCTTCTAACCCAAACCATTCTATGATTCTATGATTATACATTTCCTCTAAGGCTTCCTCCAGTTTCTTTTGTTATTATTATTTCCTCTCTTGATGATATCATACATCTTTTCCCTTCAGCATCTCTAAGTTCCTACCAGTCAGCAGCTTAATTCTCTTCTAAGATGTGAGCTGTGTGACTCCCCAAACCCCACCAGTTTGGCTTCTGAATGTAGCTGTAATTAAAAACAAACAAATAATGAGTTCTGCTCTTTGCAAACAGGCAAAGCCAGAACGTCTTCCTAGTTCTGTCTGTCTGTCTCTTTTTTTTTAATTTTTAAATTCTTTGACTTAATATAGTATTTCAGTTTAAATTCTGGTTGAAGATATATTGGATTCATATCTGCTATTGTTGCCTCTTACTCCATGAAAGAGCTAAGCTATTTCCTGCAGCAAACACTGCTGGAATACAGTGTGACAATAATAGAATTTTGCTGTTTATACACAGTGGGTACTATTTCTTTTCTGGATAGCAGTTCAGAATGCCTTTGTAATTATTTTTTACATATCCAGAGGCAAAGGCTTTGGCAGTGTTAAGTAAGCATATAACTGCTGTAGCTTCTTCTGAAATGGTTTTCTAAGCCCTGTGATTTGGTAAGAGATGGATTTGAATTAAACCTCTAATTTGCTAGTTTCAGGGGTAGCGATAAGGCAAATAGTGATCAGCAACACCCAGGTGTCGCAAATTGCACTACATTTTCAGTAAGCCACCCCAGAACTGCAGAATGGTCTGTTCCAAATATGGGAGTGCTTATGATTCCAGGGCTTTTATACTTTCTCTTTTCTGTATGTCCTTATTCCTCCTTCTTGAGCTTTTCTCTTTCTCATGTCTTACAAATTCTGGCCTTTGTGAATATTTAGTTAGCTTTGCAATCTCTCACTAGCATTGGAGAACTCAGTCTGACCTCGAATTTGACACTGGGATGTAGCAGAAGTTTGTGGTCACCTCTTCAAAGTTTAAGTCTAGAGAACAGTTACAGGAAAGCTGCGTTCTCACATAGTAGATATTCACAAGTAAAAAGTCAACACTTAACAAAAACTGCCACAAAATAATATTGTAAATATCCTACATATAGTTACAGTACCATTACTAGAATATTACAGATATTGTTGGAATATTTTCTTAGTAATGATGTTCTTCCATTTGCTTGTTTCTCTTTTTTACTTCAATGGTAACTTTGGTATATTTCTGAAAATTAGATTAATATTACTTTGTCTGTAATCCTGGAAGACTTCTGATGCATTTTATGCCTTAATGCAATTATGCCTAATAGATGGAACACGGCAGCTTTTAAAAGATTTTTCATATTCCTGCTGGATACTTGACTGTGATAAACATGTATGTAGTTTATTTAACATGATTAACTACCCGAAGTATGAGAATTCTTATACAGTAATTCACAACAGTCATGGATTGCGGGTTTATTGAAGAGACACTTTGTTTTATGAGACGGTCCCAGTCTGATGAACACATCACAGTGGGTAGTGCTGCGATCCAATAGCCTCCTTTCTCTTCCTCCCCTGTAAAAAAGATGCTGGGTGAAGATTTGATAATCCCTAATTCCCTTTTAGTAAAGAATTCAATGAGGCATTTTATTTATTTCCCATCTAACTGATATGCTTTCCTACATTTACACCAGAGAAAGCTAACAGCATACTAAGGCGAATGCAGCACTAGGGCTGTACCAAAACTGGCACAATTTTCCTTACGTCCCTTCTAGGTCAATCTCCTTTCCTCTCTGCATCGACACAGAGACTATGATTCAGAGCCCATTGCGATCGATGGCAATCTTGCTATCCTTAAGCAGTCATTGGTTTTAATTACTAAAAAATGTTTCATTCAATTTGCTTGCATAACTATGTTCTCCCTGCTCCTGCTGTTTGTTCCAGCTCTGATAGTCTAAGGCCACCTCTGAGACCAGGAAGCACTGAGCTACTTCATGCTGCAGCTGGAGAGTGTAAGAAACAATGGGAGAAAAAAAAAAAAGGAAGTGTGATCCCTATATAATCTTGGTATTTTTGTAAGCCAGCAAGGAAAACAGTAACATAAGACCATGAAAACGAAGAAGTTTAGTAGGGACAGTTCTGTATGGGAGCTCCAAGGACAGGGACTCATCTCCCATACCTTCTCCATCTGTAGAATGCCACATTGATTTAGTTACTTGAGATGCATCACATGAAACCTAAGGCATCAAAATGTGACATCTCTAGGGGCCTATTGAGATCTTTGGTGGACTAACATTGCTCTTTAGAATTGCCCTTTAGCATTGTCCAGCTCTTTTCACTGATACTATAGAGAGCCCAGGGAGGTTATACTTGCAAAACAGGCGTTGCCTACTGAAGATTTTTTGTGAAAACCTGGACCCATGGAAATAATTACCTTTCCATGTCCAGACAGCTATTGAGCTGGAAGAAGAAGGTCCTTAATTACAATCATTTAGCATAATGCTTATTTTCAGGAATGGGAAATTGATCTGACAAGCTGATAGAAACTGAAGACTGTACATGTCAACAGTAGAGAGGTAGAGAAAAAGCAGGAAGGTAAGAAATATCATTATTTTCTCATTCTTCAAATTAATATTTTGAGGAATAATTTGGCAATTGCTCATTATTCTAATGAACCCCTGCTCTTGATTATGATAAATACTAAATTATATGATAATTTATCCTTTGCTTTCACTGAAAAAGTTGTCTGTATTGACAAGATAAAATGAGATATTTTTTTTAATGGGAAGCAAAAAGCAGAGGATTTCCTGCAATGCTGCAAAGTGCTCTGAGCTGGTCAGCCTAATGCAGGGATGCTTATGATAAAACACTGCAGAACACAGTTGATTAGAGCATTGAATTAACTATGCTCTTGTGTGCTCTCTCTCTCTCATCATCTTGTTCATTCATTCAGCCTTCTATTTCACCCCTTCAATCTGCACATTATTGTTTTCTAGTCCAGAGGCTTTTTTGAGAATTCAGCACAAATGCCAGCACTTGACTTCCATCAGCAAACAAGCCCTAGTGTTCTGCTCCAGCGAATCTCAACAAATTCTGTGCATGGTGGCTTCTTCAGGTCAGTCTCCAACAGT
The DNA here is from genome assembly GCA_033558235.1 of Neomorphus geoffroyi. Classification (NCBI taxonomy): domain Eukaryota; kingdom Metazoa; phylum Chordata; class Aves; order Cuculiformes; family Neomorphidae; genus Neomorphus; species Neomorphus geoffroyi. The sequence continues at coordinate 61,402,043 of JAUMJM010000005.1, read as the reverse complement.
CTATGTAGATTAAATGAATGGAAGATAATGTAACAGAGTTGTATAAACTTATGATTCTTCAGTGTTTATTTGCCTATGAAATACCATGACTGCTGTGAAAGTAGCAACCACACCTAGGCCCCCTTTCTAAAGGGATGGTTGAACTTAAAGACCCAACACAGGTCAAAGGGTATGAAATGAAATCAAAGTCAAGGGCAAGGCTGTTTTTGCAGGCCTGTGATGGGATGTACGAGCATATCCAAGCTTGTGCTGAAGCTCCTTGCCCCATCCATACTGTCTCCAACCACTGCCTTTAGCCATGGGGCACATGAGGATCAGGTGGCACTGCCTCAAGACCAATAACATTTAAATTTTTGACAATGTCCTAAAGTCTCTACATTAGGATAAGTAAGACATTTCCTCTGGTTCAGAGGCTTTTATGAAGTCAAACGTCAAAATCCGAAGCTGAGCTCACTCACTACGCATGTGACAGAAAGAGTAGGTTATTGGCAGTAAGGATTAATAGCAGGCTCTCTGGTTTAAATATTTGAATGAGCCATCACTGCCTGCACTAACACAAATGGTAGTATTAATGCAAATATTTGAAAAAATTTAAAACTGTAATTTACTGGAATTGTAACTTACTCCTGTAAATTGCAAGCTATGTGTGAAAATGTTAGTGTTTTTTGACTATAAGGTTGGTTCTACCCTTGGATATACTACATTATTTTCTTACCAGAGTAAGACAAGAAAGTAAATGCTTCTCGGGAGTAAATATTATCAAACTGAAGAATGGTATATATCATAAACGTGCAATTCCAATCACATACCAGCATTCATTTAGAAGTCTGATAGAATGAGCTTTTTATTTTATAATACTAAGGTGATACATATTATTGTACCAAGGCATTGTTTCTTCTGAGGGCATTTCTGATCTTATTGTCAGTTAGATCTACAGTAGTACTCTGACTCCTATTCTTGTGGATGCTTACATGAGGAATATCTTGCTGTACCTCTGATACCCAGATACCATTAATGGCTGACCTGAAGTTGTAACTGGCAAATAGAAGGAGGGAAGGCTTTCACCTTTTACTTAATTTTGTTTGATACAAAAGTCTATTGACTAATACTCCAGAGAAAACTTCTGTTAGATGTTCTTCGCAGTTATGTTAGAACTTCTTCTGCAACCTCTGACATGAATCAAGGCTTCTTCAGTCAGGACTGTGTACAATCCTTGCACTTATGCAGATCTTTGCTGATTTTACTTGTTACTGTGTGACTCTGAGGGTTCATTTACCTAAACTGCTGGTAGAAATTGCATTCTTTTAAGAAGTTTAAAATTTACTTTATTCTTGTCCAGTATCTGAAGACAGGAGGTTCTACTGCCCATATGTAAAATCATGTTACTAGCTAGCAAAAATCCATTTTAATGAGCCTTTAAAATAGAAACAAGATGTTTTTCCTTAATTGTCAAATGTGCCCCTTAGCCTTTTATGATATTCTACTAGGAAGACCATGGGATTGAGTTAAAAGAGGGTGATGCTCTGAGCCTCCTTATGAACAAGATTCGTATCTGCAGCACAGCTCTTTTGCCATACTAACCTATGTGACTGAAAATTTCCAGGGTATGAACATGACTTTTGACCAGAGAGGTTTTCCTCCTCCAGCCCCTGTGTGGCCAGGACTGATTCCATTCACCTCCTGCAGTACGCTGGGTTAGGGTGGTCTGGTGTGGGCTGTCCATTTGACAGTCTCCACAGCACTGTCATGAGGTTCTGTCAGAAGGCTTCAAGCTTCTATGACAGCCAGCACCCTTAGGCATAATTAAAAATTGCATCACTGTGTGAAAAAACTACCTATTGTTCAACACTTTTATTCTAGTTATTTATAAAACACACATAATAAAATAGTATTTCCAGTATCAACAGCATTCTAGTAAAGAATCTGAGGCACAGTTTTGGAGGAAAATCCAAAGAATCTTCCAGGAAGTCGCTATCAAGTGGGAATGAGATGAAAACACTTTTCTTGGGTTTACTGTTTAGTAAACTTAGCATTCATTGTTTAAGAAGCATCATTCTCTTTCTGTATGATAAATATTTAAATACTGATACTTAATATTCCAGGAATATTGTTTTCCAGTATGAAACTGCCTCTACCAGTAAAACCCATACATCCACATGAATGTAACGAACACATTAACCTAAACCATATCTCTTCTAAAAAACTATCAGAGTTTAATGGTCCCAATTAAAAAGCAACATTCTGCAGGAAGCAGATGATTTAAAAACTAAAATTAGAATTCAAACTTTTAACAAGAATGAAAATAAATGAAATAATAAAATAAAATACATTGTCTACAACGCTTCAACCACTATTACTTAAGCCATAGTTTAATTTATTTGGGAGACTGCTAATATGAATGATTTTATTTCTTACTTTTATAGAAGCATATAAAGAACTCCTGAATAAAAACATATTTGTATAAGTGAAAATACCATGGGAAGATCATGGCAAACGCTGCAACTTTACACCAACAGTGCCCAGAGTTCCATATATTTTATAGGTAAAAGAAAGAAATATTTCAATAAATCTGTTCTGATGGATATTTTATGAAAATCTAAATGAAATTCTGTTTCTTTTCTACAGTTTGAAGGACAGAACCTGTCTTCATTCCAAAATACTATGTTTCAATAAAATGAATATAAAACAAGGCTAAAAATACATGCTTATGAAAAACAAGTAAGTATTTTTCTGCAGTAAAATTCTGTCTTGGGAAGCTCATATTGAAAGTAGTGTAAATGCACTGGCAGAATTTTCACAAAGAATTCTATCTTTTACTAAACTGATTAAGGTTGTGAGATTTTCTGTTGATGTTCCTATAATTAATTTTTTTCTTATGTTGCTTATAGGACAAAATAATTTTGTAATTATCTGATAAAATTATTCTGACACTGCAGGAGTATTGCCTTACATAACAAAATCAATAGCTTGAAGTATTATAAATGATCTTGTAACTGCCCTGAAGAGCTGTATTCTATTACTTCTCCTTGCTTTCCCCCAGGAAAGTAATGAGTTCCCAAGCCCATACTTTCAGTTCAGTCCTTTATTTCCATACTCCCTATGAGACAGGTCTGAAAATGTGAGGCCTCCAATTAAGAAATTCAGGTCTCCGTTTCTCTAAAGGCTTAACTCATTAGTTCACTTGACTTGTCAAGAAGTGCAGTTAGGGCAAAATGGTGATCTACAGCTAGAAAGACTTTACTTTGACTTGTTATTCTTAGAGACTAATTTGCTTAGTGTCTCTGCATAAGTACAAAGCCCACTTAACTCCCATGCATGAAAAGGATTCACCTATGTGGTTGTCTTTGCTAGGCTAGGACTTATTTGAAACAATGATTTATAACAAAGAAGGAAAGCAGACAAAGAAGGAACCCACTAGCTGGTGTGATTTGACAGCTTGATTATAGCTAAAGCATAACCTCAAGAGACTGGGGATTTGGATTCAAAACCAATAATTCTACATGTATCTATAGTTTACTGCCTATCAGGACCAAGGCAAGGATAAATAAATCTTGTTTGGTTAATGAAAAAAGAACATCCTGACACAGTGAACAGCACAAAAGTGACTAATCCACCTCTGCCTTCCTAGTGAATATTATTTATTATGCTGTTTGCGTTTCTAGAATATTTTTTTATGTCTGAACCAATAATTTCATATATAACTACTAGCATGATATATGTATAGGAAAATTTAGCCAATACTTTATAACCTATCAGTGCAATATATATCGCTTAGCTTTTGGTTAATTATCATTAACCTGACTCCCTCTCCCCTCCCCTTCTGTATTTCTTTAAAGTGATCACCAAATGTCTGAGGATAACAGTTCTTGATCAGGAGGCATTTTTCTGATTATCTGGCTGTGTCTGTCTGACTGGCACAAACTCCACCTGTGTGATTGTGCACTTCAGCAGTGGGATAGCTCCCTACGCTGAAAGTGCAGTTTCTTCAAGTGCCATTTCTTGACAAGTTCTCTTAAGGAAAACAAGTCGAGAACACATATTTTTCATAGTTTCTTCAGGACTCATTTTATGGATGTCATGCTTGTCAATGATCCTGCTGGGGAACCAGTTAGCCATAACAAGTTACTGAGAACCACTGCAAAAGAGTCGTAAGAAACACCCTCGAGCAGGTGCATGTAAAAGCTGTCATTTGTTAACATGTTTGCTCTCAGCCTCTGCATGCATTCGGCTCAGGAAAGTTCAGTGGCCCTAGTTGAGGCTTCGTCCAGCTCCGTCAGGAAACGGCACTGTGATTGGCGCCGGCTTTAGCAGTGAAACGCAGCCGTTTCTGGCATGGGGACATCGGCGGCGGGGTTCCCCCTTTTCTTCCAGAGCAGAGGCCGGATCCAAAGCCCCCAGACGGCTCTCTGCCCGGCACAGGGAGCCGCGCTCCGGCCGCGCGCCCCGGCACTGCCACCGCCCCGGCGCTGCCCCGGGTGCTGCCGCCGCCGCTCCCGCCGCTGTCCGCGGTGCTGAAGTAGGGCCGGACAGGGCCCGCAGCTGGCAGCGAAGCGCCCGGGGGCTGGCGGTGCGCGGAGCCGCCGGTGAGCGGGGGCGGAGGCGGCCAGGGGGTATGGCTGGCACAGCACTAAGCAGCGATGCGGAGCTCGCCTCAAAGCGGCTTCTCCCTCCCGCCGCGGCCGGAGGAGAGGCTCCGGGCACGGCGACTCGGGGGCACCTGGTTCGCAGCAACAACGGCTCGCTGGGAAGTGTGGGGAGACCCCCTTCTCCACCACGGTCCCCTGGCCCTTCGCCGCCCCCTTTTACGACGAGAGGAAAGTTTTGTCTGTGGTATTTTCCTTCCCACCTTTGGGACCGGACCTTTGGGGGGCAGGAAGGGGCGGCGGCAGGGGCCGGGGGAGGGGAAGGGGGGAGTTGTCTCCTACTTATTTATTTATTTATTTAGCTCTTTCCTCCCTCAGGTCGCCATGGTGATACTGAGCTCGCACTCCCTCCGATCAAGAGGAGACGGGCACCTCTTCGTGAGCAGCATTCCCTCCCTTCCTCTCCTCTCCCGCTGCCGCTCTCCCCCGCCGAAGGCTCTTCCTTCCCTGCCCCTTCAGCGGGACCGGGGCCGCGCTGTTCCCAGAACCTGGCCTCGGCTCCTTTGAGCCTGGCCCCGGCTGACCTCAGCGCTACTCCGGCTCCCCTCAGCCTCGCCCCGCCTGCCCTCGGCGCAGCCCGCCTCAGCCCAGCGCGACCCCAGCTCCACGCACCGCGGCCGCCTCCCGCTGCCCTCCCAGAGGAGGAGTGAGACGGGAGCAGCCAAAACAACATCCCCACCACCACCTCCGCTTTGAAGTTCTTCCTTCCTTCGGCGCGGCCGCTGGAGCGCCGCTGGGGAGGGGGCAGCCGAGCGGGACGTCGTCCTTGGTCACCCCCGCCCGCGAGTGCCCGGCTGCCGAGCCTCGAGGCGAGGGGAGGCCGGCGCAGCCCTGGCCCCGTCGCGGCGGCAGCGCTCTGCTCGAGCGCGCGGGGCCGGGGCTCCCATGCGGGAGGCTCCCGCGACGGCAGCTGGAATCGGCCCTCCCCGGGGCCGGTTCGCTCCCCCGCCGTATCCCCCCTGGGGAGCGGCCGAGGCTGCTCGCCCCCTGGTTACATAAGTAAAGAACCCCGTACCTCCCGGCGCTGCCGCTGTGGCTGCCGGCGGGGGGGGGGTGAGCTTGAGAAAGGGCGTTTCTGGAGGGGCTGGAGAAAAGCGGTGGCAACGAGCCGAAGGGGCATAGGGAGCAAAACGCAAGTCCAGGGCCAGTACCTCCTCTCTTCGGGTAACCCTCCCCGCCTTACCTGGCGGCGGGACGCTGCTCTCACTCCATGCCGGCTCCCCGCGGGACGGGGCAGGGCGCTGCTGCCCGGCTCTGTACCGGCTCCAGGTTCCGGCTCCGAGCCCGTGGGTGCGTGCGCGCGTCTGTGAGCGCCACTCGGTGTCACACGGCCCCGAGGATGCTGCCGGGCGTCTCCATTCCCCACGCCGCTCGCCCACCTCCAGCGCCGCTCGCCGTCTGCGGGGCTCCGGAGAGCGGGAGGCGACCGGACGGCCGCGGCAGCGCCGCGCGTGTGTGTGGATGCGCGGGAGGCGGCGCGGGCGGGCAGGGGAGGCGCGGCCCCGCGGGCGGGCGCGGGGGCTGCGGCCGGGGGGCTGTGTTCGCCCGGCCGGCGCGGTAGCGACAGCGGTGGGGGGTGTGAGCGCGACTGCCGGGCAGCGCCCCCTGCGGGCGACGCGGGGCTGGGGGGGCGGTGCGGAGCTCCTTCCGCGGGGGCGGCCCTGCTCGCTGCCTGCACCGCCCCCCGTCCCCAGCGGCGCGGAGAGGGGAGCCGCCCCCCGCTGGTGGGCTCCGTCCTCTCCCGCGGGGGGAGGTAAAGCAGCGCGCGAGGCCGCCTCTCTCTCCCTCCCCCTCGACCCCAGAGCCGTCTGTCTCGGGAGCGTCAAGCCTTCCCCAGGTGCGCCCTCCCCGGGCCACAGGTGTAACCAGGTGACCGGCGGAGGCCTCGGTTTGTGCTCCACAGGACTTCTGTGCTGCATAATGAGGGCTGATCTCGCACTACAAACAAGCTTCCACCTCCTTTAGACGTCATGAAGAAATTCTTAGTGGTGAGGCACTGGCACAGGTTGCCCAGGGAAGCTGTGGATGTCCCCTCGCTGGAAGTGTTCAAGGCCAGGTTGGATGGGGCCTTGAGCAGCCTGGGCTGGTGGGAGGTGTCGCTGCCCACGGTGGGGGGGTTGGAAGTAGATGGGTTTTAAGGTCCCTTCCAACTCAAATCATTCCATGATTCTATGATTCCTTTAGGGCACTTAACAGCATCGTTACCCACCTTCCTCCCTGACTTGGTCTGTGGGAAGGCAGTATCCTTGACACAGCTTTCCCACTCCCAGGTTTAGCTGAAATTAGCCATCAGATATCACATTACTGGTAAGGAAGGACAAGTGGACATGTACAGAGACTAACAGACTTAAACCTCCTTTTCTTAGAAAACCTACCTGAAAGGTAGAACTAAGAGACATTTGCCAGACATCATCTTGACCATTTTGCTTGTAGGGTGCAAGTGATTACTCCAGTGTACACTTCACCTTTTGTGTTTATGTTTTGTTAAATTACCCATGTTCCAAACTAATGCACCAATTCAGTAGGAAGCACAATGGGGATGAGGCTCTTCAGGCACTCTAAATAATAATGATCTGCACTTTCACAAGTCATACCGGTTTCTCTGTATCATTTCTTTTTCTGAGATTAGCTGCAAACCCAGCTCCACAGTTTATCCGTGCTCTGTGACCATGGATCACCGGTGTCCTTATTTTCTCTCCTTTTGAGACAAAAGTAGTATTTTAAACCAGCACTACTTTAACTTGTAAAATCTCCTTATTTGCATTTTCTTTCTCACCTCACTCTTCCTCTTCACACCTTCCTACATTTCCTTATCTACTTTCTGGGAAACATTTTTTTTCTTACTGTCTAATCTCATCTGAGTCCATGTATTTGTGTTGTGGATGCATTATATCACGCTAGTCTAAAAAATGGCTGTGTTCTAGTTTCTTGAGATTTTCCATGAAAGGGATCTTCACTGAAAAGTCCTCTTCCTCCTTGGAGATTTGCACAACTATTCATTTCTTCTTTAAATCTCTTCCCTTTTGCTAGGAGTATATCTACTGAAATAGTACCTGTCCTCCAAGATGAAGTTACTTTTCTAGAGCCTTCTCCACTTGTTACTCATTTTTCGTGCCTTCATTTGCCAACACAACAGGAAAAGTGGACATATTCAAAATGGAGAAAGGGTTTCTGTGGAACAAGGATATGTGGGAGCTTATTCTTCCTGACTTCATGTTCCTGACACAATGTGATGTGTGATAGGGCCTTTTATCTTTATTAATTTTTAAATATTTCAGGAGTAGCAGCATATGGATAGTTACGTTGAACTTGGAACCATAACAGCATCATTAAATTGCTCAAACCCTTGTGCTTTCCAAATGGCAGTTTTCTCTTGGGGCACACTAACTAAAATGGCTCTTGAACAGGTGCACAAATAATTATTTTATACTTAGCCTGCTGTCCCTCTTCAATGTATTTGTCTCAATTGCAGTTTTCTCTAAGCTAGCTCCACGAATCTCACTGCAGAACTTCTCAGGGTCTATTAATACTTACGCTAGTATACATGGAAAGCCTGCTACTTTCTTAAGGTCCGAGGCAAATGCCTGACTGGTTGCTGAGATTTCTTTTTTTCTTTCTATTTCAGTTGAAGGCCAAAGCAGTACTTGAGCTGTCAGTCTCTAAATCTAGACACTGCTTATTCAGGGTGATTTCAGTTAATGGGCTTTGACTCAGAGATTCCTCCTGTCTCCCTTTCAATGGATAGTCCCAGAAACAACTTGACTTCACCAGACTTGTGCTTTGCCTGAGGGAACAGTTTATGTCAGGAACTGAAGTTATATCAGCTTGAGTTTTTTGGAATTTGTTTTGGAGAGTACATTTCTTTTTAACAATAGGAGAAGTAGAGGCATGGGTTGATAAGAAAAAGAGGTGGAAGGGAACAGTATATATTACTTGTACTTCAGTGAAGCTACAGCTCCCAGTACAAAACGTGGATGCATATGCTGTTCCCTGCAAATTTGTGACAGTAGCTTTACATTAACATTGTTCAATTCACATCTGTATGCAATGCCATCAGCTTGCTATCTACACTGTAGTTTCCAATACACTGAATCACCTATTCCAGTCCTGCATGTGTGGGTTTTTCTTGCTCTATGCATTCTGTGAAGGCAATGCCATGCATGAAAACCAGCCCTGCATATTTGAAGTCTGACGAAATTGAGCCAGAACTACCAGTTCTTCCCTTCAAATTCTGAAATGTTTACTTTTCTCGGTATACATCCCTCCTTTCCTCTGGAAAGAGTGAGTAGATGAATCAAAAATATATACAGAAGAATTTTGGCCACAGAATAGCGTTTCATACATAAGCTCTGAAATCTAGCTATTTTAAGGAGTCAGTGGTTTTTAACCTGTCTCATTAAAGGACTGATGTTTAGTTGTAAGACAAAGTTTGTCCAATGTTCTTTTTAAATGACAGCATTTACTTGTACATATCAAAATCAGTCCTGAATGCATCAAAAAGCACCTGGTTTTAGGTCTAAGATGTACACATCCACAGTCATATGGCTAGCTGATCCTGACCCATGGCTTGGAGACAACATCACAAACCAAAAGCACATGAAGATCAGGCCTGAGGGATTTCTAATGTATGAAGGGAACAAATTGTCTGTCAGCTTTGGAAAAACCTTGACTAGAGCTTCTTTTGCTCCTTCTCTTGTTATTACACTTTTTCTCATTGGCCTAGAAAGTATGTCTAGATATTGCTTCAGACCATATGGTGACACTGAGAGAATTTTTTGCACAACAGTAAGAAAAGCTATGGTTAGAAATGTCTGCTTAAAGATCAGCTAAAACAGTTTTGGTTCACACAACCTGATAATATTGACAAAGGGTCAAAATTTGTTAATCTAATAGTGATTTTAAATCCTCAGTAGGTTTTATCGTTTGTGGGACTTGGGGAAATTTTGCAGAGCAAGCCACTGGAAACCGAAGGGGAGATAAGGAGAGACCAGTGGGTGGAAGCTGTCTGATTTTGTTTTCTGGCAGGAAGAATACCAGAGGGAATTCTCTTTCCCAGCATATCACGCCATTTTTTTCCTTATTTACACATCAATGCATGATTTTTTGGTGTCTAACATTTCCATAATGCAATCTGGTAAATCTAGCACAGCTGTTTTGAAAACTTGCCTGATACTTAAGATTGCTTCACTGTGCAAAAGCTCCTGTTTCACTTGCTAGCCTTTCCATTTCTGGATGTCAAGACAGGGAATAACTATAAATATGGAGTTAGGTGTCACAGTTGCCAAGATTTATTATGGAGAGGTTTGCAATAAGTCTCCCCTTTGCCCTTCTATCTTCTGTATTCTGCAAGGTGAAGTCTGTCTTTCCTGATATTTTTGGATAGTACCCGACACAACAAAGCAACTTTCCTTTCTGCAATCGAGTACTTTTGTAACATGAAAACAAAACCAAACAAATAAGCCAACCTAAAGCTATTGATCCTCATAGAGCATTATAAAAGCTACTTATGTAAAGCTGTTTTGCAACCATTGCAGAGGCGCAATGGCAAGCTGGGAATTTTGTTGTATGCAGAAGCAAAATCTCCCGTGTTTCCCACAGTATCCCACTTAATGTGCAAACAGTCTTCCCTGATAACGTAGTTTCATGCTTGGATGGCAAATATCTTTTTGAGTATTCTTCCTTTTTGTACACTACAGGACACATACCAATCATATGAAACTTTATTTTTTTTCCTCCCATAAGTAAATTTAATTAATCAAGGCTTGTTTAATTTTAATCCCCTTCTACTCCTTTTATGATTAATTATTTCAACTCTTTAAATCTCAAGTGACACTCTTCAGCTCTCTTGTTTGCCTGGGATTTCTTAATCAATTATGAATTTTAATGTTAAATAGGTAAATTTTTGTTATGGGGGACAGGATAAATATTGTATTTGTGGTCTTCCTTATATATATAATAGAGCAGTCCATCGCTGTTTTTCTGTCACTTGATCTAGTCTTTCCTCTCTGTTTCCTCTGCCTCCCATTTCTGATTCAGTCTCCCGTTTCCTGAGATTTGGTTCATAAATGCTTTTGTGCTCTCTTACGGTGTTCTGGTTTAGGGCTAGAGGTCTAAAAACAATGTGCGGGGTCACTGGATCTTGTCTGCACTGTGCTCTTCTGTTCCTTCTTTCCAGTGACTGCTGTTTACTGTAAAACCAATCTGTTAATTTGTTTATTTATTTATTATTCCTACTACAACTCCTGAAGCATTACTCATTTCTCTGATGGTTAGCAATTCGCTTTGACATTATACTTCAAAATTCTTATCTAGTTGAAATTTTTGCTGAGGTAGTTAATGGTCCACTAATTTAAAACCATGCTTACCTCCTTCTCTCCCTTCCCTTCATCTAATCTACTTTATTTAAAGCAAATAACTTAATCTTCTCTTAGTCTTTATTTTCCTAGATAAAACTAAATCAATTGCTGCTATTTTTCCGTTGTACCATGAGCTCTCCATTCTCCCTATCAGCCAACTGGTCCTCCTCTGTGCAGTATCAGTTCAAATTCATCCTACTGGTGCAGTAGGGACCAGAATTGTGACAGTGTTACTGCAAAGGGCTCATCAGTGTCATGTACAACAGAAACAATATTCCCCTTTCCAAACAGGAAATGTCCCAGCTAATGGATTGTAGGATCACATTTACTTCTTTACACTTACATTGTACTCATGGCTCTGTTATCCTCTGACTGAGGAGGACACAGTCAGTTCCTTCTCTTTACTTGTCAGTCCAATCATATTCATAACTGAGGGAAGGAATTTCTGTTTAATTCATGACTTTGCACTTTGTACTATTAAATCTAATCCCATATCTATTACTCTAGTTTTCAAGGTCATGCAAGTCACTGTGACATTCGCAGTCTTCCTGCTTTACAGACGGTAGTGCTCCAATTTCACATTTCACTCATACTTCCCTAATCTGTAATATAAAATCGTTTTGGCTATGTGCCCCTCTTCTTCTTACTGAATTACTGCCTTGACTGAACATGAGAAAGGAAATAACTGACCTCAAAAGTCAAAAACTAAAAACATGTGAGTCTCCTTGTTCAAAGTCTAAAGTGGGGTATCAAAAATGATGGTAGTTCCATGCTGCTGCAAAATTGGCGGATTTTTGTGGTACTGGCTCCAACTCTACAGTCATTTCATGGCAGGGCTGACTGCCACGTCCACAAGACACTCCTCTGCCATAGGCCTCTCCGTAGCTACAATAATTCATTACCATGGACTGAAATAGCAATTTGCTGTTAGAGCATATTGCAGGAAAAAGTGGCTAAAGGTAGAGGAAGGTCTGTGTTTGGCTGTTAGTGAGAAATGACACTCAGCACCCTGTTGTTGTAATTGGAAAGTTGGTTTGTTGCTTGGTGTTAAACCTGTGAGTGTTATGAAGGGTATTGAAACTGAAAGGGCAAAAAGACTTAGTGGTTATCATCAGTTACAAAAGCAGAGGAAAACTCATTTTTCCAATGTGATGATTAGAACCTGCCCAATTAAGTAAACAAAGGAGTAGTTGAAAAAAACAGCACTGACAGACCTCAGATAATAAAATTAATTATAAACAGCAGCCAAATGCAGCATTACAAACTAATCAAAATACTTAATTAGGCTTTGCAGAAGCTACTTTTCTCCCTATCAGTATTTATTACAATTTTATCTGGGGATTGGTGTCTTTGGTGAAGCTCCAAAGTGTATAACAACCAGTTAAAAAGCCTTATGCTCCTATAAAATAATAATATTTTGAGACATGGTACATTTCAGGCTGACTCAGCATGGTAAGCAAGAAGTCCCTTGCCCTAAATGGAGAGAATTGAAAACTAATGTTGTCTCTATTTGTTCTGTATCTCTTTTGGTGTTAAAGGGTCATGAGGTACTTATCAGCCTGTTAATTCTTGACCAGACAGTTGCCATTTGTGTCATTGCAGCTATCTTCTTTAAAGACCATAGGTAAGCTGATGCTGAATTTAAGGACGCAAAAGATCTGTTTCAACAAAAGCAAATCTTTTTGTATAGGAAGCAAGCTAACAAAAAAAGGCAATTTAGAAGAAAGGCCACGTGGATGGTAATGGATATGTTGTTGTCATTTGAGGTAAAAATGAGAAAGGAAAAAAAAAGAATAACAAGGGAAAAAGAAAAAAGAAAAGAAAAAAAGAGAGCCAATTTTATTTCTTTGGATTTAGGCATGTAAGAAACAGCTACCCTAATTTTGTTATTTTTGCTCCTGCTTTAGTTTCAAGGTCGAAAATGGCGGTGAGTTAAACTATGATAGATTGATCATATCAATCACAAATAGATACCCTGACACTGAATGATATCTTCAGAGGATAATTCTGCTGAAGGACTTTTGAAGAAGTTGGATTCCATCCACCCATTGTTTACAGACAATTCCCATTTATAGACATTGTTTACAGAAAATTGCAGACAGTTCTACAGTGGCTAAACTCTGTAGTCAAAGTGCCCTCACTCCCCTTTGAAGAAGGTCTTTATTTAAGCATTATTATTAAAACAGGAACTGGCAATTCAGTGATTATCCCTTCTGAAGTCAAGCTAAGAAACTGATCCAAATCATATGATGATGAAAACCTGGTTACTCATAGTAACAGGCCAAATGGTGAGATGCTTCCCTCTTTCAGCTCTTTCATGTGGTGCAAAGTGATATTAAAAGTTTTGGATGAGCTCCTGGGTTTTCTCGCCTGGCACATCTCCTGAGGAGTTTACCCTAAATCTCTCCCTAAGGACACACTCTCCTATGCGTGACTCTTCATGACCTGTAATTGGAGACACGTAGGTGCGGGCTTGACATATCCTTTCTAGGCATAAGTGGTGACTAACATAACCTGAAAAATTCACAAAACACTATCTATACTCTACGAGGTCTTTAAAGCCTCTGAGACAGCACAGGATTGGGTCGGTGCTAAAGTGATAGATTTTCTGTTCTCTGACCCACTGGACTTCCAACATCCAACTGTGAGATCTAGAGGGCCAAGGCTTCAAAAAACAGACAGGCAGACCAAGGACAAAGTGCAACTGTCTAGTATTTGTGTTGCCTATCTGGTATTTCTGTTGCACGGTCAATGGTTTTCATGGTCAGCGAATAGAAGGTGACAATTGTATTGACAAATTAAAGCTTTCCTAAATCATCCGTACTTTCAAACACTGTTTAAAGAACTCAGGCCCAGATACTGTAAAATACTTTATGCTCTAAACTCTCCATCACACCAGAAACCACTTTTTTTCCCAGTGCTCTTTGTGTTGTACCAGAACTTGTATCTGTGGAAAGCAGATACAGCTAAAATTGTTATTCTTCTTGTCATGAATAAAATATTTTATATACTTGCTTTGCACTGCTATCTTTGCCCATTTGAGTTAATGTTCATCTAAAACTTAGGTGCACATTGGTGAACAGTGGAGAAGACCTCTCTGTTCTTAACGTCTTAAACATAGCCTAGATTGATGGAAGATGTTTGTGCTTTTCGTAGAATCGTAGAATCATAGAATCACTAGGTTGGGAGAGACCTCTGAGATCACAGAGACCAACTGTGCCTGTCTTCTTACTAAACCATGTCCCTAAGAAACTCATCTACCCGTCCTTTAAACACCTCCAAGGATGGTGACTCCTCCACCTCCATGGGCAGCCTGTTCCAATCCCTGAGCACTTTTTCAGTAAAGAAATTTCTCCTAATGTCTAGTTTAAACCTCCCCTGGTGCAACTTGCAGCCATTTCCTCTTGTCCTATTGCTTGTCACTTGTGAGAAGAGCCCAGCACCCACCCTGTCACAGCCTCCTTTCAGGCAGTTGTAGACAGTGATGAGGTCTCCTCTCATCCTCCTCTTCTCTAAGCTAAACAACCCCACCTCCCTCAGCCAATCCTCATACAGCTTATTCTCCAGCCCCCTCACCAGCCTCGGTGCCCTTCTCTGCACACGCTCCAGCCCCGCAATGTCCTTCTTGTAGTGAGGGGCCCAAAACTGAACCCAACACTCGAGGTGCAGCCTCACCAGTGCCGAGTACAGGGGCACAATCACCTCCCTGCTCCTGCTGGCCACACTGTGTCTGACACAGGCCAAGATGCCATTGGTCCTCTTGGCCACCTGGGCACACTGCTGGCTCACGTTCAGCCGGCTGTCAACCAACACCCTCAAGTCCTTCTCTGCCAGGCAACTCTCCAGCCACTCCTCCCCAAGCCTGTAACGCTGCATGGGGTTGTTGTGACCCAAATGGAGGACCCAGAACTTGGTCTTGTTGAACCTCATCCCGTTGGTCTCAGCCCATCCATCCAGCCTGTGCAGATCCCTCTGCAGAGCCTCCCTTCCTTCAAGCAGATCCACACTTGCACCCAGCTTGGTGTCGTCTGCAAACTTGCTAAGGGTGCACTCGTTCCCTTCATTGAGATCATTGATAAAGATGTTAAACAGGACTGGTCTGAGCACTGAACCTTGGGGAACACCGGTTTCCATCTGGATTTCATTCCATTTACCACAACCTTTTGGGCCCAGACATCCAGCCAGTTTTTAACCCGGCAGAGACTGTGCCTGTCCATGCTGATGGCAGCCAGTTTCTCCAGCAGGGTACTGTGAGAAACGGTGTCAAAGGCTTTACTGAAATCCAGGTACACCACATCCACAGCCTTTCCCTCGTCCATTAAATGGGTAACCTTGTCATAGAAGGAGATGAAGTTGGTCTGGCAGGACTTGCCTTTGGTGAACCGATTTTAAAATTTTTCTTTTCCCAGTGGTGTCATATTCATATAAGGAGCATGGATGAGGAGGAGCACTTCAAAGGAAGGAAGATTGCCCCTTTTCAAGAAAAACTGCTGAGGCTTCTCAAGGGAGTGGGTACTGGAAACCACTGAATAGGAGAAGCAGAAGAAGAAAGTGAATCTCTCATCGTGGTGCTGAGGGCTGGCTGCTCAAGGCTTCTCCGCCTAGAAGTCCATCACCCTAGTTTGTATTCAATTTAATCCTTGTCTTTTTAAGTTTAAAAATATCTCAACATTTTTGAGGAGTTCGACATGACAAAAAGGTACAGGCACGCAAACCTCAGCAACCTGGCCAGATCAGGATCCATTTGCAGTAATGATGTGATAAATTGTCACCTGCTGATACTTCCCTCTCTGGGGGCTCTTGAGGGGCAACCAGTGTAGATTAGACACACCAGAACAACTGGGCTTAGCCGAACTGAATCCTGTGCTGGCATACAATGAACTGTGAAAATGGAAAGGCAACTGAGTGGCACTGCTTCTTGAGAAGGAGGAGAAAGGCTGAGGGAGAAAAACTTAGAAAAAGGGTTCAAATTCTGTTCAGTCAGAAGGAGGCCATCAGGGAGTTGTGTGGGAACAGAAGTGTGGTTGTGTGAGAAAAGTCAGTACACGGATGGCACTGAGCTAGGAGAAATCTTAAGGAAAAGCTGAGGAGGCCTCTGGTCAGGACAAGAAAAAATATTGCAGGAGATGTCTACATCTACACATCACATATAAATGATGAAGACAAATGCGAAGGTCTAAATTCAGAGCTTGTGTTAAAAAAATTGCTGTCGGTGCTCTTTAATTGTTTCATACTCAAATACAATTTAATGTGAAACTCAGCAGATGTTAAGAAAAACAGTATTTTGATTACCCAGAAAAGATTTCCAGTGGAGTTACTGTTATATTTCCATGTATGACAAAGGATCTGTAGTTGTTCTGCTTTTGCCAGAAAGTGCTTAGATGAAAATACCCAGACAACTGAATTTCATAAAATTCACAGATCTAGTTCCATGGAGATGTCAGAATAAGCAAATGGATGAAATAGGAATGATTATAGCACAAAATTTACATTTTTATTTTTTACTTGGAAAACAACAAAACACTGCATGCATCTTGCTTCTGGGAAAGTCAGAAATGACAGATAGAAAATAAAAAATACTGCATTAGAAATAGTGCATTATAGTTTGCTATTATACAGTATCTACAGTCTAAACTTACTAGCCAGTGTTTATATCCAATTGAGAAGGCCACTTAAAGCTCAGTAACTAATGTGATTTAATAAAACACAGAATAATGTGCTCCTACTTTCATTTTCCCAGATGAATATTAATCTCAGAAAGCAACAAAAAAACATGTAATCACTCAAGTATGCTATTTTATAAATAAATCACATCTAAACCCAAACACATACTGGGTTTAGGACATCGCTATTTGGCTTGCACAGGCAGTTTCAGAGGAAGCAAGAATCTCAGGAACATTTCCGTAAAGGCTGATGATACTTTGGGCAGTCTTTGCTGCAGTGTCTGCATGTCATCTAATAAGTAATTTCAGTTCTCTCTGAAAATGCAAACTACACACATGTACACATACAAATATATGGAGTGAGATCCTGGCATTATTAATGTCAATAGTAATTTTGCCCTTGCTTTCCACAGGGTTAAGATTTCACCCAGGAGGTTTATAGCCTCCAGGGCTTTCTACTCCTAAGTGGTGATGAGGGTTTATAATTTAATTTCTGTCAAAGTAATAATGTCTGAGATACAGAAAAGTCACTCTCTATCCCCTAGCACACCTTTTTTATTACACAACAGGCTCATAAATAGGAGCCTAAGTAATCGCAGATGGAACAGCTCTCCAGACTCAAGAGGGTGCACGTCTTCTGAAGCGCATGCAGCCTGTGCCATTGAGGCTGATTATGGTACGGCAGCATCCTGGAGGTGTACCGCTGGCATGTGAAGAACGGTGGGCAGGCAGCCAGACAAGCAGCCAGCCACCCACACATCTCTGCAGCATGCCTGCTGTACAATGTATGCTTTCAGCAAACCACTTGGATACTTTAACTTTAAGCTATCTGCTTTGCCTTTGATTCATTGACTTTCCACAGACAGTGAAAGATGTTTGGGTGAGAGCAGACTGGATGATTTTAGGTTCAAAGGAATTCCATGCCTTGAGTGGTTTTGATGGAAATGGTTGGATTAGTGGGACCAGACCTACAATTGCATGTGGAGTAAGAAGTCACCTGGGTGACAGCACAGTCACAGGTTGGCTGATGGGTAAGAGGGACTGGGTAAGGAGTGGATCCCTGCTGCTTTGTCTAGGCCAAAAATGCAGGCAGAGGGCTGACACAACTCCCTATAATGGAGAAGACACGAGTCTTCTCATTTTAACTCTGGCATGAACCGAGTTAAAACAAACAAATAAACAAAAAGTGGGTATGGAAATATTGCAGCATCAGTAGTAGGCAGTGTGAAATTACCCTCTTACTGTAAAATGTAAACAGTAGGCATCCAAGTTTGCCAGTTCTATTTTGTATTACATAGCAAGGAGAAGGTTGGGGTTTTTTTTAATCAAGTCCTTCGCCCGGACCCAGTGTAAGGTGATACACAATGTTAGCAAAGGAAAAAATAGCTGAAGGGAATAAAATACAATCTGGAAATATTTTTAGTTTTAACTCACTGTTTCAAATCCAGTCCATGTTGGTAGCGATCAAAAGTTGCTACCATCTGTTGTTTGGCGGCCTTTGTGGGTGAGCTGTATTGCTGTGGTCCCATGGACAGGTGTTTCCATGATGACACCATTGTTACACTTGGCAGTCGCCGGTAACCTTGCTGGTAGCCTCCGGAGAGAAGCCAAAGACTGCAATGAACTTAGACATGGAAATATCTTCTCATTCCCCTGTGCTGTGCCTAATTAAATTTGTGAAGTCATGTGTGGGTTGTTTTCAGTGCTATGGCCCATGTAGGGAGGCTTCTGTTCTACATAGCTTGGTCAGCCTGTGTCTGATGCAGACCTACATTGTCCCACCCAGGAAGAAGCACCACAGAAAGGATTTTAGGTATCCATGTGATTATTCCCTGGGCATGTACTCATGTAAAACTCTGGACAGACTCTTGAGTCACATCCAGAGGCTGCCAGGGTTGCTGGTTATTTTTTTTATATCAGGTCCATTGAGAGTACTGATGTTTTCGAGAGGGGATTTTTCGCTCTTCTGCCTCAAGAGCATGCCCTGTGTCTTTGACTGCCTTGCTTCACTCATTCAAAAGATGATATTTTTTCTGTTTAAGAACTTTGACGGAAAAGAGATGTATTTGTACACATTCATGTTACAGTTTAGATTTCTTCTGTCACCAGTGTTCTGTGGATGGGCCAGTAGACAGTAATACTCATTCATTGGTGCACCATGTTTTTTTTTTCACTGAGACCTTATTGTGCATCCTGAGTCTGTTTCATGGCCTGGGAGATTTGGTGGCTCAGCCTACAGTCCAGAATAGTGACATAGGAATATCGGAAAGACTGGATTTTCGTGACAAAATTTTTGTGACAAAGTGGTTTTCCTTTACTGGAAAAATGAAAATTTCTGTGGCAGTCAGCTTTTGACAAAAACGGGTTCTTTTCTGTTTGCAGCAGATAATTGTAATGAAATTTTGCTTATTCAAACCCCAGATTTCATGCTGAAAGCCAGTATTCACTGAAACACATTCAGGTAGTCTTTCTGACTAGGAAGCTTACCTTGGTCTGTGGAAAGGCCAACTGTACAGTTTGAGTTGAATATTAATTTGGCCTAATGACTTTGTAAAATGTTCTGTTGTTGCACATGATACTCTGATTAGAGGCCCCTCTGCAGTCCTGGCTCTGCAGGGAGAGAGGTGTAAATTGATTAGATTATAAATCCCTAGTCCTGACCTCAGTGATCCCTGACTGAAGGTTAATGGCTGGTACCAATTGGGGAATGTTTGGATATAATTACATGACTGGCTCTATGGTGTCATTTGTATCAAACAAGACAACTTCTTTTGCACTCAGTGGGAAAGGAAGACTGTCAATTTATGGAGTTTATTTTTCAACCCACATTTATTGATAGAAACATATTAATTCTCGTAATTATCTGGGGATGAAAAACTGTCACCTGTTACAAGAGACCATCTGACTTGCCTGGGAAGATTAGCAGAACTTTTCTCTGGGTTTTTTTGTTGTTTCTTGAACTGTCAGAATTTCCCCTCACCCCCTACACCATCCTCTCTTTCACAGCTTATGTTCATTTATTTTGCTGGTTGGCTATATTTAACTCTCTTTGAAAATGTGTTTCTTCAGTAGGGTTGAGATGAGTTAATATTAAGGATTCATGACCTTGCTCATTTTCTTACCTGTTTCTTGGAAGATTTATGCAGTATCTTGTTATCTCTGAAGTGCTCTCTTGCTTGTTGATAGGGGAATATTCTCAGACCACTGGGTCTTCACTGTACATAAGTTTTCTTCCCCTTTCTAACCTAACAGTTGTGACGCACTCTGCAGTAAAATGGGTTCAGGAGTTCATCTGTCCTTTACACCTCCGTTCATAGTGAAGAAAGGAGGAGCTGCTTAGTGTAGGAATGCCATTAAATTATGGTACTATACCACAATATGGTTTATGTAATTAAACTAAATAACACCAATTATTAAATGTTAATATGCATAAAATTATAAATGCAGCATGCACTTGCGTACCGATGGATAAATACACAAAATCCACTCCTCCTGTTTATATAAATAGTTAGATCTATGAAACTTTGTAGGTTCAAACCAGATTTAAGTTCTCCTAACTGTGTTTTACTGCTGCTGTAGTTTGCAGCATCATTTTTATTTCAGTGGGAGATGTTTTCTATCCTACATGGATTGTGGTTTTTGTACCCTGGAAATGCTGACTGCTTTCCATTTTAAACTTACTGCTGAGACTTGAGGTGTCCAAATAATGTTAGAAATGAACCACTGACTTGAAAGATGAAGGGAGGAGGACAGTCTGAACTTGTGCGCCTTCTGTGCTTGTGACTCCATTTCCACCCCATGAGTAAATGACATTAACTTACTCAACGCAACCAGGTCCCCATTTTCTCCCAGTTGCACCATTTTCTGGCAACCAGTCATTTAAATCAGCAGTGCTCTAGTGACATGCTGAACTACTGGGGACGTGGAGACAGAAGACATGCAAATATTGAGGGAGTCTTAAGAAATAATTTCTTAGACTGTCTGTTCATTTAGAAATCAAAATCTTACACTGCATAGTGAAGTACTGCACCTTGTCAGCAAGACTCTTTCCCTGAAAGCTGACAGAGGCACCCTCATCCTCCTGTTGTGGCTTTCTGTCTCTATTAATTATAAATGACAATACTTTGATCTGGGACTCCTGGATTCTGTTTCTAGCTCTGTCACTCATTTGATACGTGACCATGGGAAAATCATATCTTTTGCAAAAGAATTGCTCAGTCAGAAGAAAGGGTCCATACACAGCAGTGCATGCTAGAGCATGGCTTTATGCTCGGAAGGCCAATGAACCCCCTCAGACACAGCTTTGTCAGGCAGGTAGTCTACACAGGTTCAAGCTGTCAACAAATCATATCTGCTCTGCCAGCAGGTGATTCTAGCAGCCATATGGGAGGGACACCAACCCTCTTACTTGCCTGGTGTCAGGCTTGTATGTGACAAAGGTGTGAGAGCAGATGGGATGAACTGCAGATAGCTGGGTTAAGCAAAGCACGGTAGAGCTCATTTGCTTTGCAGGCAAGAGCACATTTAGGTGCTCTGCCCCAGCACTAGGTAGAGTTGGAGCGTGCCTCTCAGCCTTCCTAACTGTTTTGCACTTAACTTCTCCTGAGTACATTTCTAAGGGCAAATGGTTTATTTGTGGGTTACCAATTTGCCTTTCAGTTTAGCCCTAAAGCCACATTTAAGTAACCACAGAGGTGAAGCCCTGTTGCTTTACAGAAAAGCGTCTTAAGCACTTATATGAGCAACTCCCACTTACAAAACAGGCAATACAATGAAAACTGCTTATGTGTGTGCTTATAATATAATGCTCATTTTCTATGTATATTTTAAGCAGAGTATTTGAGAAAATATAACTTGTAAACTTCGTGATTTAGATCCAACATTTTCAGGTGCAAAAGGTTAAGGAAAAAATGTATTATTGTTTTCACCTGCAATGGACACATTTGCAAACAATCACATATGTTTAAGGAATTTCTGTGCCAGCTGTAGTTCTACCAAACGATACAATATTTAAAAAATGAACTGTCACTTATTCTGCGTCTTTATTTAGAGGTGCTAAACAAGACACTTCTCCCTGTTTAGTGGAACACACATGGAGAGAAAAATGTAAGCAATCTAACGCATGGAATAATTTCAGTTCTCAGGTTTGGCTGCAAATAAAGTTACCTGATCTTAGTGACTTTAGAAGACAACCTGCATGAATATCTCAAGGCAGAACTGTGCCCTAAGTAGAGCTAATATTGATTAAGCAGCAGCAGCTGGAGTGAGTCATTTACAGATCAGGCTTTAGTTCACTCTGTGACAGTACATCTTCTGAATATGACTTGGAGAAAACAAGATAAAATGATGTGCTTTTTTTAAAAAAAAAGAAACATAAATATAGGTGTGTAATACATAGTGGTATTTGCAGAGTGTATGTATATCATAGATACCACAGCTAATATGAAGTTTTTAAAGGTATTTGTAGAGTCTGTGCCACATAATATTATATATAACTTCATAGAACAGGCTGCTTGATGTATCATTTTAAAATATTTCAAAAAATAGCTGTAAAGAAATAAACTGCATGATGACTGTAAGCAAAATAAATTGCATTAATGCTTGATATTTCAACAACTTTAATTATGGAAGAACTTATGTGCAGCCTGCTTTTTCTGTTAATTACTTTTTGCATATAACATGAGAGCTACTCATGAGTCAGTTGCTCGCAGGTTGCATTTAATATAAACAAAGCTCTAGCAATTGAATTGGTAGACACGACCACAACTTTTTACCCTTTTCTTCCATCTCCCCAGCCTTGACTTCCTCTTGAATGTCCAGGTCTCTTGGTGTTGAGTGTCCAGGTCCATTCCTTTAATATCCAAGTCCTTCCTGTACTGAAAAGCCTCTATGTTCTGCATTGTGGAAAGATGAAATGCTGCAATAGGAGTTGTTATATTAGAAAATAAGTTCCCTTACTGTCACTGTTGTCAAAATCCTTGTGAACTACATGCACTGTAACAAGGCTAGCTCCAGTCTGAATTTGGAATCATAGAATCATAAGGTTGGAAGAGACCTCTGAGATCATTGAGTTCAACCGTACCTGTCTCCCCACTAAACCATGTCCCTAAGAAACTCATCTAACCTTTTTTTAAACACCTCCAGGGATGGCAACTCCACCACCTCCCTGGGCAGCCTGTTCCAATCCCTGAGCACCTTTTCAGTAAAGAAATTCTTCCTGATGTCTAGTCTAAACCTCCCCTGATGCAACTTGCGGCCATTTCCTCTTGTCCTATCGCTTGTCACTTGTGAGAAGAGCGCAGCCCCCACCCCACTGCAACCTCCTTTCAGGCAGTTGTAGACAGTGATGAGGTCTCCTCTCAGCCTTCTCTTCTCTAAGCTAGACCCCATTTTCCTCAGTCTCTCTTCATAGGGCTTACTCTCCAGCCCCCTCACCAGCCTCATTGCCCCTCTCTGCACACGCTCCAGCCCCTCAATGTCCTTCCTATACTGAGTGGCCCAAAACTGAACCCAGCACTCGAGGTGTGGCCTCACCAGTGCTGAGTACAGGGGCACAATCACCTCCCTGCTCCTGCTGGCCACACTGTGTCTGATACAGGCCAAGATGCCATTGGCCCTCTTGACCACCTGGGCACACTGCTGGCTCATGTTCAGCCGGCTGTCAACCAACACCCACAGGTCCTTCTCTGCCAGGCAACTCTCCAGCCACTCCTCCCCAAGCCTGTAACGCTGCATGGGGTTGTTGTGACCCAAATGGAGGACTCTGCACTTGGCCTTGTTGAACCTCATCCCATTGGTCTCAGCCCATCGATCCAGCCTGTCCAGATCCCTCTGCAGAGCCTCCCTTCCTTCAAGCAGATCCACACTTGCACCCAGCTTGGTGTCATCTGCAAACTTGCTGAGGGTGCACTCGATCCCTTCATCGAGATCATTGATAAAGATGTTAAACAGGACTGGTCTGAGCACTGAACCTTGGGGAACACCGGTTTCCATCTGGATTTCATTCCATTTACCACAACCCTTTGGGCCTGGCCATCCAGCCAGTTTTTAACCCGGCAGAGGCTGTGCCTATCCATGCTGATGGCAGCCAGTTTCTCCAGCAGGGTACTGTGAGAGACTTGATGCGAGAGACAAAGGCTTTACTGAAGTCCAGGTACACCACATCCACAGCTTTTCCCTCATCCATTAAATGGGTAACCTTGTTGTAGAAGGAGATCAGGTTGGTCTGGCAGGACCTGCCTTTGGTGAACCCATGTTGACTGGGTCTGATCACCCGGTTGTCTCACGTGTGCTGTATGACAGCACTCAAGATGATCTGCTCCATGACCTTCCCCGTTACTGAGGTCAGACTGACAGGCCTGTAGTTCCCTGGATCTTCCCTTCGACCCTTCTTGTAAACTGGTGTAATATTTGCAAACCTCCAGTCAAGCAGCACTTCCCCAGTCAGCCAGGACTGCTGGTAGATGAGGGAAAGGGGTAAAACCTGTAATTTAAATCTTTGCATGCTATCTGGTATCTGAATGGAGTCCATCTTGAAATGTAATATGTGAGGAAAGCGATGCTTTTCCTCATGGTGGCAAACCAGAAAGAACATTTACTAAAAAAACAATTTCTTGTCTGGTATCCACTCTACTCATACAAAATATATTTTGTCAATGTTCTTTGCAGTACAAAATGATTTTTTGTTGTAATGTCTGCAGAATTTGCAAGTTGAGTTATTATGCGATCACTCTAGACTGAATGCTAGAGTAACAAGTTTGTGTACTCTCAGCAGGGTTTGAAGTGGTGGATGGAGAGGTGTTAATACAAGTTTATGAGTGTTATTCATAATTAGAATATGTGACAAGAAAAATTAGAGAGCACACAGATGGAAAGTAAATG